>JASAUF010000645.1:0-2400000 GCA_030180095.1 Magnolia changhungtana
AGATAATCGATTCACTAGTTGTGATACCTCATAACCCATCACTTGCATTTATAGAGAACATAATTAAATCATAACAGATATAACTAAATCCGAATAATAAAGAATATCCACTGAATTATAGAGGTTCTGGAATGACAAGACAGATGCCCATGCCTTTAAAGATAGATGACACAAGGCCATTATAATAAAGAGAAGAGTGACAATGGTCAACTTAACAAAAGTGGCAATGACCAACATAATAAAGAGAAGAGTGACAATAGTCAACTCAACAAAAGAAGAGTAGTAGAGCTAACTCAAATAAAGAGATGAGTGACATAGCTAACTCAAATATAAAGACGAGTGGTAAACTCAACTCTAATATAGAGATGAGTGGCAGAGCCAACTCAATAATGGATAAGGCAGGGGCAAGGCTTGTACTCATGGCCTCACATAAATTCAGAGAAATTCTCTTGTATTTGACATCATGTTATAATCCCAAAAGGGCCAATAAATCAATTGATAGGATAAATTCCTAGAGAACATGTAAACATGAAATACAGGATAATTCATATCGTAAGAGGCACGAAAGAGGCCAATTGATGTGAAACATATAATACCATGGGAGATTCATAGTGATATGTGAAGACCAGATAAGATACATGTAAAGACAAATTCAAATTCATGAAGCAGGAAAAGGTAAAATTCAATTATCAACTTAAATTAGAGTAAGCCTAAATGATAGAACTCTCACCTTTAATATTTTGGTTATCTTTTAACAAGGTCGTCTACCTTGGAAGATCTTAAGGTTAAACCTGTTTTTCCTTTATCCACGGAATTGAGATGCTTAGGATTAGAATTGAGTTGCTAATGTTGCTAGATTTTATCTAAGCTTAGGGAAGGTGTTTTACCTTAGGATCCACCACTTCTATTGTTGTGGCAAAAGGAGAGTCTGTAAGGGAATGAATTGGAATAGATTTTGAATCTAACAAAGCTTGAGCAGCGATCCTGAAGTCGGTGAATGGCCTGACAGAATGTCGGCTCCCCTTCTTTCCTCACTTGTTCTTCTTTTCTCTCTCTCTCTCTCTCTCTTTCCTTTCTTTCTTTTCTTTCCTTTTCTTTCCTTCTCTTTCTTTTCTTTCTTTCTGGTTGTGATGTCCAGCAAAGAGTTGGACGTCTCTCTCTTCTCACGTTCCTTTCTCTCTCTCGCTGCTGGATGGCCGATTCTCTCTCTCTCTCTCTCTCTCTCTCTCTCTCTCTCTCTCTCTCTCTCTCTCTCTCTCTTTCTTTTCTTTTCTTCGACTTGCGGACGGCAGGGCATCCCCTTTTATGGCTTGCCTGCCTTTTATGGCTTGCCTGAAATTCTGAAACTTCTCTGTGTATGCGAGTTTACGCAGCAGGGATGAGGCGGGACTCTTCTTGCGCACGCAGTCCGGCTTCTTGCGTCCGACATCTCATACACGTGTCTATTCGAAACCACGTGAGGAGGCTTATGGTCGGTCGGTTTTGTCTGGTCTTTGAGATGGATGGCTCGGATCATCCTTCTAGATGTTGACGATGGGGCATATCATCTACAACGGACGATGTCTGTTTACGCAGCGTAACACCTTCGAGCTCCGGTTTTCTTGCTGGGATCGTTGGGGTCCACAATCCCTAGTCTCCAAGAAATCTGCACCATCCACTATTCTCAACGTATGATTTCATCCTAAGAAGAGGTGTTTTTTGGTGTGGCCCATCGGATCATCTCATCACGGAGGTGCGATCGCAGGGAGTCAATGAGAATGATTGGACGTCGTGGTTCGATCCAGTTAGGGTAGGAAATCATGTCCGATTCCAATGGACGATTTAGATCATCCAAATGGATGATGATGGTGGCCCAACAATCATCACGCACGTTCGATTTCTTTGGCGAGAACAGGGGAGGAGAGAGAGTCCCACTTGAATTTGGATTTCTCTCAGGTCGATTGACTTTGACCGGGAGCCCTGGTCCCATGCACATCCAGCGCATGTGCAGGATATGCACTTGCATTCCTAGGTGGGGTCCACTGGTTTGCCCTCTGTGAGATCTACACCACCCATCCATTTTTTTCTATCTAATTTAAGGGGTTGAGCCCAAAATGGACGCAAATCTGAAGATCAGGTGGGCCTCACAGTAGTGTTTAAGGGTTGATCTCTATCTGGCCCACTTGTACTATGATCTGGTGGTTGAAACTTTAAACATACAGTTGATTTATGATACTTAGGCTTTATACAAGGTTTCATGCCAAAAGGATCATGGCAATCATGTGCTCTTTTAATTTAAGGGTTTAGGTTCGTGGCATTATCGTAATTATTAGCGATCTAAGGGTTTTGTGGAATCTAATGGTCCCAGGCGGTTATAGGCACGTTTCTAAGTATTTCTTATGAAGGAACTCATGTCTAAATCCTTGTGGATAAAGGATCATACATTGATTAGCTTGAGGGGGTGTATATGTACTAATCCATGTGATCAATGGTCGGATGACCCGATTTATAGGTGGGGGTTGTTTTCAAGGGTAGGATACGTGTCAGGGCAAAGATATAAGGCTAGAATAGTTAGATTGGTAACATACCCCCATATATCTCTTGTTGAATCTTATGGTAATGCTCGAAGACTTTCGATGCCTGAGTATCGAAAAGTTCGGGGTATTACAATCTACCCCTCTTAAAGAAAATTTCATTCTCGAAATTCTTTACTTCTTGTTGTGGAATAGGGACAAGGTTGTTCTGTAATACGTTACCGTTTACCCTTTAGTTAGTATATATACTTCTCTATGATGTCTATAAGAAAGTATTGAAACTATTACTATCTACCCCTCTTAAAGAAAAATTTTAATCTTACCTCCCACACTAGTCTTTGTGAAAGAGGCTGGGGTGCTTTGCCTTCATTTCCTCCTCGCGCTCCCATGTTGCTTCTTCTTGGTCATGATGTGACCATAAAACCTTAACCAGAAGAATAACTTTGGTTCGAAGAATTTGGTCCTTGCGATCGAGGATCTGCACGTGTTCTTCTACGTAAGTGGCATTATCCCTCAGTTCTATTCGTTCCTAGTTGATAATGTCAGAGGCGTTTGGTTCATACTTCCTCAGCATGGAGATGTGAAAGACGTTATGAACATTGGCCAGCTGAGGGGACAGTGCAATACGGTAAGCTACTTCTCCTACTCTTTCTAATATCTCGAATGGGCCGATGTACCTAGGTGTGAGTTTGCCCTTTTTCCTGAATCGCATCAAGCCATTTATAGGAGAGACTTTGAGGAACACCTTGTCCCCTTCGAAGAATTCAAGATTACGTCGCCAAATGTCTGCGTAACTTTTCTATCTGCTTTGTGCTGTCTGTAAGCATTTCCTTATCAAATCAATTTTCTCGGAAGTAATTTGAATAATTTTGGGCCCTATTGTGCTCTTCTCTCCTACTTCTGCCCAACATTGCGGGGTACGGCAAGGTCTTCCATATAGAGCCTCGAATGGGGTCATGTCAATACTTGCTTGGAAACTGTTGTAAGTGAACTCAGCGAGGTGAAGATAGTCATCCCAGCTGCCCTTGAAATCCAAAATACAGGATTTTAACATGTCCTCGAGTACTTGATTCACCCTTTCTGTTTGTCCGTCCGACTGGGGGTGGAAAGTGGTACTGTGATTCAGGGAAGTCCCTAGTGTTGTTTGTAGTTTAGTCCAGAGGTTTGACGTGAAGCGGGAGTCCCTGTCTAATATGATCATAGATGAAATTTTGTGGAGTTGTACCACATTTTTTAATGTACAACTCTGCCAATTCGTTCATTGATGCAGTGATTTTCATGGGTATAAAGTGACCTGACTTAGTCAGCCGGTCCACTATTACCCATATTGAATCGTGGCTTCTTCTTGTTTTTAGGAGTCCTACTATGAAGTCCATTGATATAAAGTCTCATTTCCATAAGGGTATCTCGAGAGGTTGTAGCAGCCCAGCAGGTTTCTGATGTTCGGCTTTTATCTGTTGGTAAGTGAGGCATTTAGCCACATAAGCAGCGATTTCTCATTTCATATTATTCCACCAATAATGACGTTTTACATCCTAGTACATCTTGGTGCTCCCGGGATGGATGGTTAATTTGGATTGGTGGGCTTCGTCCAATACAGCTAATCTTACTCTGGCTGGTTGGGTACGCATAATCTATTACAACATCTAAGTCCACCATTCGGGCCCATGTGCCATCTCGAATCCTGGTTCTCTACTACTTTCAAATAGCGCTCCTACAGTTCTTCGACCTGCCCCTGTGCTTTGATGATTTGACATAGCAGTGAGGGTTCTACGAATAGATTTCTGAGCAGTGAGTTCCCTTCTCCTAGGTCTAGCTGGATATTGAAGTCTTTTATGAAGTCCAGCATTTCCCATTCTTCTAGTGCGATTGCGACTGCCGAAATATGAGACTTCCTACGACTGAGTGTGTCAGCCACTACGTTTGCCTTCCCCGGGTGATATTGTATCTCAAACTTGTAGTCCTTTAGGGTTTCCATCCATCGGCGTTGATGCATATTTAAGTCCTTTTGGTCGAACAAGTACTTAAGGCTCTTGTGGTCCGTATTAAGCTTGAATTGTTCCCCATATAAATAATGTCTCCACATTTTGAGAGCAAATACCACGGCTGTTAGTTCTAGGTCATGTGTTGGATAATTTTGTTCGTGTACTTTTAATTGTCTGGACGCATACGCGATCACCTTGTTGTTCTGCATAAGCACGCATCCTAAGCCTTCAAGGGAGGCATCTATATATACCGTAAATTCTACTCCTTCCTCGGGTAGGGTGAGTATGGGGGAGGAAGTTAGCCTTTTCTTGAGTTCTTGGAAGGCTTCTTCGGCTTTTCCATCCCATTAAAAACGTGCATTTTTCTTCGTTAGGTTGGTTAGCGGCCTGGCTATTTTGGAAAACTCCTTGATGAATCGCTGGTAGTACCCTGCTTACCCCAGAAAACTTCTAATCTCTGTGACGGTATCCGGTCTGCCCCATTGGAGAACGGCCTCTACCTTGGCCGGGTCTACTGCGACGCCTTGACGATTCACCATGTGTCCTAGGAATCTGACTTCTTCCTTCCAGAACTCACATTTCAAGAGCTTAGTGTATAATCGATTCTCTTTCAGCAAGTTCAGGACCTTTCGTAAGTGAACCTCGTGTTCTTCTTTACTTCGTGAGTAGATTAAGATGTCATTGATGAAGATTATGATGAATTGGTCCAGGAACGGTCTAAAGATACGGTTCATGAGATCCATAAAAACGGCTGGGGCATTCGTGAGACCGAAGGGCATTACCAGAAATTTGAAATGTTCGTACCTTGTTCTAAATGCGGTCTTATGTATATCCTCGTCCTTAATTCTCAGTTGATGGTACCCCGATCTCAGATCAATCTTTGAAAAGAATTGAGCTCCCTTTAGTTGGTCGAATAGGTCGTCAATACGGGGGAGAGGATACTTGTTCTTCACTGTTGCTTGATTTAGGCGATGATGGTCAATGCACAATCTCAGGGATCCATCTTTCTTCTTGACGAACAACACTGGTGCGCCCCAAGGAGAAACGCTTGGTCGGATAAACCCCTAATTCAAGAGTTCCTCTAACTATTTCTTAAGTTCTGCTAATTCGACTAGTGCCATACGAAAAGCGGGTAGGGCAATTGGGGCGATCCCAGGCATTAGGTCGATACCGAAGTCTACCTCCCTCCTGGGAGGCAGTCCAGGTATCTCCTGGAATACCCTGGTGAATTCCTTAACTACTGGAATTTGTTCCACGAATACTTCTTCCAAGCTCATTATTCGTTTTAAGGGCTCCTCCCTCTTTCTTCCTTGTATTATGATGGGAGATCTCCCTGCTGCGGTGAAGGTGATCCTCCTAGTCCTAATCTCGATGATTGCCCTAGTTTCATCCATCCAGTCTGTCCCAAGGATCACATCGAAGCATTCATGTTTATTATCACTAGGTTAGCAGATATTACGAGGCCTGCGATAGTGATGGGGCGGTTTTCGCAATATTTGTTTAATTCCACTACCTTCCCTAAAGGCGAAGCCACGGTGATTGTCTCCTTTGTGTGCTTTAATTTCAAATTTAACCATTCTACTATCAAACTTGAGATGAAAGACATGGTAGCCCCGCAATCAAACAAAAGTACAATGGGGATGTCTTGGATAGTAGTCATACCTTCTATGAGTCCTGAGGCAGTGTCTGCGTCTTCCGGTGACCTCATGACATATAGACAGCCTTGGGATTTTTGAGGTGCACTTGGGCTAGACGGTTGCTTCTGTGATGGAACGGGGCACCCTTCGTCCCTCATTTTCTTATAGCAGTTCTTCATATCATGTCCCAACTTCTGGCAGTAGCCACATCCCGGGTGACTATCTCACGGCTTCTTGTCATCGGTGGTTCCGGCTTGTTGCGGGGCAATCCTCGGTCTTTTGTCTAACATTGGTGACATCCTAGGGTTTGTTCTGAGCCTCTTCCCGGCCTCGTGTTGTTGTAACTTGGCCCATGATCTATGATCATCGTCATTTTCAGCTCGAGTCGCCTTGTCGATCGCATCGGCATAGCTTTCCAGATTTAAGCAGCATATCTTGGAGTGGATCGAGGGTCGAAGGTCATCTTTAAATCGCTTGATTTCAAAGTCTTCATCTTTGACTAATTTCGATGCATAGCGCGATAACTCCATGAACTTAGCCTCATACTGTGCGACAGTCATCTCGCCTTGAGTGAGTTTCAGGAACTCAGACATCTTTTCGTCTCGGTATGACTTTGGAAAGTATTTATCAAAGAATCTCTTCTCGAAGTCTTCCTAGCGCCAGGCATGGTTCTCAGGGATGGCCCTTTCTGTTGTCTCCCACCAATTGACTGCTTCCCCTTTGAACTTGAATGTAGTTAAAGAATCTTTGAGGTGTTCTGGGCATCACATGGTCCTTAGTATTCTTTTGGTCTGTTTTACCTAACGTTCAGCTGTCTCTGGGTTTGGTGTACCTGAGAACACTGGGGGCGTTAACTTTAAGAATTTTTCTAACATGAAGGTTTCGTCGTGCCGCTCTGTACAAGGGGGTGTTGATGCAAGGGTGTGAGTAGGCGAAGACAGAGATGTTGTGGCTCGTGGCGAGTTGTTGCCAACCTGTTGTTGCAGTCTGTCCATGGTCTGCTGGGTCCTTTCCATAAATGTCTCTATCCGTCCCAGGATGGAGTAGAATGGTGCCCATGCTTGGGTATCTGGGGGTACCTGCCCTAGAGGTGGCCCTGGAAGAGTGGTCCCTCAGTGGGTTGCCGATAGCGAGGGCATGGATTCCTCCATGGCTGCTTCCTGAGGAGTGTCTCCCTGTCTTGTATGCATTGGGGGCAGGGAGTTGGATCGGGTAGTCTTCTTCTTAGGCGCCATCTCTGTTGTGGATGGGAAATGTTAGCATTGTGAACATTGTCCAAGAGTCCTTTAAGGCACTAAGAATATGTCTTGCTTGCTGGTGTCTCTATCCCAGGGTGTCCCTTAGTCTAGGTCAATTTTATTCAGGGTTCCCTAGATTTATTATGGGGGAATCCTAGAATCCATAGTTGCTAAGTTTCCCATCTTTCTTATGGGGAGCCTGAATGTGGTTTTCTGTTTTCTGAACTATATAATACCTTTGCGAATCTAATTTTTATATATATATGTGTTTAATTCACAATCCTTTCTTAGACATCTAAAGCTTATGATGGTCCATCCCCCTTAGGCCCAGTTAATCTCATTCTTGGGCTCTGATACCAACTGTAACATCCCGAGTTTTCATGGCCAGGATATGTACTCGTGCTAGAGAAAACCAAGTGTTAATATTGTAAGGTGTGAATGTCTCGAGGACTTGCCCCGATATTTTCTCCCATCAACGTCACATTCAATTACACTTTTGATGGAAACTAGCCATAAGAATGAAATTAACTGTCTTTCTTATTCCAAAGAAAATAAATCAATTGTCAAAGGCTCTCACAGGGTGAGCATAACATGAATTCTATTAATAGCAAATACGTAAGTAAACTAATTCATATTCTCTAATCTATTCGTCGTGTTCTTCCTTGAGCCGGTGATCCTCAGGTTCTTCCATTTATTCGTCACCTGCATCATCTATACGGTTGGGAGTGGGTCAATGCCCTTCTCATACTGAAGGCTATCCTTTAAGATTAACAGTAATTCAAGAGATTCATAAAAGTAAAGTAAAGGGTACTGATACATCTCGCACTCCACTAATACATGAGATATCAGTATGCGCAAACAAACTTCATGACATGCATGCCTAGCATAGTGTGTGCGGCTCATCATACGTAGTGATCGTCACAATGTGGAATATAGTTTATAGCAATTCTGACTCGACCCGCATCCCATAACTACGGATATTCACCGGCATGGCCAACGCTAACGTGGATTTATGCGAACCTCTCAAGGCAACACAACACGCAGTTGGGGGATTTATGTAACATGATGTGTTCATGGAGCAACTATTTGCGACATCCAATCCTGAAAAGTTGATGTAACACGTATGTCAATTTACATACATCGATTGTGCACCACGCCAACCAACCCACGGAATTACGTGTCGACTAAGAGGACCGCTACCTGTAACGCATTACGTCCATGATAAGATAATCGATTCACTAGTTGTGATACCTCATAACACATCACTTGCATTTATAGAGAACATAATTGAATCATAACAAATATAACTGAATCCGAATAATAAAGAATATCCACTGAATTATAGAGGTTCTGGAATGACAAGACAGATACCCATGCCTTTAAAGATAGATGGCACAAGGCCATTATAATAAAGAGAAGAATGACAATGGTCAACTCAACAAAAGTGGCAATGGCCAACATAATAAGAGAAGATTGACAATGGTCAACTCAACAAAAGAAGAGTGGTAGAGCTAACTCAAATAAAGAGACGAGTGGCATAGGCAACTCAAATATAAAGACGAGTGGTAAAGCCAACTCTAACATAGAGACGAGTGGCAGAGCTAACTCAATAATGGATAAGGCAGGGGCAAGGCTTGTACCCATGGCCTCACATAAATTCAGAGAAATTCTCTTGTATTTGACATCATGTTATAATCTCAAAAGGACCAATAAATCAATTGATAGGATAAATTCCTAGAGAACATGTAAACATGAAATACAGGATAATTCATATCGTAAGAGGCATGAAAGAGGCCAATTGATGTGAAACATATAATACCATGGGAGATTCATAGTGATATGTGAAGACCAGATAAGATACATGTAAAGACAAATTCAAATTCATGAAGCAGGAAAAGGCAGAATTCAATTATCAACTTAAATTAGAGTAAGCCTAAAGGATAGAACCCTCACCTTTAATATTTTGGTTATCTGTCAACAAGGTCGTCTGCTTAGGAAGATCTTAAGGTTAAACCTGTTTTTCCTTTATCCACGGAATTGAGATGCTTAGGATTAGAATTGAGTTGCTAATGTTGTTACATTTTATCTAAGCTTAGGGAAGGTGTTTTACCTTAGGATCCACCACTTCTATTGTTGTGGGAAAAAGAGAGTTTGTAACGGAATGAATTGGATTAGATTTTGAATCTAGCTGAGCTTGAGCAGCGATCCAAAAGTCGGTGAATGGCTTGATGGAACGTCGGCTCCCCTTCTTTCCTCACTTGTTCTTCTTTTCTCTTTCTCTCTCTCTTTCCTTTCTTTCTTTTCTTTTCTTTTCTTCGCTTCTCTTTCTTTTATTCCTTTCTGGCTGTGACGTCCAGCAGAGAGTTGGACGTCTCTCTCTTCTCACGTTCCTATCTCTCCCTCGGCCTGGATGCTCTCTCTCTCTCTCTCTCTCTCTCTCTCTCTCTCTCTCTCTCTCTCTCTCTCTCTCTCTCTCTCTCTTTCTTTTCTTTTCTAACTTGCAGACAGTAGGGCGTCCCCTTTTATGGCTTGCCTGAAATCCTGAAACTTCTCTGCGTAAGCGAGTTTATGCAACAGGGATGAGGCGAGACTCTTCTTGCGCCCGCAGTTCGGTTTCTTGCGTCTGACATCTCATACACGTGTCTATTCGAAACCACCTGAGGAGGCTTATGGTCGGTCGGTTTTGTCTGGTCTTTAAGATGGATGGCTCGGATCATCCTTCTGGACGTTGACGGTGGGGCATATCATCTCCAATGGATGATGTCTGTTTACGCAGCGTAACACCTCCGAGCTCCGGTTTTCTTGCTGGGATCGTTGGGGTCCACAATCCCTAATCTCCGAGAAATCTGCATCATCCACTACTCTCAATGTATGATTTCGTCCTAAGGAGGGTGTTTTTTGGTGTGGCCCATCGGATCATCTCATCACGGAGGTGTGATCGCAGGGAGTCGATGCGAATGATTGGACATCGTGGTTTGATCCAGTTAGGGTAGGAAATCACATCCGATTCTAATGGACGGTTTGGATCATCCGAATAGATGATGATGGTGGCCCAACAATCATCACGCACGTATGGTTTCTCTGGCGAGAACAGGGGAGGAGAGAGAGTCCCACTTGAATTTGGATTTCTCTCGAGTCGACCAACTTTGACCAGGAGTCCTGGTCCCATGTACATCCAGCGCATGCATAAGATATGCACTTGTATTCCCAGGTGGGGTGCACTAATTTTCCCTCTGTGAGATCTAGACCGTCCATCCATTTTTTTCATCTAATTTAAGAGGTTGAGCCTAAAATGGACGCAAATCTGAAGATCAGGTGGGCCCCACAGTAGTGTTTAAGGGCTGATCTATATCTGGCCCACTTGTACTATGATCTGGTGGTTAAAACTTTAAACATACGGTTGATTTATGATACTTAGGCTTTATACAAGGTTTCATGCCAAAAGGATCTTGGTAATCATGTGCTCTTTGAATTTAAGGGTCTAGGTTAGTGGCATTATCATAATTATTAGTGATCTAAGGGTTTTGTGGAATCTAACAGTTTCAAGCGGTTATAGTTATGTTTCTAAGTATTTCTTATGAAGGGACTTATGTCTAAATCCTTGTGGATGAAGGATCATACATCGATTAGCTTGAGGGGGGTGTATATGTACTAATCCACGTGATCAATGGTCGGATGACCCGATTTATAGGTGGGGGTTGTTTTCAAGGGTAGGATACGTGTCAGGGCAAAGATATAAGGCTAGAATAATTGGATTGGTAACATACTCCCATATATCTCCTGTTGAATCTTATGGTAACGCTCGAAGACTTTCGATGCCCGAGTATCGAAAAGTTCAGGGCATTACATATTACCTGGATGGAAGTTCATTTCTCAGTGTAAATGGGAGTAGCTAGTTCTAGTAAGCTCTTCACTAATCTAATTTAACCAGGGAGCTCGACACAATGATTGACTGAGTTAACCTCCAATTGTGTTCGATTGTGAACTTTGCTGGAATGGAAACCTAGTTGCAATGAACCAGAGGTCTTGTGGAGGATTCCGTTAGGAGACTTCCTGATTCAATCGGAGTGGTGGCGCCTTGGCGACTCAGCTGAATATCACGATGACTAGGTTCAGCTATTTCATGACTCGGTCATTGAGTGGCGTTCGATGGCAGTCGGAAAGCTCGGATTTGCCGAGTCTTGGTGCTGGAGTAGTTTAGAGGAGTCATTGCTCCTCATAACCTCCTTCTCTTCAGTAAGTTAGAAACTTGTAACTCAATTAAACTTCGTACCCTGATAGATCAAACCACATCAAATCATAATGCCCATGGGACCCAAATTATTGGATCCTCAATCCATTAAACCTTGGTGTGTAATTAGATAAAATTCGCGCTAGCATATATTAAATAGAGCATTCAATTGAAGCAAATAGTTAATGGAATATATAGATTGGAACCCTAAGGCCTTAGAACATTGAAAGATCTCATTTACAAGAGGAGGACATGTTCTGTCGATTTGACCTAAAATCTTATTTGTCCGACCGACTGTGTAAACCTAAGAACATGTGAAATTCATGTAATGTCAATTCCTGTCAATCTGACTGAAAATCCTTGTCGATCCGACCGATAACCCTTAAAATTCAATACACTTGCAAATCACCAAACTTATGTTTAGGGCTATAAAAGCCCATTAGCCCATTTTCTTTCATTTCTTAGACCTAAGAAAGAGTGAGAGAGAGAGAGAGAGAGAGAGAGCAAGAGAGTGGGAGTGTGAGAGTGAGAGAAAGATCAAGAAAGATCGGGTGCGGTTGCCACTCCAAGCCGTTTCTCTCCATGTTCGGACCTTGCAAGCTATCTTGTGCTTTTCCCGGTTGGAAACCATCAATTGTGGGTCAGATAGCCTTGAACTAGCCGAGTAAGAGGTCCTTTAGCCCTGCATATATGTTGTTTCCCCTAATTTCTAACAACTTAAAGCTAATAGGATAAGAAATCTTTCGTGTCCTACGAATTGTAGAATCTTGATGTTAGAGTTTGTTCATGTTAGGTCTCAATGCCTGGACAAGCAATTAGAGGTGGCATATTCTCATCCAGTCGGAGCGTTACTAGTGTTAGCGTCAGTGCACCGACCATTATTTGGTTAACACCTTCGAACTCGAAATCTGAGTCTCTATACTCGAGTACCGGATTTTTAGGCATTACATAAATACCCCTCTTCCTCATTTCTACATCATCTCTCATCACTCACCACTCACCAATAAACCCTCCTATACCTATCATCCCTTGAACCACCCATCCACCAAGGGGAGAAAGAAAGTGGAAAGAGAGGTGGCCCTTTTAGCCTTAGGTCATATTAGCCAAGTCCAACTCCTGGCCACCTAATGAAGGACCGATCTAGTCCACTTCGATCAATCATTACGACAATCTATTCACCTACTCACCCAATTCAGATAAAATTCATTCATATTTACATCATTATTGTGCATCATCACTTCCTCAACTCTCTTCTTTCTTAGTCTATTCGAGTTATGCTATGCAGTTTGTTGGAGTCCTGAATTTTGCCGAACAAAAACTTGAATTGACTAAGACTTTCTATTTCTTAGCATCCAAAGTCAGATGCTGCATTCGCATCACCCTTACATTCAATACATATCTTACCTCAACCATTCAAGTCAATTTGAATGTCTACTCTACAGCTTGCTGGTTTCCTGGACCCTGCTAATAAAAAACTCAAGTCAACTAGAGATTTATTATCTCTTCAGGTAGGTAGGTCTAGGCAGAAAGTCCCTCCTGATTCCTTTCCTAAAGTAAGCATTGCACTATCGCACCGCATACCATCCATCCCATTACACTATTCGTATGCAAGAACTAACCTAATTCCTTATATTTTGCTAAATTCTATGAAGTAGAAACTGTACTTTTATATGGGTAAAGATGGTGTCTAACACCTTCCTTCTCTGTCATTGTGGTCTCTTACTTAGAATCTCAAGTCGCAGATCAATAGTCAATTAGATAAGAAAATGCTCAAATTATTTGGTTTATAGGTCATATAGGGTCTAGCTAATTGAGAAAATTTGAATGACAGACTAGTGGCGACTCCAAGTCAAATATATAATACCTTGAGTCACAAGTTTATACGAAAACTTAAAAAGGCCCCCATGAGCGCAATCCAACATCCACAATCCTATAAACATCCTGAATCATTGAACCACAAGATGCCCTCTTATAAACTAAAAAGTAATTTTCTCACCCCACCTGTAACTCCCCGAATTTCGGGGGCCGAGTAGATACTCGACTCCCGACATCCCAAGTGCCACTTATGTCTTCGGATTGACAAAATGAGAAATTGATACATGAGCAATTAAGAAATTAAACGGATCATACGACATAAACCACAACTAAATTACTGAATTAAAGTGCGACTAATAAAATGTATGATCAGCAAAATAAAATAGTATGCGTGATATACGGGACAGCGTTCCAAAAAAAATATATGGTCCAAAAGAATGTACAAATGTCCCCTTACTCTAAGGCCCCATCACTAGTCATAGGATGGCCTATGGTGATCTGCCCAAAAGCTGAAAGTAGGAGAGCTCCTCCTCCTCGTCTATACTCGCCCCATCCAGTGCGTCGAGCTCATTGACACATGCATCTAAGATAGAGTCTAGTTGGTGTTTTAAAATACTATCCCACAGTGGGAGTGAGTGATCAACTCAGTGTGTTTCATTAGTGCATTCCATTAGTGATCAACAAGTTATCAATTCCATATGTGCAATTAATTAAAAGCATCAAACACCCAAAGTTCCTAGCTACTCTTGTTAATACGTATGCATGTTATTGTGATATGATGCATGCCCTCACCATCTAACACTCCTTTGAGCGACACCATCTAATGATCGCATATGCCCAACACTCCTTCAATGCGACCTTAATTGCCGAGTCGCCAACTTAACTAATGCGATGCGATAGAGAATATGTTAGCCAAGTGTTTATTTACATTCACTCATCTAGTAGTTTTGGAGAAACTAGGACACCCTAACAAAATCAATGTCCTAACCCAATCGCGAGGCCTAGGAGGTCGCGGTGGCCTTGCGCCTATGATGCCCTAAGTCGACCATAAAGGTTCAAACCATAAAGCAAAATAAATAAAAATAAAGCAAAACTAATACAAAAATTAAACTATGCTAATCTGAAAAATAGATTCAGCGGATGATCTTTTTGATCAAACAACAACTGTAGGACAACCATAGCACTTGGGTGATAAAATCCCAAGCAGGAACAACCTTATGTCATAGTTAGTGCTTGAAAGACCCAACTGAATTTACTTTCAAAATAAAATAAATATTCTATAAAGAAATTAGAAAAAAAATCTACAAAAATTTTGGAAGTTTTAGAAAAGAACTTACCCTAGCTATCTTGCATAGATCCAATCTCCCATCGTCTCCACAACAACGGCGTCAAAAACTTGTTTGCTTGCCTCCAAGTGTAAAGTTTGTAAGTAATGTCCTGTGAATACAAGGTCAATCCTACAGGGAGATGGTTTAGGAGAATGACAAATCAAATGCAAAACTAACTAAGGGAAATTGACCTATAAGAATTCTAATTAATGGATGCAATGATTTCGAGAGTTTTATTTTTAAATAGAATTTAATTAAATTAAAAACAACACCCAAGCTTCAAAGTTCCACACATAGGTTAATAACCCATAAATCATGACGATTTTGATAATACAATTAGGATCCGAGAACTATGGTCAGCCTAATCAGAAAATAAGACAATTCGAATCTTTTTAATAAATGGCATGAGAGGTTAAAGAATCATAGATTTGCATCATTAACATATATTCTCAAGCGCCAATGATTGTAAGCATTCAATATCCATGAGATAATGAATCAAACAGTGTAACAGGTTGAAAATATCTCCCATCTAGGAAATCTAATGATCAAGGTTAAGCCTATCCATCAATATGGATCTCACATGATAGAAACATATGGATTTACATAAGGATAAAAAATCTAAACATAGATAATTGATAACATGCATACACCATTCATCTCATCATTAAAAATAAATCAATCAATCATAACTTATGAATCAATAAACCCATGTGTTTCCATTCTAGCTTGGGCTAGAGAGAACTAGAAAGATATAATTAAAACAAAGAAAATAAAAAGCAAGTACATAAACAAATAAAGATCTAATATAAAAAAAAAAAACTATGAAACTTGAAACCTTTCTTAAAAAAACTAGAAAGTTCTCCAAAAACCCTAGATCTGCTTCAAAAACCCTAGGTATGCTTTAGAAGTCTGTAAGAAACCTCTATTTATAGCCTAGCTCGGTTACTTTCGAAAAATAAACTCTATTTACACAATCCACGTAGACACCGCGTTACACTGAGCGATTTCGGTGGCACCAAAATTTTCTCGGTAGCACCGAAATCTGCATTTTATCACATCTGAAATTATATATGTAGAGTACTTAGGCAACAAAATCTGCCACCAAATTTGCTATCGAAATTGATTTCGGTGGCACCGAATTAAGTTGTTTTCTTGCTGGATTGTTTTGTGCACTTTAGGTAGCACCGAAATTGGCTTAGGTGACACCGAAATGTCCTGTTTTTCTGTTGTTTAACTTGTGCTTTTGCCAATCTTTTCTCCATCCTTTGTACTTGATTTCCTTAGATCTTTGACATGAGAATTCTCTGTTCTTGGTCTCCTAAGATCCTTCCTTTGCCTTGGTGATTCTTGAGTATTAAATTCATACTTTTAACATTCTTTTCATTCTAAGCTCTCAGATTTACCTTGCAACCCAAACATGTATAAAACATAATATTAAGTAGTATCATGTTCATAAAACCAAGATATAAATGGGAGAAAATATGCAATATTTGAGTCTCAACACTATCAACGATGCGCATATATCTTAGGAGGATCCACCTGAAATGGTCACACACATTATAAGCCAACTCCTTGCACCCCGAGCGATCAATTTCTTAGACACTACCATCAAAAGGTCGGGGCCATGTAAGGTCATTAAATATAACTGCCTGTCATAAGGACTATAGCATCGCACTGGTACTGATTGATAACGGTTCAAGTTTGTATGTTTGCCCACTTCAGACTGCTTTGTACTTGAGACTAAAGCCATCTATGTTCAGACCAAGGAATACTACATTCGATAATTTTTTAAAACATGCACAAGGAGATGTTGATCTTGAACTACAAATTGGTCCAAATGCACCCACCACATCTTTTCAGGTCTTAAGCATCCTTTTATCATTCATTCTTCTCCTTGGACAGCCTTGGCTTCACGAAGTTGAGGCCATACCATCAACTCTCCACCAGAGGGGTTAGTTCAACCTTGGGAATAAGGTGCTCTACATTCTGACAAATCCAAAACCACTTTTTCACACCGAAATCAATCATCTAAGGGAGCCTAACATCCCAGTCATTCATGCATGGCAACCAGGTAGAGACAACCCCTATTATAACATCCAGTTCGAAGGAGTAGATCACATCTTAGTGGTATGTCCTCTAAAATCAAACTATGTTTTCACTCTAGCTGAGCATCAAATCTTGAACTACTACCTCAAACACCAAGATACCGCCAAGGTAATTGAGGTTCAAGAAAGAATAGGAAAGGAAATATTAGGATATGAGTCTCCTTCACAAGAGGAACCAAAAGAGAAAGATCTCAAGAGAAGGAGGAAGGGCCATCCCCTCCCTTTCACATGAATCCACTGTCATCATCGGAATCATCCATCCATGTTAAGATTTAGATTCCAACCCACCAAGTCATAACAATAGTCTCACCCTCACTGAGTATCCAAGCAACATTTGGGCAAGGGGAAAGAGATACCCGCTCTTGATTGGACCACGACAATAGTCCCACTGAAGCTGCAACAACCTGAAGAGCTCCATGACATAGGGAATGAAAGAAGGTCTAATAAATCTGACATCGAGTTAGAACCTAGCCACCACCACATCATGATGATTGGGCACAATAGAGAAAATCAACCCACTGCATCCCAAAACCCTACCTCTCGAGGAGAAGCAGTGTAGGGCTCCAACTAGTTCACCACCCCCATGACGTTTAAATCAACCGATCAAAAAATTGTCCCTGTAAATAGATATTCAAACCCCGGGAAAGACTAGGATAGGCACTAGTTTGAAATGCTTGCTTACTCGATGTTTGATAAATTTAAAACACAAAAAAATCTAAAAACCACAAAAAAAATAAAAACAAAAACAAAAAACAATAGAAAACCCTTAAAACTAATTTTAAAAAAAAATCATCAAAACAAAAAAAAAAAATAATAATAATAATAATAGAAAATCCCCAAAAAAAAAAATAATAGAAAATCCACAAAACCCAAAAATTGTGGAAAACCTACAAAGACCAAAAACATAAAAAATAAATAAATTAAAATACCCGAAAATCAGAGAACTTTTTAAAAACCACATGCAATAAAGTGACAAACTCATTTGAAGAGCTACATGAAGGCGAAGTCGACATTTATAACTGTGACAAAGAACTAGACTTGGAACTCATGGGTTTGGAAGAGGTTAAGGATGAGGGAAATGATGACCCGACTCCCAAACTTGAGGATCTCCTCAATAAGTTCGATTCAAAAGCCAACGTGGCACATGACGATTTTAAGGTGTTTAATTTTGGAGTCCCTGAGAATCCTTGGGAAGTATGCATTAGAAAATCTTTGTCTCCAAGCGACAAGAAGAGGATGATCAAGTTTTTGAAACCGTGATTATTAAATTTTGCCTTATCTTATGAAAATATATATGCCTGGACTTAATGAAGATCTGGTGGTACATTGTCTACCCACAAAGCCTAAAATCAAGCCAGTTAAATAGAAGTTAAGGAGAATGCAACCAGAATAGATCCTGAAAATACGGGATGAAGTAATCAAGCAATACAAAGCTGGTTTCCTGGTAGTATCCAATTATCCAGAATGGCTTGCCAACATCGTTCTCGTCCCTAAGAAAGATGGCAGGGTCCAGATGTGCATCGATTTCCAAGACCTCAACAAAGCCAATTCAAAGGATGACTTCCTACTGCCCCACATTGTCACCCTGGTTAATAACACGAGGAGATACAAAATATTCTCTTTCATGGGTGGTTTATCTGACTACAACCAAATCAAAATGGCTACGGAAGACCGTGAAAGGACATCCTTCATTTCATCGTGGGGAAACTTTTGCTACTGATTCATGCCATTTAGGTTGAAGATTGAAAAACGTCGAAGCAACATACCATGAGCCATAATGACGTCATTTCATAACATGAATAATGAAGCGCTGGAAGTCTATGTGGATGATATGATCATTAAGTCCCGAAGCATCAAGGGGTACTTCAAAAACCTGAAAAAACTCTTCGACTGATTGGAAAAGTTCAAGATCCGCCTCAATCCACATAAGTGTCTTTAGGGCAACCAGGGGAAAGTTGCTCAAGTTCATCGTCAGCAAGGATGGTATTCGAGTCAACGAATCAAAGACAAAAGCAATTCTTGAGATGTCACCTCCAAAAAATAAGAAAGAAATTTGAGGTTTCTTAATAGGGCTGAAAGTTGAGCGGGTTCAACCTAACCAACCCGTGACTGATCCGACATTAGGTTGGGCTCGGGCAGGATGTATCAAGTTTGGTCTCAAGCTTAGGCTATATAAACACCAACCTGATAAAACTTGGGTGGGGCTCGGGTTAAGGTCTTGGATTGCCCGACCCAACCCGAACCCGATCGATATATAAGTTAGTTATAAATTATAATTAATTTTAGATCATCTATGTTGAAGGCACATGAAATTCCAGTGCCGTCAAGTAATACCCCGTACTTTTCAGTACTCAGGTGTTACCGTGTATCTTAACTTAGTTGGAATACAAACCTAACTTATTTAAACATCTATGTTCATTCTAGTCTAAATTCAACCGTTGGAAGCAATCACCACCCATGAATCAAGCTATCCATCCATTGTTATTCAAGATGGACCTCCACATCGACGTAGGAATCTATTTTCAAGGTTTCCATCTCCTGGATAGATCAATCCAATCATTCATCTTAGATTTGGAAATCTGAATCGCCACATCCGTTGTTTATCAAGTCTATGACTCTTGTTCAACGATCTAACACTAGATCATGTGATTCTGACAAATAGATTGTAATATCAACTATTCAGGTGCACCTAAGTTCAAATCAAAATATCTTGATGCTCTTTAGGATCCCTAGAACCCTTTTAACCCTTAATGTTCCAAATGTAGAATGATCCAACCGTTGGAATTGTAGATCAACTATGAAATTCAAGATGAATCGTTGGACTTAGGCCTCACATCATACAATGATGGATTTAATCATCAAAACCGATCAGTAGATCCATCTAAGCGACTCCTGGACAATTGATGAACCGTCCTAAAATAATTCATCCATTCAAACCCATGATCGCTCGTTCGGCTGAGAGGTAGGGACAATTAATGGTAGAATGGCTGCTGAACTTGCCTTAGATCGGGTTACAAACTATTAGGCATGTTGATGATCCTATTCGAAAGGGATCCGACCATTGGATGGTTGGAAAATGCCTTTTATGGTGCATAAAGGGAGACGTATGGCCCACCCATGTTGGAGATTTGACCCATTCTTAGTATAGGGTCATAATAAAACATAATAAAGAGGATGGATGGAGTAGATTTCATCATAACATCTCTGTGGGCCACACAATCGTTTCCTGTGTACACCAGAGGAGGTGCTCTAGACCACAACCTTGGTCAAACCGGGTTTGACCCGTGTTTTCCCGCAAAAGGGAAGAACTCTCCCTTTCTCTTATTTTTCACAAGTGGACGGACAGACGTCCATAGTTTTGATCAAGGCCTATTTCCATTATCTGAACCATCCATCTGGTGTGGACGCTTCTTCTGACCAAACTCCACCTAATCCCACACCTGGGAGCACATGTGCATGCACGCGATTCTTGATACAATCAGGTCATACACGCACAGTGCTTTCCAAAAATGAAAACTGTCTCCATGCAACAGGTTGGAGATCCATGTGAGGGGCATCTAGCGTAATCTAGATCATCCAAGTAGACCAATCTCAGCCATCTGATGCCTTTCAAGTGGATTAGGGCTTCCCATGGAAAACCAACACTAAGGCCTGGTTTTTGCCGATTATTTTCTAGAAAACCAGAAATCGGGATTAGATCCTAGCCCCTTTAGTCCCATCCAACGGCTTTGGATGCATCTAGGGCATAATACAGGGGGAAAAAACATAAATACTAATTTGCTCCTCCCCTCTCTTTCGAAAACCCTGGAAACTCGCCATTCTCGTCCAAGCTAGAACCCACTGAGCTAACTTCTCTCAACCTCTGAAAACCCATGTCTGTAAGCTCACTGTAGCTTAACCAAACCATACATAAGAGCCGGATTGAAGAAAAATACCACCGTTTGGAAGTTGCCATTAAAGCTCCATCTCATTCCTTGTCGAGAAGCAGTCATCGTGTGGGTTGTGTGGCCATTGAATCCATTAGGTGGGCCTCGTAAACACCGCTCGATCACATATGATCATCTCGGAGCTGTTCCAGGTTGTTGTGGTGAAGCTCAAATCAAGGCAGCGTGCAACCAGGCCTTCTGACATTCGATCATCAACAGCCACAACTCGTTCTAAGTCGAGTCAAGATTTAGTCCAACGACCTTACTGGATGGGTATGAGAAAAGAGGGAAAGAAGTAGAAAGAAGAAAGAAAGAAAAAGAAGATGGGAAGGAAGGAATGAGAGAACGAGAGGGGGAGTTGGGTGATGCTGCACCAAGATGTGGAGTTGCTGACTTGACTCATCTTCACCGAGTCAACCTAGGTTGAGTTGGATCTAATGGAGTCGCCACCTTACTGGGCACGGACCAGTCAGTGGAAATGGAGAAGGCTAAAGATAAAAAAAAAAAAAAAAGAAAAAAGAAAGAAAGAAAGTGGGAGAACAAGAGCAAAAGAGAGAGCGAGTGACTGCGGCAACAACTCAAACCGAGTCGAGTTTGGGCCTAGTCAGGCCAAGCTTGACATCCATTGCTGGATGTTCCAACATATGAAGAAGAGAGAGGGAGATAGGAGAGAGGAGAGAGGAGAGAGAGAGAGAGAGAGAGAGAGAGAAACGAGTAGTAAAGAGGGAGAGAGAGAGGCTCCACTATCTCCTTCCTACACCGAGTCAACTCAGCGAGTTGCACACCCTGTTCGACTTGCTGTTGGACTGAGTTGGGTCTGTTCTAGTGGGTTTTAGGTTGCACTGTCATGAAGCAAAGAAGAAGAAGAAGAGATGTGTGAGGGACGTCTCCCTTTTTGTATAGCTGCCAAGTCGACTCAATTCACATGAGTTAAGTCGAGGCACTGTCCAAGTTGGGCCTATTTGTTCAAGTGTTATTGCTGGATTCTTAGCATGTGGAAAACAAGTAGAAGAAGAAGAAGAAGAAGAAGAAGAAGAAGAAGAAGAGAGAGAGAGAGAGAGAGAGAGAGAGAGAGAGAGAGAGAGAGAGAGTAAGGCGGGCGATTAAGTGGAGCTAAGTCAACTCGGGTGCCGAACTGAGTTGATTCAACTCAAATATCTTTCTCTCAACTTTGCATTGAAATTCTAGTTAGTAGTTTGGTTGGTTAATAGATTTTCTAATCTCAATCAAGATGTAGCCTAATATCACATTTTTGGTTTTATTTTATTTAAATTGGGAGCAAATCGAGCTTATGGGTCGAACCGAGTCAACTAATTTAAGTCATCTTTCTCTCCCAAAGTAAATCGTTTGATTTATTATTATAATTGGTGTTACTATAGTTATTGTGATTATTAAATATGTTTAGCCATTAGCACATTATGTATACTAGTATTACTTATTATAAACAAAACTACAACCATTATATGTTAGATATTAGTATTTATTTATCATTCCTAGATGTTATCATTGATAATAGATCACACTATTTATTACCATCATAATGATCATTATTAACATAATAGTTAATATTGATTACATCATTAATGTTAATGGCAGTTTTGTGATTAACATTATGATCAATCGTACATCAATTAGTGTTCAAATCCTAAATATCTAAGCTTAGAATTAAACTCTAGGATGAAGCCCTAAACCTAGGTAATTCAAACCTTAAGTTATAATTTTGACCATAGATAGTTTGTAAAATTTTGATCCAACCGTACAATCTTACGATTCATAGTAGGATTCGAGTCTAAGGGCGCACACACCTCCTAATAATGACGTAAACGGTTCAAAACATAAGGTGATGATTTTTTTCCCTCGAGCTTTCCACTTTCCTGTTAGCTTAAGTAATAGTTCAATTTTATTTCAACTGATAATTGTCTCTAATTTATGATTACTTGTGTTAGTTGTGGAATTTGATTATTAATCATGTGCTCAACACTTAGTTTGTATGAACATCTATACGTTATACTTGTATATCCTTTCATGTTTATGGATTGCTTGTGGAATCTTGAATTAGTACATTTATTAGTGAAAATTTTCACTATTATTTCTACACCCAGACTTGAGATGTAACTTGATTGATTGTGATTATAATGGGCCCTCGACCTAGTGGTTACTTTGAATGATGTAAATATTGATGTGGGCCTACCATCCATGGGTTATTGTGTTTGCTTAGCTTTTGAGGATGGTCTTTTTGTCACATCGATTTGATATTTGCCATATGTGGCTTCGATTTAATATTTTCTCTATATGATTTCGATTTTTTATTTGCCTTATGTGGCTTCAATGATTTATTTCTATATAATCATACAATAGTAAGTTCCACATGTTGAACTATTATTGGCCACTAGTCGATGAGGTTCTATTAAACATCTTAAGGTGGTAGCCTCATGAGCTAGGGATGATGGTATTGGACCTATGCCTGAGCTATCGGCCTACGCTGGGTGATGAACTTCCCGTAGTAACCTTTGAGCTTCTTAAATTGACTGGTTGTAAATTGAATAATAATGGTTGGGCTAATCATGTATTCATTGCATACGGGCGATGAAGGGTGGCTAATTCTGGATGCTGTAACACGTGCCTATAGGATTTAGTTGTGGTATTGTTTCGCTAGCTCCTAGACCACCGACTATTGGCCCACTTTCGATGAGCTTGGCACTATGCATATACGATGTACTTTCGCTGGTGACCGGTCACATTCATGGGTTTCGCCCAAAAGCCAACTGGATGAGCATCCCCAGTTGATGTGCACTCATGCATCCGTGTATTTAATAAGACTGCATCATGTATTATTTTAAATGCCTTTTTATTTATAACTATACTTACCTAATACGGCAGTGTGTAATTTGAGGAGAATTCACACTGAGTTAGCCACTCATTCATCGAATATATAACCGTACAGGTGGCTTAAATGATATTCATGTTCAGACAGACGAGGAGCAGGGTATAATTATCAAGGATGCATGGTTGTATCTGCCAAGAGAAGCTGTGCAATCTTCCGGCTTAAGTTTATATACATTTTATTATTTTTCATGTGTTAAATTATGTATTTCGTATAATTGTTAACATTGAGACACTGTTTTATATAAGTCATTTGTGCAACCGCTCATATAATTTGAATATATATGCAATTACCTTTATGTTTAATTTGTTCCTATTCCTCCTAAGTGCTAACTCTGAGAAAAGAAAATAAATAAATATATATATATATATATATATATACATGGAATTTGATTATCTTTAAAGGTTAACACTTGGGTTTTTGGAAATTAAGTCATATACTCGGGTTTTAAAAACACGGGGTGTTACACGTCGGGTCTCATTAGTCCATGCCATTTCCGATGACTCAAGCTAACAAGATATGCCAAATTTCTCTCGCCCAAATAAATTGTGTGCTATACAATAAGACTTTTAAAGGTGTAGTTGTCCAATATTTTAGCTTGTTTGTTTAGAAAAAATGAAGTTCTTTACAATAAATAGCTACATATATAATTAATAAAATCATAGGTACAAAAAATAAGACATGTATTGAAATGTAATAGACTAATGTAATAATGAAAATATTAGCACGTATCCACCCAACCAACCCGACCAAGCCCACTTGGGTTGGGCTTGGGTTGAGAATTCCCAATCTGAGGTTGGGTTGGGTTGGGTTAAGGTTGAGGTATAAGAACCTTGGGTTGGGCTAGGATTGAGCACCAACCTAACCCAACCCACATAACTTTCAACCATATTCCTTAAGTAGAGTCCAATATATCAATCACTTCATTGCCTAACTTACACCCATATGTGAGCCCATATTTAAGTTACTCCACAAGAATATGTTAAAGGAATGGAATGAGGATTGTCAAAAGGCCTTCGACTGAATCAATAAGTATTTTCTAGACCCGGCAGTGTTAGTCTCGACGGTGCTTGGACGGCCCCTGCTACTCTATATCTTAGTAGTCACAGATGTCATCGGGTGCGTCCTTGGCCAACATGATGACATAGGAAGAAAGGAGCGAGCGATCTATATCTCAATCATCAATTCACCGATTACAAGTCCCAATACTCGTTAATTGAAAAGACATGCCTCGGCCTCGAATGGGCCAGTCAACACCAATGCCAATAAATGATCACTTATCCAATCCTCCTACTCGCACGAATGGATCCATTGAAGTACCTGTTCGAGAAACTGGCTTTAACAGGAAGAATCGCGAAATGGAAATTGTTTCTTTCCTAGTTCAACATCACTTATATCAATCAAAAAGTAATCAAGAGGCAAGCATTGATTGACCATCTCGCAACACACTCCCTACCCGACTACCAACCATTGAATACGTTATTCCCTGATGAGCATATCCTATTCCTAGAGGGAGAAGAAAGACCAGAGGTAATGAAAGGACCTTATACTTCAATGATGCAGCTAACGCCAAAGGAAGCTGAACAGGGGCAATCCTCTACTCTCTAGATGACATCCCCATCCCTAGTTTGAGAAGGTTAGCCTTCGGATGCATGTATACCATGCTTAAAAGAAGCAATCATTTTAAGGGTCAAAAAGCTAAGGGTCTTCGATGACTCTCAGCTCATCATCAATCAAACGAATGGTAATTGAAAGATGAAGGATGAGAAGCTGATTCTTTACCACGTTTTTCTCGAGAATCTCATCAAAAAATTCTACAAACTTACTTTTACATACACCTCACGTTTCAATAACCAATTTGGTGTTGCCCTAGCCATGTTAGCATTGTATGCTAGACGTTCCCAAGGGATCAGGACAATGGGAACTCATAGTCGAATTACAAGAAGATCTGCTATTCTTCCTGCAAATCAAAGAAGCGAAAATGCCACCTGACAAGTACCCTTGGAATACCGATATCAAGAAATACCTAGAAGACCACATATACCCCGAAAACACCATGTCAAGGGACTATCGTATGATTTAATGATTAGCCATATAATTTATTATTAATGGTGCTATCTTATACAAATGGTCCTTCAACTAGGTCTTGTTGCGATGTGTGGACCGAGCAGAAGATATAAAAGTCATGTCTGAGGTCCATGATAGAATCTATGACCCACACATGAATGGACACATGATGGCCAAGAAAATACTATGATTAGGATACTACTGTCTAACTATGGAAACCAACTATTGCCAACATGTCAGGACGTGCTTTAAATGCCAAGAATATGTGAATCGGATCCATGCACCTCCTTTCGAGTTATATAACCTGACCACACCCTGGCCTTTTCAATGTGAGGCATTGATATTATTAGCAAAATCACCCCCAAGGCATCCAACGGCCACGAATATATCCTGGTAGCAGTCTAGTATTTCACCAATTAGGTGAAAGAATCATCAAATACTACCACAACAGCCTCTCACGTGGTGCGGTTCTTAAAGAACAACATCATTAGCCGATATGGAATCCCACATTCCATCATCACAAACAACGGAATGCCCTTCGTGAACCAAAAGGTGGACAACTTCCTTGAACAATTAAAAGCCAAAAGACACTGATCAAGCCTTTATCGGCCACAAATGAATGAAGGGGTGGTAAAATGGTAACTGATTTGTATAAAAAAAATGGTAAAATGAACTCTTTTAACCCAAGGATCACTCTCTTTATTACATAGTTATTCCGGATAATGTTGTGTTAAGGCACGAAAGGTCACATCTTCGAGATCGAGGAAAGTACAATTATTCTTGTACACAAAGTGGCCATGGTTTTATTGAAAGAAAATTTTAACCGATCAAGATGATTTATAATTCATTGGAAAAGTGATCAAATGATATTCATAACAAACTTAAGTTTTCTCCAATTTGGGTTATGATGAGGAAGATCTAGCTCGTTTACCAAAACCATGCATTGTCAAGCGGTCAAAACCATAAAGACTCTAGTTGCACTTTAAACTAGTCAAACGGGATCCAATTGAAGTAATTTCAATTCCTTTGAAAAGAATATCAAGCAACATTTTTAATGAGCCCAAGATCATAAAAAATGGACAATATGTCAAATTGCAAACAACTAATTTCATAAACTGTATGGTCATACTTTGGACAGGTCAAACGGGGTCTGATCAAAGTGATTCTAATCTTGTTAAGAAGCTTATTCGATTATCTTTCCAACGAGACTAAGATTGTCGAAAATTAATGGACAACGAATAAGATACAAACATTTAAATAATTTGTAGAAAAAGATAAAAACTAATTATGGCATTCTACTCCAAACATTCCAAGTGCACAAATCACATTCACATTTCCTTCTATCTCATTCTGCATTATTCTCCCTCTTTCATTTTCTTTTACTTTATTTTTGCCTGTGGTCTTAAATCCTGCAAAGTAAGTCTAGTTTGTACTTCATATTATTTATTGTATTTTTATTTTACTTGCTTACCTAGTGCCATTTAATTCTACAAAGTAAGGCTAATTTGCATTTCATTTTACTCACTACTTTTTAACTTTATTTGCCTACCTGAGGCCACTTGACTTTGCGAGATAATGCTAAATATTTTTCTTTTTCTTATTTTTCCCTATCCGGCCCTTATGAGTTATGTGAAGTACACCCCAATATAAAAATGCTAAAATTCTGTTAAATCCCCAAAAAAATTAAAAAATCTTATGAAATAGAGACTGTACATTGTGCGGGTGAAAAATGGTGCATAATCCATTTCTTTTCCGTCACCGATGTCCTTACTCAGAATATACATTCGTAGACCAACCGCTAAAGTCACTTGAGTTAGGGAACTATGAGATTCCCCGACCCTTAAGTGATTTTATTGTTTCTAACTGACTATAGATTTTGAGTATCATTTGGCTAGTGGCGACTCCAGAAAAAAATAATGTATTTTTACACATGAGTTAATTCCATACTCTAGCTATAGTAACAAATCAATATCAAAGCCAAGGAAGTAAGGGCACCACAACGCACACACGCGTAAGGGTGGGGGAGGCATTCACATGTACAAACAATTTTTATATGCTTAGTAATTTTATATTTTTCAAATGCCAAAAAATAAATAGAAGCTTTTTCCAAACATAAAATTATAAATCAATACCAAAGCAAAGGAAGTTAGAAATATCACGTCAATGCGGAATGCCCACTACTAACCATTATATGCATAATACGGAGTGCTAAACTCAGCATGTACAAATCTTATCTGGATCACCCTTTTATTTTTTAGGCTCTGATAACATATAAACTGAGAAGAAGAGAAATGTTTGGTTCCATGTGAGGAAAGGATACGGATTACGTAGTGTACCACACGACACAACATAATACTGTGTGATACTAGAAAAGCTCTATGGCCCTCACCATGACATATTTGTTTTATCCATGCCATCCACCCATTTTTCCAACTCATTTTAGGGCATGAGCCCAAAAAGAGATAAATCTATGTGGAAATACCATAAGAAACTATAGTGATATTGAACGCCCACGATTAAAAACTTCGGGCTACAAAAGTTTTAGATCAAGCTAATAAGAGTGTTCCCTTCATGCAAGTTTATGTGACCTAATCAATGGGTTGGATGGCAAATAAACATTATAGTGAGCCTAGGAAGTTTTTAATGGTGGGTGTTCTATCACCACTGTTTCCCGTGGTGTAGTCCACTTGAGATTTGGATCTACCTCATTGAGCTCGTGCCCTAAAATGAGCTGGAAAAATGGATGCACAACATCAGTAAAAAACATAGATCATGGAGGGGCCTACAAAGCTTTTATAGTAGCACATGTACCAAGGTTGGTGTTGTGTGCTACACAAGGCTATCCAAGTCCACGAGGATGATACCCACTATTCATACCCATCCCGGCCAAGCCCTGCTAAAACTAATCAAAATTAATTACGTGTGATATGTACGGGCACGCATGGTGTATTCAGAGATATGTAGATATGTACATAAGAGATTTCTTGGGAAGTGGAGCCACGAAGTATCAATCGGTGTTGTTAAAGTGGTCGAGGAGCATAACAGCCGAGTAACAGATAGCATATATAAGGACGACCGAGATCGATCGGCCACAAGATAGGTGACACAATGAGAAATAACACAAACAAAATGTGGGATGTATCCAAAAGAAAAGTAGTGGAAAAGCAGTTACGATAACTGTCAGAACGTGGGAAGGATCCAGAACTACTGGACCAAAGTTATAAATAAAGGAAGAATGCAACAAAGAAATTTGTCTCATACCAAACCAAAGAAACCCAACATTATCTTTCAATTATCTTGTCAATTTACATTTTGTAGTGTAATCCTTTATTTACTCTGTTAAGAAAATTACATTCCTTAGTGTAATCATTTACCCTTCAGCCTGTTGATTTACATTCCATAGTATAATTCGTAGTGATAAGAAAGTAGCTGATAATTATCAGTTGTAATTAGAGTTTACCCTCCCGTGCTAAACTTCACTAATCATCAGAGAGGTATCCTTTGGAAGTTCGCAGCGGCCGACTGTAAAGATTTCTTTCTCATTTCATTTACTATGTATCGAAAATCTCTTTCATATGGAAGGCAAAGAAGTAACCCATCATGAGAGGACAAACCCCACCCTCTGAATATCGCCTGATCCAATTTACACATTAATCGAGTGGCTGAATAGGTGACCGATCTCCTAAGATCTCGGTCATACACTGTGTGTCTGCCTATGTCAAGCCCATGTCCTAGTAACTGTTCCATTCCATAGGGTCCCACGGTCCTCCCGATCGAATTTCGGTGACCCGCGACCTTATGATTGTATTTGCACTCGACCCTGAGTCAGCTTGACTTAAGACCCATGCCATTGCGACCGCACTATCGCCGCAGTTTCGACATCGTGTCTCATGCACCAATCCGACATCTAAATCATGAGATGTGCGTTGCGCATGATCATGGCCGTGGACCACATATTGTTGGACCCACCTATCCTGATTTATACACTTCCCTAGGTCATCACCCTACCATAGCCACTATAGTCCCTAGCCCATAAATAATTATTTTTCTTCCCCATGAGCAAGCCTCTTACAAGTCATGATGGCCCTACCATCATCATTGCCTAGAAACTACCTATCTCTCTCTCCCTCTCCTTTTCTTCTCATGTCTCCATTGCTAGTAACCTCCAATCCTCCTGAGAGCTCCAAAATTCCAGCCCTTTGCAAACACTCCACCCCCAAATCTAACCCTCAAAAATCAATCTCACCCCTTGGAGCATTGGAAGCCATTGGTGGAAGGAGTTCAAGAATCTTAGGTGGGTGCTCCCTAGAGCTAGATTTCACTCCCTACCTTTGATTTCTTTCTTTTATTTGCATGGGAACTTGAAGGAGCCACCAATCCATGGTGGAGATTCTCCATGAACCCCTTGATGTGGCCTTTGGCCCATCTTCTTGCATGCATGAGTCATGGAGGGTCCATTCTCCATGGACCCTACCATGATAGGTTTTTCTCTAATCCATGCCTTCTAGGGTCATCTAGACCCCTCAATTGCATGGTGGGGATGGCATCCCCACCTCAAATTTTTATATGTTATGATGAGCACATGTATGTGATGTATGATGATCATGATGTATGGTTTAGAGCTTTTGAGGGGCCCATAGTGGCGGGGTCCCCTCCCTTTGGCTGGTCTTCCTCGTTCTCTCTTTTTCTCTCTTTCTCATTTCCTTTGATGGTGAGGATGTGTGTGGTCCACCTAATGTTGCTTGAATGGGACATCCACACTGTCCAGATTTTTTTGGACATTCAGATTTTATGGGCTATCTTGTTGTCCACTGCTGGACAGGTCTGGATGAAGGAGACCATAAATATCAGCTTTGTTCAAAGCTACTGGTGGGTCCCACGCGTGTGGAACCACCTCATGCATATGTTGCAATCTAGACTGTCCATCAGCTAGACGGCCAGCAACTGAATGCTGCCATTGTCGTCAGCAAGTTCTGTGGGCCCATCACGAGGTATGCTTTATACCTATACCGTCCAGCCATTTAGCACGGGTGGGGCCCACCCCACATGTACTGTATGTGTGGGATGAGACCCACCTTGATGCGTGTATTCTGTATCCATGCCGTCCCTCTGATTGGTGTTGGGCGCACCTGATGTATGTGTTTATACACACCATCCAACCGTTTGGGCGTGGGGCCCACCCCACATGTGTGACACGTGTGGGGGTGGGACCCACCTTGATGTATTTATTCTATATCCACTACGTCCATCTGCCCTGGACGATGGCGTGGACCCCCACTGTAATGTATGTGCTTATGCACACCGTCCATCCATTTCAGCTTGTGTGGGGCCCACCCCACACATGCTGCATGTGTGGGATGGGACCCACCATGATGTATGTATTCTACATCCATCCATCTGGATGGCCAGGGATGGTGGACCCCACCTTAGAGTATGTGTTATATCCAAGCCGTCCATCTGCTTTGGACATAGGACCCACCGACATGTGTCACACGTGTGGGGTCGGACCCACCTTGATGGATGTGTCTTATATCCACACCATCCATGTGCAACCCACCATGATGTATCTATTTTATCCCCGCCATCCGTCCCTTGGACGTGAGGCCCACCTTAAGTATGTATTGTATATCGACGCCGTCCACTTGTGCGGCCCACCACAATGTATGATGTATCCACGCTGCCTGACCGTTTGAGCAGGCCTGGATGAAGGAAAAATGCAAATATCAGTTTGATTCAAACTGTGGTGGGCCACTCACGTGGATCCACCTACTGTTTGTGCAAGACCCACTTTAATGAATGTGTCTTAACCATGCTACTCATCCATTTTGTTGGATCATGGGCTACACCATTAGGCCTGATGTGAAGTATAAGGCCCATTTGGTAAGGCCCACAATGATGTATATGTGACCCATGAGTGAGGTCCATATGATACACATGTGACCCATGAGTATGGTCCATTGTGGTTTACCTTCGGCCCTTTATGTGAAGCCCATTATGTTGTGTATGAGGCCTTTGTGTATGGCCCAATGGGATGTGTATGAGGCCCTTGTGTGAGGCCATGGGTCCATTATATGTTTAGCTCTATATGGGCCATTCCTAGGGAGCAATGTTGGTTAAATGTCCACATTGATGGGCAATGATGGTTAAATATCTACATTATGACCTTCCCTCATGCCTTGTTAGGCACATTCTCATCATTTTCTTAGTGGGTTAATCCAAATCATTAGGCCACATCAATGTTGCATAGTCCATCATCACCGTATACGGATGGATCCATGCCGTCAGATTTGGTATATCCACGGCCGATCTTTATATTATGGTTTAGATCGGCGGTTCATCTATGGATCCCACCTTGCATTTAGGCCGATTATCGATGCCGGTTATCGACCTCGATTATCGATGCCGATTATCAATGCCAATTATGAGTATGTGACAGTACATCATCATGATACATGAACATACACACCATCTGCATGCTTGTTACGAGATTTGATTGACCATTGCATATGCCGTTGGGCAGGTTGTTTATGGGACTCCCTGATAGGAGGAGTTATCCCACATGAGCGTACGGTATGCGCAGGATTAATGTGTAATTAGACTGTGTGATTCATGCATCTTGCATTGTGTGATTATGACTATTGTATGCCCTAACGGCATCAAGGTTGTAACCTCCGCAGATATAGCGTGAATGGCAAGATACCGAAAATACTGTTTAAGCTGGGGGCGCATAAGATGTCCTAGGGTGAAAGTCCTCAAACCCTTATGGTACTATGAAGGATGCTCCAATGCCTAGACCGAGTGGATGTATGAGCACATGAGGGCCGAGTACGAGGAGGTCGCGTCTCCCACTGTGTCATGGTCAGTTGGAAGGGGGTGTGGCCTTACCCGCCTGAGGGTAGGAGGCAATGCTAGGCTGAGTTTAACCGGCTCATAAATGGGTCCACTATCAACGTGCCGGATAGATATTAGCTGACTATTGGCCAGGTGGATAGTGAGGTCTCTTCCGCTTACACGATTGCGCATCCAGTGTAGGGCGGCAATGTGGTGTAAGTGTATTAGACCCCGGTGATATCCTAGAGATGAGTTGTATGATTATGTGGATTCCCATGAGGATTGGTATGCTTGAGTTGCATCTCGCATCGCATGGCCTTGGTATGGCCGATAACATTCATGCCTTACATCGCATCATAGCCTTGGTATGACCGATAGCATTCACGCCTTGCATCGCATCATAGCCTTGGTATGGCCAATAGCATTCATGTCTTGCATCACATAGCCTTGGTACGGCTGTTAGCATTCATGGATTCACCAGCATATTCCGCATTACTCTAATATTGCATTCTGAGCACGCTTATACTGTGCACACACTTTCACCACCCTCTAAGCTTCTTATAAGCTTATGCACGATAGATGCGTGCAGGTGACGCGAGGACACAGTCATAGCTGAGCAGGAGCAGGAGCGTGCCACAGAGCTTCAGGAGTTTTGGGTTATTATCACCATTGTATTTACCTTTATGCGTATTGTATCTCAAAGTTTTTTATCATACTAGATTTTGTGATGGTGTTCTTGTTGTTATTGTTCGTGGGTTACGCTATGGTTATACTTATTATGAAATGAATTCATGAATAAAATCTTCCTTGTAGGATCCCAGGATCGGAACTTGGTATATGGGTACTTGGAGCCGAGAATGGAGTACTACAGAGGCTGCCAGCACTGGATTCGGTGATCGAAAATTTTGTGAGCCCGGTTTCTGAGTTTGGGCTTTGACATCCTACGTCAACACTTGGGGTCATTGTTGTTCGGTTCGAATTGGAGCCGCATATCTAATTCTAGCACGCCTGCACACTATGTGAGAAAACAATAGTCGAACACCCACTATAATGGAAAAATAAAAATATAAGATTTTATTTGAAAAGAGTTTCAATGACATGAACCAAGTTAATCTATAATAACACCTTTTAGGAGAGAAGATGTTACCATGGAGTAGGATGAATGGGAATAAGGTTCGTTTGGCTCCATGGATTGAGGGTTTTTAAAGGGTATTAGAGTGGATTTAAAATCTAAAGGTTGTTTGACTGCGTGGATTGGGAGGTATTTGGAATCCATGTGGATTTCAAAAACTCAATTTTGTTAAGTTTTGTAATCTCTCCCTTTTGCTAAATATTTTGCTCATTTTTAAAGGCATGAGAGTTGCACGTGTTTTCATCCCTAAAATTCAAAACCCAAGTATGGTGACCTTGATCCTAAGTTCTGGGGTCTAAACTAATATTTCATGCATTCATTCATTGAAAAATTATTCAATTCATCACACATCCAACTCAAACTATTATTAAATCATCCAACCATAATAATTTAAAAATTAAACTTTAAAGTAAACTTTATGAATCTAAAATCCAACTAATCTACTATTACTTATTCTCTTCTCATGATTTCTTTTGTTAAGTTCATTATAACTTTTCTAAAAACTGAAAATAACTAAAAACTAATAACCATCTAAGAATTCCTCTTCCACTGCTCCTCTCTCATCTTGTACACCTCTGAGAATTATCAAATTTAATGTGCTAGAAGCCCAGCAAGATCATATTCACCATGAGTTTGATATAGACTCAATGATAGCAGGTAAAACACAACTCGACATGTAACATGATACAATGCAAAGATGCATTAATTTTTCATGGTGTAATAAGTATGATACTCTCTTACATGAATCATCTAAGACATATAGTCAAGAGAAACCCCACTCAATAATTGCACCAATTCATGTAATCCCACTAATGCAATCATCATTTCCATGTAGGTCAAGGGAACCCCCTCCCCCCTCGATTATCCCACTAATGCAATCATCTTTGCCACGTAAAGATGGATGGACGGCATGGATAAAACACATACATCATGGTGGGCCCACTGAACACTGACCACTAGCAAACAAACTATCAAGCCCACGGCTACGGGGAAAAATGAGGCAAACCCAAAATTCCAGTGAACCATACAACAAGAAACAATGGGATCAAAATGCTGACGTTGAAAACTTCCTTAGGACCATTTATATTCCATCAAACAATTTATAAGATTAACATGAGTGGGCAAGACTATTGGACGGAGTGAATGTCATAGGGACACTACGCTTAGTAAATGTCATAATTGAATCTACATGCATCATGATTATAAGTGCCTGTCACCTAATTTCTTGGTTAAATTAACATTATGAGATGCTTAATTATTGAATTGCTAGCCTCATCATGGAATACGTTGAATTTAATTTATGTACATATTTTTGGTGGAATCATTGAGCAAGGGTTCCCTTGAGTACATCCTAAGGATGATTTGCATATTTTTGAGAGATTATTGAGTAAGGGTTCCCTTCAGTACATCTCAAAGATGATTTACATGTTTTGGTGATATTATCGAGTGGGTGCTTCCTTGTGTTCTCAAGGATAATTTGCATATTTTGGTGGGATTATTGAGTGAAGGTTCCCTTGAGTACATCTCGAGGATGAACTGTATATTTTTGTGGGATTATTGAGTAGGGGTTCCCTTGATTTTAAGTCAAGGATAATTTACATATTTTGGTGGGATTATCTAGTGAGCCACTTGGATAGATGCTCTGTTAAGCCAGAAATGGATTGGCTGGTGACCCGTCCACTAGCCAATGGCTAAGGTTGGTGCTCTATGGGCACACCACAATGTATATGTTTCATCCATGCTATTCATTCATTTTCGGTATCATTTTATGTTATGAGTTAAAAAAAAATGAGGTATATTCAAATCTCAAGCGGACCACATAGTGCTAAGTGAACACCCACCATTAAAAACTCTGTGGCAGCTACAAAAGTTTTGAATAAAGCTAATATTTGTTTTTTACCCTTTATCTAGGTCTGTATGACATAATTAACCTGTTGGATGTCAAATAAACATTACAATGGACCCTATGAGGTTTTTAATGGTGGAAGTTCAATCATTACCATTTTCCCGTGGTGTGGTCCACCTGAGATTTAGATCTATCTCATTTTATACCAAGTAAACCAAATCAAATTTATTTTTCAATTACTTCATCTATTATTTACATCACTTAGTGTAAATTCTTAGTATTATATGTCATTTTTATTATTTAGTGTAATCCGTAGCAATAATCAAGTAGTTGTTAATTTTAGTTGTAATTCAAGTTTATGCTAATACACTGGATTCAGTTAGAGTATCAAGCAAGCTCTCAATCTAAATATGTGTTTTGTAGTTGTTCTCCGTGGTCGATGGTAAAAATTTCTTTTCTGTTTTATCTGTAGTAGAAAAAAAAAAAAAAACAAGTCATTTTGTACTGAATGCACAAGTGTAATATATTTTCAATGGACGAACCCCACCCTTTGATAATCGACTGATCATTCTAAACTCCGATGCATTTGCCTATCTTGATACTTGAGGTTGTAGTTGTTCGGTATGAATTAAGCCACATATTCAATTCTCACACACCCACACTAATTGCGTGACTGATATTAAAATAACAACAACAAAAATCACTTCAAATTTAAATAGTCAGGCATTTAGAAATCTTTCAATATTAGGGCCTGTTTGGCCAGGCGAATCCCATGGCATTAGGAGGGATGGGATGAATTTTAAGGTAATGATGGTGGTGCCAATAGATTGGTTTAAGATCCATAGGATCGCTATATCCTGGGACAAGTTCACTGGGTCTGTTTGGCGTGCCCAACATATCCCGGGATTTTACCTTCCAATCTGTCCAACAAAGGGATGAGATCATTTTTAAGGTAATGATGGTGATGTTAGTGGATTGTTTTAAGATCCATGGGATTGCTTATATCCCGGGACAAGTTCACCCGGTATGTTTGGCTTGTCATGCATATATCGGGATATCACGATCCCATCCCCTCCTAATACCGGGATAGGTCCGGCCAAACAGGCCCTTACCGTTTAAGTAATTCCTCCCAAATTTTAATGGGATTTTCAAAATCCAGGCAATATTTGTCACAGGACCGGTTTCAGTAATTTCTGTCACTGTACATGACAGAACCAACTCAGCAATGCAATCCCAAGGGATATGCACTTTAAACGATTCATGACACGTGGCTATAAAAAAGTTCCGACACGTTTCACCATCTACCATTTTCCCCCAACAAGAAGCCAATAGCACAATTAATACCGAAAGCAGAAGACGACTGCACAGTTAGGAAACTTGATCTCGATACAAGCCTGCAGAGAGGTTTAATTGCTCACCTGACGTCCTTATCCAAATCCGCCAGCATGTGCCGACGTTGCATTCGTGGCGCTCATCAAGCCGTCCAAGCACACATCTAATAGATGACCAACGCGGAGTGGTGAACCTAACGCCTCATGGCTCTGGGCTATGAGGCCGACCATGATGGATGTGTTTTAATCGTGCGTATGAGCCTAAAATTGTAGTGTACGACACCACTAGACACAGAGGGGATTGGACGCCAAGGATTGGAAATTTCCTAACTACCAAAGAAGTTTTGAATAAGTTGGTATTTGTGTTTTCTCCTGGTTACCTTATAAACAAGTTGGACAACTAATAGAAATTATTGTGGGAGCTGAGAAGGTATCAAAGGTAGGTATCAATAGTGGATTGGCTATATCATTGATTTATACGGTGATCTAATTGAGTTTTAGATATACTTTAATTTTAAATAAAAATATACATGGCAGTCACCTCACATAACTAACTATGGAGTATGCAATCCATCAACATAGGTGATGGACGTGGATTATCCGGTGACGGTAGCGAGATTCCTACTGAAGTGATATCACTAAGTTATGTGGATTGTTTGAACCATCCTAAATTCTAATCCATGGACACATGTTGTTTGAAATAAGATGATGGGATATTTTCATTTTCAACCATCTAATAAATGTCTAACAATATTCTAGTGGTTATGTTACCAGATATTAATAGCAATATTTTGTTCGTCATACATATGTAATGTATTAAATTTCTCAGTACCATCTAACTGCGTGCATATCATCTGTTACACTCTGCCAGAGTATTAAAATATTTATCTTGATTAAGGCATATATACAAACGCCCCGAAACTTATGGTTATAAATTTCGTGAATTGGCCTTGGTAGTTATATCTCCCAACTTTCCTTTTCCTCTTCTTCAGACTTTTCTACCTTTCTCTCTTGCAATCTACTCTCTCTCTCTCTCTCTATAAATATTGGACCTTCTGTTATGGTCTTTCATACCATTCACTGACTTTGGAATTTTTGGCTTCTGTTCATTTTCCTTGAAGGCCTCTCCACCTTTCTTTTGCTTGGAAATCTTCTCCATTTATTGGATTTCCTCATCCTTTTCTTCTTTGATCCTTACAAATAAAAGAAAAAAAAAAAATGGCTAGCTCTTGTGTTTCGAGGTTTTTCACCGAAGTCGCTCCACCGCAGTTCGTCTGTGTTATGAGGCGACGTGTATCAAAAATATTAGATACTATCATCGAAGAAGAGAGAGACGTCATCACCGAGACGATCTCATCATCTTCTAAGATATCATCAAACATTTCTTCTTCTTGCTCTTCTTCAAGTTTCTTGAGAGAGGTAGAGAGATCACTCTCGATCTGTAACCAGGGATGGCATTCCACACAATAAGCGCTTGTTGGGGGCAAGTTAGTTCGTCGACACTTCTATTCAGGGTCAATACGAGCCCCACAAATAAACAACGACTCACTGTTTGGCTGTTGTCTATCAGGATCAACGCTTCCTATTCATGAGGTGATTGAATTGGAAGAGATGCTCTTACTAAACAACAGCTAATTAAAGGCAAAAGCTGCCGTCTATTAGGAGCAACTCTTCAAATTCATGCTATGGAATTAGAAGAATTACTCCTATTAGGCGACAGCTAAATGTTGTGCTGTCTATCAGGAGCAACTCTTCCAATTCATGATATGGCAGTGAGAGGGGTGCTCCTTGTTTGTATTTCTAGAATGAAAGAGTCCAAGATAGACTCTGAACTTGCCCCAAATTAAGATTGTCCTTCTTCTACTTCTGCTTCTACTTCCACATGTTATATCAGTCCGAAGAATTCCATCGAGATATATATATATATATATATATATATATATATATATATATATATATATATATATATATATATATATATATTTCCCATGTAATTAAATGTTGTAATCCATGTGGAAAGAATGTTAATGAGCATTATGGGTTTTGTACATTTCGCGGTAAGAACCTTAATTATATTTATTTTGTTATCATTTATCTGCCATTATTCATCATCACCATCATCTTAGTAGCCATCATGGTAAAAATCTTATGGCTGGATCCATCATGATTTCTCAGTGAAAAACTCACTTTCAAGTGTGGCTCGGCTGAGTTTTGAAGAAACACATCAAGTTGACTTGTAGACTCAGTTAACTCGATGGGAGACACCCCTCAAAGTCAAAGTATCAAACTATCTTTCAAATGTGAAGTAGACGACGAGAGAGATCTCAGAACCCTTGGAGGAACAATATTTACTACTACCATATTTTAACTTACATTTAATTATTAAATATCAAGTCTAGTCATCTAAAGACTCGTCTTTGAGTCAACCCGCCCTGGCTGGACATCGAGTTGAGTCGAGTTTTCAGGCTTTTAAATTATTGTTGCCATCATCTTCAACCCAAAGTGTTGTATTGAATAGATTACTATATGCATTGCCGGACATGCATGCGTCTTCCCATCGACAAGACGTGCAAGCACGTATGGAGGTTTTTAAATCCAATGCGAGCACCATGCAGCACAACTACATGCCACTACATGTGCTGATATGTGCAAGATTCTAACCGTCCATTAGGTGGGATATCATAGTTCTAAAACCTATAAGCTCTGCTCAATCAATATGCAGTTGAGTGAGGTTGACTCGATGACCTGAGTGGATATTTAATAATTTAAATTGAGAAAGTGTTTAAAGTGATAATAGAGATCTGCCATTAAAATAGGTTTAAAAAGGCCAAATTACTCACAGTTCAAATACATGTCTAGTTGGAAGCGACGTTTGTAATTGTACCATTAATCAGTCATGACTTAGTTAATTAAGGGGAGTTTGTATCTTAAGTTACTTAAAGATACTTATGCCTTAAGTAGCTTATCTGAATTTCTACTTATTAAATTGAAGTGATTAACTAATTTTAAATTAAAAAAAAGTTACTTGTAATTAATCATAATTCAAACTTACTTATTTCAAATAAACTATTTATCTATTATTGTAAGTAAAAAAAAAAAAAAAAGAAGTAACTTATTTGGTGGTATCCAAATGGGCTGTTAGAGTCACAGCAAGTCAGAATTGAGTCAGTTTCATCAGCCAGTTTCACAATGGCTGGCTCAACTTTTCGAGTTGCAACGCTAAAGGGGCATTTGGATCATAAGTTACTTACGCTATTTTATTTATGCCTCAAGTAACTTATCTCCCTTTCTACTTACTAAGCTAAAGTGATTAAATAACTTTAAGGGAGCATTTGAATCATAAGTTACTTAAAATAAACTACTTATGCCTCAATAAGTTATCTTCATTTATAATTATTAAGCTAAAGTGATTAAGTAACTTTAAGTAAAAAAGTTACTTATAATTAATCTTAAACTAAACTTATTTCATATAAGTTATTTATTTACTGTTGTAAGTAAAAAAATATTTTATATATATATATATATATATATATATATATAGTCATGCTCTCCCGTGCACCTACGCACGTGCACACCTTTGCACACGTGTCATGTGTTTCTAATCTGAACAGTCCATGTGATGTGGAATCCCATGAAACCCCGAGGGACAAATTTTCACCTTGATCTAAATTTTCGGTGGGCCATAGCAAAGAGAAATGCAAATAAAGGGAGGAAACTGTTTTTATTTTTCATGGCCCATCAAAGTTTTGGATCAAAGTAAAACTTGGGCCTGGGGGGTTTTATGAGGTTATGCTTCACATGAACGATTCAAATTTTGGATCCACATCACATATGATGGGTTCTCAAAAAAGTTTGCACCAATTTCATGTAAACTGGTGCACCGGTGAGCATTTCCTATATATATATATATATGGAGAGAGAGAGAGAGATCTTAAACCAAACTTATATATCTCCAGGAAATTATTTATCTATTGTTGTAAGTAGGAAGAGTAACTTATTCGGTGGTATCCAAACCGGCCCTAAGTTTTAGGGTGTGCATGCCTTTTCCAGCAAATCAGGCCGGTCCATTGCTCAAGCATGCAACGATTACGAAACAACTATTGCTACTTGCCAACTTTGTCTAAGCCTTTTATTTGTTTCTAACATCATGGCCCACCTGATGAATGGACTGTCCTCATTCTTGGGAAAGTGCATCGACGTGGTGGGACATACCTGATGGATGGCTTAGATTTGGTATCCATGTCCCACGTTGGCACATAAGTGGTAGCATGTAGATGACTGGCTTACGCACGTGTGCACATGCATGAACGGGAATGCATGTATGGATTTATATCCGTTAAATTGAGGAATGTCTGCATCTCTAGCCACGTAGTCACGGATAAGGTATGGACCACTGTAAGTTTCCTTAGGAGCACGGGAAACCTTGGCAGCCACTTATAGGGGATTGACGTTGACGATCTCAGAGAAAAACGGGAGCGGATTAGGTGGTACCGAGGATCCACCGAAATCGGATTGCGTACTGAGTATGCTTTTACGATATTGAAACTCGGTTGGGTGCATCATGAATGTATGTGTTTCATCCATGCCGTCCATCTGTTTTTTCAGCTCATTTTAGTGATTGATCCCAAAATTGAAGCATATACAATGCTCAAGTGGACAACACCATAGGAAAAAATGGGAATAATGATTTCCACCGTTGAAACCTCCCCAGATAGGAGTGATATTTATTTGTCATCCAACCTGTTTCCACCGTTGAAACACAAATACCTGCTTGATACAAAACTTCTATGGCCCTGAGAATTTTTCAACCATAGACATAGACATTCAATTCACACTGTTTCTTATGGTGTGGTCTATTTGAGCTTTATATATATATATATATATATATATATATATATATATATATATATATATATATATATAGAAGTGGATTGCTCACTGAGTAAACTATGTCAGGCCACCATGATTCATGTATTTTATCCACTCCTTTCATCCATATATATATACTTATATATATATATATATATATATATATATATATATATATATATATATATATATATATATATGATTTTTGGCCTCAAGTACTGGACGTATATGATAAAATGGATGAAAGGAGTGGATAAAATACATGAATCATGGTGGCCTGACATAGTTTACTCAGTGAGCAATCCACTTCTAGATTCATGGAGTGGGTGGGACCTCTGACTGTAGGGCTCACAGTGATGTGTGTTCCTTAAATCAACCATTTTGACACATCATTTTAGGGTATAATCTCAAAACTGAAGTTTACTCAAATCTTAAGTAGACCACACCATTAAAAATATCATAGATTCCACCATAGTGTTATTTGCCATCCAACCTATTGATAAGGTCGCAAACACCTAAATGATGAGACCACACAAATATCAACTTGATCCAAAGCTTTTGTGGCCCACCAGAATGTTTAATGGTGAATCACCACTGTTTATTATACTATGGTCCATTTGGGATTTGTCATCACACAGTTTGATGACATTAAGAGCCATTGTCAACTAGGGGTGTAAATCTGGCCCACCAGCCCATGGCACGGCCTGGCACAGTAAAATCGGCCAGCGGCCCGATCCTGCATGGCTATCATCCTGGCTCGCAGCATGGCACGAAGCCCGGCCTATTAGGTACACAACACGACACACGACAGCGTGGCCCATTTGGCATGATTAAAACAGCTACTTTCGTAAAATTAACAATCTTATCCCTTCCCCATAAAATGGATAACTTTCGGACAACATAATTGAAATGTACTCAACCAATGATGAATTTTGTGACATTTATTTTAACATTTGATCACATATTAAATAAAGCATAATTTTCAGTATATTAATATGTTTTTTTTTTTCTTTCTTTCTTTTTTTTTTTTGTTCTTTGTACACACTTACATTCACGTTAGTGGAATTTCACCCTCTATGGGTACTCGAACCCTTAACTGGGTGTTGAAACTCCTGAGAGTCTACAACCCAAGCAAGAGTAAGGACCCAGTGTATTAATGTATTTGCTTTCATTTTGAATGTACGACTGACATACCTCATTCGGTGTGCCATAGCATGGCCTGTTAGGTATGGTAGGCACGCGGGACATGCCGAGCCTCACTTTTGGCACGACATGGAACGGCATCCGACATAGCACGAGAGACGGTCGAGCTCGAATTATTCAAGCCCTGCATGGCCCGGCCCGGCCTGTACGGTTTACACTCCTATTGTCAGCTAGGAAAACACAACAGTGACTTTTGCAGGCATAGGAGGGCTTGGCTGACGTGGATGAGATCCAACCCGTCCATTAGGAAGACCACGCTATGTTTGGACAGGAGCCCAATAATCAGGGTGACTTACAGCCTAGGTCAGCCAGACGATGGGTACAGTTTAAATGGAGAATTCCACCATTGAAATCGTTCCAATTGTGTGGATTCCACCAGCTTGTACATAGACCATCTAATCTATACACCTGAACGGGCCCTAAGGATGAAGGGATGCCCCAAAAATCAGGAAATTCCAAAGACTCATGACAGTCAAACCACGTTAATTCAATGATTTAAGAATGATTTTACAGTCACTGTGGTGCTGCTCACGTTTGTCTTATATTGTACCTATTTTTACGATCTAAGGTGTGAATGTGGGAAGCGGATTGAGTGGTGTGCCACGCAGCACTGGCCTCGGTGGTGTGTTTACGTCGCCATATTCTGTGGGGGCCACCATGATGTATGTGTTATATCCACGCCATCCATCCATTTTCAGACATCATTTTATAGTATAAGCTAAAAATGAGGCTAAAAATGAGGCAATCCCAAAGCTCAAGTAGACCATACCACATAGAGTAGTTTGGACAATGATGTCCACCATTAAAACCTTCTCCTGTCCCACCGTAATGTTTATTAGTCATCCAAAACTTATATGGCCCTTAAAAAGTTTTCAATGATAGACATTCAATCCCCACTACCTTCTGTATGTTCCACTTGAGCTTTGGAATTCTATTTTTTTGTTTGCGCCTTAAAATGATCTCAAAAAATAGATGGAGAGTGTGGATATATGATGGGACCTAGATGGAGCGTACATTTAAATAAATTATAAAAAAAAATAAAAATAAAAAAACTTAGATTTGGATCATTTTAAACCTTTGATCATGCCAGCATCATAAATGGTTCAAATTAAAGGTAAGCCCCACACAGTGGATGGCCCACATCAAAGTGTAGCCCTGTATGATGGACGGTCGACATCTAAGTTCTCACATGATGGATGGCCATATCTAAGGTGGCCCAACTTGATGGATAGTCTACATCGAAGGTAGGACTCGTATGATGGATGAACCATATTAAAGTGTAGACCCACATGATGAATAGTCGACATCCAAGTCTCACATGATGGACAGCCCATATCCGAGGTGACCCAACATGATAAATAATCTACATTGAAGGTGCACCTCAAGTGATGGACGACATCAAAAGTGGGCCCCATATGATGAATAGTTGACATCCAAGGTCTCACATGATGGAAAGGTGACCCAACATGATGAATAGTCTACATTGAAGGTGCACCCCACATGATGGACAACATCAAAAGTGGACCCCATATGATGAATGGCCCATATCAAAGGTAGTCCCACATGATGGATGGTCAAAATCAAGGGTGGGCCGATGGGCGGTGAACATTAAAAGTGAGCTCCCCATGATGGATGACCCACATCAAGTGTGGGCCTCACCTTTGATCAGTATATTCCTCTGAATTGGATGATTTTAGCCATCTAATCAATAACTTTAAAAAATGAATAGTCCACGACTGATGTAGGACGTGGCACAGATGCATTCTTAGCATGGATGGACCAAAAGAAAGCTAAACATAAGTGGAAGTAATTCTTCAGCTGATCCAGGCCTAGTCCCACGTAGGGCATGATGTAACTAGGCCCCAAGTGCATCCAGTTTGAAGATATTCATTTCGGGTAGGGAGAAATTATCATTTAGAGTATGAACCATAAACTAGTTATAATTTTTTATGTGGGAATTGTCACAGAAACCTATCGATCTTTATGTAATGATAGTTCTAGGTCAATTGACATGCATAGCTGGTCACGTTCGTCCATTTCGCGAGAAAACATATGCTTCCAGTTCAAAATCAAAATTTTAGAAAAAAATTACTATTTTTTAGTAATTTCAATTTTTAGTGCATTTCCTTATTTTTAGAGTTTTAAATTTTCGTCTATTTTAGAGATTGGTTGTAATCGTGTCAGAAATCCTCCGGTAAGATTAATTTAGGACTTTCTATTTTTGGTAAACTTACTATTTCGAGTAAGGTTTATTCTAGTCAAATTAGGACTTCTATTAAGGTTAGAATTTTGATATTTTTGATAATTTCAAATTACGGTTTTATTTTTTCTTTATTAGTGGTGTAATTAAGAAATCATACATGTTAGACATTATTCAATAAAAATATTTGAGTTATCTCTCTTATCATTTGTTGTTGATTCAAGAAACTACCTTATGGATTCAATGCCTTTATCACTTAAGGAATGTAGTGATCTTTCTCATTGTTGTTTCACGCTCTCCCTTACGTATTTTTCCTCGGTTTGATGGCTTCTAACAATGGTTTAAAAAAATTTATAAAAAAAAAAAAAAAAAAACCGCAAGAATAGTGCTCCAAGGGACAATCCTATAATAGTAGCAACATTTGTAGTTTTCTAATAAGAGAATCCGCTAGCCATGCAATGACTGCGGGCGGCGATAGACCATTTGACGAAATTTTTAGGATGGACTCGTGTTCGTAATGATGAAGAATATGAGATCGTTGATAAAGCTCACAATTATCATGTTCGTGGTGCAATATCGATGATGAATCACAGGCCATCACCCAATAATGGTAAATCACAAGCCACCACTTTGATCATGAGGAAATTATTATACCCGTCAAAGGATGAGATAAATTTACAGTGGAAAAAAATCTTTTGAATGAGGTGCACTATAAACCAAAGGGTTTGTAATTTGTTCATAGATGGCAAGAGTAGTAAGAACATCGTGTTAAAGATTATGATAGAAAAACTGCAACTGAAGATAGAAAAACACCCCTCTCCAAACACAATTAGATGAATCAAGAAGGTCAACGAAATAAATTAGGTAACTGAATATATTATATTCACTTATTCCTTGGTAAATATTATAAGGATGAAGTAATGTATGACATAGTCGATATAGAAGCTTGTTATATGTTACTTGGTCGATTATGGTAGTATGATGTTGATTTTATGCATAAAGGATCAAATAATATTTTTATTTTTGTTAAAGATTGTAGAAAGATTATTCTCGCTCCTATGAGCTCGGAAAACCAACCCAAGACTTCTAAAGTGGAGGAGCAGTCTCTCGTAACCAAATGAGATTTCGTCAAAAATTTTAAAAAAACATGGGAGATCAATGCATTAGTTAAAAAGAAAAAATAAGTAAAACTCATGAACATCCCAGAGCAATTAAAACTGGTACGGTCAATGTCCAAGAGAATTATGCCCGATGAACTTCCCTACGAATTGCCTTCTATGCAGAATATTGCTCTTGCTCACGTGGAGTTCACCTTCAATATGCACTGTTGATCCATTAGCAAGTCCCTATTTAAGGTTGTGTATGGTCATGTTCCCAAACATATGCTCGACCAAGTCCCTTTGCCTAAGTTACTGATTATGAGTGTTGCGGCAATAAAAATGGTAGACCATATCGCAATGGTGCATGCCAGTGTTCATTAAAAATAAAAAATAAAAATTATTAGGGTTTAATGTCAAATATAAGGAAGATGAGAAACATCGGCACCAAAACGTGTTTGAAGTTAATGATAACCTGTTAGTTCACTTATACAATGAGAGTTTTATGATTGAGACATATAACAAGTTGAATAAGAAGATATATAGGCCATGTTCTGATCCTCAGGAAAATCAATGATAATGCTTATGTTGTTGAATTTTTTCAGGAGTGGAAATCTCACGAACTTTTGATGTGGCAGACCAGTATGAATATCATGAGTCGAGTCCATTGAATAACTCAAGGACAAGTTCTTTCCAAGTGAAGGAGGCTGATGTAGGATATAGCACAAATGCATTCTTAACCTGACTGGACCAAAAGAAGACCAAACGAAAATAATAGTTCATTAAATCCGGACTCGATCCTACAAAGGGCATGACATAATTAGGCAAGCACATGCCCATGTGTATGGGCGAGCACACACAGTCACCATATAGAAATTTTCATCATTGTAATTAAATGACCCATTCATCACACGCACGAGCAAGAATGTGTCTTCACTTGATGAAAGAAATCTAATGTCAGTCCAAACAGGACAAGGATTGTGTGGTGACCCTGCCACCACCAACCTCCATGGTTTCAGGATTTTGCAAGGTCCACCATGATGTTTGTGTTTTGTCCAAGCCGTCCATCCAATTTCAGTTCATTTTAGGCCATTAGCCCAAAATTGAACCATATCCAAAGCTCAAATAGACTACACCACAGGAAGTGGTGGGGGATAATGAAGTCCACCGTTGAAGCCTAGGACACGGTGATGTTTGTTTGTCTCCCAACTTATCCGTTCATAAGGTCACACAGAGCCAAAAGTTTTCATCAACATAATTAGATGACTCATTCATCACATGCACGAGTAAGAATGTGTCTTCACTTAATGAAAGAAATCTAATGTCAGTCGAAACGAAACGCGGATTGCAATGTGACCCCCCTCCCAAAGTTTTCAATGAAAGACGTTCTACTCCCATTGTTTCTAATGGCATGGTCATGAACAACATGGACAAAATACACACATCATGGTGGGCCACACAAAGTCCTTACACCATGTTGCTCCGTGGTGTCGGGTTCGCCACGTAATCTGCAGCTAGGACCAAGTCTTATCTCATCAAGAACAATATGATACTACATTTGTAACTTTGCATGGTATTCGCATCTTCTAAATTCTAGCAAGTGGGACCCATTTTTCTGCAATCTGATGATCCAATCTGCGATCATGTTGCATCCCACATTGGGTTGACCATGTGCCAAACATCGTCAATATTGGAAGATCCTAGCCACCAATCTTTAGACTTTCTAGTAGGTGAATATAGACCATTGTTGCAGTTTTCTTGTTAACCATTTATTTATGGTCCGCAAATGGCCACATATGTAACAAATGACCTGATTTTAGTTAAATGTGTGTGAATAAGTGTCGGGCATGGCAAAGTCGTATTCAACTCAAATCAAACTAAATGCCTTATAACCGCAGGCGTTGAATGAACTAAATTAGGACCAGATGTATGAAGATTAGTTTGACTATTTAGCCGCCGATTGTTAAAGAATCAAGAAATTTATGAAGAAGAAGGTTAATCCTTCTAATGGATCCTTTGTACCCTAAAGATAAGGGTTTTCTTATAATGGTGATAGCTTTAATTTTATTTCTTAATAAAATTAATAAAGATAGAAAAATTAAATATAATGGCTTAATGTGAATTTTATTAATCTGAATATAAATGCAGTACAATCAGTAAAAGAAAAGAAAATAAGTAAAAGATATTATTTACGATGGTCTATGCTAGTGAAACGGTCGTGGTCTTGATGGCACTCTAGACCTATACAATTGTGAGGTGATCGTGGAAAATACCAGCGGTCTTGAGACAATCATGTTGTACGATCAGCAGGATATGACCGGAGAATCACCAAGCAAAAACTCAGCAATTTGGAGACCCAACGATGAAGTCACGAATATTTATACTAAACTAACCAGCATATTACAATGGTATACTGGATAGTATCAAGAACTAAGTTATGATAAAGGCTAAAGACTCTAGACTTGTTATAGCATGGTGCTGGATAGAAGTAAAGGAAAGTAGAATTAAACTAATTATAATAAATGTCCATGAGGGATGAAAAAAAGATAAGCAGCGTAGAGCTGAAAGGTTTTTGTGTGTGACGCCCCGAAAGAAAGATATGCAGCGTAGAGTTGGAATAGATGTCTAAGCACGTGGTCTAATTTATTTATTTCCATTACATCGGATATTTAGTTGAATTCATTTAAACATTTATACCCAACATAACTAGAAATTATCACTGAATCCAAATCTAATAAATAATCATACCATGTTATCCACTACTTAAATCACTAATCTTTAAGCATTTGTTTTGTTATATTGAAACTCAAAATTTCAAACTAAAATTTAATAATTAGAAAGAAAGACTAATAATATAGACTTGCTTGTTTGAAGTATTCGAACTCAGCACCCATAAGAATTATCAAAGTGGAGTGAGCATAACAAGCATAGTAAGATTATATCCAACTCAATTTTGAATATTCTAGTTTTGATTGAATTTTATAAACAAGGATATATATTTTGAAATAAAGGCATAAATAATAACGGATTATGAAATCAATTATGAAATTTATAAAGATGTAATGATTTCCATGAATTCAAATAATAATAAAATAAATATCCATCATCTCTTACAACATTGTACGCAATAAATGGTCACATTACATTTATGTTCACGCATTGATATAACATGGTAATGGACTCGTTCATATTTTAACTGGTTAGATTACTACTTCAATTGAACATCCAACGTATAATTTTACGGTCTTTCAGCCAATGATCATGATTAACCTACTTGCTTGCTTCAAGATCTTTTACCTAACGGACATGATCACCTTACTTGCTTATACCATACACTTTTTTTCTTTCTTTTTTAAAAATTTAAAATCAATTAATAATGCATTTATGTTATAAAAGTGTCAAAATCTATATGATATATAAATCAACAATAAAGCAATTCATTTAAATTAAATAAAAAATAAATACAAATTTTAAGAAATTGCATTGCAAAATTTATATTACTATTAGAATTTAGTCCCTGAAATTTGTTGAAATATCATACTGTTTTTTGTAACTGCCTGAAAATTTGCACAAAACCCCTAAACAATGCTAAAAGCATCATTTACATCTCGAAAATCCAATTCTTGAATTTATTTAATTATATGCCAGCATGAACTGATTATTTTATAATAAATTCAAATTTTCCTTTAATAATTTAAAGTAAATACTTATCTGGGCCCAATATTTAAATTATTTTTATTTTTAAATTTTAATTTAAACAAGAGAGTTGAATTAATACAAAAATTAAAAGGTTTCATTTAATATTGTATTAATTTCTGAATTAAATAATTTAAATAACCACATAAATCATGTTTATATTAGTCGTTAAATATCCGCAAGTTTTAAAATTTATTTAATTTTTCAAAATTTCAAAAATCGTCTTAAATTCAAATCTAAACAACTTGCAGGAATTCATGAAAATTTAATTACTATTTAACAAGTTAATTCTAACCACCTTACCTTAAATTTAAATTTAAATAAAACAATTATTCTAAATTTTGAAATTTCATCTAATTTAGATTAATTTTTTTAAAAAAATTTATTTATTATAAAGTTTCAAACATGATATCATATAAAAAACTAAAATTTATAAATAATTAAATACTGATTCTAATTATTTAATTTAGTCAAATTAAAATTCAATTAAATTTTAGACTAACAGTCCAAAATTTAATGACTTTGGAACGGTTAGAAATAAGGACTGTCTAAATTGTTGATCTTTGATTACACTAGCAAACCTTTTGCTTTCTAAAACAAAACGCATTTATGTGATAAGCTATTAATCCTATAACGTAACTAGTTAGGAGTTGGACTAGCTCCCTTTAGCAACGAGTCGACCCGCCAACAGAGGATGCTCTCATATATTCTGATAAATATTAATAAACAGTACAAAAATATAGGGTTATAAAAAAATTAAGCAGAAGCTTGTTGAGAAATGAAGTGACCCCACGGGAATAAAGTTACAGTGCTCCTGGTTGCAACTGGACACTTGGTCAGTCCATTCAACCCATCTGAGCTGTCCATTAGGTCCGGAACCCGTCCCATGGGTGACCAGTTCACAATAACACCAAATGGACAAGTTTAACCATCCAAATAAAAGCCCCATGAATTGCACGGTCAAGATCATTTATGGAAAAATAGGCCTAGCAAACAACTGCTACCATCCATGCCATCATGGATTGATTAAGGTTAAATAGACACACATCTAACAGATAATCATAACCATCATATCAATGGCTTCGAGAAAAATGGATATAAAATTTAAAAATAAAAATAAAATAAAACAGAAGAAGAAACCAGTATGATTTTCACTCAGTAACCCATGGCATGTGTGCTAAATCTAGTAGATGGTCCGGATTGGTCAGATTTGCCTGTCCAAATATTCCACGCATCTAGGAGCACTATATCCCCACAGTACCCTGGGAGTAATAGACCACATCCATATATTGTTATAAGATAATAAAATAATATAAATTTAAAACAACCTCATGGAATGTGAAAATCTTTGATAAATGATAGTGAGCATGTAAAAGTGTCTCAGACTCACATTCACGTAGGTTTTTTTTTTCCGGAATGTTGCTTAACTTTAAATCTTAACCGTCCAATTTTAGCCTCTTTTCCTAATCAATGATATATTATACTTTCATCACAACCGTTCATCTTGGATGGGGCACTGTTTGGATGGGGCCCACTGAACTCCCAATCGAGCAAACTGGACCAGCATAGTACAGCATAACTCCCGCATTTGAAACGTTGCATTCGGTACATGACTTTGATGTTGGATTTGACATGCAAGGATAAAACTCTAAACGCAACATCCACTCACACCGTCCATTTCGGGCCCGTTAATGTAACACATAACTACTCAAATTCAAACTGTTCTTAACTAAAGATGGAGATGTGAGTCATAGCCCAAAAATAACAGGAAATGATCATTTTGACTTTCTCATTGGTGCCCAACAAAATGTATGGTAAAAAGAACTGGTCTACGCTCAAAAACTAGGGATCTATTGATAAGAGACCATGAACACTGGCCAAGCAAATATAATTTTGATGGCTACAAACCATCAACAGTGGCATATGATTTGGAGGGTTTCAATTGTGTTTCTTCAATGCCACATGCAGAGGGTCAATGTGCTTGTGTGAAACACCCATTGTTCGAAGTATCCCCAATGTTACGATTATATGGGCAGTATCTCCAGCACGGCAATTCCAATTACACCGGTAGCATCAGAAATTCCATGGATCGGCAATACATCACTAAGTATCGACGATGTCTCGATATCATCAATGTATCACCACTATTTTTTACTGTAAATTTCTCGATACGATATTGCCAATGTATTGCAAAAAAAAATTTATTGTATAAATTCCAAGTGTCACTAGTATCACCAGTGCATTGCAATATTTCGATAATTATTGCCAATGTATCAATTTTGTCAAAAATCTATTTGTTAAAAAATGTTTGGATGGATGGATAGATGGGATGGATGTCTAGATGATTAGTTGGGACAGTTAGATGTTTGGATGGAAGGGATGTTCGGATGGATTGATGGTTGGTTCATCTTACATGTGTATTGTATTTATAAGCTTATTTGTGCATGAAAGTATAATTTATATGCATGTTTGTTTGCTTGTTAATTGATTTAATGAGATTTACATACTCGTTGTACATAATTGTTGCGACTATCTGACTGATTTCTTAAGACAGCACATGCTTCAGGCCTCGTTAAATGAAAACTTATTATGTATGTGATTCTTTTGTAATTTTTATTCCTAAATATGCAAATTTGTGTAGTTTAGCACCTCCTGAAGTTTCACTGAAAAAATTCAACGTTTTCCACGCATTTCCTGTTCTACAAATAAGAAAAGGCGGGTCATGTTTTGGCAAAAAATATCAGCCTCATCGGACACAGATGCAAGGGAAAACAGTAAATCTTAGCCCTAAACAGGCTAGCAAAATATATTTACCAGCTACAATCCATTGGTGACTGTCAAAAACCATACAAAAATATACCAAAATATTAAGCGAAACCTCTCACTTTCTTTAATACGCTAAAAAAGGACCTCTTCCTCTACTCATCATTAAAGGTAGTCTTCTTTCCTGCAGAAGAAGCATTTCTGTTTAAGAGAACACGGTAAAGAATACGATGACAAATAAAAATAAGAGTAATATCATGTTTGGGTCAGTCCAACATGCTAAACCATCCCCCAAGTTGGTGCATGCTTGGTTCCAAATGATCAAGACTGTTCATTTGGCAGGTCCATTCTTGGATGGCCGACAAACAGGTTGTACCGATCAGAATTCAAGAACCTAAACCAACCGAACAATTTGATCAGAGTATTTGTTAGGGAACATCATGGATTGCTTATGATTGTAAAGGATAATTTTTCTTAGGCAATGCAAACCATTTCATCCACGGCTTAGAAAAAGGATGGCTACAAAAAAAAAAAAAAAACTAACTCAAGGATGGATTAGCTCTCATATAATTAGTGTGATCTTTCCATGATAAATCATGAAATGTGTTGTAGACTTAATAGACAGGTCAGATCAATCGACTAGACTGTCCAAGTGACCAAATGCAACAACTATCTGCGATCAGTGGAGCATTTTTCTTCTATTATATGTATGTTACTGCCTAAATCACAGTTATAGATCTCTAGATTCTAAACATAAATTTAGATTACAACTTAATAAATGTTGAGAGTGTAGAGTGGTAATTTTGGGTAGGTAAAGACGGCAACGCAGATTGCAAATGACCCATAATCCAGATCATGCAACTCGGGATGGAAAATAGGAAGTTGCCAATAGAGGTAACAAAAGGATAGACCATGGCCAAAAATTCTTCCAAACCAGAATATTCCAATCAACAATCTTTGGCCTTTTCCGGTGTCATCAAAATAGTACAATTTACGGTATGATTTGAATCGCATGGGTGTACGATTTGAATCGCATCCAAATTGCAAATCCCAAATAATCATAATGAAGCATACAACAATTGTATCGAATCGTATGAATCATACGATAATTGTAGATTACATAAATTGGCCTAAAATTTACTTAAATTTAATATATATATATATATATTCAAATTTTCTTCTTTCTTTATACCATTTTACTCCTAAAACATGAAAAAGGCCTCTCCTATTAAATATATTCTCAATTATTTCTTTAAAGGAGAGGGGCAAGAGGAGATTTAGGGATTTTGATATTCAAAAACCCAAAACAAAGAATTTAAATTACTATTCACAATGGAATCGAATGCCATTTTTTCTAACATGATTCTATACTTAAGAAAGGTATAAAAGAACAAAATTATTAAAGGACTCCTGTATGTTTTTTAAGGTAAATTTTTCGAAAGATAACAAAAGAAAATGAAGGAAAAAGACGAGAATCCTTTAATATCATGATATATATACCATATGCATTTTCTCAATTGATAATATCATGACATGTATTACTTTTTTGGTACAAGTTGAAGGGAATTGATGATTAATGTTTTTTCATCTGTTATGATTTACTTATATGTTTTTCATTTGTTTTTTATATGTATATTTTAAAATCAGGAAAAATCTTATGATTTGCGATTCGATACGATTTAACGATATGATGATGATTTTGACAACATTGGCCTTTTCACAGTTTAATGTGGAGAGTTGCTTTATTTCTCATTTCAACCATCTATTTGTAGGCACTAAAATCAAAACATTAGGAATGTCTTATCAAAAAGGAGATCTGGGCATAGTCCATCCACTGTGGGGCCCAGAGACCAATAAGTCTGGATCACTGAAAAATGGACCTCACTTGCCAGAACCAAAGACCAGAGTACATTGCAAAGCCTCATGTAGAGGATCCAATAATTCCCTGATAACTAGGACCAGGTGACTACCTATGAATGAAGGCGAACACAAGTTTGTGCAACTGGAAACAAACCCAGTTAATAGCCATAGTTAAGCTAAATTCTGCTGAACTATAAAGAACGAATGCCTAACGTGCTTTTAGAATGCCCCCTAAGCTACAAGGACTAAACCAAGGTGGGCAGACGAAGGCAAGTGGGCCAGGTCAAGTAAATGATGGACCGATGTTCTAGCTACTTAGGATTGCAGAGATCCAAATGCTATATGTATGAGGATAATAAAACTCTCTTTAAATGTTTTAATGCATTATTTTTCAATATGTAACATGGGACCCACCGTGTCTCCATCTGAAAATTAAAGAAACAGCCATCAGAGGTGCATGGGTACGAAATGGATGGTAAAAAAAGGGAGACCAATAATCCACATTGACACAGACGTGCCCACCCGAGAAAGGACCAGCTTGACTTTAGAGGTACAGGCGTACAGTGTATGCATGGTAGGCCCACATGACAATGAGACCACATTATGCTATCCAGCAAAATAGGTGCGGAATCATATTTTCAACAGCAGACCCAGAAAGACTCTTAGGGATGAGATGAGAATGCTTACCTGTCCCAGCTGCACCCATGCTTGGCTTATTAGGTGTCCCACGTCCCCTACCACCCCCACCAAAATGCCCGCCACTGCCACCGCCGCGTCTGCCGCCAAATCGGCCTCCTCCATCTCTGCCACCACCTCTGCCACCACTTCTGCCGCCTCCTCTACCACCACTTCTGTCACCACCATCACGGCTGTTGCCTCTTGGTCTTGCCTCCTCCACTGTCAAGGTGTAATCTCCAAGTTCAGAACCATTGAGTTCCAAAGCCTTGGAGAAACCATCATCATTGTTGAAATCCATGTAAGCTATCCTGCAAACAAAGGCCACAAGGAGAAGCTAATGAGACCAGAAAAGTCCGAAGACATTCTTCAATAAAGAAAAAGAACCGGCGTTGAAGGGGAAGAAAAACATATTCCATAGTTAAACATGGAGTCCATTTGGAACTGGAACATTTTGAGTTCTGAGTTGGCCAAGTCAATGATTTGATCATCAACATTTTTTTATTGGTAGAATCAGTCAAATTTGACCAAACGTTTTATGACATTGGAACTTGAAATCAATACTTCAACGCCCTTAAAACAGAAGCAAACTCGCCAAGATCTGAGTCATCTTGAGGTTGGGAACAGTGCACAAGAAACTATCTTTGTTCACAACGATAACGGCATGTCCATTATTAGATTTTCTTTTTATTAATATTTTCATGATCCCACATATGTAGCGTAAACTAAGATCTACAGACCCCTTGGGAGCGCCAGTATCATAATCCTTTGGAATGGAAATCCTTGAAATCTCCCCACAAGACCCGAAATGTCCATTAAGAGTGTCCCGTAACTGCAATTAGCACAGAAAAGGAAACAAGTCCAAACCATAGTTATGATAAGCAGAATGATACCATCAACTAGCAGTAGAAAACATGCAGTTTTATAACCCAAATTGGTACTGAAATCGCTAAATTGCAAGGCATGGACAACCCAGGCATGCATGTCCTCATGCTTGTACATGACCAGTAAAAGAAAAAAGGAGAGAAAAAGAATGAGCTATTTTCAACCTGATCCTCATCAAGGGATTTGTCAAAACCCCGTACAAATATGGTTTGGTGTTGGCTGTCCTTCCCTCCCCTTTGGTAAGAGCTCTCTTTGCTGCAGTTTAATTTACCAACGTAGAGTGAGCTTAATGCAACACAAAACTAGAGATGGGGGAGCTTGAAGAAGAAAAATACCCACTATAGGGGGTATATGCACCCCTCTCGCGTGCTAAATCGAGCTTCACAACACGATCTAATAGATCTTGACCATTCAATTTGAGAGCCTGCACAATAACCAATGAAGGAAATATAAACAAGAGCATGAAATGCAAGCAAGACGACTTTCAAAAGTAAGAATCCTATTCAAGAGAAGATGAATGAATGCCATTAAAAATGCAGCACTCAATAGGTTGAAATTTGTTGTTTACATAGAGATGATGGTTAAGGCTTTCTTGATCAATTGGAGCCTCAATTGCCACAATGATCTTTTCTACCGAATAGGGGAACCATGGTTAAGAATGTTGAGACATTTATAAAGTAAATTGAACACAAGATTACGGTTTGCCACCGTGATACTCTTCACCAAATGAGAAGTAAGAAGAAATGACCTAGTACCAAATCAGAGATACCAGGCAACTGAAGCACAAGGTGTATCTACATAAAAAATTTAAAATTTAAAATAAAATAAAACTATGATTGGTGTAGATAAGCAGGGGCCAAATCCATCACCCAACAGTCACAACATAGAGCACCATTCAAGCTACCCTGATCAAGAAGGCTCCAAAAGGAAATCCACCATTCCCATGAAGTAGTTTTCAAAGAAAGCAAGGGCAGTAATTAATAAGCTAATCATGGTTCTCATATCATTATCGGCAGACCCAGCCAAAAAATTATATGATACGGCATCCCATATCGGTATTGGGCCGTATCAGCCCATAGCAGTTTTTAAAAAAGAGAGATATCCAAGATTTTATTTTATTTTTTGTATTTTGACCATGTATTCAATAATGTATCATACCGTTCTTTGGTAAGAATGTTGTTGTGATGGATTGGACTACTGTAAGGTGTGGTGTTAATTTTTTCATTTTATTGATTATTTATTATTTATTTATTTTTTGTGTAAAATATTGATGTGTTTCAAAAATTGATACCATATTTACTGATATGATTATCTATTAAATTTCTCTTCTCTTTGTCATCTCATTATGTTCCTAAGTCATACTAGGAAGCTTTGACATGTAAGGAGTAGAAGCAAGCTATGAAAGAAGAAATAGTTGCACTTCATCAAAATGAAACTTGCGAGCTAACTAGTCAACCCGTTCGTAAACGTAGTGCTAGTTATCGGTAGGTATATACTATTAAATTTCAGCCCGCTGGCAAATTTGATGATTGAAGGATCGCTTAAGGATGCACTCAAACTTCTAGCATTGATTACACCGAGACCTTCAATTTCCAAGCTCAACTCCATCCGCATCATTCTTTTTATTGTTGTTAATCATGGATGGCCCCTCTTTCAGCTTGATCTTAAAATGCATTTCTTCATGGTGATCTCACAGAGGAGATCTATATGGGACAACCACCCAAGTCCATTGCTCAGAGGGAGTTGGATAAAGTTTGAAAATTGAGAAGGCGATTATTGGTTGAAGCAGTCATCGTGTGCATTGTTTGATAAATTCAATAAGGTTGTGTTAGCCTACACTTTTATTCAAAGTCATGTTGATCATTTTGTCTTCATACGAAGAGGTGCCTCTAGTCTTTAACTATATTAGTTGTATATGTAAATCACATGCAGTTATGGGGAGTGATAATAAAGGAATTGAGGATCTTACAAAGTATTTTGGGTCATCTTCAATATTTCCTTGTGTTAGAAGTGGCCAAATCAAAGCTGGGTACTAGTCTATCTCAAAGGAAATATGTTTTGAATTTGCTCTAAGAAACAAGCCTCCTTGGTACTAACCCAGCTGATAGACCAGTCGATCCAAACCATAAACTAGTTAGTGATCAAAGAGGTGTCGTTGAAGACTTAGGAAGGTATAAAAGATTGGTTAGAAAACTTATCTACCAAACAATCACTAGCAAGATATATCATATGTTGTAAGTGTAGTAAATTAGTTCAGAAGTTCTCCTAGGGTGCCTCACATGGATGTGGTTGTTCGAATTCTGCAATTCATAAAGGAGCACTGGGCCAAGGAATTTTACATAAGAGAAATAATCATCTTCAAGTTACAGAGTATTCTAATGCAAGTTAGGCAGGCTCATGCTGATAAGTGAGTGGTCTACTACTGGGTACTACACATTTATGAGAGGAAATTTGGCCACATGATAGAGTAAAATAGCAAAGTGTTGAAGTAGAATATGGGGCAATGGCTCATACCATTTGTGAGCTCGTGTGGCTTAGGAAACTGTTACAAGAAATGTATATATTGTTTTTTACAGTAAACCCACCAATGCAGTTATTTTTGCAATAATCAATCAACATACCATGTGGCAGACAATCCAACTTATCATGAGAGAACCAAGTATATTAAAGTCAACAGTCATTTCATACATGAGAAGGTTATTGATGGGGAAATTTCTAAGCAAGGGTTGTACCACTAATTTTATGTTTTGTCCATGTGTCCCTTTACTTGTTTTATTAGGTAAACTTAAGATACACATTTCATGTTATAAATTAATGAGAGATATTTTTAGGATACTTTCTTTTCTAACTTGGTATATAAAGGAAAAGAGGGACATGTAGCCCTAATTCATTCTCTCTACACCCTTTTTCCCGTCTCTTCTCTTTTTATTTCTTTTTTGCTTCTACATAATTCTACAATATTCAATACTGCCCTTCACTCAGTCAATCATATCCAAGAAGCCCAAAGCAATTGCTTTGAGTTCGAGGGTTCTAGCAAGAACTAAATGCTACCATGAATGCTCTTTGGAACTACCAAATACGGAAAAGATGTGGCAAATTCAAAATAGACAGAAAGCCTACCTTATGTGCTGCTTCTTCAGTGGCAAACTCCACATGGCCAAATCCCTTGAAACGCCCTTCTTCATTTGATGCAAATCGGATATCAACTATTTCTCCGACACCTTTGAAGAATTCCTCCCTAAAGATGAAAATAAAAACAGATTAATCCAAAAGAAGAAAATGTTTTATAAGAAGAAGATGCCTTGGTACTACAGTAAATGATACACACAGATCAGCTTTCTCAATTCTGTAGGATAGGTTGCCAACAAATAGTGTTTTCGATCCAGAGGCTTGAACAGGAGTGGCAAGGGTTTTAGCCTGCAGAAAAATTGAGAACCATGTCAACTCTGTAACATGTAGATCAGTAAATAGATGAGAAATATCATGAAATGGAGGAATATTACCCCCTTTTCAGATTTTGCAGCACTTTGCTTATTATCTGCCTTTGTTACTGTAGCATCTACCATTTCCACATCATTACCCTGCAGATATAAAATTTTGCAATGTTATCCTTCAATCAAAAGGATTAAAACTTAACGCCATAAAGAATGTCAACTTGAACCTGAGGAAAGAGAGACCATTTTCTAAGGTATTTTACAAATATGATATTCCAATGTGATCATAGGAATTATATATATATATATATATAATATATATATATATATATATATATATATCTATATATATAAAGCACAGTAGAATGAATAGAACATCCATGTTACCGTAGTGGGTATGGCACGTGCAACACACATGGAGAGAGAGAGAGAGAGAGAGCTGCTACACCCCATAAAGAGATGAGAGAGGTTGCAAACTAAACACAAGAGGGCAGGTGCCGGCTAAATGCAACAGGGAAAGGGTAGAAAGCATGTGGGCTACTTGCATTAAAAAAATGAACAGGTAATGCCCTCATCAAGAGGGACACATTCATGTCACTGCGTCCAACAGCATTCACAAAGAATATATGGCAAAATTTCCTTTCCTTTAAAAAGTAAATTTCAAGTCCTTAACCAAAGTGCTAAACATTGCTCCAATCCTCACAAACCATAGAAAACAAAAGGTTTGGTGTAGCATTTTGAATTTCTAAAATCTACAAGCCTTTTTTAAAAGGTAAAACTACCAGGGATTGAACCCTGGATCACAAACGCACGCACGCGCACACACACGCATGAACACTCCACCTTCACTTGTTCACTTTAGGTTCATTTAATCTAATTGAATGATGCGTCGTTTCTTAAGGAAAAACCAAGTTATGGCACAGCTGTAAACGTTTACCTTCCTTGGTGTCCTGGCAGGCAGTTCTTCCTCACTTTCCTCCTCTGACGACTCCTCATCGGAACTGCTACTTTTCTCTGCAGTTTTGGTTACCTGGCACAGGAAAGCATGTCATGAGGGGCAACTACCAGTAGGGGCAACTACCAGTATCTTTCAAACAGTAAAGATCACAACATTAACAGATAACCTTTACTATGTTTGGACTTTGTTGTAAGATCATCTTTAGAAGGTGCTTACCACTTTCTGTTGTGACTTTTTGGGCTCATCATCAGAGCTTTCATCCTCATCTTCATCGCTGCTGCTAACCTTTTCAACGGCCTTAGGATTGGGCTTCACGGCATTTTGAGTCGGGATGGCCTGCATGAGGATATCAAAATTAATTAAGAACATGAGAAGGAAAATGCATTGAATGTAACAAATGAGGAAATATATACTGGAACTTTCAACTTTTCAAATGAAGGCATCCACCTTTTTCTGATGTGCCTTCAGAGGCTCATCATCAGAGCTTTCCTCAGAGCTGTCATCCTCATCTTCATCACTGCTGCTGTCCTTTTTAATAGCCTTAGCATTGGACGTTGCAGCATTTGGAGCGACAGTGTCCTGTGGAAGCAAAACGGACATCATTAAAGAGTATGAAAAGAAGAAATAATGCCAATGCAATGGGAAGTAACAAATGACATTCACTTTTTTCTGTTGTGCCTTTACAGGCTCATCATCAGAGCTTTCCTCAGAGCTGTCATCCTCATCTTCATCACTACTGCTTTCCTTTTTAACGGCCTTTGTATTAGTTTTTCCGGCACTTGTAGCCACGGTAGACTGCATAAGGATAACCGAAGATCAGTTACAACCAATGTTTTAAATATCGTTATCGGGTAATGTATTGCACCCTTGGGATATGGATACATATTGGTTATCGCATGGGATATATCGGTTGTATCATGTAATGTATCGTTATTGTTGGGAAACAAGGGAACATTTGGAAAATGGTCGAATTTTTTAAGGAAACTTCAAGGATTGTTGAAAAAGACATCAATACACACTTGGAAATCAAAACATTACAAAAAAAGGTGCAAATAATAGGGGTTTCCTTTGTATGGGGTCCTAAAACATGTATTGTCCAACTGAACTGATGCAAGTATATTTAAAGTCTATTCATATAATTTATAAACATACGAAGACATGTATGGAAACACAAGCAATTCTTTTAAAAGCAAAAGAAGAATCACTAGATTAGGTTACATGTTTGATTTTGTGTTTGGATACGAAGATTGCAACCGATTTGCGAGAAATCGAGAAATTTTGATTTTTCCCAAATTTCTACAACCTGCCCATCTCCCCCAAATCTCAAAATTGAAGCTCTAAATCCATGATTTTTCATGGAAAACATGAAGAATCATATATTTGTAACCATTTGACATTGATTTAACACGATTTACAGCCAAAAAAAAAAAATGCTCACCGGATTGAATAGGTGGGATATATCAATACTACCTATGCATTTTGTATCGCATAGGTGGGATACAAGATATATCATAGGATATATAGGCATATATCATCGATATTTAAAACACTGGTTACAACCATGAAAAGGAAGAGAAACTAACATATTGAAATGTAACAAATGATGGAATCTACCGGGACTTTCAACTTCTTTCTTTGTGGCCCTTCATCACTGTCCTCAGAGCTTTCATCTTCACTTTCATCTTTCTTGAGAACAACCTTTTAAATTTGCATGAACATTAGTTAGAAGCAGTGTTGTCAAAATCCTACGATTCACAATTTGAGGCAAATCTTAAGCAAAATAATTTGAATCCCACCTCTAAATCCCTTTTTATATGAATCCTACGATTTTATAATTTGAATCCTACGATTAAGATTCAAATCCCGATTTATGATTCAAATTATACTTGTTTTTTTCTTCTTTTTTCTTCTTTTTTTTTTTTTTGAAAGGTATACTTGGCTTTTTCTATTTTAAGCTTCACTTGGCTTTCATTTTATGTTTTTAAATTGGTGGGGGCTTTAAGAATCATTTAGAAAAAATCTTTCACAAAAAATAAAAAATAAAAAAGAATCATTTAGAAAAGGTAAATTATTTCATTTTGTTCTTTATAAGACATTAAATGATATATATTCTCTTCGACGTTAATCATAGAGCCTTTTTTTATGATTTCTTAGTTCTTAATTGGTCGAAACATCAAATTAATGTATGACTTATCCGGAATGTTTTTATGGATGGTTACAATCATTTTGACTTATATGTATTGTGGAATGACGGTTAGAAATCAAAATATCTTTCTTCGTCAGTCTATGGAATCAAATGCTGCTTTTCCAATGTGATTCTACATTTAAGAAAGGTAACAAGAACATAAATTATTAAATGATCTTTTCTGATTTATTTATATTTTTCATATTTTTTAAGAAAATCATTTAAAAAAATCTTACAATTTATGATACAATTTGTGATTCGATACGATTCAACACCTCTTACGATTTGTGATGCAATAACGATTTTGACAACATTGGTTAGAAGTGTCAATAACATCAGCCTTCAATTGGATTAATAATATAAGACTCCAAGCACACATCAGAACATGTGTCACAGGTAATGGGAGGTACACTGCTGGATTGATAACCCAGAGGGTGCAAACCATTGACACTCAAAAGCTACAGACTCAGATAGTTAAAAAACTAAATAATATTTTGACCCAAACTGCTAGCTACGGTATGAACTGAAATTCGCAGTTAGTGGTGACACACTGTCTACGACCAAAGTTAATCAAAGGAAAACAGAGAGCTTACCTGTTTAGAGTCCTCAGCACTAACAGTCTGTCTTTTGGCCGGAACATTAACCTTGGCAGGGGGTACCTGCATTGCAAGTGCATTTATTATTGAAAGAAATATAATAGCTGGCTTCATAAAAATTGATTGCTGCAAAAAGGGAACTGTTATCAAACACGGCAATACACCTAAGTTGAAGATGACATGCTTGTTGGTTTCACACACATGTAGGGCATTAAACACAAGATCTTCTTTACAGGAAATTTTATCAAACCATTAGAACATTACATTTTGATAGTATATTGAGTTATTTGTATTTAAGGAATTCATGAAAATAAAAAATAATGAAACGTCAAGCAATTGATTACTTATATGTTAAAATATGCCAAAAAATTAAAAAATAAAATTAAAACTAAATAGTTTTTGTACATTCAGCCATTTGTGCTAGTGCTGAATCTGAGTACACATCCGCTCTCATCTACATTGCACCATTTCTCAAAAGTGCAGTGTTTCATCTACTTTGTTTTATCAGTAGAAACTTAAAACCCATTGTTACATGGCAATAAAGATAGAAGGCACCACAACTATCGAATACAAATACCATTACATTCAATCAACCTAAAAGATAAATGAAATGCTCATTTACAAGTTAAATAGGTTCAAAATCGTCACTGTTTTCGAGTTCTTTCAACAGCCTACAGAGAATCCAAACAAAATTCGAGTCCAAAAATGAAACCTTATTTTACAGCCTGGCTAAAATAAATGCATTCCAATTTCCAGCAGCCGTAACAAGTAATGACACCCAATGCAACTTGAAGTCTGGCGAGATCTGATGGTATTCCCATATGATTAATAGTGCCGTATGTATAGTAGTATCTAAATACTAGAGACTTAATTAGTGGAGCTCTACATGCAAGTAACCAGATTATGCCCACTAGACTAATGCGTGTATGCAGGAAGATACTGTTGGTGGATAATGACCACCACAAGCATCAGCAAAACAGAACTCTCAAATGAAACTTTAAATGAATGAATGACAAAAAACTCACATCAACCTCATCGGAATCACTTTCTGAACTCTCACTTGATTCTTCCGTTTTCTTTATTGCACCACCTTTTGCAGGAACAGCAGCTTTAGCAGTTACCTGTTTCAAGAAATTTACATCAATGGGGCAACCAACTTAAAAACAGATACTACCATGTGCACCATTCCAGATGCTAGATTATTATCAGAAAATTCCATGCATTTATAGTTCAAAAGCATTCCACCTACCTCATCTTCTGAATCGCTTTCTGAACTGTCAGTTGATTCTTCTTTCTTCTTCAATGCTGGGCCAGGTGAACTCTTAGGTGGCAGTGGTTTATTCGATCTGGCAGGAACCTTAGCTACAATTTTCTGCTTGCAGTTACATTTGATTTGAATCAGCAATCTGGAATCCGGGATTTTTTTTTTTTTTTTTTGATGATTTGGAATTGTTTTTTGATGATTTGGAATCCTGGATTCTAGAATCATATAAATGATAAAATGGGTGGGGGAAAAAAAGAAATTTATCAAACTGCTTTAGTTTTTTACTGATAACTTTTTTTACTAAAACAGAGTCTGAGAAAGAAGCCAGTAACAAAGCAGGAATTAGATCAGACTCAAGATGCAGAAAGAAGACAGAGAAGAAAGAAAATTGAGGATTTCCTGTCTGATCTTAGGGGTAACATTTGGCCAACAACCAGCGTAATTCTAGTCACCCCTGCTTGGATGTAGAAGCTGCTTTGGAACCAACTTCCCAATGAACATCTACTGGTGCAGGGACCAAACTGTAATCAAGAATCCTCTTAGTCAACAAGAGGATGTTCATTCAAAAATGGAGTTTAAGTAGTCCCTCAGATACAACAGAATTTTCCCAGCATGAATTATAGGCAAGACGCATAGCAGTCCAAACTTCAGTTTCCCACAGCATGGGCTGTAGGCAATATAGCCTTGCATTTAGAGTCTCGAAATTGGTATAAAAGCACATATCTGCTGGATGCCCAGCTGATACCTATTCAAATTGCAGAAATATGACACACTTGTCCAAGGCCTGGAAGATTTTTTACATCTCTGGGTTCATAAGATGATCAACTTTGATGAATTAAGGGGTTTACATGTATACAGGAAAAATGCAACATGTGTGTGGCCTTGAAGACAATAAGTACATCTCAGATAATGCTCCATGGTATGATAATTGCCTCACACATTTATATCATCTTGGATGCATTTCCTTAAAGCGTAAAAATGAATAATATTGTAAGAACAGGATTAAGATCTTGTTTACAGCTACCAACCTCATCCTCCTCAGATTCACTCTCAGAGGAGCTGTCACTTGATTCAGCTTTCTTTTTGGAGGCAACAGTAGGAACATTCTTTGAGGCAGGCACAGTCACTTTCTTTGCTTGGGAGACAACCTTTTTCTGTAAAAGTGTAACAAGTTTGAGTTTTCATCAACCAGCAAATAATAGCGCATATACCTTGAACATTTACAAGCCTAAAGCAAAGAAAAGACGGAATACAACCCTAGGGTACACACAAATCGTCCTAAAAGTTTAAAGCCACAGCATACCTCATCCTCATCGGATTCACTCTCCGTGGAGCTATCACTTGATTCAGCTTTCCTTTTGGACACAACAGGAGGAACATTCTTCACAGTAGGAGCAGGCACTTTCTTTACTCGGGAGGCAACATTTTTCTGTGTATTCTGAGCAAGTGTCAATAGCACAAAACCCATAGAAAAGTTAAAACATCTAAAAGCAAAAGAAAGAGCCAGCAACACTAGTACCCACATTGTCCTCATCTGAGCTGCTGTCAGTATCGGAACTGTCGCTTGATTCTTGTTTCTTCTTGGAAACTGCAGCAGAACCATTCTTAGCAGCAACTGCTGGCAACTTTTGGGATGGGATGGTAACTTTATTCCCCGCTTCCTGAATATGCATTTATAAATATCCTTACAATAAATTACATTTAAAACCATAATAACATGTCATATTCATAAATCTAAAATGTGTTGAGTAATACACTCCTAGATACCGTCCAAATTATGGTAACTGATATTTAATTCAAGGCAGACCAAAAAGATTACATGATGCAGTCCCAAGAACCCAAAAAGACTTCCCAAATACATCCATTGAAAAGATTATTGCCCAAAGCCCAGTGGATAACCCTGCCATTTACCATTGAATGAAATATGTGAAATCAATAACTACAACCATGTTCAAACAGTCCAATGCACTTGTACAATTTTAACAAGGAAACAGTCAGCATTTGAATTGTGAAAACACTTGCTTCCTCATCAGAATCACTTTCGGAGCTGCTGGCTTGCTTTGATTTCTTAGTCAGAGCACTGACAAAACCATTCTTCAAGACAACCTAACATGGGTATCAGTTCCACATTTAATGTGGAAGATCTTATACCGTTTCATAGACCTTCCCCTAACCCTCGCATGAACTATGATAATGATGCCTCTGACCTGTCCCATTACCCATGGCCATTACCTGAACCTTCTTCTCAACTTTTACCACCCGTACCATCCATACCTACGAGAAGAAAGGAGATAGAAGATATCTTAGATAAAGAAACAGTTTCCACATGACATGGAGGTTATCAAGAGTACCTTGTCAAGTGGAAGGGCAAACAAAAGTAAGACGGTATGTAGATCACAGAGGCAGAACTTCAGTGACGAGACCCAGATCTCCTCGAGCATCACTGCAACTTTATTTCGCCAGAGGCGAAATCTCCTCAGCCAAGGGAAATTGATGAGGACATCAAAGCACCATACCAGAGGAGGAGGGTTGAGCCAGTCTCCTTATGGCTAGACTACCATTACATGGGACCCACTTGGCCCAATTCACATTCCTAGCCACATTGAAGACCACATGTGCATGTTCATGCATCTTTGAAAACCCCACATTAGGAAGATGCATGTGAGCTGCATATAGAAGCGTGATGGACACATCGGACCGTTGAATCGGGTGGACACGATGATTGGACCGTTGGATCATCATCATCGGACATCTTGATCGAGGACCCCCATGAGCCACAAAATAATTTAGTTGTTTAGATTGTTTACATGCTTGTTATTTTTGGTATACCTTATATTTGTGTTGAAATTAGGTAGTTAGGAACAACTTTTAATTTATTAAGCATCTTTATGTTAAGAATTTTATCTAAGGGCATCTTTTTGTAAAAGGTTTTTTTAATACTATAAAGGAGAAAGATGGGTGTGTGAAACCCTAATGCCATTATTTTGGGGGAAAAAAAAACTTTCGTTTCTCTTCTTCATATGATTTGAAGAATACTCCTTGTGATTTGGAGCTTGGGTGTGGTGTGATTCTATTCCTCATTCAACGGAGGTGCAGGATTTCCATCCATAATCTTCTTTATCTCTTCTTTTCTATCCAAAAGATGTATCTTTTAAAAAAAACTCCATCTCTTTTCTTCATTTCCTATTGAAGACCATCCAAATCATATTTTTCTTTAACTTTTCATCATCCAACTTCAACCCCAACCGAAATCAACCATTGAGGACCTAAAAACCCTAGCCAACGACCCACACGTGCAAGCCCCTAGGCTAACCGTATAGACAACCGCTCAATCCTTTGATTTCCCCTTGCTTCCCCATTAAAACCCATTCATTCCTCATCCATAACCCTACCCTAAACCCTAATTTCCTATTTTCCTCAATTTCTAAAAACCCTAATTCCAAAATCCTCAATTCTCATGAACCATAATTTTTCAAATTTCAGATTTTTCCCATTTCTAACCCTAATCATAAAGCCTACAAATATATTACTTGAGTGTCGAACATGTTTATGCTAAATTGAAAGTTTTATCCTTCCATTGGGCCTAGTTTTAATTGATTTATATGATTTCTTAACATGCGGGCATGTGATTTAAGTTAAATCAGATTTTATTTCCTATTGTTTACTCTTAATTACTTGGTGGGTTAGCATCTTTTGTTAATTGAATTACTTTATGGACTCTTTCATAATCTCCACGTTGCATGTTAGCATTAAGTCATGTGTCCTACATCACAGCCACTGGCAGATTTTTTGTAGGAGCGGGCTCCTAAAAAGTAAAAGAAACGAATCAACTTTGTGCTTAACTAGTATGAATAAGGCAGTGACTGTGAGACGTATGCTCGTGATTCATGAATGAGCTTCCAGATATTTTAAGCGAAAAATCATTCCCACAGCCCCACTAGAACAACTAAGACACCTTTTAATGGTCAGCTGCTGTTGCTGCCACATAATGGAACAACCATAATAAAATGGAAAAATGTGTAAGGATGGACCATAAATAATGGATATTTTTATGCCAAAAGGTGGTGTTATATTACAAAATGTAACATCATAAATAATGGATGTTTAAAAAGCCATAGTCAACACAACAGTAGATATTTGGCTATATAGCTTCAATTCTTTCGGAAGTAACTACCATCATTTGCTACATAACGCAACACAGTAACATTCCCATTATAACTAGCTTTATGATGTCTTTTAACCCTGCAACTAAGATTATCAATTCCCTGCTCACCTCATCAGAAGAAGATTCCTCACTACTGGATTCTTTTGCAGGTGGCTTAGTGGGCTTGGTGTCCTTATTGGGGGCAACTTTAACCTGGAAAGAGAAACTTGTTTGATAATGCACCAAGTAGAATATATCCCCTACAAATACTGATCAAATAATTCACAGTAAAAAGAGTGATGAAAAGATACTACATGATGAAATTCCAAATTCACAAGAAACTATCACATCTGCTCCAGTCAAATGAAAAACCAATATAAAATTCATACAACACAAGATGCATTCTTCAAAGTAAATAACCCTAAAAGAAATTGTCTAACATTTGCATAATGGCACGAACACCCACTAAGCTGACATAATCAAGCATGCCTTTTGAGATTTCTACAGTAGCAGTACAACAGATGCTTTGAGATAAAAGCACTAGCCACATAAAGCTACCCTCACGTGCAAAAGAAAACTATTTCATTTGAGCAAACCTCTTTTTCAGATTCAGATGAAGTTGTATCCTCTGAACTGCTAATTTCAGGTTTCATCTTCAGTGCCACTCTGTGAGAAGCTTTCGACTTCTTGCCATCATTCTGCTTCAGGATTGCTGCCTCGACCTCTCTCTTCTGCTTTTTGGAATTGGCCGGTTTCTCAATGGCTTCTTCTGCATCTCTCTTACCTGAAAATCAAACAAAGCCCATGTCTTAAAATCATCAATAAATCATGGATTATAAGTCAATACGCACTTAAAAAGAAGGAAAATTCCAACCTTTCTTCACAGATTTCACAGGTGAAACTTCCATGGGGGTTGCAGCAACCTACATTATGGCAACAGAACAACAATCACAATGACAGTACGGAGAAATGCATTTAAAGAAGAAATTATACGAGGAAAATTACCTGGGCTTTGGATTTTTTGCTGGATTTTCCCATGCTGATGTGGTGAAAATCAACTTAATTTACGACTTTAACTAGAAATTAGAGATAATGGTGAACTAAATTGCCTGCAATAAGTAGAACAGATAACAAAAACTCAAATGCTTAGTCAAAAGAATAACAAAAAATACATCCACTTATCAGTTTCAGACACTTGCAGCCAATAATAATCGGTGAAATATCCAAAGAGAAACAATATCCATACACCAATGACGCAATAACAGCAAGATTTATGGTAATGCCACTGAAAAATGAGCAATAGACATGCTGTGTTAGGACGAGAAACAGGAAATGTAGCAAAATATGCTCAAATAATCGAGTCTCTCTCTCTCTCTCTCTCTCTCTCTCTCTCTCTCTCTCTCTCTCTCTCTCTCTCTCTCTGTCTCTCTCTCTCTCTCTATATATATATATATATGTATATATATATATATATATATTAAAATGGCACTTCCAATCAGTGTTCAAAATATCGGTATCGTGCTATGTATCGCACCCTTGGTATACAGATACATATCGTTTATCGCACGGGATATATCGTTTGTATCGTATAATTTATCACACTTTTTGGGAAACCTGGGGAAACATTAAGAAAATGGTTGAATTTTTCAAAGAAACTTCAGGGATTGTTAAAAAGGACCTCAATACACACTTTTAAATCATAACATCTCAAAAAGGCGTACATAGTAAATTTCCTTTGTATAGGGTCCTAAGCTATGCGATGTTTAACTAAACTAATATAACTATATTTAAATTGAATGCATGACATTTATAAATGTATCAAAGACATGTATGAAAACACAACCAATTCATTGAAAAGCAAAGAATAAGTAAAAATTGAGAAATATACGTATCAATGATGGGGACTGGTTGTGGCTACAGAAACCGTGGTAATCGACCATTAAAAACTTCTCGTGGGCCACAAAAGTTTTAGATCAATCTAATATTTGTGTGGTCTCTTCATCCACATCTTTTCTAGTAGTATGGCCCATGTAAGATTTGGACCTGCTTCATTATTGGGATCATATCCTAAAATGATCTTTCAAAATTGTTCAACGGTGTGGAATTGGGATCATATCCTAAAATGATCTTTCAAAACTATTCGACGGTGTGGATTTAAGACACATACAACACCCTTAGCCCCACAATCAGGTCCCACCCACCTCCTTGGATCCGAGTCTCGGGCGCACGTGAAAGCCTTTTCCAGGAAGTTCATGCACTGGAAACTTTAGGTGGGGCCCACCGTGATGTTTGTGAGCAATCCACCCCACCCATCTGTTTTGTGAGCTCACTTTAGGACATTGTACCAAAAATGAGCCCGATCAAATACTCAAGTGGGCTAAAAAGGTGAGGATTGAACGTACACAGTTGAAAAATTCGTGGGGTCACAGAAGTTTTGAATCAGGTAATATTTGTCTTCTCAATTCATCTCAGTAGGAATGACATTATGAACGGTATAGATGGCATTTAAACATCAATGTCGACCTAGGGAGGTTTTAACGGTAGGAATTTCCCTACCCACCTTTTCCTTTAGTGTGGCCCACTTGAGTCTTGGAACTAGGTCACTTTTGGTCCCAAGTTCTAAAATGAGCTCACAAAACGGAAGGATGGGATAGATTTCTCACAAACATTACGGTGGGCCCCACCTATGTTTCCAGCGCAGGAACTTCCTAGGAAATCCGCAAAAGCAGATTGGCTAGTGTACCACACATCGCTGGGTGTGTTCACGTCAACAAGTTCTGTGGGTCCCACCATGAGGCGTGTTTTATATCCAAACCGCCCATCCATTTGATGAGCTCGTTGTATGGGTTGAGAAGAAAATTAAGGCAGATCCAAATTATCAAGTGGACCACACTGCCAAACGTAGTGGAGGATTGAACGTCTACCATTGAAACCATTTTGGGGTCACAGAAGTTTTGGATCAATATGATATTTGTTTTTTCTCTTCATCCAGGTATGTGTGACATTATGAACAGATTGGATGAAAAATAATTGTTATGGTGGGCCCTACAAACGTTTTAATGGTGAGAATCATTGTCCCACAACTATTTGATGAGTGGTCCACTTCAGCTTTGGATATGACTCATTTTGTGCTCATGATCTAAAATGATCTAGCCAAATAGATGAACGGGGTGGATATAATAAATACATCATTGTGTGGCCCATGTAACTTTTATCTCCTTTGAACCATTCGTACAACTCGGAGCGTTAGCGCTGTCTTCGCACCTCACAACTTGTGTGGTACAATAAGCAGTCTTGTCACAATATCTGTGGGATCTACCTTGTTATATATATTTTATCCAAGCCGTCCATGTATTTTTTCATATAATTTAAGCATATTATTCCAAAAATTAAGCAGATCCAAATCTTGGGTGGACCGCACCACAAAAATTAAGCAAATCCATATCATTAAATGGTAAATGTTCATTAATCACTATTTGATGTGGTGTGGTTCACCTGATATTTTAATGTGTTTGATTTTTGGGACCACTGAGTTTTCTCGGTACGATAAAGCGTACGAGCAACTCAGTACGCAATCAGATTTCTAAAGGCTTCAGCGGAAGCCGCATTTCCGAAAGAGGGAAGAGGGTTTTGGAGCTTCTGGAACCCTAAAAATCTCAAATCTTCTCATGTGCCCGATTTCTCATCGAAATCTCAGTGGTTGCAGAAATCCCTTCGCAAAAATCTCTAAGTCTATAGGTATTAAAATCCTCCCTACAGTTTTTCCTCTTTAAAAAAAAAAAAAAAAATCTTTTTTCAATTTTTTGGTAATTACGAACCCCACAGATCCAGCCTTTTATCACCATAGTATCGATGATATCCACGATATCGAAGATATCGCACAATATCCTACGATATATCGCGCGATACAATCATTTTTTCTTCTTTTTTTTTTTTAACTTTCGAGCGGTTTCGTGAGGGTTTCGTGTCACTAGGCAATGATAACGATAATATTGGCAGATATATCGGCCAATAATATCGATATTGCGAACACTGCTTCCAATAATAATGCTCCCAACCTGTGATTTCATGTTCTAAAAAAAAAAACACTTCTGAGCGGCCATTATTTAAAAACAGGATGCGGTGTGAACAGTCAGAATCATCCTAATATGTTAAGATGGCGGGTCATTCATCAAGGGATTAATAACACCCATGTGACGTGGGACCATGTATGTATGTGGTTAGTGACTTCTTTACAGTAACTCACTTCCTCCCAAGAATTTTGTTTTCAGCAAAAGAAATGTAGCTATTATATATATATATATATATATATATATATATATATATATATATATATATATATAAAGTATTGTGTTACTTACGAGCCAACATATCACGCCCCGAAATTCGGATATAGAGTGTGCACCATCAAACTTGAGTTATGGCACATGACTCGTACACCAAGTGAATTCAAACCATTTCTTCAAACCATTTTCCAGGGGCTTAGTTATAATGTACACTAAGTTCAAAATCTCGAACATCCACCACCAATATAATTTATAGGCATTCACTTCGCACATTTATAACATTCACAAAAGCTAAGCATTGTACCACAACCCACCCATTTGGGGCTTTATTTAACCATTGACTAACAATATCATAAAATATTCAAAATTTCCCAACTATTCAACTAAAATCGGCTCAGAAACATAAATAAACATAATTCAACTAGATATGTTGTTGATTTAACACATTCAGCTCATCTTCATCAAGATAGGGCCATTTCCCTTGTGTATCGTCCACTGGTTCACCTTCCTACCCTGAAACTTAAGCAGTTGTTTCATCGTCCACTAAATCTGCATGGTTTTTCCATCAATATAACGCCGGTTGGTCAAGCCTAGTGAGTGAACCCATCATGGTCCATGCACGATATAAATAAAATAGGAATGCATAAATGTCATTAGATGGATCTATGTGTGAATGCATCAATTGTGTTGATCAGTCTACTTAAGTCTACTTACTTGAGTTGGATTCCATCAACCCACATGTCCCCTTTTGGGGTAGGCTTCCACATCTTATGGGCATCCAAGGATAGACCCCTGGGTCACCAAATACTGTAAGTACCTACAGGTCATCCAGGGAGTGTCCCCAGGTATTCAGCGCAATTATGTGATGCATGGTAATGGATATGTGAGAATGATTGATGCATGATATTAACAATTGTCACATATACATAGCAGCATATGGCATTTCAGTTCTAAGTAAATTCAACAAAACACTCAATAAAAAGAATCACAATCAGCAGAACAATGAGATGACTATTTTAATTACAACGATGAGGAAATATGTTGGGATCACTCACCTAAAATCTGGTGATGTGGATTCCAAGAGGTTAAACCCATATCAATCAGTTTACAATCACCTAAATATTAAAACTTAAATCATATTTCTATTAGTATACATCAGTGCAATCAGCCCACCCATGATTAATCATTTCCCCAAATCTGGAATATGTATAGAAATCATCGTCATTTACTTTCTTTTTCTACAAAATTTCAGAATAACTTCATCCCAATGTAAGGCACAATCCAATTAACCAAGGTGTTCTGATCGGTTTAAACTACTTCGATCAATCGAAATACCATTCGATCGATCGAAATGCCTTATCAACCAATCGAACGCATTTTGATTTTCGAAATTAAGTTGCTGGACTAACTGGGTTGTTTTCGACCAGTCAAAACGATAGATCAATTGATCAAATCGACCCTGTTTGTATTGTCCAGATGATCCGAAATTTATAATTATTTAATCTTCCTTATTTTCCATGTTTCTCTTATTATAAATGATCCATTGATCATATAGGACAGATCTGAACCATCCATCGACATCACAAAGTACCCAATTTGGGAATGGGTCAATAGATCACTTAGATCCGGTCCATTCATACTTTCAAAATCTAATTCAAAGTGTAATAGGTATGATTCTACCATTTCATCTTAATGGCCATCAAACAGTCAGATCTATCCATACTTTCTGGATAACAAGTTAGATCCATCCAAATTAAGCATAAATGGTGGGGATTAGATCCGAACTGTTTGATCATCATCTTAGAATTGAAGGTATAAAATGATTCCTACGTTTAGATTTGACTGACGTAACCATTATGAGATCTGATCAATATATAAACAATTCAGATTAGATCTAACGCCACTGATGATCCACACACAACTTATTATACAATATCATGTCCACAATTAGATCGGATTAACATGGCCCATCCAATAATCAGATCAATCCGAAAATTAAGGCTCTGATATCTTTCGGCCCTAAGGATCAAATGATCTGTTCAAATCCATCCAAACACGGTCGGATGCAAACAATTTAACCCATTCCTAAAATATCATTGCCCAGATCTGAAATTCTAAATCATCTCTTTCTTAAGATTTCTCTACGCATCTATACAATGATCATCTGGCCGATCCACACCGTCCATTGCACAGACTGGGCAGAAAAATAAAAAAATAAAAATAATATGAAAATAAAAGGATCTCATGGCTACAACTTACCCGATTAAGCCTCTCCTAGAATCTCCTCTCTCTCTAGGTTTTCTTTTTCTCCTTTGATTTTTCTACAGGAAACATTTCCCGTATCCTTTTTAAAGAAAGGTTTTCTAGATAAGATAGGATGAGCACATCCTCTCTTATCCAAAATTTGAAATCTTTGTGGCATTTGGCAAAAAGTTATTATTACTGCCCCAAGAATCGATCCCTTAATCTCACCTGCAACCGAGAGTCACGGCAGCAAGAGTCGATCCCTTGACCTCTCTCTCAACTAAGAGTATCTCTACCAACTCAGCTATTGACTTGTTCTTGTTCTTAAATTTTTTTTTTAATTTAATTAATTACTAATCGCAATTTTAAGTGCACAAAAACTTAGGGTACACAACACATTGTAAAAAAGGCACATCCATGCAAAAGTATTATGTACATGACTTTCCAATACAACCCCATTTTTCCTGCCAACATGCTGCATGTGTAGGGCTTCAGAGCCATGACAAAGATGGGCAATGGAATGATGATCACATGGGGCGGAATTCAATACAGTCCACTCACAGAGTGAGCCACTAGATAGAGGTTTACTTCGACAAACAGATGTTGCCCCCTTAGGGCCCATTTGGATTGTAAGTTGCTTTAGATAAGTTACTTATGCCACAAGTAACTGATCTTAGTTCCTACTTATTAAGAAGATAGGTATGTTTGGTAAACAACCTACTTATCAGCTTCCCCTCTCTTTGGTCTCTCCTATGCCTCTCTTCAGCAACTTATGAAAAGTAGAAAAGTTTTAAAAATTAACTAAAGTGATTAAGTACTTTTAAGTAAAAAAGTTACTTATAACTAATCATAAACCATATTTATTTGAAATAAGTTACTTATCTACTGCTGTAAGTAGAAAAAGTAACTTATTTGGTGGTATCCAAACGGGCCCTCAATGAATGAACACACCTGATTCTAACAATCAGGTGAACCATCCTCTGCATGGCCCACATGTCATGCACACACGACAAGTCAGCAGGTCAGGCAGGCCTGCATGCAAAAGTTAAAATACAGCTCTGATCACTTCTCATGGTGATCATTACACCGTTATATAAGGCCTGCAGTTTTCGTTCCATGACACGACACAGATTCCCCATTAGTGTAAAGAATGTACCTTTTAGGACAAGCCGATTTTCAATCCAAAGAAAATGAACTTAGAATGAGGAAAAAACAATAAATTACAATTTCTACAGAGAAATCAATATCTATAAATATATAAGAAAATGAATTTCATAGAATTTCTCGACTTTTTCCGATTTCTAATGAATACCAATTCGAAATTATATATATATATAGAGAGAGAGAGATAAGGTATATCGTTGCTTGTTCGATCGGGCGAAAAAATGTGAAAGAATCGCTTACCTTGAGATGAACGGGGGGATTGCAGAGAAAGAAGGGGACTAAAAAAAAAACCCTAGAAATTGGGTTTTTACCCTAGAAATTGGATTTTTAGGGTTTTACGGAAGGAGATACGCGAGAAAATCTCTCGTTTCCGTGTTTTATGCGCGCGTGAAGGAGGTGGGTTGGACACCAAGCGGCGCTTATGAGGGGGGGAAAGAGTGTGGAAATCGGTAATCTTGCCGCGTTTTTAAGTCGCGGTGAACCGTACACGTTGCGCGCATGTACGGAGATCCGGGGAGCGGGTTACTTGTGACCCCGGTAACGGACGCGGATTGGCTACTCCCCCTGACACCAGCCCCGGAGCTGGTGGTCGGTGCTCTGTGGGCCCCACCATGATGTACGTGTTTCATCCATTCCGTTCATCCATTTTTAAAGATCATTTTAGGGCTTTATCCAAAAAATGGGAGGGACATAAATCTCAAGTGGATCACACCACAGGAAAAAAAATAGTGAGTGGATATCCATCATTTAAATCCTCCTAAGGCTCGATGTACTGTTTATTTGACATCCAATCCGTTGATTAGGTTATAAAACCCAGATGAAGAGATAAAACAAATATCAAATCCGTATGGCCCCCAAAAAGTTTTTTGGTCGAAGCTGTTTCCTGTAATGTGGTCCACTTGAGACTGGGATATATCTCATTTTTGGTATCAAGCCCTAAAATGATCTTTAAAAATGGATGAATGGAATGGATGAAACACATACATCATTGTGGGCCCACAGAGCACCGACCACCAGCTCCGGGGCTGGTGTCAGGGGGAGTAGCCAATCCGCGTCCCCCGGTAACATGGATGTACCTGACCGTGGGCCCACCTTGATGTATTTGTTGTATATCCACTCCGTTAATCACTTGATGTATTTGTTGTATATCCACTCCGTTAATCAGTATTTCCAGCTCATTTTTGTGGCATAGTACCAAAAATCAAACCTCAAGTGAACTACACCGTGTAGTACATAGGAAACGGTGGTCATTTGAATGCCCGCCGTTAAAAACTTTTTGTGGCCCACCGTAATGATGATTAGCCATCCAACCTCGTGATAAGGTGACACAGACCTAGATGAAGGGAAAACACTGATGTCAGCTTGATCCAAAACATTTGCGATCCCAGGAAGGCTTTAATAGTGGATATTTAATCCAGACTTTGCGTGGTCCACTTGAGATTTGGATCTGCTTTATTTTTCGGACAGTGTCCTCAAATGAGGTGGAAAAATTAATGGACGCGTGGATATACAATACATACATCAAGGTGGGCCCACGGTCAGGGCAACATCCGCTAATGATGTTACCCATGAAACACCGAATCCGCACGGGCGGTCTGTAGATCGGTGGTATCATGAATGAAATAAGCCATCCAGTTGCTGTGTATTAAAACTAATCATCCACAAAATAACAGTTGAAATAAAATGATCAGAGTTCCATATTCAATGAATATCGAGTGAGTGAGATTGTCTTGCCAATTTCAGTGGTTCAATCCGTCGGTTTGGTTGATGCATTTGGGATGAATTGCCGCCATGTGGAAATGGTGGTAAACTATCAATATATTCCCATGCGAGAAGTCAGGCAAACTATTCCCATGCGAGAAGTCAGGCAAACAGTTCGTTCCGCAAGTCAGGATCGTGCCGCATCCCGCTGGGGTCCACATGCTTAGTGGTGCGGTGATCGGAGCTATCGAAGGTGTGGGCTCTACGATGTATGGACCATTGTTAGAAATTTTGAATAGATGATTGTAACCATCACCATTTGTTGACTAAATAAGAACAGTGGAGATAAAAATTTTAATGGCTCACATTCAACTTTAAAAATCAAAGGCTAAGATCATTACTGAAGCTTGATATTGGTAGAGTAGCTTATTTATCCTAGTAACGAGAACGATGACCGGTCAGATCATCTTTCATCTTAGGATGTGAGTCCCAACGGGTGCGACACACGCTAGGTAATGAGTCGCGACAGCGACAGAGCAAACTCGGCAGGGAATAGCATCTTTTCTCCAGTGGAGTCGTACCCGGGAGAAATTAGTTTCAGGGGAAAAAAGCAGGTAGGCATCCGGAGCATCTGGTAAATCGGAGGGGAGCGGACAAGTGTTACATCTAGGCCCTCATGTATTTATTGTATATCCACACCGTCCAATGGTCATCAGTTTTTCCTGCTCGTTTTAAATTATTTCCCCAAGAGCTAAGCAGACCAAAATCTCAAATGGACCACACAAAAACTATTAAATGCCACCATTAAAAACTTCTTATGGCCCACAAAAGATTTAGATCAAGCTGATATTTGCCTTTTTTTTACTTCATCAAAGTTACATACTTGTCAATAGGTTCGATTGCAAATAAACATTACAAAGGGTGTTAGGAAGTTTTTAATGGTAAGTGTTTAGTCACAACTGTTTCCTATGGTGTGGTTTACCTGAGGCTTTGATCTACTTTATTTTTTGTACCGTATTTTAAAATGATCAGCAAATACTGGTGGACGGTGTTGATAAACAACACATACGTAAATACGACCCACATTAACGGGCAACACCCACTGATGTTCTACTCGGGTAACACCAAATCCACTATCACGTGCCAAGGCCTCGCGTACGCCGTTGAATTTGGATGATCATGACTAAATCTATAGACGAGCTTTCGGGTGACGGAAGAACCGTTCATCACGTGACCAAATTTTAGGGTGATAGTGTAATCAAAAGCTGTGTGAGTTCACCATGATATCTACGTGACATCCAGTCCCTCCATCAGTTTCCACACAGCTCGTGTCCGGCGTTGAATCTGGGATTCTCCATGATATACACATAACATCCACTCCGTCCATAAGTTTCCGTTGCGCACGAGTTGAGCCGAGGAGTAAGGCAGACCGTTGAAACCTTCCCGAATCAACAGAAGTTTTGGGGTGAGGCTGATGTTTGTAATTTCCCCTCATCCCGTTGAAATCAACCGTGGCCAGGTTGATTTTATTAGGGCCTGTTTGGCCGGGCAAATCCGATGGTATTAGGAGGGATGGGATCAATTTTAAGGTAATGATGATGGTGTCAGTGGATTGTCTTAAGATCCATGGGATTGCTTGTATCCTGGGACAAGTTTACTGGGTCTGTTTGGCATGCCCTGCATATCCGGGATTTTACCTTCCAATCCATCCAACCAAGCGACAGGATTAATTTTAAGGTAACGATGGTGATGTCAGTGGATTGTCTTAAGATCCATGGGATTGCTCATATCCCGAGACAAGTTCACCGGATTTGTTTGGCTCGTCATGCCTGTCCTAGGATATTGCCGATCCCATCCCTCCTAATACCGTGGGATCTGCCTGGCCAAACAGGCCCTTAGTGGATATTTTCGTACATACTGTAGTGTGGCCCACTTGCATCTGGCACATGTTTGGGTTCAGATCATAACATGGGCTGGCTTGGGAGGATTAGCTTAACGGGTGTTACCCTTACTGTGTGGGGCCCACATTAATGAACATGTTTCATATCTATACTGCCCATCCATATTTTTCAACTCATTTAAGGAAGTTATCCAATAACTTAAGCGGATCAAAATCCCTGGTGGACCACGTTTTTGTTGGAGAAAGTGGTGAATGACAGGAAAAAGCCATTTATATGTTACAAAACTTCTAGATTAAATTAATATTTGTATTTTACCTTCATTCAGTTTTGGTTTATATTATTAATAAGTTAGATGACAAATAAACATTATGAATCTGCGGCCGCTGTTCACCGAGGCTTCGATTGCCGGCTCCCCCATCATCAGGTCACCAACTTCCTTAACCTTCTGACACTGGGTAGGCATCATCCACCCAGGCTTGGTTAATGCGACCCCCTTTGTGAGGAGGCACCCCTTCTCCCGAAGTTACGGGGCTATTTTATTGAGTTCCTTAGAAAGAATTGTCTCACACCCTTATGTATTCTCTATCTATCCACCAATGTCGATTTCAGGTACAAATACTATTTTGTTGTAGGTAGTTCAAGCTTTTTCTTGAAGTATGACATGTTAATCGTGGGCCTTGGGAAGTTTTTAATGGCGAGTGTTTAATCATTGATGTTTCTTGTGATATGGTTCACTCGATATTTAGACATGTTTAAATTTTTAGACCTTGTCCAAAAATAGGTTTTAAAAACGGATGGACGGAATGGATATGCAAGATTAAGGCGGCCGTACGAGAAAAATAAGAATTTTCTGATTGTTGCAGTGTTACAAGTAATAGACCAATGGATGCCACACCAACGTCAGCAATGGGCTCTACAGAGCTTTTTGCTGGTAACTGTGACCGTTCAGTCTCCAATGTTTCTTGTGACGTGGCTGTCTGAGATTTGGATATTTAATTTTGGGCCCGCATCCCAAAATTAACTGGAAAAACGGTTCCACATACATCCAGATGGCCCACGGTCAGGACCCGATCTGACTGAATCCGCTCCCCACTCGACGAGCCTGGTACGTGCGGCCGGCGAGAATACTCGCGCGCATTCACGCATGTGCTTATTTCACCACAGACGCGGAGACCAACTGCCTCCGACTCTCATCTGCCGCTGCAAAAGGTACGTGTCAAAACCCTCTCTCTCTCTCTCTCTCTCTCTCTCTCTCTCTCAGGATTCTTTTTCGTTTTCCAGTTGCAGATTCATGATCTATCTCTAGATTTGAGTGGGAAAATGTGGCGGAGAAGACAGCAGCTTTCGATTTCGAACCCTTTTGCTTTTCATTTTAGGTCTTTCTTTTTTTCCCGTCTTCAGATCGAAATCTATCGATTTTGGGGGAGGAATTATACGATATGCTACCTGCGTCTCTACGCAGTATACGTTGATTCCCAGTTACGAGAAGCGGGCCTGCGTTATTGTTAAGAACCTAACAAATACACCAAAAGCCTCAGGACTGATGGAACACGTTGAGTTAGGCTATTAAACCCTTAAGATCGTAACAGCCTCTAGATTACTTAATCATGGACTCCATTCGCTAGAGTTAAATGCCTGCATATACCACGAAAGACGCAAGTGTATTACATAGTTTCTATTTTGGCTGAGATCCGTTAGTGGATTAAGAAATATTTTTTTAATCATTATCATTAGTAGACTAAAATTTCACTATATAGATAGATGTATATTAACTCTGGGGTCGGTAGTCCGGTGATTCAGACCGTTGATTTCATGGGCCTCACTTTTGATGGGCCATGCTAGAATAATCTCCTTGATGGAACAATCCAAACCCTTTCAATTGGGGCACACAAATTGGTGGCCGATGAGCATAATGAATAAGTGGCCCACAATCCCCTGAATAAAGGCCTAAAATTGAACAGGTAGGATCTTCTGATCAAGTGATCTTCGACTTGAAATCCATCCATGGCGAGGAAGTTAGATTAGTTGTCCGGATAGCTGAACCACGGATCCCATTTGTAACTGCAGGATAGTATGGATATCCTCGGGTCAAGGATCATATAATTCCTTGCGGAGATTATGTAAAGGGGATTTATTTGATACTCTGGCTGTGTATGACGCTTAATATGCAGGCACTTCGAAATGGTACATTTTGCATATATTTACTCATTAAACCGACTAGATTGTGGAACCCACTGTCACTAAATTACATTTTTTTTAAAATCAGATTGGTTGAACATTCCTATCCTCTTATTTGTGGACACTTGTTTGTTTAGATAAGACCGTTGGATATATATATATATATATATATATATATATATATATATATATATATATGGGAAAAGGTACTATGCGCTCGACCTCACGATAAGCTCCCGTGAGGTCGAGCTGTGTGGGCCCCACCGTGATGCGTGTCGACCATCAACACCGTGCATTTGATCGGTCCCCTTTAAATTATGGGATGTCCCAAAAATCAGCCGTATATATTTTCAGTGCGCCATACCATCTAAAAGCATGTGAAGACATGCCAAAAACATATAAAAGCACTTGGTGGGGCCCACCTGAGTTTTGAATGCTACTGAAACTTGGTTTGAACCCTCATCCAAGTGGGACACACATAATGGATGGGCTGGATTTGCAAACCACATCTCGGTGGGCCCAAAAAATGATTATGAATGTTTTAATGGTGCACAGCCCCTCTCAACTTCTGTATGTGGTGTGGTCCACACAAGTCACGGATTGACTTGATTTTTGAGACCTAGTCCCACGATGGAATGGTGCATCTGACTGATGGGGTAGATGTTCGAAACGCATCACTGTGGGGCCCACACAGCTCGACCTCATCGGACGGTCCAATCAGCTCGAGCGCATAGTACCTTTTCCCTATATATATATATATATATAAAGGTGACTGTTGTATATTTTCATTTTTAGCTGTCTACTAAATGTCCACCAATCTGATAATAAGGTAATCACACATGGATAGTTTTTGGTTATGATACATCTAAACTGGTACCCATATTCTGGACAGTTTAATTTCAATTAATTGTATGCTACAATTTCTAAGTAATTTCTAAGTGCCCGTGTAACATCCATCATACTCCGCCAGAGTATGAAAGCTTTTCTCTAATGTAAAATGCTCAGGTCTGCATTCCATACAGGTGGGCTCACCTTCTGGCTGCCCATACGATTCATCTGGTGTGTCCCATGCCACATGGGTGGAAAATTCCTTAAAACACTCCATCAGACAATCCTAGAAATCAGATTGTTGTGTATAAATGTATGGTTAGAAATAAAATGCAGCTGGGTGCATATCAAAAGAAAGGAACCCACCCATTGGACTGGCATTATTCTAATCTTGCTGGGCTCATTTGATTAATGGTCTAGGTAACTGAACTATGGACCCATTTATAACACATTTGCTGAAGGGGCCATCCACAGCGAGTCCCATCATATCAACGCTTTGGATCACCGAACCATAGGCCCCACTTGTGCACACTGAAAATCCTGGGCTTACCATACAATCCCTGGGCTGGGGCATTTTTTAGTACCTGAAAGTTCAAATACAATCGACACAATAGGCTCAAGCTAATGCAGATGCAAAGGATCCAAAGATGGGTTTGTTATGAAATGCTGGCCTGAACGAAAATGCTTTTTTTCCCCTTATTATCTAAGCATCATGTAATACCGTGGGTAGGTTGATTTTGTTGGAATTGGTGTCTGAATTTCAGGTGTTTCTATGCATGGGTTCAATCGAGAATGGTTCCTCTTTACTCAACCAAACGGAAGCACATCCTAGTTTGCCATTGCCAGATGCTTTTCTTGATTTCCTTGAGGAGAATGGACTGGACCCTTCAATTTATTCTGCTGGCGACTCCATTCCACGCTATATAAGGTAACGATATCCTCCCTATCATGCTGCAAGCCTTCCAAGTGGTTGTCTTCCTTCCATACATTGTTTACAACATCAAGCTAAGGGGGAAAAAAAAAAGCCAAAGGTTGAATGACATACAAAACCACCAACTCCAAACTATAATATTTCTCGCTCATATGATTGGCATATACTGGAACCTTGCCTGATGTATTGTGGTATGTAACAAAAATATTGTGCTTTCTTGAAGCTTGTTGCATCTGAATATTGGATAAATTTGCTGTAACAATCCAGTCAAGTGTGTCAAACACATGTTTTGGATGGTGGTTCACCCAGCTTTTAGTAGAAAAAACCTTAATTTATATTTGATTTCTGTATTTTATCAGTATTTGTATTCAATATATATATAATTATGACTTATGACGCATGCCAACAATTTATGGGCTCAAATATACACAATATTGCATTTTTCAATATCATTGTGGATGAGTTTTTTGAAGCCCCCTAGGCCCAACTAGTGTTCGAATTATCTTTGATATTATTGAAATATCTCCGATATTATCTTTATCTCCAACTCCGCGATATCGATAACACTAGTAGCGATACTGATAACGTTGGTAGTATCAGAAATTTATGGTATTAACAATGTATTGCTAAGTATCGCCAATGTATCAGTATTGCTAATGTAATCGTCAATATTTTCAACTATGTAAATTCTAGGTGTCGCTTGTATTGCTAATGCATCAATATCGCCAATGTATCACCAATATTTTCGACAGTGTAAATTCTAAGTAATGCTTGTATCATAAATGTATCAACGATATTTCAATTTTATCGCCAACGTATTGATATCATCAAAATTTTGTTTATTAGAAAAAAATTTATTTCATGGGCACATGGCTATATGTAGTGTTCAATTTGTCGTCAATAATATTGATAATATCTCAATATTGTCGATATCGCAACATGTGCGATATTGAGACCACGATCTTTCGTTTCCTTTCCAATTGTTGATGATTTCTTGGTGAAATATAATGTGTTGTTGATATTTTGCAATATCGATGGATATTTGGATAGAAGGTTGGATGGTTAAATAGGTCGGATGGGATGGTTGGATTGATCTCTTACAACGACATGTGCTTTTAAGGCCCCATTAAATGGAAACTTGTTATGTATGCATTCTTTTTGCAATTTTTTATTTTTAAATATGCAAATATGTACATTTTAACATCTCTTGAAGTTTCGCTGAAAATTCCACTGTTTTTCCCATGTTTCCCTGCATTTCCGGTTATCAGCGACATTATCGAGGATATCGATATTGTTTTCGTATCCCTGGCCAGCAAAACTTATAGCGATACCAATACTTCGAACATTAAGCCCAACACCATGTGTCCATGTTTGATTATGGCATGTGTCTGTGTCAAATTATTTTCTTTTTAAATATATATTTCTAATGAATAACGTGTAATTTTATTTAAATTAAAAGGGAACAAGATATAAGGAAATGAATGAGTCCGACAAACAACTCCCCACTAGGATATAACAAAAAATGACCCAACTCTAAAGGAAAAAAACTGTTAAATTCAAGAGACTGCGTTTTGCAAGTCATGGAAGGAAGAAAAGAAAGAAGAGGAGAAATTGCCTTCATTTCTCTCCCCTTTTACTATTATTTATAGACCATTGTTAACAAATGGTAAGCCAATCAAAGATACTACCAAATCTTAAAAGATATACACTAGTATTTTTCCCTTTTAAGTTTTTATCTACAATCATCTCCGATAGAGAGAATTCTCTCATTTTTATTTTTATTTTTTCCTGAACAAATGACTCGTAAGAGAGGAAAGCAAGAAAGGGAATGGAGTAGAAAAGGGAATTTCAATAGGGCGGGGAGTTCGGGCAGGGTAATCTTAACGGAACTAAGGGAGGACGGTGCAACGATAGTGGTGGGTGAGAGAAGAGGAGTTAGGTTGCACAAAGGTAAGAAGATGGAAGCAGGAGTTAGGGTGTCTAGAGCCGGAAAGATGCTACCAAAGCTACTAACCTTGTTTGTAGCAGGTTTTCTGGAAGGCTATCTCCCGGTGAATTTCTCTAGGGTATTCGATAGGGTAGGTAGCGTAATGGAGGTGATAATCCCTCGAGATTGGAAGACCGCAACTCAACGAGAAGGCCTTTGTGCGTATGAGCTAGAACGAGGTGAAGCTACTTCATGGGGAGATTTTCAGTGGAAGGAAACTTCAAGTGCGAAAGGCTTGATATGGCCTTGAAGTGAAAAATAGAGAAGAAGATAGGAAGATGAGTGGAAGAGAAAAAGTAGATAGTAGGGCACAACAGGGAGCAATACAGGAATTGTCTAAGGCAAGAATAGGGTATGAAGGTCTCCACAAAGTCTCAAGTGTAATGTCCTTCAACGATGTTGTGACTGCGAACTGCAGGCAACAGAAGCTCTAAAAGGAGGAGGCAGTGGTTGTAAAATGTCAGCAGTTTCAATAGGGGGAGCAGAGAACAAAGGGATGGAAGAGAGTCTAGATGGAGAATATTGGCGAAGAACAGGTGGTCCAGGTTATGCTGAAATTGATTTGGAAGGCTTAGGAATCCTTGTAATGGCTGGTTGCTGTAATAGTGGAATGCGTCACCATTTTACGGTTAAAATCTTAGCATGTAGAGTGATGTAGATTGGAGGTAGATGATTTGATCATCAAACTAGTAGGGTTGAATGAGGTATGGATATCTGTAAAGCTGGAGTTATGCCTTGACCAGGCGATGGTTGCGAAGGCTCTATTCAGGGAAAACCATGTGCTTTAAATAAGATGGGTGGAAAACCCCTACCTCGGGAAGGAGGAAGTGTAGTTCCTCATATTAGGGATTTTGCTGGAATTATGGTTTTGAGAATTTTTATTTTTTTTTATAGATATTAGGAGGTGTATGGGAGAGGTGGTGGCTATTGATGAGGCAACAAAGGACAACAGGGAACTGAGGGTGGCCCGAATCTATGTGAAGAAGAAGAGAGCTACAGTGGACCCTTCTTCATTTAAGATGGTGATTGACATAGGGATTTTGGTTCTCAGAGTTGAAAGGGAGAATTGTTGGGGGCATTCCGACACATTAGGGATCGGTTTGGAGTAGCTGGGGCAATGTCGTCCAATGGGGAAAAGCCATTGCAAGCAAGGCTTGGAAGATGGTATATAGATTCATTGTTCTAGCGGAGGACTAGATTGAGAAAATGGTACGTGTCATTCTTCCATTGGCGGAGAAAGGGTAAGTGGGGAAAGGAGAAATGAGAGAATGACATGTGTTGTAGGGGGTTTTGCGGAAGCTCAGATGCTTAATGGTCTCACTTCGACTTTAGGTTCAGTGTCTGATCCTCGGGTTAGGGAGGCACGTACACCGAGCGATGATGGTATCAGAAAGGTCTAGAAACATGTTCAAGTGATGCGGCAGCAGGAGGGTGCCAGTGTTGCTTCGTCAGTCCAAACCTATCCCGAAGTTGCTTTCTCGTGGTTGGGCTTTAATGAAGGTAACAAAGCGGAAGAGATGGCCGACACGTGGCGAACTTCTTTTTGAGAGGGAATGGAGGAGGCAACTTGTGGCAAGGATGGCCCCACCTCCCTCTTACACATTCTTTCTCCTACATGTGTGAGAATCAAACTTTCACCAATATGCTCTCTTGAGTCCCGTATGTGGTATATCTCTCATCCTACTTATATAAACAGTGAGGGGCTGCATTTGTTTAAGGCTTTCGACTTTGGAGTTGCTCAGGGAGAGAAGTCTACTTTGGATCTTGGGTTTGGGAGGTGTCTGCAACTTGTACCAGCAAGTTGCAATGAATCCTTGGTGGAGATCGAATGCGAGGAGGATTCCCAAGAGGGGCATCAAGACTGACAAGAAGGAGATAGAAGGTCGCCGAAACAAGCTTGTTTAGAGACGTTGGAGATCATGGAAAGCCAGGACTTGGAGAGGGGAAGTTTAGTGCACGATGACCAAGGGTTGGAGGAGGCAATGCTCACCACCCCTCTTCAAGCTACGTGGACAGAGGAAGTTAAAGCTCTCTGTGAGGTCGAGCCTGGAAGACTTCCAAAGGGTTAGTCAATACCTAAGGGGGACATAACAATTCTGGAAGATCGTCTGCAATGATTGAAGGATGTTCTCGAAAGGGTTAGTAGTTTATTGGGCTTATCTTTTAGGGTGAGAGATGAAGACACATATGCATTTATTAATTTGTGCAAAGCAAAGGAGCTCAACGTCAGTAGGATCTACAAGTGATTAAGGCTAGGAAGTCCTCGAGAGGATGGAAGGAGCTTCTCACTCAAGAGTGCACTATCAAATACGATTCCATAGGGAAGTATAATGGGAGGAAGAGGGTTAGAGGGGGGCAAGATAGTTATCCAATGATAATTCTTTCCTGGAACGTATGTGCTTTGGGTTGTAAGGTCAGAAGAGCTCTAATGACGAAATCGATCAAGAAGGCAAAAGCAGACGTTATAGCGTTGCAGGAAACTGAGATGCAATCTATCAACCATAGATATGAATATTGTTATCATATTGTATTGTATCCATATCAGCAAGAGATGGTACGCGATACGTTGTCATATCGGCCCGATACGGAAAAAAATATTTAAAAAATAACCCATATCGGCTCATACGGGGTGTGTCGATATCGATACAAGGCCGATACGCCCATAAAAGCCCAATTAAAAATTTTCTTTTCAAAATTTCACTAATGTCTCCTCTTCTTCTTCTTTTTCATTTAAACTATGGAAGATGCTTAAAAACTCATTTTAGGTTAGATCTAGACCTATTTTGGGATCAAAACAAATGATTTGAATGAGATTCGACAAATCAAAGCGAAGTTTACCATTATGGGAAAAATTGGAAAGAATGGTAAACCTTCACTTTCTTTTTCATATTTTCATATATATATATATATATATATATATATATATATATATATATATATATATATATGGGTTATATTTCAATGTAATGGGCCCTAGTTCACAAAATCATGCTTGATTTGTGTTCATTTAGGGCCCATTTAGTTGACCTTCAATAAGTCAAACCGACAGACAACATTTTCATCAAAGAAAGGTTTGATATGCCATCATATGCATGTCCAAAATACAAAAAGAAGAAGAAGAAGGAGGAGAAGAAGGAGAAGAAGAAGAAGAAGAAGATGATGATGATTCTTGAATATTTTATTATTCTCTTTTTTCCATATATTTTCCTTAATTCTTTGGCTTAAAAAAATAATTTTGACTGATGTGGGCTAATACAACCTTGATACCGATCCGTGATGTTGTATCATATCATTTTTCCGCCTGGCCAATACGCCAACCGATACCGACATTTAGAACCATGTTATCAATTGAAGTATTATGAATTCTGTTCGGAGGATTTTAAAAAAATAAAGAATGGCTTATGGCTGATGTTGTAGGTTCTAGGGGTATTATTGTGGCTTGGAACGTTAATATTTGGAAGATAGTTGACAGCTTCATTGGTGTTTTTTCCTTATCCGTTGTGTTGCGGGATTTGGGTTTTGGTTGGCAATGGCATTTCATAGAAGCGTATGGCCCTTCAGCTCCGGGTCAGCGTGATCAATTCTGGACTAAATTGAGCATTGTTAGACAGAAATGTCACCTTTCATGGGGTGTTGGCGACTTGGCAGAGATTTTAATGTGGTGAGATTCTCTTTTGAAGAGTCTAATGGTGGTTGCATCTCTAGCAGTATAAAAGGTTTCGCGGATTGGGTGGAGTGTCATGAGTTGGTAGACTTGCCATTGGAGGGAGCTAAATACACCTGGTCAAATGGGCAAGTTGATCCTATCCATCGCGGTTGGATAGATTTTTAGTATCTTTTGAGTGGTTGGATAAATTTTCACTTGCTGGTGAGAGCACCTTTCTGAAATCTACCTCAGATCATCAGCCTATTGATTTGGAGGTAGTGGAAGATGATTGGGGCCTGAAGCCATTCCTGTTTCAGCTAGCTTGGCTGGAAATTGAAGGTTAAAGATTGGTGGGGTTCCTATTTTATTTTTGGTTTTGTCGGTTTCTGGATATGTCGGAAACTTAGACTATTGAAAGGCAAGATAACATGTTGGAAGAAAGAAGTCCTTGGTGATAAAGAGGCTGAGTTTGATATTATATTAGAGGAGATGCAAGAATTGGACACAAAAGAAGAAGTCAATCAATTGTTTCCAGAAGAGCGAGAGAGGAGAGTAAGCTTATCTTTGAATTATGCCAACCCTGTCAAAGAAGAAGAAATCAAGTGGAGTCAACATTCTAGAGCTTTATGGTTAAAAGAAGCGGACAAGAACATGCATTTCTTCCATGACATAGCTGGTGCGAGGGCTCAAGGTAACAAAATTAGTTGCTGTGGTTAATGGCAGCTCGACATCGGATAAGGGTCAGATATGTGATTAGATACTGCGGTTTTATGAGGACTTTTTTTAAAATCTTGAGACTAGTGGAGGAGACTGCGGTCAGATAAGCTGAATTTCCTCAACTGCTGAGTGAGGAGGCAAACTCCCTCAAAATTCCTCTCTTCGAGGAAGAGGTCAAAAATGATTTCTGACAATTTACCCTACACCAACCCGTGTTCCTGAAGGAACACCCATCAAACGTGCATTTGAACCAGCTGTTCAACCCACTAATTTTCATCATGGTTGAGTCAACTGTGCAAGATGTTCCCTGAAAAGTTCTCTCTCAACCACAAGCTCCAAAGAGTTGCCTGGAGCAATAATTTCCAAAGCAGATGACCAATTGGGCCCGCAGCCATATTCTGCCACCCAAAAACCAGAGCTTCCACCATCTCTGCACCTGAACAACACCAAAGAAGACTAGGCTTTCCTAGCATAATTGGAGTGTGTATAAGAAGTTGAGAAACTGACTCTTCTGAAGCATGACACATCGAGCACCTATTTGGGAAAGAGTGATCTTTTCTCTTTAAATGATCTAATTGTCCAGCAGCAAGTTATTACTTTTAACACAATAGCAGCACACCAGAGCTTGGAGGGCCAAGTTAATGCATACCTGTGACCACCTGATAGCACATTGAAAAATGAGCACAGAAAAAAGCATCTATTTGATTCCAAAACCCGAACTCTTCCATCCTCACCTGAGCAAGGAATGTAAGCTTTCCCTAGCATTTGAAGCACATTGGCCTGCAAAATAATCTCTTCACCTCACCGATTTCTGCAGAATTCCTGCTCCCCAAACGACTTCCCCAGCAACTCTTAGGAAAAAAACCTATATGGCTGCTCCTTTATTAGACGTGACTGCATACAAAGCTTCGTGTTTCCTGCATGATGACATGTCTCCACACCACCAATCTTCCCAAAAATGGAATTAGGGTTTTATCCTCAGACCCTGCTCTATATCTGATGTGCCTGCTATGACTGTTTTGGACAGAAGATATGACTCTCCAAATCATAATCCTTTCCTGTGATTCACACCATTAATGTCCCATCCATTTTTCAATAAGACCCATATTTAGCAATAAGAATTTTCTTCGAAAGAATCTCCTTGCCCCAGTTCTCCATCACCATTTTCCAAGTAGAGCCAAACTCATCTGTCAAAAAATTATAATCCCATTGTCTCTGTGCTCTTTTGGGCTTACAAACATCCTTTCTCACCACCTGGTAATATCTATGTTTATCTCCATTGTCATTCCACAGATATTTCTTTTGGATAGATTACAGCTTGTCTACAACATCGCAAGGGAATTTGAAAATGGATAGGAGGTAGATGCGCATGCTTGGACTGCCTTGTTTGAAATTAACCTCCCTCCCAAAGAGGGCAACTTGCATTTCCCACGTTAGTTGCAGGATCCCTCTAACTAGGTGTCTCTGCCACTTTGAATTGTGCTTCAGATTCTCGCTCCTGCTTCCTACCCATTTATACTTGTTTACATTTTGAAACAGAGCTTCCTCGCACCCAAACCCATTGCTGCTTCACTTCATGCTTCGTGCAACTATGATTTCCACACTGAAGTCTGCACCAAAATTGTTCGGTTATGTCATCCCAAAATTATCTTGGAAACCTGCCTACACATAGAAGAATACTCAAATGATGGATCTGAAGGATAGTAATCAAACAACCAATGATCTAAGCCGAACAATCACTTCATATCCTTAATGTTCACACCAATTATGCTATCCAAAACTGTCCGAAAACAAATTTGTAGAACCAGGGGATATATTTAAAAGCCTGAGCTTCTTGGAGTGAACATCCTCTAGTCCGGTAGTGTTTTCGACCCAAACCCAAATGATGCCATATGTCATATCACTCATACTGCACAAAATCAAAGAATCCGCAATGTCACAATCACAAACAACACATACCAGTTCACCAGATTTCAAATTCTCATGCATGCCTAAAGTTTTACATTTGTCATCATGTGTTTGGTTCTTCTATGTGATGGACTCGTCTTATCTGGAAGGCTAAAACCTGGTGGTGAATCCCAGCTGCTGGAGCTTGAAGCTGAGATCAAATGTAAGCCTGAGAAGGTTGTTTGGTTACCAGGGTTCTTCTCCATCCCTCCCCATATTCAGATAGCTAGCTCAGATGTGTACCGGCAAGGAAAGGTAAAGGAATAAATCTACCATTGACATTTCTAACAAATATGAGTTCATGTTTAATGCTCCTAATACTTGCTTTCTCATGGTCACTTAGATCTATGGAATGGATGCTGCATCTGGAGCTGCTGTTTGGGCCTTGAATGTCACCCCGGGAGATAATGTCCTCGATCTTTGTGCTGCTCCAGGTAACTGCAGCACTTCCTATTTTAAGTAGGGATAGAGGAGACTACTCTATGCATTTTCAATCATTTCTAAAGTGGTGGTGACTCATCCATCGTACAAGTTGTGCACATGTAAATCAATCCAGACTGTCCAGATCACGGGCCCCAATGGAGATGGAACATATGCTGAAAATCAAACTTATTGGACTAACGTAACCACCGGATAACAGCCATTGAATTTGGATGCTGTCATTTTTCTTTTTATTTGTCCATTTGATGACCACCAAACTGATGGTTAGGAGCATCCAATAAGTGTGATTTGTGGAATATGCTCCATCCACAATGGGGTCCACACTTTGGAAGGTCTCTCTCGATGGATATGCATGTTTGCCACCTATATATTGGATAAGTCACCACCCAATGAGAAATGGTTGAAAACACTCATGCTAGTCTATCCCTTTTGAGCATAATCAGTCCCTTTTTTGAGAGATAGAATAATCAGTCCTCTATGTATAATCAGCCCTTTATACTGTTTTTCATAATTTCACTTTGGGAATTTAAAAATGAAATGCACCTGAGCATCTACTGTTAAGACTAGCCGTGAAGATCCTTTCTTTGTGAAGGGAAATTCAAACTCAAAACCTTTTGCTCATTATTGACGGAACTGACTGCTTTTGCTTCTTTAAGTTGAATTTTCTAACCTCTGTGATCCATGTGTGACAAAAGCAATTTCTGGATGTGAAATATGCCTACATATACTAATGCTCTTGTGTAAATTGTAAGGAACATATAAGAGTTAGTCCTGTGCAATGCTTACAAGCATACTTCTCATTGCTAGATTGCTAACAAAGAGCAATGTAATTTTTAACATGCTTAGATTAAGAAAGATTACATGCTGATGCACTCCCCAAGCAGTCCAAACAGATAGCTGGCCAGGAATGCAGCAACGAGAGAGAAATAACACGCACACTTGAAGGGAAATCAATTAAAGAAATGTTATCTCCAGAAGGAAGAATATGCATAGATAAATTGAACCAAGGGATAAAACCAGTGTTTTAAATATCGGCAATATCAGCCAATATATCCCACGATGTATCTTGTATCCCACCTGTGCGATACGAAATGCACAGGTAGTACTGATATATCTCAAGTATCTGATCCCATAAGCATTTTCAATTTTCGATCCATGTTTTTGTTGTAAATTACATTAAACTAGTGTCAAATGGTTACAAATTAATGATTCTTCATGTTTTCCATGAAATATTATAGATTTGGAACTTCAATTTCGAGATTTGGGGGAGATGGGTCAAATTGCGGAAAATCGAGAAAAAACAAAATTTCTCAATTTCTCACAAATCAGTTGCAATCTTTATATCCAGACCAAATTAAACATGTATGTAACTTGATCTAGTGATTCTTGTTTTGCTTTTGAATACTGTTTGTGTTTCCATACGTCTTCTTACGTTTATAAATTATATGAATAGACTTTGAATATACTTCCATCAGTTCAGTTGGAAAGCACATATATTAGGACCCCATACAAAGAAAACCCCTATTATGTGCACTATTTATTTTTTATTTTTTGTAATATTTTGATTTCTAAGTGTGTATTGATGTCTTTTTCAACAATCCCTGAAGTTTCATTGAAACATTCGACCAATTTCCCAATGTTCCCATGTTTCCTAGCAATAATGATACATTACGCTATACGACTGATATATCCCATGCATGCATAACCGATATTTATTCGGATCCCAAGTGTGCGATACATTACGTGATAACGATATTTAAAACATTGGGTAGAACATCTTTGTTCTCTGTGTAATAGCTTCTTAAAAATGCCAATAAAAAAGAAAGAGAAGAAGAAGAAGAAGAAGAAGAACCCTTTTTCTCTTACTAATGAGAGCTTTTATATGTGTCGTGATGCAGGACGCATGATTTAATGCTAGCATGCAACGCAAGGATTATGAAAGAGTTCATAAAGTAATTTAATTAACAAAATATGTTAACCCACCAAGTAATTAAGAGTAAACAATAGAAAATAAAATCTGATTTAACCTAAATCACATGCCCACATGCTAAAAAATCAAATAAATCAATTAAAACTAGGCCCGATGGAAGGATAGAACTTCTAATTTAGCATAGGCACATTCCACACTCAAGAGAATGACTTGTAGGTTTTATGATTAGAGTTTGGAAGGGGAAAATCTGAAATTTGAAAAATTAGGGTTCATGGGAATTGGGGATTTTGATGGGGGAAGCAATGGGAAATTAAAGGATTGAGCGATTGTCTGTACGATTAGGCTAAAGGCTCGCGCGTGTGGGTTGTTGGCTAGGGTTTTTGGGTCTTCAGTGGTTGATTTCGGTTGGAGTTGAAGTTGGATGATGAAAAATTGAAGAAAAAGATGATTTAGATAATCTTGGATATGAAGGGAAGAAGAGAGATGAAGTTTTTGGAAAAATGTCTCTTTTTGATAGAAAGGAAGAGAGAAGGAAGATGGAAGCCTCACACCTCCGTTGAATGGGGAATGGAATCGCACCACACCCAAGCTCCAAATCACATGGAGTATTCTTCAAATCATATAAAGAAGAGAAAACACAAAGTTTTTTTTTTTTTTCAAAATAATGGCATTAGGGCTCCCCCCCCCCCCCCTTTTTTTCTTTTATAGTATCAAAAAAGACCTTTTACAAAAAAGCGCTCTCAGATAAGATTCTCAATATAAAGATGCTTAATAAATTAAAAGTTGTTTCTAACTCCCTAATCTCAACACAAATATAAGGTGTACGAAGAATAACGAAGCATGTAAACAATCTAAACAACTAAACTATTTTGTGGCCCATGGTGGTCCACGATCAAGATGTTTGATGATGATCCAATGGTCCAATCATCGTGTTCACCCAATCCAATAGTCGATGTGTCCATCAAGCTCCTATATGCAGCCCACGTGCATTTTCCTAGTGTGGGGTCTTTAAAGATGCACGAATATGCACGTAGGGTCTTCAACATAGCTAGGAATTGGGTCAAGTGGGCCCCATGTAATGGTCGTCTATCCATATAGAGATTGGATCAGCCCTCCTTTGGTATGGTGCTCAGATGTCCTCATCATGTTGTCTCTCAACACTAACCATAAAGATGTGTTTACAAACCGTTTAGTAATAAGAGTTCACCTGATGAGGACATCACTTCACATACACCTTTGCTTATGTATTAGAAGAGGAGGCAAGCCGCATTGATTTCCCTGTGGCTAGGCGAGTACCGGTGATCGTGCTAAAGACCCTGTGTGCATGTGCGAGCATCTAGAAGATCCTACACTGGGAAGATGCACATGGGCTACTTTATGGAGTGATCCAAATTGCTAGATTGGAGGGGAGTGACGATCGGGCTGTTGGATCACATAGATCACATGATCGGGCCATTGATCATGGATCGTCCACATCATTTTTTTTAATTTTTTTTTTATCATCTTTTAGGATTTAGTTTTGATTATTTTATGTTTGAACACCTTTATGAGTGATTTAGTGGATTCTCTTTAGACTAGGGCCATTTTTGTTAAAATTTCATAAGACATGGTGTTTTTTTGTAATTAGTGAAACTTAGTGAAGCTATAAAAAGAGGGTGGGCGTGTGACTCTCTCCCTCATTAGGTTTTATGAGGGAAAAAAAAAAAAAAAGATGCTTTTGCTCTTTTCTTCTTCTTCTTCCATCTTCATGAGATTTGAAAATACTTCCATGTGATTTGGAAGGGAGATTGGTGCGAGGCTAATCTTCATCAACGGAGGTGTGGGGTTTACATTTATCCCCACATCATCATCTCTCTTCCATCCATTAAGGTATTTCATTCAAGTTCTTCAACTCTTCCATCCTAAGTCTTCATCTTCTCCTAAACTCATCTTTCACTTACCTATCTACCATCCAAACACTAACCGACCTAAACCCATCAATCCCACGCCACTTGTGAACCCTTGTCCTTTTTGGTTTTCCGTCACCCTTAAATCAAAACCCTCTTATCTTTTCCTCAAATCCCCTTAACCAATTCACCCAATTTATTCCTATATTTCTCAATCTCTTTTAACCCTAATTTCACCCTAGGGTGTATTAGGTCTTCTACTTTGAGATAGACTATACCTTATACTAATTAGATATCCCTACATCCATTAGATCTTAGTTTCCTTTTATTTAATGATCTTGTGTGACAATGTTGGTAACTTAGGCTAAGATTATGCATGATGTTTTTTTGGTTTTCATGGTATCTACGATGATTATGTAAGGTTTGTGTTTTTTTTGTTAATTATCTTAATTTTGCTACTTGATCTCATATTATAGTTGGTTCATGCATTTGTCTTGCACCATCACCTCAATTCTAATTAATCAAAATTAAGCTTTTGTTAGAATTAAAAAAGAGGTGAAAGAATGAAAGGAGTAAGAGAAAAAGGAGACATTAGCATTCAGACCCCCCCCCCCCAAAAAAAAAAAATTAATTACAATAATGCCATTAGTAATATAAGCAAGAATTCCCATTATTCCTAAAACATATGGGTTGTAAATGGGCCATGGACTAACCCATATCCGATAACACTCCCCCTCAAGCTGGAGCATATATATTATGAATGCCCAACTTGACAAAGGGACGATCTACTTGAGTATGACCTAGGGCTTTCGTGTGAACATATTTACCATTTAATCTTGGAACTTTGAAAGGCATGCAAATTTCCTTACAAATTTCTCGTGGATGAAGTGGTAGTTGACCTCAATGTGTTTGGTCCTTTCATGATAGACAGAGTCGTTGGCAATATGAGAGGCCGCTTGATTATCACAAGATAACCTCATGTGAACCTTAACTATAAACCCAAGCTCGCATATTAATGTCTTTAGCGAAATGAGTTCACATGACGAATGGGCCATTGCACTATATTCTGTCTCAACACTTGAACAAGCCGAAACACTTTGCTTCTTATTCTTTCAAGTAACAAGGTTGCCACCTATAAAAGTACAATAACTAGATGTAAATCACCTATATCAATAGGGAACTAGCCCAATCTACATCAAAATATCCTTCCACTCGAAGATAGCCATTTCGCTTGTGGAGGATACCATGACCAAGAGCTCCCTTTGAATACTTGAGGATATGAAGAACGACTTCCATATGAGAGGCCCAGGGAGCTTGCATAAATTGACTAACCACATTGACAAGATATGTAATGTCAGGTCATGTAAATCACTTCTCCAGCGAGTGGTCGGTATCTCTCTGGATCATCAATTAACTCACCCTGATCCACACTAAGCTTTTGAGTTGTATTCATGAGAGCTTCGACAAGCTTGGCTCTTAGAAACATGTGTTATCTGGTAAATACTTCACATATTTTTATTATGACAAGTTGATACCCACCTTGGATGTGGCCATCTCAATGCCCAAGAAATACCGAAGACAGCCCAAGAAATACCGAAGACAGCCCAAGTCCTTATAAAGATGTTCTTGTAAGATTTTCTTCAACTTGTCAATACTTGTATTGTCACTACTTGTCATGATGATGTTATCTGCATATAAAAACAACTTGTCAATAGTGCATGTCTCACTTTGCCTTATAGAAACAAAGCAGATGGCGTGGCTACGTTTCACCCTGAATTCAAACATCACCTTATTACACTTGTCAACCAACCTCTTGGAGACTATTTCAACCCATAAATTGATTTCTTAATATGGCATACCTTATTTAACTCTCACTGAGCAACAAACCCAAATGATTGCTCCATGCAAATTTCTTCAACTAGATCTCCGTGAAGAAAAGCATTCTTCACATCAAGTTGATATAGTGGCCAATCCCAATTTGCAACAATAGAAACAACCTCACATAACAAGTGAAGCTTTGCCACAAGTGAGGTCTCCAAATTGTTTACTCTCAAAGTCTAAGAGTACCCTTTAGCAACTAACTAGGTTTTAAATGATCCACTGAGCCATTAGGATTGTATTTTACTGTATACACCCAACTGCACACTTTCCAAGAGGTAATTCAACTAATGTACAAGTTTGATTTTGATAGAGTGCAATCATCCCTTCTTTCGTAGCTCATTTCAACCGATCACAACTCAAAGCCTCCTGGAAAGAATAGGGAATTGACACATACAGCAGAGACAAAGCAACTTGTCAAAATGAAGGAGACGAACCACTAAACAAAATAAAGTTGGCAATAGGATGTTGAGTACATGAACATATACCCTTTTGAAGAGCAATAAGTAAATTACCTTCATCCGATGGTGTAGGCAAGGAGTCAAAAGAATCGTGCTCTTTTGACGGATCAAGAGGATTGGTAGAAGTTACGCTTGTATATACTCTGTCTCCACGTTTAGAACATCTGGACTAAACCTATGAAGGTCGAGATGCACGTTGAACAAACGTCTCTCCAACTCAGTAGTAGTATCACATACAATGGAAAGAGTAGTCATTGAGTTCTCTTTAAATTGTAAAGACTTTCCTATGATAAATATGAAGTTTGTTCAAAGAATGTGATATTAGCTAACACATAACGTCTCTGGGAGACAACATTTGTATCTCCATTGGGTACAGGAGGTACCCAAGAAAAATACACTTGATAGCCCTCCGTTCAAGCTTGCCATGAATATGATTAAGTTGATGCACTAAACACAAATATCCGAACACTTTCGGAGAATAGAATAAGAAGGAATTTGTGGACACAAGATAGAGAGATGAGACTTTCCATCGAAGACCGATGAAGGCATCCAATTTATTAGGTAGAACGCAATTAGGACTACATCAATACAAAATATTTTTAGAACCTTCATATTCAACAAAGCCACTTTAACAACCTCAAGTAAATGGCAGTTCCTATGTTCAGCTACCCCATTTTGTTGTGTGTAAGCACATGAAGTTTGGTGAATAATGCAGGATATGAAATATATGAGTTAAAGGTCATGAGATAAATATTCCCTGACATTTTTTAAGTGTAGGACATAAACCTTATAATTAAATTGCGTTTGTGCTTCCATATGAAATTCTTTAAAACAAGAAAACACTTCTGATCGATTTTTCATCAAACATAGCCATGTTATACGAGAATAATCATCCAAAAAAATAACAAAGTACTAGAAAACAAATAAACCGGTAAGATGGACTGGACTCCAAATATCATAATATATTAAATGAAAAGTTTTATCACTTATCTTGTCCACACAGGGAAAAAAACAACACTCAATGATGCTTACTCAACTCACAAGCCTCACACTCTAATCTAGACCCATGTGATAATGACGGAACTAGACTTTTCAAACTACTTAGGGAGGGATGACCAAGCCTAGAATGCCACTGATGTGGAGTGATATCTGTCAGCAATGCAACTCCAGATATTCTACTATTAAGGCAATAGAGTCCATTCGCTTCATGCCCTCCACCAATCAACCCCTAAATAGATGTGACAGAAAAAATTTAAAGATTTGTTTAGCTAACTCATAGGCAATAAAGTCATAGGAAATTTAGGGATGTAAAGTGGTGATAATAATGAAAGTGATGGGGTAGGACAAGGAATCCCCACCAGACACTGGGTTAAAGTACCATATGCTAATCTGATAGAAGAAATGAATGATGACTATGCTAATGTGATAGAAGAAATACACCATGCTTACCAGTTGTACTATGCTAATGTGATAGAAGAAATACACTATGCTTACCAGTTGTACAATATGAAGCTCCTAAGTCACCCAGGGAACACTATTAAACGGTGCAAGATAAATGATACTTGACTGCACGAGAGTAGCTGTGGATTATGATACATGAGTGGAATGATCCTTCAGAAAATTTGGCATATTTTTCCTTGAACAATGTAACAGTATCTCTCGTAGTGTTGGGCTAAAAAACGAAGGAGATAAGCTTAGAGAGTAGAGACATAACTGTTGGTGTCATCATCGGAAGAACAAACCCGATTCACCCTATCAAGCTTACTAATAAGGTCCTAACATGTATTAGCTGTGTGGTTACTAAGACCATGATGAGTGCACTGCCGATTACCACAACCATAATCATGGCTACCATTGAAATCTGTACCATGGCCTCTGTGAGGACCTCTTATGCCAGTGCCATGAGAGTGTCCTCGCTTGCTAAGCTCACTTCCATTATGATGTTGTTCTTGCATTTGCTGAAATTGACAGTATTTGCAGCTTATTAAGATAATTTGTAATATAGGGGAAGCTAATGGTGCATGGCATTCATGCAAAAAAATACTGGTAGTTTGGATATCCTTTTTCAATGGCAACATAGTGGCAGCATTTGCAAAAGGAAATCACAGCAAAAGCTTATTGCAGAAAAACATAACATGCATCAGTGAGTATGATCAGACATTCAATAATGCTATTATTATCATCTACATTTTATTTCAGGTGCCAAGTTGTGTATGCTTTCGGACCTTCTTGGTAGCTCAGGCTCCCTTACCGGCGTTGATGTTGCACGACATCGTTTGGCAGCTTGTCGAACAATGTTGCAGAAATATGCACTGGGAGACCGTTGCCGACTCTTTGTTGCAGATGGAACTTCATTTTCCCTCTTACCTTTGAGAACTCACCTGGATTTAAAATCAAACCATGAATATGGAAAGGTGTGTTCTGTAATTAAGATCGTAACGACCAATGTAAACTTTCACTGTTTCACATGTAGCTGTTTGGTAGTTTCGCCTGCTACAGCAACCCGTTAGAGTAGCATCTTGAATCCTATTGTACATAGTCCTCACAGATGTTGGTGTGTGACCCACACCATTCGTCATGTGGGCCCCACTGTATATGTCCGGTGGCATTTGAAGCGAGCATGTTTTCTTATGTTACCTCAGGTCGCTTTTAGCCTAAACTGATTTTTAGTTGACTTTATTGGTGGGAGTACTTCATTTTGAACAACTGCACGTGTATTGTTATGTAAAAAAAACAGAAGTGAAGCGAGCAAGATCTGGATTATTCAAGACGTGGCTCCACAGGATGTCGAATGGCCCAAAATTAGCCTGGTCCAGTCATCATTTGGCCTACATCTGTGCTTTGAATGTGGAATCCTTTTAACCATTTATTTTTGGTAGAGTTACCTGACAACCAGATCAACCTGCTTTTCATGCTATGATTCATACATGACCGCGCCCATCTGATGAATAGCACGGATCTTGCAAGCACACACACACATGCACCGCATTGGGGTAAGTATGATTCAAGATCATACTCTTCTGAGTAGCCATCGCATGTCTCTTCTTATATTTGTCTCTCTGCATTTATGCTTTGTACTTTGGTCCAGAAATGCTCAGGTGCACCTGCATGCAATGAGTCAAAGGATGTGTTTAAGGAATGGACTCCCAAGAGACCATGGAAAGAAAGAAAGAAAGCAAATAAAGCTAGGAACAGTACTGACTCACATTTATTCCCAGTGGCTACAGAACCAGAATTGATATTTTACGGCAGACATTCTGGAGTCATTGGAATCAGTAAAAGTGAATTATATCAGATGGGAGGTCTCAGCAAGGCTTCTGATTCTGGCTATGACAAGGTATGCTGTTCTTCACCCCTTTCAAAGACTGTTTACACCTTGGTATTCCATAATGGTAATGGTGGCTGTAATGGCCACCACCGTAACTGTTACGATAACGGGCCGTAATGGCCATTACGACCTCTTTTTTTTTTTTTTATCAAAAAAAAAAAATCTATTCAGCCCCATTACAGGTCATTTTTCCTGTAACGGCTGTTTTGGCCCCGTAACGCATAACAGGTACCACCATTACCGTTGGGTAAGCGTTTTGGCATACTTACACACACGCAGGGAAATGTTCCCCTATGAACTGTACCACACGAGGCTTACTTGCATGCATTCCTTTCACAACCATTGGAACTCATCTGACATTTGTTAGTAAGCCTGCAAGTTTGAAAAACAATTGTAACTTCGGGCACAAGTAAAGAGGGCTTTTCCAACAACCTCTCTGGGATACGATAAGGTAGGGACCAACGCAAAAGGACCTCCTCCCAATTTCTAGCCAACACCATTGGGGGAAAATGTCTAAAACCCAAGGTCAGTCTGGGGCCAATGACAATCATTTTTTATATTCATTCAAAGCATGATGTGATTTAGAGAGGAGAATCAATATGCTAGAAGGAAACTAAGATTTACCCGTTGTGTGCTTTCATGTTTTTAGGCCTTAAAGCTCTCCTTTACTTAAATGGTTCATATAACGTATCACACCCTGAGAGGTTGAAGGTTCCAGGTATCGGAACTCGCTATCATCAAGGTTTTAAATCCCTTGAAAATCATTTTGACTTTGCTCTATTGAGAACAAATTGACACCCCACCTCTCAAAAAGTATGATAAATAAAGTGAAAAAGATGTTTGCAGACAAGTCACATGGGAGTCTTTGGTTTTGGCTGAAATTGAACAAGTTGTAATGGTTTTGGCCACTGATCAAGTCACCCTACCAAATTGAGATTTAAACCTTGTTTGCTTGAAGTTTGCCTATGGTTAGTTACTGTTTCAGTGGCTTTTGTCTCCGGCTGCTATTTCATTTCACAAAATAATGAGCTAACATGTCACTTGCCTTTTTTTGAATTTGACATCTCTTATTACTTATTTGGAATGTGGTGTTTGATTGGGACTTCAATCAGGTCCTTGTGGATGCAGAATGCACTCATGATGGGTCATTTAGACACATTCAGAAATTTGAGCATTGGGGCTGGAAAACTCTTCAACGTCGAGTCTTGGATGCACAAAGGACAGACACCTTGACACACCTCCAGGCAACTATTTCTCTTCGTTATGCCTTTCAAATGTATTATTTTCTTTACAAGTATTTAACGATATTTTGCTTCTACATCTAGGAATAACAATAACTAGTGTTGTTTGTGCCCTTGGAAGTCCGATCAATAGGCTATCATACAATGAGAACAAGTGAAATCTTTTTGTTTAAAAGGCAGATTTGGTTTCAAACAACCATATGTCAGTTTCTTTATTCTCAACTTGTCAAATATCTAGCTATATTTTATGAAAACCTTGTGTTGGATCATGCCAGTTAAAATATTCTTGGTGTTGACAAGTAGACTATCACCAACCCGTTATCCAAATCATTCAGTGTCTAGATCCCTTAGAATTACATGCAGGTATTCCTGCAACAACAGATCAAGCTTTAAAGATGTTGCAATATTACATCTCCTGGAAGTTCTCTTATTCAATCAAGGCATAAGAAATGATGGATTGATGATCCCAAACTTCCCATAGGCGGACAATCCAACCACTCAATAGTATACTAGGATTGCATCACATCCGAGCATGAGGCTAGATCTCTTTAAAAAGTACCCAACAACCCTCTTAGCAAAAAAATCTGCATCAAAGAGTCCACTTTACAAAGGGTTTTTTTTTTTCTTAAAAAAAAAAAAAAAAAACAATTCTAATCCTATCTTCTTCAAGTTAAATAAAATATCAGAGTTCTTCGTTTTTCAACCCGAAATGTGTGTTGGCACATTTTTGGCTCCATTTGTCAGAACTCAAAGGTCCTCAACTTTCATACCCAACAAAGAAGACCTTTTGGGAAACTTGGCTCCTATGAAGCTGGTCATGCACTTTAACTGGAACAAATCTGAAGAGTTCCTCGCCTGTGAGGGCCAGCAGATGTTCAAAGTTTCTCTGAAAGTTCAAGCACCCCAAGAGCTGCCTAAAGAGTCGCGCGAAGTCCAAACACTCCTCGCACAATAAACCTTGTGTTGCCAAGACCCTATCACATAATGCTATTGTAGAGTCTACGTTGCAAAGGACATTCCGTATCGCATGGTCCCTATCCCACAGCTTTAAGCCCGTCGTTGAGAGCCTGCCTCATAAAAGGTAACTTGCACAGCATGGGGGGCACCAGAAATGCATCATCAACCGTCAAAATCCGTTATTTTGCCACACAAGCTCTCCAATTGTCCTAGGCATCCTTGTCATCTTGCAACATCTACCTTCCACAACACCACCCACAACAGACTCTCTCTCCTTTTTTTTTTTTTTCATTTCATGAGAATTTGCTTGTTGTAGTAGTCTTAAATTCCATAGGAGAGTTCAACACTTGAAACCGCTCTCAAGTCTAATTCAAGCTCCAACCAATGTTTTAAATATCATTATCGCATAATGTATCGCACCCTTGGGATATGGATACATATCGGTTGTTGCATGAGATATATCGGTTGTATTGCATAACGTATCGTTGTTGTTGGGAAACATGAGAATATTGGGAAATTTGTTGATTTTTTCAATGGAACTTTAGAGATTGTTGAAAGACACATCAATACACACTTAGAAATCAAAACATTACAAAAAAAAGTGCACGTGATAGGGGTTTCCTTTGTATGAGGTCCTGACATATGCGCTTTCCAACCGAACCAATGTAAGTATATTCGAAGTCTATTCATATAATTTATAAATGTAAGAAGACATGTATGGAAACACAAGCAATACATTCAAAAGCAAAAGAAGAATCACTAGATCAGGTTATATGTTTAATTTTGTGTTTAGATACAAAGATTGCAACTGATTTGTGAGAAATTGAGAAATTTCGATTTTTCTCAATTTTCCGCAACTTGACCCATTTCCCCTAAATCTCAAAATTGAAGTTTCAAATCTATGATTTTTCATGGAAAATATGAAGAATCATAAATTTGTAACAATTTGACACTAGTTTAACATGATTTACAACAAAAACATGGATTGAAAATTGAAAATGCTCACTGGGTCAAATAGGTGGGATATATCGGCACTACCTGTGTGTTTCGTATTGCACAGGTGGGATACTAGATATATCGTGGGATATATCGGCTGATATCGTTGATATTTAAAACACTGGCTCCAGCATCAGAGTGTCCACTTTACAAAGGTTTTTAACATTTCCAATTCTCTGGTTCAAGTTAATAAAACGTCAAAGTTCTTCGTTTTCCAACCCGAAATGTGCACTGGCACATTTTTGGCACCATTTATCAGAATTCAAAGTTCCTGAACTTTCCTACTCAATGAAGAAGACCTTTTGTGAAACTTGTTTCCTACGAAGCTGCTCATGCACTTTAACTGGAACAAATCTGAAGAGTTCCTCGCCTGCGATGGCCAAAGGATGTTCAGGGTTTCTCTGAAAATTTCTAGCACCCCAAGAACTACCTGAAGAGTCGTGCAAAGTCCAAACACTCCTTGCGCAATAAACCTTTTGTCATCGAGACCCTATTGCATAATGCCTACTGTAGAGGCAATGTTGCAGAGGACAATCCCTATTGCCTGGCCCCTATCCTGCTGCTTTTAGCCTGCTGTGGAGAGTCTGCTGCATAAAGGAAAACTCTTCCACAGCATGTGTCCTGTGGCCTTGAGCCTGCTGCAACCATGATGTCGCAAAAGTATAGGTAGGTTGCAACTTGGGCTGCAACTTGTGTTTAGATCAAGCCAAACCCAATTGACCCAACCTAAGTCGGGTCAGGTTGTCAAGGTGCTTAGGTCGGGTTTGGTTTGGAAAATGGCAATCGGGTTGGGTTCGATATGAGTAAATTAGGGTCGGGTTAAGTCAGGTTGGGAATGATCACATGTACTTGGATCGGGTTGGATTAGGTCGGTCGGGTCGGGTAAAGTATAGAAGAACTCGGATTGGGTTTGTTTTGGACACCTCGGGTTGGAACTTGTGTCAGGTTGGGTTGTGGGTGGGGCCCTTGTGATGAAAGGTCAGGCTCGGGTTGACCCTCAACCCAACCAAACTTGCCCAACTTGCACCCAACCCACAAAGGTGTGTGCACCCACCTAGGGTTGCGACATGGCTCCTATGACACAAGTTATTGTAGCCTGACATGGGGCATGTTGCATGACATGTCGTTGCTGCCCAAATCTCAGCCCATGACACAAATTGAAGCATGATAAAATTGTGTTAGAAAACAGAGGGTTTCAGAGCCAAGTTAAAGTAATGAAAAACGAAGGTGGAGCATAGGAAAGGCTCTGTTTAGGATAGGTTGACTGTCCTAGTATCAAATATGTTTGTGTCTCTCTCCGTGGCATTTGAGGAGTTCATGCAGAGAAGTATGATGTGACACCACCCAAATAAGAAGAAAGGGATTCCCTTGCTAATAGACTCGAGCCACCCTTGTCTCATATCCAGAAAGAGGCTGACACCACCATTGCGACCCAAAATGAAAGTTGTACCAAGGTCTGTGACACTAATGAAATGGACCACACTGAGTAGTCCCTAGCTGCAATAGCGCAAAATCAACAGCATCCCTTCGGGGAGGCACTTACACAACCCAAAATTCGGGCTGTACCATGTGGTGTGCTGTGGCACTGTAAGATGGGTCACCTGTCCACAAGGACAATCAAAAGATTGGCACTGGGGCATCAAAATGTCCCACAATGATAGATTGAACATGGGAATGGACCCGGTTGGGTCCTAAGGGGAACATAAGCCACAAGAATGGATGAGGGTGTGTTCTTGATCCCAAAGGGAGCTACTTCAAACATGTTACGGGTCGAAGTCACCATCCATGACCCTGTGCCTCTCTTGTTTTGGGGCAAGAAGGCAATTCCAGGCGCTCCTCCATACACTTCCTCTCTCATTGTGAGTTCAAAAACCAGAGTAGCTGCAAAGCATGTGTAGTGAGGAGCCTTTGTTGAAAGATAGCTAAGACCGTGACCCAGAGACCTTCCCAATCGATGGAGCTTCAATTGTCTATTGATCATAGACAGGCGTCAAATTCTCAACTGTCATCAAATCCGCTTTATTAGTTCCTGAATCGTGAACCTTCATGTTGTTCCAAATCGATGCCTAAGGAAAAACCATTTGTGACGAGATATGAGGTGCTAGAATTTGTTTCTGGCTAGATATTTGGTGTGGTCAGCATTCTTTGGCAGAAACTTATCTTTGTTTGCCACAGCTTTTGACTCAAACATAGTGGTTAGAGACTGTTTCTGTTTCAATGATGGTCAAGGAATCTGGATTCCTTCTTTTCGAAGGATTTTTTCTGATTCCAAACTAGAGGAGCTTACTTTTCTCCTTTCTCAATGGCAAGGGGTATCCCTGCCTCCCTCTTTGCTCTCAGAAGATTCCATGTGATGGTCATTGTCAAGCTCGGGTCAGTTTTTGATGTGCTCTTTTTACAAGTCGCTTTCAGCTTCTTCCTTCGCCTCCTGCCGCCATTCCAGTTCTGTTTGGTTCTACAGAGTTCCGCCTAAAGTCACAGCATTTGGATGGCTTCTGGGAAGGAATAGAGTGATAACCGTGGACAATCCCAAGAAAAGAGGAATGTAGATTCCGAATGTTTGTCTCCTTTGTATGCAAGCAGAAGTATCAGTCAACCATGTCTTCTTACATCGTCTTTTCACTTCCGATATTTGGTGGAGTGTCCTTAGGCTGGCTGGCATGTCTTGGGTTATGCCGCAATCTGTGGACGACTTGTTATGTGGTTGGCATGCAGATTCGGGAGGAACTTTGGGAAAAAGGAAGTGGAGAATACGCTTTATGGCTGTGCTCTGGGCTGTTTGGGCTGAAAGAAATAACCGGTGCTTCCAAAATAGAAGTGTTTCTGCTGTAGGGATCTTTTCGAGAGTCTTAGTTATGTTCAAAGATTGGGCTCGTTGGGTTTTGCTTTAGATCGGGTTTTGGGCTGCTTTAGAGCAGTTTCTTGTATTTTCTTTTTTCTTTTTTTTTAACCTAGTTGTCTTTCTGTTGTTCATTTTTCTGTTCCTGTTCTCCTTGTTTTTTCTTTCAATAAAGTTCTCATCTTTTAACCCAAAAAAAAGAAAAGAAATAAAAAAAGATGGGGAAGGGTAACTAATCCAAGTTCACCAAATGTAGATGCCACCAAGCTCAGAATATTGGCTATGCACAAAGCCCAGAGAAACATGAGTCGCAAGTATTGACAACGGTCATGAGGACACCAGTCTTGTAGTAGGGGTGGCAATGTGTTGGGCAGCCAGACCTTGTAGAGCAAAGGCTTGGGCCCCTAAACTTGGCTCGAGGGCTGAGCTGGGGCTTAAAATCTAGACCCCATGTCCAAGCCAAGCAGACCTGGGCCAATGATGAATGGCCTGGCTTGTTTGCCTAGTCCAATCATCAAGTGGACTACCATTATACAAAAATAATGGATGGTTTAAAGATACTTGTGAGCAGATCCCATTCACCACACGTGTAGTTTAAAGACACTCGTTAGATTGGGGTCATGCTTTAGTGATCCAAATCACTTATTTGACGGAACTCAACATAGATGGAGGAAAAAAAATAAATTAAGTAGGATTATTTCAATTCTTTGATCGTTTAAATATTCTCCTTACAGGGCCGGCCTAGCCCTTTATGGCCAAGGCCAGGATGAGGGTATTTTTAGCCCAATTATGGGCAGGGTTCTGACCTGGACTAAGGCTTAGAGAACGAGGGCAGGACTAGGGTTGGACCAACCCTAGCTCAGCTGATTGCCGCCCCTACCACATTCGACCGAGAACTACACATGGAATCCTCATAGGCCTTGTCGCCTTGATAAGCGAAAAACGTCTTCCTACAAGGTAAGAAAGGTGAACATGTTTGCCATAGTTGAGGGCCCAAAAGAAGGCGACTCGTATGTAATGTTGATGATGAAGTACATGGAGGAGACTAATGAGAAGATTGAACACTGAACCTCTGGGATGCTTTCTTTCCAATTGGAAGCGCAACGGAAGGCTTTGAATGTCACAAACTCAATGCCGCAGCTACCCCATGTTGTGTACGGCATGTTTTCGTGACAGAAATCATTTTGTGCTCTGAATGTCATGATGACCCAAACCATATCGCAGACGATATGTCACGGCAACACATTCTGTCGAGCTCAGAATGTCGTGGTGACAGAATTCATGTCGCAGATAGTCTGCACCACTAAACCAACACTGGTGAATGCTAAATGTAGCACTAGGTTAGCTCATCATGGAGAGCCTGCCCATGACAGGAATGGTGGAGGAAGATGAAGGGGCCTTTCACAATGGATTTCTCATGCACAGTAGCACTCCCATATCAATTCTAACCCTCTAGTTGCAGCAAGAACGAATCCACATGAATCAAATTGAGCTAGAAACCCATTGGTATCATGCCCAAAGCATATATTTTCCATTAAAAAAATATCCATGAAACCAGTGATTTTAGACAAAATCTCCGGCAAAGGCAACCAACCCCTCACTACCACTGCAAAGTTTGGTAGTGGGCAGTGGAGAGGGCGGGGAAAACCTAACAAGGAAAGCAGAGGATCGAAAGAAGGAGAAGATCATTACCCCTCCTTTCTGTCAGAAAAAGAGAACAATTGAGGGTGGTTCCAAAAAGAAGACGAAAGCTTGAAGTCCGAGAAATATGAGAGAAGCAAAAGTAAATATAAAAGGGTTTCGCCCCTTTATATAATGAAATGAACAGATTGAAGTCTGAGAAATCTGCAAAAGAGGAACATGGTTTTGCCGACGTTTACTTGCTCTGTCTGCAAGATGCGGAATCTGGGGATCACCTGTTTCTTCATTGTTCCTTTGCAAGGGAGGTGTGGGCCTTCTTTTTCCAACTCTTTGGGGTTCTTTGGGTGATGCCGGATTCTATAGATAGTTTTCTTCTTTCATGGCACAGAGGGGGCTCAGGGAAATCAGATACAAGGTTATGGAGGCTGAGTGGTTTAGCAGGTTTGTGGGCTCTATGGTTAGAACGAAATGGTCGAGCCTTCAAGAACAAGAGCAAGAGTGTTATATGTGTTCAAGAGGGCAAAATCTTTTGTAATAGAATGGGTGTCGGTTTCAAATAGTTCTTTTCCATTTCCTTTGGGTTGGCAGTAGCTGGTTTCTGCTTTCTTTCTTTTTCTTTTTTCTTTTTTTTTTTTTAAAATTTTGGTTTTGGCCTTTCAATGAAATTATCATATTTCAAAAAAAAAAAAAAAAACCCTGAGAATCTAGCCAAATAAGATAATCAATTTGGATTCAACTATGTTGCATGTGCCTAAAATGTGTCGGGGATAATTCAAACTCTCACAAAGAAGATGGCCATGACATCTCTTGGATTCTGCAACATCTACCAGCAGCTTGTGATAAGCAACATGCGATACTTTATTCTTCTACGACACCATTGCCGCGACATTCAAAAGCCCAGGTTTTTTACCCATGAGATCAATCAGCAGCCTTTTGAAGGTCTCAAAGCCATTCAGCATGTGGACCTGTGGTCCCCAGCTCACTTTGAATTATGTGCAGGTGCTCTTGTAACAACAGATCAAGCTTTAAAGATGTTGTGCAATTACATCTCCTTTAAGTTCTCGTATTCACTTTGGGGATCAGAAATGGTGAATCCACAATCCTGAACTTCACATAGCTTGGACAATCCAAAGTCCAAACATTTAGCAGTAAACAAGGGATTGCATCACATCCAAGCATGGGGCCATATCTCCCTACGAAGTAGTACCGAAACAGCCCCCATGGCATAAAACCAACTCTCCAATTCATCTTCCACCACACTCAAGGTCAATCTAGAGGTTCAAAAGTACACCCAGGATGTCCACACATCAGATGCACATGTGAAAGAAGGAACAACAGCCAAAAGATCAAGCATTTCAACCACTATTGTGACTTTCTAGACCCGACAAAACATGTTCCACAACAGGTAGTTATAGCCATCGTCTAAAATAGTTGAACATGCGGGAATGGGTCCTTGTTGCCTCCAACAGTCTCTTGGGCCTATAAAAAGGGAAGGAAAACATTTTTTTAAAAAAATGCATAGGCAATCCATCAGAAGCTGTTACTCTCCAATCCATTTTAGGAAAGTACCTAAAATGGTCAAGCATGTGGGATTGGTTCCTTGTTGCTTCCAACAGTCTCCTAGGCCTAATAAAAAGGGGAGGAAAGTGCCAGAAATGCATCAACAATCCATCATAAGTTGTTACTATGCTACACAAGCTCTCTAACTATCTGTGACATACACGTCAACCCACGCCATTAGCACACCTTCCGCGACACTACCTACAGCGTCTTTTTCGCAACAACACCTATATAGAACCTTTTTTCTATCTTTTTTCTTTTTTTTTTTTTTTTTGTTTTCATTTTCTGGGATTTTGCTTGCTGTAACAAAATCTTAGGAGTCCTTAGGGGAGTCCAAGACTTGAACCCACTATCAATTCAATTGAAACCGGTGATTCAAGTTCAAGCATCAAAGTGCCCACTTTATAAATAGTTGTAATGATCAAGGTGCTCCGTATCCGTTACGATACGCCCGTAAAGGCCGATACGTATAAGTAACAACCATGACCGTTATGCAATACGGGGCAGTTGGTTTTTTGGGATTGTATCGGCCGTTACGGTATCCGTAAAGGTCTTTACATGGCATAATGACCGTTACCCCCATAACGGTCGAAAAACGGCCACTTTTTTTCTATTTAAATATATTTCTCTCCTTTTTTTTCTTTTTTTCTTTTTCTCATTCCAAAAACTCCTAGATCATTTTACAATAGATTTCGACCACTCTTACTATAGTTTTTAATATTAAAATCGTAGATTGAAGTGATTTGAGTGAATAGAAGCTCCGATGGCCTTTTTTTTCAAAAAATTGAAAAAGTAGTATTTATGCCTTTTTATTATTTATAGTTTTAATGCTTGATTGTGATGTGTAAACATTAGATACATAATCATGTTCACAAATTCACTAGACAACCCTATACAACTCTCACCAAAGAGTGGACCGTTACACTACCATAACCATGTTCAAAACAAAAAATGAATACATATTTGGAATATTTACATTATTCTTGATTTTCTAAATATTTTTTCAAAATTTTTTGGGCAAAAGAAAATTTTCAACAATTACGGTGGTTGTAACAATCATTACACCCCCGTATCGGCCGTTAGAGCCAATACCCGTATCGGTAATGGTGGTGACTGTTACGGCCACCGTTACCGATACGGAATACCTTGGTAATGATTGTATTTCTCTCTGTTTCAATTTAATGAAATATAAGAGTATGCCATTTTTCCAACCCAAAATATTTTGTTACACTTGCCTTTTTAAAGTATTCCTCTATGTTGTGTTGTAGAAATACATTTTCCGTAGTTAATGAATTCCCCAATAAGCATTTGTCCAAGTTTTTTTAAATTTTAATTTTTTGTTTTATCCGATGCAGCTACAGCTTCTGACTAATGGTTTCAGATTGCTAACAGCAGGGGGTTCACTTGTCTACAGCACTTGCAGGTGAGATGTAGTCAAATCTCCTTTCTTATTTTTGATGGTTCGTTGCTTGCAAAAGGGAATTCTCATATACAGATAGTTTGCACCCTATTATGGTGCAAATGAGTTGTATGGGACATGTGGAAGTCCAAAATGTCGATCTTGAGAGTCCATAAATTCCAATTCACTCTTCATGAACCAATGTGCAAAAACCATACCAGTAGAATGGTTCTAACCCTCCAAACAATAGTCCATTTGTTATAACCATACCGTTTCCATGAGAACAGTAAGAAGGTTATGATCGTCGAACAAAGTGATTCTTCAGAGACAAAAAGTAATCCATGGCAGTGTCAACTGCCTAATCTGATTATTGAACCTTTTTGCTATAGCTTATCTGGACCATTCTTTTTCAAGCCATTGATTGGATAGTTATGGATGCTTAAAAGTGTGATTTTTGCTTGGTGGCCCATGAAGATTGGGGTTTGACCAAATAGTAGGACGAGATGAATAAATAGACTTTCAACAAGCCCAATACAAGTAATTTACATTGGAACATGGTACAAAGTAGTTGCATACGATCACTCCTTGGAGTCTGTGCCAAATTTTTACTAATTCTTACATTTTCCTATTGTCCTTGAACAGTTTAACTGTTGCCCAAAATGAGGATGTAGTTGAGCAGTTTCTAGCTACAAACCCTTCTGCTGGTATGATTCCTCGGCGCTTCCACTTTTAGCAGATTGCAAGTCCCTTTTTCTTTTCATGATACATTTACCTTAGTAGTGGATTCTTGAATTACTTAATTTTTATCAATTGGCAACACAGCTTCATAAACCCGGAAGATGCTACCAAAACCAAGAAACTTCGGATTGCTTGTGGTTTTATATATCAGAATTATTTTTCAACCAGTTCTTTAGTGATTCGTGAATGGATGGGACTTGTCCCATATCTCAATGGAGGTCCCATGCTTGTCCTTAGCATTTGGACGTCCCAAATGCTAAGGATGGTGGGTGCTTCTTGAATCCCAAGTCACTTAACCAATCCCAACTTGGCAGTAGTTCCAAATGGGTTGCAACTTTGATTCTGAACTAATTCAGTGGCTCATTTTGGCCAGGTCTGAGTGCAGAGACCTAAAAGCCAAAAGAATTGTCTTTTATCTCCACAGCAGGTTAATCCACCTCTTTTGGTTTTGCATCAGAAAAGTATGCCCAGATTTCAGTAATACTGAAAACTTGACTAGCGTTCTGCAAATCTTCTCATTGAGAAACTCTTTTTTTTTTTTCTTTTTTTCTTTTTTTTTAAATGCAAATGAGATTTAAGTCACTCTTCTCTGGAATGCATTGCAATTATTCCAGTATCATCAACCGTTAATAAATTTGTTGACTGTATGTGGTTGATGGTAAATGAAAATAATCACACAGCAGTGATGTCTGGCATTTTCAATCATATTTCCAAAACAATAAAAATCAATGTATTTCACTGCCTATGAGAGAACATTTTGTATCCTCCTCATCCGGCATGCAACTGGTGCAAGGTCTGGGGTGTTCATCAGGTGTCCGCTACCGTCTGGGTTCTCTGGCCCAAAATAGGACAGTTCGATTGTTGTGGGTCACATGTATATAACCAGCCTACCTGATAACCAGGCTTGCATGACTTGGGCCATAGCACATATACAGTGGAGCCTGCTAGATAGCATGGGTACCCGAAGTATCCAATTGGTTTTAATTGTATTTGGGTCCAGATTCTGGGCCTTGTTAATACCAGTAGGGAACTGTGCGTTGCATGGTGCACGCTGTCTGGAGCTGGTTTGTGCGCCCATTAAGATTAGTCCAGTGATTTGGATTCAATTAGAAATTCAGTCAGGATGGGTACCCGTCAATCCATTATATAGTTATACTTTTTATTAAAGAACCTTAGGGAAGGCATGTTTCTGGCATGGATCTAGATATGGATCCTGATTTGAACTTAGATCCGGCCTGGCTCTAGATCTGGATCCAAACTGCATTCTAAATCCTAATTCATGCTCAAAGCTGAACCCAACAGGATCCAATGGGATACCCAACTTTAGTCAGATTCGGATCTGATACATCATATATGGTACCCTTATCTGAACCCTACAAGATCTGGAACTGATTCCCTAAAATAAGGCTTGTATACAAGCAAACCAGTATTCAAACCAAATCTGATCTGTTGACTGCCTACTACGAATTGAATGGCCCAGTTCTCACAGACATGTGCCCTTATGGACAAAAAGACTGTTGTGAAGAGATGAGTGACCTGGATCTAATGAATAAATGTCATATTTCTCCTCTCCAAATCACTGAATTTTGAGAAAATTCTAATTCTTCACTAGATCATTTATCATAGTTACTTCTGTTGTTTCTCTCTGATGTGTTTATTAATAGAAACACTACTATCTTGATCTTGTAGAGCTAAGGGAGATTGATGTGGCGAAAAACTGGCCTTGTCGAAGCGGACGGATTCCAAAGACGTTGCGATTTGATCCTTTGACATCCCAAACCAGTGGACTCTTTATTGCAAAGTTCGTGAAACTGGCGAGTTAGGCAAGGTGGGATTCTTCCAAGCCGTGCATAGGTAATTACAAAACCCCGCTCATTGTGGATTTTGATCTTCCAAACTCTACCGAGAAGAGAGTTTGTATTTACATTGATTTGCATAGCATACAGGTTTTTAATTCGGATAAGTGGGGCCCATGCTTCAGTAAATCCAGACCATTAGTCTGCTGGGTCGCTAAAAAATTCCATCCATTAGACAATCATAAACTTCTGATTTATTACCTAAAAGAATAACAGGTTAGGAAGAAAATGAAGGGAAAGGCTGCATCCAACTGAAAATAGATTTAAGATTGGTGACTAGGATCTTCCAATATGGGAGATTTTTGGGCACGGTCAATCCACGGACCAGTGGTCTGGATTAGTGGCTAGGATCTTCCAATCTGGAATACTTTTGGGGCACGATCAATCCATGGTGGGACGCAACACTGTTGGTCTGATGGGTCCCCTAAATGATTTCCTCCAGTGGACAATCAGGCCATGATAAACTTAGGATTTTGTTGCCTACAAATAGAAGGCTCAGAAGAAAAAATAAAGCAATTAGTCCACATTCAACTGAAAATAGACCCAAGGTTGGTGACTAGGATCTTCCATTCTGAGAGATTTTTAGAGCCTGGTCCATCCACACAAATGGTCTGGATGACTAAAACCATGGGCCCCACTTGTCAAAAGTGAAAACCCTAGACAAATTAGCTTAATTTTCTACCATTTCAAGTTTGCTGGAGATGATGCACTAGCAGGGAACGGCACTATGCCTGGGTGCATAATACTTGCTACCACTGGAAGTGTGTCAGATCCAAGTCGTTCAACATGTGGACCCTAGACCTAACATGCACTGCCTGAAAAATCAAGCAAGGCTGGACATCATGGGGACATTGATAGCACGTGTATCATGTTGATGTATGTGCCTATGTAATTAGAGTCCCATTCTTTCAGTGGTCCATCAAATTGCTGAAACATCAAGTGCTTACTCTCACAAGGAAATTACAAAGCGTCTGTTTAGCAGCCCCTATCCAAATGGTCCCTAACCTTCTTTTTATTAGATACACTGGGGCCCATTGCCCACTCTAAACAGGAGAAGGACCAATATCATAAGACAATTTTCTTGAAATTTCTACCATTTTGAGTCATTGGAGATGATGAATTTGGTCTATGGTCACTTGATGATTCTAACAATCGCTTTTGCAGCTGGCTGGACCTTATCATTGGCAATTTGGACCTCAAATCAATGCACTGAATTCAATCCAAGAGAAGCGTAGTACACTAACAAGGAACCATGCAATTCGCAGGTCCACAACACATGCAAATGCTGTAATTGTGCAAGATCCAAGTCGTACAACATGAGGACCCCACACCTAACATTCACCAGCCAAAAAATCAAGCAGGGTGGGACATCATGTGGACACTTTCATGTTGATGTATGTACCTGTATAATTACAGTACCATTCTTCGAGTACATCAAATTACCAAAACATTACCTGCACAAAAAAAAATAAAAATAAAAAATAAAAATAAAAAATCAGAAAGCTTCCATGTAGCAGCCCTGTATGAAGGATCCCTAAACTTCTTTTCTTAGATGCTGTGGGCCCCATTGTCCACTCTAAACTGAGATGACACTGTAGAGCTATAAGAGCCAGAATATGGTAGAGCTATATTGCTATGTACAGATGGCTGTCTTATTTTTCAATCAGGATTGTCCATCTAGCCGGACCGATTATGGATGGAAATTGATCTGAGGCACTCATAGATGGGCTGTTCCTATCCATCTAATGGTGACCTTTGAATCGGTGGTTGGAAAGAAAAACAGTTATGACGCCAACATTAAATGCTGGAAAGTAGAAACAAGGATTCTTGATAGGTATGGTCTTCGAGGAATCTGTAGGGAGAGCCATTTGTTGGACAGTTCAGATTGATGGAATAACCTGACGTAGAGAGAGGGCTACACCGTATTCTGGTTCCCAGTAAATGAGCACAGTTCAGATCTAAGTATAGGTGAATATTGTAGTAAATGCATTGTAGCCCATTGCATGCTCTGAACATAACATGAATTCTCAATTTGGACCTCAATCCAAGATATTTCCGGTGCATGCACGGGAGCCCGCTTCCTACTTCAAACATAACACAAATATTCTGTTTGGGATCTCATCATTCCATTCCATGTATGATGTTTGCATATGGTGCTTTTTCATTGGCCTGGGATGCTAACCATCCAGAGCCTATGAAAAAAGCAAGTGCAAAATCATCATTTAATGCAGGGAGTTTTTACATTTTGACTGAGGTTCTACTCATGATGCAGGCACACGGTGCTTTTTCATTGGCACTAAGCCATGCTGGATACATTCTTTATATATCTCACCATGACTTGTGTAGTATGACTTTCGCTTGTATGGCTGGAATGACTTAATGTGGATGATTTCTAACTATCCATCCGGTGAGATAATCTGTGTTTGGGCAGAGACCAAAAAAAAAAATCAAGGGGAAGTAGATGAGCTGGGGAGGCCAGCCATTAGAATTGTCCAAATTGTTTTTAGGGCCTGCCGCAGAGAATATATGCCATCCAATCCATTCATCTGAAGCGCCCTGCACAAGACAGAGACCCAAAAATGAGAATGTTCCAATACTCACAAAGGCAACACAACATGGATTTAGAGGTTTTAAAATTTTTAGAATGGGTTTCCTTTTGGCTCATTCAGCTTGTGTACTATACAGGCCCAAGGCCCAAGTTGCCGAACAATGGTGGCTGGCAAGCATCGCTGCCCGCAACAGCGACCGCTCACTCCACTCACAGCAATAGTACTTTCCACTCAAGAGCAAAACAAAAAAGCATTTTGCTAGTCTGTATTCTCAACATCAAGACTTAGCCAGCAGTTTTAAGTTACGTGGAGAAATTGTTCTGTTCTTCATTAGTGCTGGGAGGCGCTGGATTGTTGTGTGCCTAGATAAGTGGCAGAATCATCAGTGGGTGTTTGAATTTCTCGATGGGCTTCATTTAGATCCAGAGGCTCAGCATTGGGGCTGAAAGTCAGGTGGGTTGGGTTAGTGCTCAACCCTAGCCCAACCCAAGGTTCCTATACCTCAACCCTAACCCAACCTAACTCAACCTCTGGTTGGGAATTCTCAACCCAAGCGGGCTTGGTTGGGCTGGTCAGGTGGATACATGCTAATATTTTCATTATTACACTTGTATGTTATATTTTAAAACATGTCTTATTTTTTGTACTTATGATTTGATTAATTATATATGTAGTTATTTATCGTAAAGAATTTCATTTTTTCTTAACAAATAAGCTAAAATATAGGACAATTACTCTTTTAAAAGTCGTGTTGTGTAGCATGCAATCTATTTGGGAGAGAGAAGTCATCGAAAATGACATGGACCAATGAGACCCGACGGCACTGGAATTTCACGTGCCTTCAACACAGATGATCCACACTCAATTATAATTTATAAGTGACTTATATATCGATCAGGTTCGGGTTGGGTCAGGCAACCAGAGAACTCAGCCCAAACCCAACCCAAGTTTTATCAGGTTGGTGTTTGTATAGCACAAGTCTAAGACTAAACCCGATACATCCTGCCCGAGCCCAACCCAATGTCAGGTCAGTCACGGGGCAGTCGGGTTGAGTAACACAATGTGGAAGTTGAAGAGAAACATAGTCAAAATGATAATCTCTATGGGGAAATTGCAAAACTTTGTGCCTCCTTGTCTGCCCTTACATCATCCTCCACTAACTACTATTGCTGGTACATTAAAGGGATGGCTAGTTATATACGCTAACTAGGTGTCTCATCCTTCCTCTTAGTCTAATGGGTCATGGATCATTGACTATGGGACAACTAATCATATGACTGGTTAGGAAGGTAACTTATGCCATATTCACATTTTTCTTATTATATTAGGTTATTTGATGAATCCTATTGTAAGAACAAAAAAAGAAAAAGAAAAAGAAAAGAAAGATCATATCACTAAAGCATGCCTATGCAATTACATACATGTTCCTTCATTCGGTGCTTTCACCAAACAGTCCAACCGTTATGTTATGTTTTTCCCTTCTTAATGTGTCATACAAAACCTGCTAACCAGACAGATGATTAGTAACAGACATGAGGCTTAAGGGCTCTACTTCCTAGATTTGAGAGGTCTATCAACTTACTGCTACATCAGTTGCCGAGAATAAATTAAATAAAGAGTGTATACCATTGCAGCTTGCACACTTGGATCATATATCCATCAGTTCTCTCATCTTCATTTTTAAAATTTTCTAGATTATTTACAGTTAAGTGTGATGCTTGTGAGTTTTCTAAGCATTGTTGAACTTTGCACCTTAGTAGTGAATCCAAAACTAATACTTCTCTTACCTTTTAATTAATTTTAATGTTTAGGGTCCTGCTCCGATTTCATCAATATTTGAATATTGATATTTTATTTCATTTATTCATGATTTTTCATGCTTTACATGGGTTTGTCTTATGAAAAATGAGAGTGATGTTTTACTGAAGTTTAAATGTTTATTAAATTGGTTTTAAATCGATTTGACACTAGGGTGAAAATATTTAGATTCGATAGTGCTAGAGAACACATGGGTCATGCTTTGAATAATTATTCCGTTGAAATGGAAATAAATTTCAAACTTATTTTGTGCATATTCCACAATGAAATGAGGTTGTTGAGTGTAAGAATCGGCATCTTTTGGAAGTCACACGACCCATAATGCTTGGAATGACCATTTCTCTAGCGCATTGAGATGATGTATGCTGACTATAGTATATTTGATCAATAGGATGCCAACTAGATTTTTTGAAATAAATGTCCTTAACAAAGTCCTATGACCAGATGTGCTATTGTTTGGTCTCTAGTCTAAATTGTTTGGATGTGTATTCTATATTCATGTTCATGGGGCTACTCGTAGTAAATTTAATCCAAGATCTATCAAGTTTATTTTTTGAATATTCTTCAACTCACAAGAGTTTTTTTTTTTTTTTTTTAAGTTACATTCTTTGAAGATACTTCCTAATTTACATCCCAACCATCTATGAGTGACAATAATGTAGTTTTGCCCTTGGTTTTTTTTCTTTTTTTTGAAAGATACCTCAAATTTGGAGACACATTTACCCAATGAAACTCAAGTCAATCTTTCATTACTCCAGGTTCAGAACCTGTTCTTCTAGTTCCTGAGCTCGAGTCAACTTCATCTACAAGCAATCTTCATATTGCTCTTCAAAAATCAAAACTTCACCTACAAGCAATTAATCTTCATATTGCTCTTCAAAAAGGTATAGGTCTAATATTGCTCATTCAATTTAAAAGTTGGTTTCCTTTGGCTGTCTATGTCCATCATTTTTATGTTTTTTTTTTTCTATATCTTCTAGCCCTATTCCACCTCAAGTAATAAACGCATTGACAAATCCTTGTTGGAAAGCAGCAATGATGGAAGGCAGCCCTAAAGAAACAAAGCATGTTGTATTTGGTTCCTCTCTCATCTAGTCATCACATTGTTGGCTATAAATGGTTTTATACTCTCAACTATCACCCTGATGGTACAATTGTTCATTATAAAGCTCGATTAGTAGTTAAAGGCTTCAGATAGTAGCATGGGGTGGATTACTATGGAACTTTTTCTCCAATGGCGAAATTGAACTTAGTTCTTATCATTCTTTCTATAGAAGTTCATCGTGATTAGGCATTATATATGTGTGTGTGTGTGTGTGTGTGTGTGTTCCTACATGGTGATTTAAATGAAGAAATTTACATGAGTATTCCTCCCAGGTTCCAATCTCCTGACTAAAAAGGAAAAGTTTGAAGACTAAAGACAACATCATATATAGGCTTAAGCAGGCTCCTCAAGCATGGTTCTAATATTTCAATCGCCCTCTCTTAAAATGGATTTATGAGTAGTTTGGCTTATCATTTCTTATTTGTTAAGGGGTCATGATATGTACCACAATCTACCACAAGTTTGATTGTCTATGTTGATAATATTATTGTCACAGGTGACAATAGAATGACATAAACGCTGTTAAGGAGTTTCTTGCCTCCACCTTCAAGATTATAATTTTGGACTATTACAATACTTTCGTGGCATCAAGGTTTCTCAGTTTATGAACGGTATATTCATATTGCAGCACAAGTATACGATTGATATACTTAGTTCATGACCAGCTGCCACTTTTATTGAAGTGAATCATGACATTTACTCCAAAGAATCTCCTCTACTTGCAAATATAAGGCGCTATCACACGGATAAGTTAATTTATCTTTCCGTGAAAAAATCAAACATTGCTTATGTAGTCAGCAAAGTGAGTTAATTTATGGTATTCTTTATTACCTGAAGTCAGCACCTGAAAAAAGTTCTATTTTCGAATCATGGCCCGTACGCATGCCTTTTGTGATGTTGATTGGGCCAGATAATTTAGTGATTTTCGTTCCATTATCAATTACTACAGTTTGTAGAGGCAATCTAGTCTCGTGAAAAAAGCAAGAAGCAAATTGTTATCGTCCGTTTTTCTATTGAAGCAGAGATCGATCTATCTAATATAAATTACTTTGTCTATGATCACTTCTTTCCAATCTCAGCATTGATATTTTCACTCCAATATCTCTCTTTTGTGATAATCAAGTAACTATTCATATAATTTCTAATTTAGTACTCCAGGAACATACCAAATACATAGAGGTTGACTGGACTTCGTTTGAGAAAAGCTTATAAAAAGTCTAATATTTCTTTCTCGCGCCGCATCCAAGGATTTGTTGGCAGAAGCTCTTATTAAGGCAGTTCTATCATCTCATCTTAACAATGTTGTGTTCAAGCTAGATATGCAAAGTATATATATTTCAGCTCGAGGAAGAGTGTTAGATTGGATTTCAATCCCTTCATTTTGGCCCATTGGGTTGTGTACTTGTAGGACCAACGCCCAATCTCGTCTTAAGATGCCCTTTTTCTTTTCCGACAAACAAGCGTGATTTTGAACTATTCCTTATGGTGTGTGGCCCACCCAAGTCTCGGATTGCAATGACCTAATTAAGGTGAAAATTTGAAGGTGCACTCATTGAATGGTGGATCTAGTATTATTGTTTGGTTTAGATGGGAAGCGGATTGGCTGGTGCATCACACATCAGCTATATAGCTGGTGTAGATACGTGTCGTGAGAAGACGGGCTGACGCTCGAGCTCCGAGTTGTACGAATGGTTCAAATGAGATCAAAGTTACATGGGCCCCACGATGATGTATTTATTATATCCATACTATTCATCCATTTTTTCGAGATCATTTAACAACATTAGACAAAAAATGAATCATATCAAAACCTCAAATGGACCACACTAAAAATAGCATCATGGATAATGATTTTCACAGTTAAAATATTCGTAGGGCCCACCATAACGTTTATTTTCCATCCAATCTATTAATAAGGTAAAAAAAAATACATGGATGAAGAGGAAAAACAAATTTCATATTGATCTGAAACTTCTGTGACCCCCAAAAGGGTTTCAATGGTAGACGTTCAATCCCCCACTTCTTCTTTTTTTTTTTTTCCACTATGGTACTCTTGATCTTTAGATCTGTATTATTTTTTGACTCAAGCCTTAAGACGAGCTTGCCAAATGGATGGACAGTTTGGATATAACACATACCTTATAATGGGACCCACCGAACTTGCTGAGGTCAGTGTGGTACACCAGCCAATCCGCTTCCTTTAGATGAATGATGATTTGAATGTTGATACAATGTATGAATGCATTTATACTCTAAAACTCGGAACCAAGATCGTCGTATTCGAGATCTAAATTTGGGAGCATAACAAGAACAATAAATATACCAACAATACTAACATCATAAAAAATGAGGTGGCTAAAGCACCTGGTTAATACCATATCCCATGGTTCAATTTTCAATGGAATCTTTTTAACAAGCGCCTCACACCGTAGTAAGATTTTACTAATTAAAATGGGTACTCGAATTCATAACCTCTTGTGAAACTCTTGTGAGTTCACCGAGAATTGAGTAAGGACCCAAAATACTCAATGGTTAAAGGCTCTAAGTTCCATACATTGTGAGGCCCATTGTCTAGTTATCCAGGCCATTGATCTGATGAGCGTTGCTGTTAATGCAGGATGCCCACAAAAATTGCCTGGATTGCAAGATCCCGACCCTTTGATGGTGGCCTACAATACAAGTAGACGGTTAAGAAAAAAAAAGCATAGCAAGGGTCCACACTCAACTAAAAAGTCCCAGATTGAGTCTCATGATCTTCCAATCCAGGAAGCTCCAGGGACATGCCCCACCCATGGTGGGGCCCATCAAACAACAGGGTGAGACATACTTCACCCATGGTGGAGCCCATCAAACAACGAGAAAATTACCACTGTAGACAAAACCTTTTATCCAGCGGTTTTTATGAAGGAATACAAACTTTAGTTACCAACTTAGACTAGCACGTGCGGACAGCGACTTCGAGGACGAAACTACCGTTCCTTTTCACTGCGAAGACGAGCGCTGACGCTCCTCCAACTGAGAGTTGTACGAACGGCTTAAAAGAGATCAAAGTTACATGGCCCCACAGCTATATATTTATTATATCCACAACGTTCATCCATATTTCGAGATCATTTCGGAGCATTATCCAAAAAAAAAAAATCATATCCAAAGATCAACCGGACCACACCACAAAGAGCAGCGGGGAAATTGATTTTCACCGTTAAAAATTTTGTAGGGCCCACCATAACATTTATTTTCCATCCAATCTATTCATAAGGTCACAAAGGCCTGGATGAAGAGGAAAAACAAATTTCGTAATGATCCAAAACTTCTGTAACCCCTAAAAGGGTTTCAATGGTAGACGTTAAATTCCCCACTGCCTTTTACAGTGTGGTCCACTTGATAGTTAGATCTGTCTTATTTTTCGTCTCAAGCCTTAATATGAGCTCGCCAAATAGATGGACGGTTTGGATATAACACAGACCTCATAATGGGGCCCACAGAAGCAATGAAAATTTCAAAAAAAACAAACAACAAAATCCGCAATGAATCGTGGATTCCGGGATTCCACCGCAGCTCGCTGTAGGATTTGGGAATGGATCGCAGAATCCGCGATTGATCCCCAATTCAAACAAAAGGCTATGGCTATGGATTATAACCGTAGCTATAGCCATATCCTGTGTACTTTTCTTTTTAAATTTATTTTTTATTTTTTACATTTAGAATTTTATTCTACCTTCATTTTTCTCTAACACATATTTATATAAATATGTATATATAAGCATATAAAAAAATTCTCTCCTTTTTTCATTTCTTTCTTTATTCATATAACAAAAATATCTTCTAAACCAAAATTAGTTACTTGACGTACCATATATGATTTTAGGGTTGAAAGTTGGGCGGGTTCAACCCGACTAACTTGTGACCCACCCGACATTGGGTTGGGCTTAGGCAGGATGTATCGGGTTTGGTCTTGGGATTGGGCCATACAAACACCAACCCGATAAAACTTGAAAACGGAATCGCTGGGATTGACCGTCAAATGCATGGAAATGACCGTGAAGTGAAGGGAATTGACCGTAAAGTGCATCGAAAGAACCGTGAATCTAAACGGAATCATTGGAATTGACCATGAAATGCATGGAAATGACCATGAAGTTAAGCAAATTGACCGTGAAATGCGTGGAAATGACCATGAAGCGCATTGACATGATCGTGAATCTAAACGGAATCACTGGAAATGACCGTGAAATGCATGGAAATGACCATGAAATGAAGCGAATTGACCATGAAATGCATGGATATGACCGTGAAGTAAAGGGAATTGACCGTGAAGTGCACGGAAATGACCGTGAATCTAAACAAAATTGCCGGAATTGACCGTGAAATGCATGAAAATGACCGTGAAGTGAAGTGAATTGAACGTGAAATGCGTGGAAATGACCGTGAAGTGAAGGGAATTGACCGTGAAGTGCATCGAAATGACCGTGAATCTAAACGGAATCACTATAAATGTTCCTTAGTTGGATCTCACTTCTCCGAGCTTCCTCTTCTCTTCTCCTTATTTCCTCTTTTGAAATGCCTTAGGAAAAAATAGAAAATTCCTACAAGGTAGAGAGGTGTGAGAAAATGAGGTTATATATAAATCCAGTTTTGATATAAATGGCCCTAGTGACACTTGTACTCCCATACTAACCCTATATGGGTCTTTTTTGTCAGTAAGGTCACAAGAAATGCATAGAATCGCCGGGATTGATCGTGAAGTGAAAGGAAATGACGGAGAAATGCATGGAAAACGTACCTAAATAAGACTTTAATTTCACTACTAAACTATGGAAGTGTCCCGAAAGAATACTTTGTGGATCTTCTGAGGAATACTTTGAATGATGCTCGAAATGCTCGTTCCAATAAGCACATTGCACAGACAGAGGTATGTTTTCAACTTTAGACTTATTAGATGTGTTCTACACTTTTGGAGATAGATGAAGACAACGCCTGACCAAATTCTGCGACCGACAATAATACCTAGCCTTGACGGTGATTTATGTAGATAGAAACCTTGCACTGTATTGATTTTTTGAAGTATGCATAGTGATTTATGTCAAATGACATGTTTTCACCTTTTTCCAATAAACCATTTGCATCTGGAGAACTTTTAGTATGGAGGAATTTCGGAAAGTAGAAATTGAGGGGGACATGAACTGAAAATTGAGCGAGGGTTTAAAGGGTTATATATACCCTATAGCTTAGTTCAATTGGCCCCAGGTGCCACTTATTAGCTGAAATGGCCCTTTGGGCCCACATATGGCAAATCGGGCTGCGACCTATAAATTGAGCTAGGAATTGAGCGAGGGAACCTACAAATTAAGCAAGACAACCTACGAATTGAGTGAAGGAACCTAGAAATTGAGCGAGGGAACCTAAGGATTAAGCGAGGCAAACCAGGAATTGAGCGAGGGAAGCTAGGAATTGAGTGAGAGAACCTACGAATTAAGCGAGGGAAGCTAGAAATTGAGCGAGGGAACCTAGGAAATGACCGAGGGAACATAGGATTTGAGCAAGGAAACATAGGGATTGAGCGAGGCAAGCTAGGAATTGAGCGAGGGAAGCTAGGAATTGAGCCTACAAATTAAGCGACCAATGAATTTAGCGAGGGAAGCTAGGAATTGAGCGAGGGAACCTACGAACTGAGCGAGGGAACCTACAATTCAGCGACGGAAGCTAAGAATTGAACGAGGGAACCTAGGGATTGAGCGAAGCAAGCTAGGAGTTGAGAGAGGGAACCTACAAATTCAGCGAGGGAAGCTAGGAAGTGAGCGAGGGAAGCTAGGAATTGAGCGAGGGAACCTACGGATTGAGCGAAGCAAGCTAGGAATTGAGCGATGGAAGCTAGGAATTGAGCGAGGCAACTGACGAATTTGGTGAGGGAAGTTAGAAATTGAGCGAGGGAACCTAGGAAATGAGCGAGGGAACCTAGGGATTGAGCGAGGCAAGCTAGGAATTGAGCAAGGGAACTTACAAATTTAGCGAGGGAAGCTAGGAATTGAGCATGGGAACCTACGAATTAAGCGAGGCAACCTATGAATTTAGCGAGGGAAGCTAGAAATTGAGCGAGGGAACCTAGGAAATGAGCGAGGGAACCTAGGGATTGAGGGAGGCAAGCTAGGAATTGAGCGAGGGAACCTAGGAATTAAGCGAGGGAACCTATGAATTGAGCGAGACAGCCTAGGAATTGAGCAAGGGAAGCTAGAAATTCAGCGAGGCAACCGAAAAATTGAGCGAGAGAACTTAGGAATTGAGCGAGGGAAGCTAGAAATTGAGCAAGGCAATTTATAAATTGAGCGACGGAACCTAGCAATTGAGCGAGGTAACCTACAAATTGAGCGAGGCAACGTAGAAATTGAGCAAGACAACATAGGAATTGAGCGAGGGTAAGTATAAGGTGAGATAGGGAAACTTTAAATTAGGCGAGGCAAACTAGAAGTTGAATAAAGCAAGCATGAAAGTTGAGCGACGGAAACATTTACATGTCATGAAATTTGATTCATTATAAATTTTCCTGAAGTACAAATTGTGTGGGGTATATACAACACTATATATAATACAACATTCCATAAAATTATCATTTTCATCTCATGCCTACAACAAGTATCATTTACAGGTTACAGACAAACAATCATACGCTATCAACTTCCTCCAATGCATAGTGAATTTTTGCATGTTTGTTCCCTCCAAGGTGCGATCGTTGCACAGTATATTGATGAATTTCATTACAAATATGCCACAGTCAGAACCATTGCATTGCTTTGGCACAGATTTCATGGATTTGGCGGTCCAAGTCTTCCCTTCAAGGGCGGTGACGTCTCTGGTGGCATGGAAGAGAATCAGGAGCGCATCCGTCATCAAATTGATCATCTGCTTTACTTTAGGAGAGCATTTGACACTAAGCTATCAATAATAATGATCTCCCGTTGTCTTGGATATAGGACCATCAAGAACCAATGACAGTTATCATGGTTGACGGGTACATAAACCTGTCCATATTTAAGAAGTAGGCTTTCAGTTAAAAAACATGATCAAAGAACACATTACGACCTATTTTAATGTTATGTGACGAATGCATTACCCGTTCACCATATCAAATCTCCTTGGCGTGTGATTTACCCCATTGTTTGGCAATTGCGATGACATTGTTCATCATGCCTACCAACGTTGCACGTTCTGAAGCAGACTTCGAGTCCCGATACACCCTTAGAGTCAGCATACTAGTTTGAAAGCGTGGCTATAACAAACGTAATCAAAGATCAATACAAGTAGAAAAAATACGATTTAATTGAAAAAATAGGTTAGCGATACTCTGAAGTAAATATTTACCATAAAATAGGTGGGATAGAACTTGCGATCTTGGGGATATGCAATTGCACAATCAGACTATCTTTCCTCTAGGAAGTCAACATATTTGTCGATAGCCTACTCCACAAGATAATCAAATAATAGATTAAAAGATATAACTATATGAAAGTTAATGTATATAGACACTCTCATACGAATGCTTACAATGCTATCAACCCACGCGTCATCTACCCATATAGACTTGAACCATGAAGCCTCTCCCGTCTCCTTATTTTCTTCATAGTAGTTTTTTAGTTCTTTAAGTTCATCTGTCGATAGCATCCTGAATGGATCCATCTATAGATGATATGGTATCGGAGATGTAGGAAAGTTTACGGCTTCCTCAGGTCGCCTCACCATGTTCGGGGTTGTATCGATTGAAGACAGGGACAAGAATGGAGAAACCATATAATAGGATGGCTTCAGTACCCTTTTAGTTCTCCTTACGTAAACAGGAGGAGAAACGGGTGTTTCATCCAATAGATTATGCTCCGCCATACCATACGATTGCACCTCCAACTCCACATTTCCCCGTTCTTTTTCTTCCATATCCTCAACTTCCACTTTCTTCTTCAACTCCTCATCCCCATGCCTCATAAACTGTCTCCTCTGTATATAGCAATATTCGTTCTCCTTCTTCAAGGCCTCCCTCTCTTTCTCTAAGTTTTCAATTTCTCTCGACAATTCACACATCAACCTAGTCAATTCCTCTTTCATGATGAAATACAATTCCTTCTCTTTCTTCAACTGCGCTCTCTCGTTCAGATTTACTTTCTCCATCTTCAACAATTCTTTCTCTTTCAACGATGTCTCCCTCTCATCGAGCCTCTCTTCTCTCTTTCTCAACTCTTCCTTCTCTTTCCTCAGCTTATCCCTCTCCTTATTTAACGCCTCTCTCTCCTTTTTCAACTCATCTATCCCAACCTTAAATCCATCCATCAAAAGAAATGGTTTCACGATATTCCCCCCTGATCCCTCTCCCTGTACGCCTTTTTTATCACTTTCCGTTGATCTCTCCTCACCCTCGTATCATTCTCGTTACCCTCATCACTCAATTCCTAGGTTTCGATGACCTACAAAATGTATTAATGCACATATAAGAGTCAAAAAAATTTTAACGGTGAATTAAACAACGTTTCATTTAAACCTGAAAACTATCACGAAGCAAGCGAACGGCGTCCGTTTCCTATTCTCGTAGGGTGGGTTCAAAGTTCTTTATTAGGATAGTCTGCAAAAGAACCCTGACTGGTGTTAATATACGGAGTGTAAGTGTCAAATCAAGCAAAGTGAATAGCGGAGAAATACATATACTTACAGCGTTCTCACTCTCAAAAATTGCATATATTTTGTTGTACCTCCAACCCTTCCAGCCTTGATATTGAATGAAGCGTGAAATTTGTGAGGGAACAAACGAAATAACACACTCTCGTGGGGCCGGTAATCTCTCTACAGCCCATATTTGTTTTAAAGAAATTGTATGAGGATAAAAATCCATAATTGAATATAATCATTTAGAATAAAGAAAGAGTTCTTACTTGCAAAGGAAAGACATAACCATATAAATTGTAGGGAACCACACCTGATGCATCACAGCAGCTGCGACACCTTGTGACATTGTATTGTAGGCCAAACTACCCCAAGGATAGTATAGAAACCCTCTATGGAGTATACTAAGTACATATAATCCATGTTACAAATAGTTTTCGATTCGGTTCCCCTAATAAAACACTCTACACACATAAGTAGAGCAACCTTCACGACATCGCCGTGCTTATTGGTGTCAACTAATTTATTAAACACATCTAATAAATGCTTCTTAAGAACTGGATATTCTTTAAAGTATTTGTCCTTTAATGTACTCTTGATAGGACGTGTTTTTGGTATTGTAAGCTCCCCAATCTTCAGCCCTGTTATGAGGGCGAAGTCCATCTCCGTGAATTGCAACCATGTCACCCATATCTCAAATATAAGATCACCTTTATATCTTTCAAGAAGAAGATGAAATAGGGCCCCTATAAATCGAAAGGATGAGAGGTACAACAAGAAGGAAAATGGGGATTGCTTGAATAGGCTTAACCGAATATCATGCATCTCTAATCCACCCTTTTCCGTGTCGAACCACCATCTTAATGAACACTTAGAGGATGGGTTTGGGAATTGAGAATAAGAATCGTCACCTACAAACATGTAATTGAAAATATATTAATAGCAAATTTCACTACTTAAAGAATCATAACGCAAAAAATTAAACATAGTTGAAATCGAGCGAAGCAAACTAAAAATTGAGCGAGACAAATTACAAAATGAGTGAGGGAAACTTGAAATTTAGCAAGGCAAACATTAAATTTAGCTAGGCAAGATGAAACCGAGCTAAGCAACCTAAAAATTTGAGCGAGGCAAGGTGAAATTGAGCGAGGCAACCTAGAATTTGAGCGCGGCTACCTATCAATTGAGCGAGACAACCTAGGAATTGAGCGAGGGAAGCTAGAAATTGAGGAGGCAACGTAGGAATTGAGCGAGGGAAGCTAGAAATTGAGCGAAGCAACGTAAGGATTCAACGAAGTAACCTAGGAATTGAGCGAGGGAAGCTAGAAGGATCCTAGAAATTGAGCGAGGCAACGTAGTAATTGAGCGAGGCAATGTAAGAATTATGCGAGGGAAGGTAGAAATTTAGCAAGGGAAACTAGAAATTCAGCGAGGCAACCTAGGATTTGAGAGAAGGAACCTAGAAATTGAGCGAGATAACCTATAAATTGAGCGACGGAACCTGGAAATTCAGCGAAACTTAGGATTTGATCAAGGCAACCTAGGAATTGAGCGAGGGAAATTAGAAATTGAGCGATGGAAGCTAGAATTTGAGTGAGGGAACCTAGAAATTCAGCGAGGCAACCTATAAATTGAGCGAGGCAACTTATGAATTGAGCTAGGCAACGTGGAAATTCAGCGAGGAAACCTAGGAATTGAGCCAGGGAAGCTAGAGGAAACTAGAAATTAAGCGAGGGAGGCTAGAAATTGAGTGAGAGAACCTAGAAATTCAGTGAGGCAACCTAGGAATTGAGCGAGGCAACAAGGAAATTTAGCGAGGAAACCTAGGAATTGAGCTAGGGAAGCTAGAGGAAGCTAGAAATTAAGCGACGGAGGCTAGAAATTGAGAGAGGGAACCTATAAATTGAATGAGGCAACCTAGGAATTGAGCGAGGGAAGCTAGAAATTGAGCGAGACAACCTAGAAATTGAGCAAGGGAACCTAGGAATTGAGCGAGGGAACGTGGAAATTCAGCGAGGCAACCTAAGAATTGAGCGAGGGAAGCTAGAAATTGAGCGAATGAACTTATAAATTCAGCGATGCAACGTACAAATTCAGCGAGGCAACCAACGGATTCAATGCTAGTTAAATCATCAACAAAGATGAGAATAACTTTATTTTGAGAGACTATCTATCCTCTCATAGATAGAGGAATAGATAGAACAGAGAAGATCTCTATATCTTTTCTCATAGATATAATATAGAAGAGAGATCCCTCTCATTTTTTATCTGGAGAGATCTCTCTTCTCCGAGGGCTTAGGATTCAATGATTTTTAAGAGCAAGATAGAGAAAAGAAGCGTTGAGATAATACCTTTCATCCTAATCTCATCTACTGGAAAAGGGGGCCCTCTTGATCACCTGAATAAATTTGTAGACAGAATTAGCATAATTATGACCGCGACGATTGAGCTGTCAAATGAGATTATCCTCATTCCTCGATTGGGGTTCTGGAAGATAAAATTTATGCAGTAAAAAAAGTCTTCTGAATTCAATGAGGGAAGCTACAAATTGAGCAAGGGAACCTATGAATTGAGCAAGGCAACGTAAAAATTCAATGAGGTAACCGAGAAATTGAGCAAGGGAAACATGAATTTGAGCGAGTCAAGCTTGAAATTGGGTGAGGCTAACATGACTTGGAGTGAACTTTAAATTTAATTGACCTAACCTAACAATTTGCTCTTTGGTGAATTTGACCGAGCAGTTAATGAAATTGACCAAGATTTACATGAAATTCTCTTCGGTGAATTTGACCGAGCAATTAATGAAATTGACCGAGCGGTTCATAAAAATTTTCATTACATTACATGAATTCGTGGAAGTTCTCCATCATATTTTTATGATATCTCCCTCAAATTTATGAATTGCTCGGGGAATTTCACCAATCGTGACCTGAGAAGTAGGTCAAATGGACCAAAACCCCTCGCAATTTGGATTTATAGTTTGCTCAGTACGCGCTTATAGTGCTGAGTTAACTGAGTTGGGCACACCCATGTCCATAGCTCAATTGGCAGACTGAGTGGAGATACCTCATGTCAAACACTTGAAGTCTTGGTATCGATCCTTAGCAGGGGTGGCTAACATGGAGTGTGTATACTGACATGGGTGTGTACTAACAAGCTAACCCAATAAATAATAAAATAATAATAATAATAATAATTTTAATTACAAAAACTGAGTTGGGCCCACCTTGAATGTATGTAGACTATCCACGACGTTCATCCGTTTTTCCATCTAAACTAAGGGTTTTAGCCCAAAATGGTGGCATATCGAAATATCAAGTGAATCACAGCATAGGAAACAGTGGTTCCACCGTAAAAACCTTGTTATGCCTCCACAATGATGTTTTACTTGTAATCCATCATGTTCATATGATGATTTTTACATGGATGAACCGAAAACCAAGGTTCGAGCTTCATCCAGCAGTTCAATGACCCACAAAAAATTTACACCGTTTAAGTAAATGTACTACATTATACCTGTAGTGCATACTTTCTTCCGTGGAAGGACTGTTTTTAGCAAAACGAGATAACGTTGCTGTATAGAGATGGTGGGATCTAGCTAGAGCGTGGTGCGATTCAGGCAGCAGATGTAGTGCAGTAGTTTTCATCCTACTTTTTTCGAAAATGGAAAGAGGGAAGGGAGGGAGAGGAAAAGCAACGGCAATAAAAAAAGGAGGGGCTGGAGGGGCAGTTTCGTCCTCAAACTTACCGTTTGCACGTGCTAGTCTAAGTTGGTAACTTAAGTTTGTATTCCTTCATAAAAACCGCTGGGTAAAAGGTTTTGTCTACAGTGGTCATTTTCTCATCAAACAACGGGTGAGACACCCCAAATGCACCTTTTTATGATACTCAAGATTCATTGGTTCGCCAGATCTCCATGTCCTTTGTTTGTTGTGCTGAAACTCTATGATGCTTCACCACTATAACCGATGGTGAATCTTTACACGTACACATGCAATAGTTGCATGGAAATCTAGGCCGTACATATAGCTGGCCAATTGTGGATGGGCCATAAACCAAAAATAGTAATGAGAAAATGACAGTAACCATCTGATTTTGTCTTTGGAATTTAGACCGCTCATTATTTTCATTTTAACGATCCATCTGATAGCCGTCAAGTGGATGGTTAGGATTTCTTTATGAGTTTGATTTCAGAGAATGCTCTCAATCCAGGATGGGAATCACAATTTGCATGGTCTGGATATGTGTGCATGAGTGCCACGTACGACAATGAAAATGGTGGTGAACTAATCATGGGGGTATGGACTTTGTAAGGAGGAAGTCTCCCGTCCTGTGACATATCCAAATGTGGGGCCCACCATGTTCTATATGTAAATCCACTCCGTCCATCAGGTGAGAACCGTTAGCTGAACCAAAAGCACAAAAGATTAGCCAGTAAAAACTTTCCTTGAAACATGCATGATGTCTTGATTGGTCATTCAATGGGCCCCATCAATGAGTTTCCATAGCCCCAACTTTTCTCGGATTAGATGATCCTCACCATCCAACCAAGTGGCCCACAAATGAATGGTTAAAACAGAAACGAGCATCGGACCATATTCAACAGGACGGTTACAATCATCAAATCGATATGGCCAGTATAATATTGTGGCTGCTACATGTAAGATATAGACAGAAGGCATCACTGACGTTTGATATTGCATTATTTTTCTGTCGACAACAAATATGTGAGTTTGTAATGATTTAAAAGAATGGAGGTGACTTTCCAACCTTACACATGGCATAGTTGTTCGAACAAACCGTTCAAATTACTGACCAACCGTAGATGTGCATAACCAGAGGGGTTGCATAGAGTATAATATTAGTGGACGCGGAACTTACTGCTGTAGGTGGGACCCACAGTGATTGCTCACTATTTTAAGGGTAATCGTCCTTGATAGTCAGCAATTGCACGGTTTAGATTGCTTCATGATGTAGGGCGGGTTGTGGGCAGTTTCATGGACAAGATGAATGAAAAAAGACCTAGTCATATAAGTGAGAAAGACAATCAGACCTTAGATCCGGTTCGAAACAAGTTATTGAAAATAAAATATATGATTTTGGAGTACGACGAGTTACTTTAGCTACCCAACTTTACTATGCTGGGTTGCGCAAGTCAGATTTATATATTCCTTCTAAATCAATGGTTATTTTTCTATTTTAATTTCATTTTTACTATTTTATTGCTCTATTTTCTCATAGATACAAGAAGTATTGGTGAGAAGTCCAGAAGTATATGTGATCGGAGGCCAAATAAGCTCTATAGATCCGGAGTAGTTATTCTTGAGGAAGACGGTGATCGCCCTCATCACATTCATCCCTGCATCACTTGATTAATGTGACTTTAAAGAAATGGTCCATCCACATTGGGACCCAAAACTTCGATGGCCTGGATGGCTGTACATAGGTGCCATATGTAAGTATGATGAGTCACCACCATTTCAAAGTGGTGCTAAACTAAAGTACAAATATTCGTTGCCAGAGGAATGAATCGAGGGAAAGGATTAGGTGCGTCCCCGACCTCACCCAAGACGGTACGGCCGTTACCGTGGATCCCACCTTGACTACGTATTCTATATCCAGCCGTCCATACTTTTTCCAGTTCACTTTAGACATAAAAATGAAGAAGATCCAATTCTCAGATGGACCATACTATAAGAAACGGTGGTGATTGAATGCCCTACCATTAAAAGCTTCCTAGGCCCACCCTATCGTTTCCGTAATATTTATTTGCCATCCAGCCTGTTGGTAAGGTCACACAAACCTAGATGAAGATAAAAACTAATATTAGCTTGATCCAAAACTGTAAGGGCCCATTAATGGTCAATCAACACTGTTTCTTATTGTATTATTATTGTATGGTCCAATTAAGAATTATATCTTCTTCATTTTTAGGATCATGCCCTATAATGATCTCAAAAAACTGATGGACGGCTGGATATAGAATACATACATCAATTTGGGCCCCACAGTAAGGGCCACACCGTCTTTGTTGTGGCCGGGGTCGCACCTAATAAGCTCCCCATCAATCGACGTGTCATTATTGCCATTTGGTAGGAAGCGTGCATGATTAAATTACATGAATTATTGGTGAAAAGGTGGGCTTTTTCTTTCATTGGCCCACTTGTTGTTGTCTGATATACAGTATTTCAGCCGTCCGTTTGCAATTGATTTAAGTGATATGATGTGACATTTCTGACCAGTGGACCCATCCGTTGGTAATCCAGATCCACTGTGGTCCATGTCTCTAAAATCCTCACGATAAGACAATCGGAACCCTTCAACTTATGCTGCATAGATCGACGGTTCAGAAGAGAAGCATAACACCGGTTAACGTTGATCTTTAAAATAAATAAAAACGGTCGAATATTGGTTGCTAGTTCATCCAATCGTGGACTTTGTTTGGGCATGATCTATCAACGGTTGGGTCAACAGATGAGTGGTCTAGATTGCCAAAACATGGGCCCACTTATCAAAATTGAAAACTTGTGCTTGTAACGTGAAAATATGCCGGTTACTTAACATAAAATGATAAATTGCATTTTGACTTAAAAAATTGAGAGCGGTTCCTCTGCAACTCTTGTAGAATAAATAGCATTCCACATCGTCTGTGTAGGCCCACCATGATGTGTGAACAACATCCGGTCCCATCGTCATGTGCAACCAAAAATGTCCTGACTACATCATAAAATCAAGTCAATCCAAAACTCAGGTGGGCCTCACCATGGAAAATCATGCCTGAAACATCTAAAATTACTTGAATCGAATTTTTAATAGCATACGTTCCCTTGATGTGACGCACAGCTGTTTTGGAACAACTCTGATGGGAAATAGAGGGGGGCTTCGGTGGATCCCTGATACACCAAGGTGGGTGGATCCCTGACTGTGGGGCCCAGTTATTTGAATTTGAATTAAATCCACGCCGTCCATACGTTTTGAAATATTATTTTAGATTATGATTCCAAAAATTAAATAGATCTACCTCTCAGGCGGACCACACTACAGGAAAAATTGGCTATTGATCATTAAATACTTCTTGTGAGCCACAGAAGTTTTAGATCAAGTTGATATTTATTTGGTCCATTCCTCAAGGTATTTTTGACATTACAAACAGATTTGATTGGAAAATAAACATTCCAGTGTCCCCCGACCAGTTTTTAATGGTGGGTAGTCACTCACCACAGGTTCATGTGGTGTGATCCACTTAAGATTTAAGATTTGGATCTATTTCATTTTTAGGGACCATGACTAAAATGAGCTGTAAAAATGGATGGACCGCATGGATTTAAGGAACATACATCACAGTGGGCCTCACAGTTAGGGATCCACTCACCTCAGTCGATCCCAAGCCGCACCCAGAGTGTGGATGTAATCCTTACATCATGGTGGGATCCCCCCTACAAAATTATAGAACTGGATTTTTACACGACGTGGACTGGTGGCGAATAGCTCAACGCCCACCTCGTGGTGAAATGATGTGGGTAGATCTGACTGGTGTAGCTGCTCTTAGAGATTAGGCGGCCTGTACTTGGCCGATAAACCTTAAAAATAGCTTAGGTTAACATTGGCCGCAGACACCCCCCAATCAAATCTTCTTCAGTCATTTCATCATAAGCTGCCTAATCTGCCTCCCTTGTTGTATAACATGAACCTGCCTAAATTAATATCATTATTGATTACATGTCAGGAGATATAATGGTATTTTAACTTTCCAATCCCATGTTGGAGACATTTATTTACAGACTTATGTTTGGCAGACTATGAAATTGTAATCAATGGATCGATTTACAACTAGTATTTACAAACTTATGTTTAGTAGACCATGAAATTGTAATTAATAGATCAGATTTACAACTGATATCAGTCAGTCATCTGTATGAATATGCAACTGAAATGTCACGTATAAAAGGTGCATATGGATGAACAATATGGATAAAACACATGCAACTTGGAAATCCATAGGAATGCCAGATGGAATATGCAATTTCATACCACCTAATTCCATTTTCCAAAAGCCCTATGGGTCTCACATTCAATCCCATCACTATCTGTGCTGCATCATTTTAAATCATAAAGAACGGTGGGTCACACCACATGGAACAGTTGGGATGGAGACACCTAATTAATGTTAAAAGCTTATAGATTGTGTGGGGTCTTTCTAAGTTCTTATATGCTTACCATATTGAATGGGCGCACCTAAAATCTAGTAATTTGAATATTCAAGTGGGCCACATTGACGCAGGGATGAACGTGATGAGGATAAATACTCCGAATCCACGGAGCTTCTCTGGACTCCTCACAGAGACTTCTCGAATCCACAAGGAAATAACACAGAAAATAGAAATAAATTCTAATAAATTCGAAACTGATTAATTGATGAATAAAAACGATTTCACAACCCTTTAAATAGGGATACCAAGCAATAGGAAAGAAATCAGAATCAAACTACAACTAAAACTCCTAGAATTCGCAACTTACTATAAATAGTAAACTTACTATTTATAGACAGTTGTGATGTCTACTAGTGCGCAAGGTTTTCGGCCAAAAATAGTAAGTGTCCTATTTGGCTTCACCAAATTGTTCTCCTAATTATTCTAAGCTCTTTCCACGTTGGGCGCAACTCCTAAAGCCCGACGGATGTAGAGTTATAATCAAACTAAAACTTACTATTTATAGTAAAAACGAAATTAAAGCAGGGAAACGACCATCGATCCGGGGGTTTTTCACAATTCCAGGCGTCGCAACCCTGCATAGCTGGGTTGGTTGGCTAAAGTAGCTCGTTCTACCCCAAAATCATATATTTTACGTCAGCTAACTCATTCTGGATTGCGAGATACGCCCGATCTAAGGTCCGACGGTCCGGATCACTTCTATCGTCGACTGGGCCTTTTTTGATCCATCTTAGCCATAAAATTGTCTGCGACCCGCTCTACATCACACATCAACTTATTAGAGGTTTTAGGCATGATATTGCATGGTGATCATAGCCATTTGAGATTTGGATTGACCTGATTTTTTTGGATTTGAGGTGAAAATGGGGTTGCACATGGTGGACGGATCCGATGGCATGAACATACCATGGTGGGCCCGACACACTAATAGGATAGAATTGTAATGCATCCTGGCTTTGTTTCAATCTCAATAGGTAGTTTGGAGAGGTTGCCACGTGTAATACATCTAAGCCATGCTTTGGATGGGCTCCACCTCCAAGAGGGCGCATAAGTAGAAAAACAGTAGATGAGTTATACAATCATGAAGAGGAAGCTAACGCATAGCTTGAATGTCTAACACATGCTTAGACCGGCCATAGATACACGTGGCATTTCTTATGTGTGGACTGAAAGTGTTTGCGCATGTTGAAAGAAAAAATGTAAAAATAAAAATTAAAATTAAATCTACTTTTAGTTGTGTATGAATTAACTTGAACTTAATAATATGTATAATCAATGCTTGCATTCTCTACTCTTTCTTTTCATCTTCTTACAATAGTTTTATACCTAAGCTGGTACTTATTTGTGTCAAAGAATCTTTCAAGAGGTATAAAATTTTATAAGATTTTTTAGGCTACTCTCTTATATTTATAAACATATAGCCCATGTTACTTAGTTTTTCTTCTCACATAAAGGCATTTTCATGGTAATCCCTATAGATAATTTTAAACTGTAAGTAATTAATCATAATATAATTAATCACATAAGGATTTTGACTAAGTGGTCGTTTGGATGCATGTAAAGTCTTTAAGTTGTAAAGAAATTACAAGTAATCTGCTTACAAGGGTTTTATAGATGCACATATTTTCTTGTAAATGCTTTATAGACTGGAAATATATTACAAATCTAAAACCTAGTAAAAAAAAACTATGTTTCATATTATAGATAAAGTTTTTACAGCATGGGTGTGTACTAATACGCTAACCCAAAAAAAAAAAAATAATAATAAATAAATAAATAAATAAAGTCTTTATAGCTAAAAGGCATTATACATGTTAAAACACAATAGTTAATATACACTGATGATATGTGGGGCCCACTCTAATACATATGGTACATCCAATCTATACATCATGTACTTCCCCTCGATGCTTTCTTGTGGCCTTAAAAAAACTTGTCCATTATCAAATGGACCACACGAACGAAGGATGAGACGTCAAGCATTAAAAACTTCTAGATTGCATTTAAAGCCCACTATGATGGTTGGAAGACATCCAATCCTTTTAGTGTGTGTATGCTTTAATACTCTCTTAGGGCCTTAAAAAATCAAGTCTTTATATAATTTTTTGATTTTAGAAGGTTCACCTACTAAGCTCTATAGTATGAATAACTATTTTATTAATTGTAAACACTTTAAAGGCTAGCCAAACACAATCTATTTACCTATAATAAATAAACTATCACTTACAAGCCAAACAGAATGACATATAAACTAATTACACCTGAAACTCTTTTCAAGTGTAATATGTTTACAACTAAAAAATTATAGGCATCCAAATAACCCCTAAGTTAAACTCATATGAGTTTGAACGTTTCTTATGTACACCACATGTATGCACGTAATCATCCCATCTCATGCTATTATACACATTTACTTACATGTGCAACCTTAGATCCCATTGTCTTAGGGGTTATCATAACCCCTAGCTATGATTAATCTTCTCAAAATAAATCTAAACTATCGATTTTACAAAACAATTTACACGATGATTTTAAAATCGATTGTTTAATCAAAGTAAATTATAAGACAAATCTGATCAACTAAGTTGATCAATCATTTTGATTCCTAATATAAGGCTAATCCAATAAATGCCATGGATCTCTGGTTGGAAATCCTAATCCCTATATAAATGTGAACAATGACTTAATTCACTATGATTCATTTAAAAGGCTTACATATTAATGAGACAAAATAACATGTTAAATCACTGCTAAGACTTTAAATCTTTTTTTTACTTGTTTGACAACATTTTCTTAAGTAGCTTTCTTTACTTATGATAGAAAGGACTTGTTTTGGTTAGTGATTACAACCATAATGTGGGGTAATATGTTGTAAATGGATAATGATTATCATTACCACATTAGTTGGAAGTAAAGTAGTACATAATACTACTCTCATGGTTTCAATTTTGACCTTGGATATGCATGTACATTAGTCACCATGGTTGGATAAACATGGATGCAAATTATTCAATATGTGTTCTATCTACACCGTCCATCCATTTTGCATTATCATTGTCGGGCCCAACCCCAAAAATGAGTAAGATCCTAAGCTCAAGTGGACCATATCATAGAAAACAGTGGAACAATGACGCTCACCATTGAAACCTTCCTATCACCCACCAGGATGTTTATTTGTCATCCAACATGTTCATAAAACACAAATATCAACTTTATCCAATGCTTTTGTGGACTAAAAGAAGTTTTTAATGGCTGACATTCAATTTCCACTCCTTTTTATAGCTTGGTCCATTTTTTATTTTTTTATTTTACCTTGGATTTGCCTCATTTTTTTGTCTAATCCATAAAATGATCTCATAAGTTGGATGAACGGTATGCATATAACACATACATCATGGTGAGGCTCACAAAACTATGCCATGTCAACACACCTCCACCCATCTAAGTCTCCGGTCATTTCAAAGAATTAGTAGGCTTAACAACGGGTTAGATCCAATCAACAGTAAGGTGCAATGATGTGATTTTTCCACCACATTACTTTTGTATTCAAGCATCTAAACAAGCCTTTAAAAAGTTACTTTTTCAAGTTAGTTTGGTAAGAATGTTTTTCATATTAACTTAACACTTTATAGTTGCTTATAACCAACAATATAAAAAATATATATTTTTAACTTTATAAAAAAATTATACTCTCTCTCTCTCTCTCTCTCTCTCTCTCTCCAAATAATCAACAATCCATATCAAAAGTGGCCCCAAATGATGGACAACCCACATTGAAGGTGGGGCCCACATGATGGACGGTCCACATCAAGGGTGGGCTCCACATGATGGGCAATGGACATTGAAGGTGTGCTCCATCTGATAGACAATTAGCATCGATGGTGGGCCACATGATGGATGACCCACATCAAGGTGGGCCCACATAATGGGTGGTCCACATCAAAGTCGGGCCCTAACAATGAATGGCCACATTTAAAGTGAGCCCCTCATAATTGATAAACCACATTGAAGGTGGGGTCCACATGATGGATGGTCCACATCAAAGTTGGGGTCCACAAGATGGGTAGTGGGCATTGAAGGTGGGCTCCACATAATGGATGATTCACATCAAAGGTTGGCCCCTAGTGTCAAGTGACCCACATCCAAAGGTGGCTCCGCATGATGGACATCCTACATCAAAAGTACGGCACACACAATTGATAGTCCACATCAAAGGTGCGCTCCATATGACCATATGATAGCCAATGGATTTTGAAGATGGGCCTCATGTGATGGATAATAACATTGATGGCAGCCCCACATGATGGATGACCCACATCAAGGTGGGACCCACATAATGGGCGGTCCACAATAAAGGTCATTCTCTAATGGTGAATGGCTCACATCCAAGGTGGGCCCTGCATGATAGACGACCCACATGATAGATGGTCCACATCAAAGGTGGGTTCCACTTGATGGGTGGAGGATATTGGAGGTGAGCTCGACAAGATAGATGACCTATGCCAAGATGGGCCTCACATGAGGATAGTTCACATTGAAGGTCGGCTCTTAATGATGCATCCAAGGCGGACCTACATAATGAACTACCTAGTTCAAAGTTAGGCCCAACCTAATGGATGATCCACATTAAAAGGTGAGCCCCCTATGATTGATAGCTTATGTTGAAGGCGGGTCTCGCAAGGTGGATGTTCCACATTGAAGGTAGGCCTCATATGATATGTAAGGCCCGACCCAACAGCACAAGATATTGTCCACTTTGCCAAAGTTCACAGCTTTAAAACGCGTCTTGACTGTTAAGGACGGAGCCTACTTATAGCTAGCACAACTCCAAACAGCTCTTCCGATGTGGGACAGAGTTCAGCCTCTACTGTGTGCACAGTAGCCTGTTAACCACTGGTAACTTACCCAGGCTCTTAGGCCCCCGCCACATTAGCGTCCGCCCACGTGTGACCACAGTGACGGGGTGTCACAATATCCCCCACCAAGGGAAGAGTCATCCTTGTCTCTGATACCATTTATAAGGTCCGACCCAATAGTACAAGATATTGTCCGCTTTGCCGAAGCTCACGGGTTTAAAACGCGTCTTGACTGTTAAGGAAAGAGCCCACTTATAGCCAGCATAACTCCAGACAGCTCTTCTGATGTGGGACAGAATTTAGCCTCTATTGTGTGCACAGTAGCCTGCCAACCACTGGTAGCTCGCCCAAGCCCTTAAGCCCCGCCCACGTGTGACCACAATGACGGGGCGTCACATGATAGACAATTCATATTGAAGATAGGCTAAGATGGGTCCAACTTAATGAATAGTCCACATGAAAAGTTAGCCTCACATGATGAATGGTGGGTATTAAGGGTGGACCAAATAAACTTGAGGGTAAGTACTTACATGATGTTAGGAAATAAAATCAAATATACTTTTTTACTTTTTGGCTAATAAGTATGTTATTATTTGACTTTATAAAGTTCACTTGTATTGTGATTTTCAAGTGGAGTGGGAGTTCGCTTATTGATTTTCTAGCCATTTTACGGAGTTCGCATATAATGTAATTTTTTAGTGCAATAGAAACTTGTATGATTGATTATTTGACTATTTGAACACATTCACTTACATTGCATTGCTATTATATTTTACTTATGATAAAATTATGTTGATTAACTTAATTTTTGAGTATATGATCATGAATATGAATTGTGCTGCTTAATATATCCATTCTTATGACTTGCGTAATGATTCTGAATTATGAATGATGAGTGTGTAATCTTAAAGGGTACTCCTCACTGTGATAGTCATTGACGCTATCAAACCGTATCAATCGATGTAGGTGTAGAGCGAGCCGATGCTATTCACTGGGCCGCTAAAGCAGATCGGGTAGCTGAGGAGCTAGACGGGGTCGTTGCGGCCCATATTGAGCTTTATCATTACATGATAGATTTCTATATTTGTTTAATGAACTTTATTATTTGGGATTGTATAAGTCCTGTATGAGCGTTACATTTAGATATTTATGGTGATTGAAATATTTTTATACAATTCATGGTTTATTCTGCCAACATTTGCTGTTGACTCTGATTAATAATAAGAAAGTTTAAATTTAGACTGAATTTTAAATGCTAACAATCGAGTTTTTTAAAAACAAGTCATATACTCGAGTTTCGAAGATCGGAGCGTTACAGAGAGAGCTTGGAAGTGTGAGGGTTTGTACACATTCATCCTCTCATCCTCCTCTTTAGCTGCCTTGCCACTCGCGGATCCTTTGTGGAGTTCCCTCAATATCGATTCAAGGTAAGAAATAGATTCTACTATCTAATATAGTCTTTTAGATTAGGTTTTCTAATCATTACAATTGTTTATATGATTATTTAAGCTTTGGTGGATTTTCCTTATAACTCTAATCCTAGGAGCTCTTTGAGTCGGGCGATTCATTGCAAAGGTGTGGACCATTATTCCTATGTTTCCGTTTATCGACTCTTGAGGGTCTTAGTTAATGATTTATTGTTTGTAGATAACTTGGTATGTGCTAACATGTTCATATTTTGATTTGATCACAACATGTGCTATTGTTTGAATATGGATGCTCACATGTTTGATCAAATGTTTGAGTGGTAGAATGTGTTGCTTTCTCGATGCTCAGATGCTTGATTAATGCTTAGTTAGTTGTATTGCTTTATGCATGCTCATATGTTTGATTTAATGCTTTAGTGAATGTAGTACAATATGGATGCTCACATGTTTGATGAAATGCATATGTGGTTGTGTAGTAGAACATATGCTATAAATGACTGATGTAGTGTTTAATCCATAGTAATACTTAGGATTGCTACAACGTTAGGTCGGTTGGCTAACCACCTGAACTAAAGGGGTGGTCCGAGTTGGGGCGGCCACCCTAGGCTCGTTGGATCGATCCGTGTTAAACACAGATGATCGATAATAGCTGAACTACACGGGTTGCTTGCACCCAATGTCAATTGTGTCAGGGTTCTTGCAGGTCAATCAAATTAGTTCATTAGTCGATTGATCATGTATGTTCACAATGTGTGACACGATTAAATAGAATATAAGATACCCCGTTCCTAATGGATGAGTCCATTCATAACCGTTAGTGCAATACGATCTCACTAAGATTCATAAGCCGGGCATGGTGGTATGGGGCACCGTGTCTGAGTTGTCGTCCTATGCTAGGGTGACGAGTCTCCCCGTAATGAACATTGAGCACTGATAGAAGTAAAAGATTATTGTTCGAACGGCCCCCGTCAAATTACCCTGCCGATAGTTTCGTGGTAGAGTACCGTTCGAACAACCCGGGTATGAATGAAATTGGGTGACGAACCATTTTCCTTTGTGATGATGTGGTTTTACATTACAAGCTTGCACCTCAGAATTGAGTGATCATACTCGTATTTAGGTGAAGACCCATACCGGGTTGATCCTTATACATTTGGGTATTATGTCGTACATTTGAAATTGTTGATTAGTGATATAAGTGGGCGATACCTAAATTTGGATCAAGGGACATTGGCGAGGAGTCGTTACGTGCCGCAACAGCCACGTGATCTGGATAAGGACTCATGATATAATGCCGGTATCCTAACTTCGCTAATATACTGGATGAATAGACTTAATAATTACTCGGCTAACATACGCATTTATCACATTACATTAGAAATGATTTTGCAATTTGGCGTTAGAGTCGCTTGTGAGGGAGTGTTGACATTTGTGAAAAAGTCGTTGAAGTCGCTTGTGAAGTGTTGGGATTTGCGAAATAGCCGCTAAAGTCGCTTATGAGGGAGTGTTGGATTGAAAGATACATGCATTATTACATAATTTCATTCGTGCATTTAAAAGGAGTATTTAAGAAATGTTTGATTTCTTGTTTAATTATTACCTGTGTTGTTTGGGTTGATAAGATGCGTAACTTATAACTAATGGAACCACTGAGTTAGCTATTCACTTTCACCTGGGACGGTGTTTTAAAACACCAACCATACATATCATTGATGCAGGTACTAGTAAGACCTCAGATAGGTAGGCTTAGATCGGCTTGTACCGCCGCCTTTATATTTTGGAGAATTAGGCGTAAAGTGAAAGCTTTACATTTTAACCGCCTTAGGTATGTATATTATGGCTTGTATAATCTCCATTTCGAGTGATCACCACTATTAGAATTGTATTTTTGACTGTTAATCTTATCTTTCTGAATCTTTTGTTATCTCTACCTCGCTTTGGATCTGCTATGTGAATTGTGTTACTCTGATTATTCGTGTGTGAAATGAATGTGAATCTGAATGAGGTCACATGTGCATTCTCATTGGGTTAACACCCGGGAACTCGGGATCGGGGTCTTTGTAATCGAGTACTGATTTTCGAGGCGTTACAAGAAACTTTCTGGGATTATTCAAAGATTCAGTTTTAGGACGTCTCGAAGCCCCTTTCGCAATGGATTAAGCTCTCGTAAGATTTTTCCGCGACGCATAAGATATCGTCATGTAAACGAGATTCTCACGCACCATTGAGTTTTTGTGTAAACTCCTCCATCTGGTGGGTCCCATGGTGATAAATGGACCAATCTGATCCATCCACATGCCTCGAATCACCAAATCGGCCATCCATTGGAATTCCACCATGATCATGGCCATCATCTTCCCGTTCCACACGAAAACCCACCACCTTCTTGTGGGCCCCATCTTCTGATACGAGTTATCCAGCTGGTGGCCCTTAGCATCTGATGGCCCTCTGTAATGATGGATTCTGACCATGCATGCTGGTTTAGCTACATCCGAACCGAATTATGCCTATTGTTCAATAATCAACTCACCCTAATCATAGCTAATCTGAAGGCTAGTTAATTCTGAATCCCCTAGAAGACCATTAAAGAAACCTATAAAGATCCCTTTTAGGGCAGCCCTTCCTAAAAAAAGAAAGTTAGAATAAGAGAGAGAGAGAGAGATAGAGAGAGAGAGAGTTTGAGTCAGGGGCCACTGCAGCGGGTCAACTTGCTCGAGTTGCGGGTCAGTTTTAGTCCAGCAACATTGCTGAACAAGTTGAAGGATAGGGAGCAAGAAAAGGGAGGAAAAAGGAGAGAGAGAGAGAGAGAGAGAGAGAGAGAGAGAGGGGGGGGGGAAGAGAGGGTAGGGCTGTTGTGTTGGGTTATCACTGAGTTAACTTGGCAATTGTCCTTGAGACTAGCTTGGCTTGGATAGTCTCAACCTTAGACGTACATTTCAGCATAAGAGAAAGAAAAGGAGGAGAGGAAGAAGGAAGAAGGGGAAGTGTGTGGGTGAGACGGGTGCACGACTCGCTGCAAAGTTCGAGTTTGGGTTGAGCAAGCGGGGATAGGTTGGGTTTGGGTCTGGTCCAGGTCCGACTGGAGTTCCAATGAGGAAAGAATAAGAGAAATAAGAGAAAAGGAAAGAAAGGTGATAGAGAGAAAAGAAGGAAAGAGGGAAGAGAATGTAGGGAGAGGAAGGAGAAGAGGCACGACTGCCCTTATTGCTGAGTTGACTCGGTCAGATCTACTTAGTCAAAATTTGGTCAGTCGTAGGGAGGAATCGGGAGCAGTTAGTCACTCAGTTGTCAAGTTGTGTATGTTCGAGTCCTTGCTTGGATTCATAATCGAGTGGTGTCGGGTCAAGTCACCAATAGTTATGTCAACACACTGCTGAGTTGACTCAGCGAGTTTGCGCTGAGTTTCCATTGTCATTGGAGTGCAGGTTAGTTTGAGTCCTCAACTGGTTGTGTTAATCGGGTTGAGTTGGTTTAAGTCGAGATGAGTAACCGAGTCTAGATCAAGTTGATCTAATTTGGTAAGCTCAACTTAGTTATTTAAATTAAAAATTATTGGTCAGTTTTAATTATATATATTGGAAAAATTATATAATGTAGGGTTGAACCTGATTAAAGCTACTTCACACCTTCAAACCCTATGGAGATGTAAACTCACATCTTAAGGTGAGGACTCCCCCTTTAAGCTTCCCACTTAAATTTGTTAATCTTGATATAGATGATACTTTAATCTCTCACATTTAGTAACTCCTAAGTTACTTGAATAATTTACTTATCTCACTATGCGAATATGCCAATCTGTTGCGCAAATAATTCATATATTAGATAATTGACGTCTCTTTAATTTTTATAAGTATGAATGATTTGATTACCACATATTATCTCCAGTTATAAAACTGATTAATTAATTAGATGTTTGTGCCTCTTGTGATCACTTGCTAACATTTTTTGCGGTCTTCGAAATATTGTATATGCTAATGGATTGAATGACTTTGTTGTGGACTTACTATCTTGTGTACCATTTGTGCTCTATGTGGCTTTGATCACATATTTTCCCTACATGGCTTTGATCGTATGTTTGCCCTTCATGGCTTTGATGAAATATTTACTCTTGCGGCTTTGGTGGAATACTTGCCATTTTGAGGCTTGATGATTATATTTGTATAAATTTATTGATTTTTTGATCATTATGCAGAGTTCGATATGATTTACGGGTGAAGATAAAGTTTATTTATTAATTTTCTAGTCACATTGCAAAGTTCATATTATTTTTGAATGACGTTGGAGTTCATGTGTTGATTCTCTCTTCATCTTATGGAGTTCAGTTGTATTGTGATTTTTTAGTGAAGCTGAAGTTCATTTATTGATTTTCTAGTCATCTTGCGGAGTTCATGTACAATATGATTTCTGGGTAAAGCAGAGGTTTGAATGTTGATTTTTTATTCATCTTGCGGAGTTCACTTGTATCGTGATTGCTAGGTGAAGCTGAAGTTTACATGTTGATTTTCTAGTCATCGTGTGGAGTTCATATGATTTATAAGTGAAGTTGAAGTTCATTTATTAATTATTTAGTCACCGTACAGAGTTCTATATGATTTCTGGGTGAAGTGAAGGTTTACTTGTCGATTTTCTAATCATCTTGAGGAGTTCACATACAATATGATTTTCGGGTGCAATAGAAGATCGTATGTTAATTATCTGACTATCTGTATACATTCACCGGAATCGCGATTGCTACTACAAATTCTTAATGGTGAAATTATATTGATTAGCTATGCTTTTCAGTACATGATTATGATTTTGAATTGCGTTAATGATTTTGAATTGCGTTATTTAATATCTCTCTTTATGTCTTTTGAACTATACTGGATTATAAATGATGAGTGTGTAATCTTAGATGGTATTCCTCTCTGTGATAGCTATTGACACTATCAAAACAAATCAGTTGATGCATGCGTGGAGCGAGCCAATGCTGTTCACTTGGTTGTTGGAGCAGATTAGGTAGTTGAGGAGCTAGATGGGGTCCCTTTGGCCTATATTGAGCTTCCTCACTAGTTGATAGATTTCATTTTTTATTAGCATACTTTTGGTATTTGGGTTGTATAAGTCTTGTATGGGCACTACCTTTGGATTTGGTTATGATTGAAATTTTTTTACACAATACATGGTTTATTCTGTTAATAATTGTTGCTAACTCTGATCGATGATAAAACTGTTTAAATTTAGACATGAATTTTAAAGGTTAACGTTCGGGTTTTCATAAAATGAGTAGTATATTTGAGTTTTGAAAACCAGAGTGTTATAGTTACCGAATTGTTATTGGATTTGGCATTAGCCAATCAGGTCCATTGATTGTCTATGGGACATTCCAAGTATACTCTCAATTTGACCCGTTTGAATTTTTAATGATTTTTAAGTCAGTAGGAAATAATTTATCGAAGTCAAGTTGAAGATCAAAGAATGACTTATCCTCATTTTAGGTGTGGTTCTACACAAATATTATCCACATACATTAGATTGCTATTTCTACGGTTTTCGGTTGTGGAAGAAGGCGTTTTACAGAAATGAAAGAAGCTGGAGCTGGAAAGATGATGCTAGAGACAATCACGCTGAAAAAACAGTGTTGGAGGGATGAAGGTGGGTCCCAAAGAAGAAACTTTAAATAGAGAGGTGGGGTCGAGGTTAGGATCCGAAATGGGACCCTACAGTTGTTTTTGACATTATAAACATCTTTCCATATGGCGTCCATGGGTCCTATCTTCGGATTTTGGTCAAATCCGCTTCGTCCATTCTCTCCAAAATTTTGAGGAAGGTAACGGTTTAGAGAATGATTGACTTCTTCAGATCTAGTGGCTTACAACACAACAAAACAACATGTATTGTTCCAGCAATTGTGCATGTTACTAGGTTGTTGAGACAATGGGTGTTGGCACCATTCTTGAAAATTAGGTGATCTTTTATGTGTTCTCCCACTAAAGAAAGTCTATTCGAGAGAGCATGGGATCTTCGGACTAAGCAATATAGATTTGATCCATGATTTGTTTCTCTTCTCTGGAGTACCAAACACAAGCATAACATACTTATGAACTGAAAGTTTTGGAGTATGAGGCTTAAGAATAAACTATCCCAACTTAGATGAGATATTATTGCTTTCGCTTCCTTATGCTAAAAAACTCTTGACAGTTTAGCATTTTTTTCTTATTGTGTGCCACTAATAGTTTGGAAGATTGTAAAAGTAACACATTCTTTTAAAATTTTGGGCCATGACCATTATCAACAGGTTAAATTTATCTTCCAATGGGCCCCGTGATCAAACGGACCTAACTTGTTGCATTAGGAAGCATTTTTTTTTTTTTTTTAAATTTAAATTTAATTTTTTTATTTTAAAGCTTGCTAGTAACACCCATAGTCAGTTCATACTTCACAGTTAGCCACCCCATTAGGGAATCGTTACCAAGACAGTGTTGAAACGGGGTATCTTTCACTCAGTCAACCACTTAATCTATGGATCTGGGTGTCCATTAGGAAGCATAAATGTCGAAGCCTCACTTCTTCCTCCTTTTTTGTTGGACCAACTTGTGATTAACTGAGCATAATACAGACTAAGCTCTATGGGTATAGTGATGTTTATACGTCATCCAACCTCTTCATGATATCACAAATACATGGCTAAGAGAAAAAAAACGAATGTCATATTTATACAAAACATTTGTGCCCCACCAGAAAGTTTTGAACGGTAGCGTGCACCTCAGGCTCTTTGTCGTGTAATCCACTTCATTTATAGATAAACTTTAAAATTTGGGGTTATACATTAAAATAAGTTAGTGCAATGAAAAAATTGTGTAGATCAAAACCTTAAATCACAATGGGCCCACTGACAGGAGCATTGCCATTCATCACAAGACCTCTCCCACATCATTACTCAGCGGACGCCTGTCAAGCAAAAGCTCCGTGCATGAGTTATTTTGTTTTAATTTTTCTTTAAAAAACCTGTTGAGGGCTACTTTGGAAATACTTTAACCTCATCTGACACGGTCAAAATCCTGCTTATATTTCATTAGTTATGTTTTCCTTCGTGTGTGACCTAATCAAGGACGCGGATTTCCTACGAAGCTTTTGGCAGGAAGTTCCTGCGCAAGGATTCTGGGTGCGGCCCACCACCATGTTGTTGAGAAATCTACCCGTTCATCCGTTTGGAGAGCTCATTTTAGGATATGCAACAAAAAATAAGAAGGATCTAAGACTCAAGTGGACCACAGGAGGGGAATACAGTGGATATTGAGTGGAGAGCTCATTTTAGGATATGCAACAAAAAAAAATGAGGAGGATCTAAAATCCAAGTGGACCACATAAGGGTAAACAGTGAAAATTGAGTGAGAACTGTTGAAATATTCTTATAGCCATGAAAGCTTTGTGTCCAGCTAACTTTTTTTTTTATATCCGTTCATCCTAGTGGTAAAGACCTTATAAATGATTTAGATGGCATATAAACATAAAGGTAGGTTTCAACGGTAGTTATTTCTTTCCCCAATTTTTCCTCTTCTCTGTCTGATTTGAGTTTTGGATCCACTTCATTTTTGCTCACATGTCTGAAAATAAACTCACCAAACAGATAAACTGGTAGATTTCCCACAAAGATGGTGGTGGCCCCACCCATCATACTTGCGCAGGAACTTCCGCGTCCCCTAATCAAATGGCAAGTAAGCATTACAGGGCTCTATGATAACGGGGTCCTTCAATCGCCACTGTTTCTCATGGTGGTCCACCTGACAATTGGATCTGCGTATTTTTTGCAAATGCCCTAAAATGAGCTGAAAAGTTGGATGGATTGTGTGGTTATATAACACATCAATGATGGTGGAGCCCACATAGCCTTTTCCAATACCAACCGAATCCGAGTCCGCCAATCGCACGCTACGGGCTGCAGAATCTGGGACCTCGAAGAAATCATACACGACTGTTTCCTATGGTGTGGTGCATATGATATTTGGATATGCTTAAATTTTGGGATATCCTAATAAAGTGATCTGAAAAAACTGATGGACGGCGTGGATATGTAATACATATATAAAGGTGGGCTCCACGGACAGGACCGCACTTTGCTGTGAGAGGCCTGGGTCGCACCTAATCCGCTCCATCTATATCCAAACTTCCCGCCTATAAATTACTCAACGTTTGTCGCCATTTCAAAGAGAAACAGAATTACAGAGAGAGAGAGAGAGAGAGAGAGAGAGAGAGAGAGATGGAAAATCTCGCATCTGAATCCGCTCTTCCTGTCCTATTTTTCCTCACCGCTTATCAGATCTCGAACGTTGTCTAAGAAGCGTCCGATATCCCTAACAGTCAACAGCGGCCGTACGATCCTACGAGAGTCAAGATGAACGTGGTGAAGTCGCAGGTGTGGCAGCCCTGTAACAAGAAGAGATCTTGAGCGCGGTTTATTTGTCTGGGAAGCGTCCGATCTCCCTAACAATCAATAGCGGCCGTACGATCCTACGAGAGGCAGGATGAACGTGGCGAAGTCGCAGGTGTGGCAGCCCTTTAACAAGAAGAGATCTTGAGCGCGGTTTATTTGTCTGGGAAACGTCCGATCTCCCTAACAAGCGGCCTTACGATCCTACGATAGGCAGGATGAACGTGGTGAAGTCGCAGGTCTGGCAGCCCTGTAAGAAGAAGAGATCTTGAGGGCAGTTTACAAGAAGATATCTTGAGGGCGGTTTATTAAAACTAGGGTTAGGGTTTCATTGGCAGAAGAAGGAGAGGATGAGCGGTGGTGGGAGATTGAAGGTTGGGCGGTATGAATTGGGGAGGACACTCGGAGAGGGTACATTCGCGAAGGTGAAATTCGCTCGGAATGTTGAGTTAGGGGAGAATGTCGCAATCAAGATCATCGACAAGGACAAGATCCTCAGGCACGAGATGATTGGTCAGGTAATTTCATTTCTTCTCGGGGAAGATGAGTGTAGGCTGTTGATCTTGCCGAGATGTACGGGAGATGGTCGGCCTATGCTGCCAAAGAACACACTGATTGGACGATCCTGGCAGGCTGAGTTGTGATCATTATCTGTTTGAAGGCCATGGATCAGACCATCTGTCGACAAGTGTGGCCGATCTCTTTGAAGAAAAATTTTCATTCCCACATGTATGGGAACACCAAAGTTTATTGCTAGATAGCTTTCTCTGTAGTTGTAGTTGTTGTGTGTGTGTGTGTGTGTTTTTTTTTTTTTTTTTTTTTTTTTTTTTGTTTTTTTACACAAGAACACACAGACCACATGGGCACTCGAACCCACAACCTCAGTGTTGAAACACACTCTGTCTACCAATGAACCATCGTTTGGATGCCTGTAAAATCATAAAGTGGTAAACACTTTACATGTATGTAGCGTTTTGGATGGGAAAGAATAAAGGTTGAAAAGTGTTTATAACTTTTTCCTGCAAAAAAAGAGAGATTCCAATCGCAGGTAAAGAGTTTACATACTCAAGCGGACCGTGGCTGCTCTCACTTTGGTCCAGGTTGGCTCTAATAGCAATTGTTAAGAACCTAACCAATACTCCAAAAGCCCTAGGACTGACAGAACGTGTAAAGTTAGGCTATTAAACCCTTGGGATCATAACGCATGGACCCTTTTGTGTGGTGCCTGCCACGATGGCTGCAGGATATTGAATCCATTTATCATGTATGTTCCCTGATGTGAGCATTTTTCCCAAAAAAAAAAAAAAAAAATCCAAAAAATCAGGCTGTTTGAAAGATCAAGTAGGCCACATCATGGGGAATAGTTTAGATTGGTATACTCACCATTAAAAACCTTCTAGATATTTTGTGGGGCTCACCATGTTGGCCTTAAGACATGTAATGTGTCCATCATGTTCGTTGAAATTGCCTCAACCCAATGGCATCTATTATATTAGGCCCTCTTTTGTGATTGGAAGATTTTGGTGGGATTTACCTCTCCAAGCTTTGCCTGGTGTCAATATCTACTTTTTAACTTACTTTACAAGTTAGCAAAACATGGAAAAATGTTAACTTCTAAACACCGTATCACCTAAGGCCAAACATGATAGAGTCTTAATAGGTACCTGTGAAACTCTTTACAAGTATAAAGTGTTTATGACTTTATGGGCATTCATGTGATTTTTTATATGTTTTTTGCTATATTATGTATGCTGTTGATTGCTTCAGGGAAGTTGATTGTTAATTATTCTTTGCTTTCAATAAACTCAGATGATTTATTAAAAAGTTCCTTTCTTCCTTTTTGCATGTTATTCATGATTTGATTACCTTTTTTTTTTTTTTTTTTTTTTTCTTGGCTATACCTTGCTGCTAAATTCCTCTATTTTTCTTTAATTCTTTTGGACTTGAATTTTGTTATATTATTCTTTATTTGATTTATGATGACGATGATGCTGTTTTTAGGGAAATTTATCAAAATATAATCATTTTGAATTTCTTTGTCCAAAATTGGTTCATTATTAAAGATTTTCCAAAATTCAAAATTGTTTACCAAAATACACTTCCCCATAACTTCCTCTACCATGTCCATTATCTCTTGTGATGAGTTAGCCTTTTTTAAGCTTTTGGCACATACTACCAACCAAAGTTCAGACAAGTTACACTTTTCCTACATGTGCCAACAAGATGAACATTTGTGTGATCCAAGCCACTCCTATGAATTTCTTAGCCCAAAAGTTGTGTGGATTTGTTAGGTAGGCTATATGTGTATATTGTATGTAGACCATTGGCCAATTTCTTTCAACAATCCATTTTCAGTAGTACACATGGGCTACCTGATGAGTGAACCTTCCTACTTTTTGGTCAAACAATCTGCACTCTGAGAGACACATGGTGAGTGTCTTGGATCTTGGGTATACATGTCAGATTGGTACACGTAAGAGTGGCAAGTACAAACTATATACTTGCTTGAGTAGGAACATTTACTCGGCTTTACCTTTGGCCTTTTTTGCCACAATAAAGTATTGTTATATCCTTATAGGATAAGTGAGGACTAAAGTATTGTATCTGGGATCATGTTTTAGTGAAACTGTTTATATGATCAGCCTCACCATTGATGGGGGAACTAAGACTCTCAGATTGGAACATTTCAACCCTTTGATCTTAACTCTTATCCTCTGAATACGGACCATTTTTTATGCAGTCAAAGTCTAGCCATATCTGTGAATTGTCTTCAAAGTGGGCCTATCTGTCCGCATGAGTGACCAATCTCTTTGAAGAGTAGTTGTGTGCCATGCGTATCGTATTTTATGCATATTATTTACTATTTTATAGATTATGCTCCTGCTTTTAGGAAAGTCCAGACTGTAGATGGTGAAAATTTTAGGATAGTATAGTTCCAATCCAAAAAAGAAACTTGGGTATGTAGGCTTTATATTTGGGCATATGCATGTTTTTGCTATTGTAGAATTATATTCATGGTAGCATATTGAGGGTGTTGGTAGCATATTTGAGGGGGTTAGTTTTCGGTAGCTGTAGGGAGGAACTGAAATTGTTTTGTATCATGTATATGAATCTATTTTATTTTTGGGTGATGTTTGCTGAAATTTGTTGTACATCTTGTTTTCAATTTCTGGACTGGTTTCCTTTGATCCTGGCTTGCATTAATTTCTTAACTGTTGTTTTGGGCCATCTATCTAAATCTAGAATCTTCCAATCTTGAAGATTTTTGAGGCAACCATCATTGGTTATGCATCTTGTTAGATCAACAGTTCAGACATTGAATAATACCCCATATCAACAATATTGTATACTAATCCTATAGTGTAAAATGGCATCACAAGGTAGTCATGGCGTGGCTCCATGCTCTATCAGAAACCCGCTATAGTTTAGGAAAGAGAGGTGGAATGTATTCCAAGGGCTAGACTCTGATGATGGTTAACCACCATTTCAGAAACGATGGTGACTCTTTACATGGAAAAGTTCTAAGGCAATCTAGACTGTCCAAAATTGTTGACTAAATTATGGTTGGAGCATAACCCAAGAATGACAGTGGTCATATGATAGTAACTATCTGATTTGTCTGTCAGAATTTGTACAAATCACTATTTACTTATTACCATCCATTTGCTAATTGTTGTTTAGATGGTTAGGTTGGTTGATGAGTGTTGTTTTTGAGATATGTTCCATCTACAATGTGAATCTCAACTTGTCGTGTCATCTTGACAAGGTTCGCCAATTCCACATGCATGTGAGACCTACCCATCCTCACAGAGTATGACGTGTTAACATGTTACTTGCCTTTAGGATTTGAACTTTCCACTTGCTTGGAAAAAAAAATGCTTAGGTCTAATGCCTAAAAGATGAAGCCATTTTACTCAAGCGGACCACAATGTACAAAGTGAACTGAGTTTTAAACAATTTTTTACTGGCTGGCCATTTGTTTGTACGTTGTAGTCCACCTAATGGGCCATTTCATAAAACTTAATTTCAGCACTTATCACTGAAATTCGATATTTTCAGTGATTTTAAATGGTTCAGTTCGTTTTGTAAATTTAAAATTTTAAGTGCTGAAATTAATTTTCACTTAAAATATGTGGGTTTTTTTTTTTTTTTTTTTCCAGCTACTCTCTCGTCACTTAACACGAAAGGCTGAACGCGGCAAGTGGTAGTGCATTAATTTTGTTTCAAAATGACGATTTTGTCCTTTCTCTCACTCTCTTTCCTCTTCTTTGACTGCCTCTCCGTCTCCTTCCAAACCACCTTCCCTCACAAACCTTGTCAAAACCCATCTCTCTCTCTCTCTCTCTCTCTCTCTCTCTCTCTCTCTCTCTCTCTCTCCTCCCCCCTAATGCAGGGGCATTTTCACACTGGGCTCAAGTGAGGTCGCTTGTGGAATGCAGGGGCACACTCGAGGTGGGTGCGGCCCACGGAGGAGGTCTCGTGTTCGAGACTCCTCACCAGGGGTGATTAATGCGCATTTCACACCGGGCTCGAGTGGGGTAGCCCGTGGGATGTGGGGACACACTCGTGGTGGGCGGCCCATGTGATTTGGGGCCCACGAAGGGGTTTCGGCTGAGGTCTTAAAACCCATGAGATGTGGGGCTTGGGCTATGAGATAAAGGAATTAATTAGCCATACTCTAACAGTTCGAGCTTTTAGAGCAAGTGGTTAATTGTCCTGCATCAAATTGGTATCAGAGCAGGAGGTCTCGGGTTTGAGACACCTCACCAGGGGTGATTAATGCAGGGGCATTTTCACACTGGGCTCGAGTGAGGTCGTTTGTGGGATGCAGGGGCACACTCGGGGTGGGTGCGGCCCATGGAGGTCTCGTGTTCGAGACTCCTCACTAGGGGTGATTAATGCGCATTTCACACCGGGTTTGAGTGGGGTAGCCCATGGGATGCGGGGACACACTCGGGGTGGGCGGCCCGTGTGATTTGGGGCCCACGAAGGGGGTTCGGCCGAGGTCTTAAAACCCATGAGATGTGGGGCCTGGAGATGAGATAAAGGGAAAATAAAAGCTTTTAGAGCAAAACCGCATCACCCCCCAAATAAAAAATAAAAAATAAAAATCAAAACCCATCTCCCATTTTTTATGTGTTCTTGTTGTGGCTTGAGCTTGGACGACGGATTCTTTTCGCCCTACTTGATTTTCAAGCCTTCTTGGGGTGTTTTGGATTACACACAGAAAGGGGATTTGATTAAGGAGTAGGGTGAGGAAGGAGATCATTGCTTTGCTCTCGTCGAGAATGGGTATTCAGATCCATTGAAATTTGATTACCCGTCGGACCGTGATGAAGATCGGATCAACAATGGAGACAAGGTGGCAGAAAACCAAATGCTTTCTGACGTTTCTGCCAATGAATCTTTTGTAGAAGGAATGGAAACATGGAATTTTGAGATTGGTTTGGTCAAGTCGAAGCAAGATTCTGCCATTCGATCTTGTGGTGACACTGATAATATGATTAGGGTTTGTTGTAAACATGAAAAAACCTTTTGAAATCATTACTGAATGTTATGAAAAAGGCTCTGAGGCCCCTGTATGTTTCTAATCGGATTAATCGATTCAATGATTGTGAATAACCAATGTTCGTCTAAATATGGAGAACTTGATAGGGAGCCTGTCAAATGCTGAACCGGATGAATATGAGAGATTGGAATTTGGTCATTTTCAATTTTGCAATTCAAATCAGTTCACCCAAACTCATCCTTACATTTTTATAATTCAAATATATTTTCAATTTTGCAATTCAATTCATCCAATTGCAATTCGATTAACAATTATACTTGATTCAATAGTGCATCCAAACACTTATACTTTCATGATTCTAACATGCCCATGTTGTTTTCCTCATCTGCATCTCAAAGTACCATTTTGTGGGCCCTTAAATAGCATTCCCATATTACCTACCTCTCAATTACAATTACGTACCTTGTGATCTTTATTTTCAAACCCATGTCCTTGTTTACAAGGGCACGCATGCCCACATAACAGGTCTGTGGGACATTTGAGCCATCCTAATGGTGGCCATCTGGTGCAAAAATTAAGTTGGCCCACTCATCAAATGAGCAACATTGATGCAGGACATGAAAATTTAATATGATATGCAAGAACTCAGGCTTTAGATCATACTAATCTTAAAACAATCACAAAAATTTCACATCTCACACAAAGTCAAGCATTCAATTAGGGGAATCTACAAGGGTCCAAGCCTACACATGTTAGGACTGGATCAATTGAAAGTTATAGACCAAACAATGATTAAAGGAGAGTAGATTCATCCGCACATGCAAAAGATTATTTCCCAATCCAAGGGATTCACATGTTTTAAATCGAAAAAGCCTAGGGTTTGCAAAAGTGGAATCGAACTTGGGATTTATGATTATCTAGGGTTAGGGTTAGGGAAATAAGGTGAGAGAGGAATGAAATAAAGGAGAGAGACGAACTCGAGATGTACCACACGTGTGAACAGCAGCAGAGTCTAAACGCACGTGCGTGGGATCCTGCCCGCACGTGTGTGGGACCCACGAACCCAAAAAAGGCAGGCTTGGGTCTGGTCGGCCAGGGGTGGACCACACACACCAAATTTTAGGATGATCCGACGTTCAGTCTGTGCGCAGTGCTCCGCCGAAGTTTTAGCCCTCCTGCAGGGCCTGATAATGCAAATCTACTGTAGAGGAAGGATCGGCTGCAACAAAGGGTGGATTTGACGATTGAATGGCTGTAGGAGATGGTGAATATTGAGGGTAAGAGGTGGGGGTGATTTGGGATGGATGTGGCTTCACACCACGGTAGTTAGCATCTCGAAGAAGGGAGGGTTTCGTACCCAATTAGATTTTCACAATTCAGAGAATTAGAGAAGCATAAAAACGCATAATTTTATTAATAATCTTCAATGAGAAAAACCCTACAAGGGGTTGCCTATTTATAAGAAAACCCTATACCCCAAAAGCCGCGCCATGTGCGCGCCCTATTACTTGGAGACGAAGTAACAAAAATAACAACTAATCAAAGCAATCTAAACCGTTCATGATATTCCTAATAACAATAATAAGCAAAACTAATTACTAGATCATCTAAAGTAGTGGGCCACGATCCTGAGATCCAATGGTGGGATCCACACACTCCAAGGAACCAAAACACTGTCTTCTAATTAGGAGGCCCTCCATGAATGTCGTCATCGATTCAGATTGATGGTGGGGCCCTCCTCCTTGCGTACGTGTGTAGGGGGCGTACGTGTGCGCGAGATGTCCCGATCAACTCTCCTTGGCTGCGAAGATTTCGCCACTGGCGAAAAAAACTCCTAAACTGCTCCAAAATGTTAAGATCAACTCGTTGAAGCTCCTCCTTAATGAGCCACGTACTATCTGAAACTGAGCGTGACTTCTACTTAACCATGTACTTTTGAAACCCGTTGTTCGATGTTGATACTATCTGATGGTCCAGAATATCCTCTATCTCCTCTCTGGGTGTGGGAAGGGTAGGTGTGAGAGGTAGAGGCTGAGAAGAAGGGTCGAGGAGAGGCCATGGATCAAAGGAAAGGTCTGAGGAATCAGGATGGTTAGGCGAAAGACTGAACAATGTATCAGGGGTCCCCTGAAAAACAACTAGATCTTCTACATTGAATGTTGAACTAATTTCCATGGAAGGTGGAAGATCTACCACATGTGCATTGGGGCCGTTTCGTTTTATAATTTTGAATGGTCCAGCGCTACGTGCGTGTAATTTACGAACGGCTCCCTGAGGGTACCGCTCTGGCCTGATGCGGACCATCACAGAGTCCCCTACATTGAATTCCTTAAAACGTTTATGCTGGTTTGCAGAAAGTTTGTGATGTTCATTACTAGTAGTGATCTTTCGCCTGATTTCTTGATGTAATGAATGAACGTGATGTGCAAAAGACTCTGCAGACTCTGATGGCCTATGGGACAGGGACATAGGGACAAGATCAATAGGCTTCGTAGGTTTATATGTCTCAAACTGAATAGGAACAATATCACACCAAAGCGTGTCTTTATATAATCCAAACTGAATAGGAACAAGACAACGGTGCGAGACTGGAATGGAAGTTTCATCAATCCAAGACACTCTATAGGGTTGAGGATGTGCTTCAAGCTTCAAGCCCAGACGACTCACGGTGCCAGTTTGATGCCACGTCGGCACAACTATCATTATCCATGATCATCTTGCAGCTCTTATCACCACATTTTGTGTAAGTATCGGAGATCGTGTTGCAGCGCCAATCATCGGTATTCTTTGCTTGTACAAAGGCGCAATGCACAACTGCAAGGGTTGCGGACTCTTGTGCTCTCTCTTCCTCATCACTAGGGGTTTTTGCTGGCTCATATTCTTCCTCCTCATCGTCACTTTCTGGGGGCACTACTTCTACCTGCCCCTCAATAAGGAAAACCTTGGTGCCCTCTTTCGTGCCACATTGGTGGGCAAAGTAACCAAACCCCTGACATCTAAAACACCTAGTCGCATCGCTTCTGCGCGAGCTAGATCTGACAACTTCTTTACCCTTATCATCCTTGGGCTTATATTGAGAACTACTGGAAGACTTGTACTGATATCCAATGCTAGGTTTATCCCTAGAAGGGTTGGCCTTAGTGCCAGAATTACGAGTCTCAAACCGCCTTCCCACAGATGTTTTAAGGTATTACTCGACTTCCAACACTACTTGATACATCTGTTCAAGAGTGTCCATGTTCTTAGCGAGCAATTCTCTCCTAATGTTAGAACGGAGGTCCGTCTTAAATCGAGCAAGAGTGAGTATGGGATACTCATCAACTTTACACCGGGTCAAGTACTCTTCGAACTTCTCAATGTATTCCGCCACACTCATGGAACCTTCTCCTTAAGAGTTTCTTTCATTTCCCCCTAATGGACTATTGGGGGCTCCCTCGACCTTTCTTTCTTTCGCTCTACAGTAGTCCAAAACCTCTTAGCTTGACCCACAAGCTTCATCTTGGCGAATCGGACCCGACGAGCATCCGACATGTCATACAACTCAAAATAGTGGTCCATATCCGCCAACCAATCTAGAAAAGCCTTAGGGTCCAAGTGACCATCAAACGTAGGTGCTTCTACTCTAACTCCCTTGAGGAGTTGCGCATTTAGGTCATAATGATCATGATGCCCCTCGCGGTATGGGTGCACGGGTACGCGCCCATGACCAATTCCTTGGCCACCTCCATTCCTTGGTCTATCCTCCTGACCACCTGCTTGAGATTGAACATTTTCTCCAATGGCGGGGTTTGCTCAGGTGGAGGTATCTAATTGGGTAACGCATACATTAAGTTGTTCAAAGTGTTGGTCAATACGTTATTCCAAGTGCCTACCCAAAGACTCAAACTGTCAGGTTATATTGTTCATTGATTCTTGCAATTGCTCCATGTTTAGTGTTGGGTGCAAGCCAAAACCATGACCAGTACGTGTGGGTATCCAAGTACTTACTCAACTCAAAGACCCTCTAACACAACTATATGCACCTAAATTGGACTAAATGATCCAATTGGACTCTATATGAGGGAAACTATACAATTCTACTAAAATTCCAGCAACCTAATTGTCCAAAGAGTCTGTCAATAGAAAACTCAGCCAAGAAATTTGGGGATTTTCTGACAGCAGAAAATTCAGCAGCCCCTAATGTGAATGATGGGTCCTAAATAACCCTATATGATGAGATTTAATGCAAATGAAACGTGAGTAGACTAAACCCTAAACATGTAATGCAATCCCCTATGAAAAACCTAAGCTTTGATACCAAATTTGATGCAGGACATAAAAATTTAATATGATATGCAAGAATTCAGGCTTTAGATCATACTAATCTTAAAACAATCACAAAAATTCCACATCTTAGATAAAGTAAAGCATTCAACTAGGGGAATCTACAAGGTTCCAAGCCTACACATGTTAGGACTGGATCAATTGAAAGTTCTAGACCAAACAATGATCAAAGGAGAGTAGATTCATCCACACATGCAAATGATTATTTTCCAATTTAAGGGATTCACGAGTTTAAAATTGGGAAAGCCTAGGGTTTGCAAAAGTGGAATCAAACTTGGGATTTAGGATTATCTAGGGTTGAGGTTAGGGAAATAAGGTAAGAGGAGAGAAAAAAAGGAGAGAGACGAACGAGACGCACGTGTGTGGGGGATCCTGCCCGCACGTGTGTGGGGCCCACGAACCCAAAAAAGGCAAGCTTGGGTCTGATCGGCCAGGGGTGGGCTGCACACATCAAATTTCAGGATGATCCGATGTCCGGTCTCTGCGCGGTGCTCCGCCAAAGTTTTAGCCCTCTTGCAGGGCCTGATTATGCAAATCTGCTGTAGAGGAAGGATCAGCTATAACAAATGGTGAATTTGATGATTGGATGGCTGTAGGAGATGATGAATATTGAGGGTAAGAGGTGGGAGCGATTTGGGATAGATATGGCTTCGTACCACGGTAGTTAGCCCTTCGAAGAAGGGAGGGTTTCACACCCAATTAAATTTCCACAACTTAGAGGATTAGAGAAGCAGAAAAACGCAGAATTTTATTAGTAATATTTAATGAGAAAAACCCTACAAGGGATTGCCTATTTTTAAAAAAACCCAATATCGCAAAAGCCACGCCATGTGCGCACCCTATTACTTGGAGACGAAGTAACAAAAATAACAACTAATCAAAGTAATCTAAACCGTCCATGATATTCATAATAACAATAATAAGCAAAACTCAAAGTACTAGATCATCTAGAGTAGTGGGCCAATCATGAGATCCAATTGTGGAATCCACATGATGATCGGGTTCATTCCAAGGAACCAAAACACAGTCTTCTAACAAGGAGGCCCTCCATGGATGTCGTCATCGATCCAGATCTATGGTGGGGCCCTCCTTGCGTACGTGCGTAGGGGGGCGTACGTGTGCGCGAGATGTCCCCATCAAACATGAATATGTTGAATATAGATGATTGGCAAGCTTTTCTTTTAAAAAGCATACATTGGTGGCATGGCAATAGCCAATTTTGTCTTGTACTCTACAAAAGATAGAAATTGAGGCAAGAGGGGCAAATATGACAAATTGCTGATTTTCAAACATTTGTGGTTTGTGTTTACCAAATAGGTTTTTGTGAAAAAAGAGTGCTTATTTTTAGATATCATTACTTTTTTCAGACAAATTACCAAACAGATTTTTTAGTACTTGCAATTTTACTGAAATGCAGCACTTTTAAGTTTTCAGCACTTAAATTAATTTTCAGACCTTATTTTTCAGTTTACCAAACAGCACCTAAGGGTGAGAAATGACCCGATTTTTTGGCCAAAAGATCTAACCAGTGTCGCCCACCTGATGGAAAGCTCTGATTTTGCGCACGTTTCATATCTGCATGTGTGCCTGTGTGGTTGGGTTATAGTTATGCCCCACAAGCATGCAGAATAGGAAACCTCTAATCTAACTGTTAGATCAATGCTTTGGTCAAGAGCATGCACATTAGCCTTGTATTTTTTATGTTTAAAAATGAAGAGTGATGCAAGATCTGACCATTTTACCATCGGCTCCACTGTAGATGGCCTGTGAACCAACAATCTTCCAGTTAGGAAAACCCTACACCTTCAATCGTATGGCCAAAAAAATAAATGGTTAAAGGGTAAAAAGGTCTACATTCAACTAGAAATGGCAAAACATTCAACCGTTCACATTCATCACATGCGCGGGACATCCCAGCCGACAAAGGTTTGTCCTGAGGTTGAAGATACCCTGTTTGAGAATCAGGCCAATCCAAGCTTGTCCCCATGATCAAGATCCCCTATGTGGAAATCAGGCATCATGTTAGCCAATCATGTATGTTGGGTTAGATCGCTGGCGTTCAGTTCACCTGATGAGTGGAAAGACCAGATTCTCAGGCCTGGTCATCTTTATGATTACTCCAATCATTTTCATGGCTTAGATGTCCTGTGCATATGATACACTTTGGCAAGAATAAAGGCACATGGCATATATATGGTTTGTCTCTCTTTGGCAGGTATTATGTGCAGAGCTTAATGGGGGCAAACTCATCACAAGAGTCAAAAGCTAATGGAGATGATGGTGGAAGTTTTACAAAAGCAATAAATTCTGGGAAATCTTTAATAGTGGAGTAGATTTTTGGATAAAAATTAAACTAGTGCATCTTGATAAGTTTCCCTTTCTTTATTTGACTCATGTACAGACTGTTTCTGGTTCTCATTGTTACTTTTGTTTTGGGTGTCCATGCTTTGATTGCATGCAGGTTCTTTTTGGTATATATCTTAGTCGTTGTGTAATTTCAATATGAATTTCATAGTATAATGTGTGTAGCTCTCTGGTCTATCAAAAGTTCATGCTTCCATTTCCATGTGGATTTTCCTTTTTGGTTATATCTTTGTCAGTGATTTATTTATTGTAGATAATGAAGATACCTGAGAAGCAATACTTTCTTGTCTGTTCCTTGTAGATTAAACGTGAAATTTCAACCATGAAGTTGATCAAACACCCGAATGTTATACAAATGTACGAGGTAAGATGCCAATTTCATGGTGGAACTCACGATCCACGATCGATGATAAGGTCCCATAATTTGTTCAATGGATTGTATTGTTCCATAATTTCTGTTCAACAAGGAAGCCCATGATCAGATTACTTGACTGTTTGTGATCCCATGATGGAACCAATCGTTTATAGGTTCATATGGCCCACACGTTTTGTCTTTTTTAATTTAGCACTTTATTAGTTGGTTGTGCTGATTAGTAATTCTACCCGGTTTTGGCTTAAGTTGGTGGGCCACTTTTCAGGCTTCAAATGATGTCTGAAATTGGTCCCATTTGAAAGCCCATTGAACCTAATATCATGCGATTCTGAAGTCATTTGAATGAGTTATGCCGATTCACGGAAGGGTTGCTTGGTTATGACATGATTTGGGAGTATTTTAGTCACTTTTATATTTTTAAAATAGATAATTATGAATAGAATTAATGAATAGTTAGGATTAGATTTGGGGCTTGTCACATGTGTTCACTGATACTCATTTTGTATTTTCCAAGATCCATTTCCTCATAACCTATCAGATAAACTCTGCAGGTACTGTATCTTATGCTTTGTGTACCACATACTGCAAGAAATTTCAACATGGAAAATCACAGTTTCCAAGGCTTTCAACAATTTTTGTATACTATCAAAAGATCATCACAATTCGATTTAAAATGATGGAGAGCCAATTGAGGCAGTTTGGTCATGTGCTAAGAAAACTGCAGCCTGCGTGGTAAATGAGGGAACCTTGATTAGGATTGAAGGGCCCGAAAAGAGGATGGGAGGAAGACTTAAAAGACCTTGTTTGATATACAAGAATTTTAAGTTCTATGAACCAGGATCCTAGAACTTTAACAAAAAAAAAGGTTTGGCTTCTGAAGTTCCTGGAACTAAATACAAGCAAAAATGTGCCTAAAAGCATGGTGTATCAATTCCTCTTGGAAAAGGTATTATGTCATTTTGGGGAATAAATCCCCTTCTCATTCCTCAAACAAGCTCTCCCTTCCTAGTTAGATATTTGGATGACATCTATACCACTCATTATGTGGCCCCACGATGGAGGGTTCACAACTTACAATCAAACCAGTGACTAGTCACATTAACCTAGTTGTTTGACAGAAGGCTTGCTGCATATGATGGATGATCTAGATCTGTGACTGGATCGTTTATAGTATACTTAATATGAACTACCCATTTCCCTAGCCATTTATTTTATGGTTAGGATCATTCGACCAAGAACAATTTTTCGGAGTGATGGGCAATCAAAGGCAGGACCCACCGCAGCACCCCTTCTACTATATAATCAATATGTACCATCCATTTCCCAAGCAATTGATTGGACAATAAGGATCATCCATCCAGAGTGTTTTTTATGTGGATGAGCAATCCAAGGTGGAAACCAAGTGATGGATAATCTAGATCAATGATCAGATAATTTCTAGTCTTATAAATATGGGCCTTTGATTTCCCTAGCCAATGAATGATTATGTGAGAGGATGGGAAATCAAAGGTGGGAGTAGGACCCACATGATGGATGGTTTAGAACAATGATAAGAACTTCTCTTGTATCACCATATGGCCCACCTTATGGGACCATCAGGTTCCTTATGCTGTATGGTGATTGCGAAGAAATGCATACAGATCGATTCTTGAAGTGGAGTTCCAGGACAACCAAACTGAAAACACTGTGATTCAGGGAACATTGTTCTAGGTCAGGCTAGTCAGCCAAAGAGAAAATTATGATTCTAGGAACTGGAATTAGTTCCATGATTAACCAAGTCTAGGAACAGTGGATTCTGATACCAAATGGGGCCAAAAGGACTTGGATAGAGGTTGCGAGGAGATGTGAAGCCCTGTCACATGTTGAATAGGGCCTCAGGAGTTTTTGAAGCGAACCTTGATATCTGCGACAATGCTATGATAATAATCAAGAGTTTGTTACAAGGCATGTGCTCAGAAAACTGAAGACTACCTTGTTAAGCGAACTTTGATTTGGGTTGAAGGGCCTGCTAGGGGGATGAGAGGAAGGCCTAATATGACTTGGATAATTGGATAGAGGTTGTGAGAAGGGAAATGAAGACCCTTTTCAGTTACGAAAGATAGTGCCTTTGGAATTTTTAGCTAAAAGGGAATCATAAAGCTGACCCCAAAATAGCTGCAAAAAATGCTATGATGATGATGTTGATCAAAAGTTCACTCCAAGGCATCACATATACTTAGCACACTGCAATGAGTCCGCCGTCATTGTTCTAACTTATCTTTTTTTCCCCCTCCCTCCACACACACACACACATTTATGTATGTGTGTGTATATGTGTGCGGGCGTGTGTGTACACATGTAAATATGAGGTTTGCAAGGTGTTCCGTTGCGGTAATGGTGGGCGTAACGGTCCCCACCGTTACCGATTCGGATACGCCCCGTATCGGCCGATATGGGGCCGTAACGGCCGATACGGGGTGTGTAACGGTCGATTTTTTTTTTTTTTGTCAGAAAAATCTGGAAAAATATCCATTAAATCCGGAATATTCTAAATATTCCAAATACGCATTTATTTATAATTTTGAACATGTTTATGGTGGTGTAACGGTCCACTCTTTGGTGAGAAGTTGTATCGGACTTTCTGATGAATTTATGAACCTGATAACCTAGAATTGACTGCGAAACTCATATATTTAAATTTCTAACTATCTAATATCAATGATAGATATATTAGAATGAATGTAATATAAAAATATCTTACGTGTGTAGGTGTTTATAATTATTTTTCATTATTTATTCTATATTAAGTTATTAACATATCTGAGGAGTGAGTACTCCAGACCAGAGTCCAGACTTGCATAAATTACAATGTTCATTCTATTTTAAACTTTTCAACATGTCAGAGACTTCTCCTCCTATCATGTGATTCCTGTCCTGTCATCCTCAAGTGAAGAATAAAAAATAAATAGTAGTGTCTGATATACTCCCTTGCAACTTGATTAAGGATTACTTGATTGGCTGTTAGGGGAGTTATTTTAAGTACAAGTTCGGCAGTGTCAAGTGTGTGCTTGCTTGTGAATGTGTAGGTAATGGACTAATGGGTATGTAGCAATACTTACCTTAATAAAAATATATACTTACAGTTACTGTAATAAAATTCACGAGTCACCACTCACCAATCACCACCAAAAGGACAATCAGCTTTGTTGTGGTTACTCGACCTCCACATTATCGTCATCGTCATCATCAGACTACGACTGTGGAATAGGTGCTGCATATCCATAATTCCAGTGCCAGAAGGAAAGACCAGTTCAGTGAAACTAGATGATGACTGATCCTGACTAGGCAATGACTCCAACCCAGAGTAAGGATATCTACCAGTCAATGTTGTCAAATCGCATATGCTGTTCGCATATGCGATCGCACAATCGCATATGCCATGGCATATTTTTTTTCAAAAAAAAAAAATAAATAAAAAAATTCAATAAAAAAGAGAGGGAAAAACTCATCTAATTAGTACACATGATTGGATTGGGTTATTTTACTTATTTCATTATAGTTTGAGTGTTTCATTAAGTGATATATTTAATTACTTATATTATATTATATAAATTTTAACAAAACAATCAACAAGCTACATTAAAAGATAACTAATTATTATAAACTTCGAACAAAGAAATTTTAATGATAAATGGATAACTTTAAACAACTTACAAGTTATAACTTACAACTTAATTTACAAAAAGTAAGCACAACTTATAAAATACAAAAAATAAACATAATTGAAATAATTGTAGAGAGATTAGAGTAAGAAAGAAAGAGTTGTAAGAGAGAAAGAGTAAGAGATTTAGAGCTTTGGAGTAAATAATAGTGAAAATGGAGGGGATATGAGTGCCTAATTATAGGCAAAAGTTCTCCAATTTGAAAAAAATAAAAATAAAAATCTTCCGCTCTTGGCTATTGGGAAATATGCGATCGCATATGCAGTATGCGATCGCATACTTGCATATGCGATCGCATATAAAAGTATGCCATGACATACTTGCCAGGATCGCCTATGCCATCATGGCATATGCGATTTGATCAATAGTATGCGCATATGCGATTGCATTTGATAACAATACCACTAGTGTCTGTCGAAATAACCGTACTGGTGCCCGTACTCAGGCTGTTGAGAATCTTGAGATTGAGAAAGTGTTCGTGATGAGTAACTTGGATTTGGATTTGGATATCTATAATCATACGGATATGGATTAGGATGACTCTAACATTAATGTGATGGAACAGACTCAGTATAACTATCATAATGCCTAGGACCATGGGCCTACTGATGTTCCGGACCTCTCGGTGGCAGTGTACCACTAGACCTAGCCTCCTCCTACTAGCTGTATCGTGACTCAGTACACTCATAAGTTCGACCTCGTGTGCTACCTTGTCAATATTCGTCGGCCTCGCGATCTGTAGACGACTGTATAGTGTGCTGAGCAACACCAGAAGTGCCAGTACCAGAGGTGTCATCACCATCATCGGACTCAGTCTCACTGCTACTACTGCTCGTACTCTTCTGTTGAACTTCAGCCGGACTTTGCATGAAAGTTGCCCCTCTTTCTAGGTCCAACACAGCTGCACGACTCTCTTGCTGCATCGTGCGCAATGTTGTCAAATCGCATATGCGATCGCATGCGATCAGCATATGCTGTTCGCATATGCGATCGCACAATCGCATATGCCATGGCATATATATATTTTTTTAAATAATAAAAATTTGAAAAAAAAGGAAAAAATAAAAAAATTTGAAAAAATTCTAAAAAAAAGAAGGAAAAACTCGTCTAATAAGTACACATGATTGGATTGGGTTATTTTACTTATTTCATTATAGTTTGAGTGTTTCATTAAGTGATATATTTAATTACTTATATTATATTATATAAAATTTGACAAAACAATCAATAAGCTACATTAAAGGATAACTAATTATTGTAAACTTCAAACATAGAAATTTTAATGATAAATGGATAACGTGAAACAACTTACGAGTTATAACTTACAACTTAATTTACAAAAAGTAAGCACAACTTATAAAATACAAAAAATAAAAATAATTGAAATAATTGTAGAGAGATTAGAGTAAGAAAGAAAGAGGTGTAAGAGAGAAAGAGTAAGAGATTTAGAGCTTTGGAGTAAAGAATAGTGAAAATGGAGGGGATATGAGTGCCTATTTATAGGCAAAAGTTCTCCAATTTGAAAAAATAAAAAATAAAAAATAAAAATAAAAATTTTCCGCTCTTGGCTATTGGGACATATGCGATCACATATTAATCGCATACAAAAGTATGCCATGGCATACTTGCTAGGATCGCATATGCCATCATGGCATATGCGATTTGATCAACTGTATGTGCATATGCGCATACGCGATTGCATTTGACAACAATGGTTGTGCGTATTAGTGGGTTATCAATTTTCAATTCTTCAGTATCATCTTCAATCTGTTTTTTCCTTGCTTCCAACTAATTAGAAGTGGGTCGTCTTCATCATAAATATTGTCCAAGTTTATTGGACAGTAGTTCGTGTCACCGACGCTTGTAATGCTCCTATGATATCGTCGCATTCTTAGCCTCATGTTGTAGTGCATGAAGATAAGTCTATTCAACGTCGTAGTCTGCAATCTATTCCTATTCTTTGAATGAATAAGTGCAAAACAACTCCAATTCATTTCGAAGCTAGAAGATATTGTCTGGCTCAAAACTTTTACTATAATTTTTTGGAGAGCCTTCGTACTCTCTCTGAAATTCATCCACCATTTGGCTGGTTGCAATCTAGATACTGTATGCTGTGCAAGAGTATCTCCAAAGCTACCCCAGCGATTTCTAAATGTATCTAATTTATTCAACGCATTTATTTGCATATCTAAGTTAGGCTCTAGTCTCTTAATCATATTCTTTAGCCCAACACGAACTTCATTATCTGCAACAAATAATTTGACATATCTGTACCTAGGATTTAGATAGTAACCTGCTGCATGAAGATCGTGATGGAGTTTGTTGTCCATCTCTTGTCGATTGTCTTCCAATAAGACTGCCAGCTTGTACAGTCACATTGAATTGCCAACTTCGCCTTATCCATGGCATCATAAAGGAAGCGCATGGTAGGTGCTTAGACGGTTTCAACAAGATGGAGTACCCTCATTTGTGGCTCCATCACCTTTAGCCTCTTGACCTTCATCCAACATTTGTTGTCCTGTAAGGTGTTCACAACTTCAACCGGTGTCCTTGATGTCTTCTTCCTATGTTTTGTGTTGAGCCAATCTCGGGAACCGAACATCTCACTGAAATCTCCCCTATGTTGGCATAAACTCTCCAAGGCTATAAAGTTTGTTGCAAATCTAATCGCCACAATCCTCAACAACTCTCGTCCCTTCGTGAACTTCCTCATTGTTGCGACTTATAATAAATGTCGTTACTCGTCTGGCCCTTTCGACCATTTCCCTAACACGCTTCTTCTTCCCAATATCTTCCAATATAAGATCAATACAATGGGCACATGGTGAATAAAATACATGTGGTCTCTTTATCATCAACTTATGTCCTACCACCTTATATGATGCTTCGTTATCTGTCACAATTTACATCACATTCTCCTCTCCAATCTCATCCACTACTTTATCCATTAGGGAAAAAATATAATTAGAATTTTTTGTTTTGGCCGAGGCATCAATTGACTTATGTTATAGAGTTCCCAAGTGGTTGTACACTATAAAATTGATCATGCTGCGTCTGGTTGGGCTAGTCCAACCATCACACATGATCGCGCATCCTCTGACCTGCCATATGGGTTTAAAGGTAGCCACGTATGCTTTCACATTCGTATACTCTGCGTTTGTCCATTTTCCCCTAATCTACCTAGCTGTGAGAGCTTTAAATTCTTCACTTGCTTCTGCTGTTGCATCAATTACCACCTGCCAATATGGAGAATTGGCCGCGTTAAGAGGTATGTTGGTATGTATAAATAACTTTGTTGCTGCCCTACCTAGCTTCTCAATAGAAGTTCTACTCCACATTTGTTTTATATTCTTTTGTTTAGTTGATTCTTTCTAAACAAGATTGGATTAATAGAAGGTCTATTGGGCTCATTTACTTCTTCGTCCAAATGTACAGGGGCATCACGTGAAGATGCCTCCTGTCGGCTCTCAAACATATGTCGTTATCCACCCAACCTACCCCCACTCCCACCACCACTTGCAAATGCAGTCGCACTGCCAGTTGCACTCCCACTCCCACTTAACACCCCCCCCGGTATTATATATAGACTCCCTTGCGCCAAACATACGCCGACGTTTTTCCTCTTCATGAGTAAGACGCAAGTTCTCTCTCATAACTATAGTTACTTCTTAATTTGAGTTTTTGTCAGAATCAATAATGTCTTCATCACGAATGCCCATATATTCAGGACCAAACACCTCCTGTTGGGCTGCCTCCAAAATCTCATCTTTCTTCTTCTGCCAAGCAGCATTTTACCATTCGACTTATCCAAATTGACTTGTATTAAGATCATTATCTCTTTTGATACTTTAGTACATTTCGCAACTTGACTCTTTTGATGTGCCAAATGTTGTTTGAGACACGTAATTCCACCAGTTATTAGTCTCTCACAATAGTTGCAATTCATTTGGTACCTAGTACTACCTACCTTCTAAAAATGTTGTCATCAAATATCCTCACTTCCTTGTTGGCTAGACCCAGACATTTACTTAGGTAGATATGACTTATGTGAGAGTCTACTCGATTCTCTAAGTTTATATATAGTTTTTACTTTTTGTAGGAGAATGAATTAATTAATTTAAATCTCGAAACTTAATGTAAATAGATTAATAAAATAAAGTTCAAATTTCTGAATCTCTTCAATAAAGAAGAAATTATGTTTTAAACCTTAAGAAGCTCCAAAACCTGTCCAAAAGAAGAAAATATAAACATAAAGATATTAATCCAAAAAAAAAATATATATATATAAAATCAGTAGTATAATCTGTTAAATGTACATTCATATGTTCTACTATTATTAACACATCATATTCAACCATTAAAATAGAAATACATTGAAAAAAAAAGATTTTTCATAAATTTTTAAAAATTGGTTGAAAATAGTCCTAAAATAAAAAAATAAAAAAATATAAAATCACTAGCATAATCTGTTAAATGCATATTAATATGTTCTACTATGAATAACACATCATATTCAACCATTAAAACAGAAATACATTAAAAAAATGATTTTTCATAATTTTTTAAAAATTAGTCGAAAATAGTTCAAAAATAAAAAAAAATAAAATATAAAAATTCACTAGCATAATCTATTAAATGCACATTAATATGTTCTACTATGAATGACATATCGTATTCACCCATTAAAACAAAAATACATTGATTTTTTTTTTTTTTTTTTTTTTTTGTAATTTTAAAAAAATCGGCTGAAAATAGTCCGGGAAAAAAAAATATAATATCACTAGCATAATCTGTTAAATACACATTAATATGTTCTACTATGAATAACACATCATATTCAACCATTAAAACAGAAATACATTGAAAAAAATGATTTTTTGTAATTTTTTAAATATTGGCCGAAAATGGTCCGAAAATAAAAAATATAAATTCACAAGCATAATATGTTAAATGCACATTAATATGTTGTACTATGAATAACACATCATATTCAACCATTAAAACAGAAATACATTGAAAAAAATGATTTTTCGTAATTTTTTAAAAATTGGCTGAAAATAGTCCAAAAAAAAAAAAAAAAAAAAACCACTAGCATACTCTGTTAAATGCACATTAATCTGTTCTACTATGATTAACGCATCATATTCAACTGTTAAAACAGAAATACATTGAAAGAAAATGTATAAATACCTATTTTTGAACATTTTTCGGAAAATGGCCCACGGAGCTTCGAATTAACAAAATCCTTAAAATAACTTGTTTCGATCGTCAATTTCAAGCTAAGAGTGGTCGGAATTTGCAATAGAATGGTTTAAAAAGAATTTGGAAAAGAAAAATATCAAAAAACATGAAAAATCAGAACTTAAAAAGCGGAAAAAAAAACTAGCTGTGTTCTGACTGTTACGGCCGTTATGGGTCGAAAATTAGGGGGGTCACTGTTACGACCCTGTAATGCGTAACTGTACCAGCTGTTATCGTTACGTATTGGCCTGTTTTTGCATACCTTGGAGGTCTGAACTTTGTGTATTATTGGCAACACATCTCTATAGTAGTGATCTGGACCAGCTTTGATGTTACTACCTTAAAGTGATTTTGTGTGTAGGTGATGGCAAGCAAGACAAAGATATACATCGTTTTGGAATTTGTGACGGGAGGTGAACTGTTTGACAGAATTGTAAGTTGTTGGTTTGGTTTTGTATTTATTCATTTATTTTTTAATTGCGCTTAAGGAAAAAAAAGGCAAAATTCTGGTCATCCAGGCTAGGCATGGAAAGATGAAGGAAGATGAGGCAAGAAAGTACTTTCAGCAGCTTATCGATGCTGTGGATTACTGCCACAGCAGAGGTGTTTTCCATAGGGACCTGAAGGTGAAAAGAGTATATAGCTTACATTTCATTTCCATTCCCTGGAAATCAGATGACGAATTAAAATGACTTGAGCATTTTATTTTTTATTTTTTATTTTTTATTTTATTTACAGCCAGAGAATCTACTGCTTGATTCCAGTGGTGTTCTTAAAGTCTCTGATTTTGGATTAAGTGCACTGTCTCAGCAAGTTCGGGTGAGTTTAATGACTTCTTTTGCACGAATTCTGTTCAAGAATCATACATGGATCATGCTCTACTTCTCAGTACAGTAAAGATATGTGTTCTGTTAGACTTGACATTATTCTTTCCCCATTTTCTTATTCCTCAATTGTTCCATTTAGCTGTCCCCACCCTGCACCACGACCAAGTGACCACAAATGCTACATGCAGATGCATGCATGGACATCCAATCACATGTGAATGCATAGACATTGATCAATCAAATTCTTTATGATGAAGAAAATAAATTTGAAAAGGGATCCAAAATACAGAAATAGGATATGTTGAGCCAGAGCATTCCATCCTGTTTACTTCCTTGTATGCGGATGTTTGGATAGTCATAGCCATCTTGGCCTTAAATAAAATTTCAAGAAAATTCTCGGAGAGCTCCTTGTGCCCATCAATCTCCTTGAAGCCCATCTGATCATAGGAAAATGGCTCCAATTAACTATTGGCCAAGAACATCTTGACCTGTTTGATTATTTTGCCTTTTAGAAGTCTTCCAAGAATGACGTAGAGTGCCATTTTATACAACTCATTAATTGACTCTTTCCTATCAAAGAAGATATTAAACTTTTCCTTTTTAAATATTTGACTCTTTGCTTGCAATTGTGCATCTACTCTACTAAACTTTTCCTTTTTAAATATTTGACTCTTTTTAAATTCTTCATGGAAAGAATAAGGTCTAGTGTGTGAAATGGAAATAACGTAGCTTTTGGGAAGTCTCATCTTGCTAAGGGAGGCTTCTGTGCATTATGTATCCATTCCTATATCAGTTGGCTCTGGAGAAGGAGGTAGTGGTCAACAATGCTTCTTAAAGATGAGGGGTGGTTTGGAGCTCTTTCATGAGAAGGAATGTAAGGGACGATAACATACCTAATTTATGGGCCTCCTTATAGCAACTAAAAGCATTTTTATACCTACAGAAATCTATGACAGTATATTTTGGGCTTTACAGTTGGATGGGATATTCTTGGTTAGGTCATTTTACGATTGGCTATCTAGGAAAGGGACAATAGTGGATCCTCCTAGGATTTAGGCTGTTGCTTCTTATTGAATAGCTAACATTGACAAATGCTCTACTCTTGACTATCTAAGAAATAGCTCCAGCCTCCAAGTTTATTATAAATTATTATTATTTGTGCATGAAGGATGCTAAACCGGTGGATCATTTGGTTACTCACTACTAATTTGCCAATTTGGTGGGGACAAGAATTTGTAGTTTATTTGGGGTGGATGGGTGATGTTGGTTACTTTGGGGAGGCTCTTGGAAACTTAAGAGGTTTTGGATTCACTCTTCCAAAGGCTATATCTTATGGGATCTTTGCTTGGTGTCTGTCTACCTTGTGGTCGATATGGAAAAAGTGAAACAATCGTGCCTTCTAAAACAAACGGATAGGGTTGTTGACAAAATCCTTGCAGTGTAGCTTGTTGGGGATTTGTTTAGGAGTTATTGTTAGTCTTATGGGTCCTACAAAGCTAGTTTGTTAATCTTAACCGTTAATTTGATGTTCTTGACCGTGAATCATGATAATCTTGGGTCATGGATGGACATGTCATTAAATGCCATGACTAATATGTGAGTATATAATAAATTGTTCATTTATATGGGTTAAAGGAGAGGGATTCCTCTAGTTGTCCTTGAGAACTTAAGTTTGGACACAATGGCCACAAGTAGGGAGATTTGTGTTCCCTGGATCTTAGTACCTTGTTATTCCATGGCCACCTAGCAGGTTGTAGGGCAAACCTGTGGTTGCTATTGTTCTTATGTGGTCGTCCTATGTAAGGGAATCGATGGTGAATCAGGATGGAAGCTCTCCGCCATCAGGTTCGACAACAAGTCTGTGTGCCTGTGCTGTACCCTACATGGGGAGTGTACGTGTGCAATGGGAATAAGCTCCCGGTATTGGACCTATTGGAAACTTGAGTTGGAAGATTAATTTAAGTCTCTAGACCAAGAGATCCATTATGCCCAGGCTATCATTGGCTTGTATATGTACTAAGTTTGACTTATCCTTCGACCTAAGGATGTATGTGGAGTACGAGTTCGTGATGTAATGTGCTTTGGTCTGCCTCATGAAGTCATTTGTATTGGCTCATATATAGGTGTTGATGGGTTCATACATTAGGATACAATTGAGGTCCATATAATTTAACAAGGGATTCATTAGTTTCCTAAGGACATTGTTGTGGCTAAGATCTGTAGATTGAACTATCCATCAAGTGGTTTTTCATTAACACTAGTACCCCAAAGATTTCAAATGGTTTTACGAGTGTTTTCACCCATTAATATTTTGTTTTAACCCTTAAAATGATTTCATTACACTATTGTAATTCCAACTATTGAGATCTTGTGGTCCATCACTGCATTTGCATATGAATTCGATTGAGGATAGATGGCCATATTTATTTTTTTAAAAACCAAAGATAGATGGCCATATTTAGTGGAGGGATGTAGTCAATTTGGGTATATGGTTTGGCAACACCCAAACTCCTCCCTACGGCATCAACAGAGAGAGAGAGAGAGAGAGAGAGAGAGAGAGAGAGAGAGAGAGAGAGAGAGAGAGAGAGAGAGAGAGAGAGAGAGAGAGAGAGAGAGAGAGAGAGAGAGAGAGAGAGAGAGAGAGAGAGAGAGAGAGAGAGAGAGAGAGAGAGAGAGAGAGAGAGAGAGAGAGAGAGAGAGAGAGAGAGAGAGAGAGAGAGAGAGAGAGAGAGAGAGAGAGAGAGAGAGAGAGAGAGAGAGAGAGAGAGAGAGAGAGAGAGAGAGAGAGAGAGAGAGAGAGAGAGAGAGAGAGCAAATGGGAAGTTTTTAAGGCGAGGCATCATTCAAGATGAGTTGGGTGAGGTATGGCAGGCAAGTTGGGGTCTAGTTCGGTCTTGTGGTGCTGTGGAGGTAGAGGTCAGATCTCTTTAGACTAGGTGAGAGCTGTGCAATGCCTGAAATTTTTAGCTTTCACATATTCATAGGGAAGTTAATGCTGAAGAAGTTTTCTTGCTTGGAAGGGTGTTTTAGACCTGTACATGTTATGGGGATTCCTTACCCCTGTCGTAAATTTTCAGCCCTTTGCAATAAATCTTGATTAGTTGACAAAAACAAAGATATTAAAATTCTTAAACCTTTCAATACAGGAAGATGGGTTGCTACATACGACATGTGGAACTCCAAACTACGTTGCTCCAGAGGTACCTATATAACTCTCATTGAAGATTCAATCTGTGAATACAACTATAAAGCTATATGTGTATCCAGAGGTACTTTATCCATTGACCCATCTCTTTTTATTGTGATGGATTCTTTTCTTCTTCAGGTGATTAACAACAAAGGTTATGATGGTGCTAAGGCAGATCTCTGGTCATGTGGTGTAATCCTTTTTGTTCTTATGGCAGGTTACCTGCCCTTTGAAGAATCCAACCTTATGACCTTATATAAAAAGGTCAATTTGGATAACCAGCCTTATGTGTTAATGAATACAAGCAAAAATATGTGTGTTTGTGTGGCTGACTTGTTGCTGTGGTTGCAGATCACCAAGGCAGATTTCACTTTCCCATCATGGTTCTCTTCCAGTGCAAAGAAACTGATCAAAAGAATTCTGGACCCCAATCCCTCAACTGTATACCCTTTGACACACAACATGCATTCAGCTTGTTAAAATGAAACTTTTTATTATAGATAAGAAAAACAAGAAACAGCTTTTTAGAATGAACCGTTTACATTGTAATCAACATGCTGACTTCTTGGTTGACTTGACTTTATGTGTCCAACATGCTGATGTCTTTCCCTTGGAGTTTGCACAGCGCATTACAATTCCTGAGGTCATTAAAAATGAATGGTTTAGGAAAGGATATAAGCCAGCTTGTTTCGAAACTTCAGATGACACTAATCTTGATGATGTGCATGCCATTTTCAACGAATCTGGGGTAATATTTACCAAGTCTTCTGCATTGAAGTAAAATTGTTGGAGGAAACTAGGTTAATTTCTATTGTCGTTTTCTTTGTTTACAGGAACCTGAAAATCTCGTCGTTGAGACAAGAGAAGAAAGGCCAATGATTATGAATGCCTTTCAACTTATTTCCACATCTCAGGGTCTCAATCTCGGCACTCTATTTGAAAAAGAGATGGTATTTGTGCAGTTTTTTTGTGATTATATTGTAACTTAACATGAAAATGTGTCAGAGTTAGATACAATCAAGGCATCAAAGGTGGTGTCCCTGCAAACCCACCACATTGGATTGTCTGTACAGTTATACGGTCCTATCAAATGATAAATTACCTGAACAAATATTAATTCATAAAACAGAAGAAATAGGAAATATATCTGGATTATTTGAAAGAATTTAAAGCTACATAAATAGTATTTATTTAGTACCCTCCATACTAGTAAAAATGCTGATTAAGGTTTCTTCTTACTTGTGAACATGTTCATCATAGCTTGATATGTACCATCTAAAATTTTAAGGCCGAAAGATGTGACAATGTAGAAGTAAGTTCCCCAGCGTGTTGTGATGTGATCTTTTATTATTATTATTATTATTATAATAAATTTTTAAATCCTCTTTAGTGAATCCAATCTGGTTGTGTCCTAAGAAACCATCTGTGAATGATAGTATCTCATGGCGGCGAACATACTATCACTAGAACGTTGATATGAGGTACGGTTGACCTGTATTTTCTTCAGGGATGGTGCCTTCTTAATACTAATCAGAGTTGGAGTCTATTCGTCCATTCTTTCACAATCATAACTGAATGCTCCATTGTGTACGTTGCAAACCATTTCATGACTTTCAAGGATGTCTCTGTTGATTTCATCATTTTCCTAGGAAAGTGCAAACAGTCTAGTTCATTTCTTCCTTTCCATTTCTGAATATGCGCTTTAAAAAAAAAAAAAAAAAACCTTTTATATGCTTGGAATATGCTTTCCAAACTAGAATTGTCAGAAATTTTCAAGATGGCCACTCTAGAGTACATTTTGGTCTCCTCAATCAATAATCCTAACTCCTTGGTACATGCTTTAGTGAATAAGGGTCCCAAGCAAAATTTTTTACCTTTCATGTCAGACTTGCAACATTGAATCTCCATCATTCATGATCCATTGAGGGCTGCTCGAGTGAGGGGGCCGAAATGTGTCAGAGATTTGGGCTGTTCATCAGGTCGTGCGCACTATGAACATACCATATACCAAAAATCAAGGTAGTATGCTCATCAAGCGAGCTACACACGTACATTGAATCGGGCGGTTGGACTCCTGTTTATAACTGTTCATTTTTCTCTTCTACCTGCCTGATCAGCAGTCCAAGGTTATTTTTGGTCCTTGTCATGTTCATTGTACCCTACCTGATGAATGACCCTGATCTCTGACATGTGTGCCATACGCCTGAACCTCTGATGTGTCTTCCACCCACATGTGAGCAGCTCATTGAATTGCGACCCATCTCTATTTGGGAGTAGACTCCTACATTAGTTTAACACCAACTGTGGAATGTGGAGGGAGCATAATTGAAATTTTACAGTGAGAAGATAACTATTCATTTGGTCCATGTCATGTTCATTGCACCATACCTGATGAATGGTCCTGATCTCTGACACGTATGCCATACGCCTGAATCTCTGATGTGTCTTCCGCCCACATGTGACAGCTCCTCGTTGAATTGCGGCCCATCTCTATTTGGGGATAGACTCGTACACTAGTTTAACACCATTTAAATGGTCGTGATTCTTCAACCATACATGTGCTATGGTTGTACAACAATCCAGGCCGTCCAAATTGTAGACCCAACTGTGGAATGTGGATGGAGCATAATCGAAATTATACAGTGAGAAGATAACTATTCATTTGGACCATGCAGTAGTTCACTTCTAACCATCCATTTGATGGCCACGAATTGGATGGTTAGGATTGCATGATCAGTAGAGATATGCTCCATCCACAATGGGACTCACAATTTGGATGGTCAAGATAGCTGCACATTAGTGCCATCTGTCTGTATGTCTCACCATCATTTTCAAAGTGGTTCTAAACTAACATAGGCACCTAGCCCCTCTATTTGAGGTGAAAAAGGTGGAAAAATGGAAATCTGTCTTAAAGCAGTTCCCTTTTTCTGCACTGGTCCAAATGCCTTGAGGAACAGAAAACAGTCCTTTCCACCATTCAAGTCTACATCCAAACAGGCCCTAAATCTGATGTATGCATGCTATTTTCTTAAGCTTAGTGTCATAAACCATGTCTAACTGTGAAAATGTCTCTACTCTTTTTTTCTTTGAACTAATCACTGAAGTTTAGTGTAGACATTGTGCTTGACATTCCATATCTCCTGTGATGACCAGGGTATTGTTAAAAGGGAAACAAGATTTACATCCAAATGTCCTGCTAATGAGATCATTGCAAAGATTGAGGAAGCTGCCGTGCCTCTGGGGTTTAATGTGAAGAAAGATAAATACAAGGTGCTATAACTATTCTACCTATGCCATGGTTTTAGTACTCAGACAAGTCCCAACCAGTCAAGTCACAACTTAACTGAGGACCAAACAAGTGATTGGAGTCTTAAAACCATGACCTATGTGAATGTGCTCATGCTTTGAGTATTTAACATGGTGACCTAGCAAACTCAGCTTGCTGATGTGTCCATACAAAGTTTTATGATAGTTTTTTAGATATTTTTTTTTTTACATAAATGTTATATTTTTTCTCCAATAAAGGTTTAGGATACCGTGTTTACCTGATACTAGTTAGTGAATGGCACTAATCCTACAAACCCAATGATTGGTACTCATGACAATGGACCCAGGCTGTCCAATCATGGACTATGATGAGCAATAGCCCAGAAATTGTGCCAACTTGAAGTACGTAACTAGACCAGCCCATGGCACTCTTACCATCACACGGTCAGTCTGGATAATGGACATGATGATATTATGAGTTGCAGGATTGGTACCGTTTACTAAATGGAACCGGACGTGCATTGGATTGGGCCTTGGGTGTAAAATACAGAAAACAAACATCATCCATTTAAAATTTTATTTAGTTGTATTGAAGCTCAATTTTTCAGAATATTGAGTGTCATTGATACTCTGGTGAAACCTTTCACTTTATTTATTTATTTAAAATATATATATATTTGCAATCTTAGATGAAGCTGCATGGGTCGAAAAGTGGAAGGAAGGGTCATTTATCCATAGCAACCGAGGTACCTCTGTTTAATAGATTTCTGTAATAGTTGGGTCTCTTGTTGAAAATTGGATATGGATTGTGCAGAGATTAGGATCCGAGAGGTGCACTTGAGAAACGCATCTTTGAATGTCATTTAATGAATGTAGAGTTTCCCCCCCTTATTTTCCTCCCTCAGGTCTTCGAGGTAGCCCCTTCCCTCTGCATGGTAGAGCTTCGCAAATCCGGAGGCGATACACTGGAATTTCACAAGGTTTGATATTAAAATCTCCCTCCTTTGATGATGTTTTGTTCTACTGCTAAATTGTGGTTGGCTGGGATTCCAAGGCATTCTTAATGCCCTTATGTTTGGGGCCAGCTTTAAGGTATTCTGCATATGTAACGGTGGCCGTAACGGTCACCACCATTACCGATTCAGGTATCAGCCATAACGACTGATACGGGTATCGGCCGTAACGATCGTTACGACCCCCGTAACGGTTGAAAATTTTCTTTTGCCCAAAAAATTCTGAAAATATATCTAGAAAATCAAGAATATTGTAAATATTTCAAATACGTATTCAATTTTTTTTTTTTGTTTTGAACATGTTTATGGTAGTGTAACGGTCCACTCTTTGGTGAAAGTGTTGTATCGAGCTGTCTAGTGAATTGTTTAATATGATTATGTCTCTAATGTTTACACATCACAATCAAGCATTAGAACCAGAAATTAGAAAAACGGCATAAATACTGTTTTTTCAATTTTTTGAAAAAAAGGCCCTCGGAGAATCTATTCACTCAAATCACTTCAATTCACAATTTTAATCTTAAAAGCTATAGTAAGAGTGGTCGAAATCTGTTGTAAAATTATATAGGAGAGTTTTAGAATGAGAAAAGTGAAAAAGAGGAGAAAATTGAATTTAAATAGGAAAAAAAAAAGTAATCGTTTTACGACCGTCATGGGAGTAATGGTCGTTATACCCTGTAACGGCCTTTACGGCTACTGTAATGGCTAATACGGTTTCAAAAAACTATCCCTTTTCACTCCCGTATCGCGTAACGGTCATGGCCGTTACCTATATGTATCGGCCTTTACGGGCATATCGTAACAGATACAGAACACTTTGGCCAGCTTGGGAAAAGGAACCTGCAGTAAGTGGGTGAGCAGTTTCTCAAAATTTCCTCCCCAAATCATGGTTGAGATAAAAATGGGAAGCGTTCTTATGTCCACCATGATATACAGTGGCGCATTCTGTCCATAGTTCTAAAACCTGCTGACTCCACTTGAGACTCAGCCGAGTCAACTCAACAAGACGAGACTTTGAACCGAGTTTGTTGGAAACTTGATCACAAGCCTGACTTGGTCTGGCCTCAATGAGACTCAGCTCAAGAACTTGGCCAACTCGATATGACTCCGCAGGACTCAAAACGAAATCAGTCCCCCTGGCGGGTATTTAGTGATTAGAAAGGTTAATGCAGCCCATGAGAATCGAACCAAGGAACTCACTGCAAGAAGTGCAAGCCTTATCGGCAATCCAAAAGCTCAAGTCATGTTTCTCTTTGGCCATTTTATATATTTATCACTTGTATTTGTTTTAAATATTTATTTGCATTTAAAATCTCTCATTTATATATTGTAAATTTGTAATATCTAGTCGAGTTTAACTTAAGACTCATTCGAGTCGTCGAGTCAGCCGACCCAACTAGAAATCGAGCTGAGATTTCGGGTTTTTTGAACTATGATCCTCTCACCAAATAAAAAAAAATAAAAAAATCCTTTCATCCTTTGGAATCCCTTACACCCAGAATGCAAACCCTAAGAAAACCTTATCTTATGGTTTTCCATGAAACATTCTACTAAGCTGGATGTGCAATTCTTGTTTCTGGGCCTTATTTGCTTTCAGTTCTACAAGAACATATCAACTGGCTTGAAAGACATTGTCTGGAAATCGGGAGGGGAGGCAGCGGGAACCTCTGGCAGCTAGCATTTCAGTTGCTGCTGCATATTCATATCTCAAATGTGCATGTTATCTTATATACATACAAGGTAAATGCATGAGTTTTCAATTTTGCTTTGTATCTCTACTTGATGCGGGCATGTTCATCTACACAGGTGTTTGAAAGATCACCGATTTGACATGGAATTTGGACGCGTTAACTTGATCCAGCTTAAGCTCTGATCATTGAATCAAAGCTCTAGTTTAGGAAATGATCAGATATCTGACCCAGTTGAGTTAAACTCAAAATTCAGAAGATGAGTATGAATTTTTAAAACCAGGATCAACATGCTCTCGTGTGGTCTTTTGCACTAGTTTTTTTTTTAGTTCTATGGGTGTTATTTTCCATTGCTGCTTTTTGATGCACGTATGTCTCGTTTGTATTGCAGGTGTTGTGCAATCTTCATGTTTCTCTTCATTGAGATTGTGTTTCTAGCTGGAGTGTTGTGTTTGGACTTGGGTTTTGTGACTGTTCTGCATGCAAAACGTTTAGATTGAATGTAATATTTGTTATCTTGTTTGTTTTTGAATTTCACATCGGAGGGTTTCTTTTGCAATTTCATTCTCTAGGAAATTATATGACATGGGATTCAGGTTTCCAATTTTGACAAGTGGGACCGATGGTTAGGTAATCCAGACCATCGGTCGATTGCACCCCATTGTGGAGGGACCAGCCTCAAATTCTCCAAGCTTGGAAGAAGGTTTTAGCCAACTATCTTGCAATTTTGATTTTAGTTGAGCATGGCCCCAGTCCTGTATTTCTCTTTTAACCATCCATTTGTGGGCCACAAATTGAAAGGTTACGATGGTCTTATTAGATGTTTCGTGCATGGTTGGGGTGTGGTAGACTGGTGGTTTAGATTACTGAGCCATCATTCCCGCTTTATCAGAATATCAAGGTGTGCAAAAATGCAGGTTGTGTATCGTTAATGGAAATGAATGTGAGCCGTACCACTGTCCACCTCAGCTAGTCCTTAATCATTGTCCTTTTCTTGTTAATTAATTGTTATGCTGGTTTAAGAACTCGACTTGAGAATTCGAAGGTGTGCAAAAACGAAGGTTTTTTTTTTTAATTTTTAATTTTTAATTTATTTATTTCTGGGTGTTTTTTTTTTCCGCATAGGCCTCCGGTCTGCTGGGAGCCCTAAAATGGTACTCTTTTTTAAAAGGGATTTTGACCTTACTAGCATTGTGATATGATGAAATTCTCGAAAATGAAGGGATGTTTCAAATATTCTTAGACCAGTCATTTGACAGGTATGAAAATATTTTCAGACCAAATTGCCCTTGCACATCAGAAAAGGTAAATGATGAATGAAGAGAGGATGACGGCTCTAAGTCATGTGTTGGATAGTAATGTACCTGGCTGTGGGTCCATTAAGTTTTTAATCTACATAGTCCATCAGTTATACGAGCTCATCGTAATAACATAGACCTTTTCGATAAATATGATATTTGTGCTTTCCCTTAATCCATGTATCTGTGATATTATGAATAGGTTAGAAGACATATAAACATTACTGGTATATGCTTACACCACCTTACGAGATGAGGTCCCAACTTTTCACTTGTTGGGTAGTTAAGATTGGTCAAACCCACCACACAAGACAAAATCACAATCTCACCACTGAGACATGATCCATTGGTTAACTTCATTGCACCATCATCCTATCCACTTATGATCCATCAATTGACTTCATTGCGCTGTCATCCTCCCACTGAGAAATGATCCATTGGTCGACTTCATTATGACATCTTCTCGATTGAGACATGATACGTCAAACAGTTGGGAATATGCAGATATCCTCGGACCATCACCCTCTCCGTCGATACATACTCCACTGGATATCGTGGTCGCACCATCTTGTAGCTTGCCAATTAATGATCAATATACAGCTTTAAATGATGTTGCATGTGTTAATGCAGATCATTTAGGATATTGGAATGTGGTGGACGACCCCAATGGAATATCTGTCGGTCAAATATACAAGGACGAGCTGGCTATAAAATATTTTTAGCAGGTATCGTGATGTAAAATCCCTTCCAATATAAGGTATTGTATTCGAACAACTAGAGATATACCGTGAATTGTCTCCACGCATCGAGTGTGGATGGTGATTAAGGTTTTTAGAATAGAAACATATTGGTACTAACACACATGCATCTTGTCTTCTGAGGGGACAACTCATGGCCAATTAATTTCCGATGAGAGGGAGAGAGCTCCTCACCAAGTAAACAATAAGATATGCAGTGAGCATAGCGTTAGCCATCTCAAGTCGAGATCAGAATGTAGGCCAAGAGGTATTGCGCAAGAAATCTTTACAAATTATGGCATCGATATAAGCAATAAGAAAGCATGAATGGACAAGGAGATTTCAGTAAAATAGGTGATGGGATCATATGAAGATTCATATGCCTAGCTCCCGGCCTATTTTTATGAGATGAAGAAGACTAAACCATTGATGGTGACGGATGTGCTTGTAAACGAGATAAACAGTAAACAAATAAACAGAAAAATTGTAGAGATGTTTCGTTATTCTTAGACAGTACCTCGAAAGCTTTGAGAAATCATTGCGAACGGTTTTGACAATCAATGAGACATTTAAAGGGGCAAGTGCAGGGGTATTCTCTCCGTGGCTATGACACTGAGTGAAGACAATTATATCTTCCCAGTAATATATGCGATTGGAGAATCGGACAACAATAAATGTTGATATTAGTTCCTCTGCAATTTACATCGTGCATTATGGTTGACGTTGGTACTTATTATATCAAATCGTCATAAAGGATTGATGAAGTAAAAGGCATCTTCCTCATATGCAACTCATGGTTATTGCGCGTATCATATTTAGACGAACATGATTGCGACAATCAAGGATAGGACATTGGAGCATTATTGGCCAGTTATTAAGGCATTCGAGCAAGTCAGATTTGAGGAGCACATGCGATCTTTGGACTTGGACAACCCACCTGCACATAAATGGTTTGCTTCAATAGGTAACGAAAGATAGACATCTTCCTCTTTTTTTTTTTTTTTCTTTTAGTTTTGTTTCAGCCATAAGGTACAACATCATAACCTTGAACATAGCTGAGATTGTCAACTCATTGTTAAAAAAACAAGAGAATATCCCATCACAAGGCACATGAATGCGGTAAGATACAAAATTTAGCACATATTCTACACAAAAAGAGAGTGCATCGGCTTTTCAAGGAAGATTAACCCCAAGGGTGGAGAATAAATTGATACTGCTTTATTCAGCAGCACGCAATACAACTTGTAATATTGTAATATGATTTCTCGAGATGAATTTTAAGTCATTGGGGTGGTTTAGTGACTAGGTGAGGTTGAGTAAAATGATGTATAGACATGTTAGTTCAATATAATGTTGCTGCCTTATGTGCATGTGGTTGTAACTTGTGATAAATACAATATTGTACCTTACTCTTTATGTTCGTTTTACTACATGGTAGAAAATTATCAAAGCACCTACCGAGAATCAGTTTACCCGACAGGTAGATGCCAGTCGAAATAAGAGTGTTGTGTGCAAAAATTAAACTACTGCAACAAAAGAATCTTGTCGGAAGAGCGAAGAAGGTTAGAATTCTTTTACAATGAGGAGATGGGCTAACTGTTCTTTGCTCAGGGGTGCGGGTTCCTCATCCGCCAACAAAACTAATTATGTATTATCGAAAAAATATATTTCAAAAGAACATTTTTTGAAATATATATTTAATTAGGAATAATTTTTTCTATGAATATTGTGTGAGGTAAATGATTTTTTAATGTATGTACAATGGGTTTTTAAATGTATGTATGTACAACGAGTTTTTAATTGTATGCATAATGAGTTATATGCATGTACAATAGGTTTTTGCCCGTGCAGGTGTCCAACCAGTAAAATGCTCAAACAACGATCGCTAAAGTGTTCAAACCACGATCACTCACATGTACAAAAAGCGATAGTTAAGAGTGTTCCAACAACAATCACTTGAAACAGCGATCAGAAGCATGAAATAAGAGCGATCACTCTCTTGTTCCGATAGTGACTGCAAATGCGTTCGACTGCACGTTTAACCATGATTGCACAATCGTACAAACTACGATCACAGTCTCGTCTCTCTGTCATCACTCACTCATCAAAAGCACGATCACTAGTATATTCCGACATTGACTGCTCTTTCATTTGTAGCATGATCACGCTGTCATCCATACAATGATCGCTTGCTCTAATACTGCGTTTGCTTTTAGAAACATGGACATTTATACTTTCCTAGTAGGGTCCTCTACCATTAAGGAACTACGCAAGGACTCAGTCGGTGGAACATCGAAAAGGGATACACGGTGATTTGATTGTTGGAACATGATGAGGAAAAAGATAGAATATCACAAATAACGATCGCTATCTTATGCAAACAATGATCATAAACTCAAGAAAACAACAATCACTCACAACTTACAACCGTGATCGCTTTCTTGTTACAACAACGATCGAACACTTGTAGAAAATGAGATCGCTTCATCGTTCCAACATCGAATGCTCACTCATGTTGAAGCCACAATCGCTCACATGCTCAAACCATGATCATTATTGTGTTGACACTGCGATTGCCTGGTTGGTCCGACATCGCACGTGAAGCGATCATTCTTGTGTTAAGATTGCGATCGCTTGTGTGTTCAACCATGATCGCTCTTTTGTCGACACTGTGATCACTCCTGTGTTCAAACCACGATCTTTGAAGTATTTGAACAACAATCACTCGTGTTCAAACCGCAATCACTTACAATACAACCCAAAAAGCACATCCATTTACAATATGATAGAAAACACTTAAGAACCCATACATCCAAAACATTACCACATGCTACACAAGAACCCATACACTGTAACCATGTTACAATTTTCATAATAATGTTCTTACAATATTCCTTCAATAACCCATACATCAAAAAAATGACCATATGATTAACACTAACAATATTCTTACAAAAGCCCATACATTTTATAAATTTCACATTAATATTACAACTTACACAATTTTCAAAAAGTTAACAAATATCACTCAATATTTAAGAACCTCACCTTGTTGTTTTCCTTCTCATAAGGAATTCCTCCATTCGTGGTTTTCTTCACCAGCTTTTTCGGTTCATTCACCGGCTGGGTCATTAGTTCCTTTACTAGTTGTCTTGGATTCCTTTAATTGCTCCTTTATATTACATTTTCTTCCTGCTTCTTTCGCATTGGGATACAATTAAAGGAGGGGGTCTTTCTGAAATTAGGAATTTCTTCATGTAGGTTAACATACAACAACGTAATTAGATACATCTAAATAATACATATACGATGAGCATATCCACATGTGTATTTGAAACATACTGGTTGAAAATCCAAACCAATATTATTATATAAGAAGTCAATGAACTTCATCATGTAAACCCGCAATCATTTCCATTTATTTGCTTTGGGAGAAAATCTCACACAATAATTTTCCAATTATTCTCCAATGAATTCACGTCAAGCATATGAAAAAAACATGGGATTCCATCAACCAAAAGGCTCACGTATTCATCGTATCTCCCCTTCCATTCATCAAATAAACTATTCCATTCATCAAATAAACTATTGACCAACACAATTTCTCTTTTGGAAGGGTGGATAATGACCAATAACTAGTGACTATCGCACGTTGCACCTGGCAAGGACATAAATAACAAAATTATAAGTCAAACTATTCATGAGATAAACTAAACAACTAATTATTTAACTATGAATGATTACTTTATTGTACTTCCACAATGGCTTATGCTCACCATCGTCACTAACCATATTGATCAAACCTTTTCTGAGTATGGAAGATCACATCTCATATTGGGTAGGGCGATCTCCATTGTGATATTTTCTTAGATTATAAATATCAAAACAGAGCATTAGCTGCCACAAGATAATTCAAACTAGTAAGAACTATAATTACAATGCACCTTCAATGTTAAAGTGAACTGCGATGATGGAATTGGCCCTTACCACAGATAATGTTGTCATGAATATACAATCTTGTGGGTAGGCTCGTACCAAAAATTCATATGCAAATTGACTCCACATGTAATAAAACAAGTTAGTCTACAAAAACTGTATAATAGAAAATTTCAACTAAGGTAAGAAACTTAACTTTACTTCATCTATCCAATTGCACTCTTTCCACAAACAATCCAACCATGGGTGCTTCCCATATTAATTTTGCCACATCTACTTCATTTAGCTTATCGGGTATTAGCCTTTTATGCAAGTCCATAAATTCCATAATAAGAGCAACAACCTCATCAAGATCAGTGCGAGGTTCTTTGTATGGAGAGAGGTGGTATTGAGATGGATTTACATTCCACTTCACCTCCCTTCATTGGCCTCCTTTATCCTACGGGGAACTTTATCCATGTTACCCATTCGATGTCTCTCAGGGGGGCTCATCCATGTCAGAGAATTGGTCACCCACCTCATCAATGTCAACTAAGGGTGGGCTCCCACCTCATCCATGACAGTGAGTCAGTCAACTGCCTCATCCTTTTGGGCAAGTCAGCCCCAACCTCATCCATGTCAGGCTCCTTTCCCTGTAGAAAAAAATTAAAAATTCATGGTAGAATTGAATTATGAGTAAGTTCTATATTAAAGTAAAGACACGATAGAATAAATCTAAGAGTTCAGTATTTTATTCAATTTCATAATCCTCAACTCATCCTTTACCTCCAATTCTTTGCACGCTTTGTTATACATTTCCTTCAACTGCCTCAACTCATTCACTTCTTCACATGCCTTGTTCAACCACACCACACGATTCATCTTCTTCAGGTGAGTAAAGACTTTATCAATCACTTTCATCATCATGTCCAATAAATGTTTAACATTATTGGAGTTTTTTTTTTTTTTTTTTTTTGGTCTTTTAATAGGATAGTCTTCATCTCCACTAGCGGTGTACACGAACCAAGCTAGCTCGGTTAGCTCGCTTGACTCGACTCGAAAAAGCTCGATTTGAAGCTGAGTTCGAGCCAAGTTGAGCTGATTTTTTTTAAGCTCGGAAATGAGTTCGAGCTAGCCCCAGCTCGACTCGACTCGGATCGAACCAGTTCGGTGACTCGGTTACTTTGATATTGATATTGCTCACCAAGTGTTCGATGAAATGCCTCAAAGAAGTGTGGCTGGTGGCAAGGAAGGTATGTATATGAAACCTACTCCTTTTTTTCTTGATTTTTATGTTTCTTAGAAGGTATTTGATAAAATACCTATAAAACCATTGCTGCTGTCTCAAATATAGTGAGATTTTGAAGGTGCAGTCCAGGTGTTTGTGAAAATGCTGCAATGATGAACTCGGCTCGAACTGGCCTGAGCTCGAATCGGTTCGACTCGATGTACACTCCTAATCTCCACCAACTTCCTCTGCCTTAATTTTACTTTCCCATCTCCTCATCGCCCATCTTTCCATCGCCATTCTTTTCCTCACCCTTCTTCTCCATCTCTGTGGATTTTAATTTTGACGAGAGTGCATGGTGATGACCACTGCCACCATCGACGCCCTATAAAAAAAGAGCTGTCAAGATAAGAATATTGTATGCACATTGGGATAATATCAAATTTCAAAGAGAAATTCAACCTAAGAAAGATTTTCTAACGTCTTTAATGATGTCTATCTGTTCCTACACATCAGTGGGGATGAGCTCTAGAACAATTTTGATCTATAAGAAAAGTATGTTGTGTCAGTATGTATTGTACAACATAATGCACATAAAAAAATATTATACGAATTCTGAATTATAGGTACTTTATTGAAGACCCTCCTCAACTTTCTATACCGCATAACTTTGAAGTCCCACCAATTCAGAATGCATGGAATTTGGAGGGGAACCCTTCTTTTAGCTCAGCTATCACTATCTAATAGCACGAGAAATCGCTCAAGTGTAAATATCTATTGCAAATAAATATTATTACAATTAAGAAAAATTATATAAAAAACACAATGTCAGTCAAATACCACAATACATACATGTAGGGCGAAGCAACATCCGTATATGTTGTATGTTTTAGGACAATCATTCCTTATTGCATATTTAATCGCTTCTTTCATATGAAGGTATCCCAACGTCCACTGAAGGTACCTATTCAACTCTTCTAATGAATTTACTGATTTTATGTATTCTTTATTACAACCCATCTTTCCCTAGAAGCAATTCAAGCACATTAGTAGAGCTAGGTTCACTGCATCCTTTTGTGTATCTCACCCTTAAAGAAGTAGAGAAGCGTCTAATAAATATTTCTTTTTAACCTTTCCTGAAGATAGATATTTTTCCTTAATCCCGATTCATTTTTTTTTAATTTTATTTTAACGATCACTATTCTGGATATGGGTTCTTGAACTAAGCCTCATAATCAAGGTGAAGTTCAACTTGGCGAACTTCGGTATGGTTCCCAACATGTCAAATTAAGGTCACCTATGTGCCTTTAGAGAAAATGGTGCGGAATTTGACATTGAAATATAAAATCTTCTTGATCAAAATCTAACAAAAATCCAAAGTAGGACTGCATAAACATTTCTCTCCAAATAGCGCAATAGTCAAAATTTGCCTTAAGTCCCTCAGAAACTGTACTGAGCATTGGGCTGATAGCTAGTTGTCAGGAAATCCAAGGTAGGATGAATCATTTTCATTACTGCAATATATACAAAGAAATTATAAAAAACAAAAAATAAAAGGAAATACATAACAGAAATAGAATGAATTAAAAAGTAACCGATCATGGTATCCATGTGTCAATGAACATGGTTACAATGACTAAGCGATCGCTATTTCGACTGACAAGTTGTAATAACCTGGATTTTCCATACAGGGTCTACAAAAGTCTGGATTATTACGTAGAATTTTTCTGGTAAAATGCACTATATGATATTTATACTTCTGTCGGTATGAAAGATGATCTTTATAGCCTTCGTTGTTAATAATTAAGAGAAGTGTCTTTTATGAAATTTGCTCGGAACATTAATTCCAATCAATATAATCCATCTCTTGCATATGAGTTAAGATTGCAAAATTTATGAAAATGCCGTTATAGGCCTAAAACGTTTTCTAACCAAACCGTGATAACCAAATTCGGAGTAAACCATTGCATTAGTGTTGAATGGCTTAAGGAGCAATTATGCAAAACCAAAATCTCAAAAGGACCCCTAGATCATGCAAATCTAGTGTAATGACACATTGTAGCCGTCGACCAGGAAATGTGGTCCTGAAAGTAAATTGAGAATTCTCTTCGCCACATTGATAAACCCTAAACTGATCATCGGAATTCTGAACAGAGTCGTAAAATGCATTTTCCAAAATGACTTGAGAGTTACAACGATTCAGAATAACATAAACCTAGAATGATTAAACGGGTCGCTTTCGGTCCGATCGAACCTAAATTTTAGACCTAAACTATTGAGCACGATTTAACCGTACAAACCAAAACTACAATCTTAGATCATCGTGGAAATACCCAAACTAACAAATCAGTCCCTAAACCCTTCATTTAGTGTCCCATAATCATAAAATTATTTTTCCTAAGCTCGGGGTAATGGGCTTGATTTAATGAATGTCTTGGATCGCACCCTTCATGGGCCGATTATGGAAATCTAGGAGAACTTACACTTCGGTTTAGTTCAAAATTCACTTAATCAGTAGTTTTTTTTTAAGTCCTTAAAAAAACACTAGTTAGCTTATGGTGTAAGTAACTTGGAGTGAGACGTCAAGTTGGACCGTTTCTTATCGTCTGTTCGTGATGAAAATTCGCGTAATCGCTAAAATTGCTCGACTACGAGTTCGTACAAAATTTGGGAACCGATCGTAGGATGGACTGTACATCTCCTGAATGGTCTAAAACACATCCTAGTTGTCCATCCATCATGAAAATTACATCTTTGGTTGCCGTTCATCAAAACTATGCAAGACAACTTATCATTTGTTGGTAACACTACACCAACAAGATCGAAATCGAGTTTCGCCTCAAGTCCAAAAGGGAGATGACACACAAACCAGCCATTGGGCATGCAAAACCATCCAAGGGGCTGGTTGGCCACTCAAAGTGGGCCCCTCTTGCATAGGGTCAAATCTACTCCATACACTAGCACCACTTCGTCGAAACTCGCTAGTATATAAAAAATCTAAGTGAACTACAACCTAAGTGGGTCATCTATATAAAAAGTGCCCTTGGTAGGAAAGTAGACCTAGGATGGTCCGATGGTTACACAAAAATACACCTAAGAAAGGGATTGAAAAATCTAGTTTCGTGAATGTTTTAGATCCCGAATATAGCTAGTGGGCCACACTTAATCCCACATTCCACCGTGCAAAGAGAACAACCCATCCTTCCTTTATAAGAGGGGAGGGCTGGACGTTCAACCCTCTCACATGAGAGAGAGAGAGAGAGAGAGAGAGAGAGAGAGAGAGAGAGAGAGAGAGAGAGAGAGAGAGAGAGAGGTGGGCAACACAACCCCTTCAAAGGTATTTTTCATCTTCTTCTTCCGCATCATCCTCCATTGATCTTAAGGTAGGTCAACCACAATTTAATTAAATTAGATTTTTTTTTTTTAGTTTTCTATTTTTTAAACTACTCGATCGAAGTTTTAGTTTCGATCCACGTTGTAAATGTGAAATCTAAACCATCCAAAATTTGAATTTTTATCTTAAATTATTATTTTCTCCACTTGGATCAGCCCTAAAGTGATCTACAATATGAGGCGAGGGATTCTTTTAAACTTAGGCCAATTTAAGTTAAATTTATGAATAATTGCTCTTATTTTCGCATTCAAATTAATTATGCATAATTTGATTTTTACTGTAATTTCCATGATAATAAGTTGTTGGAATACTATGAAATGTTTATCCATATGAGAATTATGTTTATGATACGATACTAATCATGTTGGACAGATTTCGTGGGTTGGATCATAAAATTCTGCCTTAAATTGCAAAACTACACGTGTTCAGGTCCTAAATGGTGTATACTTTGTGCGTCTAATGGACCTGATAGTTTTTGTAAGCAAACCTTATAATTTTATTGATATTAATTTAACTTAAAATATATATTTCAAACCTTAGGAAAGTGGGACCCACTTTTGGGGTATTTTGGACCTACCGGGTGACCCGTTTGACCCGAAATCGCACCGTTGTGCTTATTGATACACTTTAAAGTGTCTGGACTATTTTTTACCATATTAAGGTTTATTTTATTATAATTTCATATCGATTAGTACATTAAAATATTGCTGGACTTTTTATGAATTCATAAAGAGTGATGGGTACAAGGCTTACCATTCATCAATTTTGAGAGCGACTCGTGTTTCTACTTTGTATTGAGTTAGCTTTTTCTCATCTCCCCTATTTTTGTTAAGTTCACTTAATGCTTCTTTTCTCTTTTATTGAGTTTCTCTAGTACTATAATTTTTTTTTATTGGGTTAGCATTGTGGTACTTTCCTTATTTTATGGCTTGTAAATATATTTTGTAGTTCCAAAACTCTCATGATTCAATTTGATTCTATATTGATGCAAGTGATATATTGAAAGACTCACTACTAGTGACTTATATATATATATATATATATATATATATATATATATATATATATATATATATATATATATCGTGGATGTAATGTGCTCTGGGTAATGACCCTCTTAGTTGACATGTAAATCTTTGAATTTGGTTAGTGGTGCACACATCGATGTGCATAATTTTGCTAGGCATGGTCATCATTTTTTAGAATTGGATGTTGCAATCAGTCTCTCCATGAATAAATTGTGCAGGTAATTTCTATCAACCTATGAGTTGTACCATCTCGAGGTGTTCACGTAAATCCATGGTTGTGTTGGACACACTGATTAATCTCAATAGTTATGGGATGCAGAGTGAGCTGGAATTTTATGAATTATATTCCACAATGTGATGGTCACTATGTATGATGAGCCGCATACATTATGCTAGGCATGCGTTCATGTAGATTGGTTATGCATACTGTTTCCACTCATAGTGCTGGAATGTGAGGTATATTAGAACCCTTATATTATCCCGCTATTATAAATTACTTGAATTGTTGTTAATCTTTAAGGATAACCATTACTATGAGTAGGGCATTGACCCTCTCCAACCATATAATTGATGGAGGTGATGCATGGGTTGAAGATAGGGATGATAATCTCCCTACGGAAGACTATTACGAGTGACGTGGGATTATGTCACCAATGCTCTCATTTTAGTTTAGCTTTATTTATCTCTCTTGCTGTGAATATATATTATTGTAATAAGCTCTCACCTGAGTGAGCATTACATGATTAGTTGAACTTTTATGGTTAAATGGAATAAAAATTATAGTATGGTTTGTTTTATTTTCATGACTGGGTACATTTATGAATGTGAATGCATGTGATGTATGACAAGTACAATGCGTTATAGCTTGAGTACATTATCTAACACCATGGAACTCAGATCCATGTGATGTACATGAGTGTCGATTTTAAGGGCGTTACATAAGCGATTGTGGTTACAATGATAGAGTGATCATTGTTTCGACTAGCGAGCGATTGTGGTTTCAACATTACAACAATCACGTTATCAACATTATGATGATAGTTGTTCTAACGCTAGGGCGATCACGCTATCAATGTTAGAGAGATCGTGATATCAATGTTAGAGGGATCACAATTGTAACATGAGTGTGATCACTGTTCTTGCGATCAGGTGATCGCGGTTTCAACGAAAAATAGTGATCGCCCTAATATTGATCGCCCTAATATTGAAACCGCAATCATGGTCGTTTAAACAACGATGGCTCTCTCGATCAAACATCGATTACCTTATTAACCTCCTATAAAACAAACCTACAAGTTATAACTGCCTATCTTCTTAGCTTTTATGCCGAGAGATCAGTTAGAATGCCAATGAGTAAATGGATTTTTTTAGAGAGTAATCAGACTGAGTAGAGATTAGTTTAACCTATCCTTTTTCTGAAAAAGATACGGGCAGGACCCCTAAGTTTACCTCATTGGCTTAGTTTTGGCTTAGTTTTCCCTATGTGACCTCAATCCCGCCCCAAACTGGGGCAGGACCCCTAAGTAGGGCTCCCAAGACCATTGGACGGAGTGGATTTATCGCAACCATCACAGGGGACCCCACACAAGGTGCGAGTGCACCCATTGCACTTATGCACGAAGTGCACCGGTCGGGTTGAGCGGGTCAAACCAGCGTTGACCTGACCCGTCTCGAAAATTCGGGATTTCCTTTCCCTCTCGTTGGAGTTTGAATCTGACGAACTTTGGCTGCCAAAGTGGCCCACCCTGGCCACTATCTGAATGATCGGAACCGTTCATTAAATTCATGGGGCCCGTCTGACAAAAATCCTATAGGCTTATGGGCCCATGCGTAGAGATGAGAGGTCTGGGATGGAACCGTTTAGAAGCTTGCGTGTGGCTAGGATTTGGGATGATGGGCCAATCTGTGGCCGCGCGGGTGGTCCACGATCGCTCTGATCGTGCCATCCCAGCCATTCATCTTCCAGCTAAAGCCACGCTCTCCCATTTTTGAAAATAGCCAAACAATAGCCTGCACCAAGAAAAGTAAAAAAGAGGATTTCCCTTTTGGGAAGTAAGTGCTGGCACGGTTCCAACTGTTCCCTAGGCCACGTGGAGAAATCCTAACCCTTCCCTGAAAGGTGGTACGAGATAATAGAGAGAAATGCTCCATCTCTTGAGAAATTACGAAAATCGGAATATCTTGTGAGATATTATGAAACTCACATTTGAGGTCTAAAAAGTAGGCCCCGCTGTGATCAGCAGTCTCATCTGGTCTGCTTAAACGAACCAGATCATAACGAAATACATTGGAGAGCAATCTGCCATTAATGGCCACTCATCTTCCCCGTTAAACCACCAAACCCGTGATCACGAGATGGGCCCCACTGGGACTAAAATTTTACTTTCCTGGTGGGCCATTTCAGTGGGAATCCAATCCCCAAGATCAGATGGACCCCATGCATTGCTGTTTTTCAAAGATTGGCCATGAAAGTGTAGTTTCTTTCATAGCCGTTGGAGTCCCTCTCCCACGCCTATAAGAGGGCACTGTTGCCCTTGGGATTCGCACCAGAGAGGAGAGAAAAGAGAGAGGAAGGAAAGAGAGAGAGAAGAAAGAGGGTAGCAATGAGTGAAAAGGAGAGAGGAGAACGAGTGGCTATACAACTCGGTGCCGCATTGCACTGAGTTAACCCACCTGCCTCGGGTTGAGTTACGTCAGTGAGGACCAAGAGCAGCAAAGGAGGTAGCTGTGGGACTCCTTGTAGTCGTCCAAATTTGTGAGCGGAAGTCAGAACCCATCTCCATCAGGTAACAACCACAACTTGTCGAGTCGGGCAGGCCCTGACTCGTTGCAAGCCAAACTATGGCACCTGAGTTTGAACTCAGTAAAGCCACTCTCTACACCTATACAGTGGACCACAAACAGGGTTGAGATCAGGTCGAGCATAGGACCGAGATGTGGGCATTCATCAGATGGTGAAAACGGACTGAGATCTGGCCTCCATTAGGCCGTGTAACAGGCTGAGATCCGATAATCATCGGGCCATGTAAAGTGTTGAAAACAACTTTCAACTGGACCTCTATATGGGCCCTGGATCGGATCGAAAACAGACCTTTAACTGGGCTCTGTAATGGGCTGAAAATGGCTTCCAGATTGGGCTAAAACCATACCCTCATCAGGTCCTGAATAGGGCTAAAAACATCCACCAGCAGGGTCATACAAAGAGCCGGAAATGGACCTTTGGCTGGGCTCTGAAATGAACTGAAAACGGCGTGTAAATGGGCCTTGATTTGGACTAGAATCAGGCCTTAAACAGGCCTTGATTTGCGTTGAAATACAGGCCATACAGCAGGGCCTTGCATGGGCAGCGAACTGGGCTGAGATCAAACCCAGTTTCAGCCTCAAAGCTGGGCCATAACCAGTCCTTTGGTAGGGCTGAAAGCTAGGCTTAAAACAGTTTAGCTGGGCCATGAGACCAGCCTCCTGTTGTTCTGTGTTGTGGGCCGAAGCTAGCCCACACTCTGGCCGGGTACAGTCCAAGTCCAGGCTTCTAGCAACGCCCTGAGCAAAGCTCAGTGGGCCGCACAGCTGGGCTGAGCCAGAAGGCCCAGCCGCAACTGTGGGCCGCACATGAGCCACATGGTGGGTCAAACAAGTGGGCCAGACCATCAGCCTAGTGGACTGCACTATACATAACGGTGGGTCTCACCTTAAATCAGGTGGGCCGCACTACATTTAAATTAGGTGGGCTGCACCCCGTGAAAATCAAGTGGGCCGCACCCAATCTAAACCTTAGCAGGCCCCACCTAGCTGAAACGTTGTGGGCTACACTGTAGCAGTAGGTGGGCTGCCGAGCTGGGCCAAACAAGGTCCAAGTCTAGCTCAATTTCTGGGCCACCAAAGGCCAGCAACATTGGGCCACGATCAGGCCCAGTTCGGGCTACAAAGGGGCAGCTAGGTGTTGGGCTAGACCAGGCCAAAGTTGGGCCCAGTTCAGATGTCGGTTAGGGACGACTCCAGGCCCAATTCTGGGCTACTTATTGGGGCCATAGTTGGCTGGCTTGGTCACCTTGTAATAGGTCTAATTTACATATTAATAAGCCCTTACAAACCCCCACACAATATCGATTGTTTAGACCTTGATATGTGACTAATACAAACTATAACTCTAGGAGTTGCTTGCGTGATTTTGGCTGTAAGATATTCATGGGGACTTGAATCGAGGACAGAACCATAACTCTTCAAGTGATGATTTTCTTTCCCTTGGGTTTTCCGTCCCCAAGCTAGGCTAAGGGTAGCCTTTATGGTAACTACGAATAATAACCCAGAAATGGTAAATCATTCAATTAGTTGCTTGAACTTATGCCTAACAAGCGGTTTGATACTTGGTTAGTTTACTTAAGGCTTATATTTTAGAATTGATTAGAACACTTAGGATAACTTAATTCATACCTTAGAATTGATTAGAATTGATTAGAATACTTGGGTAGTTTAATACATGTCTTAGATGGATTAAAGTATTTGATTAGCTGGTTTGAGTGTATATGCTAGATTTGTCTAAGTTACTTGACTAGTCACCCAACATATGAATTACATGTTTAGCTTCCTTGAGCACACGTCGTAGAATCGATAAATTATGGTTATGTGACTCTTGCATTGTAAGTGTACATGTGTTTTACTTTGATTATTGAATCATGTTTGAACTTCCATGCCATACACTCATATTATCGTATTGATTGCAAAACACATACTAATGAAATCTCTCTATGGAAACCTCTATCTAAGGAGAGTCCGTACTTAGGGTGTAACTAGACTGGTTGTGATAAGAGTAAACCCTCAATATGGAGGTTATGGTTAGTGGCTGTTCGATTTATGGGGCTTACCATCTATGGAGTGATTCCATCTATTCGACTATGCAATGACCTTTTCAACATTTGTTATTATCGTTGTTTACTCGCAATTTAATCATACATACCATCTCACCTTAGTCGTTGTTTTTAATGTTTCAATATCCGTTCCTAGTCGGCATACGATAGTAGTTCCCCTACATGGAGAGTTGATTGGCCAAGTGTTGATGGGTTCTATACACACCCTAAAGCAGTAGACTCATGGGCCGGGGATGGTGGTCATGGGACACTATGCCCGAGCCGTCGGCCTACGCTGGTGACAAGCCCTCGTAGTGACCTTTGAGTTTATTTAAATTGGCTGATTATAATTAGACTAATAATGGATTGGCTAATCATGCATACATGGCACAGACCATCTTCTATCGATTTACGTCTGTGATGTACGATAAGCGGTCGTTATGCGGTACGTGATGTACGCACGTGATGTGCTTCGCTAACGGTCAGCCTTTGCATGGGTGACGAGCCCAACTTCCAAACAGATGAGCATCCCTGGGTTGATGATGCATCCATGCATCCATGCATATAATAAGACTGCATTTTACTATGTTTTGGTTGCCTAAATATTTTTATGTTATTTCTTGTCTAGGGCGGCGGTGTATAATCTTGAAGGAAAATCACACTGAGCTGGCCACTCATTCATCAATGTTCAACTGTATAGATGATACAGGTGCAGGGATGGATGACTACGTAGCGGACCTCGGGATTGCTACCGTTGCAGTAGAGGAGGAGCCATTCGTGGATGAGCCGTACCAGGAAGCGGCTGCTTACTTTGGGCTAAATCAATAGATTAGTTGGCTATGTTTATTTCAGTACATTTTGAAACTTGAAGTTTTATATTTGGGCCCCAACTGAGTGGCCAGGATATTTTTCTCATTTTGATTAAGTTTATACTACACTTGATTTCCATTAATCGTACTTTGATCTATATTGATTGCCACATAATGATCTGTTAACTCCCGAGTTTTCAAGAAACGAGTTATATACTTAGGTCCCGAAAACTGGGGCGCTACAGGAAGTTTCATGAGCCAGGGATGGTGGGAATGGGACACTATGCCTGAGCTGTCGGCCTACGCTGGGTGATGAACCCCCCGTAGTGACCTTTGAGCTTTATTAAACTGGTTAGTTGTAAATGGAATAATAACGGATAGGCTAATCATGCATTTATAGCATAGGGGCGATGACAGGTGGCTAATTTTGAATGTTGTAACATGTGCCTATAGGATTTAGTTAGGGTATCGTTTTGCTAGCTCCTAGACCACCGACTGTCGGCCCACTTTCGGTAAGCTTGGCACTATACATGTACGATGTACTTTCGCTTGTGATCGGCCACATGCATGGGTTTTGCCCAAAAGCCAACTGAATGAACATCCCCAGTTGATGTGCACTCATGCATCCATGTATTTAATAAGACGACATCGTGTATTGTTTTGAATGTTTTTTGTTTATAACTATGCTTACCTAATGCGGCGGTGTGTAATCTTGAGGGAAATTCACACTGAGCTGGTTACTCATTCATCGAATATATAATCGTTAAGGTAGTGTAGGTGGCCTAGATGATATTCGTGTTTATATTGATGAGGAGCAGGGTATAATTGTCAAGGATATATGATCGTATTTACTAAGAGTTGCTACGTGATTTTACAGCTCAAGATTAGTTATAATTTACTTTGTTTCACATGCGATATTATTTTATTTTGTAATTGTAAGTATTGAGACATTGGTTTGTATAAGTCATTATGGGCAGCCGCTCGTATAATTTGAATGTATATGTAATTTCTTTTAAGTTTGATTTGTTCTTATTCCGCTTAAATGCTCACTTTGAAAAAGAAAATAAGAGAAAAAAATAAATATATGTGGAATTTGGTTATCTCTAAAGATTAACATTCGAGCTTTTGGAAAACGAGTCATATACCCGGGTTCCGAAAACACGGGGCGTTATAGTTGGTATCAGAGCATAGTTTGGACAAATCAGGCCTTGAGAAATGAACTTATACAAACTTTGAATGTCTTAAGTTAGGATGTTTGAAATTAGAAATTTGAACCTAAGTGAATCTCCCTTAGACTTAGAAGAATAATTGAGAATGTAGAAACTCAAACTTAGGTTCCCTTAGAATTGTTAAGATAGTCATTTGAATTGATGTGGAATCCCCTTAAAAGTAGGAGGTATTAAGAATATAGAGACCCAAAATCTTAGACCCCCTAGAAAATTGTTTGGATGACTGTAGGACCTAGAAATGAACTTAGGCCCTTTGAACGTTTTAGGTTTACTCATTTGAACTTGGAAATAAAAACTTTGGTTCCCTTGTAAACTACCAAAATAGTTGTTTGGACTTAGAAATTAAATATGTGTACCAAATACTCATTATGATGAACTCAAGGCTACATAAGGACATCCTTATACTTGACTTCCAAATGAAAATTTTCTAGAAATCTAGGATCTGAACTTTCCTAAAATTTCATAGTTAAGAATAACACTCTTGCAATAATCAGCAAATGGATCAAACTTAGACTTGTAGGAATTTCCTTAATCGCCATATTGTACATTTGATCGAAAACAAATGCTCTCTAAACTTAAGAATCGCACTAGGAATTGTATTTTGAATTCCTTAATACATCTCCTTACTTAGAAACAACATTGTCACAAATTTCAGCGCATGAAAATTAATTAGAGGTAAAGTTATAGAATCTTAGATAAATTTTCAACCCTAAACTGAGTATATCGAGGCTAGATTTGAAATCCTAGGTGAACTTGGCAACTTTTAAACTTAGATTTCGTGTAGGAAATCCTAGTCTTGAATTTGTTGCATTGTGCTTAGATGATCAGAGTACGCAGTGAAAGCGTAATGGGCCACATAAATTTATCTATTATGAAAATAGAAGATTGTTTAATATTCCCCAGGAGTCTAGAATAATCGGGATCACGGGTTGATGGAACCATACTTAAACGAAGTTGCGCTATTTGATCCAAATTCCGTATCCTAGCAAATTCTAATGATCTCAATGCCCTGATTAGGCAGAAGATTGAGATTTACCAGGATTAGGAACTGAAATAGTAAATCCTCTATTTTACGTAGGCAAAGGATTGATGTATCGGGCTCAAACCCACTATAACCATCTATTTGTGTTAGCTCGAACATTGAAAATGGAAAGTTGTGTTGTGCCTTAGACAGCAGGGGACTATCATTTAACCTCTGATGAGACCTAGACACCATAGTAGATCCGCTAGACTAGAGACTTGAGGGTTGTAGCAAATTTAGATGTAGCTTATTAAAAATACATGTAATGGGATTTCACATATACGAAATAGGGTACACCTTGTTATCAAATCTCGAGGATGAGATTTTCTTTAAGGGGGGTAGATTGTAACACCCTCTACTTTTCAGTACTTAGGTGTTACCGCACTACCCTACTTAATATGAACACTAACCTAGCCTATTGAACGTTCACCCTCATTCTAATATAAATCTGACCGTTGAAAATAATTCCCATCCACATATCAAACTATCCATTCAATTGATTTTTAAAATAGTCAATCATAGCTTCAAAAACATCTATTTTAAGATCTCAACCACTTTGATAGACCAATTAAACCATTCATCGTCGATTGAAGGATTTAAATTCAAAGACCCACCATTCATCAGGTTTACAACGTCCCGTAGGACGATCCATCATTTGAAAACACAGATCAAACTATCTGATTTCATATCCAACCCCCAGATCACACCTAAACATTCGTTAGGATCCCAAGGGTTATTGATAATTAAATGCTAGTCAATCTAATCGTTAGATTGTTTGAATGCTCAGTATATCGTAATTTTCTAATTAAAGATTCCTGTGGTGTAACTCACTTTAATGCAAAGTAACCCTAATATTAGGGTATGTAGCTAAATGACGAACAACGAATAGTCTCACATATCGGCATAATAATAATGATAATGAATAAATAAATAACAATGTATAGGCAATAATAATAGTAATAATAGTTAAATATTTAATAATATAAAATCATGAGATGGGTAGTCCTGGTAACCTACAGGGTGGGCCCACGACATGACAAAATATATATCCATGTAATAATAATAAAATAACATTTAATTAAAATTAATATTATTATTTAGATAGTGACGAGTCTTGAACATGAAAATGACCCATTAGGACCTTCTGACTGTTGATGGTCAGATTGGGATCGATTCGACCGTCAGATCAATGTATACGACACCTAAAGACTGTAATTCGGTTAGTATGGCCCACCTAAGCATTGGATCTACCACATCTTCGGTCAAGATGGCCCGGTTAAGCCCTTGAGCATCATGGACGAAGTGGATTTTGTCCAACATCATGGTGGACCCCACATCAGTGGTGTGCGTGCACTAAGGGTGTGTGCACCTGCCGTGCACTAGAAGTGAAGTCGGGTCAAACAAAGTTTGACTTGACGGAGTCTCGAAATGGAAAGTTCTCTCCCTACTTTCTCGCTCCCGCCTGCAGCTATTTGAAACGGCTTGTTTGATCGAGATGTGGCCCAACATCTCATCCCAGTTGGAGGATCCAAATTGCCCATCTGATAGAGTGTCCATGCTTGACCAAAACCTCGTCTGGTTCGCACGATTACAAGCACACATGTGGGCATAAACTTGGGCGTAAACTGGTTGTGTGTTGTAAGTTCTTTCCAAAAATGGAAAACTTCTGTTTCTCTTTCGGTTTACCAGTGTGAGGCTCGTATCTTAGACTGTATTGTTCCGTAGGCTTCCGCGGTCCTCCCGGTTGAATTCCGGTGACTCACGATCTGTAATCGGCAGTTGCGGGCGACCCTGAGTCGTATCCCATTTTCTAGAGTTGGCTTGACCCAAGACCTGTACCCTTGCGACCGTGCCGTCGCCGCGGTTCTGATGCCGCGTCTCGCGCGCCGAGGCGATACCCAGGCCAGGAGATGTGGGCCCGCATTCAGTTCGAGAAAACACCGCTCGTTTGCAATCCCATGAGAATCTCTATAACATGTCCCATCAATATGTCCCATCAATCACCACTAGAGGTGGGCATCTAGCCAAGTTGAGTCGAGGTGGGCCAAGCTTGGCTTGGCTTGTCCATGATGTACTCGCGTTTGAGCTTGAGCTCGAGCTTGGCCTCGAGCTCAACATTGAAGCTTGGCTTGTTTGCCAAAGCTGTCGAGTCGAGTTTGAGTCGAGCTAGTGGTTCGAGTCGAGTCGAGTTTACCTTGAGTTGAGCTCGAGCTTGTTGGGTGAGAGAGTAATGGATTCTGTTCTTGATCCTCCTCCATTGATGAAAAATTCAAAAATCTTAAGAGAATCAAAGCAAAACTCGATGAAAAAACCAAACAAAACTTTGAATCAGATGAGGAAACCTATAAGAACCGATCTGTTCTTAATCTTCTTCCACCAGCAGAAATCCAAGTACTAGAAAAGAAACGGAGTAGAACACAGATCAGAAATCCAAGTAAAGAGCTCTAGCCAATCAGATCATTGGATTTCCTTGAAGCTCTAACAAATCTGAGAAGAACCCATCTTGAATTTCTTGGGTTTCTCGCCTAAGAAGTAGATCTCAAGAGATTGAAATCATACTATTGTGGAGCTAAAATGAAAACTGGTGGTGGTGGTTGGGGTGGGCGTGTGGCTGGCAGTGGGCAGAGAAAGAGAAGAAAGGGAAAGGGAAGGGGGTGCGTGCAGTCGGGTAGAGACTCTAGGGTTTATTTTTTTATTTTTATTTTTAAAATTTTTAAGTTTAAACTTAAAACTTATATTAATATATATATATATATAATATAATATAATATATTTAATATATTTATTAATCGAGCTGAGTCGAGTCGAGTTGAAATGCCCCCCTGGTCGAACTTGGCTTGAACTCAACTCGAGCTTCAAATAATTAGCTCGGCTCGGCTCGGCTCGGCTCGAATCGGCCATTCAAGCCGAGTCAATCCGAGCTGACTCGAGTCGAGTCGAGCGAGCTTTTCGAGCTAGCTTGACTTGTGAACAGCCCTAATCACCACATCATGTCAAGTACAACACCATCCTCAAAGTCAACTCTCTCTCTCTTACACACCCTTACATGTCAAGTACACATCACTCACTCTATCACTCATCCCTCTTTCTCTCTCTCTCTCTCTCTCTCTCTCTCTCTCTCTCTCTCTCTTTACATCCCATCCTCTCTCTCTCTCTCTCTCTCTCTCATTTTCTATATTTTCAAGCAAACTCCATGAGCCTCCAACGTCCAAGCAAGCTCCATGGATAGAGCTTATGTGGCCCACCTTCCTACCTCCCATCCCCACTGTCCAAAGATCATCTCGACTGTTGAAATCGTCCCCTTGGAGCTCTAGAGGCTATAGGTGGAAGAAGGAAGAGGAGATCAAAGGTGGGTGTATTTTTATGATTTGATTTGTGAGATTTTGATGATTTGAGGGCCCACACATAGTGGAACCCATCATGATGTATGCATTGTATTGAGGGGCCCATAGTGGTGGGGCCCCTCCTCCATCCGTCTCTCTCTCTCTCTCTCTCTCTCTCTCTCTCTCTCTCTCTCTCTCTCTCTCTCTCTCTTTCTTTCTTTATGGTAAGGATGAGGTGTGTGGCCCACATGTGGACCCACCTAATGGACGTGTGTATCCACACCGTCCATCCCACGAAGTGGATTCAAATCTCAGGTGGAAACCACCCTAATGTGAGTGTTTTAACTGCACCACCCATCTGACGAACAACACCTAGCTGCTATTGTGCATACGTCAGCAAGTTAGGTGGGTCCACCAGCATGATGTGTATGCTTCATCAGTACCGTCCATCGCGTGGGACGTGACCTCACAATGGTGTGTGCATTGTATATCCTCCATCATCCAAATGCTTGGGACGGTGGGGATCACCATGATGTATGTTCCATCCACACGTGGGACGCACCCCGATGGAGGTGCTGTATTTGCACCGTCCACACGTGTGGACCCCACGCCAGCAACATAGTTGCGTTGATGTCACCAAGTTCTGTGGAAACACCATGATGTAGTGTGTTGTGTCCGGCACATGCACTTGGATCCACCCCACACGTGTGGGGGTGGGGTCCACCCTAATATATGTATTCCATATCCTAGCCGTCCGTCCGTTCTGGACGGGCGGGGCCCACATTAATGTATTTATCATATCCCCACCGTCTGTTCATGTGCGTAGGCCCACCATGCTGGATGTGTTTTATCCAGATCGCCCGTTTTGAAAGGGGACGTGGGGCCCGCCTTGGTGACGTGCTGAGTATAGCACTTGGACCTCCATGATGGATGTGTTCCATCCAACCGTCCATCCATCTTGTTGGGACGGGCAGGAGCTTTGAGTAGCCACCATGATTTATGTATTTGATCAATCCGTCCATCCGTTTTAACGTGGCCCACCCCACACGTGTGGGATGGGAACCACCTTGATGGTGTGAAGTATATCCACATGGTCCATTTACCCAGGACGGTGGGACCCTCAGGATGCATGTGTTTGATGCATGCCATCTGTCCAACGTCCAAGGTCTGCACGTTGGAAGAATATATATATATATATATATATATATATATATATATATATATATATATATATATATATATATATATATATATATATATATATATATCACACACAACTAGTTGGACCGTGAGTTTTGGTCCAACTAGCTGTGCATTAAATATCAAAATTTTTATTTTCATACGCATGTAATGCACTACATGTGAGGATGTGTGACACTGAGTTTTACATTAGTATATTGAGAATTATGTGTCATAGATCCAAGCCATTTATCAAATAGAGTACGCTAATGAAATTTTATGTACCGAAAGTTAGTAAATTGTTGTCACCACTAGAACCACACATGTAACTTTAATATGGACTGTTGGAGTAGATTTCTAAGAGTTTACTTTTCTTATAGATGATATCATGCTATAGATAAAAAAATATATATACATATTTTTTCCCATATACTTACAATAGACCCTACCTAATTAACGAACCGGATTTGCAAGATACATTGCGCATCACCCAATTATATCATATGTGTACATATTCTTTAGTGGTCCTTTGTAAACATTCATCCTCATCTTTTGTCTCCTCATCTAAACTATTTTTTTTGAGAAATTTACGACTGTGGACCCCACCTTTTATCCAATGGTTTTTACGAAGCAATACAAACTTAACATACGCACTTGGACCTCCTCGTATGGACACCGAATTTGAGGACGAAAATACCCCTGCCTTCCTCTGGCTAGCGTGTAGAGACGAGCGCTGACGAACGATCAGGTGTGGGAAACTCAGGTGGGGCCCACTGTGATGTTTGTGAGAAATCCTCCTCGTCTAAGTTCATTCATAAGGTCACAAAGACCTGGATGAAGAGGAAAAACAAATTCCATATGAAAGGGTTTCAATGGTAGACGTTCAATTCCCCCATGCTTTTACGGTGTGGTCCACATGATGATAGCTAGATCTGTCTTATTTTTCACCTCAAGCCTTAATACGAGTTCGCTAAATAGATGGAGCGGTTTTAGATATAACACATACCTCATAATGGGACCCACAAAATTGGTGGGGATTACAATGAGAAGAAGAAGAAGAAGAAAAAAAATCCGGCGAGAAGGGTTGGGACACAGTCGACCGAGTCAAAGAGCCTATCGCTATGGATTATAACAGTAGCCATATAGCGTAGTGCTATGCAATTATTTTTTTACATGGAGAACATTTTCCCCCATTTTTTCTATAGTACATAATTATATAAATATGTATATATGGATATGCGACTTTTTTCCCTTATTTATTTATTTATTATTTTTAGTACATGGAGAAATTCCATTATATTATATAAATATATATAAGTATATATATTTTTATATTCCATTATAAGGTATGTGTTATATCTAAAAGTCCATCTATTTGATGAGCTCGGGGCAAACTAGAAAAATAAAGATGATTTAGTTATCACCCAGATCCATAGCTCAACTGGCAGACTGAGTGGAAATACCTCGTTTCAATACTTGAGGTCTTGGTATCGATCCTAAGAGCGGGGCAAGCATGAAAAAGAGTGGGACAAACATGAAAATGACCAGGGTAAACATGAAAATGAAAAATCAAGTATGAGGGGCAAACTAGAAAAAAAAACGGCGAAAAATAGCGGGGAAATATGGAGCGGGGCAAACTAGAAAAACAGTGGGGCAAACTAGAAAAATAGCGGGGGAAAACATGAAAAATAGCAAGGCAAACTAGAAAAACAATGGGGCAAACTAGAAAAATAGTGGGAAAAATATGAAAAACAGTGGGACAAACTAGAAAAGCAATGGGAAAAAAACATAATAAAAAAAAGTGGGGAAATATGAAAAATTGAATGAAACCTGGAAAACACATTATAAAAGCAATGATTGAATGCCTACCTTTGAAAGCTTTTTGGAGTACACATGAAAAACAAGGATTGAATGCTTACCTTTGAAAGCTTTCTGGAGTACGCAATAGTTTTGGGTCAAACTGATGTTTTTGTTTTCCGTTCATTCTGGACCTTATGACCTTATGAACAAGCTTAATGAAAAATAAGCATCTCAATGGTCTTTAGAAAAGTTTCAATGACGAGCATCATTATCCCCGTGTGTTTCGCACAGTCCACTTGAGCTTTGGACATGCTTCCATTTTGGGCTCATGCCCTAAAATGAGGTTTAAAAAGGGATGACTGACATTAATAAAACACATACATCGTTGTAGGCCTCATACAGTCCAATCATCAAAGATATTGGTAGTGTTTGGCTCACCACACAAGCCCACTCGAATGGATAGGGACCCCACTACCGAAGTTGTTTTCGAAAAGCTCTATGGGCCCATCATAATAGATGTGTTTTATCCATGCTAGGTGGCTGTCCATTTTACCAGCTCATTTTAGAGTATGAGCACGAAAGTGATGCAAGTTTAAACAAGTGCAACTCAACATTTTTGGGGGCCTTAGGCAAGTCATAAAAATAAGGCTTAGAATTTAATTTTTGAGAACTTAATTAGCAATAAAGTAGGTAGTTGTGGTCCTAGGTTTTAGGAGAAGAATTTATTGAGAATGATGTTATTATTTTGAAAAGAGACGATAGAGTTGGACTAATATTATTGATAGTGCTAGTTTCTAGGATTTATTTTTACTAGGAGTTGGAAACATGAGCTCCGCTGTTTTTCATGTTTTCCCTGCTGTTTTTCATGTTTTTCATATTTTTTCCACTGTTTTTCATGTTTTCCCTGCTGTTTTTCTAGTTTGCCCCGCTGTTTTTCATGTTTCCCCCGTTGTTTTTCTAGTTTGCCCCTTGTTTTTCTAGTTTGCCCCACTGTTTTTCTAGTTTACCCCACTATTTTTCATTTTCCCCTGCTGTTTTTCTAGTTTGCCCCACTGTTTTTCTAGTTTGCCTCGTTGTTTTTCCATATTTCCCCCACTGTTTTTCAGTTTGCCCCGCCGTTTTTCTAGTTTGCCCCGCTCATACTTCAGTTTGCCTCGCTCTTTTTCATGCTTACCCCGCTCATTTTCATGTTTGTCCCGCTCTTTTTCATACTTGCCCCGCTCTTAACATCGGGGGATTGGGTGGTGTGTGTTTAGATTCACTATCAGATCGAATTACAATTTATTAGCTAATTAAATTGTGGTGATTTCTCTCAGCATTCTTGTGAGAAGATTCAGAGGTGATTTTTCTCCGAGAGCTTAAGATATCTCGGTCATTCATTAGTTGTGGCTCATCATGGATATGCACTGGCCCGGAAATCAATCTTATCCAATCATCAGATAGGCAACCCCAGCTGATTTCCAGTTTGATCGCGAAGTGATTGAAATTGACCACGAACTGAATGAAATGCATCCAGACCTTCCAAATCAGCAAATCCAAAGGACCATAATCTTTTTTTTTTGGAAGGCAGACCTCGTTCTGTTTGGGCATATACACAATTATGAGAGAACATGTGCGGTGTACCAAAAAGAGTGCAAGGCCATGCCTACAAAAGATAAAGATGGCGTGGACACATATGATCACAACAACTACACTGCACCCGTTCATGCTATTATTGGAATGGCTGGCTTTGACTTGGACCATTTTCCCGAGAGTGTAAGTACATCATCCAATTAACACATGTTCCTAGTTTGCTCTGCTGATTTTCTAGTTTGCCCCGCTGATTTCTTAGTTTGCCCCGCTGATTTTCTAGTTTGCCCCGCTCAATTTCATGTTTGTCCTGCTGATTTTCTAGTTTCCCCCACTAATTTTGTAGTTTGCCTCGCTGATTTTCTAGTTTGCCCCGCTGATTTCTTAGTTTTCCCCTCTGATTTTTTAGTTTGCCCCGTTGATTTCTTAGTTTGCCCCGCTAATTTTCTAGTTTGCCCCGCTGTTTTCCTAGTTTGCCCTGCTGATTTTCTAGTTTGCCTCGCTGATTTTCTAGTTTCCCCCGCTCAATTTCATGTACGGTTGAAAGTTGGGCGGGTTCAACCCGACCGACCTGTGACCGACCCGACATTAGGTTGGGCTCGGGCAGGATATATCGGGTTCGATCTCAAGCTTAGGCTATACAAACACTAACCCGATAAAACTTAGGTTGGGCTTGGGTTGAGGTCTCAGGTTGTCCGACCCAACCCGAACCCGATCAATATATTAGTTACTTATAAATTATAATTGAGTGTGGATTGTTTGTGTAGAAGGTACACTAGTGATGTTGGGTCTCATTTGTCCACGTCATTTCCAAGGATTCACGCTAACAAGATATGCGGGATTTCTCTCTCCCAAATAGATTGCGTGCTATGTTACATGACTTTTTAAAGGAGTAGTCCTATATTTTAGCTTGATTTTTTAAAGAAAAATATGAAGTTCTTTATGATGAATAATCACATATATAATTAATAAAATCATAGATACAAAAAATAAGTCCTATATTGAAATATAATAAACTAATGTAATAACGAAAATATTAGCACGTATATACTCGACCAACCCAATCAACCCGTCGAGCCCTCTTGGGTTGGGCTTAGGTTGAGAATTCTCAACCCAAGATTGGGTTGGGTTGGGTTGTATTAGGGTTGAGCACCAACCTGAACCATCGAAGTGATTGAAATTAACTACGAACTGAATGAAATAGATTTTCGACCTTCGACCCAATGGAATCTTGGAAAATAACTAGGTTGGTTGGCTAAATTAGCTTCTCCTACCCCAAAATCATATGTGGTAAGTTAAGTAAATCATTCTAGGTTAGGAGATGTTTGTTAAACAAATAGACAAAAAAATGAATTAAAAGATAGAAAAATATTTTTATATACTTATATATACATATTTACATAATTATGTATTATAGAAAAATGTAAGGGGAAAAATTTTCTCCATGTAAAAAATAAAAAATAAAAAAAATAAAAAAGATAAAAAAGTGCATAGCACTACAGTTATGGCTACGGTTATAATCCGTAGCGATAGGCCAAGCTCTGACCCGGTCGACCCCAACTCGCTGGCTGTATTTTTTTTCCTCTGACCCGGTCGCCCGGGTCCTAACCCCGTTGACCCTAACTAGCTGACCTAGTTTATTGAGTCCCTGGACCAAGGTACCTATGGCTACGAATTAGCGACACATATAGTTACGGTTATAATCCGTAGCTATAGAGGCTGCCAAATCCATAGCTATAGGCCGGTTTTTTTTTTTCTTTCTTCCTGTTGTAATCCCCACCGATTTTTATGGGTCCCATTATGAGGTATGTGTTATATCCAAACCGTCCATCTATTTGGAGAACTTGTATTAAGGCTTGAGGTGAAAAATAAGACAGATCTAGCTATTAAGTGGACCACACTGTGAAAGGTAGTGGGGAATTGAACGTAGCCCGGATTATTCTCCACTTAAACGATTCTCCTTGATAACCTTGCCATTTCAATTGTTACTATGGTCGAACCGATAGACAATGTGTATGAACCTCAATAGGTAAAATCTTATACATGCATAAATAAGTAATATAGCTAATGTAAAAGTGATTAGTTAAAATTATATAAATCAAATAAAAAAAAAGCTTTTGGATAGGTTAACAAGACTAGTCTAAGGAGGGGAGAATTGCCTATTACTCGATGATCCAGGCAAATGACAAATCAAGCCTTCATTGACAAGGTTGATCTTCACACCAGTCCCTTTCTTCAATTATCAATCTTTGTGAGCTCTAAATTTTAAAATTTAAATATTAATGGGTTTTGATGCCCTATACTTTAAACAACTCAGTTGAGTCACTCAACTAGAGTTAATTTCTTAAGTTTTAAGACTACAAACCATACACCCATATCCATGGCTCAAGTGGTAGACCGAGTGAAAGATACCTCGTTTCAACACTGAGGTCTTGGTATCGATTCCCTAGAGGGGGTGGCTAACAGTGAAGTATGAACTGACAACGGGTGTACTAACATGTAAAAAATAATAATAAAAAAGACTACAAACCATCTTATATGAAGCATACTTGCATGACAATTCAGACCATTCAAGTTGTGACCCTTATATGAGATGGAGATGGTGTTGTGAGGTTTTCTATTTGGTGTGTGGGGCCTTATTTTAGTGAGGTTAGCACATGTGGGCTCGAGGGGCCCACTGTGATGTATGGGTTTGTCTACACTCGTGAAACATTTTCTTTTCTTCATTTCATTGCTTGTATTGGATTTTTTGAATTCATGTTGATTTCAGTCACTTCTTGATCCTTGGGAAAAAAAATTCATCTGTGGACTTGGATTTGGAACTTTCTTGCTATTGTTTTTCATATGCATCGCTGAAACTGATGAGAGAGCCCCGCCCAAATTTCATGCAAGCACCTAGTGGATGAAGATTGATGCAAGTGGTTGCATTTCTTTTCTACTATGGCATTTGCTTATATATCATTTCTGATGGTGGAGGAAGTCACGCATGTCTTGGTGCAATTCGCCACGGACTATCAGTCGCATGTTTTTCGTGTCTTCCCACGGCAACCCACTGACTTCCCTTGCAAAGTCAGAGGCAGCTTTAAAAACCTCCTGCAAGAGGAAAAAAAGCTCAGAACTGCATTGAGCAAGTTCTCTAAAGCAAGAAGGGCAACTTGAGTTTGGGTCAGGTTGGGTTGGGGTTGGGGTTGGGGTTGGGTAGGTTTGTCAAGGTCATTGAGTTAGATTAGGGTTGGAAAGCACCAACCTAATTTGAAATTGTGTTGGGTTTTAGGTTAACCAAATTCTGGTTGGGTTAGGAATAATCATATTGCGATGAAAACGGAGGGGTATTACATAATTCGATGAACATGATGTATTACAAATAGAACATCATTGTGGGGCGTAGCAAGCATAATCGGATTGCGTACTGAGTTAGTCAGTACGCTCCCATTGTACTTAGTAAACTCAGTTGGGCCCACATTGAATGTATGTAGTATATCCACGCCGTCCATCCGTTTTTCCATTTATTTTAAGGGGTTTAGCCCACAACACAACTCACTCGACTTGACATGTTCTTCTTCTTCTTCTCCTTTTTTTTTTTTTTTTTTTTTTTAATGCTTATGCACAAAGAGAGTTTTTGTAAAACGGATGGATCAAGAAGAGAACATGATTCTAGTGCTACAATACAACTCATAGTTTATTAGTGAAATTAAAAAAAAGAAAAAAAAAATATTTGAAGAAAGGAAAACTCCTTTAGGACACCTTCATTAGTGATGTTTGTTTGTTATCAAACCTATTTGTAAGATCATACAGACATGGATTAAGCCAAAAAAACACAATTATAAGCTTGATCCAAAACTTTTGTGGCCCACCTCCTCCACTTCAGATCCTCCACCAGATGATGAAACTGTCCCTTTCTCTATTGATGAAAATGATGTCTCAAAATTCGCTTCAAAATAAGAAGCTTAAGTGGGCCATGTGATAGAAAACAATGTAGATTGAAATCTGACAAAATGGAAAATAGACGGGGTCGACCGGGTCTGACCCGGTTGACCCCAACTCGCTAGACAGTTACTTGGTCGACCGGGTTGTGACCTGGTCAACCCCATTTAGGTGAAATTTATCTAAATGGGGTCGACCGGGTAACTAGTTTATCTGGTTCCTGGACCAAGGTACCTATGGCTACAGATTAGCGGTACCTATGGCTATGGTTATAATCCATAGCCATAGAGACCGCCAAATCCGTAGCCATAGCCGGGCTTACTTAAAAACGAAGATAACAAGTTGGGGTCGACCGGGTCAGAGCTAGGCCTATCGCTACGGATTATAACCGTAGCCATAATTATAGTGTTATGCACTTTTTTCTCTTTTTTATTTTTATTGTTTTTATTTTTATTTTTTACATGGAGAACATTTTCCCCCTTACATTTTTCTATGGTACATAATTATGTAAATATGTATATATAAGTATATAAAAATATTTTCCTATCTTTTAATTTATTTCTTTGTCTATTTATTTAACAAGCATATGTCCTAAACTAGAATGATTTACTTAACGTACCACATATGATTTTGAGGTAGGAGAAGTTAATTTAGCCAACCAACCTAGTTATTTTCCAAGATTCCATCAGGTCGATGGTCGAAAATCCATTTCATTCAGTTCGTAGTCAATTTCAATCACTTCACGGTCGGATTGGTTTGGGTTGAAAGTCGGGTGGGTTGGTTCGGGTTGGTGCTCAACCCTAACCCAACCCAAGGTTCCTATACCTAAACCTTGACCCAACCCAACCCAATCTTGGGTTGGGAATTCTCAACCTACGCCCAACCCAAGAGGGCTCAACGGGTTGATTGGGTTGGTCGGGTGTATACGTGCTAATATTTTCATTATTACATTAGTTTATTATATTTCATTATAGGACTTATTTTTTGTATCTATAATTTTATTAATTATATAAGTGATTATTCATCATAAAGAAATTCATTTTTTTCTTTTAAAAACCAAGCTAAAATATAGGACTACTCCTTTAAAAAGTCATGTAGCATAACACGCAATCTATTTGGGAGAGAGATCCGACATATCTTGTTAGCGTGAGTCCTTGGAAATGACGTAGACAAATGAGACCCGACATCACTAGTGTACCTTCTACATAAACAATCCACACTCAATTATAATTTATAATTAACTAATATATTGATTGGGTTCGGGTTAGGTCGGGCAACCTGAGACCTCAACCCAAGCCCAACCTATGTTTTATCGGGTTGGTGTTTGTATAGCCCAAGCTTGAGATCGGACCTGATATATCCTGCCTGAGCCCAACCCAATGTCGGGTCAGTCACGGGTCGGTCGGGTTGAACCCGCCCAACTTTCAGCCTTACATGAAATTGAGCGGGGGAAATTAGAAAATCAGCAAGGTAAACTAGGAAATCAGCGGGGGAAACTAGAAAATCAGCGGGGGAAACTAGGAAATCAGCGGGGCAAACTAGAAAATCAGCGAGGCAAACTAGAAAATCAATGGGGAAAACTAGAAAATCAGCGGGGCAAACTAGGAAATCGGCGGGGCAAACTAGAAAAAACAGCGGGGCAAACATGAAAAATAGCGGGGGAAACATGAAAAACAGTGGGGCAAACTAGAAAAATAGTGGGGAAAATATGAAAAACAGCAGGATAAACATGAAAAACAGTGGGGGAAACATGAAAAATAGTGGGGGAAACAAAATTAGAAGAATTTCTTACAACCATTGGTGTCATTCTTCTCTCAAGACTATTTGGGTGGCAGCAAAAGTTTAATCCTAAACAGCTTGTTTAGGTCAAGCTGTCCTAGACCAGTTATTTTCATGCTATTTGTCAAGTTTTCAAAAGAGAGGGGTTCTCTCATATTTAATGCATGTACGCATCAAAATTTTAGCAAATGTGGCCCGATGAACATGTGGTGCATATATGACGTTTGAAAATGTACGGTGGCATGACTTATAGGTGCTTGATGGCGCATGGTGCACAAATTGATGCATGATGCATGCACATGGAAGATGTGGCACATGAAAAGAATCCACATAAGAAGGAAAAAAATTGTACCGCAGCCCTCAGCTCGCTGTTCCACCATTGTACTCTTTTTTTTAAGGAGAACTTTTTCTCTCCTACATTTTTCTCTAATACATATTTATATAAATATGTATAGATAAGCATATAAAAATATTTTTCTCTCTTTTTATTCATTTCGTTCTTTATTCATTTAATAAACATATCTCTTAAACCAGAATGAGTTACTTGACATACCATATAGGATTTGGGGGTAGGAGATGCTACTTTAGCTAACCAACCTACTTATTTTCCAAGATTCCATCTAGTCGATGGTCGAAAATTCATTTCATTCACTTCGTGGCCAATTTCAATCAGCTCGTGGTCGGAATTTCACCACCTATGGATACTTGAACGCTTGAGCGAGTGTTGAAACTCCTAATAGTCTACCACCCGAGTAGGGCAAACATGAAAATGAGTGGGGCAAACTAGAAAATCAGGGGGGCAAACTGAAATATGAGCGGGGCAAACTAGAAAAACAGCGGGGCAAACTAAAACATGAGGGGGGCAAACTAGAAAAACAGCGAGGCTAGAAAAACAACGGGGCAAACTGAAATATGAGCGGGAGCAAACTAGAAAAATAGCGGGGCAAACTGAAATATGAGCGGGGCAAACAAGAAAAACAATGGGGAAAACTATCTGATTTTGCTGATGAATTTAGAACTTTGAACATCTTTTCTTTGAGAGTAATGATCTCCTACAACCAGTTGTTGGATAGCTTATAATACAGTCCATCTAACCTGTAAACCTATCATTTACCTGGGACATGAGGGCCATGCTAAAGGAGGGATTCACCTTGAAGAATCATTTGGTTTAAAAACCAGGCCATTGTGCATGAAAAAAATAGAGAGTTTAAATCAGAGATGTTGATGGTGTGCTTCCATGTACTCATTTGGCCCACCTGATAAATGAGTAGGGCTGATTTTTATGCCAGCTGACCTACATGGTGGGTCACATTTCTTCATAGTTCAAATATCCTATACATGACATATTGACACATGTGATTAGTTGTATCTTAAGCTAAGCAACAATGAATTTTCTAAGATTCTATCGCTGTTTTTCATGTTTTTCCCACTGCTTTTCTAGTTTCCCCCGCTGTTTTTCATGATTCCTCCTCTGTTTTTCATGTTTCCTCCGCTATTTTTCTATTTTGCCCCGCTGTTTTTCATGTTTTCCGCACTGTTTTTCATATTTTTCCTGCTGTTTTTCTAGTTTGCCTCGCTCATTTTCATGTTTCTCTTGTTTTTTCATGTTTCCACTATTTTTCTAGTTTCCCCCACTTTTTTCATGTTCCCCCCGCTGTTTTTCTAGTTTGCCCCGCAGTTTTTCTTGTTTCCCCCGCTATTTTTATAGTTTGCCCCATTGTTTTTCATGTTTCCCCACTGCTTTTCTAGTTTGCCCCACTATTTTTCTAGTTTGCCCCGGTCATACTTCAGTTTACCCCGCTCTTTTTCATGCTTACCCTGCTCATTTTCATGTTTGCCTCGCTCATATAACCGTAGCCATAACTGTAGTGCTATGCACTTTTTTCTTTTTATTTTTTTTATTTTTATTTTTTACATGGAGAACATTTTCCCCCTTAGGGCCCGTTTGGCTGGGTGGATTGGAAGGGAGTGAATGGTATTAGGGTGGATGGCATGGATTTCAAGGTAATGATGGTGTTGTTAGTGGATTGTCTTAAGATTCATGGGATTGCTATATCCCGAGATTGATATATAGATTCTGTTTGGCACGCCCGACCAATCCCGGGATTAAACCTTCCCATCCATTTCAATCCCTCAAACTAAACACGTCCCAGGCAAATTTGAACGGATTAGGGTGGATTGGATGGGATTTAAAGGTAATGATAGTGTTGTCGTGTTGTCAGTGGATTGTCTTAAGATCCATGGGAGGATCAGGTCACCCTGTTTGTTTGGCACTCCGGGCCAATCCCGGGATTTAACTTCCAATCCGCTCGGCCAAATGGGCCCTTACATTTTTCTGTAGTACATAATTATGTAAATATGTATATATAAGTATATAAAAATATTTGGTAATTAGCTTCTCCTACCCCAAAATCATATGTGGTAAGTTAAGTAAATCATTTCAGTTTAGGAGATATACTTGTTAAATAAATAGACAAAGAAATGAATTAAAAGATAGAGAAATATTTTTATATACTTATATATACATATTTACATAATTATGTATTAAGGAAAAATGTAAGGGGTAAAACGTTCTCCATGTAAAAAATAAAAATAAAAATAAAAATAAAAAAGAGAAATAAGTGCATAGCACTATAGTTTTGGCTACGGTTATAATTTGTAGCGATAGACCCAACTCTGACCCGGTTGACCAGGTCCCAACCCGGTCGACCCCAACTCACTGGCTTCATTTTTTTTTTCCTTCTTTTTCCCCTGTTGTAATCCCCATCGATTTTCATGGGTCCCATTATGAGGTATGTGTTATATCCAAACCGTCCATCTATTTGGCGAACTTGAATTAAGGCTTAAGGTGAAAAATAAGATAGATCTAGATATCAAGTGGACCACATTGTAAAAGGCAGTGGGGAATTAAATGTCTACCATTGAAACCCTTTTAGGTTTTACAGAAGTTTTGGATCATTATGAAATTTGTTTTTCCTCTTCATCCAGGTCTTTGTGACCCTATGAATGAACTTAGACAGGGAGGATTTCTCAAAAACATCACAGTGGGCTCCACCTAAGTTTCTAATGGTTGACGCTCACTCAACATTGTTTTCTGTAATGTGGTACACTTGAGATTTAGATATACCTAATTTTTGGTCTCATACCATAAAATGATCTGGAAAAATATATGGACGGCATGGATGAAAAGTATACATCATGGTGGGGTCCACAGACCACCGACCGTCCGCCATTAGCAGGTGGCAGGGGGAGTACCGAATCCGTTTCTGTCAAAAGGAGGGGTATTTTCGTCTTGAAATTCCAACTCCGTACGAGGAGGTCCAAGTGCGTATGTTAAGTTTATATTGTTTCAAGAATATCCAACGGATAAAAGGTGGGGTCCACAGTCATAAATTTCCCTATTTTTTTTCCTTATTTAATGCGCTCCATTACCTATACATTTGGGAAGGAGTCATGAGCGGAGTGACATGTTGAGTCCCAAATCACGTTACTAAGTTATGTGGGCCCCACCATGATATATGTGTTGTATCCATATCACACATCTATTTGTAGAGATCATTTTAGGACGTGGTTCAAAAGAATGAGGCAGATTTAAAACTGGAGTGGACCCCACCACAGAAAACAGTGGGGAGAGTGACGCCTACCGTTGAAACCTTCCTAAGGTCCACCATGATATTTATTTGAGATACAACCTGTTCACAATATAACATAGACATTAAAGAAGGGAAAACACAAATATCAGCTCGATCGAGAACTTTTGTGGCCCTTAGAAGTTTTTAATGGTGGGCGTCACTCTCTCCACTGTTTTCTGTGGTGGGGTCCATTCCAGCTTTGGATCTGACTCATTCTTTGGCTCATGCCATAAAATAATCTCTCCAAATGGATTGATAGTGTGGATACAAAACATACATCATGGTGGGACCCTAAGAACTAGGTGATGTCAATTTAGTGCCAGCTGCTACGCTAATTTTTAGCGAAAGACTTTGGCAGGAAGTTCCTGCGCTGGGAACCCAACTGGGGCTCACTGTGATGTTTGTGAGAAATCCTATCTGTCCATTCATTTTTTGAGTTCAATTAAGGACATGAAGCCAAAAATGAACCGTCTCCAAGGCTCAAGTGGGCTGAAAACGTGATAATTGAACGTCCACATTTGAAATATTTATAGGCCATAGAAGTTTTGAATCATGCTAACATTTGTGATTTCATTTCATCCCAGTAGGAATGAAGTTATTAACGGTATGGATGGCTTGTAAACATCACTGTCAAACCCAGGTAGGTTTTAACAGTAGGAATTTCCTAACCACATTTTCCTTTAGTATGGTCCACTTGAGCTTTGGATACGGTTCATGTTTGGCATCATGTCCTGAAATGAACTTAAAAAACGGATGGAAGGGCAGGATTTCTCACAAACATTGTAATGGGCACCACCTGGTTCCAGGAACTTCCTGCCAAAGTCTCTCAAGAAATCAGCGCAAATTTACAGCCGACACTGAAGTGACGTGTATGTTTTGTATCCACACCGTTCATCCATTTGGAGAGATTATTTTATGGCATGAGCCAAAGAATGAGTTAGATCTAAAGTTGGAATGGACCCCACCACAGAAAACGGTTGAGAGGGTGACACCCACCATTAAAAACTTCTACGGGCCACAAAAGTTCTCGATCGAGCTGATATTTGTGTTTTCCCTTCTTTAATGTCTATGTTATATTGTGAACAGGTTGGGTCTCAAATAAATATCATGGTGGACCTTAGGAAGGTTTCAATGGTAGGCGTCACTCTCCCCACGATTTTCTGTGGTGGGGTCCACTCCAGTTTTGGATCTGCCTCATTCTTTTAGACCACGTCCTAAAATGATCTCTACAAATAGATGTGTGGTATGAATACAACACATATATCATGGTGGGGCCCACAAAACTTAGTGACGTGACATGTCAGTCCGCTCATGACACCTTCCCAAACGTACAGGGAATGGAGAGCATTAAATAAGGAAAAAATAGTTTAAATGAGGAGAGAGACAAGAGGAGGGTGAATGTTTACAAAGGACCACTAAAGAATGTGTATACACATGAAATACTTTGGTGATGGACAATGTATCTTGCAAATCCGGTCCGTTAATTGGGTAGGGTCTATTGTAAGTATATGAGAAAAAATATATATATTTTTATTGATAACATGATATCATCTATAAGAAAATTGAATTGTTAGAAATCTACTCCAATAGTCCATATTCAAGTTACATGTGTGGTTCTAGTGTTGATGACAATTTACTAACTTTCGGTACATAAAATTTTATCAGCGTGCTCTATTTGATAAATGGCTTGGATCTATGACACATAATTCCCAACATACTAATGTAAAACTCAGTGTCACATATCCTCACGTGTGGTGCATTACATGTGTATGAAAATAAGAATTTTGATATTTAATGCACAACTAGTTGGACCAAAACTCACGGTCCAACTAGTTGTGTGTGAGCATTTCTCTCTCCCTCTCTCTCTCTCTATATATATAAATATATAATTAACAATATAATATTATATTATATTATACTACATACATGTATGTGGTGGGCCCCATGTGGGACCCACCTATTGGACTGATGGCCTAGGATACCTCACACCAGCTATATGTATTGACATCAGTTAGTTCTGTGGGCCCCACCATGAGGAATGTGTTATATCCAGCCGTCCATCCAATTTTCCAGATTATTTTAAGGGCTGACCCACCTTGATTGTATGCGATTTATCCAGCCGGTCCATCTGGCTGAGGTGGACTGCTGGGCTGGCCCATCTCTTGGATGGCCCACGCCTTGGTGGGACCCATTGTGATGTTGTATTGGGCCTGCACTGCCTTGGGGGCTTGCCCAAATACTAGGCAGGCCCATCGTCAATTGGGCCAGCAATCAGCAAATCTGCTGTGTGCACCATGACGTTAGTGTTTATCCACACCGTCCGTCTGATGGGTGCACCTTGATACATGTGTTTTAGCCACGCCATCCAGTCCATTAGACTTGTGGCCCACTTGATAGATGTGTTGTACATCCATGTCGTTCATCTGGTGGGCCCATTTGGAAGGTGCAGGCCCACCTACTGGTTATACAGGGCCCACCTACTATGAGGCTCTTGTATGCGGCCCAATGCGATATACTATGAGGCTCACTTGATATGTTTGTGGCCCATCTATGAGGGCCATTAGTGCGACCCACTTGATGTGTATGAGGCCTATGTATAGGGCCCACCTGTGATGTGTATTAGACCAATGGGCGAGGTCCATTGTGATGTGTTCTAGACCCATGTGTTGAAGCCCAATGTAATGTATATAAGGACCTTGAGAGGGCCCAATGAGACATATGTGAGGCCTTTATGTGGGCCGGATGTGATGCATATGAGGCCCATTGCGATGCGAGACTCCACCATGATGTATGTAATGATGTTTATGGTGGACACTGCTTGGGAGCGATGATGGTTGAATGTCCACATTGATCAATCACTCCTCATAACAAGCATGTAGATGATGTGTATGAGCATGTATCATGATGTTATGCTAACACATACTCATAGTCGGTATTGATAATCGGCCTATATACAAGGCGGGGTCCATAGAAGGACAACAGATCTAAACCATAACATAAAGATCGCTCCTCAACAGTGGATATACCAAATTTAATACCATAGATTCTTCTATCTATGGCCAGAGGTGATGATGCGTCCTTCTCATAATAAGGATGGGCCTAAATAGCCTACTCAAGGGGTGGGCTTCTAGGTTTGGGTACTCTATTAGCACCAATGAGGGCCTAATAATTTGGGGTAGCCCAAAAAGGTGAGATGGATCATACTTGTACTAGTGGGGGCCCATCAATTTGGATTAGCCCACAACAAGGGGAGATGAGAACAGGCCTAACAATGGGCCCTAGGGAGGATTACAAGGTGGGCATTTAACCACCATTGCTTTTACAATGTGGACATTTAACCATCATTGCTCCTAAGGCATGACCCATAAAATCTATCTCATGATGGGGGCCTAAGGCCCTATACTAGCTAAGATAATAGTTGGGCATCATAAATATTACTATATACATCATGGTGGGTTTACACATCATAATGGCCTCACCACATAGGCCTCTCATACATCACATTGGGCCTACCATATGGGCCTCTCATACACTACATTGGGCCTCATCATATGGGCCTTTCATACATCATAATGGGCCTCACCAAATGGGCCACATAAACATCACAATGGGCCTCATACACATCCTGTTGGGCCTCACAGAAAGGCCTCATATACATCACATTGAGCCTCACACATGGGCCACATATACATCACATTGGACCTCACACAAGGGCCCATGGGCTAGGCACAAGGGATGGGTAGTGTGTGCAACACATACATCATAGTGGGCTTGATGGGGTAGCCCATATAGTCCATAAATAAATGGACATCATGCACAATATACACATCAAGGTGGGGTCCCACAGATCAGCCTTATAGTCCAGAAAATAGATGGGCAGTGTGCTTACAATACATACATCAAGGTAGGCCTTATACATCACAAAAATGGGCCCCACTAGCTGATATACAACGCATACATCATGGCTGGTCCCATCATCCAGTAAAATACATAAATCATGGTGGGGTCCACGTTCCACGTGGATGGCGTGGAAGAAACACGTACAACATGGTGGGCCCACGTCCAGTGGACTGGACAGCGTAGGTAAAACAAATACATCATGTGGGGTCCCACTGTCCCACGTGGACGGTGGATGTACAACACGTCCATCAAGTGGGCCTCACCGTCTAGGATTGGATGGTGTGAATACAACATCACATCAAGGTGGGTCTCACCGTTTGGACAGACGGACAACTGGATATACAATACATATCACAAGGTGGGCCCCACCCCCACATGTGCAACATGTGTGGGGTGGGTCCCATGTCCAACAATGGACGGACGGCGTGGCTAAAACACATACATTAAGGTGGAGTCCCACCGTCCAGCAGCTGGACAATGGGGAACAAACCCGTACATCAAGGTGGGTCCACACGTGTGGTCCACCATAGCTTTGCATAAAGTTGATATTTATGTTTTCTCTTCATTTAGGGGCGCTGAACGGTACTAGCAGTGTTGAACCGTCCAGCCAGATGCTGGATGTCAGCAGGGTGGGCCCCATGGACGGTCGACATGGATAAAATACATTCATCGAGCAAGGGGTCCATGTGGGTGGGCCACACATCTAGAAAATCAGGTTGATCTATGTGTTTTCCTTCATCCAGATTGGCCTGAAAATGGGCAGCATGGTGTCCCAAAAATCTGGATATGTGATCATCCCATGTATGGACAACAACATGCATTAGGTGGGCCATCATGCAAAGGATCAAATGAGAGAGAAAGAGAGAGAGAGGGAAAAGAAAATGAGAGATGGAGGGGCCTCGCCACTATGGATGCCTCTAGGATCTACATCTTACATCATACATTCATCAAGATGGGTCCCATGCATTGCATGACCCTCAAATCAATAAATCAAGGTGAGGATGCCATCCCCACCATAAATCAAGGGTCTAGATGACCCATCAATAGCATGGATTAACTCAAAACATCATGATGGGGTCCATGGAGAATGGCCCTATCATGTATCATGCATGCATCAAGGATGGGCCATTGACCACATCCAAAGGGTCAAGTAGGATCTCCACTATTGATTGGTGGGTCCTACATGATCCTAAGCAATAAAAGACAAAGATCTAAGAAAGAAAAGCAAGATCTAGTCCTAAACAAGCACCCACCTTGGATCTTGAACTTCTTCTTCCACCACTAAGTTCTAATGCTCCAAAGGGATGGGATTCAATGGTTGAAATAGGGTTTGGAGGGCTGGATTTGAGGGAAATAGAGAGTGAGAGTTGTTGAAATTTCTCACTAGGGTGGGACGTCCATGGTTTCTCTTGCTATGGGAATGAGAAAGGAAAGAGAGGGAGAGAGATAAGAGAGAGAGAGGGGCGGTCTTTCCTAGGTAATGAGTGGATTGTAAGAGGCATGGGGGGCTAGTAATTAGTGCTTGTAAGAGGCATGAGGTTAGGGGCTAGGGTAGGGTGATGTCACCCCTAGCGTGACATCATCCTAATGATGGTTTTTTAGGGAAATGTAACAACTGGGATAGGTGGGTCCCGCAATCAAGCGATCAATGACCATAATAATGTGGGGGCCATATCTTATGATTTAAGCGTCGCATTAATGCACGAGACGTGGTGAAGGTACGGTTGCAATGGCAGAGGTCTTAGGTTGAATCGGTTCGGGTTGATAGGGTGTGACTCAGGGACGCTCACAAACACTATCTACAGGTCGCGGGTCATCGAAATTCGACCGGGTGGACTGCGGGATCCTACAGAACGTCAAGATAGTAGGACACAGGCCTGACAAGCTTCTATAAAGCTATTCGACCACCCACAATGATCAGAGCTCCGAGATCTATGCTAGAATCGAAGATGCAATTGGAGCAGGTCATCTTCCTCAGCAAACCTTGGTCCTTGATTTGCTACAGGTCACGTTCTGAGGCAACTGGAGTGAAGGAAGTGAAGAAGATAAGGAGGTGAAGAAGATATAAATAGAAAGAAAGAAGAAGAAAGAGGAAGATGAAGGTGCGGCTGTTGCACCGCACCAACATGACCCGACTCGTCCGAGCCATAGGTTGGACCAACACGAGGGCCACTACCGCGTTAGGTTTGGCTAAGTCCAGACTTGCTCTAGCCATTCCAGAAAGGAGAGATAGAGAAGAAGGAATGAGAGAGAAGAGGATTCGTTACAGTGGGTCCGATAGGGCCATGCGCTGGCTGCTGAGTTTCGTTTGAGTCGACTCGGTCCAGACCCTTACTGGACCTTTAGTAGATGAAAAGCGGAAGGAGGAGAAAGAAAAGAAATGAAAGAGAAGATGATGAAGAAAATCAGCACACACACATAGAGAGAGAGAGAGAGAGAGAGATGAAGGAGAAACGAAAGAGAGAGAGAGAGTGTTGCTAGTCTGCCACTCTAGCTTGACTTGAGCTGAGTCGTTGACTCGTTGTGTCGACTCAGTCAGGTTAAGACTGGGTTATGGTCAATCTTAGTCCCTGTTGGACATGACAGGGAAGAAAAGAAAGGGAAAGAGAGGGAGCATGTGAGAGAAGAAGAAGATATGTGGCGAAAACTTCTCCATGCTAGCTGAGTCTACTCACCTCATTGCTGAGTCCAGCCAATCACCGAGTTCCAATTGTTGCTGGCCCTGTTTGGTTACTTTGTGTCGATGGGTAGGAAGAAAGAAGAGGATCGAGTTAAGAGGTGAAGCTCAACTCCAAGTCACATTAAATCGCATAAGGTCAAACTGAGTTAACTAACGTAAGTTAACTTTTCCTCCCAAATTAGATTGTTTTGGTTTATTATTATCACTGGTATTACCCTAACAATCATGATTATTAAGCATGAATAGCTATTAGCATGTTACGTATACTAGTATTAGTTATTATAAACAAAACCACGACTATTATACATAATATTTTATTTATCATTTTTAAATATCGTCATTGACAATGGATTGCACTGATTATTAACATAATAATGATTATTATAACCATATTAGTTAATGCCAATTACATCATTAATGATAATAATTATGTTGTTGTAATTATTTGTACACCAACTAGAGTTTAAATCTTAAAATTTATCCTAGACTTAAACTCAAGGATGAAATCCTAGACCTAGGTAATTCAAACCCTAGGTTAGGACTTTAACCATAAATAGTGTGTTAAACTTGAATCTGACCGTACCAATTTTATAATTCATGGTAGGATTTGGTTCTAGGGCGCATACGGTTTCTACCAACTTTAGCGTAGGCGATTAAGGTGATGATTTCTTCCCCTTGAGCTTTCCATTTTCCCATTAGCTTAAGTGATGGTTTTTATTTTAATTTTGGTTGATAATTGATATCTCTATCTCATAATTTTTATACCAGTTGTTGGAATTGAATTCTAGATTATGTGCTTAATATTTATCATGCATGAACATCTATATGTTGCACTTGTATATTTTCTCATGCTTGTGAATTGCTTGTGAAACTTGAATTGGTACATTGTGGGAAAACCCCACTTATAGATGTACAACCAGACTTAGGATGTAACTTGATTGATCATGATTATAATGGACTTTCAACTTAGTGGTTACTTGAATGATAAGTTAAATGGAATATTGGTGTGAGCCTACCATCCATGGGTTGTTGTATCTAAGTGGTATTTTAGAATGGTCTTTTGTCGCATAGTTTTGATATCTGTCCTATGTGGTTTAGTTTTGATATTTGCCCTATATGGCTTAGTTTTGGTATTTGCCCGATGAGGGTTTGATGTATTATTTTTATGTAACCATGCGATGGTGAGTCCCATATACTGAATTATGATTGGCCACTAGTCGATGGGTTTTCATTAAACATAGTAAGGTGGAGGTCTTATGAGCCAGGGATGGTAGGAATGAGACACTATGCCTGAGCTGTCGGCCTACGTTGGGTGATGAACCCCCCGTATAGTGACCTTTGAGTTTTATTAAACTGGCTGGTTGTCAATGGAATAATAATGAATGGGCTAATCATGCATTCATAGCATATGGGCGATGACAGGTGGCTAATTCTAGATGCTCTAGCATGTACTTATAGGATTTAGTTGAGGTATCATTTCGCTAGCTCCCAGACCACTGACTGTCGGCCCACTTTCGATGAGCTTGGCACTACGCATGTATGATGTACTTTCGCTGGTGATTGGTCACATGCATAGGTTTTTCCCAAAAATTAACTGGATGAGCATCCCCAGTTGATGTGTACTTATGCATCCATGCATTTAATAAGATTGCATCGTGTATTCTTTTGAATGTTTTTTATTTATAACTATGCTTACCTAATGCGGTGGTGTGTAATCTTGAGGAGAATTCATGTTTATATTGATGAGGAGTGCAGGTGGCCTAGATGATATTCGTGTAGGTGGCCAATTATTCATCGAATATATAATCGTACAGGTAGTGCAGGTGACCTAGATGATGTTCATGTTCATATTGATGAGGAGTAAGGTACAATTGTCAAGGATGCATGATCATATTTGCTAAGAGTTGCTACGTGATTTTACAGCTCAAGATTATTTATAATTTTCTTTATTTCACATGCGATATTATTTCATTTTATAATTGTAAGTATTGGGACATTGGTTTGTATAAGTTATTATGGGCAGCCGCTCATATAATTTGAATGTATATGCAATTTTCTTTACGTTTGATTTATTCCTATTCCGCCTAAATTCTCACTCTGAAAAAGAAAATAAGAGAAAAAAATAAATATACGTGGAATTTGGTTATCTCTAAATATTAACACTCGGGTTTTTGGAAAACGAGTCATATACTCGGGTTCCGAAAACATGGGGCGTTACAATACGCCTCCGACAGGAGTATACGTTTGTAAGACCTTGTGTAAGTCTCTAGTGGGGAGTGTACGCTTGTAAAGGTTAGGGGTGAACCTATTGAAAACTCCTAAGATAGTGAAATTTGGTACACTCAAAGAGAGTGCGTCTGCTAGGAGTGGAGTAGCAAGTAGCTAAACCACTATACATCATTGTGTTTGTGATTGTGAATGTTTACAATTCTATTTATACCTGTGTTTAATTAGTTGAATTATATGAATGCTTGAATTAGATTGTGTGCTAAGTATTTGAAAGCACACACAAATCACTATCTCTTATAGATTAGTGGCTTAATTGTTGAATATATTATAGACTATGTGATTGGATACACTTGGCTTGAAAGCCGAAGTGTTATTTGCCTTATTGAGTTGAATTGTTAAATTAGTTAATTAGGCAAAGAAATTTTAAGTGGTCTTATTTACTCCATTTAAGGATTTAGTCGTAATTCTAAGCTTCACTAAGCTTCCACACACGTTGTAGTAAACAATCCATGTAATTTCAATTGGTATCAGAGCATGTTTCTCTTCAAGGACTTAACCGTCTAGAATAATATTCAAAAATGAGCTTTAGAATCATGTCTAACAATAGAGGGAGTTGTGATATGAAATGTTCATCTTTTGACTTTATACATGTAGGTAGATCTTTAAAAAAATCTAAAGAAACACATTGCACACATGCAAGGGTTATGGTCATGTTGCATCCTCATATCCAAATGTCTTAAAAATCTAAGGAAAGAATAGGACAACAAAACGGGATGAGTCTGAAGATTTTAAATCAAATTATGGAAAATCCCATAGTGTTTGAGATCGTAGTTTTATGCCCACTTTAATGGCCTCCCACATGTCCACTCTCCCTATGACTAGTGATATGGGAGAAATATCTAACCATAACACCTGGGATGAAAAAGAGACATCCTGCTCCAATAATGAAGAAGATGATGATAATGGAGATGTTAATTTGCAAGTTCCTATGACCAACTTTTCAAGAAAATTATGAAAATGATAAAAAAAAAAGTTGGCATTGGTAAAGGCTGAAAAGATTCAATTGGCTAGAACAAGTTGAATTTGAAAATCTCTTCCTGATTCAAATACAAGAAAATCTTAAGCCTAACATTGATAAGACTTTAGGGAGATGTTTGAGTCTTGAATTAGAACTCGATACAGTAAAATCTGAAAATCAAGACCTGAAACTTCAAGTTAGCCAACTTGAATCCAATCTTGTTAATGCTAAGGTGGCCTAAAATGAACATATAAGTAAATCTTTTGATGTGGATAAACCTTTTGGGGACAATAGAGGTCTTAGAAATACTAAAAATATTCATGTTACAACTTTTGTCTTGTTGGTGATCCAAAATGCTCTATAGCTTGAAGGAGTAAATCTTAATAATCTCCTATGTGCCATTCTTGTGGAGACATAGGCCACATGAGGTTTAAATGCCTAATATATAAAAATTGGTAATCTACCTCAGTCCCGAACCATATAGGTAAATTTACTCGGACTGAGAAAATGGCACACTCTAAGAAAAGTCATCTTAGACGATCACTAGTAAAGAAGAAGTTCATATCCCCTCCAAACATGAATACCTATATGAGGGAGTTGATGAAACTGGATGTCATTTTGATTAAGAGAACTAAAAAAATTATTAGTCAGTGAAACAATAATAAGGGTAGGAAATAAAGATGAATATCCATTGCCAAATATAAATATCCGAATAGAGATGCACCTAGGAGAGTATAATCTATAAAAAGAAATCTCTCCCAAATTTGATCTAGGTCCTAGGAAATTCACACCCATATGGGTGGTGAAGAGGAATAGTTGATACATAGAGATGTATGTGGGCTTGATTGCTAAATCTGAGGAATTGAGCATCATTTTTTGAATTTATAGGTAAATCAACGGATTTTAGCATCATTTTATGCTTAATATGTAAATTCCATGATTTTTAACCTCATTTTCTTTTTTATAGTTTAGCTTTAAAGTTATTTACTTTTAAGTATCATATGTTTATTGCTAAACTTTCATTAATCATTGATGTTTCAAATGCTATATCATTTTAAATGACCATAATATGTGTACTCCATGTTTTTAATGTTATATGCACCCTATTTCCTTGTTAGTATGTGCATATTGGAAAATTCATGATTTATAGAGATTTTCATTTTATGTGTTTAATTGGTATATTTATGGAACTATCTCTTTATCAAATACTGACAAAAAAGGGTAGAAAGATCAAGTCCCACCAAAACAAGTTGAATTCTGTTTTACAGGTTCTGTTTGTTGTTGCAGGAAATTGATGGAGATAGGGGGAACAATGTAAGTTTACTTGTCTTGTTGTATTCAATTTGTAAATCTTTAAATTTGATATGCAATTGTTAGTGCACTGATTTTAGCACCCTATTTGTCTATTACGTAAGTCCTTATGTCGAGTAGTTAGTTGAGCCCATGGAAGCTGAAAATCGAAGACACAAGTGAATATGGAGCATTAAGGAGTAAAGAACAGGTAAATAAGGTGCATTGATGACCCTAACCTTTGACCCCAAGACATCCATTGAACCTCTAGATGATTTTGGCTTAATAGGTATACCTTATTGATCGTCTCTTAGCTTTAGGAATCTAATTGGAACATGATAAGTAAGGCTAAAAAAGGTGCAAAGCTGCTTTGAAAACATACGCCCAAAACAATAGTTTTTTAGGGCCACTCGATCCCATTAAGAAGAACTCGATGGTACTTTGATGGCATTGAAGACCCCATGATGACATTGATCGAGAGTTAGATATGTCCAACAAGAATTTACATTTTATCTGATTTTCTCGATGACATCGATGCATCATTCGATGACTTCAAAGGTTCACTTCGATGGCATCGAAGACCACTCGATAACATCTAATGGGTAACTCGAATATGTCTAGTAAGAATATCTGATTTTCATGATGGCATTGAGATACCCTTTGATAGCATCGAAGGTGTCCTCGATGACATCGAAAAAGCAGTTATTTGCCCTTTTTTAATAGTTGGAACTCGAACTTCTTATAAAGGGCATTCGATTCTTGGGCATTTGGATGGATTTTTGGTTCAATAGAACCTTAGGTGATCCATGTTCATATCTCTCATCCCAAGCCTCTAAACCAATGAGTTTTAAGTCATATTCCTTAAGATTAACACTCTAATGAGGATTCTAACCTCCACCTTGAAGATGTGCTTGAAATCCTCAATTTTCTAAAGATTAGACTCAACCTCTATAGGTTTACCATTGTCTAAATCTTTTAGAAGACCCAACTAAGTGAATCTCTTAGGAAATATAACTTCCTATTAATAGTAGGAGATTCAACCAACCACCTATCACTTTTTTCACCCAAAGGATCAATACATGCAAAGTGTTTGATCTTGGATCTGGAGACTTGGGAAAACATCGACATCATGATCGGGGGAGCAAAAGAAAGCTGATTAAAGCATGGGAGAGCATCGATCAAGCTACTAAAGAAGACGCTATAAAAGAGGCTCAATCCGACAACTAAGTTGTCAAGTGTTAGAGTCTGTATAGTCTCTTTCCTTGTGTAGGATTGAGGGTAAGAGTTTATGACTCAAACTCGACTAGGTTCTTGTGTAGGTCCTTGGCTCTTGTGTAGGGCCTAAACCTAGGTTCTTTGTACGACCTTGGCTCTTGTGTAGGGCATAAATCAAGGCATTGTATAGGTCACTGAACACAGTTGTGTACATGTTAGTCTCCGTGGGAGCCTCTGATAGGAGTAAATGTAGGTCCTTGGACTAGGACCGTGGTTGTTGGTTAGCCTATGGAAAATTAATTAAAGTCTCTTGTGGGAGCCTCCGATGAGAGTGTATGTTAGTAAGTTCTTGTGTAGGACCAAGGTTTGTAGAGCCTATAGAAAACCACACAAAGTCTATTGAAGGAGTCCTTACTTGTGTAAGATTATAAAGGTTAGAGTTTAACCTGATTTAAAACCTCCGATAGTGAAATTCGGTACATTTATGGGTTGAGTGCGTCCATCGGGAGTGAAGTCGGAAAATCGAATCACTATACATGTTTGTGTTTGGGATTGTCATTTGCTCACCTGTTTAATTATATTTATGAGATTGAATGGTTAATTAATTGTATGCATGATTAGATGAATATCAGGACTTGACAGTTAACACATCCCACACACACATTTACACTATCATGTTATAGATTATTGCTTATTGCATATCATTTGTAGTCTATGTGATTGGACTCTCTATTGGCTTGGAAGCCTTAGAGTTAATTGTCTTACTTATCTTAATTTACATATTAGCATAAGTAGGCAATTGTTATTTAAAAAGGTGAAAATTTTATTTGGTCCTAATTGCTCCCCTCTAAGACATAGACTTCATTCCTTAGCTTCGTCAAGCTTCCGCACGTGCAGCCGTGGTATCCAATTCCATGCAATTTTAGTAATATTTTTAGTTATTTTGATTTGTCATTGGTATGAACTATGATAAGATTTAGGTTAGGTTTTTGTCATATAATTGATAAAGGGGGAGATTGTTAGTGCACTTATTTGTCAATCACGTATATATGTCAATGAGTCGATCGAGCCCTTGGAAGCTAAAGATCGAAGACACGTGAAGACTTAGAGCATCAAGGAAGTGAAGAACATGTAAATTGAGGAGCCTTGGTGACCCTATCCTTAAACCTAAAACAACCATGGCTTCTAAGTGATCATGCCTTATTAGGTAAACATTTGATTGATCATTGCATAGCCTTAGGAGCCCAATTGGAACATGCTATAAGAGGTGTAAAGTTGTTATAAGATAAACAACCCAAAATAACAGCTTTTGAGTGGTCATCGAACACATTGATAGGATATCGATGGGTTTTGATAGAATTGAAGGACCGCTCGATGTGATCGAAGAAACAATGTAATAACCTAATAGAAAATTCCTGGAGTTTCTCGATGTGATCGAGGGATAGCTTGATCTTGACATTCGATCCCATCGAAGGGCCTTCCGATCTTATTTAACTATCCATTTTATAATTGTTGGAAACCTTTTTCTATAAAATTGGCACTCAGTTTGTGGGAAAAATGATGGATTTTGGTGTTTTAGAGACCCTAGTGTATCCAAGCATTAGCAAACCTCCTAGGCTCTATTCCAAAGAGATTTATGCTCTCTTCTTAGTGATTCTTCACTCTAATGAGCATTTCAAGGTCGTTTACAAGAAGAACATAATCTTAAACATTCTTTAGATTTTAGACATCAATCTCATAGGCAAATCCTATTTGTTAGTGAACTTATGCAACTTGTTTGTCAATCACATGCGTTGGTGTGTTAGGGAGTCGGTTGAGTCTTTGTTAACGGAAGACCAAAGACACATGAAGACTGGAGCATTAAGGATTGAATTATATATATATAAGGTGCCTTGGTGACCCTAAGCTTGACCCAAAACAACTCTAAAATCTCCAAATGATCATGCCTTAATAGGTAAATCTTGCTTGATCATCCCTTAGCCTTAAAAGCCTAATTGGAACATGATAACTAAGGTTATAAGAGGTGTGAAGCTGCTGTGAAATCATATGCCTAAAACAACAGCTTTTAAGTGGTCCTCTATCCCATCGAGTAGTCCTCGAGAGGTCTTCGATGGCATCGAAGACCACTCTATGGAATCGGGTAGTCATGTCGAATCTATGTAACAAGTTGTGATCATTTTATTTAAGTTTCTCGAGGGCATCTCAAATCTATCCAGCAAGTTGTGATCATTTTATTTGAGTTTCTCGATAGCATCGAGATCCCATTTGATGGCATCGAAGGGTCCCCTCGATGGCATCGAAGACCACTCGATGGCATTGGGTTGAAGTATGTAAAGTGTCCGGCAACATTTCAACTATAAATCAGTGTTTCTTGATGCCATCGACAAAGTAATTTTCTATCCACTTTTTTACAATTGGAGCTTAAACTTTTTATAACGGGCATTCAGTTTTTGGGTCTAAGAAGGGATTTTTGGTGTAATAGAATGCTATGTAATTCCACATTTATATCACACATCCTAGACCTCTAATCCTATGAGTTTCAAGTCATCTTCTTGAGCCTTAACACTAATGAGGATTCTGACCTCCAATGAGAAGATGAACTTGAATTCAACCATTTTCTAAAGGTTAGACCCAATCTTATTGGCATATCATTTATCTAAATCTTCTAGAAGACCCTCATAGGTGAATCCCCTAGGATTTCGAATATTTCATTAGTTGTAGGAGATTCTACTACCCTTTCATCACCTTGGTCACCTCAAACAGAGTATCGCATGCAAGGTGTTTATTCATGGAACTGAACAATCGACATCAACAGACGTGGGAGCAAAACATGAGCTGATTCAAGGATGGGAGAGCTTTAAAGAAGCAACCCAAGAACAACACATCAACGGGGCTCAATTCGACAAGTGTCATTTATAAGTCAATACTCTCTCTCATTGTGTAGGATTGAGGGTAAGAGTTTGTGACCCAAACTTGAATAGGCTCTTGTGTAGGGCTGAATTCACCAAACACGAGTGCATACGTGTTAGTCTCCGTAGGAACCTCCGATGGGAGTAAACGTAGGTCCTTGGACTAGGACTGAGGTTGTTGGTTAACCGATAAAAAACTAATTAAGTATCCAAAGGAGCCTCCATCCAGAGTGTACATTAGATTCTTATATAGGACTTAGGTCCTTGTGTAGGGTTGTAAATGTTAGATGTGAACTTGTTGAAAAACCTCCGATAGTAAATACCGGTATACTCAAGGAGTATGCATTTACCAGGAGTGGAGTAGGAAAATCAAACCACTATATATGCTCATGTCTGAGATTTTCATTTGAGCACCTTTCTAATTATGTTTATATGATTGATTAATTGAATTATATGTATTCATGATTAGATGAATGCTACGATTTGAATAGTTAGCACATCTCACACATGAGAGAGCATGAGAGAGCATTGGAGAAGCATCTTAAGAAGGCGCATCAACGAGGGCTCAAATATAACAAGTAAGGTTATCAATTGTAAGAGTTCACATACTCTTTCCTTATATAGGATTAAGTATAGAGTTTGAAAATAGAGAGCTAGAGATGTCCTAGAAGGGGAGGGAGGGTGAATAGGACAATGCCAAATAATCGAAATAAATGCGGAATATATAAAGATTATAAAAATCTCAATCGCTTGAGTATTGAAACCTTGATTCCAAATAATTCGTAGGACAACCTTATTTTACAAATGTCTTTAAAATCAATATTTTAAATTAACAAGAGAATATAAAAAGATTACGACATTCACCACAAGAATGAAATAATAAATAACATCCAATCACCAAAAAGAATAAAGCATTCACCACATGACACGAGTTATAGTGGTTTGGTGCTTAAAACAACCATATATACTCCACTCTCAAAATTACTACCCTTGTAATTTTGGCTTTCATTATAATAAGGTTTTCATAGGGTCATATTAACAACCTGATACAGTTCCTTGTGATTTTCACGGGCTATCATAATAAAAATCCCTTTTGTGATTTTCACGGGCTATCAAAAATAGAAACCCCTCTGAGATTTTCACAGGCTATCTCAGACAAAGCCTCACTAAGATTTTCATAGGCTATCTCAGAAAAAATCTTTAAAAAAAATAGTAAATTTACTTATCTTTAAATGTAGAAGACATGGCAGAAGCTTATAGTAGGACTTCTTTCTTGAACTTAAATGTCGCAGTGTTCAAACAGACAAAAAGAATCTAGGGTTTTATAAATTTTAAAAATGGAAAACTCAAATGCTACTTGATTCAATTGTCTTAGTTCTCAAAGAAGAGTATAGTTTACCCTCTTAGAATAAGATTAAAATGATGTAGAGATAAGGGAATTGAATAAGCTATAAAATATATTTTATAAATACTACACGCATAACTTTGCCGAGGACTTGAGCTTTTCTCTCTTGTGGAAGGATTATGTTAGTTTTCGTTATATTTTAGAATGAGAGAAAGCTTCAATTTATAGGCAAAGAGGTTGAATCTTCGGCTAGCCTAAGACTGGCTTCGGCTGGCCGGAGTTCATCGGATTCGGTCCAACGGCTCTCGGATTGCACATGATTAGATTATCCGAAATTCGGCTGGCCCGAGGACAAATTCAACTTGCCAAATTTGCCACTCAGCTAGCCGAATTCCCACAAAATTCAAACATTTGTGTTGCTGGAATTTCACTCAAACTTTCTCGAACTAGCCAAATTTCAAGCTTAGGCTACCCAAACCAAAACTTAGGCAAGCCGAATTTACAACAGAATTTGTTATTTTTCTAAGGCTTGAAGTTGGGCTGGCCGAACTAAAAGATAGGCTGGCCAAATTCCAGGGCAAAAACACCTATAAAAATCCAATATAATAAATTTTTAAAAGCACCTATTTCTAAGGTCTTTCTAAGGTTATACCACATGTGTTTTAACAAATATATGAGACACATTGTCTTGAACTTTGACTTGATCTTGTCTTGAATACAGGCGTCGATTTCTTTTAGAAGATGTGACGATCTTGACTTGATCATAAGCAAATCTTGAGCTGATCTTCAGACATGTAGAGTAGTTGTAATTCTATACTTGTGTTTCTACCTTGAAGCTTTTTTGTCTTATGAAATTTGACAATCTATGTGTGCTTAACATAATAACACTTACCACCTCTCCCTTTATCAATTTCGTGACAAAACACACAACATTACACAATATTACAACCATTAACAAGATCAACCATACACAATCTTTAATAACCTTGAAACTTCACTATGTGAGTATACCTGTAATTTTTGTAGCCATCTGTGATGCTCAGGTGATACTCCCCTGCGAAATACAACATATATTATGCAAAAATAAAATAAAATTATAGTACAAACGTTTCGGTATTCGTTCATTCCATATACTTCATTTACTCACCAATTTCTCCCCCTTTTTGTCACAAGTTGGCAAAGGAAGAATATATATCAAGGAGAGATTAATATCAAGTTGAAGTATAATATTGTTTAAGAAATGAATATCAAGAAGATTAACATTGGTTAAGACAGTGTATGAAGTATCAAACAAATCAACTCATTATAATATAAGGAAATCATATCACAAATATCCAAAATATTCAAAATATCCAGAATATCCAGTCAAACCAAAATATCTAAAATAAACAAACCATCAAATAAGTTTACTACAGATCCAACATAAGTAAGGAAGATAATCAAATTAAGCTCAGTCTAACCCAGAAGAAGATGGTGCAGGCATCGAAGGATCATCAAGCCGCAAACTCCGGTTGATGCGATGGAGTACCTTTTCATGTACTTCATTGTAGACTGTTGGGTTTGGGCTAATGAAGCCTGAGATACATGTAGAGCCTCAACCTTCTCCTCTAGTGCAAATAACCTTTCATCAAATTGAGAGTGATGATAGTCAGAATCAGTTGGATCATCAGAATCTTCTAACTCATTGAAATGGTCATCCATGGTTGTGTCTCCTGCCACCAGCAGTTCTTTTTGTCATTCTCTTTACTCAGGTAGGGGAGCGAGGTTCATCGTGTTCAAATTCGAGTTATTAAAAGGGAGTTTGGATTCCAGTGCCTTAACCATAGGTACTTGGACATTGTAATGAAAAGCAAGACTAGACATGAGATGTCCAAACAGAATCGACACATGCTTTGGATCCAAGCAAAATTAAATGATGATATAACAAATCAAAGAAGGTAAACAGAGACGAATACCTGAAACAACGGCATGGAAGACTCTAAGCATAAAGGGAGTAAGATCAGTTTTATTCCCTGCACTAGGATACACATTGGAAGTGAAGATCCGATGTAAGAAGCTGTAAGATCCGTATCCTAGTTTGTACCTGATGAGGGTCAAATATTGCATATTAGACCCCAATTATTACCTAATTTTACGTACGTGATAATGCTTAACATCATATTTTAATCGTGTTTGTGATGTAGGATGTAATTAGGAGGTTGGACTAAAAAAGGATACTAAAAGCATGAAATTAACGCTTTGAAGTCACCAAAGCAAGGGTAAGACCCCAAGGGACCAAGATTGATGAATTTAGATGCTAGATATCCAAGGAAATCAAGCCATTCACATTAAAGAGGGCCCAAAATTGGTCCAGAATGCAAGATCACATGGTTCCAACCATCCATTCGGCTCGAAACTTCATACATAGCCTGGGGGCCATAAATTAACCGTACACATAAAATTTCAGCCATTGGATACCTCTGAAAGTGGCCCAATGGACAGATCAGCCCCCTAATTCCTTAAGTGGAGCCCACCTGGTCTCTGGATGTGCCTCAACTTTGGACTCAACACCTTAAATGGGGAGACAAACTAAATGGATGGATTGGATTGCTCGTAAACATCACAGTAGACCCCACATGTGCATCGTACATGACCCCACATGTGCATCGTACATACACATGCACACGTGCACTGGCCGTGCAACAAATATCACAAAGTCGGTCAGCACACGCTGACCGACTCTAATTTCCAAACTACAAGAGTCCAATGTCTTTACGCACAGAGGCCGTTTTTGGCTAGTGGGTCCCAGTATATCATATTTTGATGATCTGGACCATTCGACGTGTCCAGAAGGGTGGCGTGACCATCACCTAGCTTTCCTTTTTGGCCCATGCACGTGTACGCATGTGAATCATTAGAAAATGCAGGATGAACGGTGGAAGAAAAACATCTGTGTACCGCACCAAAACTCGACTAAAATCATCCTTTCCTGACTGGTTTTTCGCAAGGAATACACTGAACGGGTCGGATTTCTTTGAAAATACCAATGTGGGGCCCACCGAGCGTCCCAGAGCAATAACTTTCTAAAAACGTACGTCTGGATGCACCCGACTTCCGTGGGGCGTTCTGTGACCTTGACCATGGTCAGATGGGTGATCCAGACCGACCATTGGGTCCAGGGAATGATTTCAATAAGAACCATGTTGTTCTTGTGCAACTATACACAAGAACGTGATCAGAAGATGGGAGGAAAAGACACCACATTGATTGATATTGCGGTCCACCTAAGATTTGGATTCATTCCTGATTTTGGCTCATGGCCTAAATCGGTCCTACAAATACATTAAACGGCTCTGATTTTTGAAAGAACTACTATAAATGGGGCCCATCATCACCAACGCCGAACGCGAAACCGACCTTGTTTCGCACGCTGTGTAAAGGAAGTCGGTTCTATGACTCTACTGCACCAGCTGTCTCCACTGCCTTCCATCAGCCTATAAAAGGACGTGATAGAGAGAGAGAGAGAGAGAGAGAGAGAGAGAGAGAGAGAGAGAGAGAGAGAGAGAGAGAGAGAGAGAGAGAGAGAGAGAGGAAGAAAGAGGGTAGTGTAAGAGATGTTCTTATCAATTATATTTTTCTTCTTCCCAATTGAATCTTTGTTCCATCCCATGAGTTTCTAATTTCTTAGCTAGGGCTGAGATGAAGTCCCTAATTTGAATGATTCTTGTTATTTGTTGATTTCATCTGGAATTGATTGATTTATTTCTTTCTCTATTATGCTTAAATAAAAACTCCATACCTCTCCAATCTATGAGCTTAACCAAAGTCTAGAAGTGGATGTTGTTTGGAAATCTTATTCTAGATGTGCTTGTGTCTGACCATGAACAGGTTTTCCTACAGAGAAAGAAATCGAAATTTACATCTATTCATGCCTAAATAAGGATGGAAAGATGTGATCCTTGTGCTTCAAGGGAATTATACATCATGTGTGCCTGACCAAGGACATAGATTGTGCTTTATTTATTAAATTTACATCAATCTGAAGTAGGGTGAATCAACAAGTAAAACAAGGGTTAAGATAATTAGGGGTGGATTCAAAAGTCCTAGTATTCTCCTTGAGTGAATTTTTCTTCTTGTTCTCAGTTATTTTTCATCAATTTTTGTTAGTTTACTTAATACCTAGCTAAACTATTTCTTAGATTAGTTAAGAAGAAAATAAAATTTGAATTGTGACAACCAGTCCTCGTGGGAACGATCTCATAATACATACCGTGTCTACATTTGATTCGTATACTTGCGAGTTTAAAATTAATTTAAATTAGGTTGGTTTAAATAAAACATCAGTACCGTTTCGTATACTCCTACGGTCCTCCCGGTCGAATTTCGGCAACCCACGACTTGTAACCGACATTTGCGCATGAGCCTAAGCCGAGTCCTGCATATCTGAGCCGACTCGACTCAAGACTTGTACCAGTGAGACCGCGCCGTCGCCTTGGTTCTAGCGCCATATCTCACGCGCTGAGACATACCTGGGCTAGGAGATATGGGACCAAGTTCAATTCGAGGAAAACACTGCACTTTGCATAACCCAAGACAATCTTTCAAATCAATCATATCACATCTCATCAATCAAGTACTTCATTACCTCACATGTCAAGTACATGCCCTATCCCCAAGCAACCCCAAAGTCAAAGCAACCTATACATGTCAAGTACACCTATCACACCTATCACTCCATCACCCATCTCCCTCTTTATCCTTACATCCCATCCTCTCTCTCTCATTTCTCCCAAGCAAACCCTCCATGGAGCAATCGTCCAAGCTCCATGAGAGAGCTTTGTGTGGCCCACTTCCTACCTCCTATCTCCACCATCCAAGCTTCATCTCAACCCTTGAATCATGATCCTTAGGAGCTCAAGGATGTGTTGATGAAAGAAGAAGTCCAAGAAGAAGCATAGGTGGGTGATCTACCGTTGATTTCCATTTGAGGGCCCACTTGTATGTGAGACCCATTTTGATGTATGTGTTGTAATCGAGAGGGGCCCATAGTGGCGGGGTCCCTCCATCTCGTCTCTCTCTCTCTCTCTCTTTGTGGTGGTGATGAGGTGTGTGGCCCACCTGATGTGTGTGTGTGGCCCACCATGAATGTATTTTATCCATGCCGTTCACCAAGTTGGGCCCACCTTGCTGGCCGTCCAGGGGTAGGCCCGCTGCTTGTCCGTCTGGACAGGCCAGGATGAAGGTAAACATTAGTATCAGCTTTGATTCCAAAGCTGGTGGGCCACCTACGTGGACCACACCTGATGTATGGGTAACATCCAGACTGTCCATCTGTGGACGGTGAGGCCTGAATGAAGGGAACAAACAAATATCAGCTTGATGAAGTGCGGGGCCCATGTGATGTTTATTTCGTCCAAACCGTCCAGGCGCTGGGTCTAAACTAAAGGAAAACACAAATATCACCTTGATCCAGATCATGGTGGCCCACCCACGTGGCGCCACCATGATGCATGTGATTTATCTATATCATCCATTTATTAAGGACGTGGCCCCCTGATGCCATGGTCCTGCATCACTACAACAAAAGGAGGATTAGCCGACGATGTATTTGGATAATCAGCGGCGCTAATTTAAACAGGGCGACGGTTTGCGATCGGTATAAATACCGTACAAAAAGCCCTAGGCTCCCCTCTCCCGACTCTCTCTCTCTCTCTCTCTCTCTCTCAGAGGCAGCGACAACCATCGCCATCTCCACCTATTTCCCCTTTCTCAATCGACCCTCTCTCTCTATTTCCCCCTTTCCCTCTCTCAATCGACCATCTCTTTGTTTCCCCTTTCTTAATCCACCTCTTCTCCTCTAGGGTTAGTCTCTCTCTCTCTCTCTACAGACCGGATCTGGTTTTTCTCTCAAGCTACAACAGATTTTGATGCAAACATGGGGTTTTCTCTCAAGTAATCAGCAGATTATCTACGGTCACATCTAATCATAAGGTAATTTCAGCTATTTCGATGCAAACATGGGGTTTTCTCTCTGATTTTCTGTTGAGATTTTTTTTTTCTGATTTTTCTCTCGCCGATTTTCATCTCAGTAGAATGAGAGAAAATCTGTAATTAATTTCGAGGAAAATGATGACCTATGGGACATCCGAGCCGTGCATAAGGTGGGCCCCACGATGAATGTTGCCCTGTGCAGAAACCAGGCTGGTCCGCTCATGGTTTGGGCTGCCATGTAAATCGAACATGGACGGTTTAGATTGGACCTGCTGACTGTCTGATTTTCTACCGAGATTTTCTTCCCTTTTTTTCTGATTTTTCTGTCTCCGGTAGAAAGTTTGAAATTAATGTAGAGGAAAATGATCACCCATACGGCATCCGAGCCGTGCATGAGGTGGGCCCCACAATGAACTTTGCCGGGCGCAGAAATCAAGCTGGTCCGCTCATTGGTTACAGCTTCCCTGCATGAGAAAGGAAAATGGACGGTTTAGATTGGACCTTCGGACTGTCCAATTTTCTTCGTGATTTTTCTCAGATTTTTTTTCTCTGTAGTGTGACAGAAAACCTGTGATTAATTTTGAGAAAAAAAAAAGAAAAAAAGAAAAAAAAAGATCACCTATTCGACATCCAAGCCATGCATAAGGTGGACCCCATGATGAACTTCACCTGGCGCAGAAATCAGGCCCATCCACTCATCAATTGGGGCTGCTGTGTATGGGAAAGGAAAATGGAGATGAGATTGTGAGTACAAAATTTATCATTTTTCTCTAATGATGTAGATGAGATTGTGAGTACAAAATTTCTCTAGATCATTGTGCCTTTGTACCCATTAGTTACCATGTCCAAGACTTACACCCCTGCTCCTTTTCAATACAGCGAAAAACTGATAATCTTGGTGGGTTATGTCTAGATATCTATTATTCATTTGGTGTGGTGGCTGCATTGTTAGATTTGGCGATCTTCGTCATCGTATATACTTGGGAATGCAACATGGTCTAATGCATAGTTTTCAAACCAGATTATTCGACATGGGAGTCTCTGGAATCAACCAGACTAGGTCATACACATGTAAGAACTAATTCCCTAAATTTTTTATAATGATTTTCTGCAATCCAGTTACCATGTAAAGTTTGTTTTCACTGCTAATATCCCCAATTTGTTACTCTTCATTGTTTTTCTCTTTGGTTTTGCATAGCAGATATTTGGCATAAAACCTTGGTGAAAAGCTTTTTATCTCTTAACATGCTCATCTGCCACTAGGGATAGAAAACCTTAGGAAATCCTAAAAAACATACTTTCTTTTGGAGAGATTTCAAAGAATATAAAATCAAGGTATTGTAGGCCTACTAACATGACAAACTTTTTCATCTCTTGGCGATGGGCATCCTTGCCTTCATTTTACATTTATCCTTCGCATATGAATTAAATCTCTTGTTTTAAGTAGCTGACAGTAGCATTATACCTGAGGATTTTCTCATCTTGCAATACTATGGACAAGGCCCATCTAAGGCTTGCTTCAAGAAAGTCATTCCAAAGACTGTCAAAGTAATAAAATGTTGGGATAAAAGAATACCAATTGACATCTTTTATTTAACTTTAAGATATCATATTCTAGAGCTTTTCTTTCTTGTAAAAGTTTGTTAGAAATGTTTTTTTACTTAACATTGTATTCCTACTCTTAGTAAGATAAAATGTGTGGATTGTTCCATTGCACTGTTGTTGCCTAAAAGCAGATAATGTTTGCTTATCCAGAGATTTTAATATATTTCCCCTGGTGGCAGCTGACTTTATCTTGGCACATAGCTAGGGTGTCAACCCACAAGCTAGAAAGCTATACCTTAGCAAAGTACACCAATATATAAAGGAAAGGCTTCTGGATGCGAAGTATGCTTGTGGCTTCTTATTCAAGATAACTTGGATCCCATCCACTCAAGTTTAAAGAGGTAAGTATTTTTTATAATTTATTCCATAAACCAATCACTTGGAAAAATTTCTCTATTCTGCATTTCACTAAATGTTGTAAATTTTCATGCCTGTATGAATGGGGTTGAAGTTTCTTATACTAGATAATGTCTTTGTTGTATCTTTGTCATATTGATTCCATTGGACAAACATAACTTAATGGAAGTTATTCAAATGTGTTACCAACTGAAGGCACACCAACTTTCAATGCAACATGATGTGAAAGTATCCTCACATATCATCCTTCATAACATAATGTTGATGAATGCAAGGAGGTTGAAGCATTTGAATCAATTTACTTGTATCCTTGCTCTTCTCTGTTTCATTCGTTGCTCTGTACAAATTATTGGTCTTTTAATTGCTATAAATGAGGAATCTACCATGGGATGGTGTCTTGATCACATCATCCTTCATATACCACCATGTTGTATATGTAAGATCAAATCTGTCCACAAGTTGTATTCCTCCTTTCTATGCCCTGCAGCAAAAAATCATTTAAACCCACAACACAGGTGTCCCACACCACATGGAACCATGAAAATGGGACCCCAACCCCCATGGAACAATGTATCTTGCATCAAATCTGTTCATCAGATGGGACTCACTTGGATCAAGGTTATATTCTAAAATCAGCTTGATCCAAAACTCAGTGGTTCACAATTGACCTTGCTATAAACTAGAAATGAGACAATACTATATAAACTAGAAAATCAACATCTCAACTACAAATTCCTGAATCTATGGCTTTGCTTTCAACAATCATGTTAAGAGCCTAGCTTGATGAAGAGGTAATTGTATTGGAAATGATAAAAATCTCAACAGTTATCTAAAGAGGTAATTAACGACATGTTAAGAGCCTAGCTTGACTATGCATGTATGTAATGTTTGTGGGATGAGAATGTTTTTCCATAACAATCTTAAATCATGTTTAGAGATATCAAAGATTCAAAACATCCTTATTCTCTTGAGGAATTGAAAGTGCTTACAGAAGATGCAGTTGAGGTGAATGATGAGCAAAGGATGGACAGTGAATTTCACAAACATTACAAAGGCGCCACCTAGGCAGGAAGTTCCTACAAAAGGGCATCCGGCAATATTTCTACCCTCCAATATGCGACTATTACATAGAAAATATATGCATATTTTTTATATTTTTTTTCACTTGAATTGGATCTCTCTTTCATGGGTCAGTGGTTTAAGCTTATAAAAATTATCCTACTATTTGAAATTTTTATTTTTATTTTTCTTGGTTTTTCTATTTTTTGTGTTTACAGATTCATGAGATTGTATATACTTTGGAAGTATGTATTGGATTGGTGAGGAACCAAGGAATGGAATGGAAAAGGACGGAATATCTTTCATAGAAAATGACATTTTTTAGTTTCACCTTGGCTTTAAATTCATTTGAAAACTTCATTTGTTGAGCGTCCCATCTGAAAAGGATTGAATATCTTTCTAGTGTGTGTTTATTTTTCTATACGTGGTCATTGGTAAGATTCATGCCAGTTGGTTTTCTTGTGCCATAACTGATTCCTTTTGGTAGCTAAACAGTAACTTCTCCTATTGCTTCTCAAGATAGGTTAGTTTATAACTCAATGCAACTCTTGTTCTTTCCATGTTTCTTTACAATTCTAAGGCTAAGAACACCCTTTACCACTGGGAGTGTTGCAGGTGAGTTCTCTTTCCTCATTAGTGGAATACTAACTGCAATTTGATTTCATAGTGCTTCCAATCATTTGCTTATTGTCTATCCGTTTATTACATCGGTTGTTGTTATTTTGTCCTCTTTCTATCCTTTTTTTTTAAAAAAAAGTCCTCTTTTTCTTTCTTTATATATTTCTTTTTTTCCTCGGTTCACATTGTTCGTCTTTCGCCCTTTGTGCAAACTTATGTGGCTGATATGTTTTCATTCTGGGATGTAGCGAAGCAGATGAAATTTACAAAATATGCAATGTGATAGGCAGTCCCAGTCAGGATTCTTGGGCTGAAGGCCTGCAACTTGCAAATGCAATCAAGTACCAATTCCCAGAGGTTGGACTTTATTTTATTCTTCAAATTCGTAGCTACAATTGGCTGTAATATGCTACAGCCCATTTTATATCCTACAAGGAGAATATCATGTTTTGTTGTCATCATGTGCCCAAGCAATGGACCAGGTTGAATAGTCTTAAACTGTTTCCTAATTAGCACATGTTGTTCTCAATGGTTGTTGCTTGCCACAATGAAGTGGTTAATAATTTGCTGTCAATAAATCATTTCTAAATCACTTCGCCAGCATTATATCCATCCCTGGAATATGGTTTTCTTGATTGTAACTAAATAAAGGAAAGTTTATTGAAGTTCATTAGGACTGCCATGTTAATGCAATACATGTGTACGTTATACATGTACACTTGCATAGTGTTTTGTACATGGTTGATTCTCTTTACATAGTAGGTTTACTTTGTGGTTTGTAACACTCACTTGTATTTTCCGTTAACATCCAATGAAGTTCTTTTGAAGTCAGAGAATTAAATGTTGCTGATTTAATATTGCAATATGCAAGTGTCCAAACTTTTCTCGTGCTCATACCATCTGCTAGTAAAGAGGTAATCAACCTCGTCTCGGTAAGTATACCAGTTGAGTAGTTTTCTCTCTGCTGACAATGGCTTGGACTTTTAAGTAGGATTTGAATGCTTGATTTCCGAATGGATGCACCTTATCCACCAAAAAAAAAAAAAAAGAGAAAAGATAACTAGTTGTGCTTATTCCTGCATAATCTGTGGATATGTCATATGTATAGTCACTTTGCTCATGGGACCCCAGCAAGAGGCCAACGGCTGTAGAGGCCCTCCAACATTCAAATGTGTGGTATGCTATCAAGTCATCAGCTGTCAAATATTGGCAGAGTGGTTCTCTTTCTCTTTGTATGTTTTCTTGAAAATATCTTGTATGTTTGTATCTATGTATATTAACTTAGCATAGTGCACAATGCGCTGATGGATCCATCCAACTCTGCACAACCATTAAACAATTGAAAATTCATGGGATGATGAAGGTTGCCCAAAGTCCTTGTTTGAGCTCTGTACATTTGTTATTGTGGCCACACTTGCAATGTTGAGGAAGTTAGGGATCTGCTCCCAGCTTACATTTAGAAAGAAGAAATACATACGCATGTGTGTGTATGCATGTGTGTATGTAGATGAAAATCCTGTCATCCGCGTATGTTTAGAATGTGCATGCATGTGTGTGTGTGTGTGGGTGTCTTTGCATTTTCTTCTGCATATGGGTGGGTGTGCGTGCCTGCTTCTAACTTTAATTTTCTTTAATGAATGGCAGAACTGGGCGAGGAGCAATAGGACCTCTGAACCTCTATCGGGAGGGCAATGACTGACTCTAATTCAGGTGAGCAAGGTCATGGGTCCAATCTTCTTGTCAAATGCCTAAGCTACATGTCATTTTATTCAATTCCTTATACATTTTGAAAAATAGTATTTTATAGATCAGATTTTTCCAAAGCTTTAACTAGATATACATATCATTTTTTGTCTTAAGAACTCCTTTTCTGAGGGCTGAAACTTTCGTATTGAGTCCTCTTACTTTTCATCTGTAAGTGGTGAAAATCTGTTCTTTCTTAAACAGTAATGAGGGGTATTATTCATTTGATTTAGATACAAATGCTGCAACAAAAACACAATTATGAAATCACGTATACTGCAAAAATGCAGGGTTTTCAATTGAATTATATATAATAAAAAAAATATTATTGATCATCTAATCTGGAAATCTTGGGAACGTTATCCATATATGGTGGATTCCTTTGTATCTGTAGTCTAGATGACTATGTAGGGATTTGCCTCATGATAATAAGGCAAGAAGAATTCTCATTGTTCCTGTTTCTATTATTTCTATATTTTCTTTCTTTCTTGATTTTTGTAGGCATGTTTTTTGGTTTTCTAATAAAGTTGCTTTCTTTTATGCACAACTCCAATAATAACTTTGTGCTCGAGCTGGACTTTTCGCCCTTCACTGATTCTCTTTTCCTCAGCCTACTCTGTCAAAATCCATTGGCAATGGTGTAGAGTTCCTAAATCAGCACATTTCTTTGAAAACGTTTCATGACAGAGAGAGCTTGTGTTGTTTGTGTTGTTTTCTATGACATATATACAAGGAATAGATTATAAATTGGTAAAATGGGAGCCTTCATATCAAGATTGACACTCTCTTTATTCATTTGCTAGCCTTTTTATTATGTTTTCATGTTTTCATGGTTTTTTTTTTTTTTTTTTTTTTTTTTTTTTGTCTTAACTCTCTCTTAGTATTGGAAAAAAAATGCATAGGAGTTGTTTGTTAAAACCTCAAAGAAATGTGATTTTGTGGAGAATGGTATGCTTTTAGTTTGGTTCTACTCTCTCTCTCTCTCTAACTTCTTGAAATGCGGAAAAAGCAATGGATGATGATCTGTCTTGGTTGAATGGTTTGAGCCATGAAACCAATGAATGATGTTCAGGAACCCATAAATAGTTGGTTATGGACACTGATTCTGTTTTTTCCTCTGTATTGGGTAGGAATACTTTCTTGCTAATGTTTTAGAGGCTTGTAAGCAAGATCTTTGTGTCCCAACCATTGCAGTAATTTGGTGAATTTCTATATAGGAGACAAATTACAATTGTTATTTCTAGCTAACTCCAATTCTAACATGTTTCCAAGTTCAAATGATTGCATTTATTTCATAATCTTGGAATTAGTTTCTAATACAAGGTGACTGTCCAAACAGAAGACATGCAGTTGGCGCAAGCTGCATTTTTGCATTGGCACATGACTATCGGCATTGATTGCATTGGCACATGATTATATTAGAGACATGTTCTCAGTTGGTGCAGTTTGGCACAACAGATTTAAGGTTTTCAAAGGTAAAATGTTTCCAAAAATTGTTTGTTGGAGAAAAAAATTCTCAAATTTTTGGTGATTAGCTGTTGCCATCTGGAACAACGTCATATACTTCTGAAATTTGACCTTTGCTATTATGTTTTTGTGATTCAAAGTAGCATTGGGCTTCCAACTCATGGCAGCAAGCTTTAATCTTCCAGGCTCTGGAGCTTTATATCTATTTGTTGGTGGTATGCTACTGTGAGTAATAACACCCTAGCCTGGAGATTTGATGATCTTGAAGATGAACACAGAACTAGAATAAGCTTTTAGAATAATCTTCCATGGCAGCAAGCTTTAATCTTCCAGGTTCAGTCTGATTGGGGTTTTTATTTGTTATTGATTTACTTTTGGTCATAGCTTGATGGAAATTTTCAGAAATAGGTACCAGGTAAGTTTCTTAGTTATTGTTCCATTTTCTATTTTTTAGTTCCTGGTAGGATTTTTTTCTAGTGATTGTTGTCTTGTGTTTTGCACTTGAATGTCTTTTTGTTCTTCAACTTCAGAAACTATCATCAATATTCCGGGTTTTTTTTTTTTTTTTTTTTTTTGTAAGCATGGGGTCTTGATAGAATGAAGGAGGTTTTGCGTTGGGTTGATCTATATATTGTTTTTTTTTTTTTTCTATATGTAATCATCTATTTTTTTTCTCTTGATTTTCCATTTGTTATTGATGTAATGAAGACTAAATATGTTTATATGATTTAATTATTTCTTTTAGCTTTTAGCTTAGAAATACATATTGCAGCAGCAATGGGCGGTCGACTATTGTAGAAGAAGAAGAAGTTTAAAAATAAAAAGAAGCAAAAAGGGATGGAGAAATCTAATTGGTAATCTCTCTCTCCCTGATCTAAATATCAGACTCGTGCTCAGGCTTAAGTTGGACCTTGTATGAGAATTCTAGGCTGGGCTTGGGCTGCACTATTTCTGTGATGTATAAGTGGGTTTGGGCTTGGAATAGAAAAAGCTGGTTAAGCTCACCGTAACCCGGATGTTAACAGCCTAACAACTATTGACACTGGCAGATTTAGATGGTAGCACTTAGTAGTTGCATACGTGGCATATGCGTAAGTCTAATTAAACTTTTAAAATCATGTCTTTCGTATGAACACGTAAAAAAAAGAAGAAGGAATTACTGATTATTTTTTAAAATTATGTCACCATTGGATTGGCCTACTTATATTTGGCGGTTCACAGTGAAAAAATATATAACGTTCAACAAAATTCAGTCCACAAATCAGAGGTTAGGATTGTTCAACATTTGTGTTGATTTTTCTCGCTTTCAAATGTACGCTTGCGTAAGAAATGTAAGTCCTCATGGAAACTGTGTTTTATCTTGAATGCCTTAAAAATGTGAACTCATGATATGAACATTAGTTTTGTTTAGGTTCCCAGATAAGCAAATTGAATCATGGATTCTCTCGCAAATGAAGGTGTTCTTAGATCTTTTCTTTGTGCAAGGACTAATCCATTGCCTTGATGGATTGTCCAACACTCTATGCCTTTGTTTTAATAAATTTTAGTTGTGATTTGCCAAGAGGAAATTGTAATTTCTCTTGCATGTTTGATTGTGCATTATATTGGGTAAATTATGGCAGATGTTTCTATTTCCAATCTCTAAAAAATAAAAGAAAAAGGAAAAAAGAAATGGCAGATGTTTGCTTGTTTGCAATGCAATAATGTTTTGATGTTGGTCCACATTTCATTGTATGGAATCCCCACATAGCCCCCATTCAAACTTTAGAAGATTTGTCATCCTTGCACAACTTCGGATCATTTTGATGTTTCAGGTAGATGTTTGCTTATTTGTAGTGCAATAATGTTTACTTTCATTGGTTTCTTTACACTTTCTTTACAGATTGATTTATTCTATTTAAATGCTAGAGCATTGAAATTGAATCTATTTCTGGTCAATGTTTATAGCAATGTCTGTTACATGTCATTGCAATTCTGCAACGTACATTGCGTTATGGACAGGGTTCCTCAAAACACTACATTGCATTGGCTGGCAGAGTTATGGTCATTGACCAGTTTGCAGTGGTCCATGCATTGGACTTCTGTTGCAAGACTCAGATTCTTTCCTTGTATATATATTTTAAATCTTGGGGAGGGATTAGCCTGAAGAATCCATTGTTTTCTTTTTTCAGCTTGTTTTGTTTACTGAAATGGTCCTCTGCATTTTTTAAAGCAGGTGAAGGATTGGGTGTTATTGAGAGAAAAAAAAAAGGTGATTCTGCAACGTACTGGAACTAGATCTGTTTGGTTCCCCATTTGCAGCAAATGGCATCAGCTAGTGTGGTGCCTGCGACTGGATTGAGAAAATATTATGAAGAATGTAGGTAATGCATCCAGACAATGGTCAATTGTTGCAAGTACCTTATCAGCAACGGAGAAGAATGGTCGCCTTAATCATTTTCTTCAGTTAGACGGGCATAAGTTTCTCAACCAATGGCTCCAAGTGCAGTGGTGGCACAAGCGACAGTTCTGTGGAAGAATTAATCAGTGCAGTGCTAGGGGCACTTGAGAAGTTGCCTCTAGATGAGAGCTTAACTACTTTAGGAATTGTGGAAACTGTCAAACATCTCCTTGGCAATAGGAGCTTGAAAGTCCAGGAGAGGGCAAGAACTTTGTTTGATAGATGGATTTGTTTTTATTTTTTTATTTATATTGAAGACCATTTTCAATTTATTGTAATAAATAAAAAAAATTTATTTGTCTAGTAATATAAATTTTGTTTCATATTCAGTTTTATTTGTATTGCATCATTTTTATGTTTCAAATATTAAAAAAATACAGGTTTCAATTGAATTATATATAATAAAAAAATTACTGGCAGGCTAGGGCCTCTCAAATCCATACGAAGGCGTTTATCGGCGCTTGTGTAGAAATCTTACGGCGCTTTTTCGTGGGAAAAAGTGTCAGGAACGATTTTTTCGCGGCGCTCGGATTAAACTTCAGCGGCGCTTATTGGCGTCGCAAAAAGTGACAGTTAGCGGCGCTCAGACAAGCGCCACTAAAAGTTACGTAGCGCCGATAACACTTTTAGCGACATACCCATTACTCGGCGCTTGACTAGCACCGCTGAAATATACACTGGCGCTTTTCTGGTCTTTTAGTGGCGCTTTCAAGCGCCGATAAATATCTCAATTGTTGTAGTGATCCAACCATCCGTCCAGGACGCTGGATGACTGGTATGTTTTAAAAAAATAAAATATATTCATATATAATAATAATAATATAAAATAAAATAATATAATATTATATATATATATATATCTGTATATGTGGTGGGCCCCACGTGGGAACCCACCTTGATGTATGTATCATTCATCCACACCGTCCAAACCATTTGGACGGTGTTGGATCTGGTGGTCGGTGCCATGTGGGCTACACTGTGATGTATCTGATAGCCACGCTGTCCATCTATGTTCTGGACGGCAAGGCCCACTTTGATGACATGTTGTATATTCACACGTCCATCCGTTTTTCCCTGTCGGCGTGTGGGACCCACCCTGATGTATTTATTTCATCCACACCGTCCAGATTGTACTGGACGGTGCTGGACAGTGTTTGGATCGTGCTGATTTACATAGACAATGTTAGGATGGTGCTGATTTACATGATCAATGTTTGGGCGGTGCTGATCATCATTAGTGTGTCACGTGGGACCATCGTGATGTATGTGATTCATCTACACCATCCACTGTTTGGGACAGGGGACCACCATGATGTATGTGTTGTATACGAAGCGCCCATCCATCTTACCAGTAGGGCTGTGGGCCCCATTATCTTGTGAGATCCACCATGATATATATATATATATATATGTGTGTGTGTGTGTGTGTGTGTGTTATATACACACTGTTCATCCATTTTTAAGGACCATGGGCCGCCCAGCAGGCCCACTGTGATGTGTATCCAGGACAGTCCGTTCTTTGTGACATCCAGCTGGCCAACCTGTATTATGTAAGGCCCACATGTTTTGTATTCGAGACCCGTGTGATGAGGCCCATGTGATGTATATGAGGCCCATTGGTGGGCCCACTTAACGTATATGAGGCCCATTAGTGCGGCCCATTGATACAACCCACTTAACCATATTTGAGGCCCATTGTGATATATTTTCGGCCCATTTAGTAAGGCCCATTATGAAGTATTTTCGGCCCATTTGGCAAGGCCTATTGTGATGTATGTGCGGCGCATGTGTGAGGCCCATAAGTGATGTGTATTGGGCCATTGTGTGAGGCTATAGGCCCACTATATATTATGTTTGGCTCTATGTGGGTCACTGCTTGGGAGTGATGTTGGTTAAATGTCCACATTGATGGACAATGATGGTTTAATGTCCACATAGTGACCTTCCCTTAGGCCTTGTTTGGCCGATTCCGATTGTATAGGCCGATTTCGATTGTCGAGGCCGATTGTATAGGCCGATTTTGATTGTTGTGGTTGATTGTATAGGCCGATTACAATTAACGAGGCCGAGTATCGAGGCCGATTCGGATTTGTCGAGGTCGATTGTATAAGCCAATTCCGATTGTCGAGGCTGATCATCGAGGCCAATTCCGATTTGTTGAGGTCGATTATATAAGCCGATTTTGATTGTCGAGGCCGATTCTGATTGTCGAGGCCAATTGTATAGGCAGATTTTGATTATCGAGGCCAATTCCGATTGTCGAGGCCGATTGTATAGGCCGATTTCGATTGTTAAAGCCGAATCCGATTGTCAAGGCCGATTCCGATTTTCGAGGCCGAGCATCGAGGCCGATTCCGATTTGTTGAGGGCGATCGTATAGGCCGATTCCGATTGTCGAGGCCGAGTATCGAGGACGATTCCGATTTGTCGAGGTCGATTGTATAAGCCGATTCTGATTGTCTAGGCCGATTCTGATTTGTCGAGGCCGATTCTGATTGACGAGGCCGAGTATCGAAGTCGATTCCAATTGTCGAGGCCGATTCCGATTTGTCAAGGCCGATTGTATAGGCCGATTCCGATTGTCAAGGCCAAGTATCGAGGTCGATTCCGATTTGTCGAGGCCGATTGTATAGGCCGATTCCGATTGTCGAGGCCAAGTATCGAGGTCGATTTCGATTGTATAAGTCAATTCCGATTGTCGAAGCCGATTCCGAGTGTCGATTTCGATTGTTGAGGCCAATTTCGATTGTCGAGGCCGATTTCGATTGTTGAGGCCGATTGTCGAGACCTATGTGATGTATATGCAGCCCGTGTTTAAGGCCTAATATGATGAATATGAGGTCTATGTGATGAGGTCCATTATGATGTATTTGAGGGTCAGGCGATGGAGTCCATTGTGATGTATATTAGGCCCATATGAGAGGCCCATCGTGATGTATATTAAGCTCTTGAGTGAGGCCCATGGTGTTGTATATTAGGTCCTTGTGTGAGGCCATGGGTCCATTATATGTTAGGCTCTTTGTGGGTCATTCCTTGGGGGCAATGTTGGTTAAATGTCCACATTGTCCAGGCCGATTGTTGATGCCGGTCATTGATACCGATTATGAGTATGTGACAGCATAGCATCATGATACATGCCCATATGCATCATCTACATGTTTATTATGAGATGTGATTGACCCTTGCATATGCTACAGTACAGATGGTTTATGAGACTCCTTGATAGGTGAAGTTATCCCACATGAGCGCACGGTATGCGCATGATTGATGCATGATTGGACTATATGACTCATGCATCTTACATTGTGTGATTGTGATTACTGTACGCCCTAGTGACATCAGAGTTGTGACCTCCACAGGCATGTCGTGGATGGCCAGATGGGACACCAAAAATTTTTAGTTCAAACATCTGGACACTTTGGATGTCCGTGGGTGAAAGTTCCTAAACCTTTGAGGCCAAGAGAAGCTGTAACGTCTAGACTGAGTAGATACATGAGCGCCCAAGTTCCGAATACCAGTAGGTCGCGTCTCTCACTGTGTCGTGGTCAGTTGGAATAGGGTGTGGCCTTATCCGCCCGAGTGAGAGGGCTATAAGCTAGGCTGAGTTTGACCTGCTCCCAAATGGGTCCGCTATCAATGAGCAGGGTAGGCATTGGTATACTACTGGTAGGCAGGTAATGAGGTCTTTTCCACTCGCTGGGTTCCGTGGTCAGCTGGGGCGATAGTCATCTTGTAGTATACTAGACCCCGGTGATGATCCCAGAGATGTACGGTGCTGATATGTGGACTTATTGAGCACGAGTCGCATACTCATTCATTCATTCACTATTTCGGTTGGGGCGCGCGACTAACCTGAGATCAGGAGTTTACCACATTGAGTCTGACTATCCAAATTTAGGTATGAGACTGGTTTGGATAGAAGTCCCTTATGATGGACCCCATAGCCTGCGATACTATGTACTATCATCCCGAATTCACTCTAGCTTGCTCATTTCATTCGCACCGCATATTGTATTGCATCCACAACATTTAGCATTTTGGGTTGCCATGTTTTTGCATTGATATGTTCTTTAGCATTCATGCCTTGCATGGTATAGCCTTGGTACGGCTGATGACACTCATGAACTTTTCAGTATATTTTCGCTTACTCTGATATCGTATGATTCATGATCTTGTCAGTATTTTCGTCTATTTCGATATTGTATGATTTATGGTATTGTATTGCATACTTGACACTTATCTTACGCACATACTTTCACCACCCACTAAGCTTTCTATAAGCTTATGCACGATAGATGCGTGCAGGTGGCGTTAGGTTGCAGCAGCGTCGAGCATGGAGCGTGCAGGGGTCTTCTGGAGCTTTTGACTTCGATATATGTATTTTTCTTTTAGCATTGTATTCAAATGTTTATATTAGTGGATATGTGATGATGATGTTGCCTTTGTGATTTAGGTATACTTGTGGTTATGCTTATTACGAGTTAAATGTACATTGGAAAATCCTCCTTGTAGGATCCCAGGATCGGAATCTGGCGTATGGACGCTGGGTGCCGAGAATGGGGTACTACGGAGGCTGTCGGCACTAGATTCGATGATCGAGAATTTTGTGAGCCCGGTTTCTGAGTTTGAGTCATGACAGAAGCGGTATTTAGGAAATAGTTTATTTGAGGGTAAGGCATTACCAGATCGTCATTCAGCATTGAAACCACACAATGCTCTTGTAATAGTTTACTTATCAGAGTTAGACATTTTCTCTAAAAGAGTGGCGATTAGAATTCCATCATCTGCAACATCTAGATCCATTAATGTAGATATGACGGAAGGTGCAATGCTTCTACAAATTTAATAAAGAATGACAAATCCTCTAAAGAAACATCACAAATAGAGGCATACATTCCTTGCATGACGGATCAATAAGCCGCCCCACCCCAATGCAAAATACGTTCCCATCTAACCACAAATAGAATATCAATAAGACCAAAGCGAGTGATATGGTATATATTTATAGATTTTTCAATGAAAATGTCCCTTGTGTGGAAATCTCGGACATTTTCTAGATCATCCTCCGGTGGGCGTATGGTTCGTACACCAAGAGGGATGGATCCAGAAGATGAACTAACGTGAGCCTTGCGATCAAATTTTTTAGCTCTACGTTCCAATGTAAATGCACAAGAAAAATTACAAGAAAAATGCAAGGAAGAGGGTAGATCAGATTTTGATGAAAAATCCACCAAGAAAAGGGTTTTAAATTGATGAAGAATTACCCAAACTTGCAAATCTAATGAAGGACAACCAAAATCTAGAAGAAAATTAAAATAAAATCACTTACAAGAGAGTTTGGTTGATGGGTTGGTCGAATGCGGCACCGGCTAGCTAAAGAAGATGAAGTGGAGTGAAAACAAATTAGGAGTTTTTCCCCTTTTTGAGCAAACCCACACGATCTTCGGCTAGCCCGAGCATGTGCTCAGCTGGCCGAATTTTTCAGTTAGTCATGGGCTGACCGAAAAATCCCAAATTTTTAATTTTTTATTTTATTGCAACATTTATTTTTATTTTTCATTTATCTTTTCATGCATTTCATCTTTACAAATAAACATAAACATAAATGTTAATAAAAGAATAATTATTTAACAATACGCAATCCAATATCATGCTTCAGACTTAAAAATTTAACATTGTCAAGTGGCTTAGTTAGTATATCTACAAGCTGCTTCTCAGTTTGAAACAGTATGATAGTCTTATCTTCAACTAATTCTCGAATGTAGTGATATCGTATGTCAATATGCTTTGTACGAGAATGTTGAATATGATTTTCAGATATATTTATTATACTAGAATTATCGCAATATAATGTCATTGTGTCTTGCATAATTCTATAATCAACTAACATTCTTTTCATCCACATTAGCCAAGTGCAAGCATTTCAAAGTTTAAAAATATTTAACTGTGGGATTTTTCTTAAACCATAGTTCATAAGTTGTTTTGTTTTTAGCTTTTCTAATATAAACACGATTAATTATATAGCATGCAGTATTAACAGCTTCAGCCCATAAATTTTAACGTAGATTCATGCTATTTAACATTACATTATCCATTTCTTGCAGAATTCTGTTTTTTCTTTCGGCAACCCCATTTTGCTGATGTTTTTGGAGCAAAAAATTCATGCAATATACCATGATTTTTGCAGTATTTCTCAAAATTGATATTTTCGAATTCAGTACCGTGATCACTTTTAATTCGAATAATGGAAACTCTTTTTCAGTCTGGATGTGTTTTATTAGGTTTTTTTTTTTTTTTTTTACTTCATCAAGAGTATTTGATTTTCTTTTAGAAAGACTACTCAAGAGTATCTAGTGTAGTCATTAACTACCACAAGAAAATATTTCTTTCCACTTCTACTCTCCGTTCTAGTTGGTCCGACTAAATAAATATGGAGAAGTTCAAGATGTCTTGCTGTGGCTAAGGAGTTCACTTTCTTGTGACTACTTCTAACTTGCTTGCCTAATTGACATGCACTACAAACTTTTTCTATATTTTTCAGTTAGGGTAGACCACGTAAGTGATCTCTTTTGCTCAATTTATATAAATCTCTATAATTTACATGTCCAAGATGAGGCCATAGATCAGTCTCGTCTGTTTGAATCATGTAACATGAATGGTTTGTTGAGTAAAAGAGTTATTAATTATATAGAAATTTTCTGACGTTCTGCGACCATTTAATATTACATTTTCTTTCTCATTTATTATCTCACATCCGTAGTATAAAAATTTTACGCTATATTTATTATCACAAATCTGAGATATGCTCTGAAGATTATGTTTTAATCCTTCAACATATAGAATATTTTCAAAGAGAGGTAAGTTAGGAAGTTGTACATTACCTTGGCCAATAATCTTGCAGTTGCTTCCATTTCTGAATCTAATTGAGCTGTCATTTATTTGATTGATGTTTGAGGGTAAAGCCTTATCACTTGTCATGTATCTCGAACATTCACAATCTTAGTACCATCTAGAATAGCTACTTGCTTTGAAAACTATGTAGATTTCAAAACACTTAACCTTTGGAATCCATTTCATTACAGTTATAGGTTTAGGAGGATCTCTTGTTTTACATTGTGTTTGGGAGTTAGGATTTCTCCCTTTTCTATATACTCCAGTCTTACTAGAGTTGGATTTCAATAGCTCTTTAAGCAAGTTCACAATTTTATCGGCTAAAGAAGGATTTTTGTTATTATTTCTTTGATATTTATAGTAGTTGGCATTATTATTTATTTTAGAGACTTGAAAAGGTTTTGAGTTTTTAAAGTCATTCCTTTTATAGTTTAATTTTTTTTTTTAGTATCTGCTTTAGAGTTTGAGGATTCCCCTCTTACAAAGGTAGGAGCAGAATCCTTAGATTTCATAGGGTTATTTTTAATATAACTCAGTCTAGACTTGTCACCACATCGCCTAGATGGGGTTAACAAATTTTCAAGTTTCTGGTCACCAAGGGTATATTTCCAATTATCATTTGAACTCTAAAAGGAGGAAATTTCAAGTTTTAGTTTTTCATTTTTGGTTTTAAGTTTTTGCCATTCAGAAGACTTAAAAGTCAAATCTAATTTAGTCTTTTCAAAACAATTGGAAAAATAAGATTTTTCTAAAACAACTTTTTTAAGTTCTAATTGTAGTTTAGTATAATTTTCTTTTTGAATTTTCAATTTAGCTGCAAATTTATAACTTTCTCTGTGTAAGGCATCATATGCATCTTGAAGATCATCTTCATTTTCAGAGTCACTTCTTGGAGTTTCATAATCAGATATATCACAGTTATCTGAAGAAGCGTTTCTGGCTATAGTCATAAAGGCTTTCAAATCGTTTGCATTTTCCTGGTCTGATTCATTAGTTTCAGAATTAGTTTCAAATTCTGATTATTCATCCCAAGTAGCTATCATGCCTTTTCTTCTAGATTTATCCTTTTTAGGACATTTAGAAGCTACATGTCCATATTCAGAACAATTAAAACAGTGGGTGTCTCTTGTTTTAGATTTCCAAAAATTTGAATTTTCTTTTCTTTTATCAAATGGTTTTTGAAAATATGTTCTTTTCTTATTTTTGAAAATTCTATAAAATTTCTTTGCCAACATAGCCATATCATCTTCGTTTTCTTCAAAATCAGAATTTACATTAGATTCCTTTGAATTAGAATTAGAAGATTTAAGAGCAATGGACTTGATTTTAGGAGCTTTGAAATTCAGCTCATAAGTTTAAAGAGAATCAACTAACTATTCAACTTTCATAGTATCTGTATCCTTTATTTCCTGCATAACAGTAACCTTTGAATTAAGCCTATCAGGAAGTGATCGCAGTACTTTTGTGCAAACCTTGCTTTCAGGGATTTTATCTCCAAGACCCCTCATGAAATTTACTGTGTCATTCAGTTTCGTATAGAAGTCCATAAAAGACTTATTTTCATCCATACGAATTTCCTAAATTTTGGTTGTGAGGATTTGGATTTTAGATTTTTTATAAAAATAATAATAGTTCCTTCATGTGTCATTTCGAGAATATCCTATGCTTATTTAGTTATATCGCACGAAATGATTCTTTTGAATTCATCTGGCGATAAAGCGTAAGTTATTGCATTTAAGGCTTTTGCATTTGCACTGCTTTCACTTTTTTGAACAGTAGTCCAAAATTTGTATGTGGTTTTTTCATTGATACGGTTCCATCATTGGCTACTACTTCCATTATAGGAGGGATCTATTTAGTTACAGTAGCTTGTCACACACTTTTATTAATGGATTTGAAGAAAATCCACATCCTGGCTTTCCAATATGAATGATTAGAGTCATTAAAGAGAGATGACCTGGTAATGGAAAAACTTTCGAAATTTGACATCTTGTACCTCTGGATTTAGCTCAAGGAAGTAAATTCAAAAAAAAAAAAAAGAGCAACCCTCTCTGATACCACTTAAAAATGGAGAGCTAGCGATGTTCTAGAGGGGAGGTGAATAGGACAATGCCAAATAATTGAAATAAATGCGGAATATGTAAAGATTACAAAAATCTCAATCGCTTGAGTATTGAAACCTTGATTCCAAATAATTCGTAGAACAACCTTCACCTAAAATATTAGGCAAGACAACCTTATTTCACGAATGTCTTTAAAATTAATCTTTTAAACTAGCAAAAAAATATAAAAAGATTACAGCATTCACCACAAGAATGAAATAATAGATAACATCTGATCACTAAAAACAATAAAGCATTCACCATATGGCAAAAGGAGTTATAGTGGTTCGGTGCTTAAAACAACCATATCTACTCCACTCTCAGAATTACTACCCTTGTAATTTTAGCTTTCATTATAATAAGGTTTTCACAGGGTCACATTAACAACTTGATACAGTTCCTTGTGATTTTCACAGACTATCACAATAAAAACCCCTTTTGTGATTTTCACGGGCTACAAATAGAAACCTCTCTAAGATTTTCACAGCTATCTCATACAAAGCCTCACTGAGATTTTCACAGGCTATCTCAGAAAAACTTAAATAAATAAACAGTAAATATATGTATCTTCAAATGTAAAAGACATGGCAGAAGCTTGTAGTAGAATGACTTCTTTCTTGAACGTAGATGTTGTAGTGTTCAAACAGACACAGAGTCTAGGGTTATATAGATTTTAAAAATGGAAAACTCAAATACTACTTGATTCAATTGTCTTAGTTCTCAAAGAAGAGTATAGTTTACCCTCTTAGAATAAGATTAAAATGATGTAGAGATAAGAGAATTGAATAAGCTATAAAATAAATTTTATAAATACTACACGGATAACTTTGTTGAGGACTTGAGTTTCTCTCTCTCTTGCGGAAGGATTATATTACTTTTCATTATAATTTGGAATGAGAGAAAGCTTTAATTTATAGGCATAGGGGTTGAATCTTCGGCTAGCCTAAGACTAGCTTCGGTTGGCTGGAGTTCACCGGATTCGGTCTAATGGCTCTCGGATTGCGCGGGATAAGATTTATCCGAAATTCGGCTGGCCCGAGGAAAAATTCTACTGGCCAAATTTACCACTCAGCTAGCCGAATTCTGGCAAAATCCAAAGATTTGTGTTGTTGGGATTTTACTCGAACTTTCTCGGGCTAGCCGAATTTCAAGCGTAGGCTAGCCGAACCAAAACTTAAGCTAGCCGAATTTACAATAGAATTTGTTATTTTGCTTAGACTTGAAGTTGGGCTGGCCAAACCAAAAGATAGGCTGGCCGAATTCCAGGGCAAAAACACTTATAAAAATCCAATAGAATGAATTTTTGAAAGCACCTATTCCTAAGGTCTTTCTAGGGTTATACCACCTGTGTTTTAGCAAATATATGAGACACATTGTCTTGAACTTTGACTTGATCTTGTCTTGAATACAGACGCCAATTTCTTTTAGAAAATGTGTCAATCTTGACTTCATCATAAGCCGATCTTGAGCTGATCTTTAGACATGTAGAGTAGTTGTGATTCCATACTTGTGTTTCTATCTTGAAGTTCTTTTGTCTTACGAAATTTGACAATCTATGTGTGCTTAACATAATAGCACTTATAGAGTTTGTGATCCAAATTCACATAGGTTTTTATGTCGGACCGTATCGTTGCTAACATGGGTGAGTATTGAAATTGCGGTGGAACCACTGTTTACTGAAGTATGGATATATGACCAAATGTCCTAGAGGGGGGTGAATTGGACTTTTAAAATTTTACTTCTTCTTAACTAAATATTTTACCAATTTTGACATGAGTTAAGAAGACAACAAGAATAGTGAGAAATTAACTGCTGCATTAAATCAAACATATAATGTGCATAATTTAAGCATTCAATCAATCAGTATATATAGGCACAAATAATCATCACAAGCACATCAATATATAGTGGTTCGGCTATGTGCCTACTCCACTCCCAGCTGACGCACTCTCCCTTGGAGTGTGCCGGATTTCACTATCAAATGGTTTTAAATAAAGTTAACTATCAACCTTCACAACCTACATAAGGTTAACTAAGGAGCCTACATAAGGCAACCGTAGATGCCTACACAAGGCAATCAAGTCCTACACAAGGCCATAACCAAGAGCCTACACAAGGCGAAGCCTGCACAAGGTTTAACAATGCCTACACAAGGCTAACAAGTCCTACACAAGGACTTGACGTATTCTCTCATCGGAGGCCTATAAAGGTCTTGGTATATTAACCACTTAATATCAGTCCTACACAAGGAAAGATCTTTAGGGTCACTAGACTCTGATTACTTGTAAGTAGGTGAGCCTCGTTGATTAGCACATGATGAAAGTGACCTTCCTTGTAAATGAAGTATCTTCAGCTCCCTTGATCCGCAACTTTGTAAATGCTCCAATACAGGTCTCTATTGTTGGGTCAGGGTATTCTGATGAATCTTCTCTTATTAAATGTTGGTCATTAAGTGAGGGAAAGATTCTAGAATATTATCCATTCAAAGGATTTCAACTTAGCAATTTACCATTATGAGTGTTGCTGAAAGAATCCTTGAATGGTGGAGTTCATTCCTCAATCTAATCTATTAATTTCATGATGATTTCATTTAAGAAAGGATTGAAAGATGAACTCCCATGAGAAAAGAGATTTAAGAAGGATGGTAGATCAACTTGTATTAATGACTCTCTTAAATCTCACTCTTTTTCTCACTATGGAACCTAAGGAGTAAGCCTCTTTAAATAGATAATAAAGTTCAAGCGATAAAAAAGCGGGCAGAAATCTATATGCGTTAGATGTCATCGAAGGTCGTTCGATGTCATCGAAGTTTCCTTCGATTACTCAAACAGACTCCGATGTCATCGAGTTTTTCTTACCAGGAGAACTTTGAGGATTGCTTGGAGAGTAATAGAATTTAAACATCGATGTCATCGAGACTACATCGATGTCATCGAAGTTTGAATTTCGATGACATCGAATAATTCCTGATTTTTCTTTACAAACTTTATGCACAGATTGGTCCCAATTTTGATGACATCGAACTTTCCTTGATGTTATCAAAGTTTGAAATTCGATGTCATTGAATAAATCATGATTTTCCTTTAAAGCCCGTTGGACATTTTGTACCCATATTTCGATGTCATCGAGCCTTGATGTCATCGAATAATTCAATAGACATGTCAAATGGTTGTTAGACATATTTGGGCACAAACTTGATGTCATCGAATACATCTCGATGCCATCAATATAGTGTTCGATGTCATCGAATAGTTGCAGAAAAACTTTATATAATTTCATCTGTTCTTACAACTCTGCTTTCCATTTTCTAATCTACGAGATGTATTCCTAGAAGATATGAGGATAGATTAGATCAATTGTTAAGGGAATTTATTACCTGTGGTGTTTTGGTCATGGGATGTGAGGTTTTCATTTACTTTTGGAGACTTTTGCATATATCTACTTGTTGAGTCTTTAGCTTGAAGTCTTCATATGGGGCTCACCGGACTCTATGACTTATATGTCACATTAATTGGCAAACCAAGGTACTTTCAAGTACGTGTGTAAATCCTTATATAGGCTTCCGACGGGAGTGTATGTTTGTTAAGTCCTTGTGTAGGCCTCCGATGGAAGTGTACATGGGTTAATTCCTTTTGTAGGCCTTTGACCGCAGTGTACCTTTGTAAGACCTTGTGTAGGCCTTTGGCGGGAGTGTATGCTTGTAAAGGTTAGGGTTGAACCTATTGAAAACTCCTGAAATAGTGAAATTCGATAACTCAAGGAGAGTGCATCCGTCAGGAGTTGAGTAGGTAAGTAGTTGAACCACTATACATCATTATGTTTGCGATTATGAATGTTTATAATTCTATTTATGCATATGTGTTTAATTAGTTGAATTATATGAATACTTGAATTAGATTGTATACAAGTCACTTGAAAGAATACAAGATTAGTATCTCTTATAGAGTAGTGGCTTAATTGTTGCATATATTATAGTCTATGTGATTGGATCCACTTGCCTTGCAAGCCTAAGTATTATTTGCTTTATTGAGTTGAATTTGTAAATTAGTTAATAAGACAGTGAATTTTAAAGTAGTCCTATTCACCCCTTATACGACTTAGGTGTAATTCTAAGCTCCGACAAGCTTCTGTACGCATCATGGTAGACAATTCATGCAATTTTAGTTTTCACCCGTGTCAGTGACTCCTATGGAGACTAAGTTGGTTTTCTATCGACTAACCAACAACTACTATCAACTTTAATCCAAGGCCATATGTACACTCCTGCCGGAGGCTGTCATAGAGACTAATACATACACATCTGTGTCCGATGAATTTAGCATTACACAAGAGCCTAGGTCCTACACAAGAGCATATTCGATTTTAGGTTACAAACTCTACACTCAATCATACACAAGGAAAAAGTATGAAAGAACTCTACAATTAACAACCTTATTTGTCAGATTGAATCCCTTTGTAGCACCTTATTGAGATGCTTGATCAATGCTCTCTCGTGCTTCAATTAGCTTCTCAGTTGCACCCACGATCGTTGATGTCGATGGTTCAGCTTTACGATCAAACACCTTACATGTGATGTATCAATGAGATGACCAAGGTGATGAAAATATGGTGAAATCTCCTACAACTAAGGATAGTAGTTAGTTCCTTGTAGGGATTCACATAGATGTGTGTTCTAGAGGATTTATACATGAATTTACCTATAGATTTGTGTCTAATCTCTAGAACAAGATGGAAATCAAGTTCCTCTTTCTAATGGAGGTTGAAATCTCATAGGTTTATAGGCTTATGATAAGGGATATGAGTGAGAAATCACGTAAGCTCTAATGACATTAAAAAAACCTATCAAAATGCCCAATGCTCAAATGCCTTTTTATATAGATTTCGTTTTGCAACGGCTATTAAACAGGCAGAATAACGTCATCCTTGATCGATCGAACTTCGTTGAAATAGGTCAGAAAATTCTCTGGATAGTTTTGGCCATGATCGATCGATCGAGCTCCACCTTCAATCGATTAACTCGATAGATCGAGCTATGCTCAAAAGTCTGTTGTTTTAGGCAGTTTAGTTTACAATAGCTTTGTACCTCTTTAAACCTATTTATCATGCTTTAAATGAGCTTGTAAGGCTGATGGATAATCAATTAAATATTTTCCTATTAAGGAATGGATCATCTAGAGGCTAGGTTTGTTTTGAGTCTAAGGTTAGAGTCACCAATGCACTTCAGGATTTATGTGTTCTTCACTCATTGATGCTTCATGTCCTCTTGTATCTTCGGTATTCAGATTCTAAGGGCTTAATTGACTTATTGACATAAGACTCACGTGATTGACAAATAGGTGTACAAATAAGTGCACTAACAGAAAACATCTACGTAGAAGTTTAGGGTTCCATGTGTATGGTGCTCCATTGTACACCAAACAAATGCATCCTCACCGGTACATATGTGCATGTAAATGGGTTTGTAGCTAATCTAAACCGTCCATCAAGAAATTCTAGTTATAAATAGTAATTAACAAAATAAATAAATAAATAATCATCAATATGATGAGCTTTTACACCAAAACCCTAAAAATCTCTCTCTCTCTCTCTCTCTCTCTCTCTCTCTCTCTCTCTTAATAGGGATATGGAGAATTCCTCTATTCTCTCCTTAAGAAGGGATATCACAGTAAGGGAAGAGATAACAACCGATTAATCACATCTCTTTCTTTTAAAATGTAGGTTTAAAATTTGAATTTATTTTAAAATTTTGCAGAGTTACAATGGATTGATCTCATCTCTTCCTTTTAAAATTAAAATTTATTTTAGAATTGTGCAAGGTACAATTGATCGATCTTATCTCCTCATAAATTTTAAGTTTAAAATTTGAATTTATTTTAAAATTTATTATTATTATTATTATTATTATTATTATTATTATTATTATTATTTAAAAAAAGAGAGTTACTTTAATGCAATGCAAGTATTGATCATTTGACCTATTTTACAAATAAAAGGGCCTGTTTGGCCAGGCAGATTGGATGGGATTGGATGGAATTAGAGTGGATTGTACGGATTTCAAGGTAATGATAGTTGCATCAGTGGATTGGTGCAAGATATGTGGGATTGCTTTATCCCAGGATTGCTATATCGGGTCTGTTTGGCACGCTCGGTCAATCCCGGGATTAAACCTTCCAATCCCTTTCAATCCCTCGAACCAAACACGTCCCAAGCAATTTTGAAGGGATTAGGGTGGATTGGATGGGATTTAAAGGTAATGATGATGATGTCAGTGGATTGTCTTAGGATCCATGGGATTGTTATATCCCGGGATCAGGATCCCGTGTATGTTCGGCACACCTGGCCAATCCCAGGATTTATCTTCCAATCCCTTCCAATCCCTTCCAATCTGCCTGGCCAAACAGGCCCAAAGAGTCTTACACTTTTAAGGAAGTTTTTATCATTTGGCTAGCTGACTGGTTATTATTTTTTAAAGACAAAATTATATATTTAAACCCGTTCAATTATTTAGGTGGAGGGTATATATGTATACCGCCTACATATAAAGTTTCGGGTTGTTACACATACATCAAGGTAGGCCCCTTGGTCCGGCACGCAGCACGTTGGGTGATGCCGGGGCCCACGCCTAATCCACTCCCATAGGATGAGCATTGGAGAAATGAGGATGTTGAAATGTATGAGTGGTGCGACAATGAAGGATAGAATTATGAATGCATGCATAGGTCAGGATAGGCAGCCAAGTCTTTGATCACAGCGACCAATTGGATGCAGCAAAAGATCTCCCCAGATCCGCGGTTCGGAATAGTCTGTCTTGGATAACCTGCCCGTATTCGGAATACTCTGTCTTGGATAGCCTGTCTCAACACACATCATATCGTATGTTTGCAAAACACATTGGAATGAGAAAGGATCATGAAGCAGCGTGCGGAGCAAGTGTACATCAACACATCGTAACCATGAAAATATGGGTCTGATGAAGATAGAGCTCGCTGCATCCCAATGATTGGCTGTCCTGAGAGTTCGCTGCCTCCCAATGGTTGGCTGTCCTGTATGAGATGTACAGGACATCTCCTACATAGACTACACAGTAGCAACCTGTTTGCTACACACGAACAGGACATGTCCTACACAGACTACACAGTACCAACCTGTTTGCTACACACCAACAAGCCTTTTCAGCAGTAAGCAAAATTGCTTGTCATCCTTGTGGGAAATGTCCTGCATAGGCTGTATGGGACAGGTTCGTTGCATCCAAACAGGCCCTTTGGGTACTCCGCCAATTCACACACAATCAGAAGTCATTTGCAGAATGGATTGCCATGCTACATTCAAACATAACATACTACGGAAATGCTATTTTGATGCAAAGATTGGTAAGGACGGTTGGATTCACCTAATTTGAATTGACAAATCACATGGGGGTCCATGGAAGGAAGATTCCCCCTTGCTCAGTACTCAGTTCAATCAGAGATAAATGAGATCACAATCATTTCTTAGGTGGCCCCTACCATGGAGGGTCCATATCACAAAATTAGGCAGTCTGCAGTAACTAATGTGGTCCACAATACATACTTTGCAGTGTTTCGGGTGTTCAATTGGTGCCAAGAAGAATTCAGTAAAAAATCAGGGAGAAGACAGTTCTGGCAGGATGAAACCAACCCAAGTCAACAACTAACGAGCCGGATGCATCAGGGAAATTTTCTCACTAGATATGGAAATAAAAACATCCTTTTACTGAGTTTCTTAGTGTTTTCTTTAAAATGTCAAAAGATTTTTGCATAATTCGCTGTTAAGTTTCATACAAGTCACAAATCGTTAATAATTCATCACAAAATTTTCAGAAATCAGGCAAGGAAAATCTCCTTATTTACCACAATGATTTCCCAAATCAGTCAGGAAATTTTCCTTCTCCAAAAATCTCACCGATAATTTGCTTCTTTTTTTTTTTCCCTCCCAAAAGTCTGAAAAATTTTGTTACGGAGGCTCGACTGACAAGTAATCTCATTTCTTCAATTGTCTTATGATTCCCAATGGTTAAGGGCCTAGCTGATGGTTTTAAGACATGGACTCAGTCAGACCCGATCACTCATGCAAGTCAGGCCGATTCAACCCCAACACGGGCAAGTCACAACTCAACTCAGGACAGAATGAGTCAGGTCAAGTCACCAAGTCTTTTAACCATGGCATAGCTTGACGCATTCCATTGATCCTGGGACTTTCAGCCTATTGGCTAGGTTCTTAACATTGGGTATCAGGGCCAAGACCACATCCCACCGTACATATCCTAGAGGAGGCAACCTGTGGAAACTGGAAAGGGCAGACTGGGCCAAAGTGAGATCCACCATAAGATGGAAAGAGCTACCTAGCCATAGGATAGAGCGAGTGCCGCCAGAGTTGGCCACCGCAGAGGTCACCTGCAGGGTGTGCTAGTAGGTTATGAAACCCACCCGAATGGTTTAAGGGCCTAGCTTGATGTATTCCACAAGTCCTAGGGCTTTTGGTGTACTGGTTAAGTCTTAAAGGAATGCAGATGGGAGATGAGCACAATAATCATTTCGGCCAGTAACCATTACTAGGAATGAAAATATAGTCCCTTGCAAACATGCCCGAAACTAGTGGATGGGATGGGAGTTGAAAGGGTGATCCTTAGCCATGTCAGAAGGTGCAACATGCAAATGTATGGCCCTCAGCTGCTGAATATCATATATTTGCGCTATGATCGAGAAATCTGAAAGTCTCAAATGGTGATGGTAACAGTAGTTTCTCTTTGATTAAACATCAAATGCTCGAAGCTCATGACACAGGTAGCCAATCATGGCAACAGATACAGAAGTAAACAAAAATGGAAATATGCGGTGATGATCCTCGTATCTGATACAAATTGGATTAAATTGCATCTTTAAGAAGTAAATAAATACCCCTTTTTACAAAGATAAGCCGACAACTGGGAATTATGTACACTAGGTTACAACTTGCGTAGCATCAGCATATCTCAGATTCCAAAAAATCAAGCATCCGGTCAGGTGGCAAGCGCATCGAACCCCAAAAAGGGGGGAAATTCAGATGCAAAGGTTATGATGGATATAATCGAGTATAATATATTGGAATTCCATCCACAACATGCGTACCTGGGGAATGGTCTTTCAGGCCCATTTCACACCTGGACTCCCGCTCCGGCCAATGCAGCTGCCACCGAAGCAGATGCTTCTTCAAGCGTCCGCTGCTTCTTTACTGTGTTAAATGCCTCAACAACATCACCAACTTCCCAATCTGAGTAATCATCAATGCCGATACCGCACTCCAGCCCAGCATTGACCTAAACAAATGAAGTGATGGCATTTGAATAAAAGATGTGGCACATGCACAGGTTTTGTTTTTCTTGTTGGTGAATAAAATTTGTCATCTTTCACTGAAAAAAAAAAAAAAAAGAAAAAAAGAAAAAAAAGAAAAAAAGAAGATGCATAGGTCGTCGAAGCATTTCGATCCAAGTGGCTAGGGAGGGGCTTGTGAAGCTGAAGCAAAGACTCCATGTGGCTGGGGAGAGGTTCACAAAGCTGAAGCAAAGACTCCATGTGGCTGGGGAGAGGTTCACAAAGCTGAAGCAAAGGCTCTCAGGAAAATGCTTAGAAACTTTTCTAAAAACTACACTGAAGAGGCAGTGGTGGAAGCATACTTGATGAATGTATTTCCTGGGCTACTTTGCAAGCCTCCAGGATAAACATTCTGTTTACCCGAGAGGCGGGTTCTATTGCTGATATATTAGCAAAAGGTATTCGTTGTGAGGTGTGTGTGTGTGTGTGTGTGTGTGTGTGTGTGTGTGGAGGCATGCTCACCTACGCACCTATGCACGTGCGCACCTTTGCACACATGTCATGGGTGTCGAATCCGAACGGTCCATAAGATGCGGAATCCCATGAAACCTTAGGGGGTGAATTTTCACCCTGATCTAAGATTCTGGTGGGCCATAGCAAAGAGAAATTCAAATCAAGGGAAGAAACTGTTTGCATTTTTCATGGCCCACCGAAGTTTTGGATCAAAGTAAAAATTCGTACCAGGAGGTTTCATGAGGTTCTGCTTCATGTGGACCGTTCAGATTTTCGAGACTCATCAGATATGATGAGTTCTCAAAAAAGTTCGTATGTAGTACGTACGAACTGGTTCGCAGGTGAGCGTTTCCGATAGATTTTATATATATATATATATATATATATATATATATATATATATATATATATATATATATATATATATATATATATATATATATGGAATTCTGTCTCCCACCCTCCCTCATGTTTACTGACATTGGCAGAGAGGCAATCTCACACACGCGGACACACAACTAATTGAACATGCAGGTAAGTATGCAACTGCTACCGTTCACAGCTCAGACCAGAAAATCAATGCCCATTTCCCAACAGAAAAAACTTGGCATGATACCAGCACTCACACACCTAGATATGTACAAGTATTGATGATTAATTAGAAAGGGAAATGTATTTAATGATGCAGTCTGCATACAGTTTGGCTTATTTTTCAGACATGTCATGTACCTTCTGAGGATTGCCTTGTGAGCAGCTCTCATCTACCATGGATGTTCCTCATTTCCCCATGCAAGGTGAGCAGATTTTTTCAAAGTGCACTCAAGTGAGTACACTTAGCATTCCTCAAATCAGTAAGAGAGGCCCTTGGTTGATGAGATTGCAAGACCAGCCTGTTTGTATACTACCCCATATGTAGTTTTTTTTTTTTTTTTTTTTTAAAATACTTATGGCAGCAAATAATCTACTTTTTAATAAAAAGTTATTTTGGTAACCACCTTTGTAAAAGTAGCTTATTAGCTTAGACTTGCAGCCATAAAAAAAATAAAAAATAATTTTTTTTTTGCTTTTTTACTTTATAATTCTTTCTCAGCTCTCCATTTGATGGATGGTCCATGTCAAAGGGGGCCCACATGATGGACAATCCTCATCGAAGGTGGGGTCCACACGATGGACGTTCCACATCATAGGTGGAGACCACATGATGGACAATTAACATTATGGACGACCCCACATGATGGATGGCCCACATCAAGGTGGGCCCATATAGTGGACAGTCCTTGATGATGAATGGCTGACATTCAAATCGGGCCCCTCATGATGGATGGCCCACTTCGAAGGTGGGCCCCACATGATGGATGGTCCACATCAAATATGGGCCCCTAATAATATATGGCCCACATCCAAGGCAGCCCCCGCATGATGGACGGCTCACCGAAGATTGGGCACACATGAAGGACAGTCCACATCAAAGGTGGGGTACACATGATGGGCGGTGGACATTGACAACAGGCCCCACATGATGGGCAATTAACATTGATGGTGGGCCCCACATGATGGAAGGCCCACATCAAGGTGGGCCCTGCATGGGGCTGTTTGGATGGGAGTAAATGGAGGTAGATTATAGATATGAATATCCATATCGTACCGGCCAATATGGTTGTATCATATCCGTACTGGCACGAGGCGATATGCAATATGGGGCGTATCCGCCCTATACGAAAAAAAATTGACCCGTATCGGCCGATACAAGCATATACGCCCATAAAAGACCAATTTTATTTTATTTTCAAATTTTCACTAATGTCTCCTCTTCTTTTTTTCATCTAAACCATGGAAGAAGCTTAAAAACCCATTTTAGGCTAGATCTAGACCTATTTTGGGATCAAAACAAATGATTTGAATGAAATTCAACAAATTGAAGCGAAGTGGACCAATATGAGAAAAATCAGAAAGAAGGGTAAACCTTTACTTTCTTTCTAATATTTTCATTTTCTTTTTACTGTATTTCAATGTAATGGGCCCTAGTTCACCAAATCATGCTTGATTTGTGTTTAATTAAGGGCCATTTAGTTGACATTCAACAAGACAAACCAATCTCATCAAAGAATGGTCCGATACACCATCATATGCATGTACAAAACACACACACACAAAAAAAAAAGGATTGGTTCTTTAATATCCTACTATTCTCTCTTTTCCATGATATTTTCCTTAATTCTTTGTTTTTTTTTAAAAAAAATTGTCCGATACAGGCCGATATGGCCCCAACACCGATGAATCGGGAGTAAATGGAGATAAATGGTATTTGAGGTGTGTTTGGATGAAAGTAAATGAAATGAAATGAAATGAAATGAGAGTAAATACGCATGTCAATGAAATCAACCCAATAAAAGAGGATTTGGAAGTAAATGGGGTGAAATGCCTTTTTGAGTTCTCTTGGAGAGTTGCACGAGTAAACAAAGGTGGTGTTACACACATGTCCGCCATACACATGGCATGCTAATGATACTCTGAAACAATTCAATTACTGACTAACATCACTAAAATCACACCAATAGAATGATCTAAATCATCCAAAGGTTAGCCATCTAAATGGACAGCTAAAAAACATTGGCAAGTTGCTTGTTTGTGATCCTTATGTTTGTAGCCCACCTGAGGCTCAAAATTTTCTCAATTTTGGCGAAAGTATATATTTCAATGGCATTATTACAATCATTCTGCTAAATATCACAAATGTACACTAATTTGAGATATTAAAGTTGATTTGGGATATCACATATCTTCCTGTGAATATATTGACAAATTCCAATGCATTCCAATTAGGGGTGTACATCGAGTTGAACCGAGTCGAGCTGGCCTCTGCTCGACTCGACTCGGCTCGGTCCTCGAGCCTGGATGGCTAGCTCGGCTCGGTTTGGTCAGCAGCTCGGGCCAGCTCGGGCCAGCTCGGACCAAGTTTGAGCCAAGATCGAGCCAAGTTCGCCATTGAGGCATTTCCACAAACACCTAAATTGCACCTTCAAAACTCATCTGTATGTGAAACAGAAGCAATGGTTTTACATGTATTTTATCAAACACCTAAGCAACATAAAAACCAAGAAAAACTAAGAAAAAAAGGGTATTTGTTTCATGTACATACCTTCCTTGCCACCAACCACACTTCGTTGAGTCATTTTATCAAACACTTGGTGAGCAACATCAATGGCAAAGTAACCGAGTCACCGAACTGGTTTGATCCGAGTTCAATTCAAGCGGGATTCGAGCTGGATTTGATCCAAGTCGAGTCGAGCTGGGGCCTGCTCGAACTCGGCTCGAACTCATTTTTGAGCTCAAAAAATCAGCTCGACTCGGTTCGAACTTAGCTTCGAACCGAGTCGAATCGAGCTTTTTTGAGTCGAGTCGAGTCGAGCTAACCGAACTAGCTAGGTTCGTGTACACCCCTAATTCCAATTCTTCCCATTCACTCCCATCCAAACAGAATATTTGGATTTGAAATGCATTTCATTTACTCCCATCTAAAAACAACTGAGTAAGCCATTTACTCCCAATTCATTTACCTCCAATTCCATTTCCCATTTACAAGCTCCCAAACAAGCCCGAATGGACGGTTCACATCAAAAGTCGGCCCCTTATGATCAATGGCCTACATCCAAGGTGGGCCCTCGCATGATGGAGGCCCACTTCGAAGTTAGGTCTTGTATGATGGATGATCTGCATACAATATTGTTTGACATGATGGACGGCCCACATCCAAGGTGGCCCCGCATGATGGATAGCCCACATCGATGGAGGGCCTTGTGGGGTGGATGGTCCATATTGAAGGTAGGCCCCACACGATGGACGTTTCACATTGAAGACAAGGCCAAGGTAAGCCCAACATAATGAACAGTCCGCACTTTGGCCCTAGATGATGGAGGGTGGATATTAATGGTGGACCCCACATGAATAAGTACAAATTGGAAGAAATTTTAATGAAAGATTAAAAAAAAAAAAAATGAAGAAAGAGAGAGGAGAAAGATTGATTGAAGAGATTTAAAAACTACTTGTGTGATGTTGGAAACCAAACAAACTTTTCTACTATTTGGTTGATAAGTATGTTGTTTACAAACATACTTATCTACTGAATAAGTAGAAACAAAGATAAGCTACTTGAGGCATGAGTAGCTTAAGCAAAATGACTGACGATCCAAACAAGCCCAATTTAATGTATAAGAATTTGCTAGGACCATTCATCTATCATGAGACCTGAAGAGCAGCAGTTTGGAAAATCAGCTTTAGAGACGTACCTCTTTGACCATTTCCTTCACCCGCCTCAAAGAATCAAGACTGCCAGTGTAAACAGTCTTTCCATTTCGGATGATGCGGACACCACAGCCCTTCACTACCTTCCCTTCTGTCACCATGCATCCACCAACCTTCCCACTGCCACTACTAAATACAGCTCGGACATCTGCAGATCCTATTGGTATTTGTTCCTGCCAACCCAGACATGTAAGTGGTAATTTTAAAATGCTTATGTCACATTTGCAAATGTGTGGGGCATGGCACCCCATTTTTCTACTTTCGGTATTAGCCTGTGAATGATGATGATGATGATGATGATGATGATGACGAATTAGAGTTGTACTGCAAGCATATTAATCTAATACCAAAAGTAGAAAAAGATAGGGTATACTTATGAATGAAAAACAAGGAGGACGAGATATCAGTTCCTTGAATTTAAATGCAAAACGAAATGATTTCTGATCCAGTAGATTTGCAATTCAGTTCACCTCAACAGGCTCCAGGAGTCCCTCCATGGCATTCCGCATCTCATCGATAAGTTCATAGATGATTCTATATGTCCTAATCTCAACACCCTTGTGATCTGCATAGCTCTTTACTGAACCTGGCACTTTGACATTGAACCCAAATATAACAGCCTTAGTGGCAAGGGCCAGATCAACATCACTCGTGGTTACATCCCCTGGTGCGTGCAGCAAGAATTTCAGTGTGACACTTTCCTGAGGGAGAACTTGAAGGGCTTGTCTGATGGCCTCAATTGATCCCTGACAGTGACAGAGAGGTTTCAAGTCAGTCGCAGCACAGAATGCCAGGTAGCATTTGGATGTGACCAAACAGTGACTGGAGGGTCTTTCAAGGCAAAGAAGTGCAATTTATGTATGAAAATGGAGCATCTAATTGGTGGGCCTCCACTTTCCTGAATTTTTCACCCCAAACCATAAGTGAGACATGCGCAGGGAGGTCCAAATCATTCCTCACTTGTGTTTTGACATGAGTATCATGTTGGCCTTGGGAACTGGGAACTTCCAAATATACACTTGGACATTGATAAGTGAAAGGCAAGGGAGGTATAGTTAATTTCCAGCATATGTTGCACATTATATCACCGTAAAAGGCATACCTGGACATCAACCTTCAAGATTATATTCAGTTGATGCATATCCAAACCAGACTGCTTTCCTGCTGAAACTGCAGATGCGATTGACGAAAGCGTGACCTTCCCTTCCCCAGCCTTTGCAGATATCCGCTCAACCCGTAATGCTTCTGCACGTGCCTCTGCCTTTTCGCGTGCAAAGTCAAGGGAGTCAACAACCTCAAATTCATCACCAGCAATTGGAACATTGTTCAAGCCAATGACCTGCAGTAGCAAATGGATAAGGGAACAAATACTGAGAAAATATAGTCACAATAAGTGGTCAAAAAACAAAGAGGGTAAAAGTACAATATGCAGTTCTATGTAAATAATAGCACAAAGACCAAGTCATAGACAACAAAAGGACCTGTAGAATTCAATTTTTCATAGAAAATTTAGCTTGCACTCTCACGTTCAGAAAGGTTTAGTAATGTTCCGGAAAAAGTTGGAGTGATGATCGGTAAGTATATTTGAAAAAAAATAAAATAATAATAATAAAGAAATAAAACCTGCACAGCTGTAGATGGACCAGCTTCAGCAACTTGACTTCCCCTGTCATCAAATAAAGCCCGCACCTGCTCATAAGAGAAATTCATAAGGATGACAAGTTAAAACTAGCAAACAATGAAGCATATAAATTTAGCCCAGATAAATGGTTAAACTGATCTTTTTGGAAATTACATGAGTCAGAATCATTATTGTTGACTGACCTTTCCAAAGGCTTCACCACAAACCACTACATTGCCTCTTTTGAGGGTACCCTTCTGCACAATAAATGTGGCTACAGGCCCTTTTGATTTATGAAGACCTGCCTCAATGACAGTGCCCTTCGCATTTCTGTGAGGATTGGCCTTCAACTCTTGCAACTATACAATTAAAACATAAGTGCACAAGTTTAGAATCTTTTGATGGAAACAGGACAAAATGAATCTGAGGGCCTTGAATTAACACTAGAAAGCAGCAAGGACACAAGACGTGCTCAGTGATTCATAATGAAAAACACCAGTCATTGGATGAAGTCTAAAACCCTCCTATTACCTCAGCAATAAGCATGACAGTTTCTAGCAAATCATCCACGTTCTCCCCTTTAAGAGCACTGATCTGGAGGAAATGAATAGAAAATCAGCTCCTGGCAAGAGATTGGAGTTTCATACATCTCTTTTGTATATTATAGGGAAGAGCACAACCTGAACCATAGGGGTATCACCACCCCAGTCTTCTGGCATTAGGCCAGCAGAAGAAAGTTCTTGCATGACTCGCTCTGGACTAGCTCCATCCTTATCTATCTGGAAAAATTGAAGAGCTAGATATAAGAGTAAGCAAATATCAAAACCATATCCCAAGTAGAAGTGCTCATTTAGAGAGCAAACCTTATTTATAGCTATTACAATTGGCACCCCAGCTGCTTTGGCATGAGCTATGGCCTCATTTGTTTGAGGGCGGACACCATCATCAGCAGCCACCACGATAATAGCAATGTCGGTCACTCTTGCTCCTCTTGCCCTCATTGCACCAAATGCCTACAGAAATGGATAGAATATACCATATCAGTGCACAAATGTTAGCCTGATACACTTTATAACTGAGGTGGTTATGATACTCAGCACTACTAGGAAATTTAGTCTATCGTTCACAACGCAGCCCTATACGCTTGTCTTTAATGGTTCCATAGAAATTCAACAGGAAATTTTCCAACTTTTGTTTTTTGAAAGGTAACACTACCAGAGGTTGAACCCTGGATCACTCACACACTACACTGTCTCCACCAGCTCATCTAAGGAGTGGGAGATGAAAATTTTCAGGAGTTCAGAATCCTAGACGAACCATAAGGGGTTGTCTGGCAACCTCGAATTTGGGAATTACCTTAAAAAATCAATTTCAGAGAGTGGATCCCCTAAGAATTGGACTCTCATGGTCATGTTTGCAACCTGGAATTTGATTATGGAGATTGGGCCTGGAATTGTTAAGCAATTCAAAAATCTACTGTTGGGCTGGAATTGATAAGCCTGGAATTTGCAACCCATCCTTTGCCCAAGAATTCAAAAATGGCCTTTTGCTGGAATTGGATTCCAATTCTCACATTTTAAGCCCTCCAAATGTAGGAATTTGCCCAAAGCATTGGAAGAAACCCCAAATTCCAAGGTGCAAATGACCCCTAAAAATCAATGAAATGAAAAGAAGCACCTAATTGCAACCACTGTTTGAAATATCAATATCGCATTACGTATTGCACCCTTGGGATGCAGATATGTATCGGTTATCGCATGGGATATATCATTTGTATGATTGAATCAGGTAATTTATCGCACTTTTTGGAAAACATTAGTAAACATTGGGGAAATGGTTGAATTTTTCAATGAAACTTCAGGGATTGTTAAAAAAAAAAACCTTTATACACACTTTTAAATCATAACATCTCAAAAAAGAAATGTACATAATAAGTTGCCTTTGTATAGGGTCCTAAGCTATGCATTGTCTGACTGAATTAATGCAACTATATTCAAATGGAATGCAATAACATTTAGAGTGTATGTAATAAACATTTCATCAAACACTCCTAAATACTAAGAAATTAATATCAATTGACAACTAGTTGAAGGAAAATTTAAATAAATTAAAAAAAAAAAACAAATTAATATTCTAATATATATATTTTTTAATTTTTAATTAAAAATGATTTTTATTTTCCGAAAATTGACAAGGATTTAACATATTAGTAGATCAGCACTCATACATTCTTGATTTCATGTTTGGAATGCAACATTGCAAGCAATATGGGAGAAATTGGGGAAATTTCGAATTGTCCTCAATTTTTCCCAAATCGTACCACCTATATTCAAAATTTGAAATTAGTGTGTATGTGATGATCATTTCATCAAATATTCCTAAATATTCTGAAATTAGTCTTCATTGACAGCTGGTTGATGGAAAATTTTGAAACATGGAGAACATGAAGAACCAATAGATATCGAAATCAAAGCTCCAACTTCATAATTTTTTATGCAAAACATGAAAAACCAATGGATTTTTAACCATTTGATACTGATTTAACATAATTAAAAAAAAAAAAAAAAAGGATTAGAAATTGAAAATGCTCACCGGATCGAACATGTGGAACATATCGGTACTATCTACACGTTTCATATCACACAGGTGGAATACAAGATATACCGTGGGATATATCGGCCGATATCGTCGATATTTAAAACATTGATTGCAACCAAACCAATAGTAAGAATTACAAAAGACTTGAAGCGATTTACCTCGTGGCCAGGTGTATCAAGAAAAACACATGGTTGAAGCTTTCCATCAACAGGAACATGCACCTTATATGCCCCAATTCCTTGTGTTATCCCACCTGCTTCAGATGCAACCACCTGCAAAAGCCTAGTGGTCAGTCTTTCCTTCATAGAACACCAGCACTAGTCAGGGAAATAATATAATACACAGAAGAAAGAAAGAAGGAAAAAAAAAAAGGAACCAAAAAAATGGCATGGAAGAACTAACTCGATCTATGCATCTAAGTTGTAAAAAACTGAAGTAGAAACACAATATGTGATCTAGCTTCCGAAAGTACCTTGCTTTTGCGAATGTAATCCAAAAGAGTCGTCTGCCAAAATGGAGAAAGACAAGAATATCTTAGTAAACTCAATGTTATGGATTGGTATTTTCTATTCAAATATCAAGCAAAATTCTGTCACCTGCAATGGGGTGAATAATGAGAAGGAAAATACAAATTATTGACCATTACCTTTCCATGATCGACATGACCCATTATTGTAAGAACTGGAGGCCTATCTTCTAGCATGTCCAAGTCCTCCTCATCAAGAACTTCCTTCTTTCTTGCCATATCTTCTACTTTAACAGCAGTAGCTTCTATGACTTCGACATCATATTCCTTACATATCATTTTGACCATGTCTTTGTCCAATGTATACACTGCATCGGACTTAATCCCCTTAGAGAACAGATAAGAAAAAATATCGGCTTCGCTGACAGCTAAGTTGTAAGCCAGGTCCTCTGTCAACATTCCTTCTTCCCCCACCTCAAGAATTTCCACTTTAACAGGAGCTGCATCCTTAGCTGCCTGCAGTCTAGCTGCCTTGCGACTCGCCTTACTCCACTTTCTGCCTTTCCTCACCCCTGGTGCTCCAGGAATAGAGACATCACTAAGCTCCTCGTCTGGGATCTTGTCATCATTGACCAATCGCCTCCGTGGACCCCCAGTTGCACCAGCTTTCTTGCGACGCTCATCTTTAATCTTTGAGATGACAGAGCTTTTCACCGGTTTTGGTGGAGCCAAAACGGCTTGTGCCAGCAAAGGATCAACAACTGGCTTCTTGGAAGCAAATTTGTCTATGAGAATTGGCTTCCGTTCTCTTGTTTGCGGCTCGGCATCTGTGCCCTCAGAAACTGAGGCCCTTGGAGCAGCACCCACATCCTTCAAAATCACAGGTTTCTTAACTACAGGAGGAACAGCTACAGCAGGTTTTGCTTGAAGCCTTGGCTGCACCTTTGAAGGTGGCCGAGGAATACGAGGTTGAATTTCTGCTTTCTCTGCCCCATCTGTCTTGAAGCCCTCTTTCTCAACCTTAGGCACCTCTTTAACAACCTTCTTTGTGCTTGCAACTGGGTCACCCTTTGTCCAAACATTCTTCAATGTTTTAGACTTCGAGACCACCTTCGGATTCACGGTTCTACCTACTCTAGAGTTAGCATTTATAACTGATGCTGACTTACCATTGACACTGTTACTACTACTCTCTTTACTATCCAATTTTCTCGAATTCACAGCTTCCAACTTCTCTGCCTTCTCCAAGACCTCCCCAAGCGACTCAATCACCCTATCCTTGTCCTCCACAATCTCTGTCTTATCACCCGGAGAATCCCTAACGGGCTTTGCTGGGGCCCATGGAATTGAAACTTCAGCCTTTGGTCGGGCGTTTAAGACAGGCCTGGGAGCGGGCTTCAGGATGAGATCTGTGTCATCGTCTTTGCTCCCCCTAAATGCAGTAGATTCTGAGGAAGCTGAATTCTCCAACTCAGCGATCAATTCTGTCGTTATCGTACATCTACAGACCGATGTGCAACCCCACTTCCGCCCACCCAAGGAACTACTAAAACCAACTCCCTTAACTAACGAAAATCTCCGATTTACTGCTGGAGAACCATCGAAGGAGACAGACGGGTTTGGCCTCGCACTTCCCAGTGTCGCCAGGGAAGCAAGAGAAGCCATGGCCACTCACACTAACTCCAACATCAACACAATAAGATTCGAATTTTCCTAACCTAAATACCACTGCCACCACCTGAATTTAATCCAAATTTTGCATTTTCTTCCCAACTTCAATCTCAATGCTCTAATTTTTTTATGATTGGATAATGCTTCAATGACAGAACTTTTCAGAAATTCAATAAATAAAAATGCAGATTTCTACAGAATTCCCTTATTTTCCAAGAGCTATATAAACCGAGGCACTGACGTCCAAACAGTGGAATTTTCTAATAATACAAAAAAAAATAAAGACCCTAAATCGATTTCTGTGTGGAAATTCAGTTAACTGAAGAGGTGAAAACCCACGATTTCCGGAAAATGCAAACCCTAGATGGAATTCGAGTACGGACAAGCCCTAGATTATTAGATAGTCTCCTAAATATCTTAGGAATTACAGAGCGGAAGAAGGAAAAGAAACAATGAAAGACCCTAATTTCAGACAGAGAGAAAAGAGCTTACCTCAGAGAGAAAAGCTGCGTATGGAAATTGGAATTGGTTTTCTTTTTCTTTTTTCGTTTTAAAAGGGCAGAGAGAGAGAGAGAGAGGAGTTCTATGATACTCAGGCAGCGTAAGTCGCTTGATACGCAGGCACTCAGAAATTGTCCACGTGGCATATATTAACTCAAATAAAGCCGACTAGATTTTGAAGCCCACTGTCTCCAAGTGAAGTTCCCAAGATCAGATTGTGGACACATGTTTGTGGAATTACGACTATTGGGTACTTTTCATTTTTGACCGTCCAATAGGTGTCCACCGATCCGATATTCAGATTACTAAATGAGCTTAATTTTTGGTTCATGATTCATTTAAAATGAATACCGTAATTTGGACGGTATAATTTGAGTACTTGTATGTCACCTATGCAATTTCTAAGGTAATTTTTAATGGCCTGCGTATCATCCATGATAGTCTGCCGGAGTATAAAAGATTTTCTTGGATGGAAATTGGTGGCAAAGGTTCGTTTGTGTGGCTGTTTCTCGTCTCCTCGATTTTATGTGACGATAAGGTTTTTGAAAGTATGCAAAAGAGAAAATTTCATTCACCATCTTCATGGACCCGAATCCTCAAGCGGCACAGAGCGTAAAACACCCCACCGTTGTGGGTCCACCATATCATATACGTAAAATCTATTCCGTCCATCACGTTTCGTCCTGGACTCTACGTCCTGGTGGAAAAGAAAATTGCCCAGATCCATAGGTCAGGTGGGTCACACTACATGGAACGATGGGATGGGATGCCAGCCATAGATTTATACGTGGAGTCACCATGGTGTGTATCTTTCATCCGGCCGTTTATCAGGTGTAACTCACCGGGATGAAGTGAAGATGCAAACATTAGCCTGATCAATAAATCAGCGGGCCACGCCATTGAACTTTTCCCATTGGTGTGGCCCACCGGATATTTTATCAGGCTGGATATTTTCTAAAATGGTTCAAATTAGGGTTTTCACACGATGGACGGAGTGGATTTACGTATACAACATGGTGAGGCCGATGGATTTAAATCAGGTGGCAGAGGACTCCAGTCCACTATCAACATCATCACACTAGTATATAACACGCGCCCCAGCTTTGTACTGTCTGGATGGGTTTTGATTTCTGACAAGTGAGTCCCCTCGTGGTCCCGAGTCCCGACCGGTTGGTCTGGTGTGTCCTGCAGTGGATATAATGTGCTTCAAAAATCTCATCGATTGGCTTATATTGATCTAGAGATAAGGGGCCTACAAATGGACGGTTGAGAGCAGAAACAGCACTTTCAACTGAAGAGGGTATTAATATTAATGGGAGATAAAGGAACGATGGCCTGGATTGCTGAGCCATGAGACCGACTTGCCAGGGACGCAACTTTCTTGTGACCCTTACAAGGGGTGCGGGAGACATCCACACCGTCGATCATTTTCTTGTTGTATTTGATGTCTTAAATTTAATTAGATACAGGGTTTGTTAATGCCATCGACAGTTTGTTCGATGACATCGATGAGTTCTCGATCCCATTGAGATTTTCCCGATTTTCTTTAGTTGGTCGCTGACCTATTTGGGCACTATTTTGATGTCATCAATGGATGTTCGATCGAACCTTCGATGACATCGAAACTGGATCAATGCAATCGAGATTTTACGGAAAATCATGTTTTGTCTTTGGATAGTTGAAGTGTTAGTTTGATGACATTGACAAGTCTTCAATGGCATTGACAGGATTAGTTCGATGCCATTGATAGGCCTTTGATGGCATCGACAAATTCCGCACAGATTTTTTGCAAAACTACGAAATTGCGGGATTTGTTTTCGATTTTATTTGGGATTCTTTCCAAGGCTATATATATGGGTGTAAATGGGATTGAAATGTATTTCAAGGGTTTTTAAATAATTCCAGGGTTTCAAAGGGGTGTAGCATGGGTGAGATTCGAAGTTGTTCGAATCGGGTAAGCCTTCTCTTTTTGTAATTTCTACTTTCATAGTGAATTTTTTGTCTCTTTGTGCCGTAGTTTTTTCTCGAAAGGGTTTTCCACGTTAAATTATTGGGTTCTCTTTTGTGTTTGCTTAGTGATTTTTTATTGCGAGCCTAGATTCATCTCTGTGTGATTCCGCTGTTTTACCCAACAAGTAGTATTAGTGTCACGCCCCAAACTTGGAAACCGGGCTCATAGAATTTTCGATCGCCGAATCCGACGCCGACAGCCTCCGTAGTACCCCATTGTCGGCTTCCAGCACCTGTACGCCAAATTCCGATCATGGGATCCTACAAGAAGGATATTCAGTGTGATTTAAAAAAAAAAAAATTTTGTAAAGGAGCATAACCAAGTCACAAACAACAACATCACCACATATCCACTAATAAAAATCATTTGAGTACAATGCTGAAAAGGGAAAATACATATACATGAAACAAAACTCCAAAGCTCTGGCACCTTCTCCTGTCTAAACGCTGCTACGACCTAACGTCACTTGCACGTAATGGTCGTGCATAAGCTTACTACGAAGCTTAGAGAGTGACATACGTGTGTGCACAAAGCATGTGTCAAGTATATAATATCAACGTAAGCGGAATATTGGCAAGTCTATAAGTAATTCAATATCAGATTATGTAATGCAGATCGACTATGCAATGCAGAGTCATAGTGAGCTAAATATCAGATGTCGAGGATGTAATACGATATGCAATTCTTGACGAACCATGAATACCATCAGCCTCATCTAGACCATATAAATGCAAAAACATAGTAACCTAAATGTCATATGTCGCTGATGTAATGCAATATGCAAATCCTAGCGAGTCCATAATACCATCAACCTTATTCAAGCTATGCAATACAGAAGCATGGTAAACCAAATGTTATGTGCTGAGGATGGAATGCAATGTGCGGTACGAAAGAAATGACCAAGCCGGAGTGTGAAGTTGGGATGATAGTATGTAGTATCGCAAGCTGTAGGGTCCATCACAAAAGACTTCTATCCAAACCAGTCTTATACCTAAATTTGGATAGCTAGACTCAATGTGGTAAACTCCTGATCTCAGGTTGGTTGCGCGCCCAACCAAAATCCTGGTCATTGCAAATGTACACATAATGATTTGGTTGCGTACCACCAGCCCAAGTGAATAGTGAATGAATGAATGAATGAGTCAAGTACTGAGTACGCAACTCTTGCTCAGCAAGTTCGCATATGACCGCCACAGTGCTTCCAATATGGGACAAGGTTCCACCCCATTACATATATAGTAGCCTGCTAACCACTGGTAGCTCACCCAGGCCCCGCCCACATTAGCGTGCACTCACGTGTGCCCGCCCATGTGTGTAATAGAGACGGTGTGTCACAATATCAGAATCGTACATCTTTGGGATATCACTGGGGTCTAGTACACTCCACACCAGCTGCCGCCTCCCTAGCCGCACAACCCAGCGAGAGGAAAAGACCTCACTACCCACCTGGTCAGTAGTCTGCCAATACCTAACCGGCTCATTGATACCGGATCCACTTGCGAGCTGGTCAAACTCAGCCTAGCTTACAACCCGCTCACTCGGGAGGATAAGGCCACACCCCATTCACGACCGACCACGACACAGTGGGAGACACTGCCTACTAGTATTCGACACTTGGCGGTCATGTATCCACTCGGTCTAAACGTTGGAGCATTCCCTGGCCACGGGGGTTTAAGGGCTTTCACCCACAGACATCGAACGTGCCCATATGTTAAGTCCTAAATATTTCCGATGTCCCATCTGACCATCTATGATATGCCTGTGGAGGCTACAACCCTGATGTTGTTAAGGCACAAAGCGATCATACCACAAAAAATACGAGATGCCTGAGTGATACCATCCAGTCGTGCGTTAATCCTACGCATACCGCGCTCATGTGGGGCAACTCCGTCTCACGAGGAGTCCCATAATAAACCAGCTCAATGGCATATACTATGATCGATCACTCCTTATAACAAGCATACATATGATGCGTATGGGCATGTATTATGATGTAATAAAGTACACAAGCATGATTATCTGATAAGGCAGACAACAATAATCCACAATCGACCATCACCGGCATGTCACATACTAAGAGTGTAAACTGAACGACGTGCTCCTTCTACAACTATAGGAGCGCATGCAGTATGTCTTACATTAGCCTTCCAAGGCTCTGCATGATCCAAGATGGGGATGACGGTCTAGTCCATATGTCAAGATAAGTTCTATATAGTGGATATACCAAACCTAATACTACATATTCTTCCATCTACAGCAAGGGAGGTGATGATGATGTACTAATGTTAAATATAGGCCTTACACTCGTCCTAAGAAGGTAAATGGACAGTGTGGATGATACAGACATAACACGAGGTCCTAACAATCGATTACAAGGTAGGATAAATCTCAGGGGGGTGAGTCAAGCAGGTATACAACAAGTGGGCTTCCTTACTCTCTTTATCATGAACAATTGGGCTTTCCTATGAGGGCCCGATACTAATACAAGGCGGGCCTTGGTAGGATCCGCACATTCGGGACTATGTAGCCATATAAACGGTCCTGCTCATCATCTAAATGGGCCTTGGGTTTGGGTTACTAAGCTTGGACAAACGCATGCATCTAGGTGGGCCACATTCCTTATGGAAGGCCCGGTATGAACATAAGATGGGCTTCAAGGCTTGGGCGGTCCTATAGGGTATGGTGGAAAGTATCATTATTAAATGGGGGCCTAACAGATTATGATAGCCTAAAAAGGGAAAGATGGGTATTACTAGCATCAATGGGGGCCCAATGGTTCGGGATAACCTAACAAGAGAAAATGGGTATCACTAACATTAATGGGGCCTAAGGGTTTGGGTTAGCCCGGTAGGGTGGGATGGGTATCATCAATAGAGGCCCAACAGTTTGGGGTAAGCCCAATAAGAGAAGGTGGGTAATACAATCATCAATGGGGGCCCAATGGTTTGGGGTAACCTAATAGGGGAAGGTGGGTAATACAATCATCAATAGGGGCCCAACGGTTTGGGGTGAGCCCAATAAGAAGAGATGAGAATGGGCCTAACAATAGGCCTTAGGGAGATTACAACGTGGACATTTAACCATTATTGCTCCCAAGGTAATGGGCTTAACAACGGGCCCTATGGAGAATTTCAACGGTGGACATTTAACCACTATTGTCGCCTAGTGTGCGGTCCATTTGGGATTTGAATCTAACTCTCCATGAGGCCACGACCCTTATACAAATCGGGGAAAATGGATGGACATCGTGTATGTAACACATACATCTGATTGGCCTTATAAGGCAGCCCCATGGTGGGCATATAATCCATAAATCAGGGTGGGCCTCTCAAGGCTATGGGGCCCACGACCTTAGAGAAATGGATAAACAATGTGAATATAACACATACATCATGGTGGGCTTTACACATCACAATGGGGCCTCACATATACAATGGGCCTCACATATATAATGGGCCTTATACCATCATGATGAGCCTCACATAAGGGCTTCATGTACATCTCAATGAGCCTCATCACATGGGCCTCATATACATCATGACGGGCCTCATCACATGGGCTTATATACATCACAATGGGCCACATCTCATGGGCCTCATATACATCACAATGGGCCGCATCTCATGGGCCTCATGCATCACAATGGGTCATATCTCATGGGCTTATATACATCACAATGGGCCGCATCTTACGGGCCTCATATGCATCACAATGGGCCGTATCTCATGGGCTTATATACATCACAATGGGCTGCATCTCATGGGCCTCATATACATCACGATGGGCCACATATCAGCAGCAAATAGGCCTCACATCAGCAGCTAGTGGGCTTGCTTTTGGGCCTCCCACAAATACCATAGTGGGGCCCAAGAGGTTACAACGGTGGGCACTAATCCCTGCTGTCCAGCAACGCCTAGATCGGGCTGCTAGACGGCGTGGATTTAAACATACACCAAGGCGAGTCCCACGTCTAGATGGACGATGAGGACAAAACACATATCACAGTAGGTCCCACCGTCCCAATTGGACGATGGAGATACAACCCATTCATCCAGGTGGTCCCACCGTCCCATCTATTTGGACGGTGAGGATATAACACATATCATAGTGGGCCCACCATCCCATCTGGATGGTGGAGCTGAAACACATACATCGGATGGGATGGTGGATCTGAAACACATACATCGGAGGGCCCCACAAGGGCCCCACACGTCTAGATGGACGGACGGTGTGAATAAAACACATACACCAGGGTTGCTCCCACCGTCCAACAGACTGGACGGTGTGGATATAATAAATAAATCATAGTGGGGTCCATGTCCTAAGATGGATGGTCGGACGACGTGGATGTGAAACACACACATCATGTGGGCTCACCATCCAAAAATGCTAGACGATGTGGACATAATATATATACATCAAGGTGTGTACCATCGTCCAGTTGCTGCATGGTGGATACAACACATACATCAAAGCAGGCTCCACCGTCCAGGGACGGTGGATGACATGGATGAAACACATACGTCAGGTGGGTCCACACGTGTGGCCCACCTGCTTTAGACAAAGCTGATATTTGTATTTTCCCATTGTCCAGACCTATACATCAGGGTGGGGTCCATGTGTATGGCCCCACCAGCTTTGAATCAAGGTGATATTTGTATTTTTCCACTGTCCAGACCTGTTGGATGGTGAGGATAAGACGTGCAGCAGGTGGGTCCCATGTATACGTGGCCCACCAAATCTGAATCAAGCTGATCTTTGTGTTTTCTCTCCGTCCAGTCTGGCCTGAAAACGGGCAGTAAGGGTGGGTCCTGATTTTAGATAGCAAGAACGTCCCACTAATGAGACAGCATGGATCACATTCATACATCAAAGTGGGCCATCCATCAGGAGAGAGAGAGAGAGAGAGAGAGAGAGAGAGAGAGAGAGATGGAGAGAGAGAAAGAGAGGGAAACGAGTGATGGAGGGTTCCGCCATTATGAGCCCTCTTAGCATTTACAATACATGCATCAAGATGGGTCCCAAAACATGTGGGCCCTTAAATAAGGAAAATCAAGGTGGGGATGGACCATAAATTAAGGGTCTAGATGACCCTCTACATGATGACTATCAAATAAACATCATGGTGGGGTCCACGGAGAATGACCCCATCATGGATTGTACATATGCATCATAGTGGGTCATTGGCCACACCTAGGGTCCAAATGGGATCTCTACCATCAACCGGTAGGCCCCACTCGTCCCATGAATAAAAACCATATCTAATCCTAAAATCACCCACCAATTTCACTCCTTCTTGGCTCCTTAGGATGCTAAGCTCCTTGGCTTCTTCTTTGATAGAAGATGATGAAGATAGAAGGGTTGAATTGTGAGATTTGGGGGTAGGAAGTAGGCCACAAACTTGGCTTCTTCTCTCCTTGGAACTCCTTGGCGACCCGCGATACATAGATAACATTTGCACGCAACCCTGAGTCGTATCTCTTATTCCAGAGTCAGCTCGACCCGAGACTTGTACCCTTGCGACCGCGCCGTCGTCCCGTCCCACATGCCAATGCGATACCAGGGCCAGGAGATGTGGGCCTTGGTTCAGTTCGATGACAACGCCATATATTTGCAAACCCAAGAGAACATGTCTCATCAATTAATCACATCACATCCCATCATGTCAAGTACAAGAGCAATCCTAAAGTCAATTCTCTATCTTACAACCCATACATGTAAAGTACACACCCATCACTTCCCATCACTCCATCACTCACTCACACCCATCCCTCTCTCTCTCTCTCTTTACATCTCATCCTCTCTCTCTCTCTCATTTCTCCATTTTCAAGCTCCCAAGAGAAACGTCCAAGCTATCAAAGAGGAGCTAGTGTGGCCCACCTTCCTACCTCCAATCTCCACCATCTAACCGTCCAATCTCCATAATCCTCCGTTAGAGTCGAAGCCGAGGAGCTAGGGATTTCATCGGACCAAGAAGAAACGAAAATGTGGGTGATTTTGTTTGGATTTGATGATTTGAGGGCCCACATATAGTGGGACCCATCTTGATGTATGCATTGAATAAGGGAGGGCCCATTAGTGGCGGGGTCCCTCCCCTTCATGTTTCTCTCTCTCTCTCTCTCTCGTTCTCTCTCTTTCTTTCTTTCTTTCTGGATGGTGTTGATGTGGCCCACCTGATCAGCAAATCCAGGACGTCCAGTCCCTGGACGTGGTGTGTGGACCCCACCTTAATGTATTTATTCTATATCCCAGTCGTCCAGCAGTTGCTGGATGATGGGTACCTACCGTGATGTGTGCTAGCTAGATGCACACCGTCCATCTATGGAGCCCCACACGTGATGTGCATGCTTCGGCCACCTCGTCCACATGTGGACGTGGGGCCCACACATGATGTATGTGTTTTATTTCCACACTGTCCAGTGATCTGGATGGTGGAAACCACCATGATGTACATGTTTTATCCATGACCATCCACCTGTAGACGTGGGCCCTACCCTCGATGCATGTGTTGTATACATGTCGTCCATCTGTGGGACCCACACGTGCTGTATGTGCTTCATCATCCAGGTGTGGACCCACCTTACATCCACAACGTCCATTGGTAGGGATGTGGGTTCCAACAACTATGTTGCAGTGTTGTCGCCCACAAATTCTGTGCGTCCGATCATGAAGTGTGTTATACCATACCGTACATCCATTGCTGGTGGGTCCCACGCATGTGGACCAACTAGATGTATGTATTATATCTAATACCGACCAACTAGATGTATGTATTATACCATACCGTACATCCATTGCTGGTGGGTCCCACGCATGTGGACCAACTAGATGTATGTATTATATCTAATACTGGCCATCCATTGCTGGGGCTGCACAGCAATAGCTGTGTATTGACGTTAGCAACCTCTGTGGGGTCCCCTTTTGATGTATATGTTTTATATCCATGTCATCCATGTTATGCATGTGAGGCCACCTTGATGACACGTGTGGCCCACACCCACGTGGGACCACCGTGAGGTATGTGTTTTATATCCACTCCGTCTAGTAAGGGACGTGGGACCACACCGTGATGTATTATTTCATTCACACCGTCCATATGTGTTGGACGGTGCTGGACTGTTTAGACAATGTTGATTTACATGTCCAATGTTTGGACAATGCTGATGATCATTAGTAAGCCATGTGCCCCATAGAATGATAGTGTACAGTGATACACATGTTACACCTGCAACTATTGAAATGATTTTTGGTATAATCCAAGCTCTCACTTAAGGCTCATTGATGTGGCCCACTTGTTGTATATAAGGCCCATTGATGTGGCCCACTTGATGTATATGATGGCCCATTGGTGCGGCTCACTTGATGTATATGATGGCCCATTGGTGTGGCCCGTTGATGCGGCCCACTTGTTGTATATAAGGCCCATTGATGTGGCCCACTTGATACATATGATGGCCCATTGATGCGGCCGACTTGTTGTATATAAGGCCCATTGATGTGGCCCACTTGATGCATATGATAGCCCATGTGGTGCGGCCCATTGTGATATGTATTAGGCCCATGAGACGCGACTCATTGTAATGTGTAAGGCGCATGTGATATGGCCCGTTTTGATATTTTTGTAATCCATTTAGTGAGGCCCATTATGATGTGCATTAGGCCCATGGGTTGTGGCCGATGTAATGTATTTGAGGTTCATGTCCAGTACCCACCTATTGTGTAATTGTGGCCCATTTGGTGAGGCCCAATGTGATGTATTTCTGGCCCAGGTATGTGGTCCGTTGTGATGTATTTGAGGCCCAGGTATGTGGCCCATTGTGATGTACTTGAGGCCCAAGTATGTGGCCCATTGTGATGTATTTGTGACCTAGTTGATAAGGCCCATCGTGATGTATTTGTGGGCTGTATGGCGAGGCCCGATGTGATGTATACGTGACCCTTGAGTGAGGCCTAATGCGATGAATGTGCGGATCGATGTAATGTGTGATTTCATTATAATGTACGTAATGATGTTTATGTGGGCCACTGCTCGGGAGCAATGTTGGTTGAATGTCCACATTGATGGGCAATGATGGTTAGATGTCCACATTGTGACCTTCCCTTGGGCCCATTGTGAGGCCCATTTTTGTTATGAGTAGGTTGTCTAGGCCCATCCTTGATATGAGGAGAGTACACCATCATCTTATAACATGCTTAATATAACTTCATGATCCATGCTCATCACATCATATGTATGCTTGATCCGAGGAGTGATTGATCATAACACATGCCATTGGATAGATTATCATGGGACTCCCTGATAGGTGAAGTTGCCCCACATGAGCGCGCGGTACGCGCAAGTTTGATACATGATTGGATGATAAGACTCATACATCTTGCATTTTGTGATATGACCACCATATGCCCTATCGGCATCAGGGTCGTAGCCTCCACAGGCATATCGTAGATGGCCAGATGAGACACAAAAAATCTGTTCTACATGAGATGCTATAGATATCCCGAGGTAAAATTTCTTAAACCCTTTTGGTTTCAGATGTTGCTCCAACGTCTAGACCAAGTGGATGTATGAGCGCATGAGAGCCGTATACCATTAGGCCACATCTCCCACTATGTCGTGATCGGTTGGAAGGGGGTGCGTCCTTACCCGCCAGAGAGGAGGGAGCAAAGCTAAGCTGAGTTTGACCAGCTCGAGGAATGGGTCCGCTATCGACGAGTTGGGCCCGATATTGGCAGGCGGATAGTGAGGTCTCTTCCACTCACCTTGTTGCATGCGATGGAGTGACAATCTAGTTTGGAGTGTACTAGAACCCGGTGATGATCCCAGAAATGTACGGTACTGGTATATGGATGTATTGAGAAGGAGTTGCATACTCAGAATTTTACTCATTCATTCGTTCATTCACTATCCACTAGGGCTAGTGGTGCACAACTAATTGTTGTGTACTTTCACAATGGCCTGGATTTCGGTTGGGGTGTGCGACCAACCTGAGATCAGGAGCCTACCACATTGATTCTGGCTATCCAAATTTAGGTATGAGACTGGTTTGGATAGAAGTCTCTTGTGATGGACCCCATAGCCTGCGATACTACGTACTATCATCCCGACTTCACTCCAGCTTAGTCATTTCATTCACACCGCGCATTGCTTCTGCGGCATTTAACATTTTAGGTTGCCATGTTTCTGCATTTATATGGCCTAGATACAGCTGATGGTATTTGTGGACTTAGCAGGATTTGTATATTACTTTACATCCTCAGTATATGATATTGACTTATTATGTTTTTGCATCGCATATCCTTGATATGGCTGTTAGCATTCATACATTGCATCCCATAGTTTTGGTACGGCTGATAGCATTCATAGATTTACCAATATGTTTCCGCTTACTCTGATATTATATGACTTATGAAATTATCAGTATTTCAGCTTACTTTGATATTTGTGTGCTTGGCACTTATCGTGTATCGCACACACTTTCACCACTCTCTAAGCTTTCTATAAGCTTATGCACGATAGATGCGTATAAGTGACATTAGGTTGCAGCAGCATTGAGCTTGGAGCGTGTAGCTGACTTTTGGAGCTTTGATTTCGATATATATATATATTTCTCTTTTAGTACTGTATTCAAATGTTTATATTAGTGGATATATGATGATGATGTTGCTTTTGTGATTTGGGTATACTTGTGGTTATGCTTCTTATGAGACAAATGTGCATTGGAAAATCCTCTTTGTAGGATCCCAGGATCGGAATTTAGCATATGGGCACTGGGAGCCGAGAATGGGGTACTATGGAGGTTGTCGGCACCGGATTTAACAATCGAAAATTTTGTGAGTCCAATTTCTGGGTTTGGGGCGTGACAGAGGTGATTAGTGTGAGTGATATGAGAGTTGACTTGGGGGATAGGTTGCTTATCTTGGGGAGAAAGAAAGCATGGGCTATTGATGGGATGTGTACTTGATTGATTGATGTGAAAGGCGGGTAGAGATTCTTTGGAATCTCTCAGAATTCGCAATGCACAGCGTTTCCTCGAGATATACGCGGGCCCACAACTTCTGACCTAGGTATCGCATCGGCACGGTCGCTAGGGTTCAAGTCTCGGATCGAGTCAACTCAGATCTACGGATGCGACTTAGGGTCGCACGCAAATGTTGTCTACAGGTCGCAGGTTGCTGGAATTCGACAGGGAGGATCACGGAAGTCTAAGGAACGGTACTGTCTAAGATACGGGCCTTACAATTCGAGCTATTGTTGGGGCGCATGCCCGAATCTAAAGGATTAGTTAGCATTAATGGGAAACACTAGGTATGGTATTGAGAAGTACTTAAGGAAAAATAACTTGAGTTATGGAAGATTAAGATGATCAGTTCCTTAACCAAGTAAGGTGAGGATGGTGCTCTTGAGGAGCAATAGCCGACTATGAGTGATGATGATTGGAATGGTCTTGATAAGAAAGCCTTATCCTTTTTCCGTTTGTATCTCACAGATAAGGTTCTTTATGATGTTTTAAGGGAGAAAATTGCAGCCTATTTATGGGCGAAGTTAGAGAATATTTATGTGAAAAGATCCACTAAGAATTGCCTACACATGAAACTACAGTTATTCACCTTCAAGATGGCAGATAGTAGAGATGTGGAGGCCCACATCAGTTACTTTGATAAATTGATTTACAAGTTGTTGGATATGAAGGAAATGGTCAAAGATGAAGATCAGGCATGCATGTTGTTGGATTCTCTTCTAACATCATATGAGTCATTTAGGGACTCATTGTGCATCGCAAATAAATCCCTGAGTGTGGACACCGTTATCTCAGCCATTCAAGGGAAGGCTTTGAGAAAGATAAATGGTGGTGTATAGACATCTTCTGATGCACTGTTTACGAGAGGCAGAAATACTGATTGAGGTACACGATGTTCAAGACCTAGATTGAAATCCAAGGGCAAGGGAAAATAAAAATTAAAGTATTGGAACTGTGAGATGACTAGACACATAAAGAAGGATTGTACAAATCCTAAAGTAAAGAAAGAAAACTCAGAAGCTTATTCCAGGGAGACCAATGTTGTCACATCTGATGAAGAGACAAGTGGAGGTGATGTTCTGTTTGTGTCCATGATCGGACACTTGTATGGTGATCATAGAGATGAGTGGATCCTTGACACAGGAGCATCATATCACATGACTCCTCATCAGAGTTGGTTCGCCAACTACAGAGAATGCGATGGTGGACAGGTCTTTATGTGCAATGACAATGCCTGTAATGTTATAACTATTGGTACGGTGAGCATCAAGATGTTTGATGGGATGGAGTGTACGTTAAACGATGTCAGACACGTTCCTGATATGAAGAAGAGTCTAATTTCTCTCGATGCACTCAAGGCTAAGGTGCAAGTTCACTGGTCTTAATGGTTTCCTTAAAGTTTCAAAAAGGGCAATCATGGTTATGAAAGTGCAAAGGCACGAAAACCTTTATAGGTTGATCAGGATCACTTTAGCAGGTGAAGCGGTAACGACTGTTGCATATTTCATGTTTGTACGTATGTGACATGCTCGTCTGGGCCACATGAGCGAGTGGGGCATAAAGGTACTATCGGATTGTTATTTTATTCCAGCTTTTAAGAATTCTGATTTAGATATATGCGAGCATTGTATATATGGTAAACAATCTAGATTATCTTTTAAATTTAGAAAACATGTATGTAAATGAGTGCTTGATTATGTGCACTATGATTTATGGGGGCTATCGTCAGAGGTTTCCGTTGGGGGGTTGTCATGGTTTGTTTCATTCTTTGATGACTACTCTCGAAAAGTTTGGGTTTACTTCATGAAACGTAAATCTGAAGTTTTCACCATATTCAAACAATGGAAGATAATGGTGGAAAAATAGTTAGGATGAAAAATAAGATTTTAAGGATTGACAATGGTGGAGAATTTACTTTCACTGAGTTTAATGAATATTACAAAGATGAAGGGATCATTAGACACAACACAGCGTGCCACATGTCCAAACAAAACGGTGTGGCTGAGCGAATGAATCAATCTTAGAGAGGACCCGATGCATGTTAAGTAATACTGCGTTGGGCAAGGACTTATTGATAGAGGCCGTTAATACAACTTGCTATTTGGTGAACCAGTCTCTTTCTACGACAATTTAATGTAAAATTCTAGAGATAATATAGAGTGGGTATAAGATTAACTACTCAGATTTGCGCATATTTGGTTGTAAGGCTTATTCTCATATACCGTCAGTTGAGAGAGATAAGCTAAACCGTATAGCCAAAAAATATATCTTTGTTGAATATGGTGTTAGTGTGAAAGGTTACAGGTTATTCGACAAGGTCACACGCAAGGTCATCACTAGCCATGACATAAGATTTCATGAAAGCTCCCTATTCCACAAGAATGATTAAGATGAGCAAGAAGAGCCAAAAATGTCACGCCTCAAACTCGAAAATCAAGCTTACAGAATTTTTGATCGTCGAATCCAGTGCCGACAACCTTCGTAGTATCCCATTCTCGGCTCCCAGCGCCCATACGCTAGATTCCGATCCTAAGATCCTATGAGGAGGATTTTCCAATGTACATTTATCTTGTAAGAAGCATAATCACAAGTTTACCTAAATTACAAAGATAACATCATCATCACATATCCACTAATATAAACAGTTGAATACAGTGTTGAAAGGGAAATACATATGTCGAAAATCAATGCTCCAGAAGACAGTTGCACGCTCTAAGCTCAACGCTGCTGCAACCTAACGCCACCTGCACGCATTTATCATGCATAAGCTTACAAAAAGCTTAGAGGGTGATGCAAGTGTGTGCACAAGGTAAGTGCCAAGTATGCAATATCAGGGCAATGCGGAAACATGCTGGTAAGTCCATAAATACCATCAACTTTATTCGGGTTATGTGATGTAAAAATATAATAGGCCAATGACATACTAGGTCATGCAATGTAGAATTATAGTAATCCAAATGTCATATATCGAGGGTGCAATGTAATATATAATGTAAAAGAATGACGAAGCTGGAGTGTGTAGTCGGGATGATAGAACGTGGTATCGCAAGCTGTGGGGTTAATCACAAGAGATTTCTATCCAAACTAGTCTCATACCTAAATTTGGATATCCTGATCTCAGGTTGGTCGCGCGCCCCAACCGAAATCCTGACCATTGTAAAGGTACACATAATGGTTTGGTTACGCACCACCAGCTCAAGTGGATAGTAAATGAATGAATGAGTGAGTCAAATGTTAAGTATGTAACTCCTACTCAGTAAGTCCATATATCAGTATTTTACATCCGTGGGATCATCACCGGGGCCTAGTACACTCTACACCAGATCGTCGCCACTGGACGCGCAACCATGTAATTGGAAGAGACCTCACTATCTGCCTGACCAGTAGTTAGCCAATATCTACCTGGCACATCGATAGCAGACCCATTTATGAGCTAGTCAAACTTAGCTTAGCTATGCCCCCTACCCTCGGGCGAGTAAGGCTACATCCCCTTCTAATCAAACTCGATCAGTGGGAGCGTCGCCAACTGGTATCCGGCATCCGGGTGCTCTTATTTTCCACCCGGTCTCGATGTTGGAGCGTCCTCTGTTACTAAGAGGGTTTAGAAACTTTCACCTAAGGACATCTATAGCACCCTATGTAGAAAAAGATTTCTGGTGTCCTATCTAGCCATCCACGATATGCATATGGAGGCTATAACCCTGATTTCGCTAGGGTGTACAGCACACAATGCAAGATGCATGAGTTACACAATCCAGTCATACATCAATCCTGTGCATACCATGCGCTCATGTGGGACAACTCCGCCTATCGGGGAGTCCCTAACAACCTACCCAATGGTATATGTAATGGTCAACCACGTCTCATATCAAGCATGCAGATGATGCGTATGGGCATGTATCATGATGTTATGTTATCACAAACTCATAATCGACATAAATAATCGGCCTATATTTAAGGTGGGGTCCATAGATGGACTCCAAGATTAAAACAATCCTACTAACAACCAATGAGGGCCTAACATTATGGGTTATCCCAATATGAATAGATGAGTCATGCATATATCAATGGGGCCCAATAATTAGGGTTAACCCACTTAGAGAAGGATATGAATGGGCCTAACAAGACTTAAAAGAAGGTTACAATGTAGACATTTAACCGTCATTGCCCATCAATGTGGACATTTAACCAACTTTGCTCCCAAGGAGTGACCCACATAGAGCCTAACGTGTAGTGGGCCCATGGCCTCACACAAGGGCCTTATACATAACATAATGGGCCACATACAATCTCAATGGGCCTTACACAAGAGTCTCATACATCATAATGGGCCTCATACATCACATCGGGCCTCATCATATGGGCCTCATATACAACACATTGGGCCTCATCATATGGGCCTCATATACAACACATTGGGTTTCATCCAAGGCCACAAACACATCACAATGGGCCTCATATGCGGGCCGCATTATATCAGGTGGGCTACATATAATTTCAATGGGCCTCATACAATCATAATAGGCCCTATACAATCACAATGGGCCTTACACAAGGGTCTCATACATCACAATGGGATGCATTACATGGGCCTCATACATCACATTGGGCCTAATATATATCACAATGGGCCTCAAGTACATTAGTTGGGCCCCGCATGCAGCAAGTGGGCCCACACCTCCCAAATGGGCCCCACCAGATGAACATGGACAACATGGATGTACAACGGACACATCATGGTGGACGGTGAGTATACAACACATATATAGCGATGGCCCCATGTTCCATGTGGCCGGACGGAGTGGATACAACACGTACATCACGTGGGGCCCACGTCCTAGATGGACGGTGCTAGTATAACACATGCATCATGGTGGAGTCCACGTCCGGCGGACTGGACTGGACAGTGTGGATGTACAATACATTCATCAAAGGTGGGCCCCAAATAACATTGTCCAGGGATGGACGGTGCGAATATACAACACGCCATCAAGGTGGGCCCCACCCTCACACGTGCAACACGTGTGGGGTGGGTCCACGCCTCAGTAAAACAGATGGACGACGTGGCTGTATAATACATGCATCCAAGGTGGGTCCCACCATCCTGCAATGGACAGTGGACATCACACATACATATATAAATCAAGGTAGGCTCCACATGTGTGGATGCGCTGCCTCTCTAGCAGCGAGGATGGTCAGTGCAGATATAACACACATCTCATGATCGGATGCACAGAACTTGCTGACGTCAATACATCAGCTATATCAGTGATGTGAGATACACCAGTCGATCTACTTCTACTGCAGGTGGGTCCCATGTGGGGCCCACCATAATATTATATTAATATATTATTATATTATATATATGTGCATTGAGGTGGGTCACACTGTCCAGGAGGTTGGACAGTGTGGATCAATCATATGCATTACGGTGGTCCCATGAGCTGCACTCAACACGTCATCGAGGTGGGCCCCACATCCTATGCATGGACGGGGTGGATTTCAACATATACATTAGGGTGGGTCCACGTGTACATGGCCCACTCGATTTGGAATCAAACTGATATTTGTGTTCCACCATCTCCAACAGCGCTTATTGTTGGGCGGTGCATATTAAATACATAAACAGAGGTGGGTCCCACCGTTGGTATACACATATACGTCAAGGTGGGTCCACATGGTGGCCAACCAAAGTTTTAGATCAGCCGATATTTGTATTTTCCTACATCCAGGGTCTGCCCAAAAACGGGTAGCAGCAAGGTGGGCCTCGTGATCGGATGGTTTGAATTAGGTGGGCCACACGTCATCACAAGGGAGGGAGAGAAAGAGAGAGAGAGAGAGAGAGAGAGAGAGAGAGAGAGAGAGAGAGAGAGAGAGAGAGAGAGAGAGAGAGAGAGTGATGATGGAGGGCTCCATCACTATAAGCCCTCCTAGGATTACAATACATACATCAAGATGGGTCCCAAATGGGATCCATACCATCAATCGGTAGGCCCCACTTGGTCCATCACAAAATTATAATCTAACCCTACAAAACACCCACCGATTGCTAATCTTCTAGTCTCCTTGGAATGCTAAGCTCCTCGGCTTCGATTTTAATTAAGGATGATGAAGATTGAAGGGTTAGGATGAAAGATTTGGGGGTAGGAAGTGCGCCACACACTTGGCTCTCCTTGAAGCTTCTCTTTGGTTGCTTTGGAAAAGTGGTGGAGAAAATGAGAGAGAGAGAGAGGAGATGTAAGGAGAGAGGGATGGGTGTGTATAAGGAAGGGATGGGTGAGAGTTGACTTTGGGAATGGGAGAGGTATGGGTTGCCATGCATTGTTGGTAAGAGAGGGATGAGTTGTACTTGATTGATTAATGTGATGGGTTATAGAGATTCTCTTGGGATTTGCAACACGCGGTGTTTCTTTGAAATATACGAGGGCCCACAACTCCTAGCCCGGGTATCACATCGGTGCGCAAGATGCGGTGTTGGAATCGCGGTGACAGTACGGTCGCAATAGTACAAGTCTCAGGTCGAGTCGACTCAGATATATGGGATGTGACTTACGGTCATGCGCAAATGCCGATTATAGGTCGCAGGTTGCCGAAATTTGACAGGGAGGATTGCGGTAGTCTAGGGAATGGTACAGACTACGATAAGGGCCTTATAAAAAAGTTAACCGTAGACCATTCTACCAACCTCCTGTTCGCTCCCCAAGTATAGGGTTGTGATGTAGTAATAATCTCGGTAAGACCGAGGTCAAATCCACAAGGACCGAAACCTGTACGTAATCTAAAACTAAATAGAACTAGAACTAGACTAAGATGAAATTTAAATCAATTGTAATTTGGAGAATAATGGTGAAATATTAATGTAAAACTTAAGGAATTCAGAGGAAGGAAACTAGAGATTCAGAGGATCCACTTGTAGAGATCAGGGAGATCTACGCTTGATTCATGAACTTAACTGGACTTCGAGTTCCATCTTCATCCAGTTGGAAGATATAACCATGAAAATCAATCTGAACTTCTTCTGATTTAGTCTTCAAGAGATAAGATGGATGTAAATTAAAATGGATTCCATTACCAAACTATGCCTATGAGACAAAGTAAACAACGGAATTAAACCAATCTATAACCAATCAGAAAGATATATGAAGGTTAGGAAGGGTTCTGTCAACCATGCCAAGGAGACGATAGTGAACAACAGGGCTTCCTGACATCATAATCATAATAAGGAAAAGAAAATACCCAAAGCCATCGCAGATCTATTGTAATTTAAGTCACAACAAACCATTGAAAACTATAAATATTCCTAGTAATCAAACTAGAATCAAACATCAGTTCATAAACATGAATCCAAGCTGTAAAATCATTCCATCATGCTACAAGATTCACCTCTTAGCCCTAGTTAAGAGGTTTAGCTAGCCATACGTATGATTACTAAATCTCAAAAAAAAAAAATAAAAAAATAAAAACAAAACAAACTCTCCTGTGCTTCACGTCCAAGCTCCCTGATCAGATGATGCCTTTTCGTCCACTCTCTCTCTATCTCCTTCTTATAGTTGCCAGGGCGGTGAAAGGCTGTCGGTTTGGAGAAGTCTCTTTTGAGTCAAAAAAAAAAATCATTTTTTGGAAACTTTCTGCGGAGACTTTATGCAGCCAGAAGACAATTCACAGCCGGAAGCTTGAACGGCTTGCGGTTGAACTCAACCCGTGTTTTCGCGCTCTAAACGGACCGAACGGAGTAATTAAACTGTTCAATCCTCTTGGCTCTGGTCGGCAACACCTGAAGATTAGTTTGGACGGTCCAGATGGACGAACCGATTCTGTCCATGCTTGCAAAGTGGCCCGCATCGGCCGGGCTTTTCGCTCTGCATAAACAGGGCCTGCGCAAGCCTTGCGCTATGCTGATGGTGGGGCCCATTTCAGCTGACGTTCGAGGAATCCACACCATCCTCCGGATTCCTCTCAGAATTTCGGTCAGACATGTGTATTTTTGACCTTCTGTTGATGAGGTCCACAAGATCTTTTGCTCCGCCATTCATCTTACGTTTGGACGGATGAGATTCGTTATCTACTCTCTTTCGAAATACCTCCACCTAGATCTAAGTGATAGGGACCACGTGAGTCACATGGATGGTCCGGATTAGTTGTCCAGGCCAAGATGGAGGCCCACAGAGATTATCTGCATGCTCTATTTGAGTGTTCGCAGGTGGGAGAAGGACTTAAAATCCTTAAAAATATAGGAAAGCTCGATCAGAGCTTTGTTGACCGAGATTTTGGTTTGGTGTTTTGCGAGTGCACGACCATTATGCACTCTATTCACGTAAGGTGAGTCCCACCTTGATGTATATGTGAAATCTGCTCCATCCATCCATTTTTCCACCTCAATTAAGGGGTTAAGACCAAAAATGAAGCATATCCAGATGTCAGGTGGGCCCTAGATCAAGGATTTAGTGGCGATTTGTTAGTTAGGCCACTTCCACAAGGATCTAGTGGTTGAAATTCGACGTGTACTGTTAATTTAAGGTCCTCAGGCCATATACGTAGTTTCAAGCTGAACAGATTATGGGAACCCTGTGATCTTGTATTCTGGATGACTTTCAGGCAACTTGGACTTCAGTTTCTCAATTTCCTCAGATCTCGGGCATGTAAATCAGTGGATCTTGGTCCCCTATAGTCTGTCCCTCACCTTGCTGACTTCAGAACGTCAAATCCATGCTTTTAGTACCCTTTTTCAGTCCAAGCTTATAATTACACCTTGCATCACAAACGCGATTAAAATGGGTTATTAAACAGTATCATGTTCGTAAATCTAGGCAGTAACTGGGGTCTCGTATGTAATATTTCACCCTCAACACCTCCCGTATCTCAAAATAGGCCACCTCAATGACCTATGGCCATGCAACTTAATCGTCCGCAATAAGCTTGAGTACATGCACTCGCCGTCGAAGCACTTGAATCTATAGTTGCAGTACCACTAGCCTTTGAAGTCACTGCCCACATCTAATGTACACCAGTATTTCTATTGGTGGACACCAGGTCGACTATTTCAATGGTAGCATGCTCTACAGTCAAGCGATTAGGGTTGAACACTACCCCTATAGTTGGGGTGAGAATCATCGCAGCAGAAGGAACCTTCATAGACACCACTAAGCTATGTAAGAGTTGCCCGATAGACTTAGGGAGTAGAGTGGTGTACATTGACCTGATTGTAACCAAGATATATCATTACGACGTCATTCTCGGCATGGATTGGCTCGCCAAAATGAAGGCAGAGATTGACTATGAAACTAAATTGGTGGCAGCCCATGGGCCTGAAAATACGACCTTGACTTTTCCAGTTCAGGTTAGTTGGCCCTACCGCATTAGTTATTATGCTTCCCTATTGAAAAATTTTGATGGTCCGTCACTTGGAGACACGCCAGTAGTCCAAGATTTCACGGACATGTTTAGAACGATCTCTGGACTATCTCCTTAGCGGGAGATCGACTTTATCATCGACCTTGTGCCAGGCGCAACACCGATCTCCTTACTGATGTACCGCATGCCTCCATGTGAAATGGAGGAACTGAGGAAGCAGATTGATGACTTATTAGATTCAGGTTTTATACGGCCAAACGTATCTCCCTGGGGAGCACCTGTATTGTTTGTTAAAAAGAAGGATGGATCGTTGCGGTTGTGTATAGATTATCGCAGGCTAAATCACGTCACAGTGAAGAACAAGTACCCTCTGCCCAGGATAGATGACCTGTTTGACCAGTTGAAGGGGGTGCAATATTTCTTTAAAATAAACTTACAGTTCGGTTACCATCAGTTGCGTGTCAGGAATGAAGACGTGTAGAAAATAACTTTCAGGACCAGTTTTGGGCACTACGAGTTCCTCGTGATGCCGTTTGTACTTACAAATGCACCGACCGTATTCATGGATCTCATGAACCGGGTATTTCGGCCATATCTGTACTGATTCGTCATCGTATTTATAGATGACATTTTAATATACTCAAAGAGTCGGAAAGATCATGAAGAACACCTGCGAGCAGTCCTTGATACTCTTAAGCAAAGCCAATTGTTTGCACGGTACCGAAAATGGGACTTCTGGAAAGAAGTCAAGTTCTTAGGACACGTGGTTTCTAAGGAAAGAATCGTCGTGGACCTTGCAAAGGTAATTGTTGTACAAGACTGGGAACAACCCAGCTCGGTTACAGAAGTGAGGAGTTTCCTCAGACTTATCGGCTACTGTTGCCGATTCATTAAAGATTTCTCCAAGATAGCCCGACTGTTGTCTCAACTTACTCGGAAGGATCTTAAGTTTGTTTGGAACAAGAAAGCAGAGGTAGCCTTTTAGGAATTAAAGGATAAGCTGACGTTTACACCCGTACTAGTGCTGCCAGAGCAAGGAGTCAAATATACTATTTACACTAACGCCTCTCGAGTCGGTTTGGGCTATGTACTTATGCAGAAGGATATGTTGATCGCCTATGCCTCACGACAGTTGAGAAAACACGAAGAAAACTACCCCACTCATGACGTGGAGTTGGCAGTAGTCATTTTCGCATTAAAGCTTTGGAGACATTACCTCTACGGAGAGGAGTTCGAGCTCTTTTGTGACCATAAAAGCCTCAAGTATATGCTTACACAGAGGGACTTGAATATGAGGTAACGCTGTTGGATGAAGACTTTGAAAGACTTTAAGTTTGAAGTCTCCTACCATCTTGGTAAGGCCAACCATGTGGCTGATGCATTGAGCCGCAAGAAAACTATAGAATTTGCAGCCCCGTTGATGATAAAAGAGTGAAATATGGAGTTTATGCGAGATTTTGAACAGAAGCTGACAGTGGAGAAACCATTCAAGAGCGTCACACACTTCTACATGCAGCCGCATATTGATGACCGAATCATTGTGGCCCAGAAAGAAGATGAGCTGTTGTGAAGATGAGAAAGCGTGCAAGCGACAATGAAGAATCAGAATGGAGGATTGGCTTAGATTGAGGTTTGAGGTATCGTGGCCGCCTATGCATCTCGAACCTTCATGACTTGAGAAGAGAAGTTCTAGAGGTCGCTCACAATTCAAAGTTAGCGATGTAACCGAGTAGCACAAAGATGTATCGAGACGTGAAGCGTTTGTACTGGTGGGACAACATGAAGGCCCAAATAGCAGACTTTGTATCCCAATGTCTCACGTGCGAGCAAGTCAAGGCCGAGCATCGTCGACCCCCTAGTTTACTTCAGCCCATGCCTATAATGGAGCGAAAGTGATATTTCATATCTATGGATTTCATTTTCGGGTTACCAAAGACAAGAAAAGGGCATGACTCCATTTGGGTGATTGTTGACCGATTAATGAAATCGGCCCATTTCCTCCCGATAAGAGTTTCTAATTCGGCCGATGATCTAGCCAAGCTGTACATCAAGGAGATAGTGCGACTGCATGGGGTTCCTATAGAGATTGTGTCAGACTGAGACATGATTCACGTCTATTTTCTAGACTCAAATCCAAGAAGCAATGAGAGTGGAACTGAAGTTCAATACCGCATTCCACCCACAGACCGATGGGTTGACGGAGCGGGTAAATCAAATACTTGAGGACATGTTGTGAGAGTGCGTACTTGACTTCAAGGACAGTTGGGATGACTATCTCCCTTATGCTGAGTTTACTTATAACAACAATTTTCAAGCAAGCATTGGCATGGCTCCTTACAAAGCCTTGTATGGACGCCTATGTCGAGTTCCACATTGTTGGGCGGAAGTTGGCGAGAAGAGCTTAGTTGGCCCAGATCTGGTTCAGGCAACCTCAGAAAAGATTGATATTATCAAGCATCGACTCCTTACGACCCATAATCGGCAGAAGGGTTACATTGATACGAGACAGAGACAGTTAGAATTCAAAGTTGGGGACCATGTATTCCTTAAAGTTTCCCAAATGAAAGGGGTACTTCATTTTGGTAGGAAGGGAAAACTTATGCCGAGTTTCATTGGCCCATTCCAGGTTTTAGACCGAGTGGGTGTGGTAGCATACTGTATCGCCTTTCCCACACCACTCGCAGGCGTGCACAACGTATTTCATGTATCGATGCTGAAGAAATATGTTCCTAACCCTACCCATATTATCAAACGGGAGCAAGTGCAGTTAAGTGAAGACACTACCTATGAATTGCGGCCCATGCGTGTTCTAGATAGGAAGGAACAAGTGTTACGCAACAAACTTATCCCACTCGTGAAAGTGTTATGGACACACCACACCGAGGAGGAGGCTACTTGGGAAACAGAAGCTGAAGTCCATAACAACTACCCTCAAATCCTCGAGGTATACGAAAAGGTAATAATTTCTGGGACGACATTTTTTCTTTAAGGGGGGTAGATTGTAACATCTCGAAAAAATCTATACAAGGACCTGAGTACCACCTTGGGTAGGACTACATGACGATCGCATCCTGTTGTATAATTTAGGCAGAATTTAGTTAAGTACTAAACTAAATAATCGGTGGATTAGGCTTGGGCCACCATTTCTATAAATGAGAAGGCCTAAAACCATTAATATGACTGACTCAACGTCACTTAAAGACCTAGGAAAAGTCCCAAGAGCCTGTCGCTTTCGAGAGTATATTGAAACTCTGTATTGGACTTACATCGCACGTCGAGAGTCCGATGACAGCGAAACTATAGGATTATGTCCGTCCTACTGGGCTTGACAACCATCACAGGAATCGAGCCCAGATAGTGTCTAGAAACGCACAACTTGAGCCCCGAGTGAAGTGTGTGAGAAAAGCAAATATCTTTAGAAAATTTAATGAAACTTAAGTGAATTTCACCATTCTCTCACACGCGAAATTGAGGATTTCAGACCATCAGTTTCTAACCAAACTTCACCCGTGGGACATGAAAATTTCCTTGCACATATCTGTATAACTGTAGCTCCGATCGAGTAAGTATAACCGTTGATTTGACATAGGTCCTCCACTGTCGATTAACTTATCCAATCACACCAAAATTACATCCTGGCATAGATCCATTGTCAGAGAGCATACCTCATGACATAAGTGAGTAATGGGCCTCCCTGTGAGCCCGGTTTGTCAAAAATAGTTGCCCAAAGAGTATAACCCATGTATATAATGGACCTGGGGCCATTTGCATTACTTCTGGGCTTATAAATAGGCCTTATACAACCCCATCTCTCTCATATACGAATTTCTCCAAAATCCTAAGGGAGAGAGAGAGAGAGAAAAGAAGAGAAAAGAGCAAAGAGAAAAGAGGGCTTTTGGGAGATTGCTGCAGTAATTTTCTCCCACGACTCCACGCACTGAATCACCTCCCCGTTATGCTACACAATCTGTTTTGGCTACGATTTTGGGTAAGAAACCCTAACCCTAATCTTGTTAGGGAGATCCAGGCTGATTATTTGTCAAGCTAGCTAACCTATTACGTTATCTAGGTGCCCGACGTTCTATTTCAGAAACATAGAGTTTGAACCGAGTTCGAATTGAGTGTTTTGATGAAAGGAGCGGACTATAAACGCTTAGGTTACGGTTATCAATGCTTTCATGTCAGCTAATGATTTTTGTCTGACTTGATTGATGTCGCATTGTCTTAGATACACCGATTTTTGTATGGAATGTACCCATGAACTGTGATGAGTAAAGGATGCATTCCATGTGTTTGTTGAAATGTTTGAATGAGCATTTAAATATGATTTGTGCTTGCCATGGTTAGTGATCTAGGATTAATCATTGTCATATGCACGTTGATCTCTCTGCATAAGGAATTACTAAAATATATATTGTAACTAACCTAGTCTATATATTTGGTGAAGTGTAATCTAAGTGTTTGATGAATTGTTTGAATGAAATTATTGATGGTTTGTATTTATTAAGAGTATTAAGATATGATTCTTAAATACCTTATTCATATGTTTAATTTCTTTCATGTAATCATATTTGCCTCTACGCAATTTATGGATAAAATGTAAGTGTTTGGTAACATGATTAATGTGTTCGATGAAATGCTCAAATGAGGAATTTATTTAGACTGTTTGTCAAATGTTGAAATTATTATCAATGTGTTTATTTGCTGCATCTGAGTAAGATTGGGGCTACAACGTAGCCCAGGCAATCGGTAACAGTACCTGTTTAGGTGGCCGAATTAGTCTCGTCACATTGGGTAGACTCGATGAATCCAGGTCGCACGATGATTGTCGACAGTGGTTAGGCCACGAGGGATGCTTATGCGCTCCATGTTGATTAAGTCAGCATGTGCCCGTACCAATCGAACTTGCCAAACAAATCGATTGGCCTATTGTGTGTTTACCATGTATGGACACTACTGCTTGAATCTAAGGTGCCCCTCACCAATGTAAAGGCCTAATTTAACCATGATACCATAATCCGCTAAGACTCATGAGCCGGGCATGATGGTATGGGACATCGTATTTGAGCTGTTGGCTTACGCTGGGGTGATGAGCCTCCCCGTAGTGACCAGTGAGCAGCTAAGACTCGTGAGCCGGGCATGGTGGTATGGGACATTGTGTTCGTGCTATCGGCCTACGTTGAGGTGACGAGCCTCCCCATAGTGACCGCGAGTATAAACTTTGAATTTGCCTATCAACTGCTTTTTATTAGGAGTGATGGCCTACAACTTGCCTATCATATATGCTTAACTAGGATTGACGACCCTAGATGGATCCTTCGGTTCGGGTCAATGATATAAAGGGAGGTACCCTAGCTTCCCAAACCTGTTGTATGAATAAGCTTAATTAAGTACTCGGCTAACACGACCATGCATCGCATTGCATTAGTTAGGATGTGCTTTAAAGGCGATGAAGTTGCACTGTTTTGAAGGAGTGTTGTCATATGCAAAATAGGTTGTCAGAGTCGCTTGTGAGGGAGCTTTGATGCGAGGGCATACATCATTACTTACACTCTATTCCTGCATTAACAAGAGTAAGAAAATGATTGTTATATTGCTTTATCATTACTGCTTGATTGACTTGATAACATGTTAACTTTTCCTTATAGTACCACTGAGTTAGCCACTCTCTCCCACTCTAGGACGGTGTTTTAAAAAACTAACCAAACTCTGGTTTAGATGCAGGTGCTAGTGAAGTCTATGCGACAGAGCAGGACTTTATGGATGAGGAGTTCTCCTACTTTCAGCTCTCGAGCTGGTCTATGTACACCTCATACTGATACGTAGGGACTACATGGATATTTGGCTTAGTTAGACATATCTACTTTTCCGCATTTTGTTTATTTTGAAACTATATATATATATTCAGCCTGGTTACATACTCATACTCTGAAGGTTGTGAAACACTTACATGCTTAAATATATATGTTTCAGACTTCCGCTTGCTTAATTTAATTATATCCAGAGTATGATATGCTGTTTTAGTATAATCCCATTCATGTTTAACTCATTAATATGGGTAAAATCTGAACATCATTATCTATATTACATAAGTGATGTGCTGGATCTCGGGAGTAGAGCTTAGCTCGACCCTCGAAATTCAGGGCATTATAACCTTTCATTGAGTAATCAAGGAAACCACAACTAAATAAAGATTCACCCAAAGTCGAGATAACTAGGGGTCGGATCTTAATTAATGAATCAAAGTGACCCAATTATCCTTTTAGCCTAAGAACCTATGGTTTAGAGTGATTATGACTGAATCGCCATTTTCGCTAATTGCGAATAGGCCACACTATGAACATAGTTAATCCGAACCCTAATCATTATGCACAAGGATTCTTGATACCTAATTTATTCCAAAAATGCCTTGATTATCCAAACGAATTCTAGACCACTCGTTAGTGGGTCACTACTCCTAAAACTATAGATTAATGTCTGTCTCGCTGAGCTTGACGCTCAACGCGAGCGGTGAACTAAGAAAATGCCTAGAATTGCTTGACTTGGGCCGAAAGCCAAGCGCTTGCAACGGGCGAATCCCCTAGGCTGTAATATGAATCTTAAGTGAAATAGATCTTTCGTTCTTTCGTGAAGTTATGACTTTCCGACCATTAGATCGCAACCAAATTCGAGGCATGAGTCAAGGATATTTCCCTGCTCATATCCATATAATTGTGGCCCTGATCAATCACTGATGACTGTCTATCGTAAGTGGGGACCCCACGGTTGATCGAAGTATCTGATTGTCGCCCAATTCTGATAACCATAGATCCTGTAGTGGGCCACTTTTTCTCTGACACAGATGAGCCAATGGGCCCCCGAAAAGACCCCATAAATTGAAATCAGCCCCCCTATGGACAAGTTTAATAGGAAAGAGGCCCCTAGGGCCATTTACACACTTATCTCGGTCTATAAATAGCCCAGATTTTCACTCCCTCACTCTCATACAAATTTTATTGCAGCTAGGAGAGAGAATGAGGAGAAAAGGAGGGAAGGGGCATGTGGGGGAGCTGAATTGGGAGATTTTCCCTATTACCATGGGCTGCAACATAGCCTACGATCGCACTGCGCTATAAAAAACTAACACGACAACTATAAAGAGGTAACTATTAGGTCCTCTTTGTGATTTGAGCCTTATAAGCCAATTGCATGCGTCCCTTACAAGTTAATTTCACTAGCGCAGGGCACCGACACACTAACCTACGGCTTTCAACGTTAGGAACGACATAAAAAATTGATGAATCGCTTATAGGTGCAGACCATTACCCCTAGGTTTTCGTTTATCGAACCCCATGTCATGATTATTGATTTCTATTATGAATGGATGAATGCATGTTAACTTGTGCCAATCAATGATTTGTGTAATGTGTAGAAGAATGCATGCTAACTTGTGCGAATCAATGATTTGTGTAATGCGTAGACGAATGCATGCTAACTAATGCCGATTATTGATTTGGGTAACATATGAATGAATGCGTGCTAATTAGTACTGATTGATGATTGATATAATGCGTAGATGAATGCACGTTAACCAGTGCGCACTTGTATGGCTGCTTACTTTGCCATTATTTGCTATCTTAGTGTAATGCCACTTACATATTCGATGAAATGCACCATAAAGTATGATTTTCTGAATTCATTGTTTATATCCCTCCCTGTTAGTCACGGTAGTCAATTTATTAGTACGAATGACTGACTGAGACTACTTGGGTAGCCGAGTTAGCCGACAAACCGTAAATCCACATGGGCGGGCCCGATTGGGTTAGCCACCCCAGACAATTTGATTGATCCAGGCCAAACACAGATAACCGACAGTAGTTGGACTATAAGGGATGCTTGCACCCAATGTCGGATTACGACGTAGTTAGTCCGAGTTAATCGAATTAGCCTAATAGTCGACCAACCATGTGTGTCTACCATGTATGTTCACGTCTGCTTGAATCTGAAAAACCCCCATACCTCGGAAAGGTCTACTGATAACCATTAGTGATACGATTCCCAAGTCTCAGGAGCCGGGCATGGTAGTATGAGACACTTTGTCCATGTTGTCAGCCTACACTAAGATGTCGAGCCTCCTTGTAGTGACCAATGAGCAACTAATTATGATATGAGCCTAGTACATCAAATCGTAATAACGCCATGATCATTCCACAATTGTATTTGGATGACGACCCTTACTTCATTTGTAGGTGCCCCTATCCGTCGATGGGCAGCCTAACCCTATGCATCCAGGCTATGTCATCTGGGTCCTGAGTGATTGGTCGGGCCAGTGTCAATCTCACATTGATTGGAGAGTTATCGTCTGGGTGGTAAACCCTACAATGGATCAAGGATCGTAGGCACAGAGCCGCTACTGCCGCCCTGGGCCTAACAATTTGAATAAGGCCATTGATTATATGGAGATATTCCGGCTTTCCCAATCTTGATGGATGAACGGACTTAATTAATTCACTTGGTTAACACGAGCATCCATCGCATTGCATTAGCTAGGTGTGGCGACTCGGCAGTTGAGGTCGCGTGCTAAGGGAGTTGGTCATTTGTGAACGTAAGATAGAGTCGCTATGAGGGAGTGTTGGATGGTGATGGCATGCATCATATCATAATGACATGCATGTTCATTAACAAGAGTGACTAGGGACTATATGCTTAAGTTACTTTTCATTAATTATGCATGTGGATATGATAACATGTGTAACTTAGACTTAATGGAACCACTGAGTTGATCACTCACTCCCACTCTGGGATAGTATTTTAAAACACCAACCAGACCTTATCATATATGCAGGTACCCTGGAATCCAATGCGTTGGGCGAGGCATCCATGAACTTAGAAGAGGAGTCCTTGGATATCCAGTTGCTATGTGGGCTAATGTAGGATGCCCGTGGGTCATCGATGAGATCTTAGAGTTGTCACATTTGTAAATTTTGGACTGTATATTTTGCTTAGCGCTAGTCGCATACTCTGGATGAACATGTTTTACTGATAGCTGATTTACTTGCATTAATTAAATTCACATTTATTCCAGGGTACGTCGCATAGTTTATTTTAATTCTATGAACTGCTCAAATGCCAGGTGGAATGATTATAAAATCTTGCTTCCGCAAAGCATAAGTGGCACCCGGGATATCGAGAGTTGAGTATTTACTCGGCTCCCAAAATCTGGGGCGTTACAGATGGGCCCACCTTGAAGATTACGTGGCCTAAAAATCAAGCTAATCCACTCTTCAAGTCACCCACACCACTGAACCAATCTTTACCCAATGTATGGGTGTAAGACCCGTGTCCTAGACTGTATCGTTCCGTAAGCTTCCACGGTCCTCCCTGTCGAATTCTGGCGACCCGTGACCTGTAAATTTCATTTGCGCTTGGCCCTAAGTCACACCCTATGCACCCGAGTCTGTTCGATCTGAGACCTATGTCATTGCGACCATGTCGTCGCTATGATTTCAATGCCGCGTCTCATGCGTCAATCCGACGTCTAGATCCTAAGATATGATCCGTGCACAATCATGGCAGTGGACCGCATGTTACAGGCCATAGTGTACACGTTTCTCCATAATCATAATGATAGCCATAACTCCTTACAAGCAACCACTCCTCCCCTTTTCCCCATAAGTCAACTTTCCCATCACCTCACCATCTCTCTCCCATCACTTCTCTTACATCACTTCCTCTCTCATCTCTTTTTCTCAAAGCAATCCCTCCATGGAGCAACCCACGTCCATGGCTCCCATGAGAGATCTAGTGTGGCCCACCTCCCTATCTCCCATCTCCACCATCCAATGATCATCTCCACCATTGAAAAGGATGCTAGAAGGCTTGAGGACTCGAAGGATTGAAGGAGTCGATCTATAAGTGGGTGCTTTTCTCTCTCTCTCTCTCTCTCTTTCAATATTTTGGTGTGGTGATATGGCCGTGTGGCCCACCCGGATGTAACTCCACTTGGATGTATGTGATGTCCAAGCCGTCCATCAAATGGACCCCATGGTCGTCCAAACCATGTGAGCCCTACCTAAATGGCGATGGGAAAAACACAAATATCAAATTGATCAAGTGGGCCACGTCCACGTGGGACCCATCAGCTGTGGTCCCCACACGTGGGACCCACCTTCATGTTATGAATACCCACGCCGTCCGTCCAGCGTCTTGTGGAGAGTGAACTGACAGTGAGGTGTACTCACTGAAAAGCAATTTGGTTTTTTTAGGCTTTTGGATGAGCCACTCATACAGGCTCCACCTTGATGCATTGATCCAATCCACACCGCCCATCCCATTCCCTAGGCTATTTTAGGCGTCGAACCGAAAAATGAAGCTAATCTGAATTCCAGGTGGGCCATACCACAAATACTAAGGGTTGGGTTACCCACGTCATTTCTTACCTTTTTGCATGGGAGGTTTGGAGTGAGTTTTCACTCATGGGACCCATATGGATGTATTTCTTAGATCCACACCATACATCCATTTTCTATCACATTTTAGCCGTGTAGCCCAAAAATCTACTTGACTCAACTAACAGGTGGACCACACCACAACCGATGGTAGTAGTAGGAGCACCCGCCTCATGTAAACCATGCGGACGTGGGTGGGGGCGTCCAACCATGGACCCCATCTTGATGTATATGTTTAATCCATGCTGTCCATCGCCTTTCCCATGTAGTTTTAGGCTATGAGTCGAAAAATGAGACAAATCTTAGTTCTTAGTGGACCCCACCGAGGGAAACAAATTCCCACCATTAGAACTTTCTAATACCTACTGTTGTGTGTATAAGTGGTGGACCTATCCATCATTAGACTCCTTTGCTCCATAGAAAGCTGGTCGATATAATAGACGGAATGAATTATTTACTAGTGGGCCCCACATAGTAGAACAAAATGGAAAAAAAATTAAGGGAAGAAAGAGAAGAACAAAAAGAAATAAGTCCCTGGATGTCCAGTGACGGAGAGGGTGGGAGCCTTACTTAGCTGCCACCACACGTGGACCACCGTGATGTGTGTTGAACAGCCACACCGTCCATTTTGTAGGCCCCCTTAGGGAAGTGGCCCCCACCAAAAATTAGCCGTATACACGGCTTAGGTGGCCCATGCCATAAGAAACAGCAGGATTGAACGGGTGCCATGGAAACCCATGTGGGTATTCATAGAAGTTTTGGATCGTGATGAAATTTGTTTGTCGTATTTACCTAGGTCCGTATGACCTTACCAATGGGATGGATTGCAAAATAATATTATGGTGGCCCCACATGGAACGCGCCATTGATGTATGTGTTTTGTTCACGCCGTCCATGGCTGTGCACGGTGGGAACCACCAAGGTGTATGTGCTTTGTCCGTACCATCCAGTGTTTGGACGGTGGGACCCACCATGATGTACGTGTCCTATCTACTCCATCCAGCCATTTAACTGGTGGGCCCACATCAAGGAAATAGTGGTGGATTGAACGTCAGCCATTGAAACCTTTCGGGACAGAAGTTTTGGATTAATATGAAATTTGTTTCCCTTTTTATCCAAGTCTATGTAACCCTGTGAACGGGTTGGATTGCAAATAAACATTGTGGTGGGCCCCAAGTCTAGGTGACCGTACCAACAGGTTGGGTGGAAAGTAAACACTACTGTGGGCCTGGGTCTATATGACCTTACCAACACGTTGGATGAAAAATAAATGTTATGGTGGGCCACATGTGTGGACCCACCTTATGAAGTGGAGCGGCTAGCGTGCCGCACACCAGCTATACAACTGGTGTATGTGACGTCACCAAGTTACGTGGGCCCCACCTGTTTCACCTTCGCCATCCATCTATGGGACCCACCATGATGCATGCGTTGCATCCAAGCCAGCCAACCATTTTTGAAAGCTCAATTTATGACATGAGCTAAAGAATGAGTCAGATCCCTAGTTCAAGTGGGTCCCCACCACTAGAAAATAGCGGGGATAGTGACATTCACCGTTCAAACTTCTTAAGGGCCACGATAGTTCCGATCAAGCTAATGTTTTTGCCTTCACTTCATCTATTTCCATTATTGGGCCCTATAGGATTTTAACGGTGGAAATCACTGTCACTACTATTATTTGGAGTGCGGTCCAGCCGATCTTTTGAGATAATTCATGTATATATATATATATATTGTACCTTGTTGTGTTTGTGGCCGTTGTTAAGGCCCACCTCGGTATATACAAAAGGCCCATTTGAGGAGGCCCACTTTGATATATTTGTGGCCCGTTGTTGAGGCTCACCTTGATGTACATAAGGCCCACGTTATGAGGCCCGTTTGATGTATTAGAGGCCCACGAGTGAGGCCCCATTTGGATGTGATGTATTAAGGCCCATGGGTTAAGGCCCATCGTGATGTATTAGGGCCCGTGGATTGAGGCCCATTGTGATGTATTCAAGGCCTATAGGATATGGCCCATTTGATATGCATGGGACCTAATTGGTGTGACCCACTTAATATACCTAAGGCCCATGTGATGGGGCCTATATTGATGTATTGTGGCCCATTGTCGAGGCCCACCTCGATATTTATAAGGCCCATTTGAGTAGGCCCATCTTGATGTATTTGTGGCCCATGGGTTAAGGCCCATTGAGATGTGTTTGGGGCTCATGGGTTACGGCCCATTGATATAATCCACTTGACGTGGCCCACCGTGACGTATATTAGGATCATGTGATGCGGCCCATTGATGCGGCCCATCATGATGTATTTTGGCCCATGTGCGGGGCACAGCTGTTTATATCTCTGGCCCATGTGATGTGGCCCAATGTGATGTATTCGAGGCCCAGGGTCAAGGCCTGATGTGATGTATATGTGGCTCATCGAGATTGTATGAGGCCCATGGGATGTGGCCCATTGTGGTATATCCGAGGCCCATAGGCGTGGCCCATTGTGATACGTTTGAGGCCCTTGTAGGATGCCCAACGCGATATATGAGAGGCCCATGAATGATGCCCAATGTGATGTATGTGTGACCGTTACGTTGTGTATGAATCCCTTATGAAGGCTACTCCTTGGGAGTAATATTGGTTAGATTTCCACATTGATGTGCAATGATGGTTAGATGTCCTCATTGTGACCTTCCCGTAGGCTTTGTTAGGCCCATTCGCATCATTCTCTAAGTGGGTTAACCCAAATAAGTGGGCCCCATTCGCCATAGATGGATGGCTCCGTGCCATTAGATTTGATATAACCACGACCGTGGGCCGATCTTTATATTATGGTTGATCAGCCGTCCATCTATGGACCCTGCCTTATTTATATGCTGATTGTCGGTGCCGATTATCGATGCTGATTATCGGTGTCGATTGTCGAGGCCGATTCCGATTGCCGAGGCCTATTGTGATATATTCGAGGCCCATGGGACGTGGCCCATTGTGATATATTTTCGAACCATATGATGAGGCCCGACTTGATGTATATTAGGCCCGTGTGAGCGGCTCGTTGCGATGTATATTAGACCAGTGAGATGCAACCCACTTGATGTATATGTGGCCCACGAGTGAGGCCCATTGTGATGTGTATTAAGCTCTTGAGTGAGGCCCATGATGTTGTATATTTGGCCCTTGTGGGAGCCCATGAGACCACTGTATGTTAGACACTATATGGGCCATTCCTTGGGAGCAATGTTGGTTAAATGTCCACATTATCGAGGTTGATTGTCGATGCCGGCTATTGATACCGATTATGAGTATGTGACAACATAGCATCATGATACATGCTCATACGCATCATCTGCATGTTTGTTATGAGATGTGGTTGATCATTGCATATGTCATTGAGCATATTGTTATGAGACTCCCTGATAGGTGGAGGTTATCTCACATGAGCACATGGTATGCGCAGGATTGATGCATGATTGGATTGCATGACTCATGCATCTTGCATCGTGTACTGTGATTATTGTTAGCGACATCAGGGCCGTGGCCTCCACAGGTATTTCATGGATGGCCAGATGAGACACCGAAAATCTGTTCTAGATGGGGTGCTATAGATATCCCTGGGTGAAAGTCCCTAAACCCTCTTGGTTTCAGAGGTTGCTCCAATGTCTAGACCGAGTGGATGCATGAGCGCATAAGGGCCATATACCGTTAGGCCACGTCTCTCACTATGTCGTGGTCGGTTGGAAGGGGGTGCGACCTTACCTGCCCGAGAGGAGGCAATGCTAGGTTGAGTTTGACCAGCTTGAGGAATGGGTCCACTATCGACGAGCCGGGATAGTGAGGTCTCTTCCACCCCACCTTGTTGCACGCGATGGGGCGATAATCTGGTTTGGAGTATAATAGACCCCGGTGATTTCCCAGAGAGTAACTGTACTGATATGTGGACTTATTGAGTAGGAGTTGTATGCTCATTCATTCATTCGTTCACTATCCACTCGGGCTGGTGGTGCACAACTAATTATTGTGTACCTTCATTATGGCAAGGATTTCGGTTGGGTACGCGACTAACCTGAGATCAGGAGTTTACCACGTTGAGTCTGACTATCTAAATTTAGGTATAGGACTGGTTTGGATAGAAGTCCCTTGTGGTGGACCCCGTAGCCTATGATACTACGTACTATCATCCCGACTTCACACTCCAACATGGTCATTTCATTCACATCGCATATTGCATTACATCTGCAGGCATATGACATTTTGAGTTGCTTTGTTTCTGCACCTATATGGCCTAGACAAATTTAGCAGGATTTATATATTGTATTGCATCCTCGGCATATGATATTTGACTCTTTATGACTTCTTATTGCACAGCTGTTCTATATTACATATTTTGATATTGATTTACTTATGGACTTTTCCATACTTCCGCTTACTCTGTTATCATATGATTTATGATCTTGTCAGTATTTCTGTTTACTCTGATAATTCTTGCTCTTGTCAGTATTTCTGCTTATTCCGATAATGTACGATTTATGGATTACCAGTAATTTCGGTACTGTATAATGATGACATTGTATTGAATACTTGACACTTACTTTGTTCACACACTTACACCACCCTCTAAGCTTTTTATAAGCTTATGCATGATAGATGCGTGCAGGTGATGTTAGGTTGCAGCAGTGTTGAGCTTGGAGCGTGCAGCGGTCTTCTGGAGCTTGATTTTCGATTTATGTATTTCCCTTTCAGCATTGTACTCAAATAATTATATTTGTGGATATGTGATGATGATGTTGCCTTTGTGAATTGGGTAATCTTTTGGTTATACTTATTACGAGTTAAATATACATTGAAAAAGAAAAATCCTCCTTATAGGATCATAGGATCGGAATCTGGCGTATGGACGCTAGGAGCCGAGAATGGGGTACTACGGAGGCTATCGGCACCGAATTCGGCGATCGGAATTCTTGTGAATCCGATTTTCGGGTTTGGGGCGTGACAATGGGTTTGGTCCATATGATGAGTAGATCAGCCTCGTTTTCATTAGCTAATAGTCATTGCTTACTACACCCTTAAAAGTGTACACTCAAGTGCAGGTAGCAAAGTAGTAAATACTCGGTGAGACTGGGGTCGATGCACATGGATTGTGGGGGTTTAAGAACACTTAAAAAGAGAGAAGAAAGGAGGAATAGTAAGAAAGATGCAATCTGATTTGGAGCAAAGTGTGTGTTGCAATAAATAAGATAAGTCTAAGACTTCAAGGGTCCACCTTTGATCAATTCATAGTGTTTGATTTATTGATCCAAACTATAATTCAATTGGAATCAAATAAATATTTGTTTCAATTGGAAGATGAAACCGTTAAATCAAATTCATAATTTTCAAATTATGCATCTTTAATTAATTATTTCATCTATGAAGAACTAGTTAATTAATAATAGGGAATTCCAAGCATCCAATGTACCCAGAGTTGACAATGGATCAATGAATTTTATTGATCAATAACTTTTACCAGAACTACTAAATTGTTTGTAGGGAATTTCAAGCATCTAATATACCTGAAGTTAACAATGGATCAATAAATTATACAAATTATTAATTTTCACCGGAATTAGCTAATTGATTGTAGGGAATTCTAAGAATCCAATGGACTCGGACTTAACAATGGATCAAGGGATTATACAAATCAACAACTTTCATCACGTAGATGTTCAAATCAATCAATTGAAAATTCAACATTCGAAAGTTGTATGAGACTCATATTACTTAAGGGCCTATTTGATTGGAGATAAATTGTGGTACTTGATGGTAGAAGTATAATGATGGTTTTGGCCATCTTTTTGGAAGAGATAAAAATCCACCTAAAAAACAATACAAATTTCAATCTCTTTAAAATAAAACTCTGTACGCACCACCATGATGTGTTATATCCATGTTATTCATTCATTTTTTTTTCAAATCACTTTAGGGAATGAGCCCAAAAAAGAAGTAGATTGAAAGACCAAGTGACCACACCACCACTACCAAAAAAATTGGGCAATGCCAACGGCTAAAAACCGTTGGCAATGACCTTCCCTGACGACTAAAAGCCGTCGGACGGTCCATCGGGAAAGGGGCCGTCAGTGTTGCTTGCTGATGGATTTTAGCCGTCGGCGTCTTTGACGTCTAAAACCGTCGGCGTTTCCGATGGCTCAGGGTGACGGTTTTAGCTGTTGGCATTTTTGACGGCCAAAACCGTCGGGTTTCCGACGGATAAGGGCGACGACCAAAATTGTCGGCGTTTTCGACGGTTTTAGCTGTCGGCTTTTCTCATTAATTAAAAAAATAATAATGAAAATTATTTTTTCATTGCGTAATCAATGCACACATCCAAAACTAAATAATAGAAATTAATAACTAGAGTTACAATTGATGACAGTAATTGTAACACCCCGTACTTTCCAGTACTCGGGTGTTACCATATAACCAAACCTAGTATAAATACAACTCTAACCTAAGTGAACATTCACGTTCATCCTAATTTAAATCTGACCACTAAAAACAGTCCGCACCTGTGTAACAAAACTACCATCCATTAATTTTCGAGACGAACCATCCAGTAGTCGCATAATATTTAATAAGTATATTTATTTTATTTATTATATTTTACACAAACATAGATCAGAAAAAAATTATAGTTGTACCTTGATAAATTACTTATCATATAGAAGTATATGAAAACATATTACAATAAGAATATAAATATATATATATATATATTTAATGTAAATAAAATATTATGAAAATAAAATTATATTAACTAAACATGATGCATAATAATTTTATAGTATGTAATTGAATTATAAATACTAATGTAATATTAAATATCTTCCATAAATATGTGCACAAAAGATTAGTAGATACTTTAATAAAATTGTATGTTATTTAGCAATGTTATCAAATACAAATATAATCTTAATATGGTATTGTATATGATGAATTATATGAATGTGTGAACAACAACATGAAATTTGTAGTATGCTAATATTAAAATTATATTTATATGTATGTATGAGATTTCAAACATTGTAATTACAAATAATATACAAATATATATATATATATATAATAAAAATTCTATTAATATTGGTACCGGTTAATAATATAGGACGAAAGTCTTATAAATGGTCCCTTGGACCTTTCCAACCGTTGACGTTCGATTTCAGGGTGATCTGATTGTCGAGTTGACATAATCGACACCTAAGGACTTTGATTCGATTGGTACGACCCACCAAAGCTTCGGATCCACCTCATCTTTGGTCAAGCATCTTAAGATGACACGTATAGAAGTATGGACGGTGTGGATTTCCCACAAACCTCACCATGGACCCCACCACCAACCCCGTAAGTGCACCATGCGTGTGCACTAGCTGTGCACTGAACTAAAGTACCCAGTCAAGCTGTGCTTGATCGAGAATTTCCAAAAAAAGGAATTCTCTTCCTTGCTTCCCGCTCCCTACCCTTTTCAAACGAACGGACAATGTCCGTTTGCATCAATGGTGGCTCAGCAGTGGGACCCATCTGCATGATCTGAACCGTCTATCCGGTTTGGACGATCCGTCTAACCAAACCCATGCAGCTTTCACTTACATCTGTCTGTGTGGTTGTACACAAACTCGAGCGAAAGGTGAGTTGCGTGTGGTTGAAATTTTTCAAAAATGGAAATTCGGTCCTGCTATTACCAGACTGGCAACTGGGTGCGTTATTCCTTTCATTCACAGCCGTTAGATGCAAAGCATCTCAACCATCCATGCACTTAGGGCTCTCCAAACAAAACCGTATCCGGTTTTGGTTTCTACCCACAGTTTAGGGTAGCTATTTCTACCAGATCGAATCTGGTTCGACCATCTCTCATCCAACGGTCCTTAGACATTAGGGTAGGGGAATAAAAGAGCTGGGGATCGATCAACAACAATAGATTTCCTTTCCCTTCTTGCAGCAGCTTGAAAACGGCCATTTTTCTTCTCCTACCGAACCCACCGGGAAAACCCTTGTAAAGCTTCGATCCATCTATCCTCTAAGCTCCATGTGGTCCATTCGGACCTTCTGCAAGTGGCAGATTGAAGTAAAATCGCTTGGTTAAGAATTCATCATTGACGGCCATCCCTTCTTCTCCAAACCACCGACCCTTTCAGACTCAGTTAATCTGGGTCTTGAGCTCGTCAGTCATATATATATATATATATAGATATATATATATATATATATATATAGAGAGAGAGAGAGAGAGAGAGAGAGAGAAGGAAAGTGGAAGAAGAAGGAAGAGGTGCTGACTGTTACATGCCGTACCAACCGTTGCTGACCAGTTACAATCCTAAACCGATCTGGTTCTCAAAACAGAAAATTGCTGCTGGTCCTTTGCATGTCCAGAAGGAAGAAGAGAGTGAGAAAGGAAAAGGGAAGGAAAAGGAAGAGAAAGAAGGAGAAGGAAGGAAGGGAGGTGTGCACGGCTGCACCAACCCAGGTCGAGCCAACCCGACCCACTGGCGAGTTCAACTTGCTGGGCCGAGTCAGGTAAGTTGAGCTGCTGTCCAGTTGGGTTGGACACAAGTTGGGTTTGGTCCAAACCTTTGGGAAGTCTAGGGAGAGTAGAAGAGAATAAAAGAAAGGAGAGGAGAAGAAGAAAAGAGGGGGAGAGATGGTTGTTGAGTCAACTCGACTCACCTGAGTTGGACCGGGCTGTTCATTGATAGAGTTTCAGCCCACACACACACAAGGAAAGAGAAAAGAAAAGAAAATAGGGAGAAGAAGAAGATAGGGAAGGAGAGAGAGGGAGCCATTCCGAGCCATTCCGAGTCAACTCGACTCAGCTAAAACTCGCTGAGTCGAGTTGGGCAAGTCAGACCAGTTCTGGTTAGTCCAGTGACTTGCTGATGTAGGGTCTTGGGTGCGGAGAAAAGGAGAAGAAAAGGAAAAGAAGAAAGAAAGAGAGAAGGGTGGTTGGTTGAACCGAGTCAACTCATTGAGTCGGGTTGACCCGAATCCCATATTATTCGGGGACTGTACTCAGTCAGCAAATCAACGATATTGGGGCTCCCAGTCCCGATCCTAGTGCTAGGCATCGTCATCAGGTAACATTTCCAACTCAACTGAGTCGACTCAGTGAGTCAATGTTTCCTTTCTAGACTAGACCTGCCTCATTGTATTAATATCACTATTGCACTCTTATTATTAAGATTACTAATATTATATATGATTAGCCATTGACGGGTAACTTATGCTAGAACTAGTTATAATAAATGGAATTAAAATTAGTGAATAGTGTAATTTACTTACCATTCTTAAATATTATCATAATATTAATTATCATCATGATGATTACTATTAACATGTTAGGATAATATTAGTTGTTATAAATGAAGCTACCATTAATGACATTAACATGGTATCCATTACTTGAAAATATTATCTTTAAATAATAAATTATACTACTTCATTACTATTGTAATACTCGTTATCACCAGGGTCACAAATATTAAACTTACCATTTGCGTTAAAATGTAATTAGCCATATTATTACATTGTGTTGAACCACACATACATCGTAGTACAGTGATTAACATTTGAATCATAGAATCTAAGTCTAAGACTAAACCCTAAGATGAAAACCCTAATCCTACATTAAGACCCTAAGATAAATTATCCAAATCCTAGGTTATAATCTCAACCCTAAATAGTGTGTAGAACTTAATCTAACCATGTAATTTCCTAATTCATGATAGGACTCGATTATAAGGGACCACGCGTCCCCTAGCCATGCTGGTAGGCGATGCGAACTATCAGGTGATGATTCTTCCCCTTGAGCTTTCCATCTTCTCATTAGCTTAAGTTATAGTTTTTATTTAAATTCATAATTGATATCTCCCTTTATAATCACATGTGTTAGCTGGTGGAAATTAAATTGCTGTCTTACATGCTTTATGATTATCCTATATAATTGTTCATGCTTGTGGATTATTTGTGGATTGCTTACTGAACTTAAACTGGTACATTAGTGGGAAATTCCCACATATGAATGTACACCCATACTTGGGATGTAACTTGACTCTTTATGATCATACTGGACCTTTGACTCGGTGGTTTTTAAATGGTGGTCTAGATGGATCATTGATGTGGGCCTACCATCCAGGGTTGTTGTGCCCAATGGTTTTTAAGGATGGTCTTTATCGTATGGTTTTGATATTCGCCCTATGTGGCATATTTTGATACTCGCCTTACGTGATTTTATTTAATATCTTCCCTATATGGGTTCGATGTTTTATACTGTGCAACCATGCGATAGTAAGCCCCACATACTGTAATATGATTGGCCACAAGTCAATGGGTTTTCATTAAACATCTTAAGGTGGTAGTCTCATGGGCCGGGGATGGTGGTCATAGGATACTATGCCTGTGCCGTGGGCCTACGCTGGGCCATGCGCTCCCCATAGTGACCGTGAGCTTATTTAAAATGGCTGGTTGCAATTGGACTAATAACGGGTTGGCTAATCATGCATGCATAGCACAGACCAACATCTATTGTTGTCATACGTAACATACAGATTCGTCTGTCTGGATGTTTTACCCGAGACACCAACCATCATCTGTTGTTATCGTACATATTTGTCTGTTTGGATGTTTTACCCGAGGCACAGACCATCTGGATGTTTTACCCGGGTATGACTGCATGGGTGACGACACTAATGTTCATCTGGATGTTTTACCCGGGACATACGCCGTCTGGATGTTTTACCCGGGCCGACAATTGCATTCATGCATCCATGCATATAATAAGACTGCATTTACTCTGTTTTGGTTGTCTGGATGTTTTATACTATTTTTTACCTAATGCGGCGGTGTGTAATCTTGAGGGAAATTCACACTGAGTTGGCCACTCATCCATCAAATATATAACTGTACAGGTAGCACAGGTGGCCTAGGTGAAATTTATGTTTATATTGTCAAGGAGCAAACTACATTTGACAGGGATGCATGATTGTGATTGCTAAGAGTTGCTACAGAATTTCATATCTCAAATTTGTTGTAATTCACTTTATTTCACATGTAATATTATTTCATTTTGTAATTGTAAGAATGGGGACATTGGTTTGTATAAGTCATTATGGGCATCTTCTTGTATATCCTAAATGTAAATGAAGACTTTCCTTTATGCTTACTTGTCCATTCTATGCTCATCTGCTTACTCTGATAAAAGAAGAAAAGAAAAATATATATTTGACCATCCTTTAAGGTTAACACTCGGGTTTTTGGGAAACGGGTCATGTACTCAGGTCCTGAAAATTCGGGGCGGTACAGTAATAATAGCAACATTAATTGATACATTGTAATGAAAAAAATCAAAATCTCTAGTCAATAGCTTTAAAATGAAAACTCTCACCTTGCCGACTCGGCTCGAGCCGAGTTGACTCGGCCCAACTCTCCTCTCTCCTCTCTCTCTCTCTCTCTCTCTCTCTCTCTCTCTCTCTCTTCTTCTTCTTCTCCTACTGCTGGAAAACTCCAGTAAGATGACCACCTGGCTCGAGCTGTGACTCAAACAGAGTCGAGTCCAGTCGACTCAGTAACAACCAACTCGACTCACAACATTCTCTATTCTATCTTTCTCATCTTCTCAAGCTCCCTTTTCTTCCTTGCTTCCTCCACATTTCTTCAAGCTGGTACATCCAACAAGGGATGTCAGTCCCAGCAGCGAGTCAACCCATGACTCAACCCAAACTTTTTCTTCCTCTCTCCCCTGTTCTCTCCTTTTCCTTTCTTTCTTTATGGCTGGTGGGTCCAGCAACACCACTGGAGTGTTGGAGTTGAATATGAACCCAGCCCCACACATCCACTTGAGCAGTGAGTCGGCCTGACTCGTGTACGACAGCCGGGTCTTGGTGGTGTGGCTGCACAGTCTCTCTCTCGCTCCTTATTTTCTTCCTTCTCTCTCTTTTCTTTCACGTATTCTCTCTTTCTTTCCCTTTGTGTGTGTGTGCATGTGCTTGGAACTCCACTAACACACAAGTCTGCAGGGCCTATAACCAGATCGAGCTCAGTTCGGTTCGGTTCGGGTTACACAGCAGCCACACTCTCTTTCCATTCTTCCTCTCCTTCTTCACCATCTCATTCTCTCTTTTCTTCCTTTCTTTCAGCCACGACTAGCAGTCCGACCTGACCAAAGCTCGCCCCAACTGACTGCATCTCAGCATGGTGCAGCTCCACGCCCGACCGATCGCCCCCTGTTTTTCTCTCTCATTCTCTCTCTCTTTTTTTTTCTTTCTTAAGTGAGGCAGCTAGGGCTAGAGAGAGACACAAAGCCACCATTGTTCTGATTTATCACATCCCCAGATTAACTCAGAGACGTTGGATCGTTAACAGATGGTCTGAATCTTCTTTGATCGAAACCGCCTATGAAACGGTGGGTAGGAAACCGTCGGTTTTCCTTTGGTTTACTGGGAACACCTCAAACTAGGGGAAGTAATGGCTGAGATCTCATTGATCGGATGTCCGAGATAAGAGAAATCTTCTCCACTCGGATCGTGCTAGCTGGCAAAACAGAAGGTGCAACAGAGTTTCCCATTTTCAAAAATAACCAACCGCACAATCCCTGTTTGCGCTGAAGTTTGTGCGAACGCACATGTAGATCATCGTGCGGGGTGAGTTGGGTTCTGGTCCAATCCACTGCCTTGATCAAATGGACGGTTTGGATCATACTAAAGGGGTCAGATGGTGGGCCACACATTGATCAAACCGAGGAGAGTAAACATAACTGTGTTTCCCTTTTCAAACGGCCTCAGGCGGGAAACCCTCCCATTTTTGGAAGGTGTCGAGTCAAATCAGCTTGACCGCTCCCATTAGTTCGGTGCACAGCAGGTGCACACCCACCAGTGTGCTCACATATGTAAGGTGGGGTCCACCGTGATGATTTTTGGGAATCCAGTCCGTTCAAATGATCCTATAGGTCATATTAGGAAACTTGGCTAAAGATGAGGTGGATCCAAAGCTTTGGTGGCCAAGCTGTGATTTGAGGGTCATATTACTCTGGGTTCATGCATCAACGGTCAAAAAGCTCTAGGGATCATTTGTTTGTGTTCCAGCTTACTCTCTCCAAGTTAATGACTCTATTATTGTTATTAAAATTCCTTTTAATAATATTATTCATCTTATTATGCCATTATCACTTATTTTACACACACACACACACACACACACACACACACACACACACACACTTATTTATTCATTTGTAGGACATGCCTTTTATAAGAGTCATAACTCATAATGTCACATTGGGCTAGTATGTTATTTCAAGTTAAGCTGACGGTTGGATCGAGCCTACATTTGATTTGAGTGGTCCCTAATCCAATTTAGATGATCCTCAACAATACTCCTATCGTTGGGCCACTAAACTATAGTATTCGAGTGTTAAATCGTTTGATATTACTTATACATTAGATGGATGGTGGATCCATCAATTCAAGGTTTAAATAAGCTAATCCACATCTTTCATCTGTTTCGTCAACTTGAATTGGTGCCAACCTAAAGGATGAGGTGTATCCTAAACTCAGATGGACCATACTTAGTGATCTCACGGCCAACTAATGATTCCTGCCAGCCCGATGGTCAGATTATGGGAATTTATCATTGGATCGATCCATGGAACGTTGTGATTGATTCATAGTTTATCTAAGGAGTCCTAAAATGGGTTATACGGATGATGTGATGGTTCATCTCAACATTAGTGGATGGATGGCTTAATATATGGATTGAGACTGTTTCCAACAGTTGGATTTAAACTGTAATGAACGTGAATGTTCAAGTCAAGTTGGTATTTGTACTAAGTTATGTTACTTGGTAACACCCAAGTATTGAAAAGTACGGGGTGTTACACTCGGGCAAGCTCGAATTTGACTCAAAATATTTTCAAGCTAAAAAAACCAACCTAACTAGATTCGAATCCAATTTTGAGCGGAGGTGAGTTGAGCAAGCTAACCGAGCTAACTCAACTCATGTACAACTCTAATGGTAGGGCCGAGCTTAATGTATATATTTTATATCAGCCTACTCTTTCTATTATTCCATATCATTTTAGGACACTATCTCAAAAATGAAGTAGATCCTATTACCAGGTCGACGATACTGTAGGAAAAGTGGTGATTGACGACTAAGGAGCCCCAAATTTTTAGATGGAGCTGATATTTGTACCTTCATCCAGGCTTCTGTGACCTTATCTACAAATGGATGGTAAAAAAACACAGCAAAAAATGGTAAGGCATTCAGTACTACTCTTTCCTAGAGCTAGGTCCACCCAAGATTTGTATTTCTTCATTTTTGGGATCATGGGCTAAAATAATATGAAAAATACGGATGCACAATTAGAATACAAAATACATACATCAAGGTGGCCCCGCAATAAGGGTTGCGCTATCCTGGGTGAGGCTGTGTTCTCACCTGATTTGATCCTCTCTATAATGCCTACCCTGATGTATGTGTTTTACCATGCGGTTCATCCATTTTGCTGAATCATGTTAGGTTATAAGCTGAAAATTAAAGCAGATCTAAGGCTAAGGTGGGCCCATAGTGGGGGTTGAAAGCCCACCATTGAAAACTTTTTGATCAAGGTCTCCTTTGTGCTGGTTTATGGGACCTTATGGACAGTGAGACGTAAAAAGGTAAGATAAACCTGAATATGGTAGAGCCATCTCTCCACTGTACAAGTAGCAGGTGAAATGTCAATCTGGATCATCCATTTACTGGGCCTCATCATAGATGGTTCATGTTTCAAAAATCACACATTATATAATCCTATCCATCACTTTTTTCTTCACTTTCTCTAAATAAATATCAACCGTAGATGAGTTTTATGAACTCCACTAGCTTTGAAGGCTGCTTATTCCACGGCCAGGATCATCCACATTGTTTATTTTGAAACATTTCCATCCACAATAGGGACACCTAAATGGAGGATCCAGATCGACAAATTAATCACCCGGCCACAAGTAATATGGGTTACTTTCACCAGGCTCTTTTATTTATTGCCAAGGAGATGTTTGACAGTTTCCACAATTCCTGAAGTAGTTAAGCTCTCATCTAGAGGCAGCTTCTCAAGTGCTCCTAGCACTGCACTGATTAATTCTTCCACAGAACTGTCACTTGTGCCACCACTACACTTGGAGCCATTGGTTGAGAAACTTATGCCTATCTAACTGAAGAAAATGATTAAGGTGACCATTCTTCTCCGTTGCTGATAAGGTACTTGCAACAATTGACCATTGTCTGGATGCATTACCTACATTCTTCGTAATATTTTCTCAATCCAGTCACAGGCACCACACTAGCTGATGCCATTTGCTGCAAATGGGGAACCAAACAGATCTAGTTCTAGTACGTTACAGAATCACCTTTTTTTTTTCTCTCAATAACACCCAATCCTTCACCTGCTTTAAAAAATGTAGAGGACCATTTCAGTAAACAAAACAAGCTGAAAAAAGAAAACAATGGATTCTTCAGGCTAATCCCTCCCCAAGATTTAAAATATATATACAAGGAAAGAATCTGAGTCTTGAATGAAGTCCAATGCATGGACCACCGCAAACCTGGTCAATGACCATAACTCTGCCAACCAACGCAATGTAGTGTTTTGAGGAACCCGTCCATAACGCAATGTACGTTGAAGAATTGCAATGACATGTAACAGACATTGCTATAAACATTGACCAGAAATAGATTCAATTTCAATGCTCTAGCATTTAAATAGAATAAATCAATCTGTAAAGAAAGTGTAAAGAAACCAATGAAAGTAGACATTATTGCACTACAAATAAGCAAACATCTACTTGAAACATCAAAATGATCCGAACTTGTGCAAGGATGACAAATCTTCTAAAGTTTGAATGGGGGCTATGTGGGGATTCCATACAATGAAATGCGGACCTACATCAAAACATTATTGCACTACAAACAAGTAAACATCTGCCATTTCTTTTATTTTTTAGAGATTGGAAATAGAAACATCTGCCATAATTTACCCAATATAATGCACAATCAAACATGCAAGAGAAATTACAATTTCCTCTTGGCAAATCACAACTAAAATTTATTAAAACAAAGGCATAGAGTGTTGGACAATCCATCAAGGCAATGGATTAGTCCTTGCACAAAGAAAAGATCTAAGAACACCTTCATTTGCGAGAGAATCCATGATTCAATTTACTTATCTGGGAACCTAAACAAAACTAACATTAATATCATGAGTTCACATTTTTAAGGCATTCAAGATAAAACATAGTTTCCATGAGGACTTACATTTCTTACGCAAGCGTACGAGCAGAAAATCAGCACAGTTGAACAATCCTAACCTCTGATTTGTGGATTGAATTTTGTTGAACATTATATATTTTTTCACTGTGAACCGCCAAATATAAGTAGGCCAATCCAATGGTCACATAATTTTAAAAAATAATCAGTAATTCCTTTTTTTTTTTTGACGTGTTTATACGAAAGACATGATTTTAAAAGTTTAATTGGACTTACGCATATGCCACGTATGCAACTACTAAGTGCTACCATCTAAATCTGCCAGTGTCAATAGTTGTTAGGCTGTTAACATCCGGGTTACGGTGAGCTTAATCAGCTTTTTCTATTCCAAGCCCAAACCCAGCTTATACCTGTCACAGAAATAGTGCAGCCCAAGCGTAGCCTAGAATTCTCGTACAAGGTCCAACTTAAGCCTGAGCACGAGTCTGATATTTAGATCAGGGAGAGAGAGATTACCAATTAGATTTCTCCATCCCTTTTTGCTTCTTTTTATTTTTAAATTTCTTCTTCTTCTACAATAGTCGACCGCCCATTGCTGCTGTAATATGTATTTCTAAGCTAAAAGCTAAAAGAAATAATTAAATCATGTAAACATATTTAGTCTTCATTACATCAATAACAAATGGAAAATTAAGAGAAAAAAAAAGATGATTACATATATATAAAAAAACAATATATAGATCAGCCCAACGCAAAACCTCCTTCATTCTATCAAGACCCCATGCTTACAAAAAGAGAGAAAAAAAAAAAAAAAACACCTGGAATATTGATGATAGTTTCTGAAGTTGAAGAACAAAAAGACATTCAAGTGCAAAACACAAGACAACAATCACTAGAAAAAAATCCTACCAGGAACTAAAAAATAGAAAATGGAACAATAACTAAGAAACTTACCTGGTACCTATTTTTGAAAATTTCCATCAAGCTATGACCAAAAGTAAATCAATAACAAATAAAAACCCCAATCAGATTGAACCTGGAAGATTAAAGCTTACTGCCATGGAAGATTATTCTAGTTCTGTGTTCATCTTCAAGATCATCAAATCTCCAGGCTAGGGTGTTATTACTCACAGTAGCATCCCACCAACAAATAGATATAAAGCTCCAGAGCCTGGAAGATTAAAGCTTGCTGCCATGAGTTGGAAGCCCAATGCTACTGCCTGAATCAGTAAAAAAACATAATAGCAAAGGTCAAATTTCAGAAGTATATGATGTTGTTCCAGATGGCAACAGCTAATCACCAAAAATTTGAGAATTTTTTTCTCCAACAAACAATTTTTGGAAACATTTTACCTTTGAAAACCTTAAATCTGTTGTGCCAAACTGCACCAACTAAGAACATGTCTCTAATATAATCATGTGCCAATGCAATCAATGCCGATAGTCATGTGCCAATGCAAAAATGCAGCTTGCGCCAACTGCATGTCTTCTGTTTGGATAGTCACCTTGTATTAGAAACTAATTCCAAGATTATGAAATAAATGCAATCATTTGAACTTGGAAACATGTTAGAATTGGAGTCAGCTAGAAATAACAATTGTAATTTATCTCCTATGTAGAAATTCACCAAATTACTGCAATGGTTGGGACACATAAAGTCAAGATCTTGCTTACAAGCCTCTAAAACATTAGCAAGAAAGTATTCCTACCCAATACAGAGGAAAAAACAGAATCAGTGTCCATAACCAACTATTTATGGGTTCCTGAACATCATTCATTGGTTTCATGGCTCAAACCATTCAACCAAGACAGATCATCATCCATTGCTTTTTCCGCATTTCAAGAAGTTAGAGAGAGAGAGAGAGTAGAACCAAACTAAAAGCATACCATTCTCCACAAAATCACATTTCTTTGAGGTTTTAACAAACAACTCCTATGCATTTTTTTTTCCAATACTAAGAGAGAGTTAAGACAAAAAAAAAAAAAAACCATGAAAACATAATAAAAAGGCTAGCAAATGAATAAAGAGAGTGTCAATCTTAATATGAAGGCTCCCATTTTACCAATTTATAATCTATTCCTTGTATATATGTCATAGAAAACAACACAAACAACACAAGCTCTCTCTGTCATGAAACGTTTTCAAAGAAATGTGCTGATTTAGGAACTCTACACCATTGCCAATGGATTTTGACAGAGTAGGCTGAGGAAAAGAGAATCAGTGAAGGGCGAAAAGTCCAGCTCGAGCACAAAGTTATTATTGGAGTTGTGCATAAAAGAAAGCAACTTTATTAGAAAACTAAAAAACATGCCTACAATAATCAAGAAAGAAAGAAAATATAGAAATAATAGAAACAGGAGCAATGAGAATTCTTCTTGCCTTATTATCATGAGGCAAATCCCTACATGGTCATCTAGACTACAGATACGAAGGAATCCACCATACATTGATAACGTTCCCAAGATTTCCAGATTAGATGATCAATAATATTTTTTTATTATATATAATCAATTGAAAACCCTGCATTTTTGTAATATACGTGATTTCATACTTGTGTTTTTGTTGTAGCATTTGTATCTAAATCAAATGAATAATACCCCTCATTATTGTTTAAGAAAGAACAGATTTTAACCACTTACAGATGAAAAGTAAGAGGACTCAATATGAAAGTTTCAGCCCTCAGAAAAGGAGTTCTTAAGACAAAAAATGATATGTATATCTAGTTAAAGCTTTGGAAAAATCTGATCTATAAAATACTATTTTTCAAAATGTATAAGGAATTGAATAAAATGACATGTAGCTTAGGCATTTGACAGGAAGATTGGACCCATGACCTTGCTCACCTGAATTAGAGTCAGTCATTGCCCTCCCGATAGAGGTTCAGAGGTCCCATTGCTGCTCGCCCGATTCGCCATTCATTAAAGAAAATTAAAGTTAGAAGCAGGCATGCACACCCACCCATATGCAGAAGAAAATGCAAAGACACACACACACACACACACACACACGCATGCATGCACATTCTAAACATAGGAGGATGACAGGATTTTCATCTACATACACACATGCATACACACACATGCGTATGTATTTCTTCTTTCTAAATGTAAGCTGGGAGCAGATCCCTGACTTCCTCAACATTGCAAGTGTGGCCACAATAACAAATGTACAGAGCTCAAACAAGGACTTTGGGCAGCCTTCATCATCCCATGAATTTTCAATTGTTTAATGGTTGTGCAGAGTTGGATGGATCCATCAGCGCATTGTGCACTATGCTAAGTTAATATACATAGATACAAACATGCATACATGCATATATACATATAAATGGCTGCAAAGAGAAAGAAACCTAACCACTTCCAATTGCAGGGACATCAAAAGAACCTCCCCAAATTAAAAGCCTTTCTTTGGATAATTCTACCTGCTGCATGGGAATGCATTTCCTCAAGTCAATTTCATTAACGTCTAGCTATGCTGATAAATCATTAAGAAGAAAGATGACTAACAAAGCATATAGAAATGTGTTGCAATATACACTTGCCTCTTTCTCCCGGTCAGTACGCCACGTGATTACTACAAGGATGAGTGTCTGTAGAGCAATCCCAGTAATCATTCCACTCCAAATTCCCTTAATACCAAAGACAAATAAATAAAATTTCACATACAGAAATACAGAATTGTAACAAAGAATCAAGCCTACCATAAATAGTGATAAAGCTTGTACAAATGAATGGTGAAAACACCAAGTTCTTTGATCCATTTTAGAAATATATAAATCATTCCACAAAACAAGCAATAATGTCATAAGCAGAAACACAACAGGAAGTAAATGCAAACTAGTGAACAAATCAAATGGCTAAAGGAAGCATATACACTGATAATGGTAGTTGGAAATATGAATGTTTATTCACACCAGAAAAAAAAAATTTTTGATCAGAGCTAAACAAAAGTCACAACAGAATGTTGGTTAGAAAACAATAGCATGCAACCAACAGTTGTTGCTTCACAATTCCAAAATCACTGCCACATAAATTTTCTGGAAGAAAGAAATTACATACATATTTTTGTGCCATGGCTTAGAGATCGATCCTTGGAATCAGCTTTACGGTGGCCTCTTCCGTGCATCATCGATAGCCATAGCCTACAGAAAGATGTATAGATAAAAGAGAACTTCTAAAACCAGCAGAAAGCCAGCTAATTCTCATCTCAAGAAAAGATACCTCATACCTGTGCAAGGTCCCCTTTCTATTTCCCATACTTCACGTGGACCCATGTGCCCTTAGAAACTTCACTTGATTTGACTTGAAGAGAAAGCAGATAGAGAACTTCATTTTTGGGAACCAGCACCACTCTACTAGAGTATATACTACAAAGCCCTTTCATACCTGTTTTGAAAATTGGTTCCATTCCTAATTAGGCTGGAAAGCATGTAAAAAGGGAAAAAGAAGAAAAGAAAGTGCTCTACATCTGCAAGAAAATACCTTAACGACATCATGTTCCCCATCAGCTTCGATATAAATATAACCTTTCACATGCTCAATAGAAAATGCAGATATTATCTGTAATTTAGTTCCAATAGATTGCATATCAACATACTTCTGGATGAGGCAGAATGCTACCTGCATCTCATGTCCAACCTGCGGCCAAGATATTTTCAAGAAAACATACAAAGAGAAAGAGAACCACTCTGCCAATATTTGACAGCTGATGACTTGGTAGCATACCACGCATTTGAATGTTGGAGGGCCTCTACAGCCGTTGGCCTCTTGTTGGGGTCCCATGAGCAAAGTGACTATACATATGACATATCCACAGATTATGCAGGAATAAGCACAACTAGTTATCTTTTCTCTTTCTTTTTTTTGGTGGATAAGGTGCATCCATTCGGAAATCAAGCATTCAAATCCTACTTAAAAGTCCAAGCCATTGTCAGCAGAGAGAAAACTACTCAACTGGTATACTTACTGAGACGAGGTTGATTGCCTCTTTATTGGCAGATGGTATGAGCACTGTAAATCTGGACACTTGCATACTGCAATATTAAATCAGCAACATTTAATTCTCTAACTTCAAAAGAACTTCATTGGATGTTAACGGAAAATACAAGTGAGTGTTACAAACCACAAAGTAAACCTACTATGTAAAGAGAATCAACCATGTACAAAACACTATGCGAGTGTACATGTATAACATACACATGTATTGCATTGACATGGCAGTCCTAATGAACTTCAATAAACTTTCCTTTATTTAGTTACAATTAAGAAAACCATATTCCAGGGATAGATATAATGCTGGCGAAGTGATTTAGAAGTGATTTATTAATAGCAAATTATTGACCACTTCATTGTGGCAAGCAACAACCATTGAGAACAACATGTGCTAATTAGGAAACAGTTTAAGACTATTCAACCTGGTCCATTGCTTGGGCACATGATGACAACAAAACATGAGATTCTCCCTGTAGGATATAAAATGGGTCAGCATATTACTGACCAATTGTAGCTGCGAATTTGAAGAATAAAATAAAGTCCAACCTCTGGGAATTGGTACTTGATTGCATTTGCAAGTTGCAGGCCTTCAACCCAAGAATCCTGATTGGGACTGCCTATCACATTGCATATTTTGTAAATTTCATCTGCTTCGCTACATCCCAGAATGAAAACATATCAGCCACATAAGTTTGCACAAAGGCGAAAGACAGAACAATGTGAACCGAGGAAAAAAAGGAATATATAAAGAAAGAAAAAGAGGACTTTTTTTTTAAAGGATAGAAAGAGGAAAAAATAACAACAACCGATGTAATAAACAGATAGACAATAAGCAAATGATTGGAAGCACTATGAAATCAAATTGCAGTTAGTATTCCACTAATGAGGAAAGAGAACTCACCTGCAACACTCCCAGTGGTAAAGGGTGTTCTTAGCCATAGAATTGTAAAGAAACATGGAAAGAACAAGAGTTGCATTGAGTTATAAACTAACCTATGCTGAGAAGCAATAGGAGAAGTTACTGTTTAGCTACCAAAAGGAATCAGTTATGGCACAAGAAAACCAACTGGCATGAATCTTACCAATGACCGTATAGAAAAATAAACACACAGCTAGAAAGATATTCAGTCCTTTTCAGATGGGACGCTCAACAAATGAAGTTTTCAAATGAATTTAAAGCCAAGGTGAAACTAAAAAATGTCATTTTCTATGAAAGATATTTAGTCCTTTTCCATTCCATTCCTTGGTTACTCACCAATCCAATACATACTTCCAAAGTATATACAATCTCATGAATCTGTAAACACAAAAAATAGAAAAACCAAGAAAATAAAAAAAAATTCAAATAGTAGGATAATTTTTATAAGCTTCAACCACTGACCCATGAAAGAGAGATCTAATTCAAGTGAAAAAAAATATAAAAAATATGCATATATTTTCTGTGTAATAGTCGCATATTGGAGGGTAGAAATATTGTCGGATGCCCTTTTGTAGGAACTTCCTGCCTAGGTGGGTGATCAGGGTCAAATATTGCATATCAGACCCCGATTATTGCCCTATTTTATGTGCATGATAATGTTTAGAGCCAGATTTTTCTCGTGTTTTTATTACAGGACGAAATCAGGAGCGTTAATTGGAATTTGATGTTAAAGGCATAGATTTGATGCTCCAAAATTATCAGAGCATGGGATGGACTCCAGAAAACCAATGGTGAAGAATACACACGCCTGGGATCTGAGGAAAGCACGCCAAAGGGGCTCGAAAAGGGTCCAGAATGCAAGATCACATGTTTTCCGCCATCTGATCAACTCAAAACTTCATACATGTGATGAGGGCCGTAAATAAACCGTACATATTAAATTTCAGCCTTTGCAGATCTTGGGAAGTGGTCCAACGGACAGATCAGCCCGCTAATCTTCGTTTTGGGACCCACCTGATATTTGGAACTACCTCAAATTTGGTCCTGACGGTGGAAATAATATGAGAAAGAGGATGGACGGAGCAGATCCTTCGTAAACATCTCGGTGGGCCCTGTGTATGGGGAGTGTACACCGAGTACCCCGAGCACCGGCCGTGCACCGCACCATGAAGACGGTCAGCGAGACGACGACCCGCGCTCCTTCTCAAAAACGGACAGCCGTTTCCAGCGTCCGCAAACGACGATCGGTCGTTGGAGTTGTGGGTCCACACCGTCCATCAAACAGATAATCCGGACCGTCCATCAGGTCTAAATGAAGGACATAATCACTGCCTAGGTGGCAGAATTGCAAACGGTCGTCCTGAGTGAAATCTAGCCGTTCAAACGTGGAATGGACGGTGTAACGAGATCTTCCATGGCCCGCACCAAAATGAAAAAGAACTATGTGTTTCCGACCGAAATTTCCTCCTCCATGCAATGGACGGAGTGGATTTCTCAAAATAACATCACAGTGGACCCCACCATCATGGCAGCGCCGGTTTGGCGTCCGCGTAAGGAACGGCCGCTGGCCGTTTTGTGAATTATTGTGGGCCCCACCCGTCAACCCTCCGGACAATCTGATCCATCCATCGTGTAGAGGGCCATGAATACTACAAAACCATGCTGATAGTTTACTCCCATGCGTACACACGTGCGTGATACAGAGGCCACAAAAGGGCTACCCGGCGACGTTCAAATCGATCTTTTGAGATTTCTTCGTGGGCCGCGCCAATGGACCTTCAAAACCACCCATTCTTGACTGAAATTTCGTCCCGAATCCAATGGATGGGGTGAATTTTCCAGAAAAACACCTCTGTGGGCCCCACCGATCACATTGCGAAAAATTGTACTTGAGTCCGTCACGACTCTGCCACCGATTCCGACCATCCAGCCTATAAAAGGGAAGTTTTGGACGTGGGGAAGGGATTGAGATCAGAGAATTGGAGATCAGAGCAGGGAGAGAAGAAAGAGAAGGAGAAAGAGAGAGAGATTGTTCGGTTTGGAGTTTTAATTTATGAATTTTATTTAATATTTTTTATGGATTTTATGGGTAACTAATCTCTCGCTAGAAATAGGTGAGATGAAGCCCCTAATTTGATCGCTCTTGTATTGGTTGATTTACTTTGAATTTTAATTAATTTGTTTTTTTTTTTCTCTAAGTGGGCTTTATGGGTTTAAATTCCATACTTCTCCATCTATGAACTTGATCAAAGTATATAGATGGATGTTGTTGGATGCTTATTACAGTGTTGTGTCGATCAAAACGGGTTTCTATAGAGGAAGAAACAGGATGCTTTAATGAATGTACATTCCATGTGCCCGACCAAGGACATGGAATTTGTTATTCATGGCATTGCTTAAAGGAATTAGGCAGTCTGTATGCCCGATTTAGGACACTGATTGTGCTTTCTCTATTTAAGTGGTATCAATCTAGATCAAGGTGAATCAACAGACAAAACAAGGGTTAGGATAATTAGGAGTGGATTCGAAAGTCCTAGTGCTCTCTCTCGATTGAATTTTCTTCCCTATTCTTAATTGTTTTCCTAAAATTGTGCTTAATAGTTTAGTTCATTATTCATTGGATTAGTTAAGAAGAATCATAGATTTGAATTGTGACAACCGGTCCTCGTGGGATTCGACCTCGATCTTCCGAGTTCATTACTACATCACAACCCTATACTTGGGGAGTGAACAAGTTTTAGTAATGGAGTTCTTGAAAGGGTTTGTTCGTTCAAATTGAATTTAGGATTCTCTCTTATCATAATTCATAGTCTTAGGATTTTACTAACTTTAGGTTAAAGTTTTTATTTTTAGAAACTAACCTATTTCTTGTTTTGTAGGATTCTGAGATAAAAACTTCTAATTTGGTGATATCTTCCTAATTTCTTTATTTTTTAATTTTTATTTTTAGAATTAGGGTTTTATTTTTTTAAAAATTTTCTAACCGTAGACTTACTATTCTTAAAAACTAACTTGTTTTGTTTTGTTTTGCAGGTTTTTAACATAGGAACTTCTACTCTGATATCATCTTTCTCACTTCTCCTTTACTTTCCACATTCTTTGTAGGATTTTGCTTTCTTCTAGATTAGACTCGAGTTAAGGTTCTACCATGGAATCGTGGGTAGATGCATATCTTTGAGTTGGATAGGTTTTATTGGGAAATGCACGAAGGTTGTGGAATTCAACGTATACCTCAAGATTTTCCTCCATCGAGAAATGGACATTGAGAACCGATTAGAATGTTATGTTCCATCGGTTAATAGGTAGTATACGATCGTAATTATGGGAATGAGGATTATTATCAACCATCATATTCTCCCATGTATAATCAGTATGACTATAACCAGTGGAACCATCAAAACTGGGAAGATGAACCAACAACATGTTGCAATAGTTATCCTCTTGGATCCCATACCTTTGAGATCCAACCAGAAACGATCCAAGAGGATTCATGTTTTGATCCAGAACAATTCAACCAGCATGTTGCGAAATTGATGAAATCATTAGAAGCACTCAATTCGCGCATTGAAAGGATAGAGGAAGCTCGCTCATCCCAACTACAATCCAATCCAGAAATACAATGCGAAGAAAGTGATCCTCACTCGCTTTTGATGAAATCTGGAATTTGGAATGAGAAGTTGGATTCCATTAATGAGCATACGGTTCAATTCCCCGATGAGTCGATCTCAATGACTGTTCAAAAGGATGGGGAAGAAACATGGTTGTCTTTCAAATACAGTGATGATGACACTCTTTCCTTACATGACACACAGGATCTCAATGATGAGGTAGAGGTTAGTTTATTCGAACCTCAACCGAATTTAGAATGTGAGGAAAGTGATCCCATCCCAAGTGCGCACTGCACAGAATTAGACAATGATGCGTATTGGGATGATGATCATGGATGTTCAGCCCCAATTCTCTTGGAATCAATCTCAAGTTTGGTCCAAGTCAATGATCAAGACGTACACGAAGTGGTTGGTCATAATGAGCCACTCCCCTCACCTAACATGTCTGATTTAAAGGTAGAGGACGGGCCCCTTACAACCGACCCTTCTAACTCTTGTGAAACGTATTTGGACCACTCCTTTGAATTACATGATGATATGATTCGGGAGATGGACGAGCTACTCGATATGACTCTTGAATTTGAAACCACCCAGTTGAGGTCACCATCTGAATTGTTGAATAATGACGATTCATCGCCTCTTCTGAGTAGTATCGATGAACAGAGTCCACACATCAATGCTACGTATACTGATCTTCAATCTGTCTGTGCAGGGCTGGAGCAAGAGAGCACACCTCCGTTTACCTTCAAAAACGATGGATTCCTTGGGCAGATCATCATAAGCTCTAATATGGAAAATGAGTCACTCTCAAGTTGAATGTCCCACCTCTTTGGATGATTGTTTGGCACACTTTCTAGATTCAAACGATCCCATGATAAGAGACATAGTGAATGCCTTGCAAAACAATATCTCGGTAGTCATCACTGACCGAGAGGACCCTTACTCTGAAGCCCCTCCTTCCACAAATCCTGAATATTTACCATTAAGGGAGGAGGAGCTAACAATTGAACCGAAGTCTGCTACTTCGGAATGTGTTGAGACTACGTCACTTTTTGAGAATTTTTTTCGACTTTCATCTATGTGTAGTCTCGATTCACCATGGGATACTAACTTGAAACTTCTTACATCGCGCAGTGAATCATATATACTCTGGATACCTCAGCGAATCAACGACAAATTTTTGATGAGGTACGTAAGTTTCTCTGGAATATCATGCTCCAGGCATCCAAGCCTATTGCAAAAATGGCTTTTGGATGATCTTGTTGAGAAATCTACTGAGAAACTTATCAAGATATTGGCCGGAAGAGGAACCTGCAAAGCATGGTGAGTAGTTTTTCCCTGCTTTCTTAGGACTAGGGTAGTTTCCTTTATGTTATTTTAGGATAGACAGTAAACTTAGCGCTCCTGGGAGGCAACCCAATCTTTTGTTTTATTTTATTTATTTATTTATTTATTATTTTCTAGTTAGTTACTTCAATGTTTGTGGGTAACATTACTGCAAACCCTCACGAGACTACAACTCGTCCACTAGGGGTAACCTAGGGGTTTAAAGGCTTGTTGCATATGCTAAATGCAATCGAGAGCACCTGCGAAAGTGGTATAGGTAGGATCTTCTTTTGTTTCTCTTTTTGTTATTTCTTCTGTTGATTTCTCTCTTGTGCTAACTCGCTGTTACGTTGAAATTTTTTGAGAAAGCTTCTTGATTTTCCGTCCAGGTATTATCTTTCCATCGCTCCTCTTTTATTCTCGTTGTCCCATGTGCATTGCTTGCTTATTTCTTTTACATTGAGGACAATGTAGATTTTAGGTTGGGGGTGGGAGATTAGGTTACCTAATCAGTATTTTCTTGGTCTTGAGCAAAATTTATGAAAATTTTAAAATTTTTTTCTGGAATTTCTGTTGAATTCAAAGTGATTTTGAAGGATAGTTGTGATTTTAACATTATAAGATTTGTGATGTTGGTAACTTATGACTCTTGGATTCGGCCATCTGCTTGATTTCACAGTCAATTTTGAATTGTTAATCCATGATTAGAAGTTGTAAACATTGATTGAGCCATGATTCCACATATTAGATCTCACTTACACATTAAGTTTTCAGTTCGATATTAAATGGTAACTTGGTAATCATTAGGCATGAAAGGAACCAGCCTGAGAAATTTGTTAACGTCAGTTTATAAAGAAGAATTGAAAGAGTTAGTCACATAATCTTCACCATAGGTTTGCTCCCTATAGGTGTAGATTTGATTCTCCATAGTTGACATATGAAAAAGAAAAAAAAAAAGTTAGGCAACGAGTTCTCACCATAGGTTTGCTCCCTGTAGGTGAGGATTTGATTCCCTTCCTTGGCGTTACTGCTCATAAAGAAAATCAAAGGCTGGTAAAATGAAAAGTTAATCTGTGAGATAAGTATTGGTTTCAAGCTTGGTTGTCACGAATTACTAATGATATCATGAAATTGACAATTGGATCTTTTACTGATTGTAAGTCGAGATTATACTTTACACTCGTGGAACTCAATGTTTAGGAATGTTCTAATTGATGGATTAATATTTTGAAATTGATTATGAAGTTTACTGTAAGCATGATTCCAAGAGAAAAATTTCACACACCAATCATGAATCTTAGAATTTTCACATCTTAGTTATCTGTTCACAAGTCACTTGAGTTTACAGGAATTGTCTTTCATTTTTAAAATTATTTTCCGCATGTTTTGCTCGGGACCAGCAAAATGCTGGTTGGGGGTTGTGATCAGGGTCAAATATTGCATATCAGACCCCGATTATTGCCCTATTTTATGTGCATGATAATGTTTAAAGCCAGATTTTTCTCGTGTTTTTATTACAGGACGAAATCAGGAGCGTTAATTGGAATTTGATGTTAAAGGCATAGATTTGATGCTCCAAAATTATCAGAGCATGGGATGGACTCCAGAAAACCAATGGTGAAGAATACACACGCCTGGGATCTGAGGAAAGCACGCCAAAGGGGCTCGAAAAGGGTCCAGAATGCAAGATCACATGTTTTCCGCCATCTGATCAACTCAAAACTTCATACATGTGATGAGGGCCGTAAATAAACCGTACATATTAAATTTCAGCCCTTGCAGATCTTGGGAAGTGGTCCAACGGACAGATCAGCCCGTTAATCTTCGTTTTGGGACCCACCTGATATTTGGAACTACCTCAAATTTGGTCCTGACGGTGGAAATAATATGAGAAAGAGGATGGACGGAGCAGATCCTTCGTAAACATCTCGGTGGGCCCTGTGTATGGGGAGTGTACACCGAGTACCCCGAGCACCGGCCGTGCACCGCACCATGAAGACGGTCAGCGAGACGACGACCCGCGCTCCTTCTCAAAAACGGACAGCCGTTTCCAGCGTCCGCAAACGACGATCGGTCGTTGGAGTTGTGGGTCCACACCGTCCATCAAACAGATAATCCGGACCGTCCATCAGGTCTAAATGAAGGACATAATCACTGCCTAGGTGGCAGAATTGCAAACGGTCGTCCTGAGTGAAATCTAGCCGTTCAAACGTGGAATGGACGGTGTAACGAGATCTTCCATGGCCCGCACCAAAATGAAAAAGAACTATGTGTTTCCGACCGAAATTTCCTCCTCCATGCAATGGACGGAGTGGATTTCTCAAAATAACATCACAGTGGACCCCACCATCATGGCAGCGCCGGTTTGGCGTCCGCGTAAGGAACGGCCGCTGGCCGTTTTGCGAATTATTGTGGGCCCCACCCGTCAACCCTCCGGACAATCTGATCCGTCCATCGTGTAGAGGGCCATGAATACTACAAAACCATGCTGATAGTTTACTCCCATGCGTACACACGTGCGTGATACAGAGGCCACAAAAGGGCTACCCGCGACGTTCAAATCGATCTTTTGAGATTTCTTCTATGGGCCGCGCCAATGGACCTTCAAAACCACCCATTCTTGACTGAAATTTCGTCCTGAATCCAATGGACGGGGTGAATTTTCCAGAAAACACCTCTGTGGGGCCCACCGATCACGGCTGTGAAAAATTATACTTGAGTCCGTCACGACTCTGCCACCGATTCCGGCCATCCAGCACTATAAAAGGAAGTTTTGGACGTGGGGAAGGGATTCAGATCCGAGAATTGGAGATCCAGAGCAGAGAGAGAAGAAAGAGAAGGAGAAAGAGAGAGAGATTGTTCGGTTTGGAGTTTTAATTTATGAATTTTATTTAATATTTTTATGGATTTTATGGGTAACTAATCTCTCAGCTAGGGCTGAGATGAAGCCCCTAATTTGATCAGCTCTTGTATTGGTTGATTTACTTTGAATTTTAATTAATTTTTTTTTCTCTAAGTGGGCTTTATGGGTTTAAATTCCATACTTCTCCATCTATGAACTTGATCAAAGTATATAGATGGATGTTGTTTGGATGCTTATTACAGGTGCTTGTGTCTGATCAAGAACAGGTTTCCTATAGAGGAAGAAACAGGATGCTTTAATGAATGTACATTCCATGTGCCCGACCAAGGACATGGAATTTGTTATTCATGGCATTGCTTAAAGGAATTAGACAGTCTGTATGCCCGATTTAGGACACAGATTGTGCTTTCTCTATTTAAGTGGTATCAATCTAGATCAAGGTGAATCAACAGACAAAACAAGGGTTAGGATAATTAGGGGTGGATTCGAAAGTCCTAGTGCTCTCTCTCTGATTGAATTTTCTTCCCTATTCTTAATTGTTTTTCCTAAAATTGTGCTTAATAGTTTAGTTCATTATTCATTGGATTAGTTAAGAAGAATCATAGATTTGAATTGTGACAACCAGTCCTCGTGGGATTCGACCTCGATCTTACCGAGTTTATTACTACATCACAACCCTATACTTGGGGAGTGAACAGTGGGGTCCACTGTAATGTTTGTGAGAAATTCACCTGTCCATCCTTTGCTCATCATTCACCTCAACTGCATCTTCTGTAAGCACTTTCAATTCCTCAAGAGAATAAGGATGTTATGAATCTTTGATATCTCTAAACATGATTTAAGATTGTTATGGAAAAACATTCTCATCCCACAAACATTACATACATGCATAGTTAGGCTAGGCTCTTAACATGTCAGGTTAATTACCTCTTTAGATAACTGTTGAGATTTTTATCATTTCCAATACAATTACCTCTTCATCAAGCTAGGCTCTTAACATGATTGTTGAAAGCAAAGCCATAGATTTAGGAATTTGTAGCTGAGATGTTGATTTTCTAGTTTATATAGTATTGTCTCATTTCTAGTTTATAGCAAGGTCAATTGTGAACCACATGAGTTTTGGATCAAGTGATTTTAGAATATAACCTTGATCCAAGTGAGTCCCATCTGATGAACAGATTTGATGCAAGATACATTGTTCCATGTGGGTTGGGGTCCCATTTTCATTGTTCCATGTGGTGTGGGACACCTGTGTTGTGGGTTTAAATAATTTTTGGCTGCAGGGCATAGAAAGGAGGAATACAACTTGTGGACAGATTTGATTTTACATATACAACATGGTGGTATATGAAAGATGATGTGATCAAGACACCATCCCATGGTAGATTCCTCATTTATAGCAATTAAATGACCAATAATTTGTACAGAGCAATGAATGAAACAGAGAAGAGCAAGGATACAAGTAAATTGATTCAAATGCTTCAACCTCTTTGCATTCATCAACATTATGTTATGAAGGATGATGTGCAAGTGTATGGACCAAATATGTGAGGATACTTTCACATCATGTTGCATAGAAAGTTCACTACAAGAAAAGCCACTTTTACCAACGAAAATTTTCGTAGGCAAAAGTATGATTTTCGTAGGCAAATAGTTTTGCCCGCGAAAATTTTCGTTGGCAAATTCCTTGCTAATTGTCCGAGGGGAAAACTTTTTACCCACAAAAAAAAAAATTCGTTGGCAAAGGTAAGACTTTTGCCGACGAAATATTTCGTAGGCAAAACATTTTACCAACGCTAATTTTCGTTGGTAAAAATATTGACAAAACTTTTTACCTACGCATACTTTTGTGGGTAAAAATATTTAAAATACTTTTTACCTACCAACAATTTCGTAGCTAAAAATATTTACATGACTTTTTATCTACGAATATTTTCGTAGCTAAAAAAATTTAAAATACTTTTTACCTAACAACATTTTCGTAGCTAAAAATATTTACAAGACTTTTTACCTACCAACAATTTCGTAGCTAAAAATATTTAAAACACTTTTTACCTACCAACAATTTCGTACCTAAAAATATTTAAGACTTTTACCCACAAATATATTCGTAGCTAATAATACTTAGAAAACTTTTACCTACCACCAATTTTGTAGCTAAAAATTCTTTTACCTACGTATATTTTCGTAGGTAAAAATATTTACAAGACTCTTAACTACGAAAATTTTCGTAGGTAAAAATTTGGATGAGATGACTTTTACCTACGAAAATTTTCGTAGGTAAAAGTTTTTAATTCTCACATACACCTATTACAATATATTTCTTCATAAACACCTGTTATGTAATATATTTCATCATATTCACATTCACATCCATCTAAACCCAAAATACGTAAATCCATCCAAACATAAACTACATCTATCCAAACATAAACAATCTTATCTACATCACATTCATCCACGGTTTAGGTTAAAGTTCATGAAACGGAGGAGTCTAAGTTGAAGGTGGAAGACTGTATCATTCCCGTGAAATAATCTTTATCCCATGGCTCCAAGTCTGCATAATCTTCATTTGCATATTTTCCTCTTGAAATCCTTAATTGCCTTAAACTCCTACAAGGGGAAAAAAGACATCCAGAAAGTATCAGAAAAACTTCACACTCTACTACAACTGAAAAAATTGAGAAAAAGATCAAAACTACACCCAAGAAAGGACATAAATTTACCTCATCAGCCTTATGCCTAACAATCTTGCTTAAATCAAGCAAAAAGGGCATCACAACCTCTGGTGATGATGCAATATTCAGATGAACTGCAAATTGAGCGTAAGATTTATACCCCATTATCTGCACACAAAAGATAACAACAAAATAAAATAAAATAAAAAATTACTGGTTTATAACATAAAAGAATCAGCCTAGAGAACATATTTTCAATTTTGATTTAGCACAGAAATTGTGGAAAATCGTCAAACTTTCAAAACTAAAGATATTGAATGACAGGTTGAAGTGAAGGAAATGTAACCTCTGCAAGCTCATGACAAGCTGCAATAAGCTTATCAAGGACACCAAGGTTCGCACGCAGAACTGAATTTCCTGATATGTATGATTGTTTCCTGACCTGTAAAGAAATCCCAAAATATTCCAAGAACTTGAATTAACACGAAAATAAAAAGGAGAAAAAAACTAAATGAACAATATAGCCACGGTTAGAATTTTGAAACTGGATATGAATAGAAAGAAGCAAAAAGCTTTCATTTGATCAAATAATCAATCTAGATCCGTACAATGGCTATGTATATATAGTTTTATACAACTCCTAAAAATAAAAGAAGACAATACTTCAATCCTATTGGCCCACAAAAAAGAAATATTTCTAAATTGTCTCAAAGTTGCACTAAAAAGAGATGCTAAATGAAACTAAATGAAGGGTTCTACTCAACAGATCTCTCTACGAGTCTATTGGATACATACCTAGCCATATGGTGTATATGGCCCATATAGTTATAGGAACTCACAAAAATCTATATGGTTTGTATATAAAGGTGTTTACAGTACCCAGTTGGACTTGCAAATCACAGTCCAAACAATGGTTATTTTTTAGCCATCAGATTAACCTTGTGGGGCCCACACGTCAATAGGACCATTGATCTCGTCGAGATCATTCGACAGGACCATTGATAGGGTCCTTATCTTTCATTAGCTTGATTTGGGCGTAGCTCATGTAAACACTTTATCTACAACCACTTTGACTAAAAAGATATTAATTAAAAATAAAAAAGTGTTGGTGGGTGCCAAGTGTGTGAGCATAGCACAAATATCTAAAAATCTAAATATGATCATAAAATGGTTGACATTTGAAAAACATTTCTTATTAAATTTTACCATCTAGATTAGGAGTGGGTACACGATTAATTAGATAAGAGGCAGTTAAAACACATTCTCTCGAAACGGATTAAGGTAGATTTGCTTAATAATTCAAAGCTTGAGCGATCTTAAGGAGATTTTTATGTTTACGCTCAATGACGCCGTTCTATTGTGGGTGTTAACACAAATGCATTGATAGATGATGTCATTTTCTTGAATAAAATTTTATTAACATATAAGAAGTAAAAATGAAATATGAGAACACAAACAACATCATGCGCACAAGACTACATTTTGAATAAATGAATAGAGCCAACATGAATAATAGAACTGACATCACTTTTGGGTAGTTTGACAGGCTTACAATATTAAAAGTACATGTTGAGCTTGTAAGAAAAGATAAAGTGGGTGTCATATGGTCAGATGCTTCAAAGTTTATAATCTATGTAGTAAGAAGAGAAGAAATAACTTAACTATAAAGATGATAATTTATAGAGGGAGTACTACCAATAAGATTGGTAGCAGTTGAATTTTCCACTATCATTCAACAGTGTCAACAATTGAGGGTGTAGATCAATAAATTTTCAGGTTGTGGAACTATCTGTTAGTCATATGAGGTTGAGAAGCATAAACCTGATTTTGTTGGATAACACCATAGAGTGGGCTAGTTGGGGTCATGTGTTGTTGATTTTTATCTTTTTCCATGTGTTTGGATTCATGGACTTCATGAAAAATGAAAATTGTTTACCACTAGCTTGATATTTGGAGTTTTTGGAATCTATTATTGATAGTCAAAATTTTCTAAGAAAAAAAAAAAGGAATCTATTATTGGATTCATGTGTTGTTGATTTTTATCTTTTTCCATGTGTTTGGATTCATGAACATGGACAGTTGGTCATTTCATCTTTAACTATCAATTTCAATAGCCACCAATTGGACAGAATCCCCTGGTCCATGCCACTTCTAAGCTTTGGTCAATCACAATGGGGCCCACAATTTGGATGGTCTATGTCATGTTAGTTTGAATTGGTTTCTGACACTCCTTTGGGATTAGAGTCTAGCCAGCGGAAAATAAATGAGAAAAAGCTTACTTTCATGGCTCCAAAGAAACAGCATCCCCAACAAGTGAACATGATGTACATGGTATCTACAATGGAAAATCATTATCATAAACTCAATGCTCCAACCTTGTATCAAATCCATATGAAAGAGAAGAGGAAATGAAACAAGAAAGAGGCTTTGGTACACTTACAAACATTCTTTAAAGTTTCATCATTGAGATGCCAAACAGTCTTATGGATAATGTAATCTCTTTGACCTTCAATATGCTGTACTAGAACTGCTATAAGAGGCCAGTCTCCTCTTTTGCTCCTTTTGCCTTCTCCCTGCAAGTCCTCATCTTTCATCAAATCTCATGATTGTCGATATACAGTCATGAGATGTGTGGTCTCTGATGTCTTGTGATCCCAATGCTCTTATAGTGACTAATGGTAGATCGGAAATACCATGAAAATCTCCCACATCAAATGGTCCTAACCAACTGATTTTTTCCTACACTAAATGTGGACCACCAGTTGTATGATTTGTCAGATGGCTAGGATCATATGATAGGGGAGATATTTGGCATGGCCCATTGCATGATGCGGCCCACCAGATCAATGGATTAACTACCAAAATGGTGTTTTTGAGACGAAGAAAGATTTTAGTTGGTAAAAAGATATAATGATTGAAGGTGTAGAGATGGTTAGCTTGGTCCATTAACAAGTGGGACATCTAGAAATGATCAGAATATCTATAACAGAAGGAGATTTAAAGTAGCCATGCATTAAGAAAGATGTAGACCTGAAGCCAGCAAGTGTTCCACCTAGAGAATGAGCACTTCCTCAGCTGCAAACACAGGAATAAATCCATTTTGGCAAGAGGAAACTGAAGAGAATTTGACTACATAACTGCGAAAAGTGATGCATGATTACCGATTTGGGAAACTGGTTCATCTCCATCTTGGTTGTTTAGAAAGTAGGAGGGTTGTGAATATGTGGTTTGGGCATTGTGAAACCCATGGTTACCTCTGCCATTGCTTTGAACGAAGGTTGGATTGTGTTCTTGGAGGGAAGCTCTTTTTCTCTTTTACTTTTCCTTTGTGTTGCTTAGAAAGAGAAGTTCATATTCAAAGAGGATAAGGAGACCGTTGGTGTCCACCCCTTTCCACCCACATAAAATGCTTTTGGATGTGAGAAAAGAGGTACTGTATAATGCTCCACCCAACGGTATTTACAGTTTGCTTTGGTTTTTCAGTTTGTACAGGTGGATGCACATCCATTGAAACCTTCTTTTTTTTTTTTTTTTTTGCACAACGGACCCAACGAGATGTGGTTTATACATCTAGGCCATTCATTGTGACTTAGATAAGGGGTCACAACATATTTTAGGCTATTTCAAAACTTAGGTGGGCTCCAACAAATGCTTTTAAATGTTTTAGGCATGATTTCTCATAATTTCATATGGAGAATCCAAAAAAACCAACAAGAAGAAGAAAACTTAATGTCTATGGAGAATCCAAAAAAAAAAAAAAATAAAAAATTACTAAAAGGTATGACAGGAACTCTTACAACTTGTGGAGAATCCAATGACCGTACTGTCTACGACCTTCTAAGGAGTCGGTGTTTCTTCCTGTCAAAAGAAAACAATCACAGTATAATAATCATCTTTCAGAAATTAGAACCCATATTCAAAAACCAGGAAATAGCAAACAAGAAAAATACCCAATAGAAATTCCATGTTCATTTGATCAGTTCCATGCAATTTCACACACCCAATTCATCCAAAAAATCAAAAACATGACTTGTATGAACAACAGAAGCTCCTTCCATTCAATCAGTTCCATGAAATTCCATGAGTTCACCAAATACAATAACAAAATAAGCATAATGATTTGTGAATACCGCTATAGCTGTATGGAAAGGTTAGATCTAAAATTTCTTATACATAGTATAATAGGCATGCAAGAAATCTGAACTTCAACAATAAACTTGCATTTCTTTGAAAGAGTCATATGAACAGAAAAGTTGCAATGACAGCCAATGGAACATGAAACAGAAAAGGTTGCACATGTTCTCTTATAAAATACAATAGGATGATTCAAGTAAATGCATGGTATATCAACAAGAATCCCTTCGAACAATGCCTACAAGAACAGATAAAAAGAAATGAAGGTCAACAAAAAGAGCATTTAGATAAAAGTTGAGATTATGCACACCAACACTTTTGAGGACATTCTGAAATAACGACAAAAGATAGAAATGATCAATCAAAAGCACCATGTGAACTGTGAAGGCCAGCAGCAAGAATGGGATTTCAGATCTTACTCAACCCAAATGTGTTAATGGCACCCACCATGTACCTTGGCCAAAAAATCAGGCAGAACTTCACCAACATCCTCCACAAACATTAAATCTTTATTACGATGTTTCAGAAGAGTTGCAATATTGTAAAAGCCAAATAACACATGTTTATCTCATGCATCCATATTTTTCTGCCTCGCAGTCAAAATCAAAGTGAGAATCAATTCCAGGAAACAATGCTTTTTGTAAGGGGAGGTGAGTTCCTGGTAATATTTGATGATAATGCTCCTATGCTCTAGTATAGGGACATATACCTGCATTTGTATGAGAAGTTTTGTTTTGATCCATCGAGAAGCTTCACTCTCATTGCCTTCTCCACGTTGGTGGCTGATGGCCTCACTGGTTGTCTTCCAGAGCTAACCGTCATTTGCGCCAACTTCTCAGCTACATTAGCAAAACAATATCAAGCCAAAGTAAACAAATATGGTTGATGATGTGAGAAAGAGAAGTTGGGTGTCAATCAGAATTTATAAAGATGATAGCAATAACTTTTTTCTCAGAATTTATAAAGATGATGAGATGAACCTGAATTTTCGCAACAAGTAGTTCAACTAGCTTCTAGAACTGAGGAAAATATCATAAAGGAACATTAAGAACTTGTTCTCATTTTAGCACTTGGGCGGGTTCTCCTACACTCCTATCAACGTTTTGCACGTGCCAGACCAGCCCATAAGCCATAACCAGTAAAAATATACTCCTATCAAAGTAACCTCAACTTTCTTCAGATTCTTTGCTCCGATTCGTAAAGCTTCTCCTTTTGCTCTGCCATTGAACACAAGCTTAGGCATTAAGAGAGAGAGAGAGAGAGAGAGAGAGAGAGAGAGAGAGAGAGAGAGAGAATGCTTTCTGCCAAAAGAATATTTTGCTAATCTCAAACCCTCCATAAGAGTTACTCCAGCTCAAACCAGTGAAGTTTCTTCTTCTTTGAAAACTATGGAAGAAAAGCTACACAACAACAAGAATCATGGAATGCTTCTTTCCAATTGTTGTCCCACCAAAACAAAAATAAGAACAACATCAATTGAATAAAATTCCTACCAATGTAATGCAGCTAATACATGAAGAGGAATTCTACTACAAAGTGAACACTTCATTAATTTCCATGAAGTGACAACACCAAATGATCTCCACCATCCATGCTTATACAAATAAAGACAATTTGGCAGGCCATTTCTAGATCCAATTTGGCAAAACTAACAAAACTAACAAACCTTATGATACTATGATGCTAGCTAATCATACTCACACATATCTAAACCATTCCAATGCATGTTTCCACAGAAAGCAATAAAGCATAACACATCTAAATTTCAATAAAATTCGATAGTAATAAACCAAATCATGAATATATGTTGAAAAAAGTAAATTCAAGCAAACATCACATCCAAGCTCAAATGTAAGTGGAGCTCACAGTAGGATAAAAAACCAATAGTCGAAAACTTCTTTGGGGGGCCACAAAAGTTATGGCCCTTCTTCCATGTCTATGTAACCTTATGAACAGGTTGGATAGCAATCAACCATCACAATGGGTCGTAGGAAGGTTTCAACGTGATTGTCATTATGAATTTTGTTGTATTATTTACCACGTACAATGGTAGTCAGAACAATGTGCAATTTAAGGGCTATAGATCTGTTTTATGAATTTTGAGGGTTACTATACACAAGTACTAGATACCTATAATATGACCATGTCAGGACCCTGTTTGGTTGCCACCTGAAAATGGGTTAATCTCATTTAACCCAAATTGTTTTCTAGAGATGTTAACAAGGATTGAACGTGGATGGTTGGCCAATTATTTTAGATATCCTTTTTTTATTCGGTATGAATGCGGCCCACCTGATAACTGGACCAGGGCAAGCGCACACAGTGCCCACCCTGCCTGTATGATGGTGTGTCAGGATCTCGCATAAGTCTGCCAAGTTGGCACGAGTGGGGATTCCCTTGGGAGGGGCATTTCCTGCTAAAGCCTGGGAAACTGTGGGGCCCACCGTGATGTTGGTGAGAAATCCACCCCTTCCATCCATTTTGTGAGCTCATTTTAGTGCATATGACAAATGTGGGCCACACCAGAGGAAGCAGTGGGGATTGAATGATCACAAAAATGAGAAAGATCCATAAATCAAGTGGGCCACGTGATAGAAACCAATGAAGATTGAAGGCTCCACCGTTGAAAAATTCATGGGACCCCAGAAATAAGGAATTACAATAGCAGAAATACCAATTAGGGATTGAAAGTTCAAAAATCCCCAATTAGGGATTTGGAATTTCAAAAATCCCCAATTTGAGATTTTCAATTTCGCAGACCCTATTCGAAAAGAAAAAGAAGACGAGAGAAGAGGAAGAGGAGAATACCACTTGTCGCCGCTTAGAGAGAGAGAGAGCTGGCTTGGTCGTGAGGTCGCGAGTGAGAGAGAGAAACGACGAGGATTGCGTGATGACCCTACCACCGCCGACTGGATGTGGATTGCGTGGTAGGGTGGAGAGATCGAGAGAGAGAGAGAGAGAGAGAGAGAGAGAGAGAGAGAGAGAGAGAGAGAGAGAGAGAGAGAGAGAGGAGTGGGTACGTCAGAGAGAGATAGAGAGGGAGAGAGTTCTTGGGTTACTTTGGGTTTTCGGAAGTGGAAAAGGAGTCGGTGCGCTTGAGCTTATTTTAACGTCCCATGCGCTCGTGCTGTGTGGACCCCACCGTGATGCGTTTCAAAAATCAACCCCGTTCATTTGATGCATCCCCTTTAAATTATAGGATATACCAAAAATCAGCCGTATATGGAACTCAGGTGGGCCATACCATCTAAAATCATGTGAATACATGCCTAAAACATATAAAATCACTTGGTGGGGCCCACATGAAATTTAGATGCGGCTGAAACTTGGTCTGAACCCTCAGCTAAGTTGGACACACATAATGGGTGGGCTGGATTTGTAAACCACATCTCGTTGGACCTAATAAATGATTATGAATGTTTTAATAGGAGGGGGACCGCACGTGACTGTTGTATCTGGTGTGGCCCACACAAGTCACAGATTGACTTGATTTTTGAGATCTAGGCCCATGACGGAATGGTGCATCTGACTAATGGGTTAGATTTTTGAAAAACATCATGGTGGGGCCCACATAGCTCGACCTCATGGGAGCTTAATGTCAGCTGGAGCGCATTGTACCTTTTCCCCTCCAGAAGATGGTGCACGCGGGAGGATGTTTTGGGGAGTGGTGGGCCAAGATTTGTGGCCCACTTGATGGAAGAGTTATGTGGGCCCACCATAATGCGTGTCAAACATCTACCCCATGAGTCAGATGCACCATTCCATGGTGGGCCCAGAGATTAAAAATTAAGTCAATCTATGGTTTGTGTGTGCCACACTACATACAAAAGTTGAGAGGGGTTACCCTCCATTATAACATTCATAATTACTTTTTGGTCCACTGAGATGCGGTCCACAAATCCAGCACATCCATTATGTGTGTAGCACTTGGATGAGGGGTCATACCAAGTTTTAGACGCATCCAAATTTCAGGTGGGGCCGACACTGTGCTTTTATATGTTTTAGGCGTGTCTTCACATGATTTTAGATGGTATGGCCCACTGGAGTTCCGTATACAGCTGATTTTTCAGATATCTTATAATTTAAAGGGGACCCATCATATGCATATTGTTGATGTTTGACACACGTCATGGTAGGGCCCACCAGCGTGGCACACGTGAGCTACATTCTACACACGCGTGGGCCTTTATTTCCAAAAATTGAACAGATCCAAATATCAGGTGGACCACATATAGGGGAAGTTGTAGGTCCATTCTAGTTCCAAAAATTGAACAGATCCAAGACCACATCTAGGGGAATTTGTGGAACCCAGGCTTAGAGGCACCTGTTTGGGACTCCTGAGCAGGATAAGAGGTAGGCCACACCACATGGAAGACCCGGGGCACAAAACATTAGGGTCAACTCATCAGATGGCTACCCCTCTAGAGAAACAACAAATTTATATTTTTCTTTTTAAAAAAGAGCTAACTGTCCACATTTGATGTAAATCTATGGCCCACCCGATGAGCAAGCAGGCTTGATTTTTACACCAGGTCATATGCACAGTGATCACACCTTATGCACACTCAGATGTGCCATGTGTGTGTCATTGTGAAGGTGCATGTTGGGCTAGCAAACCTCTTGCTATTAGATGTGTGTTTCGCTTAACATGTAAACTTTTGAAGTATCTCTAAACATCTGTTATATCTAGTGAAATGTTGCACTAACATATGTTTTTTTTTTTTTTTTTTAACCAACTTGTCATCCAGCAACAATTGTCGTTGTATTCTACAGTTGCAATCTTCAGACAGCTCTCTTTTGCGCCATGGCAGTCAGTTATGGAGGTTATTCTTCTAATCCTCCCACAATTGATCCATGACAGCTGGAGAGCTGGATACAGACGACCCATTTGAATGCTCCTCATTTTCTAGTTTGCCTCCTAATATGGTCTGTATCAGGTGATAATGTATTGGATTTCAAATATACATCACGATGGGTACATGGTACATTTGCTCTTAGTAGGGAGGAGAGGACAGATCGTTTCAATCCCCAAATCCCTAAATCCCCAAATGCTTAAATCCCCAAATCATTTTAATCGGTATTGAGATTGAGAGAGAGAGAGAGAGAGATACCTGTCAACCAAACTTTAGAGAGGGCGGTGAGAGAGGGCGCGGTGGAGAGACGGCGGTGGAGAGAGAGAGAGCACTGAGAGAGACAGAGAGACAGAGAGACAAAGGGCGCGGTGGAGAGAGGACAGAGAGAGAGAGAGAGAGAGAGAGAGAGAGAGAGAGAGAGAGAGAGAGAGAGGGCGCGAAAGTGAGAGTGAGAGTGGATAGAGAGCGAGAGACTTAAGTCTCTCTCGCGAGTGGGGTCACGTGGTTGGTGCTCTATGGGCCCCACCATGATGTATGTGTTTCATCCTGCCGTCCATCTATTTTTTATTTTCATTTTATGGTATGAGATAAAAAATGAGGTATATCCCAATCTCAATTGGACCACATTATAGGAATCAATGTTGAATGAGTGTCGACCATTAAAAACCTTTTGGGGGCCATATAAAGTTTTGGATCAATCTGATATTTTTTTTTCCCTTCATATGGGCCTGTATGACCTAATCAACAGATTGGATGTCAAATAAAAAGTACAGTGGGCCTTAGGAGGGTTTTAATGGTGGATATCCAATCACTATTGTTTTCATGTGGTGTGGTCCACTTGAGATCTATATCCTTCTAATTTTTGCGTCAATCCCTAATATGATTTGTTAAAATGGATAGACAGCATGGATGAAACACATACATCATGGTAGGACCCATAAAGCATCAACCAACATCCACCAAGTTTTGTGGGCCCCACTATGATGTATTTGTTATATCCACATCGTCCATCCATTTTGAGATATCATTTGATGTCATGAGTTAAACAATGAGGTTCAATCAGCTTGATCCAAAAATATATGAATGAATAGAAAACACAAACATCAGCTTGATCCAAAACTTCTATGGCTTTCAAGAAATTTTAAATGGTATAGGTTCAATCACACTATTTCCTGTGGTGTGGTCCACTTGAGCTTTGGATATGCTTCCTTTTTGTTCTTTAAACCTCAAATTATCTGTTAACATGAATGAATGGAGTGGATAAAATAAATAAATAACAGTGGACCCCACAGAGTTATCATCGGTAAAGGTAACGAGTAACTCAAGTGTAGTGGAGAAAGGTTTCCTTACAACATTTGTAATCATATATTGGGACTGCCTAAATGTGATTCACATATCCAACCCACTCATTATGTGTGTCCCACTTGGATGAGGGGTCAGACCAAGTTTCAACCGCATCCAAAACTCATGTGGGCCCCACTAAGTGCTTTTATATTTTTTAGGATGTCTTCACACGGTTTTAAATGGTATGGCCCACTTGAGTTTGTTTACCGATGATTTTTGAGATATCTCATAACCTAAAGGGGACACATCAATTCCACGGTATTGATGTTCGACAGACATCATGATGGGGCCCACAAAACTTACTAACATCAATTCTTACGTTCTCACGAGGCCAGTAATTAGTTGGGTCACAATTTTAACCAGAATATTTGGCCCATTTTACATGTCTGATGCATTCACTCTATTTTACTGATCAATACTCTCAATTTAACAACTTACTCGCCTCAATCAAGCTACATATGAGAAAGATATTGGGCATACAAGATTGATCAACAATTTCAATGAAATTTGATTTAAACATCTGAAGTTATTTACTCTTTAATTTAAACTGATTAGATTATCCAAAAAAAATTAAAGATTTAATTAGTGGGTGTGCCTAATAATTTAGTAATTTTATTTTTCACAAATAAATTTAACATTTTTTTCAAAGCAGGTATGTTTTTTTTTTTTTTTTTTTTTTTTTATCTTTTAAATAAATAGCATTTTTCTTATAAAATATTTCAAAAATATTAAAAAAACAAATTTTGAGTTTTTATTTGCAAAATCTCAAAAAATTTCTCATATTTTCATTTTTTCTTAAAAATTTCAAAATGCCAATTTTTCTCTTCAAAAGCATTATTTTGTTCTCAAAATACTACTTAAACATATTTAAAATTTTGTAACTTTTCAATATTCTTTTTCACGTGATATTACAAATTATTTAAATACTATCTTTTAATTTTTTTTTATATATATATATACACATTTGGGTTATAGACAAAAATTTTAAAAATTAAAACAATTATCATTATTACTGACGATTTTTAGCCGCTGGATAAAAATATTTAGGACAAAGTTTTCCCGACGAAAATTCTCGTCGGTAAAAGTCTTACCGCCAGCATTTTCACCACTCTGCCAAAATTTTTAGAAAATTTGCGACAGACCATTTAGCTACGAAAATTTTCGTAGCCAAAGGTAAGTTTTACCTACGAATTTCAGTTTCGTAGGTAAATGTAAAGTTTTTGAAATCTAACAGACCCTTTAGCTACGAATAATTTCGTAGCGAAAGGTGAGTTTTACCTACGAATTTCAATTTTGTAGGCAAATGTAAAGTTTTTAAATTTTTATTTTATGAAAGGCGAGAAAGAAATTTTAACAGACCCTTTAGCTACGAATATTTTCATAGGTGAATATGTGTTTTACCTACAAAATTTGATTTTGTAGGTAAAAAGTTAATTTAAAATTGAAAAGACCCTTTAGCTACGCATATTTTCGTAGGTAAATATTAGTTTTACCTACGAAATTCAATTTCGTAGGTAAAAAGTAAATTCAAAATTGAAAAGACCCTTTGGCTACGCATATTTTGGTAGGCAAATATTAGTTTTACCTACAAAATTTTATTTCGTAGGTAAAAAGTAAATTCAAAATTGAAAAGACCCTTTAGCTACGAATATTTTCGTTGCCAAAGATGGGTTTTCTAGGGCTTTTAGCTACAAAATTAGATTTCGTAGGTAAAAGTCAAGTTTTCCATTTTGTATTTTTAAAAAATTAAAAACACCCTTTAGCTACAAATATATTCGTAGGTAAATAGGGCTTTTAGCTACGAAATCTAATTTCGTAAGTAACAGTAAATTCAAAATCCAATTTCGATTTACTGTAGTTGAAATATTCAAATGGCCCGTTAGCTACGAATATTTTCGTAGGTAAAAATGGCTTTTAGCTACAAAATTTTATTTTGTAGGTAAAAGTAAAAATTCAAATGACCCTTTAGCTACGAATAATTTCGTAGGTAAAGGCGGATTTTGGAATATCCTTTTGCTACGAATATTGTCGCAGGTAAAGATGGGTTTTACCTACAATTACCTATGAAATTTAATTTCGTAGGTAAAAGTAAACTTTTGGATTTTTTATTTATTTGAAAAATTCAAAACACCATTTAGCTACGAAGATTTTCGTAGGTAAATATGGGTTTTACCTACGAAATCTAATTTCATAGGTAAAAGTAAAGTTTTTGATCTTTTGAAAGTTGAAAAAGTCAAAAGACCCTTTACCTACGAAAATTTTCGTAGGTAAAGATGACTTTTACCTACGAAATTAGATTTCGTCGGTAAAAGTAGTCTTTTACCTACGAAAATAGTTTTCGTCGGTAAAAGTCATCTTTACCTATGAAAAAAATTTTCGTAGGTAAAAACCATATTTCTTGTAGTGGTTGGTGTGCCTTCAGTTGGTAACACATTTGAATAACTTCCATTAAGTTATGTTTGTCCAATGGAATCAATATGACAAAGATACAACAAAGACATTATCTAGTATAAGAAACTTCAACCCCATTCATACAGGCATGAAAATTTACAACATTCAATGAAATGCGAGAAGAGAAATTTTTCCAAGTGATTAGTCTATGGAATAAATTATAAAAATACTTACCTCTTTAAACTTGAGTGGATGGGATCCAGTTATGCTGAATAAGAAGCCACAAGCATACTTCGCATCCAGAAGCCTTTCCTTTATATATTTGTGTACTTTGCTAAGGAATAGCTTTCTAGCTTGTGGGTTGACACCTTAGCTATGTGCCAAGATAAAGTCAGCTGCCACATGGGGAAATATATTAAAATCTCTGGATAAGCAAACATTATCTGCTTTTAGGCAACAACAGGCAATGGAACAATCCACACATTTTATCTTACTAAGAGTAGGAATACAATGTTAAGTAAAAAACCATTTCTAACAAACTTTTACAAGAAAGAAAAGCTCTAGAATATAATATCTTAAAGTTAAATAAAAGATGTCAATTGGTATTCTTTTATCCCGATTTTGACCAGTCTTTGACATGACTTTTTTGTCAAGCAAGCCTTAGATGGGCCTTGTCCATAGTCTCGCAAGATGAGAAAATCCTCGAGGTATAATGCTATTGTCACTACTTAAAACAAGAGATTTAATTCATATGCGAAGGATAAATGTAAAATGAAGGCAAGGATGCCCATCGCCAAGAGATGAAAAAGTTTGTCATGTTAGTAGGCCTACAATACCTTGATTTTATATTCTTTGAAATCTCTCCAAAAGAAAGTATGTTTTTTAGGATTTCCTAAGGTTTTCTATCCCTAGCGGCAGATGAGCATGTTAAGAGATAAAAAGCTTTTCACCAAGGTTTTATGCCAAATATCTGCTATGCAAAACCAAAGAGAAGAACAATGAAGAGTAACAAATTGGGGATATTAGTAGTGAAAACAAACTTTACATGGTAACTGGATTGCAGAAAATCATTATAAAAAATTTGGGGAATTAGTTCTTACATGTGTATGACCTGGTCTGGTTGATTCCAGAGACTCCCATGTCGAATAATCTGGTTTGAAAACTATGCATTAGACCATGTTGCATTCCCAAGTATATACGATGACGAAGATCGCCAAATCTAACAATGCAGCCACCACACCAAATGAATAATAAATATCTAGACATAACCCACCAAGATTATCATTTTTTCGCTGTAATGAAAAGGAGCAGGGGTGTAAGTCTTGGACGTGGTAACTAATGGGTACAAAGGCACAATGATCTAGAGAAATTTTGTACTCACACTCTCATCTACATCATTAGAGAAAAATGATAAATTTTGTACTCACAATCTCATCTCCATTTTCCTTTCCCATACACAGCAGCCCCAACTGATGAGTGGATGGGCCTGATTTCTACGCCAGGTGAAGTTTATCATGGGGTCCACCTTATGCATGACTTGGATGTCGAATAGGTGATCTTTTTTTTTTTCCTCGAAATTAATCACAGGTTTTCTGTCACTCTACAGAGAAAAAAAATCTGAGAAAAATCACGAAGAAAATTGGACAATCTGAAGGTCCAATCTAAACTGTCCATTTTCCTTTCTCATGCAGGGAAGCTGCAACCAATGAGCGGACCAGCTTGATTTCTGTGCCCGGCAAAGTTCATTATGGGGCCCACCTCATGCATGACTCGGATGCCGTATGGGTGATCATTTTTCTCTACATTAATTTCAAACTTTCTACCGGAGACAGAAAAATTAGAAAAAAGGGAAGAAAATCTCGGTAGAAAATCAGACAGTCAGCAGGTCCAATCTAAACCGTCCATGTTCGATTTACATGGTAGCCCAAACCATGAGTGGACCAGCCTGGTTTCTGCACAGGGCAACATTCATCGTGGGGCCCACCTTATGCACGGCTCGGATGTCCCATAGGTCATCATTTTCCTCGAAATTAATTACAGATTTTCTCTCATTCTACTGAGACGAAAATCGGCGAGAGAAAAATCAGAAAAAAAAATCTCAACAGAAAATCAAAGAGAAAACCCCATGTTTGCATCGAAATAGCTGAAATTACCTTATGATTAGATGTGGCCGTAGATAATCTGCTTATTACTTAAGAGAAAACCCCATGTTTGTATCAAAATCTGTTGTAGCTTGAGAGAAAAACCAGATCCGGTCTGTAGAGAGAGAGAGAGACTAACCCTAGAGGAGAAGAGGTGGATTAAGAAAGGGGAAACAAAGAGATGGTCGATTGAGAGAGGGAAAGGGGGAAATAGAGAGAGAGGGTCGATTGAGAAAGGGGAAATAGGTGGAGATGACGATGGTTGTGTGCGCCTCTACAGGGGAGAGAGAGGGAGGAGAGAGAGAGAGAGAGAGAGAGAGAGAGAGAGAGAGAGAGAGAGAGAGAGAGAGAGAGAGAGAGAGTCGGGAGCCTAGGGCTTTTCGTACGGTATTTATACCGATTGCAAACCGACGCCCTATGTAAATTAGCGCCGTTGATTAGCCAAATACATCGTCGGCTAATCCTCCTTTTGTTGTAGTGTCTCAACTATCACAGTGGGCCCCGATTGTTTCAATGGTGGACTAACTATTGATTTAACAGTAAGTGGAGATATAAACATAATAGAAAGTGGCGTGGAGAAAAAAAAAAGCTCACCTATTTGAAGATGACGCTCGATGGAAGATAACGCTCAATGGAAGATTGTGCATTGATGGAAGATGATGCTCAATGAAAGAGGGAAAAGAGTAAACGACGCTAGGAGGATTTCTCAATGGAAGATGAAGCCCGATGAATGAAAGAGGGAAAAGAGGAAAAGAGGGAAAAGAGGAATGGGCGCTCGATGGATTTTCCTCTTTTAAATAGGACAATATTTTGAAAACATATCTTGTGAGTTTTCCATTATTTATAATATAAACTCTATCAACGGCCGTACATGCATGGGACCATTTTCTGGATGGTTAAGATTGTGTTACATAATAAAATGTATAAATATTTACTATTTACAACTAGACCGATTATTTGGATGGTTTGGATAACTCTATATCTTAGCCACTATGGTTATGAACGAGTCACAATTATTTTACATCAAATACAAAACTCACAATGAAAAACATTAGAATGAAAACGTGAACTTGAGCTTTGGATCTGGTATGGCTCTATGGGCCCCACCATGATCGATTTGTTTCATCCACGCCGTCCATCCATTTCACAACATCATTTTGTGAACAATCCCAAAAAATGAGCCTGAAATAAATCTTGGGTGGACCACACATTGAGAAAACACTATTAATTGGACGTCCACCATTAAAAAGGACTGATTCGCCGAAGGATTTTTGGGTTTTGGCTATGGCTAAAATCCATCCGCGTTGCCGACGACTAAAATCCGTTAGGGAAAGGTTTACAGGGCCATCGGCTTTGCCCTATTTTTTGGTAGTGCACTTAAAGCATGTGGGCTCAATGGTGGACGTTATTATTCCCACTGTGGGCTACTTGAGCTTTAGGTTAGCCTCATTTTTAGGTTCATGCCCTAAAATGATTTGTCAAATGAATGGATGGTGTGGAAGAAACAAATAAATCATGGTGCAACCCACAAAGTTCTGCGACATAGCACGGTACTTGACGCACACAATCCAAGACTCATATGGGATGATGTACTAGTCTAAAAAAGTCCTTAGCAAATAATTATTACTTACATTTGACTATTTTAATTAAAACCAATGAAACATATCCTAAAACACTTTCGTTACGAGAACTTTAGAGATACATCTATTGTCAATGCTCTCTCTCTCTACACACACACACTCCTTCTCACTCCTTGAAATGGCTACTTCTTCCACCATCCTTACCATTCTTTCCTCCTTCCTCTTATCGAATATCACACATTTAGTCTTCACAGAATTGGATCATACAAATTCTCCTACGGTAAAGTCAATTTGTTCATATGATAGAGAGAGAGAGAGAGAGCCAACTAGTTCCTAGATACTCTTATAATAAATCATTGCAATCATGTTTTGGAACATAAAAAGAAAATTCTCTAAGAAATTTACTTTCCAAAGAGTTAATGGAGATCAAATCTTCCTAAAAATAAGTGATTCTTAGAGAATTTCTAAACACACCCATAATATTTAGCAAATGGCGAAGGCTTGAATACCAATGATATAGACATTCTTCTTGTTCTCTAACGCGTGACCCTCTTTATCTATGATACACTGAATATATTAAAATGCTTAGTCTCCTTTTATAGAAACTCTCAAGGCTCCCCAAAATTTGCAATTAAGTCCTTTGGAGCTCGACTCCTCATTGTTGTTTAACTACAATTGTTTAGTGATTATAATGAATCCTCATTATGATGCAGACCACTTGCAATGTAATCTTAATACTTTTGAATGCTAAACCAATCTCCATAATCATGGAAGATAGCTTGAACTACAAAAGGTAAACAATGAAAAATGTTCATCACAATAAATTGGATAGACAACCAGCTAACGTAATTACACCCGTGAAATTTTATTTATTTCACTACACCAAAATCCTTATTTAGGAATGGTTGAAAACTTTTCCTAGACGATTTAGGGACGGTTTTCATCCATTCTTAAATAGGGGTCGTAAAAAATTAGGAACGTTTTAAAACTGTAGCAAATTTTTGATTTAGGGACGGTTGAAAACCGTCGTAAAATTTCTATTTTAGGACGATTCTAAACCGTTCTTAATTTTGAAAACGGTATTTTTCTTTATTTATGAATGGTTTTAAGTTCTTAAACATATGTTCCTACAACAAATGAAAATTCTGTTTGTGGATGCACTGAGATTTTAACCATTTACTAAGGCAAGCAGTCCTAGTAATTTCATGTAAAAAATATTTTAAAAATATAAATAAAAAAGATAGAGAACCATCCAAATTGTGACCTAAAAGTATATGTTGACTTGATTACCTAGCTGTCCAGATTTGTGGACATTTAATTGATAGTTGAATGAAAAGCATCAAATGGTCCTAATTCCACACCTATGAACTCTGTAGAGGAATTATGTGATCTTGATCTTCAGCAAATGTATAATTTGTTGTCATTTCTTGCCAAATCAATTCTAAAACTTGTAAAATTTTAATAGATTGTAGAAAATTGCATTAGCATAATTTTTTTAAGGGATGATGTTTTAAAATAAGCACGTAGCGGATATCAAAATCTAAAGCATTGTAATAAGCAAGAAACAAGAAACAAGACCATAGAAAGATGGCTCCTATCTAAAGCATTGCAATAAGCAAGAAACAAGAATTAAAATTACTTCTTTATGATATCCTTTCAAGTCATTAGATATGCCCTTATGAGTAAATGACCGATATTTACTATCGACCATCTGTCAATATCCAATACAAGTGATTGTGGTGCCAACATGGATGCATTATCTGAGTTGATCATTAGACCTGCTTAATGAGTCACCTGGACTCACACAAGTGTCCCACGTTGGCATGTGTGGGGCATTTGCAAGTAGCATAATTCACTACTTTATGCTAAGAAAGTGCAGAAACTTTAGAATGCAAAGGAAGCTATTTCAAAAGTTCATAGATAGTGAAGCATATGCGAGTCCATATTTATTGTAGAAATCTTGAGCTCCAAATGGATTTCCTCTCTTTACAGATAGCCAAGACTATAATACTGAGCATATTCCCTAGATTTCCTGTTGTGGAACCAAAGCAACAAGAGATCATTTTCCAAATTGATTAGATCAGTGAAAGAAATGCTAGTAAAAGTATGATGACGATACTTACCACCAACACAAGAGGCCAAAATGCTAGTAGAAGTATTGTGCCGATTATGAAAGTAAGAAGGATATTTAATGGCAGGAACCATCTATACATTTAACAAGGAGCGGCCAATAAAAGAAATAACAACTCTAATCAAGTGAGCGTTATTTATTTGAGCTAGTGCCTACTCTGCTCTAGCATAAGCAAGATGCGTGCTCACTTGAATTTCTCCATCAAACCAGCTCAAAATGGCACGTGTGCTCAATGTACAATAGCCGAATTGAACTCGTTATTTATTTGAGCTAGTGCCTACTCTGCTCTAGCATAAGCTTTATAGAGAAAGTAAAAAAAAAGTATCAGTCAAATAGTCGAGCACATTATGGGCATGTAATCTACATAAAATGCGGACATCTGATTACTAAATGCACAAATAAAGAGCTTTGATAGAAGCTTCAATGTCCTCTACATCCAGCCTCACCTAAATGTTAAAGGTGTTTCACCTTTTCGAAAGTGACTCTATCGAGAGGGAGAGGGAGAGGCAGATCGAGAGAGAGAGAGAGAGAGAGAGAGAGAGAGAGAGAGAGAGAGAGAGAGAGAGAGAGAGAGAGAGAGATGGAAGGGGCGTAGGCATCAAAAGGGATTGACAGTGAGAGAGAGAGAGAGAGAGAGAGAGAGAGAGAGTAAGAAACATAACCCTCTTTTTTTTCCCAGATTTGAAACGGTTTAAAACTGTTTTAAATTTGGAATGGTATTAGGCCGTTCTTAAACCAAATCCCTAGCCATTCCAAATTCATAATTTTGGTGTAGTGAGCGTTGATACCCATCTGCAATAGTCATTGCCAAAGTCTCCATATGTAAGTTTAAGAAAACAAGCATGTCAAGAAGTAAGTCAAACAAGATAAATTAGACAACTCTAGAAAAATAGGTACACACCAAATAAATGGGGTAACATTTGCAATAATTGTTGTTTTTGAATTTCCACAAAGAGCATCCTGCAATCAAAGACTTATATTGAGGAACAATCAATTATACACAAATTATATAGTGGGAGCATACAATACTGATCTATATTGGTTTCATATTAAATGTTCTGACTTAAAGGAGTAATGTGAGCTTTGAATCCTGAAGGGAAGATTAAAAAGGAATTATGACATGAATACTGTTGTTACTAACATTCCTGTACAAGCGAAGAATATTTGAATTAGTAAAGATAAATGGACCAGATTAAATAAAAATCTTTGTATGTAAAGCTTAAATTACAAAGTGCATTTAAGTTCATCCAAGTGAAGTCTACCAAACAGGGCCTTAAAGTCTTAATTTAAAATAAATATTATTTCAAAAGATCAACTAGCTAGGTACTCTTATGCTCCCAATACATGCTACAATCAAGTTGTATCTTAAGCATCTCAATCCTACTTAATTGATCTGGCCTAGGTAATACTAAGAAAAGATCCTATACTAAGCTATTGTTCAAAATGCCTCCTCGGCAAGGCCCTTGGAACTCTGTAACGCCCTGAAAATCAGAGGTCGAGTAGCAACTCAACTCCCGAGTTCCAAAACATCACTTATGCAACAATAGCTTATGATTCAATGTTGTCTGTGTTAGTGCATTAATCATGAGTGGGATTATACCAAAACAGTAATTCATACTCCAGATCAAGTTGTAAAACACAAGCGGAAGACTGAAAGACATAAATACACGTATATAAGTCAAAGATCACGATCGGTCTCTAGAGTATAAATACATCACTGAGTCACTATATACATGTAATAGTCTCAAAAATCAAAATGTTAAAATAGTACAACTACAATGATAATCCCTGTAGCCCCGTCAATCCGGATAGCCTAAGCGAAGCCACCGGAGAACTACATATAAGAGAACTGTCTTGATCATCGTAATAGTTAGGTTCCGCCTCAGGGGTCACGCCGTTATCTGAAATCAAGACAGAGTCTGGTTGGAGTGTACAACACCGTCCCGTAACGTGGGAGTGAGTGATCAACTCAGTGGAACAATAAAGCAAAGGTTAACATGTTATAAATTCAATCAAGCAGTAATGATAAAGCAGCAAATCACACATCCCTAAGTACTCTTGTTAATGCAAGAATGGTATGAATGTATGATGCATGCCCTCGCCTATGCTGCCTTAGTGACTTCATCTCACGTTCACGCATGAACAACACTGCCTTAGTGCTTGACCTGCTACGCCTGAACGCACGCGTATTGTAGTACATGCATATGATTACTAAGTTCATATTAGTCCTTTTCATACAGCAGGGTTGGGAAACTAAGATACCTCCCTTATATCAATTCCCAAACAATGATCCATCTAGGGTTGTCAATCCTAGTTAATCACATATGATAATCAAGTTCAGGTCACTACCACCAACACCCTACTAACTGGCAGTCTATTTTCAAATGCTCGTCGCCAACCCGACTGGGGACCACAGCTAGGCTGTGCCGGGGTAGGCCTATTTTATACTCTTGTTGCTACGGAAGGGTCGTCGCCTCCACGTAGACTCAGAGTACACTCGAGGTCACTACAAAGGGCTCGTCACCAAATCAATGTAGGCCGATAGCTCGAATATAGTGTCCCATAGCACCATATTTGGCTCACGATTCTAGCTTGCTCACTGGTCACTACGGGGAGGCTCATCGCTCCAGCTAGGCCGACAGCTCCACCACGGTGTCCCATACTACAATGTTCGGCTCATGAGTCTTAGCAGATCGAGGTACCAAGGTTAACGGGGTGTCCACTGGTGAGTTTGGTACCTTAGGTTCAAGCAGTAGCATCCAAACATGGTGAACATACATCCGGTCAATCGGGTTACTTGACGAGCTCGACCAGCACGAGCGCACATTGAGTGGATCGACATGAAGTGCGTAAGAACTCTGTGTGGCCTAACCACTGTCGACAACCGAAGTATGGTACAAATTCGTCGAACACATCCCGTGTGGTAAAACAACATCATCCACCAATCTAGGATCTGTTACCGATTGCCTGGATTATACAATGGCCCCAATCACATTCAATTATAACAAAATATCCTAGAAGATAGTTAAAGCAGTAATGGATCAAAATTTCAAATCATACAATCAAAGGTCTGATATTGTTGGCTTTAGGGCTGCCAGGGCTGTTGCACGGAATCGTTACACCACTCTCCCATCACCCCTCACGGCTTTGTTTTTGTATTTTATAGAATACAACTTAAACATGGATTTATACATATGTATTACATAGATAAACAAACACTATAATATATGATACATGGAGGAACATATACACATAGTTAAAGGAGTAGAGAATCATATCTCAACACCCTTATATATTATAATTTTCTTACTTACTCATTCAGACATTTCAGCAAACACTTTGGACTACTTATAATAACATACACAATGTATGTTGATATAACATGTATTAGGGCTAATCCTTTCGCCCAGAAGTTGATACACATGCATCTAGCATACATAGACAACAATTAGTCATGACAAGCACAAATTTGAAATTCATACGTATACGATATTTTCTACAAATACGAGGAATACAGTATATTCAACCTAGTTAACGTATAACTGAAAAATAAAATGGACATCACTTTATGCATGTGAAATAGCATCTACGTCAAGAATAAACCATTAACCGACATTGAAAGCCTTGAAAACCATAACCTATACGTCTATAGTTCGTACCTTATGCCGGTAAATGCGTAACGGAGTCATTTTAAACACATAGTCGTTGTCATCAGCAGAATGACTACCTATAACATGAACTAGGTTGGCTATTTCATCATTCCAACTATTTGAAACCTCAGAATAGATTAGGGGTTGAATTTCTTACCTAAGAACGGGATCGGTAGCGCCGGTAGAGCGGTACGAAAGTGGTGGTAAGGCACATGGAGTGATGGGACTGAATCCTAGGGATGAACTCCAACTCTCTCTCTCTCTCTCTCTCTCTCTCTCTCTTTCCTCTCTTCTCTCTCCTAGGGTTTACCAAATTCGTATGGGATGAGAGAGTGAGGGCTTAAGGTCCTTATATAGGCCTAAAATTGATGGAAATGGCCCCAGGGCCAAAGTATACTTAGGTTATAGCCAAAGGACATCTGTTTCAGCTCAACGGAGCACTTTCGGAGCCCCCGTTGAGCCAAAGGTTGGACGTAAGCTCTCTTATGATGGATCTAGGTTGAGTTAAGTTTTTGTTCCAATTGGGTTTCCAGATCGCATGTGGTGGACCAGTTTCAGTTCAACGGTCACCGAAACTCGTTCAGGGTTACAAGTACACTGCCATGTATGAAAAATTCCCCCTGATCCGAGGGTGTATTTGGGTCAGATTCTGATGGTCTGATTGCTTGTATCTGGCCCGCAAACGACAAGTCTCAGATTACTTAAATTAGATTTTGATTTCTAAAATATCCACGTTTCTCACACACTTCACTCCGGGCTCAAGCGAATAGCTTCAGAACACTATCTGGGCTTGATTTCCGGGATGGTTGTCAAGTCCAGCAAGGTAGTCTTAATTATATAATTTCTTAGTAATCAGACTTTCAACGTGCGGTCCAGATCCGATACGGAGTTTCAATGTGCTCCCGAGAGCAACTGGGTAATGAGATTGATCCTAGATTTTAGGGTAACCTAGCATTAATGATTCTACAAGTTTTGGGTCTTGCAGATCGTATTTAAAGTGATTCAAGCAGATTTCACAGCTAATCTAAGTTAGCACTTAGTTAATTCTCGTTTAGTTTTTTTAAAGGATTTGGTCCTATTTGATTTCTGCCTGAGGTGGTACTCGGGTCTTTGTATGGATTTTTCTGGGATGTTACAAACTCTCATTCATCATTTCCCTTTACATAAGTTCTATAAAAAATCCCTTCATTTTCAATGTCAAGTCTTTAATCTTGTCAACTACAAAAAGTCCATATTTGCAATTAACATGCCCATGACAAGCCTGAACAAAGGCTCTGCAGTACAATAAGCAACCAAATAAGAACAATCTCGTACTTCTTCCTCCTGCTTTCATTTTTTCTTTATGCTAAATATTTGATTAATAAATTCAAAATAAAGGTTATAAGGATAAATTGTGCACCTAAACTAATCACTTTTAGTAACAATCCCCTGATTATTAGTTGAAAATAGTAAATTATGCAAGTAGATATCATTAATTGGCACAACCCAATGGTGATAGATCAACTCAAAGAAAGATCGTAAATTAAATAAGCAACAAACATATGATTATCAGAAAAAACAGAATAAAGTAATGAAGCTAAGAAGCTTTAAAAAACACCTGATATGATGGAAGAGAATAGGAGTTTCACCTCAACATAACAATTCTAGGCTGTGGCATAACATACAACATGAAAATTAACAAAAAAGAAGAAAAGAAGAATATAGTTGCATTTAATAATAACAAACATAGTTCTAAACGAACAAACAATATGCATGGTATTACATCTCTTTCAATAAATTTATTTAAATAATTTAGTGATGGCATCACCCATTGAGAAAAATAGATTGGTAAACTTCTCTACTCACTATCAACAAAATTTTCACCTACAAGGACAAAAACATAGAAAGAGTCATCAACGCCTAAATCTAGAAGACAACACACAGTATATGATTATAGTCAGGCTTACTGGGTTGTCCACCAAAAACAGTTTTGTTTTCTGTAGGCAATGCAAAAGAAAGAAAATTTCATTGATCAAAAGAAAAAATAAAAAATAAAAGTTTTTTTTTCCTAAGCAGAATAATGAAAATAACTAATCAAGTTTCATATGATTTACTTATTAAGAAGCATGTTCTTTCGATTAAGTACTCATCTACCTGAAATATAAAAACTTAACTTACTAGCTTTCAATAAAGTCTGACTATGTTGTAGTGGGAATATAAGACCAAAGATTGCATTTTCCTGGGATGATGTTTGGTTCCAATCTTCATCACAAAGTACATTATATTGCAGTATCAAAAGAAACCATGTACAATACCAAGGTATACACCACAACTCTACATAAGGGAGACCAAATGATCAACTTCCTAGTATACATGGGAAAAGATAAAGAAAAAGCAAGTAACCTTCATAGCTCCTATCTTATCAAGCTCAACACCAACGACTTCTAAGTTCAATCTCTGTGTTTGGAGCTCGACCTTCAATTCCAAGAGAGAAAATGGTACATAATATAAAATGTACTTCTCAAAGAATGATACAATTTTAATACAACAAAGATGTGAATGCACCCGTGCCTCTATAAAGCTCAAAGTAAGACATGATTAACATCCAAATATAATGCTTAGAAGATGCAATCAAAGTAAGTAACGAAGTGATTATTCACAACAATTATAGATAAGAGATGGACAAGGAATTACCAGTCGCAAAACAAAACAACATTTGCAACCAATTCCTTTCCATGGTCTATGAGAACACGTATGCCATCTTCTGTTTTGATCAACTAAAAGAAAAAGAAATAGTAGGAATGGGTTGAAAGCTCAGAAGAAGAAGAAGAAGAAGAAGGCTAAACTATAGTAACCAATCCTCATAGGGCTAAAGATACATCTAACAAATTCTTCTCAGGATGCAACTTAATTCCCCTGCCTTCCAGATTTCTAGCAACTACTGTCCTCATTTCATCATCAAAACCTCTGCAACAAGGAAGAAGGGATTACAACCTACAACAACACCATTAGTAAGAGTAATTCACTCGACACACAATGCTAAAGCAACCAAGTAATGCTTTGTGATAGCACTCTGTTTAGAGAGATGAAAGAATAAATTCAGACTCATATACCAGGATTTAATTAACTACGAATAATAACATGGCACAACCCATTGCATCCAATGTCTCAAATATCAAGTACCTGGGACACTGGTTCATAATAGTTAGCCATAATAGATCTCGGCACTTGTTGATTGCAGTACTAAGGCAGCAAAATGTAATGTCATTACTACCTATGTTACTAACACTAACATTTATGGAGTGGTGCCTGGCTGAAAACATACTTCATATATAAGGAGTGAATAATTTGAACTTCCCCATTTTTAGTATCCTTTATTTACTATATTTATATATTTAGTTCGAACTTCCTCATTTTTCCTAGATGCTTTTTCCTCCTTATCTTCTCATCTTACATTAATTAGATGATCTGAGAGTTACCATGAACATTTCAAGTGCCTATATTGGCTACAAAACATGGATGGCAAGACCACTTACCTGCAAAGTGTTGCCGGAAGCATCAGACATACATTGGGGCTCATTCATTAGTTCCTAAGCAAAGATGGTTGGATCTTCTTTGTATTCAATTCCAGTAATGATGTTTCTCTTTATTAGTATAGCTTGTAAACAGAAAGTAGAAGCAAAACCAAGCAGATAAAGATTGTATAGTAATGGTGTTACTTAATATTTTAACAAAGAACTAAGGATTTCTGAAATTCCAAAACTACTAAAAAAGAAGCACATTGAAATGGTTTTTTAATTGCAAAATCTAATAAATTTTGGCATCTTAGATATTCAACATTCTCATTAGAATTAAGCACCGTTGTTCAAATTTTTTACAATCCAAAATTCCTAAGCAAATTCAAATGCTCGTTAAAGATGATTTCCATTGCTACAACCAAACAATGCAAATAATCTCATAAATTGAGCATGAATTACACATTTTTTCCTTTTTTCATTTTTCCTTTGTTTTTGAAGGGGAAATTACACATCTAATTAGAATCACATTGGAATTAACAAGCTAAAATTATTCCTTTTTCTTTACCAAGGAAACAAGATAAGTGAAAAACCAAGTAAGGCATCCTAGTTATATATCAAAAATCCTCCACTTGTGGGAGGGCTGATCTCCTAATACTGCCTACATAATAAGTGAAACAAGCCATGAATCTAATATCCAAAACTCCCAAGAAGCACCAAATGCAGCCGTTTATAGCTCATGGTATTGACAATAGTCATAGGACATAGCAGTTCACACACGTTATAGGCTACTCAATAACAAATTAAAGACAAAATATTCATGAATAATATGCAATAGGTAAAAAGAAATTTACCCTGAATAGCACAATGCAAAGTAAGCATCAAGCAAATTAACCAAAAACAGTAGAGAAACCTATTGAAGACAAAATATGCAGCCAAGGGCACATTCACAATGGCAGACCAATGAACCATGGTTAGAAAACTCAGCAAGCTGACCAAAACAAAACCAATTTAACTTAAACAATATAGAGAAAACTGACTTATTGGTTATTTGATTGAAAGCTCAGGATCATTCTCAACATATCTTTAGTAGAATTTTCATTTCTTTTACAACTAACATATGACCACATGGCTGCATGCTACATGCAAGTCCTCTATTATTTTTAAGCTCTCGATCATTTTCAACACAATCCTTTCCAATTTTTCTTTTTCTAACACCTACATATATCCATGCAACTATAGACAATCTGAGTGTTGTTTATTGGGTTAGAAAGATGGAGTAAAGGAAGCTGTTCCAGAATAGCATGTGCCTTCACCAAGATTATACTAATTTCAACCCTGTTAACATAACCCAACAACACACAAAAAAGAGAACCTTATAAGAATTTTCCAGAGAATCCTCAGGCCTATTCAGGTGCTACTTAAACATGAGTTTATCTCATTTTAGTTAATCATAATAATGTATTAGAGATCAGATTTTCAAAAATGAAGTTTTGCAAGAGAATGTGGCCCATATTCAAAACATAGAAACAAAAATGCATCTATGCGAGATTGATTTTTACACACCACCAATGGCGATTTGCATAAACCCCATTTATAATACCTCAAATCCCAAATGGAAATGGATGTATGCAATACCATCAAGGTGGTTGTAGAAATCAAATTCTACAAAAAAAAAAAACTTTTGGTGCTTTCATGAGGTAATCCTTAGGGAAATCAACTTGGAGCTAGAATGATTCATGGAGAGAAACAGAGTCTGGTTGAGGAATTTCGTCAAACATGTAGATAGCACGAAATTCAACCTACACTGCATTTTCCCTTCACAAACCCCCATGCTCCAGTTTTTCATTAATTTTGCCCTCTTTTTTTCTTGTCTTTCGAGAAGACAACAAAATGTTAATAAGGCTAAGAAAAGGGAATAAAATTCCTAATACAAATAGAAATACCAAAAATCAGCATTTCTCAAATTCATTCAACACCGCTTAGCCAATATGCTCGGCACTCGCTCTCTCTACAGCTCAGATTCTGTTTCCTCGACAATCACTAACTAAAAGGAAAACAACATTCTCAAAAATCCGAATCCGTGCAAAATCCAATCCAACATAAAAAAGGGGAAAAAAGGAATCAAGAAAGAAATCTCACCTCTATGGTACAAGACAGCAAGGATCTGTTGTCGGGCCGTATATCTGGATTTGGGGAAGAAACCCTCTGTTTCACTAGATGGGTGATGGTTTCACTCCATGGGAGGGGAGGGGGAAAAATAAAGAGATGGTTGCATGGCCACAGAGAGAGAGAGAGATGGGATGCATGGGTTGTTGGAGAGAGAGAGAGAGAGAGAGAGAGAGAGAGAGAGAGAGAGAGAGAGAGAGAGAGAGAGAGAGATGGGATGTGTGGGTTGTTGGAGGGGTAAGGATAGAGAGAGATGCGATGTGTGGGTTGTTGGAGGGATAGGGATAGAGAGAGTGTGTGGGAGGCGAGGAAGAAAGTTGCGAGATGTTGAGGGAGGGAAATAACAAAAATAAAGGGAGAGAGAGAATTTGAGTGCCCTAATTGGTTTTTATTTACATTTGAAATGGTGTAAAATCGTTTCAACTTTGGAACAGTCTAACCCTGTTCCTGAACTAAAGATGTATTCGTTCCAAATTTACGATTTTGGTGTAGTGTTTATTTATTTATTTATTATTATTATTTTATTTTTTGAATTTGAGAAACAGTTTTGTATCTCATCTCATTCTCTTATTCAAACATTTTTCATAATCTCTTATCTAAATCCTAATCTCCTATCTTATCTCTATCCTTAATCCCTCTCCATTTTACCTCTTTAACTCTCTCCCCATATCTCTCAACCTCCCAATGAGCATTTCCTTTTAAGGAAGGTGTTGTAAGAAGAGTCCCACTCCAACTCAAATATTAACCAAGAGACACCCTCCATACAACTGAGAAAGAGAGAGATATAGAAGGTTGGTGGGAAAGTAATTTTAGGTAGGTACATACACCCAGATCCATAGCTCAACTGGCAGACTGAGTGGAGATACATCATTTCAACACTTGAGGTCTTGGTATCGATCCCTAGCGGGGGTGGCTAACATGGAGTGTGTGTACTGACATGGGTGTATACTAACAAGCTAAACACCCCCCCCCCCCCCCAAAAAAAAAAAAAAAAAAAAAAAAAAGGTTGGTACATTTATAATTTTATTAATCTTAATGTAATATATAGCCAGATGGGTGCAATGAACAATTTAGATTGGTCCTTCAGTCATCGTACATGCTTAAATAGAGATCATCAATTCTTTGCACAAATAGTCTAGTTTCGGGAAAAGAAATTGTTCTCTACGAATGATGATAGGTTTATATTTGTAAGATAGATCGGTTATTATCAATTTTGGTAAATTTAGAATTTAATTATTTTGACAACGCAATGAACAGGCTAGATTGGCTATACGATTATTATGTTGTTAGATCTAAAAGTGTTTAATAAGAAAAGCAAAGATTTTCTGCACAAGTGTTGGTATCACTTGACGTAGAAGGTCGAGATGGGCCATCGGTATATGTGTGGCTAGATCCACACCATTAATCTAATGTGTAAAGGAAAAATATGCTAAGATCTCAAGAATCTTAATGATCCAATCATTTGGCGGGCCACTCTGATCAATCACTTGCCATTCAATTTTGAAATCTAGATGTAAATAAGCATATAAATGCTTTAGCTTAACAATCTATGGTCTTCTTTGATTACTAACCAAGGAAGGGTCAATAATGAGGGTAGATCTATCCATTGTGATTAAATGGACCCTAAACCCTTAATTAAAGTAAATCATCAAATTTTTGGGCTTATTTATGTATCATTGATTGATCGATCAATCGAAGGTACCAAAATTTATCCAACAACCTATATGTCTTAAACAGAATTTTGTCATTTCGAAGTTTGATCGATCGAGGCATCCTCGATTGATCGACCGTATTGATTGACAGGTGTCTGGACAAAATTTGAGCTTTGATAATTGAATCAAATGAATATATCATGCATGTAAACTTTAATTAAGCAATCGTTGAAGGTTGTTACATAGTGGTTGACCACTTAGGGTGTTGAATCAAATGTGAGACCTACTATGTGATGTAATTGGATCTAATAATAATATGGTTGTTTGATTGTTAGGATTTTCAAATTCAAATCCATTAGATTATCTTGTGAATTCTTCACTACTAGACACAGGTGACTAGCCCAACTTTGTCTCATGTTCAAGAAAATTAAAATGAATTTGTTTGTATAATTGATTGATTGATGTTTTGATCTAAATGATGTTGATTCACGAAATTGGGTTACATTCTAATTTATGTTTTCACATTTAATTTGTATATCCTAGCAGCGACCAATTATTTCTCCAAATGGGTGGAGGTTGCCCTGTTAAATAATGTCAACGCAAAGCAAGTTAAGAATTTCATTCGATGGTCTATTCTTTATTGACATGGGATTTCTCGGCGCATTGTCATTGACATTGCCACGCCGCTTAAAATGGTCACCATTGAAAAGTTATGCCGAAAGTTCAAGATTAAGCATTGCTTCTCGACACCATATTATCTAGTAAGGAACGACTTGGTTAAAGTGTTCAATAAGACCTTCGTACGAATCCTAAAGAAGATGGTATCCAAGGGTAAAAAGGTTTGGGACAAGCGATTGTTAGAGGCATTGTGGTCTTACCGCACTACGCATCTAACCGCCACCAAAGCTACACCATACTCACTAGCATATGGGACGAAGGCGGTGATACCCATGGAAATGCAAGTAACCTCGCTATGAGTTCATGGATGACCAAAATGCAACAATTTGAATGGTGGAGTTGGATGCATTGGATGAAAAGAGACCCACGACCTAACAATGTCTCGAGGTGTATCAAAAGAAGATATCCGCCACTTTCGACAGGAAAGTCCATTGCCAATCATTCAAGAAAGGAGACCTAGTCCTAGTGATGAGGTGCCTGACAACATCCTCCTATAATGCTAAGAGAAAATTCGATCCCAAATGGGACCCCATTTGTGTCATTGATGAGGTGTATTCTAATGGAGTATACCGCCTTGTGGACCACAGGGGACAAGACATGGGTTGCCCTATCAATGGCCGATTCTTAAAGAGATATTATCCCTAGCAATAGAATGTAAAGAAATATAGGTTGTAAACACTCCCAAGAATAAGGGATGGAAATGTAACAAATAAATGAGAACAATACGATGGTGAAATGAATGAAATTTTGAGAATGACATGGTGCAAGTCTAAGGTAGGAGCTAAATAGACCAAAACAACAATATTAAGGGAGGTGCTCGTAGATGCTTCCCATGAGAGGCAGGGGTAAATCCTGCCCCAACCATCAAAATACTATAGGCCATGAGTCTAAACTGAATCTTCAAAACACTCCAAGCTACGAGTCTAAATTGAACATCAAAATACTCTAGGTTACGAGTCTAAATTGAACCATCAAAATACTCCAAGTCACGAGTTTAAACTGAATCGTCAAAATACAACAGGCTACGAGTCTAAATTGAACTGTCAAAATACTCCAGGCTACGAGTCTAAACTGAACTGTCAAAATACTCCAGGCTATGGGTCAAGGCCAAGATAGCAGAACACTCCAGGATATGGGCCTGGTCCAGATCATACATTCAAAATACATATCAAATCATATTTAAACTAAAATTATAAGCACAAACTAGATTCTTTCGTACTCTGAATTGAAGGTTGAACTCAATTGTCCTCGCCCGGGCTTGAAATGAATGAATTTAAAGTGGCCCGAACCATGCGACAAAAGGGCACAAGGACATTACGTTGTAGTAATTCCGCGATAATTAAATTGCATCAACAAAGCCAAAGAGAAGTCTTCATATTCATATCATCTGAACACATTATAAAATTACACAAAGCCATCTAATTATAAGTGCCTAAAAAGAATTGATGCAGTTATACGTATGAATACAAAATGCTCATGTTCATTTTTTGAATCATAGGTTACAGGTCAAGACAAGGTAAGAGGGATGAAGCAATGGGGAATCTTAGGAATCAAGCTCGGATAGATACCTACTAAGAAGTCAAGATGTGTTAGCTTGACTCGAGGATACTATTGCCTTCACCTCAGCTAGTGCCTCAGTAAGATTCAAAACACCCTCCAAGAAGCCATAAAACTCATCAATCTTAGCCTAAGTCATGGTGTGCTTCACCTCTAATTATTGGAAGGACATAGGATCCTGAGATATCTGAGTCATAACGTAAGTCATGTTAAAGCTCCCCTTTTTTGGCTTGAAGTCGCACAACATCCTCATTAATGGTGGTACAACGGAGGGCGCACTCTTGATGCCTAACTTCATTGTTCTCTAAATTCTTTTGAAGTGAGGAAAGCAATTGGCAATGTTCCTCCTGCTCTCGAAGCAGCAATTGCAACACCTATCTTTGTTCCTCCATGACTAGGTCAACCTCTACATTCTTCACACTGGCCAAGTGCACAATAGAGTTGCAGGAATAGAATGACTAAGTGTAGAAATGTCACTCCTACCCAAACAGTGCATGCGACCAATAAATTCACTGCTACCTCCAACATTGACCATTGGTTGGTTAGGGTCACGAAGCGAAGTCTCGATGCCAGCTATTAGGCCCTTTAGTACCCCTCTCTTGATATTTTCCAAATCTTACAGTGGGGGAATGGTAGGCTCTATGTTATGTGTGGTGCCTTGAAAAATGTCAGGAACAACATCAGGTGAGGTGATGAGTGTTGAAAGAGGAAGGGGAGGGAGAAATCATGGTCAGGATAGAGAAAATAAAAGGGTGAAAGGAGATAGATAAAGGATACTATATACCTGGAGTAACAAGAGGATCAACAACGAGAGAGGCAGTTATTGGGGGAGTAAGGGTTTGAGTCGTTTCAATGATACCCTCTGTCCTTGTGGGTAGCACAAAGAAAGTGGAAGCTCCAACAATCAGCTCACGTATACAAGAAACTCCAACTTCGGCCATGGAAGCGATGATTGGCCCAGGAAAAGAGGGAGAAACTGGTAAGATAGATGTCATATGTTGCATAATCATAACCAAAACACTATCAGTCACCTCAGGCATTAGAGCATAACAATCTAATGACGTGTCGTTTGATGGGGGTGAATGGATTGAAAGAATGGTCGAATAGTCACTTATGTCTAAGTCACCTCCTCCCCCTGCATTGAAGTTTTTGCCTGAATATTCCACTAGTTCTTCATCCAGGCCTTCCAACAGCTAAGTGAAGAGATCAACTCCTACTTGTGGATGATCGGTAACATCCTCTTCGGTAGCGTACCTAGGTTCTCCATCAATGGCAACCATCTCCCCCATGTCATCTTCACCGCTGGCAATGTCCACAAGGCCCAGGGAAACATTTGCCGATTGTTCAGCAGTGTTTAGATGGACATTCGAGGCAATCTCCCTCTCTTCATTGCTCCCCGGGCATCTTGACCACCCTCCACAGTGCACACATTATCGTTCCCATCATTATCACTAGGGATCTGAACATCAAGGTCTGAACCGCCTGCCCAAGCTGAAACTTTCATCTTCAATAATTCCTTGATTGGCTTTCCCAACTCGTGGATGATTCCTCGTTGGCTAGTCTTGATTCTAAATCGCGGGGTATCTTCCGTTAAGTGGGCTTAAGGAGACAAAGTATTTCCCTCCAAGTTCTCAGGTGGCACCAGAGACCCAGTATGGTCATGCATACCTTGGACATGGTAGCTTGAGCCTCGGTGCCCATGGCTTCATGCAAGTCATCTCCCTAGTTAATAGCTCGATCCTCCCCCACAGTCATGAGCACAACTCCAACTCGAGTCGGCTTGCCACCAAAAGTGATCATTCCATCCAGCATATTTTTGAGTTTGTTAGCAACGGTTTATACATTTAAGGAAGTATGAAGAGTTAAAACCCCGACATGACAGACTGACGTCTACACTCCTTGAGATAACCAAGGCCATCTTCGGGACTAGATTCAAGATGAGGGGGCTTTATCCAGATCGGATGATTGACAGGATAGTTGTGATGAATCAGATAGTATTGATGGGCCCACCACCTCATCCAACCATAGGTGCCACCCACTTCACGCCCAAACCCAAGAATAACAAAATTGGCTCTCATTAGTGTAATTTGCAGGTGATTCCATACTTATCTCTAATGAACAGGGCCTGTTCCAAATCCTCTTTCTTCTCGAGTCATTACAAGCAAAGTAGTAGGACTCCCTGATCATACCCGAATTGATGAGTAAAATAGTTGGGATAATAAGGCTCCCTCTAAAACTCTAGACCCTCATGCAGGGCCAAGGAAGTTGTACGAATGACTATAAAAAAGACTTGTGGGATCTTGTGTTGAAAAAAAAAAACTTGTGGGAGTTTGCTTAAATACATCCCAATGTAATGTAGTAAAGATACTTCAGAAACGTGGCCTTTAAATCTGGATGACATTTTTATGATGTTTCTATGGTGGATGAAAAAACCAAAGCTCTCAATTGGATTATTTGAATTCTTTAATAATTTGGCTATTTTTCTTTGATTATGGATGATCACTAAATTCTCTATTCAATATAAGGATATAATTATTCAATTCAACTCCGTAAATGCCTCCTCACAGGCGTCACTCCAGACGAACTCGATGCCTCTAGAGTTAGCCTGGGTGCTGTACTGATGTAGCATGGGAAGCCAGTGGCGTATGCTTCACACTAGCTCAAGGTCAATGAGTTGAACTACACCACTCATGATTTGGAGCTCGCAGCAGTTATCTTCGCACTGAAGGTGTGGAGGCATTATCTATATGGGGTCAGATTTAATCTCTTCTCAGATCATAAGAGCTTGAAGTATCTATTTTCACAGTCTGAGTTGAACCTACGTCAGAGGCGATGGATGGAGTTGCTAAAATATTATGATTTTGATCTTCGGTACCACCCGGGCAAGGCAAACATGGTGGCGAACGCACTCAGCCGTCAACCACGAGGCCTAGTGGCACCGATGATGGTGCATGAGTGGCAGATGCTCGAGAATGTCTCAGAGTATGACTCAGAGTTCGGTCTGCAGTCTTCCATTATTCAGCTTTCGAGCTTGTCGATTCAACCCTCTTTGGTGGCTGGGGTGATTGAGGCTCAGCAGATGGACGAGTCACTTTAGGAGTACTGAGTAGAGGCCGTATCTGTGGAGCAGTCAGACTGGCAGATTGGTTCCGATGGTGGATTATGCTTTAGACACCGATTATGTGTCCCGGACGTGCTAGAGCTGAGTTATGATCTGATGACTAAGGCACATCGATCAAGACTTACTATTCAACTGAGCTTCACGAAGATGTATCGTGATATGAGGAGGTAGTATTGTTAGTAGGGGATGAAGCATCGAATTGCTAGTTTTGTGGGTGAGTGTGACACATACCAGCGTGTTAAGGCCAATCATCAGAGACCCCCTGGTCCCTTGCAGTCGTTGAGCTTTCCAGAGTGGAAGTGGGAGCACGTATCGATGGACTTCATCGCAGGTTTTCTAAGGACTCAGTGCAGTCACGATACCATCTGGGTTATTATCGATCGTCTGACGAAGTCAGCTCATTTCATTTCAGTGCGTGCTTCCTAGTCTATGGATCGGCTTGCAAAGGTGTTTATTGAGGAGATAGTGAGGCTGCATGACATTTCAGTTTCGTTCGTTTCAGACGTTGGGGGTCACCTTGCGTCTCAGCACAGCTTATCATCTGCAGACGGATGGGCAGACTGAAAGAGTCAACTAGATTCTTGAGGATATGCTCAGATCTTGTGTGATCGACTTTGCGAGCAGTTGGGATGAGCATATACGCCTCGCCGAGTTCGCATACGACAATAGCTATCAGGCGACTATCGGCATGACTCCTTTTAAGGTACTTTATGGTAGACCGTACCGATCTCCTAGTTGTTAGACCAAGGTTGGAGAGCATCATCTCTTAAGTCCCAAGCTTATGCAGCAGCTTGATATTATCAGGCAAAGGATGAGCACAGCTCAGAGCTGGAAGAAGAGTTTTACTGATCGTCGACGTCGACGCCTCGAGTTCGCAGTCGGGGACATGGTATATCTCAAGGTCTCACCCATGAAGAGCATGATTCGCTTTGGTGTGAAGGGCAAGCTCACCTCGAGATTTATTGGATCTCTTGAGATTACCAAGCACAAGGCGCTGTGGCCTATAGGCTTGCCTTACCTTTGGAGTTGTCCGCGATCCATGACGTGTTCCATGTTTTTATGTTGCAGAAATGTGGGTTAGACACTATTCTCGTGATTGATTGGCAGCCACTCGAGGTCCGTGAGGATATTTCCTACATTGAGCAGCCGATTCGTATTCTTGATCGGAAGGAGCAGGGCCTCAAGACCAAGGTCATTCCCTTAGTGAAGGTGCAATGGGGTCATCATTTAGAGGCCGAAGCTTCTTGGGAACGTGAGGCCAAGATTAGAGAGCGTTATCCTCATTTATTCGATGATTGATTGCTTGTATTACTTGTATTATTTTCTCTTATGATTGATGATTGAGATATATATATGATGATGTTTATGCATTTTGTTGTTTCAGTTTTGTCAATTTTGAGGATGAAATTTTTTTATTGGTGGGTAGGATTGTAAGACTCGACCCGAGTTTGTATGTGTGTATGTGTGTGTGAGTATGCATCTCGTTCATTTTAGTCCCGCGGTCCTACCAGTTAAATTTCGGTGATCCGTGACCCTCGGATTGTGTTTGTGGTCATCCTTGAGTCCGGTCACATAGACCTGACTCGGATCAACCCTAGACCTATGCCATCTCGTTCGTATCCTCGTTGCGGTTCCAATGACGCGTCTTGTGCATTCATCCGACTTATAGATCAAAAGTTATGAGCATTTCATCTTGTGGCCTACTTTTGTACAAAAGCATATGGACTACTCCCATGGCACAAGTTCCTATGCACACCACACACACACACTACAAATTCCATAGAACAAACATCACCTATTCTAAACACCACCCAAACCTATAAGTTTACAACTTTGTTTATATCACTCTACTTGACATGATGAGTTTTCCTATCCGAGGCAAGAGAGCTCATGATTTCTCCTCTACAACTCTCCCTCCCTCTCTCTCTCTCCTCTTTCATTTCTCTCATTTCCCTCTCTTGCAAGGTGGGACATCCACCATCTTCCCCATTTTTCAGCAACTTCTCCTTCTTCTCTCTCCCAATCCCACCGTCTAATCCTCATCACCACCATTAGAGGCCTTCCTTTAAAGCTTTGGAGTTAGTCCTTGAAGAAGGAAGGAGTGATCTTAAGGTGGGTGCTCCTACAATTACTGACCTCCTTTCTCTCTCTTATTTCTTTTGTTTCTTCAAGCTTGGGACATGTGGGACCCACCAATCCATGGTGGGGGGCCCATCTAACCCTTTAGATGAGGCCATTGACCATCCTTCATGCATGTGTCACTCTATGATGGGGGCATTCTCCATAGACCCCATCATGATGCATTTCATAATCTCAGCCCTTCTATGGTCATCTAGACCTTTGTTTTATGGTGGGGATGACATCCCCACCTCAGATTTTTATTATGAAGGTACATGCATGCATGATCTATAAGATGAGTATTGTATGGTTGATTCTCTATTTGTGCATAGGGAATTTATAGTGGTGAAATCCCTCTTGAATGACAAATCTCTCTCTATTATTCTCCTTCTCCCTCTTTTTCTCTCTAATGTTGATGATCATGGTGGCCCACCTGATGTGCAAGGCACATCCAACCGTCAACACTTGATGGGATGCCCCTATGTCCCATTTGTTGGACATATGGAGACCCATCTTGCTGTCAACTTGCACATGCAAGGTCCGGATCGGTTGGGAGCATGTTCTGGATATGTGTGGCCCATTTAGGTGGCCCCACCTTGATGTTTATGAGGATTTTTCTTGCTGGATTTTTATTTATGGGCTGCCCTAGGCAGCAATATACCTTATTGTCCATAAATTGTATGAGTTAAATAAAATACTTTTACTATCCCAAAAATTCTAAAATTTTGCAGAGAGGTGTCCCACCCATGGTAGGACTTATCTACAAAATTTTAGGACCAATGGACCCCATTTGGGCATCCAAAAGGGTGGGCCAACATAGTGGACTGCCAGAAATTTCTGCTGTATAGTCCAGCAGCATAGTCCCATAAAAATAAAATTTTAAAAATATTTTCTAAGAAGGTGGGCCATTTTGTTGGGTCCCACCTTGTCGTAGGCTTGATGAGGGACCTTGGGTCCAAATTTTAAGAATTTTGGAGTCCCAAAACTCACCCATTTGGATGCCCCAAATTCAGAACAGTTACATTTTCAGCAACATTTCACCCTAGATAGATTGTAATTCTGAAATTTATTAAAATACTTTTGAGTATTAAAAAATTATAAAAATTTACAAGGAGGTGGCCCACCCATGGTGGGACTCACATATAAATATTTGGGGTTAATAGACCCCTATGCACACCGTGGCAAGGGCTGGACTGGCCCACCACGTTGGGACATCTAGAACAACCAGATTTTTTGGATAGACTGTATTATTTAAATAAATTAAAATACTTCTGAGTATCCAAAAATCACAAACTTTTTTAGAGGTGTAGCCCACCCATGGAAGTACCAACCTGCAAAATTTCAAGGCTAATGGATCTCTATACCATCCGTGGTATGACTTGGAGTGGCCCACCAGTTTGGGACGCCCAGGCTGGGGCGTCCAGCCTTGGCTGGCCCTCCAACCTACTTTGTAGACCTGCCTAAATGTGTTGTATATCCCATCATCCATTCATGTGGGGTCCTTAGGGGACTTGATCATCTTCCCCTTTGGTGGTTTCCAATTGGGGCTCATTTGGATGAGTTTTTGAGCCAAATACACAAGCCCATAGAGCTGCCTACATATGAGATATCCCTACCTTGGATTGCTGCTGGGTCTGCACTCCAATGGCATGACCTAGTTGAATATATGTTGTATATCTCCCTCTCATCTGGTGGGACCCACAGTGTTATGTGTGGGCCATCAGGGATTAAATATACTATAAAATAATTTTATTGTTAGATTTCAACCAACTCAGAAAATGGGTGGGCTGGAATTTGGCAATGGGTCCAATATTGCTACCCATAAGAGTTATTCTGGGGCAGCATGGCCCACTAGATTTGAGGATGGATTAATCTGTTAGTTTTCCATTTTTTCTTTAGTATTTTTGGGTTTAATTAGGGCCTATCTGAGGCCCACTCAAGTTGGGTTTTATTGGATCATGGTATATGGTTAATTGACTAGTTCCTTAGGCCTTTTTGGGCTTAAACCTTTTAAGTAGGACCAATGACCTTTGGGCATATACTCTCCTACGTATTGTGATGGGTTAGGGGCTATAATATGCAAGTAGTTAGGCCCTTGTCTGCCCACTAAATTGACCCTGTACTTGGCCTAAAAAGTGAGGCCTTGTGTTAAATATGAAATTTGCCCATATGGATGAACTACTAGGCTGCCCATGAAGCCCACCACAATATATGGATTTATGACCTTTGCGGTTGGGCCCAAACCTTGCTTGAGGGCCCACCATTTTACCTATGAATTGAGCTTGTGTATAGCCCATTAGGTCATGCATTGCTTTGGCCTTAGACCTTATTTTATTTGCGTAGCGGGCTACCTTTTGGGACCTAGTTGAGGTTGGATGTCCTCCTGGGTGATCTTAAGGTAAGCCCATGGGCTTCTCTATGGATGGTTAAAGGCCCACTATAGACCCTAGGCCATTTATTTGAGGCTAAATATGGATGTATGTGGAGCCTACCTCAACGTATGTTAGTCCAGGCCATTCAAGTCTTGGATCGCCCGATCATGGAAGCACTCTCTGCCTTGGGTTGCTGCTGGACTCACAATCCAGTAGTAGGTTCACTTAATCTTTTCATGATATATACACACTCTTCATTGGTGGGGTCCCCCAGTGTGTATAGTTGGCCTTCATGAGATTATTTCCACATAGTTAACTAATTTCTGGATCTTAGTAGGTCCAGGAAGTCAAACGGGCTAAAAGTTTATTAAAGGGCCTTAAATGTACAATTTTATGGTTAAAACTTTATTTGGCTGTAGGGCCCACCATATTGAGAACTTGTGTACGTGTTACATGCTTATTTTTTCTTATAATCTTTAGGCTTAATCAGTGCATTCTTTTGGGTCACCTTTAGTGATCACATGAGGACCCCATCTTAGATCAGATTTTTGGGGCATCCCATGGGCCCAGTGTGGGTTGGGACGTCCCAGCTTGGCCCAACCATATATTGGGCCGACTTCCACCATTTTGATAGACTTGTGGGCTGAGATAAGGATAATATTGGACCCTTGGTTGCCCACTTAAATTGCTAGTTATTGGGCTAATGTAGTTAGGCCCATTTCATCCAAACTTAAACTTATTTTTTTTAGGCCGTATATTATGTACGTGGGCTGCCCACCAAGTTCAACTTAATGCATAGATTCTATGGCCATTGGGAATTAAGCCTTGGGCCTTAATTCCCCTCTTGGAGCTCATGTTGTTAAAAGTGATATTATATCTTTTTATGACCTATTATGAGGAATATATGTATGTGATTACCTTTATTTTTATCTTAAATGTAGGCCTTAGGCCTTCTATCCATATAGTTCATGCTTGATATGCCTTTTTGGGGAATGACTGTTAAATGTCCACATTATGGACCCCTCTAGGCCCGGTTGTATTTAAGAGTGGTTAGATAGTCATCTTAGACTCTTGCTAGGCTCATTTCTATATTACTTAGACCCGTAGCTTATATACTTAGCTCGTGGGCTACCCCAGGTAAGTGGACCCCCACTAGAAGTTGGATTCCTTAAGGATATTGTCTAAGTACCTAGTCTTGGTTTCTTCTTGGATAGGAATGTAATATACATTGTATTTCGCCATATAGTGTGATTAAATTCATCCTTATGACCCATGTATATCATTGTATGCTTGGTTGACACTGTGTGTATGGTCATATTGTGCCATTGGGCATTGCATGTTACCTTCTCCGAGGGACGTAGTATTCCCTCTTGAGCACGTTGGATGCTTAGAATTGATGCATGGTTGATTGTATGATTCATGCATCCGACATTGCATAACATATAAGTATTATCACCCCTTGCTTCATCAGGGATGTAACTTCCATAGATACATCGTGGATGGCCATGTTTGGACACCGAAAATGTTACTTGAGCATACCGGGTGTATAGGATGCCCATGGGTGAAAATTTCAAAACTTTCATGGTACCAAGGATCTGCTCCAACGCCGTGACCGGGTGAAATATATGAGCATACGAGGGCCTTATACCGTTAGGCCGCGACTCCCACTGTCGTGTAGTCAGTTGGATAGGGGTGTGGCCTTATGCGCCTGATGTAAGGAGGCATTGCTAGGCAGAGTCTGACCAGCTCATGAATGGGTTCGCTACCATCCAGCCTTGCTAGTGATTGGTTGTCCACAGGTGGGTAGTGATGTCTCTTATGCTCGTTTGACTGTGCGGGGTCTGTAGAGCGGTAGTCATCCAGCAGTGTAATGGACCCCGGTGATTTTCTTATGATGGAAATGTACTTGATATGTGGATTGGATATGAGCACTGACATTACTTCATATTACATTTTTATCAGCCGTGTAAGCCTCATATTGCATAGTATTCATGTTAAGCCTTGGCATGACGCTCAGTACTCATTGCATTACAGTATTCATTGCATTATATAACCTTGGTATGGCTTCCTGCATTATTGTACTGCCTTAGCTTCTTGCGTTCATGACAGCCCTGGTAAGGCTGGTGGTGTTGGCTTTGATCATGTTTCCTTCCTGTATCCCCTATTATTCTTTTGTGCATTATTATCACACACCGTTACCACCCTCTAAGCTTCTATAAGCTTATGCACGATTGATGCGTGCAGGAGATCTTAGGTAGGCATCGTAGCGGCAGAGCGTAAAGTAGAGTTGAGCTTGAGGACCATAGTGTTGCAAACCTTCTTTCATTTTTCTATCATCTTATGTATATCCTTTTGGACCTTATGGATACTTGTAAAAGTTCAAATTCATAGTGGATTTTGTGATGTGTGCCTTTATTATTCTCAAATATACTTGTTGTGATCTTGGGTATGCTCGTATTGATAATAATTATACTGTCATGGAAATTCTCCTTGTAGAATCCCAGGATCGGAACCTGCTTGAAGAGCAGAGAATGGGGCACTACGTAGGCTGTTGCGGTCAGAACCTGCTATCAGGTTCCTTGTGAACCTGGTTACCGAGTCTGGGGCGTGACAGGAGTTGGTATCAGAGCCAGACTCAATAACTAGGTTCACAAGGAACCCGATAGCCGGTTCTGGCCGCAACAGCCTTCGCAGTGCCCCATTCTCAGCTCCTGAAGCAGGTTCCGATCCTGGGATCCTACAAGGAGGATTTCTATGATAGTATAATCATCACCAATACGAGCATACCCAAGATCACAGCAAGTACGTTTGAGAATAACAAAGGGCACACATCTCAAAATCCACTAAGAATTTAAACTTTTACAAGTTTTCATCAGGTTCAAAAGGATGTACAGAAGATAATAGAAAAGGAGGGAAAATCAGCAACACTGGGTCCTTAAGCTCAGCTAAAATCCACGCTCTACCGCTCTACGACACCTGCTTAGGATCACCTACACGCATCAATCGTGCATAAGCTTATAGAAGCTTAGAGGGTGGTGTAAGTGTGTGACCATAGTGCGTAGAAGAATGATAAGAGTTACGGGAAGAGAAACATGCTCAATAACAATATCACTTGCCTTACTAAGGCTTATCATGAATACGATACAATGAGTACTAGGCGCCTTACCAAGGAAATGCATGGAGGGGCTCATATAGCCGATTATAAATGCGATGCAAGTAATGTTAGTGCTCATATCCAATCTACATAGTAAGTACATTTTCAATCATAAGAAAATCACCAGGGTCTATTACATTGCAGGATGACTGCCGCTCTCCGGACCCGCACAGTCAAACGAGCGTAAGAGACCTCACTACCAGCCTGTGGACAGTCAATCATCAACAATGCTCGACGGTAGCGGACCCATTTCACGAGCTGGTTAGACTCAGCTTAGCAATACCTCTTAACACCAGGCAGGTAAAGCCACACCCCTACCTAACCGACTACACGACAGTGGGAGTCACGGCCTAATGGTATAAGGCCCTCGTGCGCTCATAGTTTCCACTCGGTCACAACGTTGGGGTAGATCCTTGGTACTATGGAAGTTTTGAGAATTTCACTCATGGGCATCCTATGCACCCGTTATGCTCAAGTAATATTTCCAGTGTCCACACATATGGCCATCCACGAACATCCCTGTGGAGGTAGGGCCCTAATGAGGCAAGGGCGGTATCATCATGAAATGTGATGTCAATGCATGAGTCATACATACAGATCATGCACAAGCTTCAGGCACTCAACGTGCACAAGGGGAGAAACTTTGTCCCTCTATGACCACCATACAATGCAATCAATTCACACAAATGATGCGTATGGGTCACAATGATGTAAGTGTGTTACCCTCTCTTTCTTTCTAGATTTTTATTTCCTTTCTTTCTTTTAGAATAGGTTTAGAATCTGAATTAAGGGCTACGAGTGTTTCATGCCCAAGTGGGCTCATGACAACACTCGACATCTCTTGACTGAAGGAGGATTAGTTGAGGGGTTAACTGCCCATCGCAGGACTAGACACTGCTTAAAATCTCCTGAGTTAATTGAGGTTATGGTTGCAAATAAACCTCAAGCACTACCTCCACCTGGGGCTGAGGAAGTCCATGATGAGAATGAGGTGCATCAAGCACCCCCGCCTTGTACTTTTACGGGATTATTTACAACCAACGGGGGTGAGCATGCCCTTATGTATGGTTTTTTCTGAGAATACGGGACATATGGATATCAAGCCAGGGGTAATCCAACTCCTTCCCAAATTTCATGGGCTTGAATAAGAAAATCCATATTTACATCTGAAAGAGTTTGATGAGATCATAACCACTTTATATTTTCTAAACGTGTCTGAGGACATAGTCAGGCTGAAACTCTTTCCCTTTTCTTTGAAAGAGAAAGCTAAGACGTGGTTGCATTCACTACGTCCTAGATCTATTGGCACATGAAATGATATGCAAAGGGAGTTCATAATGAAATTCTTTCCACATCATAAAACGAACACCCTTAGAAAATCAATTATAAACTTTGCCTAAAAGGAGGATGAAATATTCTTCCAATGTTAGGAAAGGTTTAAGGATCTTATCAGTTCATGCCCATAACATGGTTTTGAAACGATGTGCATTACACACTTTTTCTATGATGGACTGACATCTTCCATGCGCCAATTGGTTGAGGCAATGTGTAATGAGGAATTCATGAATACAAATATCGATGATGTATGGGACTACTTGGATAGACTTGATGAAAATGCACATTCATGGGACACATACCCAAAATCAAGTACCACTTCTAGGCCCACTTAATTAAAGGAAAGGGGCGGAGTATACCTTCTAAAAGAGGATGATGATATCAATGCTAAAGTGTCTAATCTCATAAGGAAATTTAAGGCAATGGAATCAAAGAAGGATAAGGGTAAGGAAGTTGTTTATGGTATTTGAGGTTGCAACAGTCACACAACTGAAAAGTGTCTAACTATATCTACCTTTCAAGAGGTACTGACTGAGTAATCCAATGCCGTAAATAATTATCAAAGATCTTTCAATGGACCTACCTCTAATACATATAATCCTGGTTGGAGAAATCATCTAAACTTCAGTTGGAGGAATGGACAAACAGCTACTCCTCAAGGTTTCTTCAATCAAACTTCAAATCAAGAGAAACCTCAAGAGGATCTGGTTCAAAAACATACTCGAGAACAAGAGCTACTTAATCAGAATTCGGCACAAATATCCATACAATATTAGGAATGCTTGCGTCGTCTACTTAGAAGATAGAGTCACAATTAGCAAGTGAAGGAAAGAGGATGCTTCCTGCTCAACCTCTCCCCAATCCCAAACCGTAGTATGAAATAAGTGACCCTAGCTCTTCAAATCAGATGGATCAAGCTAAATCCATCACCACTCTTAGGAGTGGGAAGATCATTGACAAAACCATTCCGATTAGGGCTGAAAAGCCTAAGGACCTGGAAGTGAACAAAGATGATGGATCTAGCCATGCTCCACAAGAATTAGAATTAGAACCTCAAGGGAAGCCAGTTGCTTCATTTTTCTAACGGTTGGTTGCACCAAAACCTCTCTATAACTATCAGAATATTCTAGAGGTGTTGAAACAAGTAAAGGTCAATATTCCTCTACTTGATGCCGTGAAACAAATACCTTCATATGCCAAATTCCTAAAAGACTTATGCATGACCAAAAGACGGCAGAATATTCAAAAGAAAATCTTCTTGACTGAGAAAGTGAGTGTCATCCTAAAGAAAGATGTACCGCAGAAATTCAAGGATCCTGATAGCCCAACCATATCATGTGTAATCAAGAACTATCGAATTAAGCACGCACTTCTTGACTTAGGAGCGAACGTTAATATGATTCCTTACTCGGTATACAAACAGTTAGGTTTGAGTGAATTAAAACCCACCCTAACCACACTACAACTTGCTGATTGCTCTATTCGTATACCAAGAGGGATAATTGAGGATGTTTTGGTCTAGGTCAACAGATCTTACTACCTTGTAAATTTTATCATCTTAGATACCGAACCCATCGGTAACATGAACACTCAGATTCCCGTCATTCTTGATCGCCCATTCCTTACCACCTCAAACGCAATTATCAATTGTAGGAATGGTGTCATGAGTATGTCTTTCGGAAATATGACATTAGAAATGAATATCTTTTTCAACACAGGCAGATGGTTAGAGGATGATGACAATTTCCATGACATTAACATAATTGACACTTTCGTGGACGATCGGACACCTTTGACATATCTTCTAACCCTCTAGAGACGTGCCTCGCCCACTCCCATGATTTTGATGATGACATGATTAGAGAGACGTGTGTCATGCTTGATCCTGTACAGGTACTTGAAGTTAACTGGTGGAGGTCACAATTTGAAGAGTTGCCCTAAACTGATGAAGTGCCTCTACCGTTTAACCTCAACCCATCGAAGCTTGACATAAAACCTTTGCCCTTTGATTTGAAATATACATATTTAGGTTAAGATGAGACATACCCGGTGGTGATTTCTGCCCACCTAGAGAAAGAATAAGAGAGTATGCTCATAGATACTCTCATTGAGCATAAAGGAGCCCTTGGATGGACGATTGCAGAACTCAAGGGAATTGACCCCTCGATTTGTACTCACTGGATTTATCTTAAGGATAATGCGAAGACCTCTCGACAATCACAACATAAATTAAATCCAAACATGAAAAAAGTGGTTAAGGCCGAGGTTCTTAAATAATTGGATGTGGGTATCATATACCCTATATCAGATAGTCAATGGGTGAGTCCAACTCAAGTAGTTCCTAGGAAGTCCGGGATCACCATCGTAGCCAATGCCAATAATGAACTCGTGCCAACTAGAGTTACTACTGGTTGGAGAATGTGCATTGACTACAGGAAGTTGAATACCGTTACGAGGAAGGACCACTTTCCTTTACCCTTCATTGATTAGATCTTGGAAAGGTTAGCTGGTCATTCCTATTATTGTTTCCTTGATGGATATTCAAGCTACAACTATATAGAGATAGCCCCTGAAGATCAGGAAAAGACCACATTTACATGTCCTTACGACACCTTTGCTTACCGAAGGATGCCATTCGGACTATGTAATGCCCCTGCCACCTTTCCGCGATGTATGATGAGCATCTTTTCTAACATAATGGGGCAATATTTAGAGGTCTTCAGGGACGATTTCTCTATCTTCGGTCCATCTTTCGGCGAGTACTTAGAAAGTCTTAAATGTGTGCTGAAAAGATGTGAAGAAAAGAACTTGTTACTTGTAATAACCCGTATTTTTTCCTACTCGGGTGTTACTATGGAGACTTAAATAAGTGTTTACATGTGTGGAAACACCTTTTATTTTATGTCACACAACTCCTTATAGCAATCCTCAATCTGCCCATCTTAACCACTAGATTTAGACTAAACAACCCACAACGTATCTGTAAGGTGCTTGGAATTGACCCTTGACCTTTCAACCTAAGGCTGCACCAATGATGGTGATCCAACCCATTATCGATACAGTTATAAACATAAACTAACCTCTCAACTTATCCCTAAATCGACTTGATCAATTCTCATCGTAATCATAGAATGGGTCCAATCGAGCAATTGATGTCGAGATCGGCATGTAATTCAATTATTCATCAATTAAACCATTTATTTGAATATCAAAACTTGAGTCATCAAACATGTCGACCATCAGGCCAACAACATCCTGTAAAGTGATCCATCACCTATTCACACTAATCAAACAATCTAGAAGTTAGGTCTGCCATTAAAATCCACTTGGGTGGATAGCAGAGCTACTAGGACCAATAATAAGTGGTTTTTAAATCAATCTAACCACTTATTCACAACTTAACGATTGTAACAGAGCATACATCATTAAGTCTTAAAGCTTAAACCATCAGATCCATCATCCATTGGACCTACAACACCTTGTCCATCAATATACAACTTGATCATCCTAATAGGGCAATCTGACCATTAAGTCAATGGAAATACATATAAGAACTTAAAGTAATTCAGTAGGACTCACCCAAGCTTTGGATTTGACTGATCCTTGAATCAAAGGCAGTTAGTGGGCCCTCCAAAGTAAATGAACGGAGCGAATTTACTTAAACAACTCAGTGGACCCACTTTTGGGTTGCATGTGCACACAACCTGTGTACACTCATAGTGCACGGGGTCTTCAACTGGGTCAAACCAAGGTTGACCCGACTATAAGCAACAAAAAGGAGAAATCCTCCTCTTTCCCGCTAGAGCTCGTTTCAAACGGATGGTCGCCAGTTGTTCAAGATGGGTCCCGAAATAGCGGTGAAGACCGCTTGAGTTGAAGTCAGAATATGCCAATATCTCCTAGAGGGGGTTGTAAGACCCGTATCATAGGCCGTACCATTCCGTAGACTTCCGCGGTCCTCCCGTCAAATTTCGGAAACCCGCGTTCTGTTATCGGGGTTGTGCACAACCCTGAGTCATGTCCCGTATTGCAGAGTCGGCTTGACCCGAGACTTGTACCCGTGCGACCGCGCCGTCGCCGCGGTTCCGATGCCGCGTCTCGCACACCAACTCGACACCCTGACTTAGAGATGTGGGCCTGCACTCAGTTCGAGAAAAAATACCGCGCGTTGCAAAACCTAAGAGAACATCACATCAAATCCCATCAATCCCATCAATCAAGTACACATCACCTCACATGTCAAAGGACAACCCCATCCCCAAGCAACCCCAAAGTCAAACTTTCTCTTACACCCAAGTACAACCATCACCCATCACCCATCTCTCACCCCATCCATCACCCATCCCTCTCTCTCTCTCTCTCTCTTCTCTCTTCCTCATTTCCTCCCAAGCAAGAATTCGTTGGGAGAGCTCCATGAGAGGGAGCTTTGTGTGGCCCACTTCTTATCTCCCATCTCCACCATCCAAGTGTGATCCCAACCGTTGAAATTGATCATTTGGAGCTCTAGCACGCATTGGTGGATGAAGGAAGGAGAAGTCTAAGGTGGGTGCTTCTCTCTCTCCTTCTCTCTTTCGTTCCCTCTCTTGTTCAAATTCTTTTGTAGGTGTGATGATGTGGCCGTGTGGTCCACTTCGATGAACCCCACCATGAGCCATGTATTTTATCTAACCCATCTATAGGTGGGGCCCACACCATCCATCGGTTGATGGCCCACCTGAGTAGTGCCCACCTTGATAACGTGTGACGCCCAAACGTCCAGGGACGTCTCTGGACCGAAATGAAAACACAAATATAAGCTTGTTTCAAAGTTTATTGGGTGAGCCGCCTATGTAGGCCCCATCTTGATGTATTCTTTTAATCCAAACCGTCCATTCCATTCCTGAGATCATTTTAGGCGTTGAGCCGAAAAATAAAGCTGACCCGAGTTTTTGGTGGACCGTACCTTAGCAAACAACGATTTTCACCATTTAAATTCACTCAAATCTTTCTACATGCTGAAAAACCTTCAATATTGGACTCATATAGCCTGTCATGAGCCGTGGAATCCAACGGTCGGGGTGGATTCACCTAATGCGGGTCCCACACAAGGAAAACCATGGAAAAACAGTTTTTGAAAAAAATAAAAATAAATAATAAATAAAAAGAAGGGCAGCCGCCTGCTGCGCTGACACGTCAGGAGGGCCTGCGGATGGCGGACGGGTGCTCTAGCAACCACCCATGGCTCCAGCAGTGGGCCCCACCATGACGTATATTTTTCATCCGAACCGTCCATGAGGTGGGATCCTCCCTAAAGTGAGACCCTTCCAAATATCAGGCCGATCCAACGATCAGGCGGCCCACATCATAGGAAATAGTGATTATTAAAGGCCTACCATTGAAATTCTTTTTGGGGCCACAGAAGTTTCGGATCAAGCTGAAATTTGTTTTTACCCTTCATCTAGGTCTGCGTGACCTTATGAACGGGTTAGATGGGAAGTAAACATTATGGTGGGCCCCACATGGGACCCACATGATTTATGGGTTTTATTCCCACCGTCCAGGGACGGGGGGGCATCTGTGCATGTGCGTGAGTGTGCGTGCGTGAGTGCATGTGTGTGTACGTGTGTGTGCGTGCATGCATGTGTGAGCGTGGGTGTGCGTGTGCGGTGTGTGTATGTGCGGTGTGTGTGCAGTGTGTGTGTATATATATATATGTATATATGTATATATATATTATATTATATTATATTATATTATATTAAATATTATATTATATTATATATAATATTTTATATATTTTATATATATATATATTATATTATGTTATACATAATATGTACCTGATGGTGGGCCCTTCGTGGACCCACCTGTTTCATTTATGCCATCCGTCTATATGGCAACCCACGAAGATGCATGTGTTGCATCCAAACCATCCAACCTTTTGGGCAAGCTCATTTTAAGGCTTGAACGAAATAAGATAGATCTATTTATCAAGTGGACCACACGACAATGTGAGCATTGAAACGTCTACCACTGAAATCCCCTTAGTATCATAAGAATTCTGGATCAACATGAAACCGTGTGACTTTACGATCAAATTGGATGAAAAACAAACGTTATGGTGGGCCTTGGGAATTTTAATGGTGGAAAATCATTATCACCACTTATATTGGGTATGGCCCATTTGATATACATGGGGCCCATTGGTGTGGCCCACCTTGATTTATTTATGCCTTTCTATTGAAGCCCACCTTGATATATATAAAGCCCATTTGATAAGACCTTGATGTGGTATGTATGCGGCCCACCTTGATATGTATAAAGCCCATTTGATGAGGCCCGATGTGATCTATTTGGGGCCCATGGGTTGAGGCCCATTGTGATGCATTAGGGCTCATGGGTCGAGACCCATTGTGATGTATTCAAGGCCCATGGTTGAGGCCCAGTGCGATGTATGTATGGCCCGTTAAGTTGTGTATGAATTCCTTGTATGGGCCACTCCTTGGGAGCAATGTTGGTTAAATGGCCACCTTGCTGGACAATGATGGTTTAATGTCCACATTGTGACCTTCCCTTAGTCCTTGTTAGGCCCACTCTCATCATCCTCTTAGTGGGTTAACCCAAATAAATGGGCCCCATTCACCATGAACGGATGGCTCTGTGTTACCAAATTTGATATACCCACGGCCGAGGGCCGATCTTTAGATTATGGCTGATCGGTTGTTCATCTATGGACCCCGCCCTGTTTACGTGCTGGTTGTCAGTATCGATCGTCGATACCGATCATCGATTTCGATTGTCGTGACCTATTGCCGACTTCGATCGACGTGACCGATTTGCCTATTCTGATTATTGATCTATCCTGATGGTTGTGACCGATTTGTTGATTCTGATTATCGATCGATTTCGATTGTCGTGACCTATCGCCGACTTCGATCGACGTGACCAATTTGCCTATTCTGATTATTGATCTATCCTGATGGTTGTGACCGATTTGCCGATTCTGATTATCGATCGATTCCGATTGTCGTGACCTATTGCGACTTCGATCGACGTGACCGATTTGCCGATTCTGATTATTGATCTATCCTGATGGTTGTGACCGATTTGTCGATTCTGATTATCGATCGATTCCGATTGTCGTGACCTATCGCCGACTTCGATCGACGTGACCGATTTACCTATTCTGATTATTGATCTATCCTGATGGTTGTGACCGATTTGTTGATTCTGATTATCGATCGATTCCGATTGTCGTGACCTATCGCCGACTTCGATCGACGTGACCAATTTGCCTATTCTGATTATTGATCTATCCTGATGGTTGTGACCGATTTGTCAATTCTGATTATCGATCGATTCCGATTGTCGTAACCTATTGCGACTTTAATCGACGTGACCAATTTGCCGATTCTGATTATTGATCTATCCTGATGGTTGTGACCGATTTGTCGATTCTGATTATCGATCGATTCCGATTGTCGTGACCTATCACCGACTTCGATCGACGTGACCGATTTGCCGATTCTGATTATTGATCTATCTTGTTGGTTGTGACCGATTTGCCGATTCTGATTATCGATTGATTCTGATTGTCATGACCTATTGCCGACTTCGATCGACGTGACCGATTTGCTGATTCTGATTATTGATCTATCCCGATGGTTGCGATCAATTTGCTGATTCTGATTATCGATCGATTCCGATTGCCATGGCCGAATGTCGATTCGATTGTCGAAGCCGATTTCGATTGCCGAGGCCGATTGTCGTGACCTATATGATGTACATGCGACCAGTAGTTGAGGCCCATTATGACACGTAGTAGGCCCATGATGCATGACCCATTTGATGTATTCGAGACCCATGTGTAGGGCCCACATGTCATATATTTGAGGCCCGTGGGCAAGCCCATTGTGATGTGTTCATGGCCCATGAGTAATGCTCGTTATGACGTATTTATATATGGCCTATGGGGCAAGGCCCATTATGATATGTATTAGACCCATGAGCAGGGTCCACCTGTTGTGTATATGTGGCCCTTGAGTAAGGCCCATCGTGTTGTATGTTAGGCCTCTGTGTGAGGTCGTGGGCTCATTATATGTTTGGCTCTATGTGGCCATTCCTTAGGGGCAGTGTTAGTTAAATGTCCACATTGTCGAGGCCGATGGTTGACGCCGGTTATTGATACCGATTATGAGTATGTGATAGCATAGCATCATAATACATACCCATACGCATCATCTGCATGTTTGTTATGAGATATGATTGACCATTGCATATGCCATAGGGCAGGTTGTTCATAGGGCTCCCTGATAGGCGGAGTTGCCCCATATGAGAGCATGGCATGCACAGGATTGATGCATGACTGGATTGTATGACTCATGTATCTTGCATTATGATTACTGTACACCCTAGCGACATCAGGGCTGTAGCCTCCACAGGCATATCGTGGATGGCCGGATGGGACACCGGAAATCTATTCTAGCATTGGGCTGCCATAGATGGCCCTGGGTGAAAATCCCTAAAACCCTCTTGGTACCAGAGGACGCCCACTACAAGAAAAACGGGCAAAGGCTACGGACTAGATCCGTAGCAAAAGCCCTTTTGCTACGGATCTGGTCCGTGGCATGTCCGTCGCAATTGGTGGGGTAGCTAAAGGTCTAGCTACGGACAATATCCGTAGCAATAGATACAAATAGCTACGGATTGTGTCCGTAGCAATAGATACATTTAGCTACGGATATAATTCGTAGCAATAGATACAATTAGTTACCGATTTTATCCGTAGCAATATACACAATTCGCTACGGATATTCTCCGTAGCTATAGACAGCAATAGCTACGGATTCTATCCGTAGCCATATACAGAAATAGCTACGGATATAATCCGTAGCAATAGATACCAATATTTACGATATTTGCGTAAAGACTACATACCAATAACTACGGATATAGTCCGTACTATAGATACCAATAGCTACGGATTATATCCGTAGCTATAGATAGTAATTGCTACCGCTACAGATTATATTTCGTAGCTATTTTCCCTGTTTTCATTGCAAGAATCTGCTATGATTGATAACTCATCTAAGCTTAATGCAATCAAAGAAAAAAAATGATGCATTTGTTACAATAGCAATCAAATCTATAATGCATCCTACATTCACACTTCTAAATTAATAATACTTCACTTTACTCAACCTATCATAAGAATTACAACTAAGGCGTGCCCTCATGCATTAAATAATGCTCGCTTTTACATAATTTTCTTTCTTCAGACAGTCAAGTTCAGCAAACATAGAAGATACAGCTTCTTCTTTCCTTGAAACTGCATAAGTAACTTCTGTAGACTTCGACACAATATCACTTTCAAGTTTCAAAACCCTTCCCTTGAGAAAATGAATTTCATCATCCACTAACTTCTTTAGCTTGTCAGCCTGTATAAAACAACAATTGTAGACACAATCAAACAAGCATGCCTTCGTACACATCTCAAAAGGAAGAAAGACCAAAAAAAAAAAAAAAAAAAAATTTGAAAAAAACAATTATATATAAAGAAATCAAAAATGTACCTACAAATCTTCTAAACTATAGCAAAATCCATAGGTTAGGTTATCGGTTATAAGTTATAGGTTAAGGTTTAGTTTATAGGTTTAGGAAATCGGGTTCGGTTTTGGGATCGGAGTTTAGGTTTGGGTTTTCAAGTTTAGGTTTAGGTTTAGGTTAGGGAGTTGAGATTAGGATTAGGTGTAGGTTTAGGTTTAGGAATTTGAGAATACATTTAGGTTAAGGTTTAGGGAATTGAGAATAGGTTAAGGTATAGGTTTAGGAAATCGGGTTCGTGTTCAAGATCGGGTTTAGGTTTGGGTTTTCAAGTTTAGGTTTAGGTTTAGGTTTAGGTTTAGGTTAGAGAGTTGAGATTAGGATTAGGTGCAGGTTTAGATTTAGGGATTTGAGAATACATTTAGGTTAAGGTTTAGGGAATTGAGAATAGGTTAAGGTTTAGGTTTAGAAAATCGGATTCGGGTTCGGGATCGGGTTTAGGTTTGGGTTTTCAAGTTTAGGTTTAGGTTTAGGTTAGGGAGTTGAGATTAGGATTAGGTGTAGGTTTAGGTTTAGGGATTTGAGAATACATTTAGGTTAAGGTTTAGGTTAAAGGTTTTGGTTTAGGTTAAGGTTATATGTTTTGGTCTAGGTTTAGGTTTAAGTTTTAGGTTTAGGTTATAGATTTAGGGAATTGAGAATAGTTTAAGGTTTAGGTTTAGGAAATCGGGTTCGGTTTCGGGATCGGCTTTAGGTTTGGGTTTTCAAGTTTAGGATCCGGTTTAGGTTAGGGAGTTGAGATTAGGATTAGGTGTAGGTTTAGGTTTAGTGATTTGAGAATACATTTAGGTTAAGGTTTAGGTTATAGGTTTTGGTTTGTTAAGGTTATAGGTTTAGGTTATAGATTTAAGGAATTGAGAATAGTTTAAGGTTTAGGTTTAGAAATCGGGTTCGGGTTCGAGATCGGCTTTAGGTTTGGGTTTTCAAGTTTAGGATCCGGTTTAGGATAGGGAGTTGAGATTAGGATTAGGTGTAGGTTTAGGTTTAGGGATTTGAGAATACATTTAGGTTAAGGTTTAGGTTAAAGGTTTTGGTTTAGGTTAAGGTTATATGTTTTGGTCTAGGTTTAGGTTTAAGTTTTAGGTTTAGGTTATAGATTTAGGGAATTGAGAATAGTTTAAGGTTTAGGTTTAGGATATCGGGTTCGGGATCGGCTTTAGGTTTGGGTTTTCAAGTTTAGGATCCGGTTTAGGTTAGGGAGTTGAGATTAGGATTAGGTGTAGGTTTAGGTTTAGTGATTTGAGAATACATTTAGGTTAAGGTTTAGGTTATAGGTTTTGGTTTAAGTTAAGGTTATAGGTTTAGGTTATAGATTTAGGGAATTGAGAATAGTTTAAGGTTTAGGTTTAGGAAATCGGGTTCGGGTTCGAGATCGGCTTTAGGTTTGGGTTTTCAAGTTTAGGATCCGGTTTAGGATAGGGAGTTGAGATTAGGATTAGGTGTAGGTTTAGGTTTAGGGATTTGAGAATACATTTAGGTTAAGGTTTAGGTTAAAGGTTTTGGTTTAGGTTAAGGTTATATGTTTTGGTCTAGGTTTAGGTTTAAGTTTTAGGTTTAGGTTATAGATTTAGGGAATTGAGAATAGTTTAAGGTTTAGGTTTAGGATATCGGGTTCGGGTTCGGGATCGGCTTTAGGTTTGGGTTTTCAAGTTTAGGATCCGGTTTAGGTTAGGGACTTGAGATTAGGATTAGGTGTAGGTTTAGGTTTAGTGATTTGAGAATACATTTAGGTTAAGGTTTAGGTTATAGGTTTTGGTTTAAGTTAAGGTTATAGGTTTAGGTTATAGATTTAGGGAATTGAGAATAGTTTAAGGTTTAGGTTTAGGAAATCGGGTTCGGGTTCGAGATCGGCTTTAGGTTTGGGTTTTCAAGTTTAGGATCCGGTTTAGGTTAGGAGTTGAGATTAGGATTAGGTGTAGGTTTAGGTTTAGTCATTTGAGAATACATTTAGGTTAAGGTTTAGGTTATAGGTTTTGGTTTAAGTTAAGGTTATAGGTTTTGGTTTAGGTTTATGTTATAGATTTAGGGAATTGAGAATAGTTTAAGGTTTAGGTTTAAGAAATCGGGTTCAGTTCGGGATCGGCTTTAGGTTTGGGTTTTCAAGTTTAGGATCCGGTTTAGGTCGTGGAGTTGAGATTAGGATTAGGTGTAGGTTTAGGTTTAGGGATTTGAGAATACATTTAGGTTAAGGTTTAGGTTATAGGTTTTGGTTTAAGTTAAGGTTATAGGTTTTGGTTTTGGTTTAGGTTATAGATTTAGGGAATTGAGAATAGTTTAAGGTTTAGGTTTAGGAAATCGGGTTCGGGTTAGGGATCGGCTTTAGGTTTGGGTTTTCAAGTTTAGGATCCGGTTTAGGTTAGGGAGTTGAGATTAGGATTAGGTGTAGGTTTAGGTTTAGGGATTTGAGAATACATTTAGGTTAGGTTTAGGTTATAGGTTTTTGTTTAAGTTAAGGTTATAGGTTTTGGTTTAGGTTTAGGTTATAGATTTAGGGAATTGAGAATAGTTTAAGGTTTAGGTTTAAGAAATCGGGTTCGGGTTCGGGATCGGCTTTAGGTTTAGGTTTTCAAGTTTAGGATCCGGTTTAGGTTAGGGAGTTGAGATTAGGATTAGGTGTAGGTTTAGGTTTAGGGATTTGATAATACATTTAGGTTAAGGTTTAGGTTATAGGTTTTGGTTTAAGTTAAGGTTATAGGTTTTGGCTTTGGTTTAGGTTATAGATTTAGGGAATTGAGAATAGTTTAAGGTTTAGGTTTAGGAAATCGGGTTCGGGTTCGGGATCGGCTTTAGGTTTGGGTTTTCAAGTTTAGGATCCGGTTTAGGTTAGGGAGTTGAGATTAGGATTAGGTGTAGGTTTAGGTTTAGGGATTTGAGAATACATTTAGCTTAAGTTTAGGTTATAGGTTTTTGTTTAAGTTAAGGTTATAGGTTTTGGTTTAGGTTAGGTTATAGATTTAAGGAATTGAGAATAGTTTAAGGTTTAGGTTTAGAAATCGGGTTCGGGTTCGGGATCGGCTTTAGGTTTAGGTTTTCAAGTTTAGGATCCGGTTTAGGTTAGGGAGTTGAGATTAGGATTAGGTGTAGGTTTAGGTTTAGGGATTTGATAATACATTTAGGTTAAGGTTTAGGTTATAGGTTTTGGTTTAAGTTAAGGTTATAGGTTTTGGTTTAGGTTTAGGTTATAGATTTAAGGAATTGAGAATAGTTTAAGGTTTAGGTTTAGAAATCGGGTTCGGGTTCGGGATCGGGTTTAGGTTTGGGTTTTCAAGTTTAGGATCCGGTTTAGGTTAGGGAGTTGAGACTAGGATTAGGTGTAGGTTTAGGTTTAGGGATTTGAGAATACATTTAGGTTAAGGTTTAGGTTAAAGGTTTTGGTTTAGGTTAAGGTTATATGTTTTGGTCTAGGTTTAGGTTTAAGTTTTAGGTTTAGGTTATAGATTTAGGGAATTGAGAATAGTTTAAGGTTTAGGTTTAGGATATCGGGTTCGGGTTCTGGATCGGCTTTAGGTTTGGGTTTTCAAGTTTAGGATCCGGTTTAGGTTAGGGACTTGAGATTAGGATTAGGTGTAGGTTTAGGTTTACCGATTTGAGAATACATTTAGGTTAAGGTTTAGGTTATTGGTTTTGGTTTAAGTTAAGGTTATAGGTTTAGGTTATAGATTTAGGGAATTGAGAATAGTTTAAGGTTTAGGTTTAGGAAATCGGGTTCGGGTTCGAGATCGGCTTTAGGTTTGGGTTTTCAAGTTTAGGATCCGGTTTAGGTTAGGGAGTTGAGATTAGGATTAGGTGTAGGTTTAGGTTTAGTCATTTGAGAATACATTTAGGTTAAGGTTTAGGTTATAGGTTTTGGTTTAAGTTAAGGTTATAGGTTTTGGTTTAGGTTTATGTTATAGATTTAGGGAATTGAGAATAGTTTAAGGTTTAGGTTTAAGAAATCGGGTTCGTGTTCGGGATCGGCTTTAGGTTTGGGTTTTCAAGTTTAGGATCCGGTTTAGGTCGTGAGTTGAGATTAGGATTAGGTGTAGGTTTAGGTTTAGGGATTTGAGAATACATTTAGGTTAAGGTTTAGGTTATAGGTTTTGGTTTAAGTTAAGGTTATAGGTTTTGGTTTTGGTTTAGGTTATAGATTTAGGGAATTGAGAATAGTTTAAGTTTAGGTTTAGGAAATCGGGTTCGGGTTCGGGATCGGCTTTAGGTTTGGGTTTTCAAGTTTAGGATCCAGTTTAGGTTAGGGAGTTGAGATTAGGATTAGGTGTAGGTTTAGGTTTAGGGATTTGAGAATACATTTAGGTTAGGTTTAGGTTATAGGTTTTTGTTTAAGTTAAGGTTATAGGTTTTGGTTTAGGTTTAGGTTATAGATTTAGGGAATCGAGAATAGTTTAAGGTTTAGGTTTAAGAAATCGGGTTCGGGTTAGGGATCGGCTTTAGGTTTAGGTTTTCAAGTTTAGGATCCGGTTTAGGTTAGGGAGTTGAGATTAGGATTAGGTGTAGGTTTAGGTTTAGGGATTTGATAATACATTTAGGTTAAGGTTTAGGTTATAGGTTTTGGTTTAAGTTAAGGTTATAGGTTTTGGTTTTGGTTTAGGTTATAGATTTAGGGAATTGAGAATAGTTTAAGGTTTAGGTTTAGGAAATCGGGTTCGGGTTCGGGATCGGCTTTAGGTTTGGGTTTTCAAGTTTAGGATCCGGTTTAGGTTAGGGAGTTGAGATTAGGATTAGGTGTAGGTTTAGGTTTAGGGATTTGAGAATACATTTAGCTTAGGTTTAGGTTATAGGTTTTTGTTTAAGCTAAGGTTATAGGTTTTGGTTTAGGTTTAGGTTATAGATTTAAGGAATTGAGAATAGTTTAAGGTTTAGGTTTAGGAAATCGGGTTCGGGTTCTGGATCGGCTTTAGGTTTAGGTTTTCAAGTTTAGGATCCGGTTTAGGTTAGGGAGTTGAGATTAGGATTAGGTGTAGGTTTAGGTTTAGGGATTTGATAATACATTTAGGTTAAGGTTTAGGTTATAGGTTTTGGTTTAAGTTAAGGTTATAGGTTTTGGTTTAGGTTTAGGTTATAGATTTAAGGAATTGAGAATAGTTTAAGGTTTAGGTTTAGGAAATCGGGTTCGGGTTCTGGATCGGGTTTAGGTTTGGGTTTTCAAGTTTAGGATCCGAGTTTAGGTTAGGGAGTTGAGATTAGGATTAGGTGTAGGTTTAGGTTTAGGGATTTGAGAATACATTTAGGTTAAGGTTTAGGTTATAGGTTTTGGTTTAAGTTAAGGTTATAGGTTTTGGTTTAACTTTAGGTTATAGATTTAGGGAATTAAGAATAGTTTAAGGTTTAGGTTTAGAAAATCGGGTTCGGGTTCGGGATCGGCTTTAGGTTTAGGTTTTCAAGTTTAGGATCCGGTTTAGGTTAGGGAGTTGAGATTAGGATTAGGTGTAGGTTTAGGTTTAGTGATTTGAGAATACATTTAGGTTAAGGTTTAGGTTATAGGTTTTGGTTTAAGTTAAGGTTATAGGTTTTGGTTTAGGTTTAGGTTATAGATTTAGGGAATTGAGAATAGTTTAAGGTTTAGGTTTAGAAATCGGGTTCGAGTTCTGGATCGGCTTTAGGTTTGGGTTTTCAAGTTTAGGATCCGGTTTAGGTTAGGGAGTTGAGATTAGGATTAGGTGTAGGTTTAGGTTTAGGGATTTGAGAATACATTTAGGTTAGGTTTAGGTTATAGGTTTTGTTTGTTAAGGTTATAGGTTTTGGTTTAGGTTTAGGTTATAGATTTAGGGAATTGAGAATAGTTTAAGGTTTAGGTTTAGGAAATCGGGTTCGGGTTCTGGGATCGGCTTTAGGTTTAGGTTTTCAAGTTTAGGATCCGGTTTAGGTTAGGGAGTTGAGATTAGGATTAGGTGTAGGTTTAGGTTTAGGGATTTGATAATACATTTAGGTTAAGGTTTAGGTTATAGGTTTTGGTTTAAGTTAAGGTTATAGGTTTTGGTTTAGGTTTAGGTTATAGATTTAAGGAATTGAGAATAGTTTAAGGTTTAGGTTTAGGAAATCGGGTTCGGGTTCGGGATCGGCTTTAGGTTTGGGTTTTCAAGTTTAGGATCCGGTTTAGGTTAGGGAGTTGAGATTAGGATTAGGTGTAGGTTTAGGTTTAGGATTTGAGAATACATTTAGGTTAGGTTTAGGTTATAGGTTTTGGTTTAAGTTAAGGTTATAGGTTTTGGTTTAGGTTTAGGTTATAGATTTAGGGAATTGACAAAAGTTTAAGGTTTAGGTTTAAGAAATCGGGTTCGGGTTCGGGATCGGCTTTAGGTTTCTGTTTTCAAGTTTAGGATCCGGTTTAGGTTAGGGAGTTGAGATTAGGATTAGGTGTAGGTTTAGGTTTAGGGATTTGAGAATACATTTAGGTTAAGGTTTAGGTTATAGGTTTTGGTTTAAGTTAAGGTTATAGGTTTTGGTTTAACTTTAGGTTATAGATTTAGGGAATTAAGAATAGTTTAAGGTTTAGGTTTAGAAAATTGGGTTCGGGTTCGGGATCGGCTTTAGGTTTGGGTTTTCAAGTTTAAGTTTAGGTTAAGGGTGAGGTACCTGCAAATACAGATATAAAAATGGCCTGTCCAAATGGCCAGGCCCTTCCATGTGATGGAATGTAAAGCGGTTGTTGGATTGTAAATGCTTGAGATTTTCAAGTCTCATTACATCCTCAAGAATTCAAAGAAAGGATAGTAAGTGCTAAGCAATCGAGTTCAATTGATTTTGGAAAATCAAGATGCACTACATCATAAGTAAATACTGATAGAAGACAAAACATGTACTTAGCACTCCAAAAATTCATACCTTAGCTTTTCCTATTGGAAGGTAGAAACTGGAATCAAGAACTTCCACTGAAACAGGGAAAGATTCTCCATATCTGGAGCATCCCAAAATCAATGCTAATCAGATTAATACTTCAAGTTTCACATGACAAAAATAGTTCCACGTTCCAAGAAATGGTTAAACAAAAAGACCAGTGAACTAGCATAAATGAGAAGAATAGAATCTACCTTGCTTACTTCTCTAGATCTTGATTGCAAGATCCCACTGGAACTACGATTGCACACTCATGATTGCTATCACTTAAAGCATTCATCCCCTGCACCTTATGAACACAAAAATACACTAAACTTCGCGTAACTAGCAGATTGGTTAACTTTAGCATCGCAACCTCTACAAAACAAAAACCAATATATACATATCATATTGAAAGCCAATAACATGCATACCTGTGAATTTGAAGGCTGCCCATGAATCCGGTTTGGCCTCGAGTTGAGATCAAACATTGTAGAGGTGATCTTGCCTGGATCTTCTATGTTAACGTCTAGCACTGGAACAGGAGAGATCATGTGGTTTTGCAGCTTCTCATTCGTTGTCAATTTAGGCAGCTGAGTCTGTTGCCTACTAAATTCAACTGGTTTTGTAGGTTGCAAGGCTTGCTCTTCCAAAGGAATGGGTTTGTCCCCTGGAAACTATATTGAAACCAAACAGGTATTAGTTTTGTGAGGTCTCCTACAGGCAAGGATCCAACCCATTTGGATGGCACATAGCCGTAGTGGTGGAAATTTTGGCAATTGATTTTACAAACTATTTTGGTATTAGTCTGTGTATTTTTGTCCTTGCTGATGCCACCAATATCCAGTTCTATACTAGTTAATAGAAGATTTATTAATTTCAATTCTATTTTGATGTCATGGTAAACACTTGCTGGTGATTGGAACGACTAGTGAGGTGGGCTTCCTGGAGTCTGTTGACATCTGCAATGCTTTTTCAGTCGATTCATGTGTCCCAACACGTGAGCAGCCAGATGCTAAAAGGGTAAGACAACTTAAGAACGAGCATGAGGAACTGAACAAAGAACAGGAAATCATGAATAAGGATAAAAACCTGCCTTTATCAAAAGGACATTAATGTCATTCAAGTAGTCACTAAATCATGGGCAAGCATTCAACACTAACCGAAAGATACCCCGGGATTTGTAGAACTGTAGCTCTGTTGGCAGGCTAGATGTAGCCAACATCATAACCACTTTTCAGCTAAAAGCCAGAAGTATCTGTGCCTTAAAACCATCTCAGGAGCCTACTTTTCGAGGGTGAATTGATTCTTAAGATAGTATATTTCTAGAGATAATGCTTGAGTGTTCTTATATGTACGTGTGTGCATGTATATATGCCAACGGTCAGCCAATAACCTGACAGAAATACAAGACTGTGTTGCAAATAGCTGACTTTCATCTCACCTCAAAGTGGTCTGGTGGAGGCAAGAGGTGTTCTTTTTCTTGCCAGAAAATTTTAGTTTGATCCAAGAGTTTGGGCGCTTGAATAGATAGGTTGCTACTACTAGATGTATCAATTGATGATCCTGGTATACCTGCTTCTACATGGAAGGCTGGAACACAGCACCACACATCTGGGAAATGGGATTATCTTTTAGAACAAGAAATCATTGGCATTCTGCCCTTTGGAGAAATAACCATGCCTCTTAATTTCGTACATAGACAAAAATGTAATTGTTTGAAATTACTTTGGACATCCTTATTTTGATAATCCCTTCTCTACAGGTTTTGGAACAACTCAGTGTGTTTGATGAGACCATATTGATCAAAGTGAATCATTGAATAATGTACGCTTCGATTACTCTCTCTTGCATGAGCATGGATTATATGCATTCATACAATGCAGTTCATATATATTATTTAAAAGGAAGCATGATGAAATGGTACAGGAGCATAGATTATATGCATTCCCAACCTTTAAAAAAAAAGTTGGAAATGTGATTATTCCTAAACCGATCAAACCCAACCAGAATTTCAAACAAGGTTGGAGTTTTCAGAAGGCAAATCAAATCAATCAAAGTTTGATCTCATTGGCATATCAACTAATAAAATCAATGCTTGCTTGTTAAAAACAATACCTTTGAGAATGATCATATTGTCTTTATTCAGAAGGCAAACTTGAAATGATGAGTTGAGCAATTGTCTGATTACAATATGTGGGCTATTGCCCATCCATGTGGCAGGCCACCAGATGAAAAGACCCAATCAATCACCATGCATTTTAGAAATGTATATCATAAGTTCATAACAGAATTTCTCAATGAAACTTTATACAAATAAATATAAAGAGGATGAAAAAAAGGATACTTACTGTAATGAAACGACAAGTGGAGACTCAACAATAGGTTGTCACCTTGTTACTACCAACATAGCTAACAAATCATGTTACTACCTCTACTCAGCTTTACAAATCATGTTTCACCAATCATCAAGGCTCAAAAAAAGGAATTTTCATCAATTTAGCAAAATCTTGTAAATTGTTTGTCAATCTACCTTTTGGGATTTTTGAACCATCTTGGGAAGAGGAGTCCTTATCCCAAGTGGTGATGTCTCATTGCCAGCTTCATTCTTTATTTCTGTATTCTTCTTTTCATGATAAAATATTATCACCTTTAAATATGGTCCCTTCACGGCCATCTTTTTTAGCCCACGGTTTTGGAACACGTTGAGATGGTGCATCTTCTGCAATAGTCGTATTGTGGGAACTTGAACAAAGAGTCAAACCTTGTTATATATTTTTTTAAAACAACATAGAAACAATTAAAGATTTTATAAAATCTTAAAAACATAAAATACAATTTGACAAAATGATATGACAAGGTAAAAAGGATGGCCAAATGAGACATTAATTGAGAGATAACAGGGTCCTCATGATTTAGGACATGAATGGTGTCCCAACAAACCCATTTTGTTGAAATAGAGATGGTTCATCGATCTAGACTATTCAAGCATGATGGGAATGCACAAAATAATCATATCAACTAAGGGGTAAACATTGGAACAAAATAATCATATCAACAGCAAAACTAGATCATGAGAAGTAGTTTCCCTATATCTTCCACAGAATGCACATCTCACCTCTCAACAACATTAGTTTTATTCAAGATCTTCAAAAAAGGTAATCGCGTAGAGCAGGTTCAGACTGGTTTGCATAAGCAGCGTCCTAATCCCTGAAGAGATTTCAAAAGAAAAATTAGTTCTATTGCCTCGTGTTGAAGATCCTACAATTCCTCTGCTCTAGACCAAGGTGATGTTTCAAGATTTACAAGCAAAGCAGCAAGTTAATACTATAAACTACCTGCCTAAGATAATTCAATGCTTGTCTTTGGAAACATCTTTCTCAGGGACCTGAGATTCCAACCGTGGGTTTCATCTTCTTTGCAACCCTTGAAAAAAAAAAAAAAAAAAACAATCACAATGCAATGATGAGTTCTTAAGAGATGTTTATGGTAAAATGATTAAGTAACTGATCACAACCACAAGTTCATGGGCAGCATTTGAGAGCCACACAAATACCAAAAATGAAAAATCTAACATCAGAATAAATTGTATAATCACTTCATGACATCAACCATGACCAATAAACTTGAGATCATGTTAAACCAAAATCCCTGAAAATCGTCCATTAGTTTTCTGGCAACAAATATGCAGAAAATTGCAACAGATGCGGCAATGAGGAATATGTTCAACAACAAAGACCTTGCATCAGGTCCAAATATAAACCTCCCCTCGAGGAAAAATATATTGCTACCTTTACAGGCCTGGTAAATCCTCGGCATCGCTGCTTCCAGAGCTCCCGCGGCACCCCGATCAGAGCCCTGCGGCGGAGGACCGTACATATCTCCCACTCTCATGACGAACTGAAATCAAGATCCGAAAATGGGAAAACGGCAGAAAAAACAGAGATTGAAGATGGAGCAGAAGAAGAATCAAAATGCAGAATATTTTCTTCCTTCTTTAGGGTTATGAGTTTCCGGCCATGTGTGTCAGATCGGTGGGGATGTGACTCAGACGCCGACAATATCGAGCGGAGGGATATCGGACGGCGAGGATGGAAAGTTAGGGCTGGGTTTGGACGGACTAGATTCCGCACGCTAGCTTTTATGGGTCATCGTCTGCAACAAGAAAGGATGAGAGGATGGGTTAGGGTATGGAGCGAGAGAGAGAGAGAGAGAGAGAGAGAGAGAGAGAGAGAGAGAGAGAGAGAAATGGGGTGACATTTGGGCGGCGCTCAAAAGAGAGCCGCGCGCTCAAATTTGGGAAGGGCCGTGGACGGTCCTCTTAGGGGCTCCGTGGGGCCCACCATGATGCATTTGCGTTATTCCTTCCATCCATTAATTTTAATAAATTATTTTACCTCATCATCTCAAAAATAATGTAGATTAAAGGCCTAAGTAAACCACACCATAGGAAGCACATGAGATTTCATCTCCATGTTTCCTACTGTGTGGTCCACTTTACCCTTCGATCAAGCTGATTTTTAGTCTCATGCTTTATAATAATATTTCAAAATAGATGGACGGATTAGATAGAAAAGATATATTTCTTTTAGGCCCTATAAAGCTCCTTACACCACCTTTGATTAGTAATGGCGTGTCCCCTTTTTAGCTACAGATTAAAACCGTAGCAAGTCTAGCTACGGTTTACATCCGTAGCAAAAAACTTACTTTGTCTGTATCCTTTGCCCATTTTTTTGGTAGTGGCCCTAACGTCGGGACCGAGTGGATGCACATGAGCGCCCGAGTGCCGAATACCAGGAGGCCGCGTCTCCCACTGTGCGATGGTCGGTTGGGAGGGGGTGTGGCCTTACCCGCCCGAGCGTAGGGGTCACTGCTAGGCTGAGTCTGACCAGCTCGAGGAATGGGTCCGCTATCAACGTGCCGAATAGGTATTGGCAGACTATTGGCCAGGCAGATAATGAGGTTTCTTACGCTCACTTAGACTATGCGGCTGGGAGAGCGGCAATGCCATTTGTAGTGTACTAAACCCCGGTGATGATCCCAGAGAGGAACCGTACTGATACGTGGACTTATTGAGAAGGATTTGCATACTCATACATTCATTTTATTCACTATCCACTCGGGCTGGTGGTGTGCAACTAATTGTTGTGTACCTTCGCATGGTAAGGATTTCGGTTGGGCGCGCGACTAACCTGAGATCAGGAGTTTACCACATTGAGTCTGACTATCCAAATTTAGGTATGGGACTGGTTTGGATAGAAGTTCTTTGTGATAAACCCCATAGCTTGTGATAGTACGTACTATTATCCCGACTTCACTCCAGCTTGGTCATTTCACTCGCACCGTATATTGCATTACATCCGCGACATATGACATTTTGGGTTGTTATGTTTTAACACTTATTAGCCTAGACGGACTTAGCATGATTTGTATATTACCTTGCATCCTCAACATATAGTATTTGGCTTATTGTCTTCGCATTGCATAGCTGATCTATATTGCTTCCTTAGTATATTGGTTATTATATTTTTGTATCGCATAGCCTTGGTACGGCTGATAGCATTCATGGATTTATAGATTGCCAGTATTTCCACTTACTCTGATATCGTATTATTCATGATCTTGCCTGTATTACCGATGTTATATGATTTATGGCATTGTATTGCATTCTTGACACTTACCTTGTACACACACTTTCACCACCCACTAAGCTTTCTATAAGCTTATGCACGATAGATGCGTGCAGGTGGCGTTAGGTTGCAGCAGTGTCGAGCTTGGAGCGTGCAGCGGTCTTCTGGAGCTTGATTTTTGATTTATGTATTTCCCTTTCAGCATTGTACTTAAATGATTATATTAGTGGATATGTGATGATGATGTTGCCTTTGTGAATTGGGTAATCTTGTGGTTATGCTTATTTTGAGCTAAATGTACATTGAAAAAAAAAATCCTCCTTGTAGGATCCCAGGATCGAAATCTCGCGTATGGATGCTAGGAGCCGAGAATGGGGTACTACGGAGGCTGTCGGTACCAGATTCGGCGATCGGGATTCCTGTGAGTCCGATCTTCGGGTTTGGGGCGTGACAGGGGTGAATAAGACTTTTTAAAGATTTATGAGTTATATTAAAAATCCTATTACTCTAATCTTATTATGTATGCAATTTTCATGATTACTCAAACGTAACTCTACTAGCTTCCAAGCCAGGTAGAGGATCCAATCACAAACTAATCAAGATATAGCAATATGCAACTTAGTCTATGTTAGATGTGACTGTGTATGTGTATGAGATGTGATCAGATATATAAATATAAATGCATTGTCATGAATCACACATATAAAAAAGCAATCACAAACACAGTCATTTTATAGTGGTTCAACGATGAGTCTACTTCACTCCCGGCTGTCGCGCTTAACCCTTGAGTATACCGGATTTCACTAAGGAGGTTTCTCAGGGTTCACCTCAAACCTAAGGTTTTAAATCAGGTTCACCTTCAACCTTTACACGAAGGTTTCTACTTGGTTCGCCTTTAACCCTGGAGTTTCACTGGTTCACTCCTAACCAGATATTTATGCTCTCCATAGAGCAAGGGTCCACACAACGCACCCAGAGGTTTCTACTCGGTTCACCTCTAACCCTGGAGTTTCATTGGTTCACTCCTAACCAGATGTTTATGCTCTCCACAGAGCAAGGGTCCACATAACGCACCCACAACGTACACTCCCGCCGGAGGCCTCCTATGAGGGCTTTAAAGGGTGAGAACCACTTAAGACCCAATCCTAGAAATGAATGATCACAAGTGTCCTCTTGGACTCTAGATACTTACAGATAAGTTGATGAGTCCCGTTAAGCACAATGCCGATGACCTCCTCCTTCTTGTTGACGAAGAGTCTCCTGCTCCCTTGATCCACAACACAAAAGATATACCAAGACTAGGCTTAGGGTTGGGTCAAGGTTAAGATGGAATCCTACTCTCTAAAGGTTTACCTATAAGGAAGGTAGAGTAGTTCCAATCTTATGCATTCAAGGCATCCCAGCTCAATGATTTGACATTAAGGTAGTAGCTGAAGGATCTTTGAATGCGGAAGTTCATTCCCCAATCCACTCTATTGAATATCAATGGTGAGAATGGATTGGAGGATGAACTCCCTTGAGAGAAAGGGCTTAGGGTATAAGATGTAAGTTGAAACATATAAAAGCTCTCTCTTTTCTCTCTTACAGCAACAAAAGATAAGTCCTCTATATATAGGCAAAAAGCTCCAACAGATATAAAACGGTCACATTTATGACAGAGTTCGATATCATCGAGCAGGTTCGATATCATTGAGCGTATACTCTCGATAGCATCGATGGTCTGCTCGATGACTCGGTCTCGATGTCATACGCTTTTGAAACTTCTTGCCAATTGGTCGATGAATCGAAATAGTTGTCACCGTCATTGGATTTCGAACTTCGATTTCATCGATGACACGATCGATTAATCGACACATGAAAAATGAGAGAGACTTGACTTTGAGATATTTCAGGTTTTCATGAATGATCGGGGGAACCGTCGAGATCATCGGAATTTGAATGTTGATGATATCGAGATCAGAGTCGATGCATCGATAAATCCAGCGGATTTGACTTTAAGCTTGCTGGACGATTTGTGTCCTAGTTCGATGCAATCGACCTGGTGCCGATCTCATCGATATTTGAATATCGATTCTATCGAAGGGCCCCCAATCATAGTTAAAAATAACCTGAAATATGTATTGTAAGAAATGCGCGCCCACAATCGATATCATCGATGGATCTCCGATCTTATCGATATTTGAATTCAGATCATAACGGAAGAGCATCGATGCTATCGAAGAATTTTGTGATTTTCTTTAAAAAAAATAGGGGCGCCGGAAATCTATCTGTCTATCTTATCGAGCCACTCTCGATGGACTCGAAATTTGAATATCGATGATATCGATATGTGTATCGATACATTGATAATTCATCCAGTTATGTTGTGAAGTTGCTGGACATATTTAGTGCTTTTATCGATGATATCGATAGGTGTATCGATACATCGATAAATCCGTCCAGATGAATATTTAGTTGCTGGACATTTTTGGTCCTCTTATTGATAATATCATTAAGGTATCGAGGACATCGACAGAGCAGGTCGATCATATCGAGGGTGTTTCGATAAGATCGACAAGGCAAGAAAAACATAGAGATTTTCCTATTTTGAAAAAGTTTTCTCACCACAAAAACCCTAAGATGTCTATCTTGTTTTAAGGGTTTTAATCACCTGGTGTTTTAGGACATGGGATGTGAGGCTATGATTTACCTATTGCGAGCTTCCACACATCCGGTTGAGGCAGACACTTGAAATAATCTTCCTATCGAGCTCTGTAGACAGTCTGACCCATCATTCACGTAACTTGACAAACCAGGGCACAAGTAGGTTCACTTTCAATCTCCCCCTTTGTCAATTATGTGACAAAATACCCAAAATACCTTAGAACACTTCTAGACACACCCTAAATTGTGTGTACATGCATTTACACAATTTTACAAATTTTCTACCCCATGTACACATTCTAGAAGTATCTGCTCTCCCTTACTTCAAAAACTCCCCTTTTCTTGCAGCTGCTCCCCTTACACCTGCAACAACATAGATAGCTACACAATTTTACGTTCGAGGTGTTTGAATTATTGTCCCCCTTTTTGTCAGTCATTGGCAAAGGGATAGCAAGTGATATTGACTGAAGTGTTAAAGCATATGGGAGAACCATCAGGTAGAAGCAAATCATTGATGTTTTAAAAGTTAACGCATTTTAGCCAAACATCAATCTCAGAATGAATGCATATTAGATAAGATATAGCAGTTTTCAATCATATGCAAACCATAACTTGATAAACCAGGAGAAAATTAACACACATATGGCAATAAAAGATATGAATTTTGTGCAGCCATAAAAGGACCAAAACTGCCTCAGATAGCAGTAAATTTCAAATAAAAAATGTTCAGTCCTATTCAAAATATAAATATATATATATATATATATACTGCTCCACATAGCAGTAACCAAAAAGTTGTCAAGCCCGCATATAGACACCCACCAACATCCATCAACATAAGCCCAGCCTTGGGCATATACAACCAAAAAAAAAATCTAGAAGGCTGACATGCACACCAATGAAAGCGAAGAACATCCAAAAAGATACTGATGTTCAAATGTGATATAAGAGTAAGGTGTGTATGATAGCATGTATGAACCAGCCTTACAGAGTAGAGTAAGATGGCATCGTGTCGTCTCGTCGGCACGTCATCAGATCCACCAGCTGTTGCACCGACTGTTGCACTTTGTGGACGACTTGCTCCAAGACAGTCAGCTGCTCCCGTACAGAATGAATATCTCTCTGTATTGCCCCGATTCTGTCCAGTTTGAACCTTTTGCTATGCCCGGCTGATGATGTGGACGGAGCTAGGTCAGGTCAGGAGGTGCATCTTCACCCATTGCAGCTTCTTCCATAGGATCCCCACCTTCTCCGTCAGCTTCTTCCACCTGGATTTTTTCCTCCGGGTTCTCTTGGTATTCATGAAACTCCAAGTCCATTATCCGGATATTTCTTTTATTGAAAACTTGGAGCGGGAATACCGGATCAGTAGTTGATGGAAACCGGATTTTGTCGCATAACATGTTAATAATCCAGGGGTATGGTAGATGGAGATCTCTAGATGTGTGAATGACATTTACCAACTGGGAGACAATGATAGATGGTAGGCAGATCCTTGAACCTTTGGCAACAGAGTACACGATCATGGTCATGAGCCTGGTGAGATCAGATCTGTTGGTACTTCGGGGATAGATGTTAGTAGCGAAGATACCATGCAAGATTCGAAATCTGAGATCCATATACCTGGCTTTTAATGCATTCCCTTGATGCCAGGGGATGTCTCTACCATTGCACAGATACTTCGTAACCTTGGATCAAATGTCCATGTCATCTAGATTCATCTTTGGGATACCTTCTGGGACCATGTGGAGTCCGATAGTTTCAGCTATTGTAGCTGGTGTGATAAATGCATCATCACCACCCAAAGATACCATGAACGAAGGAGGGTCAGCCACTGGTGAATGACATGCAACAAGGAAGTTGTATGTTCTCTCAAGTTGGCATGGCCCACCAAAGTTCAGAACAGGCAGCCAATCTATTGCGGCAAACAGGGGTTCCAATTTGTATGGTTTGAGGCATTCCCTATCAACCCTTCTTTCTTGAATAAGCTTCCTGCCCGTGTATTTGGGTGGTCGTGAACTCGCTTCAGTTGCAGGAGGTGGTGCCAGCGATTCGGTTTAGGACCCACCTCACGAAGTCTGTGATCTTTGTCGAGTGGGGATCCCACTTTCAGGGGCCTTCGATCTTTCTCTAGATGCAAGGACTTTTTATTAGGTAGCGCTTGAAGACTCCCCCTGACCGGATACAACCCCTTTGTCCTTTCCCATATGTTAGACAGAAAGTTCAGAGATTTGGGAAAGACGACAAAAATAAAAAAAAAATGACAAAAATGGCAAATACCCAAAATAGAAAGGCCTCTTGACATGTTAGAAGGGTATTACTGGATTTGTAGAATGATTTGAGTAATCTGACGTGGCTTCAACTGGTTTGGTCGAGAGAATCGAGCAGAGAAAGTGACAATGAAACCCTTGAGAAAATGACCCCCTTTTTCGTTTCTCTTGCTTTTATCGGGCGGCATCTTTCGATATGACCGATCATTGTTTCGATAATATCGAGAGATTGCTTATCGATACCATCGAGTCTGTCTTCGATATCATTCTTGGCCATCCGACTGTTCATATCCTAAAGAGGTGTCGATAATATCGATCTTCTATCGATGAATCGAGAATGTCATATCGATAGTCCAATCGCCGATGGATGATTCTATATTTTCAGACGATCCTTCAAGTATGCTCTTAATATTTCTATGAAACAACAATATACTTGGCAAAATTATGTACAATCACTGTACACAGCAAAATTATAAACATATAAAATGTTTATATACAAAAGATTGAGGTAAAGGACCTCAAATTTATCATTTCAAGCTTAAAAAAAAAACTCATTTTAGCACATGTTCAGATCTTGAAACAAGATCTGTACTACTTCTTTCTTACCCATTTACTTTTGTTAACCAATTTGGGTGGTGATGCACAGGCATTTTTATCCACATTCCCAAGAAGACTTTTGACTTTTTGTATTTCTCTGGTTAATGAATTTCCATGTTTTTGACCAGAGTTGGGTTGAGTCCTCTTTGGTGTTATGCATTCAAATTTATAATGTCTTGAATCACCACACAAATGACATACTGGAGTTGTTCTGATTTTACTTCCAGAAGCAGCAGATTTTTCATTTTTGGGAGCTGCATTTCCAGTCTTTGATTTATGTTTTTCATATCCAAGCCCGCTTTTATCCTTTCCAAGTCTTCCCATTCCTAACAAATTTTCCATCTTTTCGCCACTTTGGGAAAACTTGTAGTTTATCTTGGCTATCTTCTTGGATTCTTCTAAATTAAACAGGAGTATATGATTTTCATTTTGAAGAAGTATATTTTTATCTTTTAATTGCTCAACCTGTTTATTTAGTTTCTCAGACTCATTTTTAAGAAGAGTATTAACTTGTTCAAGTCTATCGTTATCCATATGATATTACTGCAGATCATTTATCACATGTGTGTTGATTTCCAATGCTTTATCCAAGTCTTTCTGCAGCAACTTGCTTTTGTTCTCTGCTATTCCAAGTCTTTTGAGGATATTGATGCTATGAATATAAAGTTGATTATAGGCATCTTGCAGTTTATCCTCTTCGATCTCTTTTTCTTCTTTTTCTTCAATTTCCTCATTGTCAAATGAAAATGATTCAGTGGCTAGCTGTACTTTCTCATTCTCAGATTCAGTGGGGATGATTGAAGTAGTGGAGATCATGAGTATTTTCAAAGATTTCTGATCTCCGTCGCTTTCTGAGTCACTAAATTCTGAATTTGACTCCTCAGTATCATCCCACGTGGCGGAAATAGCCTTACCCTTGGTTTTTCTGTTTGGGCATTCGGTAGATAGGTGTCTATACTCGTGACAGGTGTAGCATTGAGGTTCTTTGGTTCTTTTACCAAATTTGCCTAAATTTGCCTGCAGGTGGTTTGTTGTTCACCTTTTTACCTCTAGAGGGATGACCGCGATTCTTTTGAAAGAATCTTTTGAATCTTTGTGCCAGCAGAGCCACTTCTTCATCTTCATCTTCCTTTTCACTTCCACTGTCCTTATGTATTGTTTTCTTTGAAGTTTTTAGGACAGTGTTTTTGGATTTTTGGGATTAAGTGAAGTATAGTTCAAAAGTTTGTAGGGAACCTACTAGTTCTTCTACTTTCATCTCGTCTATGTTCCTACACTCCTCAATAGTTGTTACTTTGGGATTAAACTGCTCCGGTAGAGATCTCAAGATTTTTCTACAGATTTTAGGTACCGGAACTTTCTCTCCTAATCCACCCATGGAGTTACAAATAATATTTAGCTTTGTATGGAACTACATAAATGTCTCATTCTTTTCCATTCTGAGATTTTCGAACTGTGAAGTTAAGAGTTGTAGTTTGGATCACTTCACAGTACTTGTGCCTTCATAGGTTGTTTTCAATAAATCCCATACTTCCTTGGATGTCCCACACATGCTTATCTGATTAAATATATCCTGGGACATGGCACAGTAGATGGCATTCATAGCTTTAGCTTCAGAAGTCTGTTTATCTTTATAAAACACTGTCCACATCTCTTTGGATTTGGGTTTTGTGCTAGTTGTGCCACTATCCAATACAACTTGATCCGTTGGTGGCACATATCCATTTTCAACTATATCCCAAACGTCATGATCCAAAGATCTCAGAAAGTAGTGTATCCTAGCTTTCCAGTATGCATAATTTGAGCCATCAAATACTGGAGGCCTGGTGACTAATGAGCCCTCTCCTTTGGCCATATTCCAAACTTCAGTCAAGATCACTCTCTAGGCGGTGAAGCCCTTGAAGAGAGACCCGCTTTGATACCAATTGAAATAGGGGTGAAGACTGCTTGAGTTGAAGTCAGAATATGCCAATATCTCCTAGAGGGGGGTGAATAGGACTTTTTAAAGATTTATGAGTTATATTAAAAATCCTATCACTCTAATCCTATTATGTATGCAATTTTCAGGATTACTCAAACGTAACTCTACTAGCTTCCAAGCCAGGTAGAGGATCCAATCACAAACTAATCAAGATATAGCAATATGCAACTTAGTCTATGTTGGATGTGACTGTGTATGTGTATGAGATGTGATCAAATATATAAATATAAATGTATTGTCGTAATTCACACATATAAAAAAGCAATTACAAACAAAGTCATTTTATAGTGGTTCAACGATGAGTCTACTCCACTCCCGGCTGTCGCACTCAACCCTTGAGTGTACTGGATTTCATTAAGGAGGTTTCCCAGGGTTCACCTCAAACCTAAGGTTTTAAATCAGGTTCACCTTCAACCTTTACACAGAGGTTTCTACTCGGTTCACCTCTAACCCTGGAGTTTCACTGGTTCACTCCTAACCAGATGTTTATGCTCTCCATAGAGCAAGGGTCCACACAACGCACCCAGAGGTTTCTACTCGGTTCACCTCTAACCCTGGAGTTTCACTGGTTCACTCCTAACCAGATGTTTATGCTCTCCACAGAGCAAGGGTCCACACAACGCACCCACAACGTACACTCCCGCCGGAGGCCTCCTACGAGGGCTTCAAAGGGTGAGAACCACTTAAGACCCAATCCTAGAAAGGAATGATCACAAGTATCCTCTTGGACTCTAAATACTTACAGATAAGTTGATGAGTCCCATTAAGCACAATGCCAAAGACCTCTTCCTTCTTGTTGACGAAAAGTCTTCTGCTCCTTTGATCCGCAACACAAAAGATATACCAAGACTAGGCTTAGGGTTGGGTCAAGGTTAGGATGGAATCCTACTCTCTAAAGGTTTACCTATAAGGAAGGTAGAGTTCTAATCTTATGCATTCAAGGTATCCTAGCTCAATGATTTGACATTAAGGTAGTAGCTGAAGGATCCTTGAATGCGAAAGTTCATTCCCCAATCTACTCTATTGAATATCAATGGTGAGGGTGGATTGGAGGATGAACTCCCTCGAGAGAAAGGGCTTAGGGTATAAGATGTAAGTTGAAACACACAAAATCTCTCTCTTTTCTCTCTTACAGCAACAAAAGATAAGTCCTCTATATATAGGCAAAAAGCTCTAATGGATATAAAACGGTCACATTTATGACAGAGTTCGATATCATCGAGCAGGTTCGATATCATCGAGTGTATACTCTCGATAGCATCGATGGTCTACTCGATGACTCGGTCTCGATGTCATACGCTTTTGAAACTTCTTGCCAATTAGTCGATGAATCGAAACAGTTGTCGATGTCATCAGATTTCGAACTCCGATTTCATCGATGACACGATCGATTGATCGACACATGAAAAATGAGAGAGACTTGACTTTGAGATATTTTAGGTTTTCATGAATGATCGGGGGAACCGTCGAGATCATCGGAATTTGAATGTCGATGATATCGAGATCAGAGTTGATGCATCGATAAATCCAGCAGATTTAACTTTAAGCTTGTTGGACGATTTGTGTCTAGTTCGATGCAATCGACCTGGTACTGATATCATTGATATTTGAATATCGATTCTATCGAAGGGCCCCCGTCATAGTTAAAAATAACCTGAAATATCTGCTGTAAGAAATGTGCGCCCACAATCGATATCATCGATGGATCTCCGATCTTATCGATATTTGAATTCAGATCATATCGGAAGAGCACCGATGCTATCGAAGAATTTTACGATTTTCTTTAAAAAAATAGGGGCGCTGGAAATTTGTCTGTCGATCTTATCGAGCCACTCTCGATGGACTCAAAATTTAAATATCGATGATATCGATATGTGTATTAATATATCGATAATTCGTCCAGTTATGTTGTGAAGTTGCTGGACATATTTAGTGCTTTTATCGATGATATCGATAGGCGTATCGATACATCGATAAATCCGTCCAGATGAATATTTAGTTGTTGACAGTTTTGGTCCTCTCATCGATAATATCATTAAGGTATTGAGGACATCGACAGAGCAGGTTGATCATATCGAGGGTGTTTCGATAAGATCGACAAGGCAAGAAAAACATAGAGATTTTCCTATTTTGAAAAAGTTTTCTTACCACAAAAACCCTAAGATGTCTATCTTATTTTAAGGGTTTTAATCACCTGGTGTTTTGGGACATGAGACATGAGGCTATGATTTACCTATTGCGAGCTTCCACACATCCGGTTAAGGTAGACGCTTGAAATAATCTTCCTATCGAGCTTTGTAGACAGTCTGACCCATCATTCACGTAACTTGACAAACCAGGGCACAAGTAGGTGCACTTTCAGGTCCCACCATAGTGATCATTGGTTAAATCTGAACCGTCCATCATGATGAATAGATGAATCTGACCAAGATCATCAGCGTTTTCACACGAGTTTCACACACACGGGTGAACAACCTCGTCCGCAAATAGTGCTTGTGTGCACAATTTTTGTAAAAAAAATGGAAGCTGTTCTGCCTTCCCGCTGCCACGCTGGCAATCCAGGAGAGTTTTTCTCCTGTTATCTTAGCCATCCACTGAAGAAAATCTCGGCTGTCTAAGTCCACCAATCGCGAAGTGCCAGCTGTATGAATAAAAGACAAAAGCATTAGAAGAGCTGGGAGCCCTAGATCAAATCCCAACCATTTACTCTCGATCCAGTGGCTTGGGGTTCGTTAGGGCAACACCGTATAAGGGATAAACCCAACAACAACCTCTTTCCTTCGATTTCCATGCGGCACCCCGAGAAAATCGGCCACAAGCTCCTTCCTTCCAACCCATCAATGAAACACCATTGGAGCTTTGATTCAAAGCTTCCCCTTGCTCCTTAGAGCTAAGACAGACCGTCTACAAGCAACGAAGTGAAGAGATGTCCACAGATTTTTGATTCGCCATTGGAGACGCACCATCTCCCATGCCGCACCAAATCGAGTCTGACTTGGTTCGAGCATCCAATGCTCGGGCTCTCTTTGTTTGGAGATATTTTAGTTGTGGAAGAAAAGGAGAAAACATAAAGAAGAAATGGGAGAGAAGAAGAAAACAAGGAGAGAAAGAATATATAGAGAGAGAGAAAGGAAAGTAGGAGTGTGCGTGAAGGGAAGAAGATTTCTTCTGGTGAATGCCTAACTAACCGCACCAGCTGAGCCACGCCTGTGCAAACCCGCCGCTCCAGGCACACCATCCTCGCTAAATCTCCCGACCACCCCCAGCACAGTCAGTCGTCTCCAGCAGTTTTGCATCTGTCGTTGATTGGAAGCATTCATCTGACCATAGAACTTCCTCGATCAGTTGGCAATCACAGGTAACTGACCATTATTTCACTAAGTTTTAAGATCGAGTCGCGAGCGAGTCATTAGCTCTCTGACTCGATCTAAACTTGTATTTCAGGACAAGGCCCTGACTTAAATCAGACCTGGAGTACATTTTGCCTCAATCTCTATGTCAATCACAACCGGTTGTTGGGGTATCACACTCAACTCGATAGTGGGTGACCTTATGAACACCCAACTTAGTCATTAGCGAGTCATCATTTTATTGACTCAATCAGCCTCTGAATTGCAGAGTGAGGCCCCGAGAAGTGTAAACACAATAAGAAACCTATCTAGATCTAATCTACACTGCCTCCTAATCCACACTCAAATAGATTGTTGGTTGAGAATCCCCACCGAGTCAACTCGGTACAGACTCATTGTTTGGTTAGGTCCAAACCTTGTTAGAAGTACTCAACAAAAGTAGGAAAGAAGGAAAGAGTAAGGAAGGGAATGATGAAGAAAGGGAGAAAAGAAAGCGAGTGGAGATCATATGACTCTCCTGAGTCAAGTCGTCAAGTCAACTATCAAATTTTGGTGAGTTCGATCCCATGAATTTTAGCTTTAAATTTTATTTTAAAATGTGAAAAGTTGATTTAGACCCTTGTTTGAAATATAGGAAGTTTTGATTCCCAAACGCCTCGTTAGATTGTGAAATGGGTATCGGGTTGTGTTGGAAACCAACTCAAGGGAGTCGTCATACTTAGAATGCAAAATGAGCAAGTAAATTCATCGAGAAAGGTGAGGATCACCCTTCAAGCTTTGCTACATCTTGATAGTTAACATAGTTTATTTATATTAATTGATTGCTTAATATAGTATTAAGAGGCAATGATAAGGAATGGTAGTCTCTACATGTAAAGTCATTCATAAATGATTGTTGATTGGACTTTAATTCAATTATATGAACATGATTATAGATCTCAATTACCTTTGTTTAGATTAAAATGAACATTTAAATGTCTAAGTTTTATTCATATTATACATGGCTCATTTCACCACTTGCGATTACTTTATGGTGTTTTTGGTGGTCCTCGAGCTAGTGGTCATTTATCTTGATAAGATTAGATAGAATGTTTGTTGTGGAATTACCATCTTGTGGATCCCTAGTGCCTTTGTGGCTTTATGGGGATAATCCCATTTTTATTACATCCTTGAGATGAACCATTTGCCCTGGCGGTTTTGATAGATTATTTTCCTACATGGCTTTGACGGACCACTTTCTTACAACCTTGCGATGGTAAGTTCCACTCGTAGAACTATAATTGGCCACTAGTTTCATGGATTACCTTTAAACACCCTATTTGCTAGCCTCATGAGCCAGGGATGATGGAATGGGACACTATGCCTGAGCTGTCGGCCTATGCTGGGTGACAAACCCCCCATAGTGACCTTTGAGCTTTCTTAAAGTGTTTGTTTGAAATTGGAATAATAATGGTTGGGCTAATCATGCATTTTCATGACATATATTATTATGGTCTTTTTCGGGTGGTTAATTCTCCTTGGGCGTACCTTTGTGTATTTTTCCGGGTGACTAATCCTTCTTGAGCGATCTATATATTATTACGGTCTTTTTCGGGTGGTTAGTTCTCCTTGGGCGTACCTTTGCGTATTTTTCTGGGTGACTAATCCTCCTTGGACGATTTATGTATTATTACGGTTTTCTCTAGGTGGTTAGTTCTCCTTGGATGTACCTTTGCATATTTTTCCGGGTGACTAATCCTCCTTAGGCGATCTATGTATTATTATAGTCTTTTCTGGGTAGTTAGTTCTCATTAGGCGTACCTTTGCATATTTTTCTAGGTGACTAATCCTCCTTGGGCGATCTATATATCATAGTCTTTTCTAGGTGACTAGTTCTCCTTGGGCGACTTTTTACCAGCTAGATGTGCATCCCCAGGTTTGTGAGCATGTGCATACATCCATGCATTTAAATAAGATTATTTTGTATGATTTATTTAATGAATGCGTATTTGTTGAACCTCACCTGATTTTCATGATAATCATTGTGTAATATTTGTTATATACTGACTCTGATAACTATGCTTAATTATCTTGATGATGTGATAAATCTTGGGGGTTATACCTCACTGGATAGTCATTGACGCTATCAAACCGTACTCAGTGTGCATGAGACGCAGATGACACGCATACTGGCGTTCATATGGGATGGGAGGAGCCAGATGATCTTACAACTCCTTATTCCTGATTTCATTTATATTTAATTTGTATTGTCACGTTTATAAAAGTTAAGACATTGATTTGTATAAGTTTTTGAGTAACCGCTTGAAACATTGGTTATGTATATTTGGACTCCCTCTAATATCTGATTTATTTCCATCCCGCTATATTATTAACTCTGATAAAAGAAAAAATGCATGTGAAATTTAAGTTACAGTTAAAGGTTAACACTCGGATTTTTTGAAAAACGAGTAGTGTACTCGGGTTCCAGGAACCGGAGTGTTACAGTACTTACTTGGGAGAAGTGTCATTTCATGGTTCATAAGGGAATTGTCCTTGGACATATTATCTCATCCAAAGAAATCGAGGTGGATAAGGCAAAAATTGATCTTATCTCTAACCTACTGATGAGGGTCGAATATTGCATATTAGACCCCAACTATTACCTGATTTGACGTACATGATAATGCTTAATGCCATGTTTTAATTGTGTTTTTATTACAGGATGAAATCAGGAGCATGGATTGAAAAATGATATTAAAAGCATGGATTTGATGCTCCAAAATCACCAGAGCACGGGATGAACCTCAGAAGACCAATAATGAAGATTTTGCACGCTTGAGATCGGAGGAAAGCAAGCCAAAGGGGCCCGAAAAGGGTCCAGAATGCAAGATCACATGATTCCCGCCATCCAATCAGTCCGAAACTTCATACATGAGATTAGGGACATAAATTAACCGTACATTTCAAATTTCAGCCCTCGTGTCACTATGGAAGTGCCCCAACAGACAAATCATCCCACAAACCATCGATTCTGGGCCCACCTATAATCTGGATATGCTTCAAATTCGGTCTCATCCCGTTTTATGAGGTGAGAAAACAGATGGTCGGATCAGATTGGCCATAATTATCAAGATGGACCCCACATGATGGTGAGTGTACACCATACACAAAGTGCACTCGGTGTGCATCGGATGACAGTCGAAGTCGGTCGTCACGAAGCGCGCTGACCGACCTTTTTCCGCAATTTCAAAAATTCGCCAGCAAGCGACTGGCCGACCGATGGGTTTCGGTTGTGGGCCCCACACGTCCATAAAAACATCAATCCGGGCCGTCCATCAGGTCCAGGTGAAGCATATTAACATTTCTAGGTGGCAGAATTGCGAACGGTCGTCAGAGAGTAAAATTTAGCCGTTCGAATGCAGTTGAACTGGTGAAATATCACATGGGCCACGTTACCAGCACTTTAAAACCAGCCATCTTGGAACGGTTTGTGACGAAGAGACTAATGGACGGCGTGGATTTCTCAACAAAACATCATGGTGGACCCCACCATTTACGCAGAGGAGCCGCCCGCGTCACCTTCTCGCAAGTAGTTCGTTTCGTTCTGGCGACGAACGGACCATTGTCTGTTTTGCGGTTGCTAGTGGGCCCCACACGTGTCCCTTCTGGCCGATCCAATCCGTCCATCTTGAAGATGGGCTTGAGCACTACAAAACCATGCTACTACTTTGCTCCCATGCGTACACACGTGTGCAGTACAGAGGCCACAAAAGGGTTGCTCTGCAACGTCCAAAACTGATCTTTTTGTGTTTTCTTCCCTGGCCGTATCATTGGACGTTCAAAACTACCTATTCTTGACCGAAATTTCGTCCCGAATCCAATGGACGGGGTGGATTTTCCAGAAGACACTTCTATGGGGCCCACCGATCACGACAAATGAAAGGGTGCGAAAGTTTTGCACAAATTTGGAAATTCGGTTTTCCGTGCGGTTGTGGGCCACCATCTTTGATCATATGGCAGATCTAAACCGTCTCATCATGTAGAGGACCCAAGAAAGTCCTAAGGGACGGTGTTTGTTGGAATTTAAACGAGGAAAGTATGGTGATTTGAGGTCCCGAACTTGGTGCAAAAGGAATTTTGTGCGCATGCGAAGTTTTCCCAAATCCGAATTTCACCACTCCACCACTCCATCAGCTATAAAAAGAGTTGCAAAACATGAGGAAGGGCATTAGAGAAATTGAAAAAAGTGGAGAATTCCAGATCTAGAGCAAAGGAGAGAAGAAAAAGAAGAAAGAAGAAAGAGAGAAATTGGTTTGATGTTTGTTATTGAATTTTATTTATCCATATGTTTAATGGATTTTATGGGTAACTAATCTCTCGCCTTTAATTTGAGATGAAACCCCTAATTTGAACACCTCTTTTTCTATGTTGATTTTATTTTAATTAGATTGGTTTGTTTCTTTCCTTAGTGTGCTTGATTGCTTTAAATTCTATACTTCTCCATCTATGAACTTGATCGAGTCTATGGATGGATGTGGTCCGGATGCTTATTCTAGGTGCTTGTATCGATCATGAACGAGGTGTTCTGTAGAGGAAGAAAGATGAATGCATATTCCATATGCCCGATTTGGACATGGGATATGTTATTCACATCATTGCTTGAAGGAATTAGACAATCTGTATGCCCGATTAAGGACACAGATTGTGCTTTCTCTAGATAAGCTAGATCAATCTATATTAAAGTGAATTAACAGACAAAACAAGGGTTGGGATAATTAGGGGTGGATTCGAAAGTCCTAGTGCTCTTTCTCTTATTGAATTTTCTTCCCTATCCTCAATAGTTATTTTCCATAAATTTGTGTTAGTAATTTGTTCCATTATTTGTTGAATTAGTTAAGGAGGATCACAGATTTGAATTGTGACGATCAGTCCTCGTGGGATTCGACCTCGATCTTACCGAGTTATTACTACATCACAACCCTATACTTGGGGAGTGAACACCTACCTCCACCTAAGAACATATGGAACGTGCGATCCTTCTTAGGATACGTCGAGTTTTACAGAAGATTCATAAAGGACTTTAGTCTCATCTCTCATCCTTTATGTAATCTACTTTAAAAGGATGCACTATACGAGTGGACTGAGCCATGTCAAGAAGCTTTCACTAAGCTTTAAGGGCATGTTGACCAGTGCACCCATCATACAGCCATCCGACTAGAGCATTCCTTTTGAACTTATGTGCGACACGTTTGATTATGCTCTTGGAGCGGTTCTAGGTCAGAAAAAAGATAAGAAACCCTATGTTATTCACTATGCGAGTAAGACTCTAAATCCTACCCAAGTGAACTACTCGACTACGGAAAAGGAACTCTTGGTCGTAGTGTTCGCTTTGGACAAATTTAGGTCATACTTGATCGGATCCAAGATCGTTATTACACGGATCACGTGGTGCTCAAGTATCTTTTGTCTAAGAATGATGCTAAGCCCCGCCTAATAAGATGGATCCTTCTACTCTAGGAATTTGACCTAGAAATAAAAGATAAAAAGGGAGTAATGAACATAATGGCTAACCATCTTTCTCACCTTAACCCTTATGATTTCCTTGAGACGACAAATATCAATGACATGTTCCCTGACGAATAGTTGTTCAGAGTCTCCCATTCACCTTAGTTCGCTGATCGCTAATTATCTTGCCATAGGTTTCATACCAACACATTAGACTGCGCAAGATAAGAAAAAAAATTTCACTAAGGTGCACAACTTTTTCTGGGATAATTTATATTTGTTTAAATATTGCCCAAACCAAATTTTAAGGAGATGTGTGCTAGGCGATGAGCATCAAAGTGTCATCTCCTTTTGTCACTCACAAACTTGTGGTAGTCACTTTTCTGCTAAAAAGACCATGACCAAGATTTTACAGTGTGGCTTTTACTGACCCACTATGTTCAGAGACACTTATGAGTTTTGCAAAGCTTGTGAGCGTTGTCAGAAATTGGAAGCGTTGTCCCGTCGAAATATGATGCCTTTAAGTCCCATTCTTATCATAGAGGCATTTGATTGCTGGGGCATCGATTTCATAGGACCATTCCCCCAATCTTTTGGGAATCTATATATTTTGCTCGCTGTAAACTATGTTACTAAATGGGTCAAAGCAATTCCGTGTCAGAATAATGACCATCGCATGGTCATTAAATTCATAAAAGAAAATATCCTTTCCTGATTCGGAACTTCTCGAGCCATCATTAATGATAGGGGCTCAAACTTTTGTAATAGACCATTTGAGAGTTTAATGAAGAAATATAGTATCTCTCATAAGGTGAGCACCTTATACCACCCACAGACAAGTGGGCAAGATGAGATTTCCAATAGGGAGATTAAACACATTTTAGAGAAAATGATTAACCCTGACTGTAAGGATTGGTCAATCCGATTGACCGATGCCTTATGGGCTTAACGTACTACTTTAAAACCCCTATTGGAATGTCTCCCTTTAGACTTGTCTATGGGAAGGCTTGCCACTTGCCTGTGGAGTTGGAACATAGAGTCTACTGGGCGATCAAAAATCTGAATGACGTTGGCTCGCTACGCAAACTTCAATTTAATGAACTTGAAGAAATTCAGAACGATGCGTATGATAACTCAAGAATTTACAAGGACATGATGAAAGCATTTCATGACCAACACATTCTGCGAAAATCATTCACTCTAGGTCAGAAAATCCTTCTGTATAATTCTCAATTACATCTCTTTCCAGGTAAGCTCCAATCTCGTTGGACCAGCCCTTTCACCGTTATCAATGTTTATCCTCATGGGGTTGTTAAGATTCAGAATCCAGACAATGGCCATAACTTTAAAGTAAATGGATATCGATTAAAGCCATTCGTCGAGAAATTTGATGCAAAGGATATGTCCATGCCTTTGACTGATCTTGTTTACCAGGATTGATTTCCTAGTCTGATGGAGGTATAGGTAGGTTTACCGCTTTCATAGGACTAGGGTAGTTTGCTTTATGTTGTTCTAAGTTAGTCAGTTTTATGCCATTAGGTTAGTTTACTTTCTACATTGTTTTAGTTTACTTTTGTTGGTTTCTCTCTTCTACTGACCCGCTCTTACGCTGATATCTTGGAAAGCCTCTTGATTCTTTCGTCTAGGTACTATCTTTCCATCACTTCTCTTTTACTTTCGTTGTCCCACTTGCATTGCATGCTTATTTCTTTTTTACATTGAGGACAATGTAGATTTTAGGTTGGGAGTGGGCGATCAAGTCACCTAATCAGTGTTTTCTTGGCTCTGAGAAAAATTTGTGATTTTTTTTTTTTGATATTCTTGTGCATTCGAAGTGATTTTAACGGCCATCGTTGATTTAGAATTATAAGATATGTGATGTTGGTAATTTATGACTCTTAGATTCAGTTATCTGTTAGATTTCACAATTAAATTCAAGTTATTAATCCATGATTAGAAGTTTTAAACAGTGATCAAATCATGATTTCACATGTCACATCTCGTTTACACATTGAGGTTTCAGTTCGATATTGAAGGATTAACTTGGTAATCACTAAGCATGAAAGGAACTAGCCTGAAAATTTTGTCCATCATGCTTGTAAAGAAGAACTGAAAGAATGGTCTTCACCATAGGTTTGCTCCCTATAGGTGAAGGTTCGGTTCCCCAAGGTTGACATTCAGAAATTGTTTGGTGACTGATCTTCACCATAAGTTTGCTCCCTATAGGTGAAGATTTGATTCCCCTACTTGGAGTCATTTTTAATGGAAAAATCAAAAGTTGGTAGGATGATCTGTAAGGTAAGTTTTGGTTTAGGATTTGGTTGTCCTGAATGCTCTTATTGGTTACCAATGATATCATGAAATAACGAATTGAATATTAATGTTGATAAGCCAGGATTATACTATATACTCATGGATCCTAATGTTTTAAAATTTTTTTAATTGATGTATTAATACTTTGAACTTGATTATGAAGTCTATCATGTGCCTTAGTATAGGAGAAAGTAACGCCTAACATTCATGAATCTTCGACTTCTAGTATTTGGATTGTTTTCAAAAATCACTCGAATTTATAGAAATTGTCATGTAATTCTTAAATTATTTTTCGTATACTTTGCTCGAGACTAGCAAAATGCTAGTTGGGAGTTGTGTTGAGGGTCAAATATTGTATATTAGACCCCAGTTATTACCTAATTTTATGAACATAATACTGTTTAATAGCCTATTTTAATCGTGTTTATGTTGGAAGGTGGATTTATAAGCGTGGATTGAAAAAGATGCTAAATGCATGAAATTGATGCTCTAGAATTAACAAGGTAAGGGACGGACTCCAGGGGACCGAGATCGAGGAATTTACACGGCCGAGATTCGAGAAAATCACGTTACTCGCGTTAAACAGGCCTGAAAACCGTCCAGAATGCAAGATCACAAGGTTCCTACAATTTGTTTGGATTGAAACTTCATATATGGCCTGATGACTATAAATTAACCATACACGTCAAATTTTAACCACTGGACCCTTGTGGAAATGACCCAACAGATAGATCAGCCCACAAATAGTCAAACTACGGCCACCTGATATCTGGATATGCTTCACTTTTGGTCTCAACCCATTAAATGAGCTGGAACAGCAAATGGACAGAGCGGATTTCTCAAACATCGAAGTGGGACCCACTTTACATGATGAAAGTGTGCATAACACACATGCACAGGAGGTGCACCAGACCGACAGAAACGGTCAGCGGTCGCTGACCCAATCCAAATTCGAAAATCTGAATTTACGCAACAGGGAGTTGCGGTCGACTCCTGGTGGGCCACCATCATCACATGTTTTAAAGATCCATACCGTTCAGTGGGTTCACGAGGTCAAACCGACTGTACCTTGATCCTTTTCTTGCTTTGCTCGGATGCTGCATGAACATGAAGGTGTAGACACAGTGTTGGATGGTGCCAAGAAAAATGACGTGAGTCTCGACGAAGGTGATCCAAAACCAATCATGTCCGACCGATTTTTCATCGGCAATCGAATGGAGGGTCTGGATTTCGCAGATATCTTCACACATGGGTCCCACCAATCAACAGCACAGAGGCTGTGCGAACTCTGCTTCGCAACAGAGCCTACAGATGGTCCTTGTGGATCACTCACAAGATCTTTCAAGACGATCCACTCCATCCATCTTGATTAGGATGAAAAACCATCCATAGGGATGTTTTCTTTTTACAAAAACTGGGCCCAACGCAAATCGGTTGCATTGTTTTTCTGTTGCGAAAGATGTTACGTATGCTGCTGTGCGTAAACAGCACTTACGTATTCTCCACTGCCTTCAGCTATGCATAAACAGCACCGACGTCACCTCTTCAGCATCGACTCCATCAGCCTATAAAAGAAGAGAGAGAGAGAGAGAGAGAGAGAGCTAATTCATTCAAGTACCTACGGCTGGATCGTCAGTGAGAGATAGAGAGAAATAAACAATATTATTTCAGAATTTTATTTGCTTATTATACTGTTTCTTTTTATTATTATTTCTTTTGAGAGCTAGTCTAATCATGTTGGGCTAAAACCTCTTAGCTAGGACTAATAAGAGGTGAAGCTTGTGGTGTAATGGGAACAATTCTATGGCTTTGATTCATGTTAGACTGAATTGATATTGATTTAGTTTGATTAATAGGAATGCTTTCAGTTTTTAATGGTTTGTTGTGACTGAAATTATAATAGATTTGTGATGACTTTGAGTATCTCCTTTCTTTTATTTTGATTGTGAAGATAGGAATTCCTATTGTTCACCATCACCCCTTGGACATGGTTGGATGATGGAATCCTTCCTAACATTTATTTATCTTTCTAATTGGTTGTGGATGGGTTTAATTTTGTTGTTTGCTTTGTCTCATAGGCATGGTTTTGTGATGGAATCCATTCTAATTCTCATACCTCTCAGCTCTTTGAAAACTAGATCGAAGGAAGTTCAGATTGAGCTTTAGTGATATATCTTCTAATAGGATGAAGATGGGACTCAAAGTTCAGTTGAGTTCGTGAATCAATCGTAGATTTCCCTGATCTCTACAAGTGGATCCTCTGAATCTCTAGTTTCCTACCTTTGAATTTCACAAGTTTTAGATTATTATTTCGTCATTATTCACTCATATTCACCTGATTTAGATTACATCTTCTTCTAGTTCTAGTTCTGGTTACTTTCAGATTACGTACAAGATTCAGTCCCTATGGATTCGACCTCGGTCTTACCGAGATTATTACTACATCACAACCCTATACTTAGGGTGTGAACAGGGAGATTATTTCCATGTACACTCTTTCTAATCATATGGTCCTTCCGAATCACGAATGGGGTGATTTTTAGGCCTTTTCCCTAACATAAGATGACGAACCTAGTGTAGACACTCCACCCTGCGTGAGATGACCAATTGCAATAAGATCCAGGCTATGTGACTTGTAATTTTTTTCTCAAAATCAAGCCCAACTCTAATCCCTTCTAACTCAAAGCCAAGCCCAAAAACAAACCTAAAAATCCTAAGAAAACCCCATAGGAGTTTGTCCAAACCAAACCTAAAATCAGGCCCTGAGCCCACTCCACTTACTACTCACTCCTCTCAAGATGGCATAACAGATTAAATAATCTCAGACAGAGGTTATTTTTGGTTCATTGGAAATCCCATCAAATTACCTTTCTAACGAGCATAAGATCACTTAAATCCGATGAATATCAAGAGAGATATAACCAATTTACGAAAGCGGTATCACTGAAATTTGCAAGCCATGAAGGTCGCACCATCAAGTGAATTTGGTCATATTTTCAAGGCTCAAATGGACTCCAAATAAGGTGATTTCAGTCCCATTGAAAATTTATCAAATTACCTTTCCAATGAGCATATGAACATTGAAAATAGAGCTATAAGGAGAGAGATATGAGCATTTTAGCAAAGGGTGTTGATGTTTTATTTAAACCAACCTGATTTAAATGATTTTAAACTCGTAAGTATATGAATCAGGTGTAGATGCGGTACATATTACGAGATCATTCCCACGAGGACTAGTTGTCAAAATTTAAATTTTACGATTCTTCTTAACTAATCCAACAAATAGTTGAGCTAATGATTAAGTAAACTAATGAAAATCAATGTAAAATAACTGAGAGCAATAAGGAAAATTCAATCAAGGAGAATACTATGACTTTTGAATCCACCCCTAATTATCCTGACCCTTGTTGTACCTGTTGATTCACCCTGACTCAGATTGATATAAATTTAATAAATAAAGCACACTCTATGTCCTTGGTCGGGCACATAGAATGTATAATCCCTCAAAGCATAAGGATCACATCTTTCCATCCATAGTCAAGCATGAAGAGATGTAATTCCTATTTCTTTCTCTATAGGAAACCTGTTCATGGTCAGACACAAGCACCTAGAATAAGATTCCAAACAACATCCACATCTAGACTTTGGTTAAGCTCATAGAATGGAGAAGCACGGAGTTTTCGTGTAAGCACACTAGAGAAGGAAACAAATCAATCAAATCCAAATGAAATCAATAATAAGCGAGAATTATTCAAATTAGGGGCTTCATCTTAGCCCTAGCTACGGATTTTAGCCTAGCAAAGACATGATTAGGCTAAATATCATCAAAAATAATAATAATAAGAAGTACTAAAAATCTAAGAAATTTGAAATACTCTCTCTCCCTGCTCCACGTCTAGCCACAAGCCGAGCCTCCCTTTTTCTCTCTTTTTCACTCTCTTTTATAGACTGATGGAAGGCGGTGGAGAGCTAGTGCAGTGGAGTCGGTGCATGGAGATGTGGAACCGACTTTCTTTACGCAGTCAGCTCGCATATGCACCGTGAAAATACAAAACAACTTGTGTTTGGCTCGAATTTTGGAATGGAAGGTGGCCTGTCCTTGGAGTCTGACTCCATGGTTGGGGTCTTGACCCACTGATGAACCTTCTGAACAGTCTGGATCATCCATCTGACCGTCATTATCGACGCGTAATAGCTCAAAAAATTTAGGTTTCTCCGGATGCACGCCTGCGTAAAGACTCCTATAACCGATGCTGCGTTAGCTGTGGGGCCCACATGCCTTGGCTTTTGAAGAATCAATGTCGTTCATTGAATTCCCCTCGAAAAACCAGTTAGGAAAGGGGATTTTTTGCCATCCTTTGGTGCAGCCCACGTAATCTTTAAAGCCACCATTCGTTTTGTATTTGAATGGTTTTGACCCCATCCTCTTTGTTTCTTCAAATATTGTCACCTAGGCCCTAGTAACATGGGCCTTAGAAAGCCAATGGACGGTCCGGATTGGACCGTTGATGTACGTTGGTGGCCCACAACAGAGGACTGCAAGTCTCTGTTTAAAAACAGAAAATGGCAATAGCCGTTTTTGAATTTGAGAGGAAGAGTCGGTCAGCGCAAGCTAACCAACTTTTGGATTTTTTGGTGCACGTTCGGTGCACCTGTGCAGGTGTACACAGCAGTGGCGGAAGGGTCCACAGTGATGTAGTGTTAGACATCTGCGCCATCCATCTGCTCTATCATTTTCTTTAAGGGGTTGAGACCAAAGTTGAAGCATATCCAGCTATCAGGCAGGTCCCAAATCAGGGATATGGGGGCTGATCTATCCATTGGGCCACTTTCAGGGGGATCCAATGGCTGAAATTTTACATGTACAGTTAATTTATGGTCCCAAAGCCATGTATGAAGTTTCAAGCCAAATGGATGGTTGGAACCATGTGATCTTACAATCTGTACCAATTTCGGGCCATTTGAACTTTAGTTTCACGATTTTCTCGGGTCTTCGGCATGTAAATCTGTCGATCTTGGTCCTCTGGAATCTCGTCCATTGCCTTGATTACTTCAGAGTGTCAATTCCATGCTTGGAGTATCCTTTTTCAGCCTAAGCTCCTAATTACACCCTACATCACAAACACGATTAAAATATAACGTTAAGCATCATCATGTATGTAAATCTATGCAATAACTGGGGTCTGATATGCAATATTTGATCCTCATCAGGTGAGTGGAGCCATGTGGTAGGCAGTTCTACTACGTGGATTGTTTCTTAAATTAAGGTGTGCTTTGGTGTAAAATTTTGAAAACAATCCACGAGGTGAGTGACACATGTCAGGAGAACGGCGGAATCACATAGAGATGAATCTAGGATAGCAATCTAAAAGCACTAAGAACAAAAGGAAGGAGAACATAATGATTTAACGTTGAAAACCCTTTCAGGAAAAAACCACGGCACAAAGCAACATAAATCCGCTATGAAAGCAAAGATTACAAAGAGAGAGAAGACTTACCCAAGTCGAGCAATCCTCAAATCTCACCCTTGCTGCACCCTTTAAAACCCTAGAACTATTTAGAAACACTTGGAATGCATCCCAATCCCGTTCACACTCATATATATAGCCTTAGAAAGAATCCTAAACGAAATTGTAAATCGGTCTTGCGATTTTGTAGTTTTGCGAAAAAAATCTGCACAAAATCTTATTAGATTTAAGACATCAAATACAACAATCTCCACCATATCTTCAATCTTCAAATGTGTAGCTCATTGTCCTTTTCTCTTATCTCTGTCTCACATCATAGCTTTATTAATGCTTCTCGTGCACACTCCGTCCTTCTTTTATGCTATCGCGAAGCTTAGAGAAGCTGCAGATAACTTAAACTTCTCTGTAGGAATGACCTTGGTGAGTATGTCTGTCAAATTCACACTAGTGTAAATCTTCTCCAGTGTTACGCCTCCTTCCTCAAGCACCGATCGGATAAAGTGGTGACGAACATCAATGTGTTTAGTACATGAGTGATAAACAAAATTTTTAGCTAAATTGTAGCGCTCTCGATATCACAATTAATCAGCACAGCCTCCTACTAAAGCCCTAAATGATTTATGATGCCTCTTAACTAAACACTTTCCTTAAACGCTTCTATCATTGTCATATACTCTGCTTCTGTTGTAAAAAGATCTAGCATAAACTGAAGTTTCGACATCGAACTAATTATTGTTTCGCCGCTAGTACAAACGAGTATATTGAAGTTGACTTTCTAGAATCCACACTGCATACATAGTCTGAATCTACATAACCTACCAACTTTGCCCCTGTCTTCTTAAAAGTTAAGACATAATCTTTTGTACCTTGAATGTATTAAAGTCGCTATTTCACCGCTTCCCAATGTTGCTTGTCGAGGTTTGACATGTATCTGCTCAAAACACTGACTGCTCGTGGAATGTCTGGTCTTTTACGGACCATGGCATACATTAAACTGTCAACCGCATTCAAATAAGACACATGAGAAATAACCTACTTTTCCTCATTTGATTTAGGACATCATTCTGAGGAAAGCTTAAAGTGAACCATGTGGGGAATGCTCACCGACTTTACCTGGTCTATCCCATACTTGATCAATACCTTCTTAAGGTATTCTGCCTATGATAACCAAATCCTGCTCCTCTTCCTGTCTCTATTATTATCTATGCCAAGAACCCTCTTTGTAGCCCTAAATCTTTCATCTCGAATGTCCCTGATAACTGAGTCTTCAGTACGTTGATTTCAGACATATCATGACAGGCGATCAACATATCATCAACATACAATACTAGGATTATGAATCTGTCATCACTTAGTATCTTGTAATAGACACAGTGATCGTATTCACTTCGAGTAAATTTCTGACTTAACACGAAAGAATCAAAATTTTTATACTACTACCTAGGCGACTATTTCAAGCCGTACAATAACCTCATTTACCTACAAACTTTTATCTTTGCCCCTTTAACTTCGTAGCCCTCTGGTTGCTTCATGTAGATCTGTTCTTTCAACTTCCCGTGTAGGAATGTAGTCTTTACATCCATCTATTCTAGCTCGAGATCATATTGGGCAATCAGTGCCAGCACGAATCTGATAGATACTTAATCATCGATGTGATTATCTCTGTGAAGTTGATTCATTCTCTCTAAGTGTACCCCTTTGCTACCAGCCTCACTTTGTATCTGTCATATTTCCTTTTGAATAACCACTTGCATCCGATCGGTTTTCAGCCCACTGGAAGCTCCACCAACTCCCATGTGTTATTTTTATGCAATGAGTCCATCTCATCATCCATAGCTGCCTTCCACTTTTTTACATCGGGCTCATTAAGAGCCTCCCGAATAGTAGATGGGTCCCCCTCATCTATAATGAAGGCATATGCAATATTAGAATCATCCCTTTATCTTATCGATAACCTGCGATCACTTGGTGGGTTTCTTCTCACAAGTGGATGCTTCACCTTCTCTTATACCTCTATTTGCGCATCTGTCTCTGCCTGAGTATCATTTGTATCAATCTGGACGTCTACGATCAACCTTTCTAGTTCCTCTTGCTCCTCTTGATCATTCTTTTAGAATAGACAGCTTTCATCAAATTCGATGTCACGGCTAGTGATAACCTTGCTATGACCTTATTAAATAACATATAACCTTTCACACCAACACCATAGCCAACAAAGATGTACTTTTTAGATCTATGGTCTAACTTATCTCTCTCAACTGACAATAGATGAGAGTAAGCCTCACAATTAAATATGCGCAAATCTAAGTAGTCTATCTTATGACCACTCTATACTTCCTCTGAGATTTTACATTTAATTTCCCTAGAAGGAGACCGGTTCACCAAATAGTAAGCCGTGTTAATAGCCTCTGTCCATAGGTTATTGCCCAACACAACATTACTTAACATGCATCTGACCCTCTCCAAGAGACTCCGATTCATCCACTCAGCCACACCATTTTTGTTCGGGCGTGTGGTGCATTGTGTTGTGCCCAATGATCCCTTCATTCTTGCAATATTAATTAAACTCAATGGACATAAATTCTCCACCACTATCAGTCCTTAAAACCTTTATTTTTCACCCTGACTAATTTTTCACCATTGCCTTCTATTGTTTGAATATGGTGAAAACTTCTGATTTACGTTTCATGAAGTAAACCCAAACTTTATGGGAGTGGTCGTCAATGAATGAAACAAACCATGACAACCCCCTATGGAAACTTCTGGCGATGGCCCCCATATGTCAGAGTGCATATAATCAAGCACTCCCTTACATGTTTTCCATATTTAAAAGATAATCTAGATTGTTTACCATATATACAATGCTCGCATATATCTAAATTAGAATTCTTAAAAGCTGAAATCAAATAACTATCAGATAGTACCTTCATGCCCCGCTCGCTCATGTGGCCCAGATGGGCATGCCACATATGTGCAGATGTCGAATTTATAATAGTCACTGCCACTCCACCTACTGAAGTGCTTCCGATCAACCTGTAAAGGGTTTCGTGCCTTTACGCTCTTATAACCACGAGTGGACCTTTTGAAACTTTAAGGACACCATTAAGACCAGTGAACTTGCACCCTATAGCCTCGAGTGCACCGAGACAAATCAAACTTTTCTTCATATCAGGAACGTGCCTGACATCAATCAAGGTACATTCCATCTCATCAAACAACTTGATGCTCACCATACTAATAGCCACAACATTATTAGCATTGTCATTGCTTATCAAGACCTGTCCACCATCGCATTCTTTGTAACTGGCGAACCAAATCAGATGAGGAATAATGTGATATAACGCTCCTATGTCAAGGATCCACTCGTCTATTTGATTTTTGTACAAGTGTCCGATCATGGACATAGACAGAACATCACCTCCACTTGTCTCTTCATCATATGTGACAAAATTGGCCCCCCTGAAAGAAGCCTCTGAGTTTTCTTTCTTTAGTTTAAGATTTGTATAATCCTTCTTTATGTGTCCAGTCATCCCACAGTTCCAGTGCTTTAATTTTCTTTTGCCCTTACCCTTGGATTTAGATCTAGGTCTTGAAGATCCTGTATTTCGATCAGTATTCCTGCCTCTCATAAACAGTGCATTAAAAGATGTCCATACACCACCATTTATCTTTCTCATGGCCTTCCTTTGAAGGGTCGAGATAACGGTGTCCACACTCAGGGATTTATTTGCGGTGCACAATAAGTCCCTGAATGACTCATATGATGTTGGAGGAGAATTCAACAACATGCATGTTTGATCTTCATCTTTGACCACTTCTTCTATACCCAGCAACTTGCAAATCAATTTATTAAAGTAACTAATGTGGGCCTCCACATCTCCACCCTCTGCCATCTTAAAGGTGAACAACTGCAGCTTCAAGTGTAGGGGATTCTCAGTGAATTTTTTTGCATAAATATCCTCTAACTTCGCCCATAAACTAGTTGCAATTTTCTCCCTCAAAACATTATAGAGAACCTCATCCATGAGACACAAACGAAATTGAGGATAAGGCATTCTTATTAAGAGTATTCCAATCATCATCACTCATAGTCGACTTTCACTCCTCAAGAGCACCATCCTCACCTTGCTTGGTTAAGGAATTGATCTTCTCGATCTTCCATAATTTAAATTTATTTTTACCTAAGTACTTCTCAATGTCATACCTAGTGTTTTCCATTAATGATAATCCTTCCGATTTAGGCCTGCGCCCCAACGATAGCTTTGATACTGCTTATTGGGAGAATAGCGGAATCACACAGAGATGAATATATGATAGCAATCCAAAAGCACTAAGCAAAAAATGAAGGAGAACACAACGATTTAATGTGGAAAACTCTTTCGGGAAAAAACCACGGCACAAAGCGATAGAAATCCACTATAAAAGTTGAGATTATAAAGAGAGAAGACTTACCCGAGTCGAGCAATCCTCAAATCTCACCCTTACTACACCCTTTGAAACACTAGAACTCTTTAGAAACACTTAGAATGCATCCCAATCCCGTTTACACCCATACATACATACATACATACATACATACATACATATATACATATATATATATAAAGAGAGAGAGAGAGAGCCTTGGAAAGAATCCTAAACGAAATCGAAAACAAATCCCACAATTTCGCTGATTTATGAAAAAATCTGCATAGAATTTGATTAGATTTAAGACATCAAATACAACACATGTTGTGTCATAGGCTGCTCATCATAAACTGCCTGCCACATGGATTAATTGTTTCACAACTCAAAGTGCTTTGCGAAATGAGAGAGAAGAGCATCCTCAACCTCGAGTATTACGCTTAGTCTCGAATGAATAAGTTGCCTTTGGAATTTCCTCTTTTTATACCCCATACCAAGCCCCTTTGCCAATGAGAGAACGCCACGTGGCGCTCATACTCCCTCAACCAATCACACTCCTAGCCTTCCATTTACCCCCAAATCACCACCATGTCACTTCCTCTAACTTATCTACCTCTTTTCAAGGTTAGCCCAAGCCTATCTTCCTAATTCTACTCACTCAACCTAACATATCTTATCTAACCAACCTAGCCCATCTTATCCATCCTACTCAACCAAATAACCTATTCCATCCAAACCACTGTGCCATCCAACTCATCTAAAGCCTAACTTATATCTAAGCTTAATCATTCCATTTAAAGCTATCATCAAATCAATATAAGTAATCTATCAAGCGACTATTAAAGAAACGTAACTCAACCAGGCAACTTTTCAAAGTGTTTTTAAAAAGGGCACCGAGTCTAAATTCTATGTTAATCAATTTTACAACATTCCTACTATTTAAATTGGTCCATGCTCTCTTCCACTTGTTTTCTGCGACATGTTTACTCATCTATGTACATGCTACATACATCATGCCTATTATGGGAAGATCAAAGACACCTAAACTCTAAGGGCCGACTCGAGGCACAAGACTAAGATGAATGGGAAGAGGCATGACATCCAACCCGACATTCTTTACCCCTTCGACCCGAGGCCTGGGAGGAAAACTCGGAGCTTGGAGTGATCTGGGGTCGAGGTGGTCGGTTCGGAGTTAAGGGAGGTCCTAGGTCTGGACGACTAACTCAGTGCTTGGAGTGATCCGAGGCCAAGGCAACCGGCTCGGAGTAATCCAAGGTCAAGGCAGTCGGCTCAGGACTCAGATCGGAATCTACTAATGAGGGGGACCATGAGGTGTCCCACTATTGCACGATTAACGACGGTTATTCAACCGCCCACGTCCACACGACCGTTGAGCGACTAGGTGGCCAAACTGCCCACAGAACGCGGTGAATAGCCCAAGATGCACCTACTTACACGAACACGACCATTCTAAGCAAGAGGGTATAAATAACACCCTTAGAGGAGGAAACAGGTACACAATATCTTGCACTCTCCCTCTACAACTCGACTTAGACCCAGATTTCCTCGACCTGACTTAGGCATCGGAGGGTCCCCTGTTTAAGCCAGGGTCTCCTTTGCTCACCATTGGTGTGCAGGTTCAGGACTCGGAGGCAGCTCGGAGTTCAGAGATCTGAGCGGGGGGTAGTCAAGATTTTGACAGCAACATTTCTGGCGCCGTCTGTGGGAAGTTGATACAAAAAGTCAATTTCCTATTTTCTAGTGCAATGACAAGAGGAAAGAAGAAATCCACAACTGTGGAGTTGGAGCCTAATGATCAGACTCCGTCTTCTTCGTTACTTTATGTCGAGTCAACTCCAAGACCATCCTAGTGTTCTCATAATCGGGCGATCAAGTATCGAGCCATGCAAAGAAAGATCCAAGCCTTATGCGACGAAATCAATCAGATGAAACAACGACAGCAGCAACAACCGCATCCCGTCCAAGAAGCAATTAGACCGATGGTGGAAGTCGAGTCCGCACCATGAAGTATGAGACCTGAATGGTCACAGCATCAATCCGCCTAAGTTCCAGCTTCAGTCTAGAACCCTCCTCCAACTCAAAACCAAGTTCGGGCTTGAAATCCAATGACTCGAGTTTAGATGAATGCTTCGGTCATTCAGCCTTGGCACCGACGGATCTTCGTCACAAGCTGGAGAGGAGAAGGGGGGAGAACCCTTGAAGTAGAGGCTCCGTAGGAGATGGTAGCCGAAAACAGAGATCTGTTGGAGGCGCGGTTTATGGAACTAAACAATCGGATTCTAATGTTATAGCAGAATTAATAACCTTCATCCGTTCCTGCCGCCGTTTAGGCGATGATGGAAGAGACCGAACCTCCCTTCAGCTTTGCAATAATGAGCGAGGAGATGTCGCAGATGTTCTGGATACCTCTTGTCATCTACTACGCCAGATCTGGAGACCCGTCTAAACACGTAGAGGCCTATCGCTCGTGGATGCAAATCCAGTAGCCATGGATGCGATGATGTGTAGGGGATTTTCGATCACCCTTACTAGATTCGCTCGGAGTTGGTACAGGCAACTCAAGCCCAATTCAATCAGTTCCTTTGCAAAGCTCAGCAGATTGTTCCTTACCTAGTTCATAAGTGGTAAGAAGAGTCGGAAGCCGATTACTCATTTGTTCACCATCAAGCAGGGGCCTAAAGAGTCAATGAAGGACTTCATTGCCTGCTTCAACAAGGAGGCATTACAAGTGGAGGATTATGATGATAAAATGGCGCTCTACCATGTTCAGCGGTTTAAAAGGGGTGAAGTTTACCTTCTCCATTGGGAAGAACCTACTGAAGACATTGGCTGAGCTCGTCACTAGAGCTCAAAAATACACTAATGCCAAGGAATTCTCCAACTCCCACAAAAATGTTCAAGTGGCAGAGCCGCCAACTAAAGGGAAGAGGCTGAGGAATGAAGAACCCCAGTCATCCAGCAAGAAATCAGACAACCATACCCCTCGTGATCGTCGGCCGAGTAGGAAGCCTGAGGGCAAGTTCCGTTCCTACACTCCCCTTAACACATCTACGGAGTAAATGCTACTGGACATCAGGGGTCAGAAGCTCCTGAATTAGCCCGTTTACATGAAGACCGACGCAGAACGCCGAGACAAGCGTAAATATTACCGGTTCCATCGTGACCACGGCCACAACATGAGTGACTACGTGGATCTTAAAGATGAGATCGAGACCCTCATCCGTAAGGGTCATCTGTGCCGATACACTAAGGAGGAGAGAATAGCTAAGAGAGAAGAGTAGCCGAGGAAAATTGTAGAAGAACCGGTCAAAATTTGTACTATCTTTGGTGGTTCGTCCGATGGAGGAGACTCGAACAGGGCTCGTAAAGCCCGCTCTCGGAAGTCTGATCCAGAGCACTACGTCCACATGGCCGAGAGTCTGAGGAAAGAGCTCCGAGTCAATCTTTGCAGCCTGACCTTCACGAAAGACGATGTGCACAGAATTCAACATCCGTACGACGATGTCCTAGTGGTGACAATGGCCATAGCCAACCACAAGGTGTACCGCATCTTGGTCGACACCGAGAGCTCGGATGATGTCATATACTCAGAAGCCTTCAAAAGAATGGGGATTCCAAGGTCACGCCTAAGACCTGTGAAGACCCCTCTTAACAGCTTTGTCGGAGAAAGGGTGATCTCTGAAGCAGCTATCTCCCTCCCTGTGATCGCGGGAGAAGGAAGGCATCAAGTCACCCTTCTGGTGGACTTCTTTGTAGTTAACGTACCGTTAGTGCACAATGTCATCTTGGGCAGACTCTCCCTCAATGCAATGAGGGTGGTTGTATCTACATACCATCTAATGATGAAGTTTCCCACCGAGGGCGGAATAAGCTACCTCTGAGGTGATCAACGCGAGGCTCGAAAATGTTATGCAGTAGTAGTGAGAAAGGGTTGATTAAGCAGGCCATCACCATTAATGTCTTTGATCCCGGGACCTATAGAGGACTCATCCATGGAGGACTTGGAGGCCACGCCGCTTGATGAAGCAGATTCGAGCACAACCATTCAGCTTCGGCATGTCATTGAATTCTGAGCAACGGTCTGAGATGTTGGCCTTCCTGCAGTAGCACAGGGATGTCTTCGCATGGTCACATGAAAACATGCTAGGAATCTCTCCCGATGTGATGGTCCATAGGCTGAATGTGGACCCAGATCACAGGCCAGTGAAATAGAAGAGGAGAGCATTCAATGTCGAGCGATATGCAGCCATAGCTGACGAGGTCTCCAAACTCCCTAGCATTAGCTTCATCAAGGAGGTGCACTATCCAGATTGGATCGCAAATGTGATCCTCGTCAAGAAACCAAATGGGAAGTGGCGGGTCTGTGTGGACTACTTGGACCTGAACAAGGCCTGTCCTAAGGATAGTTTTCCCTTGCCTCAGATCGATTAGCTGGTAGACAGTATAGCTAGGCATGAACTACTCTCCTTTTTGAACGCCTATTCCAGGTACAACTAGATTGCGATGCACCCCCCAAACAGGTAGAAGACTACCTTTGTCACCAACAAGGGACTCGACTATTACTGGGTTATGCTGTTTGGCCTGAAGAATGTTGGGGCCACGTATCAGAGATTAGCGAATCAGATGTTCACCAAGCAGATAGGATGCACCATGGTAGTTTACGTTGATGACATGCTCGTCAAAAGCATCAGGGTGTCCGATCACCTAGCGGATCTTGGAGAGACCTTCTCCATCCTCTGAGAATACCATATGAAGCTAAATCCCATGAAGTGTGCCTTCAGAGTCGGCTCCAACAAATTCCTCAGGTTTCAGGTCAGTCAACAGGGCATTGAAGTAAACCCTGACAAGATCAAGGTGCTCCTGATATGAGCTCCCCTCAGACGACAAAAGAGATATAATGTCTCACCGGACGAGTAGCAGTGCCCGGACGGTTTATATCCAGAGCCATGATAAATGCCTCCCCTTCTTTCAGCAGTTGAAGGGTCATAAGAAGTCCAAGTGGACATCGGAATGTGAGTAAGCCTTCCATCAATTGAAGCACTATTTGGGCTCGCCGTCTCTACTATCCAAGCCTGAAGAAGGTGAGTCCTTGTTCCTGTATCTGGCATTTTTGGTCTCAGCCATCAGCTTCGCGCTGATTAGGGAGGTTGGGGGCAAGCAGCACCCTGTATACTACGTGAGCAAAGCAATGGTGCCGGCCGAGATGAGGTACCCGCCTCTGAAGAAGTTGGCACTCTGCCTAATTTTCTCAGCTCGGATATTACGCCCGTACTTCCAGGCCCATTCATCATTGTCTTGACCGACTCTTCCCTCAGGCAAGTCCTCCAAAAGCCCGAGGTGTCGAGTCGACTAATTAAGTGGGCGATCGAACTCGAGGAGTTTGATATCCAGTTCCGACCAAGGACGTGATTAAGGGCCAAGCTGTAGCCGATTTCATTGCAGAGTTCACTACCCCAAATGTAGAGGGGACAAGCGCTGAAGTGGAAGCAGCTCCTTCGCCCACTCCTCCAATTAATCAGGGTATAGAGTCAGAACTGAAGTGGATCCTCTTCATGGACGAGTCGTCCAACGCCAAACGCTGGGGTAGGGATTGTCCTAGTCGCGCCTAACTCTACACCTATCCAGTACGCAATTAGACTCGGCTTTAAAGCCTCTAATAGTGAAGCAAAGTATGAGGCCTTGTTGGCTTGACTCTGACTGGCAGCCAGCTTGGGGGTCCAGTCCCTTGAGGTGCGATGCGACTCTCAACTGGTGGTGAATCATATCTCCACCGAATAAAAGGCCAAGGAGACTAGGATAGTGGCTTATCTGGCCGAGGCCAGAAAGTTTATAGAAAAGTTTTGGAGCTGCACTATCAATCAAATACCGAGAACAGAGAATTTCTTTGCCGACGCCCTCGCAAGCTAGCCTCGGCCACGGAGGGAAAGATCCCTCAGGTCATCCCTATGGAGTTCATAAAGCATTCGAGCATCGACCTAATGGAGCAAGAAACAGTTAACCTGGTAAATGTCACACCAAGTTGGATAGACCCGATTTATAATTACCTCACATCTGGTGAGGTCCCCTCAGATAGGTTGGAGGCAAAACGTCTAAGGGTCAAAGCTGCATGGTATAGAGTCTTGGACGGGATCTTGTACAAGAAGGGACATTCACAGCCTTACCTGTAACAACCCGGATTTTTTTCAACCTGGAATTAGATGTCCTTAGGAGATGGGTCAATCCTAACACCGGTTTAACTTCTCAAACACTCAATTAAAGCCTCAAATCCCTTTTCAAACCATTTTCTTCACAAATCTCACCTTTCACTACCTCGTTCTTTAAATCCTTCTAAGTACTTTCACATTAGACACTATCTTAAAGTTTAGTGATGAAGAACAATACTTAAACTAAATATTGCTACAAAGGTCTAAGTACCACCTCAGACCGAAATCATATAGGACTAAATCCTTTAGAAATTTGACAAAGTTAACTAAGTGCTAAACTAGATTAGCTACGAAATCCACTTGATCCACTTTAAATACGATCTGCAAGACCTAAAACTTATAGAATCATTGACGCTAGGTTACCCTAAAATCTAGGATCAATCTCGTTACCCGGCTGCTCTCGGGAGTATCTCGAAACTCCGTATCAGATCTGGACCGTACATCGGAAGTCCAAGTAATACGAAGTTAAGGACTTAGGACCGCTACGCTGGGCTTGACAACCATCTCGAAAATCGAGTCCAGACAGTGTTCCACAGCTGTTAGCTTGAGTCCGGAGCGTGTGAGTATGAGAATACTTGATTTTTTAAAAAAATAAATATCTCAAATAGTAATCTGAGACTTGTCACTTGCGGATCAGTTTCAGGCAACCAGACCGTCAGAATCTGACCCAAATACACCTTCTGATCAGGAAAATTTTCATAAACATATCCATGTACTCGGAATCTCCGATCGAGATCCACTGACCGTTGAACTGGAACTGGTCTGCTATGCATGATCTGGAATCCCGACTGAAACGAAAACTTGACTAAACATAGATCCAGCATTAATGAACTTAAGTTCGACCGCACACAGAAAAAGGGGCCGCCAGAAGTCCTCCGTTGAGCTAAAACAGATGCCCTTTGGACAAAACCCAAGTATACCTTGACCTTAAGTCTAATTTGGTGAGTTTTTAGGCTATATAAGGACCTTAGAACCCTCTCTCATAGCCATACGAATTTGAGATTTGAGAAAGAGAAAAGAGAGAGAAAGTGTGAGAGATGTGGGAGATTCTTCCCTGCCCTTCTTCCCTGCTGCTATCCATGCTCCACCACTCCGTTCTAATCGCTTTCCCGGCGATTCCAGCTCCGTTTCTAGGTAAGAAACCCTAACCCTAATCTGATTTAGGGTGTTGATAGTTGTAGGTTATGAAATAGCTAACCTATTTCATTCTATAGGTTGCCAAACTGCCGAATACGGAAGCTTAGCAAACCTATCGACTCCGTTACAATTCTATGATAAAAGGTGTGGACTTTAAGTGTATAGGTTATGATTTTCAACACTTTCAATGTCAGATAATGATAGATTCATGATCTGCATGTAATTGCACATGTACAAAGTGCTGTCTGTTTTTCGTTTCGATTAAAGATGAAGAATATGAAATTTTACATACTCTAGGTGTTTGTAGAAAGTACCGTATACGTATAAATTTTGAAAATGTGTTTGTCATGATTATTTTCTGTATTGATATATTATATATAGATAAAATACTTGTTTGGCGAAAGGATTCTCCCTAATACATGTTTTTGCTAATATACACTATGTATGTTAAAATAGCATATTCTAAGTGTTTGTGAAAATGACTGAATGAGTATAGAGTTCTCATTCATGCTCGCCATGACTAATTATCATGGATATATGATTGTTGTATTGGAGATCTTCCTTTGACGAAAGAATTTGCCCTAAATCACGCCACGACCACTATAAGCTACATACGTTAATATGTGTAGTCCAAGTGTTTGTGAAAATGACTGAATGATTATGGAACCTGGATTCCTGCCTGCCATGACTATCTGTCGTTGGTGCAGGCATGTTATAAATGGGGCAACTCCATAGTGAAAGGATTTGGCCTAATACCTATGTGATCAACATATGTGATGTATGTTGATGCATGTAGTTTATAGTGTTTGTTGAAATGTCTGAATGAGTAGAGGTTAGTAAATTGTAATGTATATGGGTGTCGAGATATGATTCTCAATCCCTTTAACTATGTGTATGAGTTCTTTAGATATCTGTGTGATTAGAAATTGAATATGTATAAACTCATGCTTATGTTGTACTTCATAACATGCTCAACTGACCTATGATTTTATCTATGTTATACATATGTTTAAATTCATGATTAAGGCCGTGAAGGGTGATGGGGGAGTGGTGTAACGAGTACGAGCAACAGCCCTGGCAGCTTTAAGCAGACCGTATCAGACTTTGATTGTATGATTTGAATCTTGATCCATTACTGCTTTAGTTATCTGCAATTAAATGTGATTGGGGCTATTGTATAGTCCAGGCAATCGGTAACAGATTTGAGCTCGTGGTTGACTTTTATTCGTCACGCAAGACGTGTTTAACAAACCCAAGTCGTGCGTTGCTTGTCGGCAGTGGTTAGTGAAAGGGCCAAGCTATATGCCCTAAAGGGGGGTGAATAGGGCAATGCCAAATAAAACTTAAAATAGCGGAATAATAAAAGATATAAATATCAATGCTGAAATAATAACAATCTCAAAGCATATGAAATATGAGAATGATACTAAATCAGTTCTAAGGATAACCTTACACCAAAAACCAATGGCTTATGGTAGGACAACCTATTTCTAAAACGATCTAGAAAACACAAATGATATGGAAAATAAATCAAGAATAACTTAAAGAAATAAATCCTAAGTTATTACACCATTCAACCACACTTGCTTGAAATAAAAATTACAACATTCATCCACAAAAGCAATCCACAATAATAAAGGAATAAATGAATAAAGAAATCAAGCCACAACACAACGATATATAGTGGTTCGCCTGTGTGTTCACCAACTGTTAGCTAACAGCCACACAGAATGCTACTCCACTCCTAATATCTTCACACAGGGGATATTAGCATGCACTATCAAAATAGGTTTTCACGGGTTCACCCAAAACCTTCATAATTGTGTCTTTTTATCTAGGGCTTACACAATCCAAAAACCCCCAAAATTTGAGTTTTCTGGCTCTCCTTAGATAACCAAAACAATGAGATTTTTCTGGCAAATCTCAAACAAAACCAAAGAAAGTAAATTACAAAGTAAAATACCTGGATCTCCTTTTGAAGTAGCCCAGTAGAACCAATCGGAGTAAATGAATGATACGTCGTTCAATGTCCAATACTCACATAAAGAATGGTTCTAAGTCTAATTGATTTTAGATTAAATCAAGAAGAACAAGGTCTATTTGATTTTGATCCCAGAAGAAGGAATATCACAAATTCCTCTTTTCTAAATAAGATTGGAATATAGATCAAAATCACAATAGAAAAATGCTAACAAAAGGAATATTAAATATACACAATAGCTTAAAAAATAATCACTACTTATCTCAAAGTATAGCCTTAAATCACTTGAATGGAATGAAATTGAATGAAAAAACTCTGAAATTCGTGCACTATTTATAGCCTTAAAAATTCCATCTTCGACTAGTCTTAGAATCCTAGGACTGGTCGTAGCATCAAAGATTTTGAAAGATTTTCGCGGGATTAGATTTGCAATACTCACGACTGGTCTTAGATAGTCTACGACTGGTCGTGGACCACCTACGACTGGTCGTGAGACACCTACGACCGGTCGAGATACTCGAGAAAAGTTGCTGGAGTTCGAGTCATAGAACTACGACTGGTCGAAGGATGAGTCGTAGGACTTCTCAGGACTGGTCGAAGCAAGTCCAGGACTAGTCGAAGGACAACCAGAAAAATCTGAAAATCTGTAACAACCTAGGACTGGTCCTGAGAAACCTAAGACTGGTCAAAGCAAAGCTAGGACTGGTCTTAAGATTTCTAGGACTGGTCTTAGAACAGTCACACCAAGTAAATTAAAATATTTGGATTATGTATCCAGAATGACCTTTCATCTAGACCAACCTAAGGTCAATCTATGGTCAAACAAACCTTGAGTGAGATGGACATTGAAGTCTTGAAGGTCTGTATTCTCAGATGATCTTGAAGTAGAAGCTTGAGTCGAGTTGATGGTCTTTCTCGAGCTTGGTATATTCTTGACTTGTCTTGATGAAGTCTTCTAATCTTGAACTTGATAGAGGCAAACTTGAAGTCTTCTATTCTTGTAGACTTCATTCATGACATGTCTTGCAAGTATTCTTCATTTATGATCTTGTCTTGAAAACATTCTTTATTCATGATCTTGTCTAGAAGCAGTGTGCAGTCTTGAAGCAGTGTGTAGTCACAAACAAGAAACACAAGAAGTACAAGATATATAGGTTTTGGCACTACAAAATTTGACAACCAAAGGGATATGAAATCATAGCACTAACAATCTCCCCCTTTGTCAAATTTGTGACAAAACACATTTATAAATATAAGAGTAAAATGAAAAAAGAATCATGAGCCATCAGAGTGAGAAAAAGAAATACTCTACTCCCCCTAAGTGAGTAGAAACAATCAACCATTTTCAAGTAATCACTTTCTTCCTTTCTCCCATTCTCCCCCTTTCCATACTACTCCCCCTTTTTGTCACAAAATGACAAGGGAAGGCCAAAGGAGAGAAGAGAACACCATATGAAGAGTCGAGATTTAATTATCAAATTAGTACAATACTTCAATGTCATCAATCCAAACCATACAACCAAAGTCATCAAACATAATACTAATACAGAAACCATCATATTCAAACCAAAAAAAAAATAAAAAATCCACCTAATCAGATCCAGATGAAGGAGCAGGGATGGTTGGATCAATCTGATGTAAACTCCTATTAATGCGACGAAGATATTTTCACATATATTTAAATTGCATATCATAGGCTACACTCAGGTTATCAACCTTCTCCTCCAATGCACTTAGACGTGCATCATAACCAGAAGATGGATCGTAATCAGAATCATTTTGGGAGTCAGTTTCAATTTCTTCAAATATATCATCCATATTTATAGCGACTGTGGAGGAAGATCAATGACTTCTCCTTCATTTCAGCTTCAAAGACCTTCACCACCACCTTCATAGAATTGACCAGGAAGCAAATCCAACTTCATCTTATTTAAATTAGTATTATTGAATAAAAGATGATGAATTGGTGCCTCATTCTCAGGTAAAGCAACGAGCATATTTGTGACTAAACAAGTCATAAGATAACCAAATGGAATATCACTATGACCCGGATGAAGACGAAACTGAATGATAAAATGACATATCAAAGAAGGTAAACAGACAACCATGCCGGACACAACAGAGTGCAATACCCGAACCATGAAGGCAGTTAACTCGGTTTTATTTCCTGACCGAGGATACACTTTTGAAGTGAAGATCCGGTGCAAGACTCTGTATCTGTGTAATAAAATTTTTGAAGGGAGCACATTTCCTTTATGCGTCCAATGCACTTCCATATTGCATAAATATCTTATCAACATTTGTTTTTTCGGTTCTGATGGTTTGTCATATAATGTATGAATCGGAATACCTTCATCTTTGACAGGTATATCCATAATACCTGATATCAAATGTCGATCTATCAAAAATTTTCCTTTTCTAGTAGCAATTGAGAACGTTAAATTATCAAGGAAAAAATCAGAGATACATGCAACCATAGATTGTGCAATGGACTAGTATGTAGGCTCACCCCAAAACAAAATATTAGTCCAGCCAACAGATTCAATGAGAGGTGTAATCTCAAATTGTTCAATGTGACTGAGACTTACAGGACGCTCAATGATAACTTTACGGTTACGTAACTCCCGTACATCATTGGGATCATCTTCGGGTGACCGAAGGTGCCGTCTTGTTATAGATGTAGATCTAGATGAAGATGGACCACGGGATGTTTTCTTTTTCCCTCTAACATCCATTTTCAACAAGATTTACCAAGGACCAAGCACAAAGAACACTAGAAGTGGTGGGTTTCTCTAGATCAGATTTTTAGAGAGGAAACCCTAAACAATCAACAAAAGACGAGATCTAGCTTATGGAATAAACAAATCAAAGCATAGAAAGCATAAATCTTCAATAAAAATGAAGAAAAAATGACGTATCTTGAAGAAAATCACAAACTCTCAAGACTGGTCGAGCCACGACTCGTCGAAGGAAGAAGAGGAAATGAAGAACAAAGTGATTTTCCCCAAATTATATGATGCTCACGATCTCTACGACCGGTCGTGTGCAGTCCATGACCGGTCAAGTCAGGACCGGTCGTGTATGGCAAAGGCCGGTCGAGCATCGACAAAAATAAATATTTTTATGCAGAAATTGAAATTTATTTACATAAAAATTTAAAATATAATACACTATGATACATCCAGACAAGTATATTCAATTTAAAATGCACATACCAAGATCAAATTTCATTTTAGTAAACCTACTTTTTTCGAGCGGTTTAGTAAATATATCAGCAAGTTGGACATTAGTTGGAATATATTTCAAAGAGATAGCTTTTTCTTCAACTAATTCACCAATGTAATGATACCTAATGTCAATATGCTTAGTACGCGAATGCTGAATTGGATTTTTGGAAATATTGATAGCACTGGAATTATCACAATGTAAGATCATTGAATCTTGATTAATTCCATAATCGCTTAACATGCGTTTCATCCATACGAGTTGTGTACATGCATATCCTGCTGCGATATACTCACCAAGAATGGAAAGCGATATTGAACTTTGCTTCTTGCTAAACCAAGAAACCAAACAATTTCCAATGTAAAACAACCACCACCTGGTTGATTTTCTATCATCAATATTACACCAATCAAGATCGAATACCACTAATTTAACATTAGTATCAAAAGGATACCAAAGACCCAAATTAGTTGTACTTGCGACATATCTAATAATCCGTTTGACAGCAGTAAGATGTGAATCTTTAGGTTTAGACTGATATCTCGCACAAATACCAACGTTAAAAGCAATATCAGGTCTACTAGCAGTTAGGTATAATAAACTACCAATCATACTACGATATAGCTTAGGATCTACATCTTTACATGTAGAGTCTTTTGAGAGTCTCAAGGTTGTACTCATAGGAGTATCAAATTTTTTACCATTTTCAAATCCAAACCTTTTAACCAAGTTTGTAGCATACTTGGTTTGAGAAATGAAGATTCCATCAGGTTGTTGTTTTACTTGTAACCCTAGGAAGTAATTTAGTTCACCAACCATGCTCATTTCGAATCTTGATTTCATCAACTCTGCAAACTCAATAGACATGTTAGAACAGGTTGATCCATAAATAATATCGTCTACATAGATCTAAACCATTAAAATCTCATTATTATGTTTCTTAACAAATAACATCTTATCGACACTTCCCACTTGAAAACTATGACTAAGTAAGAATTTAGTCAATTTTTCATACCATGCCCTGGGCGCTTGTTTCAGACCATAGAGAGCCTTTTTGAGATGAAATGCATGATCAGAAAGCTTGGGGTCTTCAAACACTGAGGGTTGTTCTACATAAACTTCTTTATGTAAATCGCCATTTAAGAAGGCACTTTTTACATCCATCTGACAAATTTTATACTTTCTAAAGCAAGCGATGGAAATAAAAAATCTGATAGATTCAAGGCGAGCGACTGGAGCAAAGGTTTCATCGTAATCGATGCCTTCAATCTGAGTGTACCCTTGTACAACCAGTCTAGCCTTGTTTCGTATAACATTTCCAAGTTCATCAAACTTGTTTTTAAAGATCCATTTTGTTCCAATAATGTGTTTATCTTTAGGTCTAGGAACAAGATACCAGACATCATTACGAACAAATTGATTAAGTTCATCCTGCATAGCTACTATCCAATTTTCGTCAGAAAGAGCTTCTTTTACATTAACCGGTTCTATTTGGGATGTAAAACAAACATAATTGCATATGTTTTCAAGTTGTTTGCGTGTACGAACTCCAGTGAGAGGATTTCCAAGGATTTGATTAGTTGGATGATCTTTGTGACAAATTCCTAGGTTCAGATTGAGATGAAGAGGTATCTTGATTTTTAATTATAAGAATTTCATCATCATCGAACTTGGAGCAGTGTATTCAAATGATCATCAATGACCACATTGATGGACTCTTGAATCACACTGTTCTTTTATTTAAAACCCTATAGGCTCGATTTGTTTAAGGAATATCCAAGGAAAATACCTTCATCACTCTTCGTATCAAATTTTCTCAAATTTTCACGATCTTGTAAAATGTAACACTTCTATGCCAAAAATTGAAAGTATTTGTGAGAGGTTTCTTTTCGAACCATAACTCATAAGCATCTTATTTTCAGATTTACTAGTATAAACACGATTAATAATGTAGCAAGCAATATTAATTGCTTCGGCCCAAAGATTTTTGGAGAGCTTCATACTATTTAACATAACATTAGCCATATCCTGAAGCACTCTATCTTTTCTCTCAACTATACCATTTTGTTGAGGAGTTTTGGACGCAGAGAATTCATGTGATATTCCCTGATTGCTACAGAATTTCTCAAAACTGCTATTTTCGAATTCAGAACCATGATCACTACGGATCTTATAAACTTGAGAACCTTTTTCATTTTGGATTCGTTTGATGATCTTCTTCACCTCATCTAGGGTTTCAGATTTGTCTTTTAAGAACGATACCCAAGTGAATCTAGTAAAGTCATCTACGATAACCAAGATGTATTTTTTGCCGCCTCGACTCTCCATTCTAGTTGGTCCAATGAGATCCATGTGAAGAAGCTCGAGAGGTCTGGATGTGGTATTGGAGTTCACTTTCTTGTGAAAGCTCCTAATTTGTTTGCCCAACTGGCATTCACCACATATTTTGTCTACTTTTTATAATTTAGGTAGACCTCATATAAGTTCTCTTTTGCTCAATCTAAATAAGTTCCGGTAGTGTACATGTCCAAGGCGTTTATGCCATAATTCAATCTCATTAGTATGGACCATGTAACACGATTGAGTAGATGAGCTTGCATTACTAACAATGTAGCAGTTTTCAGAAGTTTTGCGACCAGTTAATATAACAGAACCCTCTTTATTAACAATCTCACAATCTTGATTAGAAAACTTTACATTATGATTGTTGTCGCATATCTGAGATATACTCAGTAGGTTGTGTTTCAAGCCCTCAACATATAATACATTTTTAAATAAGGGAAGGTTATAAAGCTGAACCGTACCTTGGCCAATGATTTTGCAATTGCTTCCATCACCAAAAGTGACTGACCCATCAGTCCTGTCTTCAAGATCGGTGAATAAAGCTTTGTTGCTTGTCATATGTCTGGAGCATCTACTGTCAAGGTACCACTTTGAATGGCTTGTCGCTTTGAAAGCAGTGTGGGCAACCAAGCAGTCAACTTTAGGAACCCATTTCAGTACTGTTTTGGGTTTAGGAGTGTAGTTGAACTTTTTCTGTCTATTGTTATATGAATGACCTATAGAGTTAAATTTTAATAGCTCCTTGAGAAGATCAATAATCTTTTCAACCAAAGGATTTTGGTTTTGAAGATTGAAGTTGGCATGGCTATTTTTAGATTTTTGAAAGGTCCTTGAATTTTTTGAAAAACCTTGATAAGTATACTTTACTTTTGAGTTCGAAGACTCTCCTTTTACAAACTTAGGAGTAGTATTCTTTTGTTTAGGAGAAGTATTCTTATCATAGCCCAACCCGGATCTATCGCCACATTTTCTCAATTCGGATAATAATTTTTCCAATTTAGGATCACCTTGGGCATATCTCCAAGTGTCTTTTAAACTCAAAAGAGAAGCTACTTCATTTTTGAGTTTCTCGTTCTCGGTTTTCAAATCATCAACTTGGGAGGTTTTGATTTTTAAATCACATTTGGTCTTTTCAAAAAAATTAGAAATATGAGATTTTTCTAAAACAAGAGACTCATAATCTTCTTTAAGTTTAGAAAACTTTTCCTTTTATAATTTAAGCTTGACAGCAATTTTACAACTCTCCTTATAAAGGGCATTGTATGCATCCTGAAGATCATCTTCATTGTCACAATCACTATTCAGATTCTCTTTGCTAGTTACTTCATCATAATTTGAAAAAGTGACCTTGGCTAGAGTCATAAGGGCTTTAACATCATCTCCCGACTCGTTTTCAGAATCTTCTAATTTCGAAGAGGATTCCGAATCAGATGATTCATCCCAAGTAGCCAACATACTCTTCCTTTTTGATTTGTCCTTTTTAGGACATTTGTTAGCCAGGTGTCCATACTCTTGACAGTTGTAACATTGACTATCTTTCAAAGTTTTTCGAGCTCTAGGTTTAGATTGTCTCTTATCGTTTGATTTTTGAAAATCTCGTCTTTTCTTATTCTTCAAAATTTTATAAAACCTTTTTACAAAAAGTGTCATATCATCTTCAGAATTTTCAAAGTCTGAAGTGCTCTCTTGTGGAATATTTTTAGATGACTTGAGAGCAATTGATTTTCATTTTGGAGCTTTAAAGTTCAATTCATAGGTTTGTAAAGAACCAACTAGTTCCTCAACCCTCATGTTATCTGTATTACGAAGTTCCTGAATCGCGGTTACTTTTGAATTGAACCGTTCAGGAAGTGAGCGTAGTATCTTTGCACATACTTTGCTTTCTGGGATTCTATCACCAAGACCCCACATTGAGTTTACAATGTCATTCAATCTAGTGTAGAAGTCCATAAACATTTCATTCTCCTCCATATGAATTTCTTCATATTTAGTTGTGAGGAGTTGGACTTTAGATTTCTTGACAATTGATGTACCCTCGTGTGTCATTTCTAAAAGATTCCATGCTTGTTTAGCATTTTCACACGAGATGATTCTTTTGAATTCATCTGGTGACAATGCACAAGTAATTGCATTTAGTGCTTTTGTATTGGCACTACTCTCACTTTTCTGAAGTGTGGTCCAAAGAGCATAAGATATTACTTTCATTGATTTTGAACCATCTTCATCAGTTACTTCAGTGATAGGTAGTTTCCATCCATTTACTGTGGCCAGCCACACACTTTCATCCATGGATTTGAGAAAGATTCTCATCCTTGCTTTCCAATAGGCATAGTTTGTGCCATTAAAGGGTGGTGGCCTAGTGACAGATAGGCTTTCAAAATTTGACATCTTAATATAGCTTAGATTGTTAGCTCAGGAAATAAATCCAATAAATAAGCAATAAGCACGAGCTATTAGGCTCTGATACCACTTGAAAGGGCCAAGCTATATGCCCTAGAGGGGGGTGAATAGGGCAATGCCAAATAAAACTTAAAACAGCGGAATAATAAAAGATGTAAATATCAATGCTGAAATAATAACAATCTCAAAGCATATGAAATATGAGAATGATACTAAATCAGTTCTAAGGACAACCTTACACCAAAAACCAATGGCTTATGGTAGGACAACCTTATTTCTAGAACGATCTAGAAAACACAAATGATATGGAAAATAAATCAAGAATAACTTAAAGAAATAAATCATAAGTTATTACACCATTCAACCACACTTGCTTGAAATGAAAATTACAACATTCATCCATAAAAGCAATCCACAATAATAAAGGAATAAATGAATAAAGAAATCAAGCACATCCATAACACAACGATATATAGTGGTTCGCCTGTGTGTTCACCAACTGTTAGCCAACATGGCCACACAGAATGCTACTCCACTCCTAATATCCTCACACGGGGATATTAGCATGCACTATCAAAATAGGTTTTCACAGTTCACCCAAAACCTTCACAATTGTGTCTTTTTATCTAGGGCTTACACAATCCAAAAACCCCCACAACTGAAGTTTTCGGCTCTCCTCGGATAACCAAAATAATGAGATTTTTCTGGAAAATCTCAAACAAAACCAGAGAAAGTAAATTACAAAGTAAAATACCTGGATCTCCTTTTGAAGTAGCCCAGTAGAACCAATCGGAGTAGATGAATGATACGTCGTTCAATGTCCAATACTCACATAAAGAATGGTTCTGAGTCTAATTGATTTTAGATTAAATCAAGAAGAGCAAGGTCTATTTGATTTTGATCCCAGAAGAAGGAATATCACAAATTCCTCTTTTCTAAATAAGATTGGAATATAGATCAAAATCACAATAGAAAAATGCTAACAAAAGGAATATTAAATATGCACAATAGCTTAAAAAATAATCACTACTTATCTCAAAGTATAGCCTTAAATCGCTTGAATGGAATGGAATTGAATGAATAAACTCTGAAATTCGTGCACTATTTATAGCCTTAAAAATCCCATCTTCGACTGGTCTTAGAATCCTAGGACTGGTCGTAGCGTCAAAGATTTTGAAAGATTTTCGCGGGATTAGATTTGTAATACTCACGACTGGTCTTAGGTAGTCTACGACCGGTCGTGGACCACCTACGACTGGTCGTGAGACACCTACGACCGGTCGAGATACTCGAGAAAAGTCGCTGGAGTTCGAGTCATAGAACTACGACTGGTCGAAGGATGAGTCGTAGGACTTCTCAGGACTGGTCGAAGCAAGTCCAGGACTAGTCGAAGGACAACCAGGAAAATCCGAAAATCTGTAACAACCTAGGACTGGTCCTGAGAAACCTAAGACTGGTCGAAGCAAGGCTGAGGACTGGTCTTAAGATTTCTAGGACCTGGTCTTAGAACAGTCACACCAAGTAAATTAAAATATTCGGATTACGTATCCAGAATGACCTATCATCTAGACCAACCTAAGGTCAATCTAAGGTCAAACAAACCTTGAGTGAGATGGACATTGAAGTCTTGAAGGTCTGTATTCTCAGATGATCTTGAAGTAGAAGCTTGAGTCGAGTTGATGGTCTTTCTCGAGCTTGGTATATTCTTGACTTGTCTTGATGAAGTCTTCTAATCTTGAACTTGATAGAGGCAAACTTGAAGTCTTCTATTCTTGTAGACTTCATTCATGACATGTCTTGCAAGCATTCTTCATTTATGATCTTGTCTTGAAAACATTCTTCATTCATGATCTTGTCTAGAAGCAGTGTGCAGTCTTGAAGCAGTGTGTAGTCACAAACAAGAAATACAAGAAGTACAAGACATATAGGTTTTGGCACTACAAAATTTGACAACCAAAGAGATATGAAATCATAGCACTAACAGTTAGGCCACACGAAGTGCTTATGCACTTCATGACGTACAACTCAACGGGCGTTCGTGCAAGTCGAGCTCGTCAAGTAACCCGATCTGTCTAATATATGTTCACTATGTTTGGACGCCTCTGCTTGAACCTAGGGTACCAAACTTACCAGTGAAATTCCGTTAACCTTGGTACCTTGATCTGCTAAGACTCATAGCCGGGCATGGTGGTATGGGACACCGTGGTCGAGCTATCGGCCTACGCTGAAGCCATGTGCCTCCTCGTAGTGACCACTGAGCAACCAGACTCGTGATCCGATTATGGTGGTATGAGATACTATATTCGAGCTGTCAGCCTACACTGGCGTAACCTGGCTGTGGTCCTCAGTCGGGTTACATCCGAGTCTCATTGTCAATAAGTGGACTGGTTGGGCTTCGAAAATAGACTACCAGTTGGTAGGACGTTAGTGGAGTGACCTCGAGCATACTCTAAAATTCGTAATTGGCAATGAGCCCTTCGCAGTAACTAGAGTCTGAGTTGAGCCGAATACGATGAGACCTGTATTCGAGCTGACGGCCAGCGATTGAGCCGAGTACGGTGAGACCTGTATTTGAGCTGACGGCCAGCAATTGAGCCGTATACAGTGAGATCTGTATCCGTACTAACGGGTGACGAGCCATTTGCGATGCCTTCGCGATGCCTCTTGAACCATAATATCGTATGAGATTATCTACGTTTGACGACCCTAGAGTGGATCATGTTTGGGAATGATACAAGGGAGGTACCTTAGTTTCTCAATCCTGTTGTTTGAAATGGACTAATAACTACTCGGTAATCATGCTCATCATCGCACTGCATGTGCCTGGTAGATGTGAAGCACTGAGGGATGAACGCATTCGCGAACGTAAGATGGTGTCGCATGAGGGTGGTTTGGCAAGGGCATACATCATTTCATTTCATACTTACATTAAATAAGAGTAATTAGAATTGTTTGATTGTACTGCTTTATCATTACTGCTTGACTGAATTGATAACATGTTAACCTATGCTTTATTGTTCCACTGAGTTGGCCACTCATTCCCATGCTACGGGACAGTGTTTTAAAACACCCACCAGACCCTCTATCAGATGCAGGTATCACTGGAGCATAGGAGACTGAGCCCGACTTATATGACGATCAGGAGGAGTTCTCCTACATGCAGTTCGTTGGAGGCTTCGCATAGGCTGTCCAGTGCTACGGGCTATAGGGTTGATAATTTTAGTTATACTATTTTGACATTTTGATTCAGAACCAACATGTATATACGGTGACTCAGTTAGTGTTCATACTCTGGAGATCAAGAATGTTTTGTTTTATATATATCTATATACACCTTTCAGTCTTCCGCTTACATTTTATACATGGATCTGGAGTATGAATTACTGTTTTGGTAGAATCTCACTCATGTTTATTGTACTAACGCAGACAACATTTAATCATCATTATCTGTGTTGCATAAGTGATGTTCTGGAACTCGAGAGTTGAGTTACACTCGACCCTCGATATTTCAGGGCGTTACATTACCTCAGGTGTTTCCAATTTGATGAAGCAGACTATGTGATTCGGGAGATACATGAAAGCATCTGTGGAAATCACTCTGGTGGTCGAGCCCTGGCTCTGAAGATACTCCGTCAAGGATATTTCTGGCCGACCATCAGGGAGGACTCGAAGAACTATGTCTAGAGGTGTGATAAGTGCCAGCAATATGCGACCGTGCCAAGGCAAGCTGTAAAAGAGATGACCCCCATGAGCGTGCCGTGGCCGTTCGCCCAATGGGGAATCAACATCATTGAACCTCTGCCCACTGGGAAAAGACAGGTTAAGTTCGTTATCATTGTAGTCTACTACTTTACCAAGTGGGCCGAGGTTGAGCTTGTTATAAAAATCACAGAGCAGAAGGTGGTCGACTTTGTTTGGAAGAATATTATCTGTCATTTCGGAATCCTACGCACCATCGTTTCTAATAACAACAAACAGTACGACAACGATAAGTTTTGAGGCATGTGTCGGGGACTCGACATTTCAAACGCGTATTCCTCACCTCGACACCTACAATCTAATGGACAAGTGGAGGCAGTGAACAAAGTCATCAAACACCACCTCAAAACAAAGTTGGAGAAAGTGAAAGGCAGTTGGGCCAAGGAGCTCCCATTTATTCTTTGGGCCTGCAGGACTATAGCTCAGTCATCTACCGGGAAAACTCCATTTTCGTTGTCTTACAGTTTAGAAGCAATGGTGCCAGTTGAGATTGGTCTTCCTACAGCTCGGATCAGGAATTATCAGGAAGATTAGAATGCGGAGCAAATTGCAGCCAATCTGGACCCACTTGAGGAAGCTAGAGATATCTCCAGACTTCGAGTTACTGCTCGGCATCAGTAAGTGACACGATTTTACAACTCCAAGGTCAAGACTCGATGATTCTGACCAGGCGACTTGGTCCTTCGAAGAGTTTTCTAGAACACTGCAGAGCCGGGGGCTGGGGTACTCGGACCCAATTGAGAGGGGCCCTACTACGTGGTCCGATCGACCAAGTCAGGCTCCTACCACTTGGAGGATCTCGAAGGGCGTCAACTCCCCCACCCCTGAAATGTCAAGCATATAAAAATCTACTACCCTTGATGTATTGGCCGTTGAAGGCCCTCAATAAGTATACACCTCAGAGCGGCTAGCCTCTTAAGGCCTTCAGTAAAATCTATGTTTCTACATAATCTACTTGAACGACTTGTCGAGAAATGGAAAAAAGTTGCCTCTCATAAGTGGGGGCTGACTCAACGAACTTATCCCTTAAAGAAGGGTTAGTACGTTAACCCACGAAAATTCGTCAAGGGATCCCCTCATATTTAGGGAAAAAGCCCATGGACGACCCAATCCCTTGATGAAGGGGTTGGCTCGTCGTACGACCAACGGATCTACAAAAATGATTGCCATTCGTGGGGGGGGGGGGGGTGTTGACCCCTCAAGGGGTCGATCCTTATAATTTTAACATCACAAGATTTTACAAAAACCAACGAGTCTCCTAGGTATGGGAAGACAGCCCTGGGATGAGCCGACCTACTAAGGAGTCGGCTTGTCAATCAACAACTTAACATCTAACAATTATCATTCAAAAAATCGATCATGTTATATCATGCCCTCTCCAGAGGGTTAAAAAGATTATCTACAAAATTATCCATAAAAAACTATTGTTTAAAGAGTTAAAAGAGAGAGGGGGTATCAAAAGTTATTCAATCGGTGGAGGTTGAGAGGCGAGAGCCGGGCCCAGGGAGACGTCCTCATCCGGTCTCTCCCTTGTGTCTTTGAAGGTAAGGGACTCAAGGTTAAGATATGGGTAGAGCTCCTGAACCGCGTCTATGTAGGCATCGAAGCCACGGTTTTAAAACTTGTTAGCCTCAGCAGTCCTCTCCTCCGAGGTCTTAAATGCATCCACCGCAGCAGCAACCGCCAATGCCAGTGAAGCTTTATCCTCGGTCCGTTGAGCCTCCTTGCTTGTGCTACTGCTCGGCTCAGCTCTTTCATCGCCTCAGCCTTGGCCCGCTCCAGTGCGTCCCCTAGTCGGGTATTATCCTTAGCGAGCGAGTCGGCATGAGCCCTGGTCCCGGTCAGCTTAGCTACAGTAGTAACACAACGTGCCTAAAGGTCATTAGCGACCCCCTGAAGCTGCAACTCTCGCGCCTTTCCATCATCAAGTTTTCAGTGCAGTTCCGCCTGCTTTATTCGGAGGACCGCAGCCTCGTCTCGGAGAGTCCCGACCTCACCCCTGAGAGCCGCTATCTCCCTATCCTTTTACGTGATCTCCCTCAACCTCTCCCAAGTCATCAGGAGCCTCGGGATGGACTAAATCAAAATAATAATATAAGCATATAAACACGATGAGAAAAGAATCAAGATAAGAAAGGTTAGTAAAAATACCCTATAGAAGACAGAGGCTATGTCGTTCACGAAGGACTCGTCCGACTTGTTTAAGAAGGCAACAATCTCCTCCTCTTGAGCATGCTTTGTAACCCAGCGAACTAAGTTCGACATATGATAGCCTGACGGAAGCTTTCCCACACTGGTTCCGACCCGAGCAGACCCCGTCGATCCCCTTGCCCCTATCCCGTTGTCCGCCGAAGCTTGGGCCTCGGCTTTGGGATCATCTCCAACTTCGGGAGGAGAGAGCATCGCGTTGGCCATCTGAATGGCCTCCTCCAATTCGGAAGGAGACAGGATGGTTATGCAAGGTTCGAGGGCTGGTGGAGGCACTTCAGAGACATGAGGGGCGACGACAAGAAGGGGAACCGGAGCTGAAGCATTATCGACCACAGCCCTGACCGCGGTGTTAGTTGGAGCTACAACAACAGAAATTGGAGCTGCAACAACAGAAATTAAAGCCACTACAGCAGGTGCTGGAGTTGCGGTGACAGAAGTCGGGGCTGAGGGGTCTTCACCGCGAGGAGTCTCCTACCTATTCCTAGCCATCGTTTTCGTTTGCGGTTCGAATCTCAACATCTCTTCGACGGATGGGGGAGCCTTCCTCTTTCGAGATCCGGAGGCCTCAGTCATGCCTGAATATGTGACAATGAGTTAATGTCTGAGCTGCGAAACCTTCAGTATCAGCAAAAAAAAAAAAAAAAAAAGTAAAAAGACACTTACTGAATGAGGTGGAGAGCGGCTTGGACTTACAAAGCCCAAACCGATAAAGGTTGTCCACGGTGATCAGGACCGACTAAGAGCGTATATCCCCTGAACGCGCCCTGGCCTTGGCGATCTGATTCTTCTGATCCAAGGTGAGGAGAGGTTAGCCCCTCGATAAGTCTGCAGAAATGAAGATAAACGCTGGTCAGAGTATAGCAAGCAGGGGAGTGTTGTAAAGAGATTGTTCGGGATCCGACCTGGAAGGGTAAATCGGGTAGGAACCCGAGTCCGTAGGTTCTTGAGCTCTACCGCCGACTCTTCCTACTCACCCAAAGCCCAGAACCACTTGTTCTTCCTTGTTGGAGGATGGAAGTTGCAGGACCAACCCTGAGACCTTGCTGTTGCGGGTCACGAAGTAGTACCACGGCTCCTGACTATCGCGCTTTATTAAGTATAGACTCATCAGCTCTTACGGTGTCAGCTTCGGGTTCTTGGCTTGACGCAAGATGATGTATGAAGATATTAAAGCCCTCCAAGCATTGGGGGTAAATTGGTCTGAGGCCAGTCCCAAGTAAGCTGTCAGGAAGCGGATGAAGGGATGTATTGGAAGGCAGAGCCTACGTTGTAGTGTGCAGAGGAAAATTGTAACTTCTCCTTTAGCAGGAGCTCCGGGGGTGTCAAGGGGCTCGGGAGCTTGTATCCGGAGGGAGTCCGAGATCTCGAATTCTGATCGGACCCAGTCCATCTGGGACTCGACCAGCACAGAGCCTCCTGAGACAATCTCCGCGGTTCGCCCACTTGTGGGTATCTCTGTAAACCCCCCCCCCGGTTGGATCTCGGGAGGCCTTTTTTCTGCCCTTACAGTGCGTCCGAGTCTCGACCTCTTTACCCTTCCTGGGTGGAGGGTAGAGGGGTACTACGTCAAGAGGGCCCTCGGAGGCCTCACACCGATCATCCGAGCTCTCTAGCCTAGAATCATCTTTAAAGGTGTAGTTATCTCGGACCATCTCCGAGTCATTTGACATTCCACAGAAATGAAGGAAATAAGAGTAATCCGAAAGTGAGGAGGGGACTCACCGAAAGCTGTCCAGAACATTCACCGGAAATCGCTTCTACCAGAAATTGCTGATCGGTTGGAATCGCCTCTCCCGCATGTCACGCTTGCCGAAAATCGCCTTCTCAAGCAGCCCATAGCAACGAAAATTTCGAATAAAAGAAGTGAGGGCATCTTCGAGCTCTAGGGTTTTTATAACCCTTGAGTGATTCTCACAGTAATGGCGAGATGTGATGATTGCAACCAAACCGTCACGAGTTGACTTTAGAAGACACGTGGTGAAGAGCCACTGGCCCAAGCGCTGCCGAGTTGCGTGCCCCTGGCATCGGGCAACGTGCTCCGAGTAGTGGAAGCGTCACCTAGCCGTCCTTCTTGGCTTACGTGGTGGCCCCTCATGATTACCCTGAGATTCGAAATCCTAACCGTCGCCATGCGTCCGCCTGAGGTGAACCCGCGGACAGTAAACCCCGAGTACTTATCTTTTTGGATATAGGAGTCATGATTGTGGCCATACGCATTAGAGGCTCGACGCTGGAAGCTACTAATATTCCGCATATATTTACTTTCTGAGTCCATGCCCGAACTCGGAGAGTTGGGGGCTTTTGTTATGGGAAGATCAAAGACTCCTAAACTCTGAGGCCTGAGGTTACTCAGAGCCAACTTGAGGTGTAAGACTAAGATGAATAGGTAGAGGCATGATATCTAACTCAACATTCTTTACCCCTTCGACCCAAGGCTTCAGAGGCTAACTCGGAGCTTGGAGCGATCTGGGTCCGAGGTAGTCGGTTCGGAGTTGAGGGAGGTCCTAGGTTTGGACGACTAACTCAGTGCTTAGTGATCCGAGGCCAAGGCAGTCGTCTCGGAGTAATCTGAGGCCGAGGCAGTTGGCTCGGAACTCAGATTGGAATCTACTAATGAGGGGGACCATGAGGTGTCTCACTATTGCACGATTAATGACAGTTATTCAACCGCCCACGTCCGCACAACCGCTGAGTGACTGAGTGGCCAAACTGCCCACAGAACGCGGTGAATGACCCAAGATACGCCTACTTACACGACCATCCTAAGCAAGAGAGTATAAATAACACCCTTAGAGGAGGAAATAGGTACGCAATATATTGCACTCTCTCTCTACAACTCGACTTAGACCCAGATTCCCTTGACCTGACTTAGGCATAGGAGGGTCTCTTAATTAAGCTAGGTTCTCCTTTTCTCACCATTGTTGTGCAGGTCCAGGACAAAGAAGCGGCTTGAAGTTCGGAGATCCAAGCGGGGGGTAGTCAAGATTTTGACCGCAACAAAGCCCATACAAAGGATCCAAACTACGGGCCACAGCGTGGGTGGAGGATAGCCCACAAATTATACTGTTCAATCGATCGTAACCGTCCAATTGTATCCATCAAATGATCGGTTAGCTAGAGAACGGACGGTTGCTCCAATTCAATAGGGAAACAGATGGATTGGTTCATTTCATCGTAGTGGTACCCACGATTTGGACAGTTCGGATTGGCATGCAAGCACGCCACGTGTACGTCAGCGAATCACCATCATTTAAAACGCGCAATGTATAATTAGTTTTTGAAAAATGGTCCTTTAAATCTTTCACCTGGTCAAAGTCAAAGAAGACGACCTGTCCATGTTCTTCTTCAAAGTCTCCCAACGTCAGAAAGAGTGGCTGTATCATAAGCTAAGATACAGCCACTCCTTCCCGAAAAATTATCAAATTTCTGGAATATCCGATCCGTTGAAAAAGTGTCCTGAACAATGGATATCAGGTTATTTCAAATTCAGTAAGATCCACTTATTAGGTGCACCACACCAATACACTGATCCATAATTGGCTGTTCATTATTTTTTGTACTTCCCTATTGTTAAGTGGATCAGTCTGATTTTCATATCAGCCTATGATCATGGTTTGGCCTACCTTTTTGATGGATCGGATATTTTACACGTATGAAATGTTGGTGGGAAAAAAACAACGACTGTGTCCAGCCGCTGTATTAGATGGTTTTTTCTTCCTTTTAAAAACCAGAAGCCAAAGACGACTAGAAAAGAACGTTAAATATCTGGGTTTTCTACGAGAAATACGAACCGTCGATTGAACTGAATGTTCGAGACAGAACATATCTGGAATCTTCTCTTGGTAAACCAAATACCCATTTGAACTCTCTCCCATTCCATTCTTGCCAAAGAGAGAAGCTATGCCTTGCATCGTGCCATTCAGCAACAGGAATCTGGATATTAGTTTCTTTGTATTCAGGCCAGTTGGATTATTTTCAGATGAACTGATAGAGGCTCTCAAGTACTTCTCTTTCTGCTGTGAGGATCATGGCTGCACTTACAGCTCTGTCTTCCAAAGCATCCATGGAAATCTGGTGAGGCCCATCTCTTATTTTTCTTCTCTTTCTTTTTATTATTTATTTATTTTTCTTTGATGGGTTTTTCTTGCTTTTGGTTTGATTAATCTATTTAGAGAAAATATAGGTATAAATTCCCAGTTTTATGTTAGTAGGTTATGGCACGTGTAATGCACGTGAAGAGAGGTGGTGGTGGTTTGCAAGTGGCGGGAGACGGCTACAGGTTTATATATAAAGGGGATCCGATTAGGTGTTACCCGGGTAACGCCTTAGTGGGTGTTATCCTTGCTGCGGGGCCCACCTTGATGATTTTTTGTATATCCATGCTGTCCATCCGTTTCTACAGCCTATTTCAGGACGGGTTCATAAACATTATGCAGATCCAAATCTCAGGTGAACCACACCACAGGAAACAGTGGTGATTGAGTTCCTCACAATTAAAAATTACAGAGGGCCGATTGTAAGGTTTATGAGGGCCGATTGTAAAGTTTATTTTAAATCCAAGCTTTTAATAATGTCAAGAAGATCTAGATGAAGGTAAAATATAAAGATTAGATTAATCCAAAACTTTTGTGGCCACAAAAAAGTTTTAAATGGTCATTCATCACTGTTTCTATTAGTATGCGTGGATTTTCTTAAGGTTTGGAATCACGTCCTCAAGTAGTGTGGATATACAGAAACTACATCAAGGTATGCCCCCATACGGTTAGGGTAACACCCACCTTATAAAATGGAATCATTCCATGTTATGTGAGGGTTGATGTTTGAACGCTCTGAAATTGTACGCATGGCATATTTTAGATAAATCAAATTGTTAAACCAGTGAAAATTAAATTATATAAGTTATTTCCAAATTGTTGGCTATATTAGCCAGAGTTTACTTGGCTTTACAAAGACTTGGGTTTGAGCTCACTGGACACGTAGAAGAGAAGAGAAACTTTGTATTTTTTATGTTGCTTACAAGCTTGTTGACTTGACTTCAAACGGGCTACATGAGCTCCCTTATATAAACCTTTCCATCAAGGTGAAAAGACACAAATGCCCAAGACGTCCTGGACACTGGAAGCTTCCTCCTCCATTTAATGTCCTTGAGAATCAGACGGTTTGGTTTGGACTTCCAACACTCCCCTTCAAACCAAAACCGGCTTCATTCCGAGCATTGTTCTTAGTCGTTTGAATGCATCTGTCGGTAATGCCTTTGTGAAAATATCCGCCACCTGTTCCGTAGTATGACAATACTCTAATTTTATCATTTTCTGCTTCACATGATCTCTCGAGAAAATGATAACGGTATCAATGTGTTTGCTTCTTCCATCTTTGCGCTTGGATTTTTGGCTAGTTCGATTGCCGACTTGTTATCCACATATATGATTGTGGATCCTTCCTGTGGATGCTTCAGCTCCTTTAGTAGGTTTCTCAACCAAATTCCTTCACAAACAGTGGACGATGCTGCCACGTACTCTGCTTCACATGTGGACAGGGCGACCACACTTTGCTTCTTTGAATTCCATGTGAAAGCAGTCGTTCCGAGATAGAATACATAGCCAGTGGTGCTTTTTCTTTCATCTTGGTCACCTCCCCAATCACTGTCTGAGTATCCATATAGCATTGCTTCATCATTGTATGGATAGAAAAGACCGAATTCCATTGTTCCTTTGACGTACCTGAGGATTCTTTTTGCGGCTAACCAATGTGATTCTTTTGGTGCTTCCATGTACCTACTTAGAAGCCCAACACTGTAGACGATATCCGGCCTTGTGATTGTGAGGTACCTTAGGCTTCCAATCAGACTCTTGAACATGGTCGAGTCAACACTTCTTCCTTCTCCGTCCTTTGTCAGTTTTAAGCCCGTTGCTACAGGCGTGTTTACGGCATTGCAATCGGCCATCTTGAACTTTTCAAGCAATTCCTTAGCATACTTCTTCTGAGATATATAGATGCCACCATGTTGTTGCTTCACTTCAATGCCCAGAAAAAAAGACATGAGACCTCCGTCGGTCATCTCGAACTCCTTAAACATAGCTTTCTTGAATTCATCAAACATCGATCGACTGTTTCCTGTAAATAGCAAATCATCAACATATAGGCATGCTATAAGTATATCGCCATGAGCATTCTTCTTGATGTAAACTGCATGCTCATATGGACATTGGGCGAAACCGTTTTCTTGAAGATAGTTGTCGATGCGTGCATTCCAAGCACGTGGAGCTTGCTTCAACCCATAGAGGGCTTTCTTCAGTCGATACACCTTGTGTTCCTCCCCTTGCATAACAAAGCCTTCAGGTTGGTCAACATAGACCTCTTCCTCCAGAATTCCATTCAGGAATGCAGATTTCACATCCAGTTGGTAGATCATCCAACTGTGATGGGCTGCAAGGGAGATAATCATCCTCATAGTGTCAAGGCGAGCAACAGGAGCGAAGACTTCTTCATAGTCCACCCCATACTTCTGTTTACAGCCCTTTGCTACGAGCCTTGCCTTGTAGCGATCGATCTCGCCATCAGCGTTTCGCTTGATCTTGTACACCCATTTGACACCAATAGTTTTCTGGCCATTAGGAAGCGTAGTCAGCTCCCATGTGTCATTTTTCTTAATCGCATGAATTTCTTCTTTCATAGCAATTCTCCAACATTCTTCTTTTATGGCCTCTTGAAATGTTAGAGGCTCATGATCTGCATACAGGCAAAAAAGATTGACCTCTTCAGTTTGCTCATAGATGTCGCTTAAGCTTTTCATTTTTATAGGTGCCATGGGTGAGGATGAGCTGGCTGAATTTTGTCTTGGAGTGCTTTCAGGAGTGATGGAATGTACTCCTGGACTTCTGTGAGCGATGATGCGGCCGAAGAAGGTGTTGCGGGCGTTTGCTCTTGACGGTCATGCCTTTCTTCATGTTCTTCTGTTTCGACTAGAATATCTTTGGTCGATTCTTCATTGTTCCATTTTCAAGTTTCTTCCTCACTAAAGACCACATCTCTACTCACCACTACTTTATTGGTTAGTGGATTGTAGAGCTTGTAGGCTTTAGATGCTTCACTATAGCCGATGAAAATGCATTTTTCGCCACGATCATCAAGCTTCCTTCTTCTTGCTTCTGGAACTTGAGCGTAGGCGACACACCCAAAGATCCTTAGGTGCGCCACGCTCGGTTTGTAGCCACTTCATGCCTCCTATGGTGTCATGTTTCTGACGCTCTTGGTTGGACACCGATTGAGCAGGTAGGCAGAACATGCAACTGCCTCTGCCCAGAAGCTCTTTGGCAAGCCTTTTTCCTTCAGCATGGTCCTCGTCATGTCGAGGATGGTGCGGTTCTTCCGTTCCGCAATGCCATTCTGCTGTGGCGTGTAGGCCGCAGTATGTTGTTGCTTAATGCCATGTTCCCTGCAAAAATCTTGAAATGCATTTGAGGTGTACTCTCCACCTCTATCAGATCTGAGTACTTTAATTTTGTGACCACTTTCAACTTCAACACGAGCTTTAAACATTTTAAAGATAACGAAAGCGGAAAATTTTTCTTTGATGCAATACACCCAAAGTCTTCTGCTGAAATCATCAATGAAGGTAATAAAATATTTATTACCTCCAAGAGAGGGTGTTTCAAGTGGTCCGCAAATATCGGTGTGAACCAATGAAGTGGTTCCTTTGCTCTTTGGACACTCCACTTGGGAAGGAGTTCCTTTGTTGCTTTAGAGTGTGCACCTCGCACACATGTTTGGAGCTTCAATAGCCGGCAAGCCATGCACCATGCTTGATGAGGATAAGAGTTTAAGGCCACTGAAATGGAGATGCCCAAAACGAAGATGCCATCTCCATGAATCATTCTTCACGAGTCCATAAAGACACTTATCAGCCTTTGTGTTGATATGGAGCGGAAACATGCGATTCTTCGCCATTTGGACTTGAGCCACAAGTCTCCTTTGAGCATCTCTTATGGAGAGAGAATAGTTCTCCATGTGTATAACATACCCCTTCTCAAGGAGTTGGCCGATACTGAGGATGTTATTTTTCATATTTGGTACGTAATACACATTAGAGATATAATTTGGCTCACCATTCTTCTGATAGATTTTAACTTTTCCTTTGCCTATCACGGGTACCTTTGATGAGTCGCCAAAACTCACGTCACCACGAACTCCTTCTGTGAGTTCCACGAACAGTTCTTTGTTACCACTCATGTGGTTGCTTGCACCCGTGTCAAGATACCACACATCTGGCTGTTCACATGCCTTTTCTTGTGCGAGGAGGAGTGTGGAGACTTCTTGTTCATGGTGTGATGCTTCAGCATAGTTGGATCGTTCATTTTGATCCACTTTGCTCCAACACTCAGAGGCATAATGGCCGAATTTCTTACAATTGTGGCATTGAACATTCTTTGTGTTTCCACGACCACGTGTGAATCGGCCTCTACCATTTCCTCTTCCACGGAAACTGGTAAACTTTTGTTGATTTTGTTGATGGCTTGGATGATATCCACGCCCTCTGCCTCTTGCACGATTGCTAGTGCCACGGCCGCCTCGTTGTGTATGACCATTCTTTTGTTCATTTAGAGTCAACTTAGACTCTAAGGCATGTTCAAGCGTTGAACCAGCATTCTTTTGCATTCGTTGCTCATGCACTTGCAACGATCCCATCAGTTCTTCAATGGACAGTTTTTCAAGGTCCTTTGATTCTTCGATCGCCACAACCACATGCTCAAACTTGGTTGTGAGAGATCGCAGTGCCTTTTCAATGACACGTATGTCTTCAACTTTTTCACCATTTCTTTTTAAATTGTTAATAATAACAATTAGACGTGAGAAGTAGTCAGAGATGCTTTCACCTTCCTTCATGTGCGCCGCTTCAAACTCGGCTCTTAGTGTTTGAAGGCGAACCCGCTTCACTCGATCAACACCCTTGAAGATGGTGCCAAGAGTATCTCAAGCTTGCTTGCTTGATGTCGCTTCGGCAATCTTTTCAAAGGTTGATTCATCCAACCCTTGATAGAGGAGGAATAAAGCCTTATTATCTTTCTTCCTTTGATTTTTTAGAGCCGTCTTTTCTTCATTGGTGAAGGCGGCTTCTTCCTCCATAGTGGGTTCTACATACCCATCAGTGACGATCTCCCATAATTCTTGTGACCCGAACAACGCTTTCATTTGGATGCACCACCTTTCATAGTTGTCCTTAGACAACGTAGGAACTGTTGGTGGATTGGTAGCCATCTTTTCTATTTTTAAGGAATAACCGATTTTTTAATGAAGGAAGAGAAGGATGGATTAGAAGATCTGTTTTTTTTTTTTTTTTTTTTTTTTTTGAAAAATCATTGGAATCTGAATTTTTTTTCTCAAAAAAAAAAAAAAAAAAACATTGACAACTCCAACCAGGGAACAAACAAAAACTTTTCTTAAGCATGATTTTTTTTAAACATGATTTTTTAAAAAAATTGGTGAAAAAATAAACTAGCTTCTTTGAAATAGCTTTTTCTTTCTTCGACTAAAAAAAAAAAAACGGCAACTTTTCGCAAACAAAAGACTTGGCTTTGCAAATAGATTTTTCTTCTTTGGTGGGAAAAAAAAAGCGAAAACTTCTTCTCCAAAGCTACTAGGCTCTGCGACTTGGCTTTGCGGATCGATTTTTGAACAGATTTTTTTTTTTTTCTTGAGAAAAAAAAAAGTCATACTTGGAAAAAAAAAAAAGCTACTGAAACTTCTTACGGAAAAACAACTAGGCTCGCAATCTGAATTTTCTCGACTGAAAAACTATCACATGTCGATTTTTTCTTAAGCGAAAAAGCTATTTGGAAAACTTCTGTAGGAGAAGAACCAAGCTCTGATACCAGTTTGTTGGCTATATTAGCGAGTTTACTTGGCTTTACAAAGCCTTGGGTTTGAGCTCACTGGACACGTAGAAGAGAAGAGAAACTTTGTATTTTTTATGTTGCTTACAAGCTTGCTGACTTGACTTCAAACGGGCTACATGAGCTCCCTTATATAGACTTTTCCATCAAGGTGAAAAGACACAAATGCCCATCTAAAATACACTACAAGGGCATAGAATTAACTGCTATTACAAATATCAAAAGAAACATTTAAATAGTTGCTTGGAGAAGCTGAACAGACGCATGGGGAAGACGTCGTGGACACTAGAAGCTTCCTCCTCCATTTAATGTCCTTGAGAATCAGACGGTTTGGTTTGGACTTCCAACACAAATTTCATATTATATTTAATATTTCCAAACCGTTAAGAAGCATTTATTTGTTGAATTTAAATCATTGATTGTTTCTTTAGGCCATCCATTAAATATCCACAGCTCAGCTAATTAGAAAATTAAATTAATAATTTATAATTTAAATGAAAATTCATTTGAATTCTAACCTATGATTTTGATAGTTTAATTTGTGTTCATCACTTTGTTTATGAATAAGTTATTAGTGCCTATGCATCAACTATTTAACTCTACCCAAGTGCTAATGTTTCATTGTAAAACAGACGGATGTTTCATTGTAAAACAGACGGGAGTGTTGTGGAAGACGCACTACGCCGGACATACATTCTTAAAATCTCTAACATCTCTTAGAGAATCCCTCTCCATGTCTTTTAAATAAGGCAAAGCTTTATAGTGGGTGTTTGTCGACGGCTCAACAATAGATGCATAATATTTTAAAACTGAAGTCATGGGTTCGAGTGCTCATATAGAGCGTGAGTATGAGTGAATGTGAAATAATAATAATAATAATAATAATAATAATAATAATAAACCAGCTTTACCTTATCTCAAAGCTAATTGAATGAATAAACCATTCAATTTATGAAAATGATATTATACTGTTATTCTTCAAATTTCATATCGATTTTATTCTTCAGATTTAGATATTTGGTTATTTCATTTAGTCATTCATTAAATATTTACTGATACGTCAGTTAAAATATCAATTTAATATTAATAAATTAACATTTATTTAAATTTAAATGTAAGATTTTTATAGTTTAATTTCAGTTTATTGTCTTATTCATTTATAATTTCTTTGTGCCTGTGTATCGACCATCTTATTCTGCCAAATTATCAATGTTTCTCTCATTATAAAAAGGTGGAAATCACGGACAAAGAGAATTTGGGCTAGATGTACATTTTTAAAATTCCTAAGATCAGGTCCATTCTTCGGTAGTGCATAGTCTCCGGCTTTGGTAATCCTCTCGCCGAGCTACTACTTGCGTATGTAATTCACGGCAGTTATTATTATTATTATTATTATTATTATTATTATTATTATTATTATGGAGCTATACATGGAGCTTCCTCCAGGATTCTCAGACCCAAAGAAACCGTCTGCAAATGACAGACCCACTTCCGAATCAAGAAATGAGAACGTGAATTTGATAAACCCTTAAACTTGCCGAGTTCATAGATTTGAACAGAATTTGGAATTGGCAAGTTACAAAGGCCATGAATTTGGAAGCATTTATTACAAACCCTTAAAATTAGGACCAGTTGATCAATCTAGACCGTCCATTGGGTCCATCGCACATTTCATTAACAACCATGAAAAAATCACACTGTAGGGATGATCCTGACCATCCGATTTGGAGCCATTCTTTCTTGCAACTGATCACTTATATATGGTTATACATAATCATTTCATCAGGCAATCTTAATCATTCCATCCATGGATTAGAAACAAATAGCCATGGGTTTTAAAATTAAAAAAAAAAAAAATTAAAATTAAAATTTAAAAAAAAAAGAAAAAAAGAAAAAAAGCAGGCCACCTTAATCATCGGGTGGAGTATGCGGATGGTTGTGATATTTGCATGCTAGCCCATGAAATGTGTGTTGGATTAATGGACGATTAGGATTGCTTGCTATAAGACTTTCTAAGTGTCCCTCTAAAACTATATAGAAGTAATGTCACTTATATTGCTCTGAGAGTACCAGATCATCTCTCTTCTTTCTTAATGATAATTCGGGCCGGTCTGGGCCCACTCATTAGACCTATATGCAGAGCACATTCATGTCCAGTCTGAGCTAGTATGGCTCTAAACTCAGGCCCATGTACGGCCCATGGGTCTTGTGGCCCGGTCAAAACCAGCCCAACGTGGGTAAAATGTGGGCCCCGCTGGGTGGGCCAGCTCAGTTGCCACCATAGATATGAGTTTTTTCTTCTCAATGTTGTAGCATGAGTTTCTGAGATTGTGGTGTTTGTTTGCATCAGGTGATATGGTACGGGGCTTGGTTGAAGAGGTCCAATGAGAAAAAGAAACAACTCACTGCCACTCTGGTAACTTCATGTCGCACTTCATGTCATAATGACATGCATACATACACAGGATACGTACATGCATATACATGTAGAACATCAGTATGATGATTGATGATAGTTCACCAACAATCATTCTGATTGAACGGTCCTAACCACTCAATTGGTTGTTATCAAATGAAGGGCTGAAGATGAAATGGTCAACAGTACAAATGCAACATGTCAAAAATTACATGGTCAATATGACACTTCTCACTGAATGGTGGAACATAAAGTCTACATAAGAGAAGTTTTACCCATCCATTTACACACCATTTACACACACAGCATGCGTGCCCACAGGGTAAGCTGTACATGAGCCTAACCGAGTCAAGCTTGGCCCAGTTCGGCTCGGCTCAGCCAGCAGGTTACCCTATCTCAAACGTGGCTCGGCTTAATCCTTAAGCTTGACTGGCCAGCTCGGCTCAACTTAGTCAACAACTCAGGCCAACTTGAGTCAGGCTCGAGCCCATTACTTGAGTTTAAGTTTAAGTTTTAAGATTTTTCCAAGCTTGAGTTAATCGATTCAAATCAAGTCAAGCTTGAGTTAAGTGTCGAGTTAATCATATATATATACACACGATCTAAGTGTAATCGATTCAAACCAAGTCAAGCTTGAGTTAAGTGTCGAGTCTAGTTGACTAGACATTGGTTTAGCTTGGACTTGGCTAGAAATTTTTTTGAGCTCAAAAAATCGGCTCAACTTAGCTTGAACCCAATTTTAAACCGAGTCAAATTGAGTAAGTTAAGCAAGCTAATTAGGTGAGGTGATGATCCTTTGAGTATCAGCATGTTGTGGCATTCCTACTTACACATGAAAACGGTGGAAATTATATCGCATGCAGTCTCAAATCATTGTTAATTTTAAGTTTTAGGGGGCGTTTGGATGCACAAGTGAGGTGGATTGCAAGCCCTCATTTTTATTTTTATTTTATTACTATTATAAATAAGTTCCAGCCAATACTTGTGGCCCACCTACTTACATAGGCGTAGGCCACAGCTTTTCGCAATGCAAACCGGGCATATGGTGGGACAAAGTTTTGACGGGCGATGCCCCAAAAATCTTCCCCATTTGATGATCTTAACCATCTGATTGAGTTCCAGATCATTGGATGGCAAGGATCATCTCATAGGCGAGCTTATTAAGGAATGTCAATCGGACCTACCAGATTATGTATCTCGTGCCTGCTCTATTCTCTGGCCAAAACAAGAAGCTCAAAAAAAAAAAAAAAAAAAAAAAAAAAAAAAAACAGCCAGATAAACGGCTCTAGTTACCTAAAGGTTGGCCATTACTTGATATTGGGGTATGGCCCATCAACCAACGGGTATTGGGGCATGATGTATCAAGTGGTAGAAGTTGGTAATGAATGGCTAAAGTTTGTTTGGCCCTACAAGTGGGCCAAACAAGGTTTTTTTTAAAAAAAATTTAAGGGTTTTCTATAAACTACAATTTCATCCAAGCACACTACCACGAAGCCATATATATGCATGCACTGTGAAACCGGTCTTCAAATGTCATTTTATTTAATCGTAAGTCCCTCTCTTTTGTCTCAGATATCGGCATTAGCCAACATATCGAACTTGGCAGTCATAATGGACTACGGCTTCTTCGAATCATATGCCGGAGAATCAAAAGACGGGCATCCCGCAGCCAAGTTTTCCTCTGGCGACACCATCTCCATGTGTTCCATGCTTCCTTGCTCTGATGACCTTAGCGACCTCTCCTACGCTTGTTTGGCTGTACTAAAATCTTGTTTTCTAAAGATGGAGGGAGTGTCTGCTGGTGTCTGCTTCCGATGCCACGATAGGCCGAGGGTGGCATGCTTGCATGTGTGGAAGTCCCTCCATTCATGTTACGCTTGGTTTCTCTTGTCGAATTATAGAAAGACCCTTTCACCTTTCCTCGATCATCTATACGTAGACATCAAGTATGACGTTTTTCGAGTTGTTTATGTCAGTAGCGACGATACACTCAATCTTAAGGTTTTTCCTCCTTCGCCAACACTAGCGAATGGAGAAGCTGTGAAGAGAGGTGGTGAAAGTGGCGTTTAGAAAGTTGAAAAAACTTTCAAGAAAATTTTGTAATAGCGGGAGTCTTATGTTTGAATTTCTTTCGAAATATTTGTGAATACTCTTATGATTTTTTTTTTAAAAGAATAATACTCTTACCAACTTATTGGTAATTATTTTTTAGTGTGATTTTATGGGTATATTGGTGTATGAAAGTATTTGTCGATGTATTTTTTGTTGGAAATTATATAGAATAATAATATTTCTGTAAAATGTGGAATCCGAAAAATCAAAATGATTGAACTAAGGACAGGCTGACGCACGTCTGAGACGCTATCCTTAAAGCGTTATTTGCCCCTACTCAAAAGATTAAGTATGCTGATAGGTTACAAGCAAACCACTTCTAGGATACAACAAGCCTAGTGTGGGTCTGCGTTCAGCAAACACGAAGGCCCACATTTGGAACTCTGTTACATACAGTCTGGTAGAAAAACATATAAAAAAAAAAAAAAAAAATCCCAGAAGAAAGAAAGAGAAGAAAATTGTGATTTGGACCACTGCACTGGTCAGTTCTTCAGCCACTGGTTTAGTTGAACCGTTCTAGACCACACCGTTAGTTTATTCTTCAAGCGATGGTTTTGATCAACCTTGTTATATTGCTGATTTTTGGTCTATAGGAGAGAAGAGGCTTTGATTCGTATTGGTATTGATGGAGTGTGGTTAGATTGCTTGGAAACCCATACAAGCCTTATTTATATAGGCTGTGGTGGCTGGGGGTTATGGTCCAGGGAAATAAATTTCATGACCGTTTTCTAGATGTTGGAGAAAACTAGCCGTTTTATGGCCATTTTCTGACTGTTGTGCATGGGCCATTAAGCTACTGCATGCTGACTGTTGTGAGACAGTAGCTAGCCATTTTCTAGCTGTTAGGCTAGCTATGCAACAGTTACAGCTGGACCCTACACTAATAGCACAGCTGTTACAGATCTATTGCAACAATTCTATTCAGCCTCTCCATATATACTGGAGGACCTCTCTCTCAGTCCTCTAGTCTCTCTTCCAACTAGCCACTCATCTTAGCCACCTAGTCACACCACAACGCACATCTCGCTCCGGTTCGCAAAGGGAGCAACCCTCTATGACACGATGCGCACGTGCGAAGTGTAAAGTGCGCCACTAGCTCCTCTACAGCCACACTACCTCACATGCCCACGCCCTCGCACCGAGCCCGTGACCATGACCAAGGCCGAGACCAAGACCAATCCCGAGCTCGTGCACGTGCCCGTGCCCGTGCCCGAGCCCGAGCGCTAGCGCGCGCGGGTGTTCCAATGCTACGTACTGGAACACGCAAGGTCCATAGTCCTTGGACTAGATAAACAAATATTATAATACTCCACTATTTTCATTTAAACCACAAAAAATTCTTCTCTTTTTCTAATGTGGGACTATTCCTAAAACCCACAAAAAGGTATTTTTTTCAAATACTTTTTATATATTATAGATTATTTTCATTTTATTAAAATATATTTTAAAATCAATATTTTGCAACAATGCCCCACTTGATTTTAAAAAAATATTTTTCTCGATTAAACATTTCGGCCAGAATAATCAGCTTATATGCATAAAGAAATATATCTTTCAATTTTAATCTTTCCTTAGTGTAAGTATCTCAAAACTCTGTCAAAATGACTGGTAGCCGTAGCATTGAACCAGTTATTCTTAGATAACAAAATCGGAGAAACCACACACATATTCGCTATGTGTTTTGTTAGAGTTCCCACAATCTTGCTCAACACAATTAATGGTCATGTATTTATCCTAATTCGTGAATGATCCCGAGAGAAAAGTCCTAATTCTTATGAGAGACGGCGCCATCTCTACGTTCATATAGGTGAAATCCTTCCAGTATCTTCGTTACTATAAAACACTTGTCCTTTAGACTAGATTTCATTAAGAGTTCTAAGACTCAACCCTTTTTCGTAATGCTTAGACTTATCTATTATGAATAAGGTTTTATAATTTAGTGTTGAAAACTTTTCCACATATCAGTGACTCGTTCTTACCCATTAAACCCAAAATTATAGATTTTCTGATTTTAGGTTGGGTTACCATCACTGGTGGAACTTTTGTTGAAGAGTTTCAACCTCATCCCTCTAGATGTAGCCTTTACTACATTTCTCGGTAGAAGTTTAGTGAAAGGGTCTGATAAGTTATTGTTTGATTTCACATAAGAAATAGCAATGATTCCATCTCGAATCAATTGTCTAACATAATCATGTCGAAGACTGATATGTCTAGACTTACAATTATATGTGCCGCTATAGGATCTAGCTAATGTGGCTTCACTATCACAATGTAGTGACACAGCCGATATAAGTTTTACACAGAAAAGAATTTCTAATAGAAGATCCCTTAGCCACTCAGCCTCTTTGCCTATTACAACCAAGGTTATAAATTCAGACTCCATAGTCCAGTGCATTATGCAAGTCTATTTCTTGGATCCCTAAGATACAGCTACACCTCCTAGGGTGAATACCCACCCTGTAGTAGAATTGTTGCCCCCTATACTCGGTATCCAGCTCGCATCTATATATCCTTCCAATACAGCAGGAAATTCTGAATAAAAAACTCCTAAGTCTTTGGTTGCTTTTAAGTAACCAAGGACTCTATTGATTGCATTCTAGTGTTCAGTACTGAGGTTACTAGTAAACCTACTTAGTTTACTCACAGCATATACGATATCAAGTCTAGTGCATTGCATAGTATACATAAGACTCCCTATAGCACTCGCATATTCCAATTGTACAACTGTTCTTCCATTATTCTCTTTTAGTTTGATACTTGGATCAAATGGGGTCTTTGCTTCTTTTATATTTAGATGCTTAAACTTGTGTACTATCTTCTCAATATAATGAGATTGACACAATGTATAATCCCCATAATATTTTTTAACTTTGATACCTAAGATGGTATCAACTTATCTAAGATCCTTCATTTTGAATACAAAAGATACACTACCAAAAAATCGAGCAAAGGCTATGGAATGTGAAGGCCTTTAGCTACGGATTTAATCCGTAGTAATTTAGCTACGGATATAAACCGTAGCTAAAAGCATAATTAATCCGTAGCTAAATCCTTCCTCCTCATTCCCCTTCATGGTGCTTAAGGGGCTCCATGGGGCTCACTGAAATATATGTGTTTGATCTAAGCCGTCTATAAATTCTCTAATTTAATTTTAGTGGATTAGGAAAAAAAATTTGTAGATTAAAGGTATAAGTGGACCACACAATAAGAAATCAGAAAAATTAAATTTCCATTGTTAATTTGTTGTGTGGTTTTCTTACAAACTGATCTGATTCATTTTTTGCAACATCCCTTGAAATAATATTTTAGAATTATTGGACGGAGTGGATTAATAACATACATCATGGTGGGCCCCACGTTTTAAAACCCAAACCTTCCTCATGGCCCGTCCGTCCCACCCCAAATAAAACAGTCCACGCGCCCCCACCCCAAATAAAAAGTCCTCTCCGCCCGCGCCAACCTCCGAAAACCCATTTCCATTTTCCATTTCCTCTCTCTCTCTCTCTCTCTCTCTCTCTCTCTCTCTCTCTCTCTCTCTCTCTCTCTCTCTCTCTCTCTCTCTCGCACTCAGCCTCTCCCTCGCCATCTCTCGATCTCCCGCTCTCCCTCACCCTCTCCTCGTCTCTCGGCTGCATTCCCCTCTCTGTTTCCGAACCCATCTCCGTTTTCAAAACCCACTTTCACCGAGATCCGTCGAGAGTTTTCGCTGGGAAGGCCTCAACTGCTTTGAAGGTTAGTCTCTCTCTCTCTCTCTCTCTCTCTCTCTCTCTCTCTCTCTGTTTTCGAAATCAGTTGAGGGTTTTCGGTGACTCGGTTACCACGTTATTGATGTTGTTCACCAAGTGTGGCTGGTGGCAAGGAAAGTATGTACATGAAACAAATACTCTTCTTTTCTTAGTTTTTATGTTGCATAGAAGGTGTTTGATAAAATATCTGTAATGTAAAAACATTGCTTTTATTTTACTTATAGTGAGATTTTGAAGTTGTAGTCCAGGTGTTTGTAAAAATGCCTCAATGGCGAACTCGACTTGATCTTGGCTCAAACTCAGCCCGAGTTGCTGAGGGCGTGTTTGGACGGGCCAATCCCATGAGATTGGATTGTATTAGGGTGGATGGCAAGTAATGATGGCTCTGTCAGTGGATTGGTGCCAATCCAATGGGATTGCTATATCCAGGGAACTCACCACCGAGTATGTTTGGCTCGCTTGGCCAATCCCGGTGTTACACCGGCCAATCCTGGGATTGCTCCGTCTAAGCAAACATGTCCCAGGCAAAAAAGATGGGATTAGGAGGGATTGGGTGGATTTCAAGGTAATGATGGTGATGTCAGCGGATTGTTGGCAATCCCATGGGATTGCTATATCCAACTTCTGCTGTTTGGCACGCTTGGCCAAATCCCGGGATTGCTCCTTCCAATCCACCCTAATACAACCTAATACAATCCACCTTGCTTGGCCAAACAGCCTCGACCAAACCAAGCCGAGACGAGCTGAGTGAGGTCGGACTAGTGGCCGAGCCCGACTTGACTCGGTTCAACTCGATGTGCACCCTTATTGATACATCACTCATCGAGCCACCACTACCACTCACACGCATACATACATACATGCATGCATGCATACACACATACATCATGCTTTTTCAAGATATTTATTTATTTATATTTCCTTATTGTATTTGTCATGATCGTTGGATGAGTTTTATTCATTTTTATGATTATTTTTTTTTAAGATTATATATTGTATTGGGTTTTTTTTTTTTTTTTTTCAGTATGCATGGATTTTCAATTCTGACTGCAGAGTCAATGGTTCTGTAATCCACATCGTCGGTATGTTGCGTCCCACCTTAGATGGACCATGCCCCAAAATGCTCCTAGATTAGAATTTTGGAAGATCCTAGTGACCAATCTGGGGACCCTTTATAGTTGAATGTGGATCGATGTCATGTTTCTCTTCTTAAATGTTCATGTGAGCTGCAAATCGTGAAGGTTAAGATTATCGTAGTGATGAGATTTTTGGGCACTGTCCATCTGTGGTGGGCCACACAAAATAACAAACTGACATTGGTATATTGAAGGCAGGCCAGATGCTAATCTAACCAATCTTGAACCCATTGAATTGACCTCTTTGAACCGCCTAATCGATCATTCTGCTTAGCACTTCAACAATCACCACAAAAGGAGCCACTCACTCAACCATCCACTACCCACCATCTGAAACCAAATGCATTTTGCAAATCAAATAGCTGAAGAAGTCCTAGTCTACATAATTGTACAATTTTTTCAAGTTCAGACTACTGATTACCCTGAAAAGTTGTCCTATTTGTATTTTGAGTCAATACATTTATGAGCAATAAGGGCCCCATACAATATTTGCTTGCCATGAAAAAATGCTGCTTGAGATTTACAAATAATGCTGCCCAACACTACTATCCTAATGGAAAGAACCTTCACCAAGATTTTGTATAATGATTTCTTTGAAAAAGTACCTTAGGTCCTCCTCCATTGCCTTCATTGAGATAAGCCCAATAAAAGCTCTCAACTCCTTCAATAGTTTGCCTCTAGCACAAAACTTAGAGATGAATTGCATAACATTGCCTTTCATAGCTCACCAAAACTAGGGCTGCTACTTGGGTTTGGGTCGATTGACCCAACCCAAATTCAGATTGGGTTGGGTTGTCAAGGTTCTTGGGTCAGATTTGGGTTGGAAAACACTTGACTGATATGACGTCAGGTTGGGTTGGAAACAATGTCATGTATTTGGGTTGGGTATGGAGGATTTCGGGTTGGTTTGGGTCCCAGGTTGGGTCCTCTTGTTGTTGAGTCAGGCTCAGGTTGACCCTCAATCCTACTGTAATTACTTTGTAAATAGATAATTATTACCTTTTACCTGTTTGATAATCCTACTGTATTTCTACTTTGAAAATCAGTTCAAAAAATAAATTAATTAAATGGCCATGTCCTTGCTCTTGCACCGGTGGAAGGGTTTGGGTACCCATGGGTGGTGAAATTCCACCATCGTGTGAGTGTGTGGGGGGCATGCGTGCGTGTGTTAAAAAAAAAAAAAAAAAAGGCTAATGAATAGCTTAGATCTTAACAAATATGCCATTTACTACATGCATTCTAAAATCCCATATAGGGAATTTTTTTCATTAAATGCCTAGCTAGTTGGACCAAAACTCACGGTCCAACTAGTTGTGTGTGGGCATCTCTCTCTCTCTCTCTCTCTCTCTCTCTCTCTCTCTCTCTCTATATATATATATATATATATATATATATATATATATATATATAGTAATGCTCACACACAACTAGTTGGACATTGCATTTTCGTCCAACTAGCTTTGCATTTAATGAGAAAATTCACTCTTTTATATAATACATACGCTTACATATGATAGGTTTTAGAATGCATGTCATAGTTATGTAAAGTAACATGTGTGTCAAAGATCTAGGCCATTCATCAGTTAAGACCCACTAAGAAAAGTTATGTAACAAAAACAAAGAAACAACAATTGTAAGAAAAGTACGTATGCTTGTTAAATCGGATCGTTGGACAGTTTTATTAACAACTAACACTTTCCATAGGTATTTGACATGATTGATCATAAGATCATCAAAAAAAAAAAAAAGATTGTCCTTGGCATGTTTACATGTAATTTATCTAATGCACAGATCTGATTTTGAGTTGGATGGTCCAAATCTATAATAGGTGTGTAGCCCATCATATATTTACTCTCCCTTCGCATGTATCCTCTTTCCAAATATTTAGCATAAAGTTTGCCTGACCTTTATCAACATGGGGTGACATACCTGATGGTTGGGGTTGATTTTACATTAACACAGCGATGGGGCCCTTCCAAGCCGTGGCCCCTTTTCCATGCCAAAATGAAATTAGCATGCGGTGGGAAGCATTTACTTGCATCAATTAAGAGGGACTTGTTTCATTAAATGCATTGCTAGTTGGACGAAAATGCAATGTCCAACTAGTTGTGTGTGAGCATTGCTCATATATATATATATATATATAACAACACCTCCACCTACACTTGTGTAACTACGCTAAGGGTGTCAATGGGCCTGGAAAATCAGAATTTTAAATAGAAACGGCTCATACGGGCCCAAAACAGTCAAAATCCAGGTCGAGACCAACCTCAAGTCCCGGCCCATGGTTTACTAATGCAGCCCTTGATTTAGTGGACCACATTTTGTATGGAACACTTGCATATTTTAAAAAAATCCTCAAGATTGGATGATCCAAACCATCCAATCTTTAGCCTTTTTCTAGTTGAATGTGTACTGTTGCTATATTTGTTTTCTTAACCATCTTAAAACTGAAAGTATCTTTCTTCTGAAACTTTTTATGAAATATCTCATTGTAGTGGTTTCACAGAAACCACATTGGGTAGAGCAAAATGTTAGCAACACTATTAATTTGTTGTAAAAATACAATGATTGCAAACTTCTTAATACATTGTATTTGGTAGATAATATCTGTATGGGTTCAATCATCTGATAGCACTTCTTGAATCCCTAACTTTTGAGGTTTTTGGTGCATGAGATAGGTATTTCCAACTTTAATTTTCTTCTAGGTGCAGGTTGAAAATGGACCCCTTGTTAAATCGAGATCCGGCTGTAATGAATAGGGAGTGGTATTTCCAACTTTAATTTTCTTCTAGGTGCAGGTTGAACATGTGTAGTGTGCATTTTGAACTAATTTTGAACATGTATTGTGCATTTTGAACTAATTTAGAACTAACTTGGCACTTGTTTTTTTTTTTTTTTTTGAAATATTGAATGAATTTTGTACTCTATATTTGAATGTATTTATAGTCTTAGGCTCCATTTGGTCATCACATTAGTGTTTATGAAAGCATTTTTTTTAAAAAAACCAAATGGAGCCTAAGCCCTTTTTTAACTCCGCCAATGCAACTCCTTGCATTGCCGGTCCCAAGCCCGGATAAAGGAGGAGGGAGAAGGGCTTTAGAATGAGATCGTCAACTATGGAGGAGATCCTGAAAATTCAGTAAGTATCACTGGTTTTATTGTTTTGACTTGTACATTCTTATATTGATTACTCAAGCATGACGGTTATGCGCATTCTTTCAGGTGGATGTTGCATGTAGGAGGATTGGAGCTGCATATTTCAGATTCAAGCATATGGTACGTCTCTTGTCAAGAATATTGCACATGTGTAGTTAATCAAACAATACATTATGTGATATTGTTGGAATCAATAAACCGGCGATTGGCCTATTCTCAAATCTTAACCCGAACCCGATTTCCTAAACCTAAACCTTAACCTATTCTCAAATCCATAAACCTAAACCTACACCTAATCCTAATCTTCATGGTTGGAATCAATGGAAACAGAAAAGTCAAATTGTGTGACCCAACTAGTGAGCAGATTGGCTGATTTAAAATTGGGTCATCCATATAACTAGCCTATAACCGGGTCGTAGGTAATCAGTTCTCATTTGAAAATGTTAGGAAGACAATGGATCATCATTTTATCAAAGGTTCCAATTTAAATTTACTCTAATCCATCAAGAAAACTTTAGCCAAGCTACTATCAGCAAGACATTATTCAAGCAATACAGCAATAGTAAATTGGGAAAACAACAGAACTTTTAGTGGCCATTTGGATGCACAAAGTTGTTTGCCACACATACTATCTTGCACATACTATGCATGTCATGCATTCTTTGGACCACTTGTATTATACCCTGTTTGTCAAGCACCAAGGACAAGGAGTGGTGAAACATGTAACATTATGATGCATGTGCATAGTGACTGTCACATGTGGCACATGTGAGATGCTTGAAGATTTCTTTCCCATCATCATTTACATTTTTCTTCTTAATCTAAACAATTGGGAAGTTAATATAATCATTTACTCTGTTTTACAATCTTTAAAATCTTTATTTGTAAATCTGTGCCCATATGCATTTTTGAAGAAACTAAAAAACTTACTCATTCTCAGATTGCATTGTGGAAAATGCATCCATTATTCAAAGAAATGACGACATTCCAAGCACTCACACTTTCTCTCCTTGCTAGCTAAATTAGTGAGTCTTCTTTCCTTCATACTATATGATACATTGATGAAGTGGCCTGGCCATTTGGACAGGCCCATGTTTATATATTATCTCAAAATTGATGAAGCAGATCCGGATGTGCGTCGGAGCTATCCGGATGTTGAGCGGGGGTCCCTGGAAGGTGGGAACCGCTGTTATGACCGTGATGAAGCTGTCCATTTCCTATGGACGGCATTGGAGGGGCCTGGCCATTTGGACAGGCCGTGTTTATGTATTTGCTCGAGATTAATGGAGCAGACCTGGATGTGCGTCGGAGCTATCCGGAAGAGCGGGGGTCCCTGGAAGGTGGGAACCGTTGTTATGACCATGATGAAGCTGTCCATTTCCTATGGACGGCATTGGAAGGGCCTGGCCATTCGGACAGGCCGTGTTTATGTATTTGCTCGAGATTAATGGAGCAGACCCGGATGTGCGTCGGAGCTATCCGGAAGAGCGGGGGTCCCTGGAAGGTGGGAACCGTTGTTATGACCATGATGAAGCTATCCATTTCCTATGGACGGCATTGGAGGGGCCTGGCCATTTGGACAGGCCGTGTTTATGTATTTGCTCGAGATTAATGGAGCAGACCCGGATGTGCGTCGGAGCTATCTGGAAGAGCGGGGTCCCCTGGAAGGTGGGAACCGTCATTGTTATGACCATGATGAAGCTGTCCATTTCCTATGGACGGCATTGGAAGGAACACTGGCCATTCGGAAGCCATGTTTATATTTGTATTATATTTGTATTTGCGGGGACCACACCGAACCCATTCTCAAATCCTATAACCTATAACCAAAACCTATAACCTAAATCAAAACCCTAACCTAAACCAAAACCAAAACCTATAACCTAAACTCAATTTCCTAAAGCTAAACCTTAACCTAATCCTAATCTCAACTCCCTAACCTAACCTAAACCTAAACCCAAACTTGAAAACCCAAACTTAAACCCGATCCCGAACCCGAACCCGGATTTAAACCTAAACCTAAACCTTCACCTATTCTCAATTCCAAAAACCTTAACCTACAACCTAACCTAAACCTAACTACCTAAGCTAAACCTAAACCTAAACTTGAAAACCCAAAATTAAACCCGATCCGAACCCGAACCCGGTTTCTAAACCTAAACCTTCACCTATTCTCAATTCCAAAAACCTTAACCTACAACCTAACCTAAACCTAACTACCTAACCTAAACCTAAACCCAAACTTGAAAACCCAACCTTAAACCCGATCCCAAACCCGAAACCGGTTTCTAAACCTATACCTTCACCTATTCTCAACCCCCTAAACCTTAACCTACAACCTAACCTAAACCTAACTACCTAACCTAAACCTAAACCTAAACTTGAAAACCCAAACTTAAACCCGATCCCGAACCCGAAACCGGTTTCCTAAACCTAAACCTTAACCTACAACCTAACCTAAACCTAACTACCTAACCTAAACCTAAACCCAAACTTGAAAACCCAACCTTAAACCCGATCCGAACCCGAACCCGGTTTCTAAACCTATACCTTCACCTATTCTCAATTCCCTAAACCTTAACCTACAACCTAACCTAAACCTAACTACTAACCTAAACCTAAACCTAAACTTGAAAACCCAACCTTAAACCCGATCCCGAACCCGAACCCGAAGTTTCTAAACCTAAACCTTCACCTATTCTCAATTCCCTAAACCTTAACCTACAACCTAACCTAAACCTAACTACCTAACCTAAACCTAAACCTAAACTTGAAAACCCAAACTTAAACCCGATCCCGAACCCGAAACGGGTTTCTAAACCTAAACCTTAACCTACAACCTACAACCTAACCTAAACCTAACTACCTAACCTAAACCTAAACCCAAACTTGAAAACCCAACCTTAAACCCGATCCGAACCCGAACCCGGTTTCTAAACCTATACCTTCACCTATTCTCAATTCCCCTAAACCTTAACCTACAACCTAACCTAAACCTAACTACCTAACCTAAACCTAAACCTAAACTTGAAAACCCAACCTTAAACCCGATCCCGAACCCGAACCCGGTTTCTAAACCTAAACCTTCACCTATTCTCAATTCCCTAAACCTTAACCTACAACCTAACCTAAACCTAACTACCTAACCTAAACCTAAACCTAAACTTGAAAACCCAAACTTAAACCCGATCTCGAACCCGAAACCGGTTTCTAAACCTAAACCTTAACCTACAACCTACAACCTAACCTAAACCTAACTACCTAACCTAAACCTAAACCCAAACTTGAAAACCCAACCTTAAACCCGATCCGAACCCGAACCCGGTTTCTAAACCTATACCTTCACCTATTCTCAATTCCCTAAACCTTAACCTACAACCTAACCTAAACCTAACTACCTAACCTAAACCTAAACCTAAACTTGAAAACCCAACCTTAAACCCGATCCCGAACCCGAACCCGGTTTCTAAACCTAAACCTTCACCTATTCTCAATTCCCTAAACCTTAACCTACAACCTAACCTAAACCTAACTACCTAACCTAAACCTAAACCTAAACTTGAAAACCCAAACTTAAACCCGATCCCGAACTCGAGAAACCGGTTTCTAAACCTAAACCTTAACCTACAACCTAACCTAAACCTAACTACCTAACCTAAACCTAAACCCAAACTTGAAAACCCAACCTTAAACCCGATCCCAAACCCGAACCCGGTTTCTAAACCTATACCTTCACCTATTCTCAATTCCCTAAACCTTAACCTACAACCTAACCTAAACCTAACTACCTAACCTAAACCTAAACCTAAACTTGAAAACCCAAACTTAAACCCGATCCCGAACCCAGTTTCTAAACTAAGCTTTCTAAACCTAAACCTTAACCTACAACCTAACCTAAACCTAACTACCTAACCTAAACCTAAACCCAAACTTGAAAACCCAACCTTAAACCCGATCCCGAACCCGAACCCGGTTTCTAAACCTATACCTTCACCTATTCTCAATTCCCTAAACCTTAACCTACAACCTAACCTAAACCTAACTACCTAACCTAAACCTAAACCCAAACTTGAAAACCCAAACTTATACCCGATCCCAAACCCGAACCCGAATCCGGTTTCCTCAACCTAAACCTTCACCTATTCTCAATTCCCCTAAAACCTTAACCTACAACCTAACCTAAACCTAACTACCTAACCTAAACCTAAACCCAAACTTGAAAACCCAACCTTAAACCCGATCCTAAACCCGAACCCGGTTTCCTAAACCTATACCTTCACCTATTCTCAATTCCCTAAACCTTAACCTACAACCTAACCTAAACCTAACTACCTAACCTAAACCTAAACCTAAACTTGAAAACCCAAACTTAAACCCGATCCAGACCCGAAACCGGTTTTCTAAACCTAAACCTTAACCTACAACCTAACCTAAACCTAACTACCTAACCTAAACCTAAACCCAAACTTGAAAACCCAACCTTAAACCCGATCCGGGAACCCGAACCCGGTTTCTAAACCTAAACCTTCACCTATTCTCAATTCCCTAAACCTTAACCTACAACCTAACCTAAACCTAACTACCTAACCTAAACCTAAACCCAAACTTGAAAACCCAACCTTAAACCCGATCCGAACCCGAACCCGGTTTCTAAACCTATACCTTCACCTATTCTCAATTCCCCCTAAACCTTAACCTACAACCTAACCTAAACCTAACTACCTAACCTAAACCTAAACCTAAACTTGAAAACCCAACCTTAAACCCGATCCCGAACCCGAACCCGGTTTCTAAACCTAAACCTTCACCTATTCTCAATTCCTAAACCTTAACCTACAACCTAACCTAAACCTAACTACCTAACCTAAACCTAAACCCAAACTTGAAAACCCAACCTTAAACCCGATCCAGAACCCGAACCCGGTTTCCTAAACCTAAACCTTCACCTATTCTCAATTCCTCAAACCTTAACCTACAACCTAACCTAAACCTAACTACCTAACCTAAACCTAAACCTAAACTTGAAAACCCAAACTTAAACCCAAAGAAAGATCCTAACCAGAAACCGGTTTCCTAAACCTAAACCTTAACCTACAACCTAAACCTAAACCTAACTACCTAACCTAAACCTAAACCCAAACTTGAAAACCCAACCTTAAACCCGATCCCAAACCCGAACCCGGTTTCTAAACCTATACCTTCACCTATTCTCAACCCCTAAACCTTAACCTACAACCTAACCTAAACCTAACTACCTAACCTAAACCTAAACCTAAACTTGAAAACCCAACCTTAAACCCGATCCGAACCCGAACCCAGTTTCTAAACCTAAACCTTCACCTATTCTCAATTCCTAAACCTTAACCTACAACCTAACCTAAACCTAACTACCTAACCTAAACCTAAACCTAAACTTGAAAACCCAAACTTAAACCCGAAACCTAGGTTTCTTCTAAACCTAAACCTTAACCTACAACCTAACCTAAACCTAACTACCTAACCTAAACCTAAACCCAAACTTGAAAACCCAACCTTAAACCCGATCCAGAACCCGAACCCGGTTTCCTAAACCTAAACCTTCACCTATTCTCAATTCCCTAAACCTTAACCTACAACCTAACCTAAACCTAACTACCTAACCTAAACCTAAACCTAAACTTGAAAACCCAACCTTAAACCCGATCCCGAACCCGAACCCGGTTTCTAAACCTAAACCTTCACCTATTCTCAATTCCCAAAACCTTAACCTACAACCTAACCTAAACCTAACTACCTAACCTAAACCTAAACCTAAACTTGAAAACCCAAACTTAAACCCGATCCGACCCGAAACCGGTTTCTAAAGCCTAAACCTTAACCTACAACCTAACCTAAACCTAACTACCTAACCTAAACCTAAACCCAAACTTGAAAACCCAACCTTAAACCCGATCCGAACCCGAACCCGGTTTTCTAAACCTATACCTTCACCTATTCTCAATTCCCTAAACCTTAACCTACAACCTAACCTAAACCTAACTACCTAACCTAAACCTAAACCTAAACTTGAAAACCCAACCTTAAACCCGATCCAACCCGAACCTGGTTTCTAAACCTAAACCTTCACCTATTCTCAATTCCCTAAACCTTAACCTACAACCTAACCTAAACCTAACTACCTAACCTAAACCTAAACCTAAACTTGAAAACCCAAACTTAAACCCGATCCCGAACCCGAAACCTAAGGTTTCCTAAACCTAAACCTTAACCTACAACCTAACCTAAACCTAACTACCTAACCTAAACCTAAACCCAAACTTGAAAACCCAACCTTAAACCCGATCCGAACCCGAACCCGGTTTCTAAACCTATACCTTCACCTATTCTCAATTCCCCTAAACCTTAACCTACAACCTAACCTAAACCTAACTACCTAACCTAAACCTAAACCTAAACTTGAAAACCCAACCTTAAACCCGATCCAGAACCCGAACCCGGTTTCCTAAACCTAAACCTTCACCTATTCTCAATTCCCTAAACCTTAACCTACAACCTAACCTAAACCTAACTACCTAACCTAAACCTAAACCTAAACTTGAAAACCCAAACTTAAACCCGATCCCGAACCCGAAACCGGTTTCTAAACCTAAACCTTAACCTACAACCTAACCTAAACCTAACTACCTAACCTAAACCTAAACCCAAACTTGAAAACCCAACCTTAAACCCGATCCGAACCCGAACCCGGTTTCTAAACCTATACCTTCACCTATTCTCAATTCCCTAAACCTTAACCTACAACCTAACCTAAACCTAACTACCTAACCTAAACCTAAACCTAAACTTGAAAACCCAACCTTAAACCCGATCCCGAACCCGAACCCGGTTTCTAAACCTAAACCTTCACCTATTCTCAATTCCCTAAACCTTAACCTACAACCTAACCTAAACCTAACTACCTAACCTAAACCTAAACCTAAACTTGAAAACCCAAACTTAAACCCGATCTCGAACCGAAACCGGTTTCCTAAACCTAAACCTTAACCTACAACCTAACCTAAACCTAACTACCTAACCTAAACCTAAACCCAAACTTGAAAACCCAACCTTAAACCCGATCTCCGAACCCGAACCCGGTTTTCTAAACCTATACCTTCACCTATTCTCAATTCCCTAAACCTTAACCTACAACCTAACCTAAACCTAACTACCTAACCTAAACCTAAACTAAACTTGAAAACCCAACCTTAAACCCGATCCCGAACCCGAACCGGTTTCCTAAACCTAAACCTTCACCTATTCTCAATTCCCTAAACCTTAACCTACAACCTAACCTAAACCTAACTACCTAACCTAAACCTAAACCTAAACTTGAAAACCCAAACTTAAACCCGATCCCGAACCCGAAACCGGTTTCTAAACCTAAACCTTAACCTACAACCTAACCTAAACCTAACTACCTAACCTAAACCTAAACCCAAACTTGAAAACCCAACCTTAAACCCGATCCCAAACCCGAACCCGGTTTCTAAACCTATACCTTCACCTATTCTCAATTCCCTAAACCTTAACCTACAACCTAACCTAAACCTAACTACCTAACCTAAACCTAAACCTAAACTTGAAAACCCAAACTTAAACCCGATCCCGAACCCGAAACCGGTTTCTAAACCTAAACCTTAACCTACAACCTAACCTAAACCTAACTACCTAACCTAAACCTAAACCCAAACTTGAAAACCCAACCTTAAACCCGATCCCGAACCCGAACCCGGTTTCTAAACCTAAACCTTCACCTATTCTCAATTCCCTAAACCTTAACCTACAACCTAACCTAAACCTAACTACCTAACCTAAACCTAAACCCAAACTTATACCCGATCCCAAACCCGAACCCGAATCCGGTTTCCTCAACCTAAACCTTCACCTATTCTCAACCCTAAACCTTAACCTACAACCTAACCTAAACCTAACTACCTAACCTAAACCTAAACCCAAACTTGAAAACCCAACCTTAAACCCGATCCAACTCCGAACCGGTTTCCTAAACCTATACCTTCACCTATTCTCAATTCCCTAAACCTTAACCTACAACCTAACCTAAACCTAACTACCTAACCTAAACCTAAACCTAAACTTGAAAACCCAAACTTAAACCCGATCCAAACCCGAAACCGGTTTCTAAACCTAAACCTTAACCTACAACCTAACCTAAACCTAACTACCTAACCTAAACCTAAACCCAAACTTGAAAACCCAACCTTAAACCCGATCCCGAACCCGAACCCGGTTTCTAAACCTAAACCTTCACCTATTCTCAATTCCCTAAACCTTAACCTACAACCTAACCTAAACCTAACTACCTAACCTAAACCTAAACCCAAACTTGAAAACCCAACCTTAAACCCGATCCGAACCCGAACCCGGTTTCTAAACCTATACCTTCACCTATTCTCAATTCCCTAAACCTTAACCTACAACCTAACCTAAACCTAACTACCTAACCTAAACCTAAACCTAAACTTGAAAACCCAACCTTAAACCCGATCCCGAACCCGAACCCGGTTTCTAAACCTAAACCTTCACCTATTCTCAATTCCCTAAACCTTAACCTACAACCTAACCTAAACCTAACTACCTAACCTAAACCTAAACCCAAACTTGAAAACCCAACCTTAAACCCGATCCGAACCCGAACGGTTCAGCCTAAACCTAAACCTTCACCTATTCTCAATTCCCTAAACCTTAACCTACAACCTAACCTAAACCTAACTACCTAACCTAAACCTAAACCTAAACTTGAAAACCCAAACTTAAACCCGATCCCGAACCCGAAACCGGTTTCTAAACCTAAACCTTAACCTACAACCTAACCTAAACCTAACTACCTAACCTAAACCTAAACCCAAACTTGAAAACCCAACCTTAAACCCGATCCCAAACCCGAACCCGGTTTCTAAACCTATACCTTCACCTATTCTCAATTCCCTAAACCTTAACCTACAACCTAACCTAAACCTAACTACCTAACCTAAACCTAAACCTAAACTTGAAAACCCAACCTTAAACCCGATCCCGAACCCAAACCCGGTTTCTAAACCTAAACCTTCACCTATTCTCAATTCCCTAAACCTTAACCTACAACCTAACCTAAACCTAACTACCTAACCTAAACCTAAACCTAAACTTGAAAACCCAAACTTAAACCCGAAACCGGTTTCTAAACCTAAACCTTAACCTACAACCTAACCTAAACCTAACTACCTAACCTAAACCTAAACCCAAACTTGAAAACCCAACCTTAAACCCGATCCGAACCCGAACCCGGTTTCTAAACCTAAACCTTCACCTATTCTCAATTCCCTAAACCTTAACCTACAACCTAACCTAAACCTAACTACCTAACCTAAACCTAAACCTAAACTTGAAAACCCAACCTTAAACCCGATCCGAACCCGAACCCGGTTTCTAAACCTAAACCTTCACTATTCTCATTTCCCTAAACCTTAACCTACAACCTAACCTAAACCTAACTACCTAACCTAAACCTAAACCTAAACTTTGAAAAACCCAAACTTAAACCCGATCCCGAACCCGAAACCGGTTTCCTAAACCTAAACCTTAACCTACAACCTAACCTAAACCTAACAACCTAACCTAAACCTAAACCCAAACTTGAAAACCCAACCTTAAACCCGATCCCAAACCCGAACCCGGTTTCTAAACCTATACCTTCACCTATTCTCATTCCCTAAACCTTAACCTACAACCTAACCTAAACCTAACTACCTAACCTAAACCTAAACCTAAACTTGAAAACCCAACCTTAAACCCGATCCAGAACCCGAACCCGGTTTCTAAACCTAAACCTTCACCTATTCTCAATTCCCTAAACCTTAACCTACAACCTAACCTAAACCTAACTACCTAACCTAAACCTAAACCTAAACTTGAAAACCCAAACTTAAACCCGATCCCGAACCCGAAACCGGTTTCTAAACCTAAACCTTAACCTACAACCTAACCTAAACCTAACTACCTAACCTAAACCTAAACCCAAACTTGAAAACCCAACCTTAAACCCGATCCAGAACCCGAACCCGGTTTCTAAACCTAAACCTTCACCTATTCTCAATTCCCTAAACCTTAACCTACAACCTAACCTAAACCTAACTACCTAACCTAAACCTAAACCCAAACTTGAAAACCCAACCTTAAACCCGATCCCCGAACCCGAACCCGGTTTCTAAACCTAAACCTTCACCTATTCTCAATTCCCTAAACCTTAACCTACAACCTAACCTAAACCTAACTACCTAACCTAAACCTAAACCTAAACTTGAAAACCCAACCTTAAACCCGATCCCGAACCCGAACCCGGTTTTCTAAACCTAAACCTTCACCTATTCTCAATTCCCTAAACCTTAACCTACAACCTAACCTAAACCTAACTACCTAACCTAAACCTAAACCTAAACTTGAAAACCCAAACTTAAACCCGATCCCGAACCCGAAACCGGTTTCTTAAACCTAAACCTTAACCTACAACCTAACCTAAACCTAACTACCTAACCTAAACCTAAACCCAAACTTGAAAACCCAAACTTAAACCCGATCCCAAACCCGAACCCGGTTTCTAAACCTATACCTTCACCTATTCTCAATCCCTAAACCTTAACCTACAACCTAACCTAAACCTAACTACCTAACCTAAACCTAAACCCAAACTTGAAAACCCAAACTTATACTCGATCCCAAACCCGAACCCGAATCCGTTTCCTCAACCTAAACCTTAACCTATTCTCAATTCCCTAAACCTTAACCTACAACCTAACCTAAACCTAACTCCCTAACCTAAACCTAAACCTAAACTTGAAAACCCAACCTTAAAGCCGAACCCGGTTTCTAAACCTAAACCTAAACCTTAACCTATTCTCAATTCCCTAAACCTTAACCTACAACGGTCCATAAACCTAACTCCTAACCTAAACCTAAACCTAAACTTGAAAACCCAAACTTAAACCCGATCCCGAACCCGAACCTGGTTTCCTAAACCTAAACCTTAACCTATTCTCAATTCCCTAAAGCTTAACCTACAACGTAACCTAAACCTAACTCCCTAACCTAAACCTAAACCTAAACTTGAAAACCCAAACTTAAACTCGATCCGAACCCGAACCCGGTTTCTAAACGTAAACCTTAACCTATTCTCAATTCCCAAAACCTTAACCTAAACCTAACTACCTAACCTAAACCTAAACCTAAACCTAAACCTAAACCTAAACCTAACTACCTAACCTAAACTTGAAAACCCAAGCTTAAACCCGATCCGAACCCGAACCCGATTTCTTAAACCTACACCTTAACCTATTCTCAAATCCCTTAACCTAAACCTACACCTAATCGAATCTCAACTCCCTAACCTAAACCTAAACCTAAACTTGAAAACCCAAACTTAAATCCGATCCGAACTGAAACCGGTTTCTAAACCTAAACCTTAACCTATAACCTAACCTAAACCAAAGATTTGTATTTTCAGCATTATTGTAATTGTAAATTGTAATTGTAATTCATTGAATGAAGGATATTTATTCTTTCAATTCTTTATCTTTGGAATTTCAGGGTGAAGTCGAGCAAATTTCCTTAATGAAGCCAAAGATTTGTATTTTCAGCATTATTGTAATTGTAATTGTAATTCATTGAATGAAGGATTGTAATTGTAATTGAAATTGTAATTCATTGAATGAAGGATTGTAATTGTAATTGATTGAATGAAGGATTGTAATTGATTGTAATTGAATGAATGAGTGATTGTAATTGATTGTAATGGAATTGATTGAATGAGTATACAGGTGGTAATTGAATGATTATACAGGATGATTATACAGGTGGTAATTGAATGATTATACAGGTGGTAATTGAATGATTATATAGGATGATTATACAGGTGGTAATTGAATGATTACACAGGTGATAATTGAATGAAGCTATAGCTACGGATTCAATCCGTAGCTGTTGTAATTAAATCCGTCGCTATTGTAAACTTCAGCTATGGAAATAATTGCTACGGATATAATCCGTAGCATTTTGCCAGATATAGCTACGGATTTAATCAGTAGAAATGTAATTAGTAAATCCGTAGCTCTTGCAACCTACAAACTACGGATATAATTGCTACTGATTCAATCAGTATTTGTTAGGACCTATAGCTACGGATTTAATCCGTAGCTATAGGTTCCCAGACCTATTCATATTGCACCTACGACGACGGACGTGCTATATTTGATCGAACAGTATTTATAGGTCTAAGGCTACGGATTTTATCCGTAGCCTTTGCCCCTTTTTTTGGTAGTGATAGAAAACTCTTTGTTTCAGTCACACCTTCTATTTTATTACTTATTATTAATATGTCATCAACATACAAATAAATAATAACAATACAACTGCCATCTACTTTAGAATATATGCATTTGTTAGTTACATTATGCATGAAACCATGAGATAGTATTTTGGAATCAAACTTTTCATGCTATTGTTTTGGTGCTTGTTTTAATCCATATAAAGATTTGACTAATCTACATACTTTATTTTTATTTTCTAGTAGAACAAAACCTTCAAGTTGTTCCTTGTATACCTCCTCATTGAGGTCACCATTCAGGAATACGGTCTTTACATCCATTTGGTGGATGTGAATATGATGTATGGAAGCTAGTGCAAATAATAACCTAATGATGTTATCCTAGCTACAGGAGAGTATGTGTCAAAATAATTTATCCCTTCTTTTTGTCTAAAACCCTTAGCTACTAGTCGAGCTTTAAAGGTTTGGATAGTCCCATCAGTGTAATATTTCTTTCTAAATACCCACTTACAACCTATGTGTCTATAACGTGAAGGTAAGTTAACTAGTTCTCATGTTTGATTTGACATTATGAATTCCATTTCATCGTTTATAACTTCTTTCCAGAAAGTTGAGTCTCTAGAGGATACAGCCTCTTTATATGTTTTAGGATCATCTTCTATAGTCATTACTATAGGTATTTTTCTTACAACATTTTCTCTATCTCCTTCTACAAGATAGAAATTGACGCGTTGTGAATCTATGTAGTTATCTTCTAGACTCATCTCTATTCTTGTTCTTTGACTCCTGCGAGGTTCAACAAGAGCTTCCACTGTTTGTGGAGTTGTGCTATCTGGTTCTCTATTAAGAGTTTGGATTTCATTATCCTTTGACTCCAAGGATAATGAGTTCTTAAAGAACTCAACGTCTCTTGATTCTATTATTGTATTAGACTCTATATCTAGAAGTATATAAGATTTACTATTTTGTGCATACCCTACGAAAGCGCACTTAATAGCTCTTGGTCCTAACTTAATTCTTTTTGTATCAGGAGTTCTACAATATGTAAGACACCCCCACACTTTTAGATATCCTAGGTTAGGTTTCTACCTCTTCATTTTTCATATAGAGATATTTTATATTTTTTAGATGGAATTCTGTTTAGAATATGACACTCTGTAAGCAGTGCCTCACCCCATAGACTTAATGGCACCTTTGCTCTTATCAGCGTTGAGTTGATCATCTATACTAATGTTCTATTTTTTCTTTCGATTATTCTATTTTGTTGATGTGTGTATGGCACAGTACATTAATGTATTAGTCCATGTTCTTCATAGAAGTTATCAAATTCATTGGAGAAGTATTCTCCTCCTCTATCGCTACGGAGAATTTTTATCTTCTTATTTAATTGTTTCTTTACTTCTGCTTTATATATTTTAAACATGTTCAATGCTTCATCTTTATTCTTTAATAGATAAACATACATATATCTAGAGCAACCATCTATAAAGGTTATGAAGTACCGTTTACCTCCACGAGTAAGAATGTCGTTTAACTCACAAATATCATTGTGTACAAGATCCAATACTTGAGACGATCTTTCAACACTTGGAAAAGGTTTCTTCGTTATTTTGGATCGTATGCACACTTCACATTTATCTATTTCATTATCTGTGTATGAAATTAAATCATTCTTAACCATGAACTTCAAGGTACTATACCCTATATGGGCTAGTCTATCATGCCACAGTCCAGTGGATTCAACTATATACGCAGAAGTGCTACTTTCATTAAGAGAAAACTTAACCATCTCGTTACAAGCATATCCATTTTCGACAAAATTCTCATTCTTTGACAGAATCAGTTTACTTGACTCGTACACCACCCTTATGCCTAGTTTACCTAGAAGATCCCCAGAAACTAAGTTTCACCTCATGTCTAGGACGTACAGTACATTAGTCAGAATCACTTTCTTCCCAGAGGTGAATATCGGTTCGACAGTTCCTTTGCAGATGACCTTTGATCAGACTTCATTACCCATTTAGACTTCTTGATCATCGGTTAATTCCTCATAAGTTTTGAAGGTTGATTTGTCATAGCACACATATACTGTAGCAGCAGTATCATACCACCAACCTGGAACTTTACCTTGGATGGTATTCACCTCAGTGATCATAGCCACAATATCGCTTTCTTCTATTGCACTTACCTCTTTTTTAGATTTGCGATATTGGCATAGTCGAGCATAGTGCCCAGTTTTTCCACAGACATAACATGGGCCTTTGAACTTTTTGTTCTTCTTTTGGGGCATTTTTCTTGAATTTCCCTTTATTGGGTTTCAGGGAATCGTCCTTATCAAGATTTTTGTTATTAGTATTCTCTACTGCATGTACCTTGGATGAGGTATTCCTGTTATCATTCTTTTTGTCGTGGTTATGGGATTCTTCCTCAATTCTGAGGTATTTTTAGATTGTTCCAGTATATAGTCCTCAGTTTTATACAACAACTTCTTTCTATAGTCTTTCCACATCGGTGGCAATTTAGCGATTATAGCCCCGACTTGGAATGATTCAGGAAGATCAATTTTGATGGCTTTGATTTTGCTTACTATTAGCTGCAGTTTTTCGATTTGGGGCAACAGCAGTTTGTTATCTACCATGTTAAAGTCAAAATACCTGGCGATGAGAAATTTATTGGTGCCTTCTTCTTCAGCCTTGTATTTGAACTCCAGAGTGGCCTAGATCTCCTTTGTTGATGACGTCTATTGGTACAGATCGTACAGGCAGTCGAAGAACTCGTTCAATATGTGTCCTCGACACAAGAGTTCGTCTTCAGTTCGTTTGGTGTGGGCAGCCACCCGTTCAGGTGTGTCTTTGTCGGATGCTTCAGGTAGTGCTTGCAAATTTGAATCTAATATGTAATAGATCTTCAGCACCGTCAGAAGAAATTTCAGCTTGTCTTGCCATCTCATAAAATTAGTTCCATCGAACCGATCAAGACTTATTAAGTCCTGATTCATCAACTTAATGAATGAAACACTGTTGGCTTCCATCAGAAATAATGCTTTAAGATTGTTAGAAATTATATAAAATAATAATATTTCTGTAAAACGTGGAACCCAAAAAATCAAGATGATCTCCTTAAAGCATTATTTGCCCCTACTTAAAAGATTGAGTATGCTGATAGGTTATAGGCAAACCACTTCTAGGATACGACGAGCCTGGAGTGGCTTTGTGTTCAACAAACACGAAGGCCCACAATTGAAACTCTGTTACACACAGTTTGGCAAAAAAACATAAAAGAAAAAATCTCAAAAGAAAGAAAGAGAAGAAAATTGTGATTTTGACCACTACACTGGTCAATTCTTCAGCCACTGGTTTAGTTGAACCGTTTCAGACCACACCGTTGGTCTGTTCTTCAAGCGATGGTTTTGATCAACCTTGCTAAATTGCTGATTTTTGGTCTGTAGGAGAGGAGAGGCTTTAATTCGTATTGGTATTGTTGGAGTGTGGTTAGATTGTTTAGAAACCCATCCAAGTCTTGTTTATATAAGTTGTGGTGGCTGGGGGTTATGGTCTAGGGAAATAAATCTCATGACCATTTTCTAGCTGTTGGAGAAAACTAGTCGTTTTATGGCCGCTTTCTGACTGTTGTGCATGGGCCATAAAGCTGCTACATACTGACTGTCGTGAGACAGTAGCTAGCCGTTTTCTAGTTGTTGGGCTAGCCATGCAGCAGTTACAGCTAGACCCTGCACTAATGGCACAGTTGTTACAGATCTGCTACAATAGCTTTATTCAGCATCTTTATATATACTGGAGGACCTCTCTCTCAGTCCTCTAGTCTCTCTTCCAACTAACCACCCGCTTTAGCCACCTAGTCGCACCGCGAATCGCACACGTCTCGCTCCAGTTCGCGAAGGGAGCGACCCTCTGCAACACGATGCACACGTGCGAAGTGCAAAGTACGCCACTAGCTCCTCTACAGCCACACTGCCTTACATGCCCACGCCCTCGCACCGAGCTCGTGACTGTGACCGAGACCGAGCCCGAGCGCGAGCGCGCGCACACGGGTGTTCCAGTGCTCAAGGTCCATAGTCCTTGGACTAGGTACGCAAATATTATAATACTCCACAGTTTTCATTTAAACCACAAAAAATTCTTCTCTTTTTCCAATGTGGGACTATTCCCAAAACCCACAAAAAGGTGTTTTTTCAAATACTTTTTATATATTATATATTATTTTATTTTATTAAAATATATTTTAAAATCAATATTTTACAACATTTTTGAAGTTTATATTTTATTATTTTAAAAATAGTGGTGTACTTGAACATGAGATCTATTTTTAAATGCTTTATATAAGAAAGTTGAAAGTGTAAAAATAAAGTAAGGATTCAGATGTGCATAATGTTAGTGCCCTAGCTTTGTATTCGACTAGGGTTTGATAAAAGCATGCCCCACACCATACAGGTTGCATTCCCACCATGTGTTGGCAAACGTGTTAAGAGTTTGAGACCATTCAACTAGTAGTCTACACTGTGAAGGATGTCTTAGGAAAAATACATAAATAAAATAAAATTGGTTGGCAAATCAAGAAGTTATACTTGCATTGTTTTAAAAGAAACCCAATGATATAAGCTCATGGGCTTTATACTAAAATACACATCAGGTTTTGTAAGAGCATTAAAATAGCATCACTTTTCAAAGCATTATTTTTCTACCTATCCACACACTTACTTCATTTTTCTTGGACAAAAATGTCCTGGAATACCTTTTTGTAATAAAAAATTGATGTTCAACTACGTACCTTCTCTTGTCATTATTTGTTGACAAACTTTTCTACTTATATATCTCTTCCAGTTTTCTATTTACTTCTTTTAAGGGATTTTGACCGTATTGACCTTGAAATTTGGTCAAATTACCTTGGAAGCTACGATGTCCCAGATATCCCAAGAGTGGCCTTCCGACAACTTTTGGATATTGTTTCGGACAAAAATGCCCCTATCCTTGATTCAGAAGTCGTACGGTCATAGAGTGAATAAGAAGTTACCCTCTTATTGCAACCCCGAGAAAGTGACGGATTGGCTACTCCCCCTGTCATGAGCCAATGGCTAGTGCTCGGTGCTCTGTGGGCCCCACCATCATGTATGTGTTTCATCCATGCCGTCCATATATTTTTCTAGATCATTTTATGGCATGAGACCAAAAATGAGGTATATCCCAATATCAAGTCAACCACATTATAGGAAACAGTGTTGAATGAGCGTAGACCATTAAAAACTTTTTGAGGGCTATAAAAGTTTTGGATCAAGCTATTCTTTTTTTTTTCCTTCATCTGTGTCTATATGACCTAATCAAAAGATTGGATGTCAAATAAACAATATAGTGGGCCTTAAGACGATTTTAATGGTGGATATTCAATCACTATTTTTTCATCTGGTGGTCCACTGTTCACTCCCCAAGTATAGGGTTGTGATGTAGTAAAACTCAGTAAGACCGAGGTCGAATACACAGGGACTGAAACCTGTACGTTATCTGAAAATAACAAGATCTAGAACTAGGCTAAGATGAATTCTAAACCAATTATGTTTTGAGAAATAATGGTGAAATAATTATCTAAAACTTGAGAAAATTCAGAGAAGGAAAACTAGGGATTCAGAGGATCCACTTGTAGAGATCAGGGAGATCTTATGCCTGCTTCATGGATCATAGAAATTAGACTGAACTTGCTTGATATAGTTTTTAAAGAGATGAAAGGTATATGAATTAGAATGGATTCCATCACCAAACCATGCCCAGGAGACAAAGTAAACAACAGAATTAAACTAATTACCAACCAATCAACAATGCATGAAGGTTAGGAAAGGGTACCGACATCCAACCATGCCCAGGAGACGATGGTGAACAACAGGGCTTCCTGACATCATAAACATAAAGAGGAAAAGAATATGCTCAAAGCCATTGCAGACCCATTGTAATTTCAGTCACAACAGACCATTAAAGACTGAAAACATTCCCTTAAATAACTAAAATCAACATTAGTTCAGTGTAAATAAAAAGCACAAGCACAGAGTCTCCCCATCACGCTACAGGCTTCACCTCTTAGCCCTAGCTAAGAGGTTTAGCCACACATGAATGGGCTAGATCTCATAATAAAATAGAGAAGAAAACAATAAAAAAAAACTCTAACAGATATACTCTCCCTGCTCCACGCTCACGTCCAGATCTCCTCCAAACTCCCAGCCGTCTGCCTTCAGCCTCTGGATAGATTCCTCTCTCTCTGTTCTTCTCTTTTATAGGCAAGGGAGGTTGCTGTGTACATACGATGACCCACCTACAGACGGATTTTCCGGACGTCCGCAAAACAGGGACCGCGTAAGAGTTACGCTGGATCCTAGTGGCGTCCTTGGTCGTGATTTGATGAGAAATCCACGCCGTCCATTTGATTCCCAGCGAAAAACCGTGCAGGAAATGTGGGTTTGTTTCATGTTTATTGTGGCCCATTGTACCAAATATTCTCACCGTCCGTCTTACTTTTGGACGACCAAAAACGGATCTCCGATGACTTTTGCAATTCCACCACCTAAGCTATGGTCACAGCCTCCTTCTAGAGTGAATGAACGGATCTGATCATCAAATCGGACGACGGGTGGGACCCACAACTCAAATCAGCGTCCGCACCTGCGGACGCTGTGCGTACGCACGCTGACGTGCGGTGATATTGGTGGGGTCCACATACCCCAGTGTTTGATAAATCCACCCCGTCTATTATCTTTTCCTCAAAATTTCGACCAGGGATGGACGGTTCTCGTCATCTGTTGATGTGACCCACTGAGACAGTGGGATCAGTACTACGACAGTTGAACGTCTTTTACGATTCTTCAGAAGCGATCATGTACATGTGTATGGACGCCAAAATTCAGCATGAAGTAGACTGGTTTTTCTCCCTCGTCCTGATGAACGATTCGGATCAGTCGTTTAGAGCATGATGGTGGCCCACCGAATCTCGTCCGAATCTCTGTTTCGGCGTTCGCAGCGGCGGAAAAACAGGATTCAAATCCCTTTCGAAAATGATCGGTCACTGTTTCTGTTGACCAATCCTTTAGGTGTAGTCTTCATCCAGTGCACTTATACTATGCACATGCACCATATAATGTGGGTCCCACTTTGATGTATATGAGAAATCTGCTCCAACCATTTGTTTTATCATCCCATATAACAGGTTGAGACTACAATTGAAGCATATCCAAAGACCAGGTGGGCCCCAGTTTAACGATTCATGGGCTGATCAAGCCGTTGGGCCACTTATGCATAGATCTAAGGACTCAACTTTGACGGTTAATTTGAGGTCTTCCGGCCATATATGAAAATTTAAACTGATTGGATGGTGAGAACCCTGTGATCTTGCATTCTGTACCAATTTCAGGTCACTTGAGCTTCAGTTTCTCGGTTTTCTCGGATCTCTGGCATGTAAATTCTTCAATATCGGTCCTCTGGAGTCCGTCCCCTGCCTTGGTGATGTTGGAGTGCTAAATCTCAGCTTTAAGCACTCATTTTCAGTCTCAGCTCGTCATCACATCCTGCATTACAAACATGATTAAATCGGACCATTAAATAATATTATGTTCGTAAATCCAAGCAGTAACTAGGGTCTGATATGCAATATTTGACCCTCAACACAAGTAAGTCAGCGAGAGAGTAAGCAACACAAGTAAAACACAAACAAAAATAAACTCCTACCTATACCACTTTCACAGGTGCTCTCGATTGCATTTAGCGCATGCAACAAGCCTTTAAACCCCTAGGTTGCCCCTAGTGGACGAGTTGTAGTCTCGTGAGGATTTGCAGCAATGTTACCCACAAACATTAAATTAACTGACAAGGAAAATGAAATGAAAAGCTGGGTTGCCTCCCAGGAGCGCTAAGTTTACCATCTATCCTAAAATAACATAAAGCAAACTATCCTAGTCCTAAGAAAGCGATAAACCTACCTATACCTCCATCAGACTAAGAGATCAGTCCTGGTAAACAGGATCAGTCAGAGGCATGGACATGTCCTCTGAATCAAATTTCTCGACAAATGGCTTTAAGCGATGTCCATTTACTTTAAACTCCTTGCCATTGTCGGGGTCTCTTATCTCAACAGCCCCATGAAGATAAGCAGTAACAACAATGTAAGGGCCGGTCCAACGAGATCGAAGCTTACCCGGAAAGAGATGTAATCGAGAATTATACAAAAGGACTTTCTGGCCTGGCGTGAATGATTTTCGTAGAATATGTTGGTCATGAAACACCTTCATCCTGTCCTTGTAAATTCTCGAGTTCTCGTATGCGTCGTTCCGGATTTCTTCGAGTTCATTTAATTGAAGTTTACGTAGCGAGCCAGCGTTGTTCAGATTAAAATTTAGATTTTTGATCGCCCAGTAGGCTTTATGTTCTAACTCCATAGGTAAGTGGCAAGCCTTCCCATAGACGAGTCTAAAGGGAGACATTCCAATAGGGGTTTTAAACGCAATACGATAAGCCCATAAGGCATCGGTCAATCGAATTGACTAATTCTTACGGTCAGGGTTAACCTTTTTCTCCAAAATGTGTTTGATCTCCCTATTGGAAATTTCAGTTTGCCCACTTGTCTGTGGGTGGTATGGGGTGCTCACCTTATGAGAGATACCGTATTTCTTCATTAAACTCTCAAATGGCCTATTACAAAAGTGTGAGCCCCCATCACTAATGATGGCTCGAGGTGTTTCGAATCGGGAAAGGATGTTTTCCTTCAGGAATTTAATGACCGTGCGATGGTCATTAGTTCGACACGGAATCGCTTCGACCCATTTAGTAACATAGTCTACGGCAAGCAAAATATATAAATTCTCAAAAGATTGGGGGAATGGCCCTATGAAATCGATGCCCCAGCAATCAAATGCCTCTATGATAAGAATAGGATTCAAGGGCATCATATTTCGACGGGACAATGCTCCCAATTTCTGACAACGCTTACAAGCTTTGCAAAACTCATGAGTGTCCTTGAACATAGTGGGCCAATAAAAGCCACACTGCAGAATCTTGGCCGTGGTCTTTTTTGCAGAAAAGTGACCACCACAGGCCTGTGAGTGACAGAAGGAGATGACACTCTGATGCTCATCGTCTGGCACACATCTCCTCAAAATTTGGTCTGGGCAATATTTAAACAAGTATGGATCATCCCAGAAGAATTTGCGTACCTCGGTGAAAAATTTCTTCTTATCTTGTGCAGTCCAATGTGTTGGTATGGAACCTGTAGCAAGATAATTAGCAATATCAGCGAACCAAAGTGAATGGGAGACTCTGAACAGTTGTTCATCAGGAAACATGTCATTGATATGGGTCGCCTCAAGGGAATCAGAGGTATTAAGGCGAGAAAGGTGATCGGCCACTACGTTCTCTATTCCCTTTTTATCTTTAATTTTCGAATCAAATTCTTGGAGTAGAAGGATCCATCATATCAAGCGGGGCTTAGAATCATTCTTAGAAAGAAGATACTTTAGTGCCGCATGATCTGTATAGATAATGATCTTGGATCCGATCAGGTAGGACCTAAATTTGTCCAAGGCGAACACTACGGCTAAGAGTTCTTTTTCCGTAGTCGAGTAGTTCACTTGGGCAGGATTTAAAGTCCTACTTGCGTAATGGATGACGTAGGGCCTCTTATCTTTTCTCTGACCTAGCACCGCTCCAAGAGCATAATCAGAGGCGTCGCACATAAGCTCAAAAGGAAGGCTCCAGTCAGGTGGCTGCATGATAGGTGCAGTGGTTAACATGCCTTTAAGCTTGGTGAAAGCTTCCTGGCATTGCTCAGTCCACTCATATGGAACATCCTTTTGAAGAAGATTACATAAAGGACGAGAGAGGAGACTAAAGTCCTTTATGAATCGCCTGTAAAATCCTGCGTGACCTAAGAAGGATCGCACGTCCCTAATGTTCTTGGGTGGAGGCAGGTTAGAGATAAGATCGATTTTTGACTTATCTACCTCAATTCCCTTGGACGAGATGATATGTTCAAGGACAATCCCCTTATGAACCATGAAATGGCACTTCTCCCAATTAAGTACCAAGTTCTTTTCTTCACATCTTTTCAACACATATTTAAGACTTTCCAAGCACTTGCTGAAAGATGAGCCATAGACAGAGAAATCGTCCACGAAGACCTCTAGATATTGCCCCACCATATCAGAAAAGATACTCAGCATACATCGCTGAAAGGTGGCAGGGGCATTACATAGTCCAAATGGCATCCTTCGGTAGGCAAAGGTACCGTAGGGACATGTAAATGTGGTCTTTTCCTAGTCCTCAGGGGCGATTTCAATCTGATTGTAGCCCGAATACCCGTCAAGGAAACAGTAATAGGAATGACCAGCTAGCCTTTCCAAGATTTGATCGATGAAGGGCAAAGGAAAGTGATCCTTCCTTGTAACGGTATTCAACTTTCTGTAATCAATGCACATTCTCCAACCAGTAGTGACTCTAGTTGGCACGAGTTCATTATTAGCATTAACTACGATGGTGATTCCGGACTTCTTAGGAACCACCTGAGTTGGACTCACCCATTGACTATCAGATATAGGGTATATGATACCCACATCCAACAGTTTGAGAACCTCGGCCTTAACCACTTCCTTCATGTTTGGATTTAGTCTACGTTGTGGTTGCCGAGAGGTCTTCGCATTTTCCTCAAGATATATGTGGTGAGTACAAATCGAGGGGTCGATTCCCTTGAGGTCCGCGATCGTCCATCCTAGGGCTCCTTTATGCTCAATGAAAGTAGATATAAGCATACTCTCCTGTTCTTTCTCCAGGTAGGCAGAGATCACCACCGGGTATGTCTCATCTTGACCTAAATAGGCATATTTCAAATCAGAGGGCAAAGGTTTTAGGTCAAGCTTCGGTGCCTTGAGGTTAGACGGAAGAGGCACTACATCAGTTTGTGGCAATTCTTCAAATTGTGGCCTCCACTGGTTAACTTCAAGTATCGGTGCAGTATCAAGCAAGGCACACGTCTCCCTAATCATCTCATCATCAAACTCATGAGAGTGGGCCAAGCACGTCTCTAGAGGATTAGAGGATAAGGTAAGGGGTGTCCTATCTTCCACGAACATATCGATCATGTTGATGTCGTGGACATCGTCATCATCCTCTGAGTTGCTGCCGTTATTGAAAAAGATGTTTGACTCCAATGTCAAATTTCCAAAAGACATAGTCATGACACCATTCCTGCAATTGATGATTGCATTTGACGTGGCAAGGAATGGGCGACCAAGAATGATGGGAATCTGAGTGCTCATGTTATTGATGGGTTCGGTATCCAGGATGATAAAATCTACAGGGTAGTAAAATCTATCAACTTGGACTAACACATCCTCAATAATCCCTCTTGGTACACGAACAGAGCGATCGGCAAGTTGTAGTGTGGTTAGGGTGGGTTTTAGCTCACTCAAACCTAACTGTTTGTATACCGAGTAGGGAATCAGATTAACGCTCGCTCCTAAGTCAAGAAGTGCGTGATCAATTCGATAGTTCCCGATTACACATGATATGGTTGGGCTACCGGGATCCTTGAATTTCTGCGGCACGTCTTGCTTTAGGATGGCACTCACTTTCTCAGTCAAGAAGATCTTTTTTTGAATACTCTGCTGTCTTTTGGTCGTGCATAGGTCTTTCAGAAATTTTGCATATGAAGGAACTTGTTTTACGACATCAAGTAGAGGAATGTTAACTTTCACTTGTTTCAACACCTCCAGAATATCTTGAGAGTTAGAAAGATGTTTTGGTGCAACCAACCGTTGGGGGAACGGAGCAACTGGCTTCTCTAGAAGTTCCGGTTCTAATTTTTGTGGGACATCACTAGATCCATCATTATTGTCCTCTTCTGGTTCTTGAGGCTTTTCGGGCCTAACCGGAAGAGTTTTATCAATGATCTTCCCACTCCTAAGAGTGGTGATGGATTTAGCGTGCCCCATTTGATTTGAAGAGCTGGGATCATTTATCTCGTATTGCGGTATAGGATTGGGAAGCGGTTGTGCAGGAAGCATCCCCTTTTCTATAACCGTCATATGTGAATCTATTTTTTGCATAAAGTCTGTAAGTCCACGCACTGCCTGGGCCAGCTCTTGTATGGAATTTTGAACCGGTTCTTCTTGAGGTTTCCCCTTATTTGGATTTTGATTGAAGAAACTTTGAGGGGTAGTAGTTTGTCCATTCTTCCAACTAAAATTTGGATGATTTCTCCAACCAAGATTGTATGTATTGGAGGTAGATCCATTGAAAGGTCTTTGATAGTTATTTACGGCATTAGCTTGCTCATTCAACACGCCTCGAAAAGTAGATATTGTAGGACAATTTTCAGTTGTGTGAATGTTGCAATCACAGATGCCGCAAACAATTTCATTAACCTTATCCTTCTTTCCTTCCATGGCCTCGACTCTTCGCATGAGATTAGTCACTTTAAAATTTACATCATCCTCTTCTTTTAGGAGATATACTCCACCTTTCTCCTTAGATTGAGTTGGCCTAGACGTGGTGTTTGATTTTGGGTAATGGTCCCAGGATTGTGCATTTTCGGCAAGTCTATCGAGATAATCCCATACCTCATCGACTTCTTTATTCATGAATTCTCCATTACACATTGTCTCGACCAGTTGGCGCATGGAAGATGTCAGTCCATCATAGAAAAAATTTGTAATGCGCCACATTTCAAAACCGTGTTGTGGGCATGAACTGACAAGATCCTTGAACCTTTCCCAACATTGGTAGAATGTTTCATCTTCCTTTTGGGCGAAGTTCATGATTGCTTTTCTGAGGGTAATCGTTTTATGGTGTGGAAAAATTTTCTTTATGAATTCCCTCTGCAAATCATTCCATGTGCCAATGGATCTAGGACGCAGTGAATGTAACCACGTCTTAGCCTTTTCTTTCAAGGAAAAAGGAAAGAGTTTCAGCCTGATTATATCCTTGGATACATTGGGAAAGTATAAGGTGGCTATAATCTCATCAAACTCTTTCAAATGTAAGTATGGACTTTCTGATTCAAGCCCATGGAATTTAGGAAGGAGTTGGATAACTCCTGGCTTGATGTCCATCTATCCTGTGTTTTCAGGAAAAATCATGCATGAGGGCATACTTACCCCCGCCGGTTGTAAATAATCCCGTAAAGTACGAGGCGGGGGTGCTTGATGCACCTCATTCTCATCATGTACTTCCTCATCCATGTGTTGAGGTAGTGCTTGAGGTTGATTTGCAGCCATAACCTCAATTAACTCAGGGGAATTCGAGCGGTGTCTAGTCCTGCGATGGATAGTCAACCCCTCAACTAATCCTCCTTCAGTCAAGAGACGTCGAGTATTGTCACGGACCCACTTGGGCATGAAACACTCACAGCCCTCAATCAAATTCTAAACCTAATCCTAAGAAGAAAGTGAAAATCTAGAAAGAAAGAGAGGGTTGGAAGGAAGTTACCAAATTGAAGTCTTTAAGCTAAAAACCTGCAAAACAAAACAAAATAAGTTAGTTTCTAAATAGAAGAAATTTCTAAAGCAAACCAAATCTAAAGAGTTAGAAAATCTAGAAAATTAGAAAGAGTTTACCAAATTAGAAGTTCTATCTTAACAACCTACAGAATAGGAAATAGGTTAGTTCTATGAATCAAAATAGAAAACGAAATTAAAAATTAAAATTAGTAAAATCCTAATCTTAAACTAACTCTAAATCCAATTAATTTCAGAAAATCGTAGTCGTCAGTCCCCGGCAACGGCGCCAAAAACTTGTTCACTCCCCAAGTATAGGGTTGTGATGTAGTAATAACTCGGTAAGACCGAGGTCGAATCCACAGGGACTGAAACCTGTACGTTATCTGAAAATAACAAGATCTAGAACTAGGCTAAGATGAATTCTAAACCAATTATGTTTTGAAAAATAATGGTGAAATAATTATCTAAAACTTAAGAAAATTCAAAGAAAGAAAACTAGGGATTCAGAGGATCCACTTGTAGAGATCAGGGAGATCTTATGCCTGCTTCATGGATCATAGAAATTAGACTGAACTTGTTTGATATAGTTTTTAAAGAGATGAAAGGTATATGAATTAGAATGGATTCCATCACCAAACCATGCCCAGGAGACAAAGTAAACAACAGAATTAAACTAATTACCAACCAATCAACAATGCATGAAGGTTAGGAAAGGGTACCGACATCCAACCATGCCCAGGAGACGATGGTGAACAACAGGGCTTCCTGACATCATAAACATAAAGAGGAAAAGAACATGCTCAAAGCCATTGCAGACCCATTGTAATTTCAGTCACAACAGACCATTAAAGACTGAAAACATTCCCTTAAATAACTAAAATCAGCATTAGTTCAGTGTAAATAAAAAGCACAAGCACAGAGTCTCCCCATCACGCTACAGGCTTCACCTCTTAGCCCTAGCTAAGAGGTTTAGCCATACATGAATGGGATAGATCTCATAATAAAATATAGAAGAAAACAATTAAAAAAAAAAAAAAAACTCTAACAGATATACTCTCCCTACTCCACGCTCACGTCCAGATCTCCTCCAAACTCCCAGCCGTCTACCTTCAGCCTCTGGATAGATTCCTCTCTCTCTGTTCTTCTCTTTTATAGGCAAGGGAGGTTGCTGTGTACATACGATGACCCACCTACAGACGGATTTTCCGGACGTCCGCAAAACAGGGACCGCGTAAGAGTTACGCTGGATCCTAGTGGCGTCCTTGGTCGTGATTTGATGAGAAATCCACGCCGTCCATTTGATTCCCAGCGAAAAACTGTGCAGGAAATGTGGGTTTGTTTCATGTTTATTGTGGCCCATTGTACCAAATATTCTCACCGTCCGTCTTGCTTTTGGACAACCAAAAACGGATCTCCGATGACTTTTACAATTCCACCACCTAGGCTATGGTCACAGCCTCCTTCTAGAGTGAATGAACGGATCTGATCATCAAATCGGACGACGGGTGGGACCCACAACTCAAATCAGCGTCCGCACCTGCGGACGCTGTGCGTACGCACACTAACGTGCGGTGATATTGGTGGGGTCCACATACCCTAGTGTTTGATAAATCCATCCCGTCTATTATCTTTTCCTCAAAATTTCGACCAGGGATGGACGGTTCTCGTTATCCTCATTGATGTGGCCCCGAGACGGTCCGATCGCACGACAGTTGAACGGTCTTTTTATGATTGCTGTAGCGATCATGTACATGTGTATGGACGCCAAAATTCAGCATGAAGTAGACTGGTTTTTCTCCCTCATCCTGATGAACGGTTCGGATCAGTCGTTTAGAGCATGATGGTGGCCCACCGAATCTCGTCCGAATCTCTGTTTCGGCATTCGCAGCGGCGGAAAAACAGGATTCAAATCCCTTTCGAAAACGATCGGTCACTGTTTCTGTTGACCGATCCTTTAGGTGTAGTCTTCATCCAATGCACTTATACTATGCACATGCACCATATAATGTGGGTCCCACTTTGATGTATATGAGAAATCTGCTCCAACCATTTGTTTTATCATCCCATATAACAGGTTGAGACCACAATTGAAGCATATCCAAAGACCAGGTGGGCCCCAGTTTAACGATTCATGGGCTGATCAAGCCGTTGGGCCACTTATGCATAGATCTAAGGACTCAACTTTGACATGTACGGTTAATTTGAGGTCTTCCGGCCATATATGAAATTTTGAGCTGAATGGATGATGAGAACCCTGTGATCTTGCATTCTGTACCAATTTCAGGTCACTTGAGCTTCAGTTTCTCGATTTTCTCGAATCTCTGACATGTAAATTCTTCAATATCGGTCCTTTGGAGTCCGTCCCCTGCCTTGGTGATGTCGGAGTGCTAAATCTCAGCTTTAAGCACTCATTTTCAGTCTCAGCTCGTCATCACATCCTGCATTACAAACACGATTAAATCGAACCATTAAATAATATTATGTTCATAAATCCAAGCAGTAACTAGGGTCTGATATGCAATATTTGACCCTCAACATCCACATGACAACCACAATCCATACAACATGACAACCACGACCCATACAACATGACAACTACGACCCATGCAAGCCATGACCCAAATGGGCCGCAGTTGTATGGATCGCAGTTGTCATGTTATATGGGCCTTAGTTGTCTTGTTATATGGGTCTCGGTTGTATGGGTCGCAGTTGTCATATTATATGGGTCGCAGTTGTCCTGTTATATGGTTTGCGGTTGTATGAATCGCAGTTGTCCTGTTATATGGGTCGCAGTTATCTTATTATATGGGTCGCAATTGTCATGTTTTATGGGTCGCAGTTGTCCTGTTATATGGGTCGCATTGTATAGATCGCAGTTGTCCTATTATATGGGTCGCAGTTTTCTTGTTATATGGGTTGCAGTTGTCCTATTATATGAGTCGTGGTTGTCATGTTATATTGGTCGTGGTTATCATGTTATATGGGTCGAGGTTGCCATGTGACATGGAACCCACCTGATAAATATGTTTAATCCACACCATCCACCACCTTCTCCATATTATTTCATGCTATGGGCCAAAAAATGAGACAAATCCGAGTCCCGAGTGGACCACACCGAGGGAAACAAAGTCCCATCGGTGGGCCTCGACTCCTATCATTTAAAAATAAATAAGTTATTGATTACATCAACCTGATAACCACGAACCTTAGTACATTACAACCACGACCCTTACTCGTAGACAACCATGATCCATTCGAAGGGTAGTGGTTTACATTCACTATGGATCGTTGTTGTCAACCACGACCCTTTGTGGATGAAAACCACGATCCTTTGTGCATGTGAACCACGACCCTTCGAATGGATCGTAGTTGTCATATAGCAAGGGTCAAGGTTGTCATGTTATATGGGTCATGGTTGTCATGGGTCGTAGTTGTCATGTTATATGGGTCGTGGTTGTCACCCGGGTCGTGGTCGTCATGGGTCGTAGTTATCATGTTATATGGGTCGTGGTTGTCATTGTATATGGGTCGTGGTTGTAATGGTATATAGGTCATAGTTATTATGTTATAGGGGTCAAGGTGGTTACGTATGATGCGTGCAGTTCATAGTTGTGACGTAGTAAGGGTCGATGTTGTCATGTTATAAGGATCGTGGGTCCTGTCGTGATTTATGTGTCGAATCCAATCCGTCCATTGGATTTAGAATTTAACTTAACGTCATGGGCCAAAAAATGAGTTACATCTAAAAAAAATTATGCCCCAAAAGGTTTTCAATGATAGGTTTTCAATTTCACTGCTTTCTATGGTGTTGTCCACATGAGCCTTTGATATGCCTCATTTTTTGGCTCATTCCTTAAAATGATCTTTCAAAATGAATGGACGGCATGGATAAAATACATACATCACAGTGGGCCTAATAAGACCATTCATCTCTACATATATTGCGATAGGTAAGTCAAGTAACGTGACTTACTAAAATAACATTCCCGAGGTCTTGGGAATCTGGACTCCTCTTGTGGGGTAACGTGATCATATTGGACTGAACACAAATTAGCTACTGACAGGTTGATTTCGCTACTGAAGCGACATCACCAAATTATGTGGGAGCCACCATGATGTATGTGTTGTATCCACACCGTCCATCCATTTGGTGATATAAATTTAGGGTACGAACCAAATAACGAGTCAGATCCAAAGCTCAAGTGAACCCCACAACAGAAAACAGTGAAGAGAGTGCCATCCACCATTAAAAATTTCTAAGGGCCACAAAAGTTTTCGATCAATCTAAAATTTGTGTTTTACCTTCTTTCATGTCTGTCGTAACTTATGAACACGTTGGATCTCAGATAAACATCATAGTAGACCTTAGGAAGGTTTTAACGGTGGACGTCACTCTTCCCATTATTTTCTGTGGTGAGGTCCACTATAGATTTGGATCTCACTCATTCTTTATGTCATGCCCTAAAATGATATCTCCAAATGGATGGATGGTGTGGATACCACACATACATCATGGTGTGTCCCACAGAAATTGGTGATGTCACTTCAGCTGCGAGTTTCGCTACTCAACCTATCCATATCTAATCCGCGTCCGACGCAGAACAGGATTGGCCAATGTACCACACCAACTATATAGCTGTTGTAGGTGGCGTGGATTAGATACTGACAAGTCAGTAGCCAAATCGCTACTGAAGTTACGTCACCAAGCTCCATGGACCACACCATGAGGCATGTGTTGTATCCATATTGTCTAACCATTTGTAGAAATCGTTTTATGGCATGAGAAAAAGAATGAGATAGATCTAAAGTTCAAGTGGACCCACCACAGAAAACCGTGGGATCAGTCACACTCACCGTTAAAACATTTATAGGGCCCACCATGATGTATTTTTTCGATCCAACTTATTCATAAGTTAATATAGAGATAGATGAAGTGAAAACAAAAATATAAGCTTGATCAGAGACTTCTAAGGCCCCTAAGATGTTTTGAACAGTGGATGTCACTGTCCCCATTGTTTTCTATGGTGGGGTCCACTTTAACTTTAGATCTATCTCATTATTTTTCTCATTCCATAAAACGATCTTTACAAATGGTTAGACGGTATGGATACAACACATGCATCATGGTGGGATCCACGGAGCTTGGTGATGTCACTTCTGTAGCGATTTGGCTACTAACCTAGTCGTGTGAGGATTGTTATAGGTTGTGCGAAGACGAGCACTGACGCTCCTCGAGCTCCAAGTTGTACGAACGGTTCAAAGTAGATCAAAGTTACATAGCCCCATAATGATGTATTTATTATATCTACACTGTTCATCTATTTTTAGAGATCATTTTAGACCATATCCAAAAAAACGAATAATATCCAAAGATCATCTGGACCACACCACAAATAGCAGCAGAGATAATGATTTTCACCATTAAACAATTCGTAGGGCCCACCATAACATTTATTTTCCATCCAATCTGTTCATAAGGTCACGAAGACCTGAACAAAGAGGAAAAACAAATTTCATATTGATCCAAAACTTCTATGACCCTAAAAAGGGTTTCAATGGTAGACGTTCAATCTCCCACTGCTTTTTGCAGTGTGGTCCACTTGATAGTTAGATCTGTCTTATTTTTCGCATCAAGCCTTAAGACGAGCTTGCCAAATGGATGGATGGTTTGGATATAACATATACCTCATGATTAGACCCACAGAACTTACTGACGTCAATACACCAGCTATATAACTGGTGTGAGGTGCACCAGCCAATCCGCTTCTGACTCTGATCCACGTCCGGGACGCGAATTGCGTCCTACCCCCGCCCGGAAAGCAATTCGTCCGGGTAGGAATCTGTGGGGCCCACCATGATGTAATTATTTTATCCACGCCGTTCAACGCTCTTCTCAGATCATTTTAAGTTATGAACCAAAAAATGAGGCAAGTCCAAGGCTTAAGTGGACCATAAAGTGGGGATTAAAAGTCCACCATTAAAAACTATAGGGAGCTGGAGAAGTTTAGGATCAAGCTGATATTTTTGTTTTCACTTCATCCACATCTACATGACCTTATGAATAGGTTGGATGGTAAAAACAACATCACGTCCTCTTCATTCAAGTATTTATGACCTTATCAACAGATTGGATGGAAAATAAACATTATGGTAGTGTAAACTCCCGAGACCTCGGGAAGGTTATTTTAGTAAGCCACGTTAGCTGGAGGATTCCAAACTCCCGAGATCTCAGGAAGGTTATTTTAGTAAGTCAGGTTATTTTTAGTAACTTATTGGGCCCTATATTTGTAGAGATGAGTGGTCTTATTAGGCCCATTGTGATGTATATATTTTATCCATGCGGTCTATTCATTTTGAAAGATCGTTTTAAGGGATGAGCCCAAAAATGAGGCATATTAAAGGCTCATGTGGACCACACCATAGAAAGCAATGAAATTGAAAGCCTACCATTGAAAACCTTTTGGGGCATAAATATTTTGGACGTAACTCATTTTTTGACCCATGATGTTAAATAAAATTCTAAATCTAATGGACGGATTGGATTCGACACATAAATCACGACAGAACCAACGATCCTTGTAACATGACAACATCGACCATTATTACGTTACAACCACGAACTGCACACGTCACGTAACAACCTCGACCTATGATAACTACAATCCATGTAACATGACAACTACGACCTATACCAACTACAACCCACATAACATGACAACCATGACCCATATAACATGATAACCACGACACGGATTATAACCACGACCCATATAACTACAACTCATATAATATGACAACCACGACCCACTTAACATGACAACCACGACCCATATAACATGATAACTAAGACCCATGACAACCATGACCCGAATGACAAGACAAGCATGACCCGGATGACAACCACGACCCATATAACATGACAACCACGACCCATGAAAACCACGACCCATATAACTTGACAACCACGACCCATATACAATGACAACCTCAACCCATATAACTTGGGCAGTACCCACTTCTAACAAACATCACAGTGGGCCCATGGATTATACACATACATCAATGTGGGCGGCATGAATTATACACATACATCAACGTGGGCCCATTTGGGTCGTGGTTTGCATGGGTCGCAGTTTCCATGTTATATGGGTCGTGATTGTCATGTTGCATGGATCATGGTTTGCAACGTATTCACTTCCTTTTCTACCAAACCATTGGTACCATAGCTTAAGGCCCACAATGAGGTGATTCGATCCATCCACCTTGTTGGTCAGCTTGCCGTGGGTCCAAAAAGTCCTGACTTGGGCAGTGTTCACTTCTAACAAACATTAAAGTGAGCCTAGAAAGTTTCAATAGTCAACATTATTTTCTATTTTGTGGCCCGCATGAGCGCTGGATCAAGCTGATATTTGACCTTCCCCCTAAAATGACACAACAAAAAGGATGAGCGGCATGGATTATACATATACATCAATGTGGGCCCATATGGGTCATGGTTTGCATGGGTCATAGTTGTCGTATTATATGGGTCGTGGTTGTCATGTTGCATAGATTATGGTTTCACGTGTTCACTTCCTTTTTTACCAAACCATTGGTACCATAGCTTAAGGCCCCACAACGAGTTGATCGATCCATTCACCTTGTCGGCCAGCTCGCCCTGAGCGCAAAAAGTCCTGACTTGGGCAGTATCCGCTTCTAACAAGCATCACAGTGAGCCTGAAAAGTTTCTACAATTATCATTATTTTCTATTTTCTGACCCACACGAGCACCAGATCAAGCTGATATTTGGGCCCTACCCCTAAAATAACACGACAAAAAGGATGGGTGACATAGATTATACACATATATCAATGTGGGCCCATATGGGTTATTGTTTGCATGGGTCGTAGTTGTCATGTTATACGGGTCGTGATTGTCATGTTGCATGGATCGTGGTATCCACGTGTTCACTTCTTCTTTTACCAAACCATTGGTACCATAACTTAAGGCCCACAATGGGATGATCCGATCCATCCACCTTGTCAGCCAGCTCGCCGTGGGCCCAAAAAGTCTTGACATGGGCAGTGTACACTTCTAACAAACATGATAGTGAGCTTGGAAAGTTTCAATAGTCACCATTATTTTTTATTATGTTGGCCACGCGCGCACTGGATCGAGCTGATATTTGAGCCCTAGCCCTAAAATGACATTGCAAAAAGGATGGGCGGCATGGATGAAACACATACATGGTAGTGGGGCCCACAGACCACCAAGCACCAGCCATTGGCTGGTGGCAGGGGGAGTAGTCAATCCGTCACTTTCTCGAGTGTTGAAAAAGAAGGTAACTTCTTATTCACTCTAGGACCGTACGACTTCTGAACCAAGGATAGGGGCATTTTCGTCCGAAACAATATCCAAAAGTTGTCAGAAGGCCTCTCTTGGGATATCTGGAACGTCATAGCTCCCAAGGTAATTTGACCAAACCTCAAGGTCAGTACAGTCAAAATCCCCTTCTTTTAATTTCTTGTACATTTCGAAAAATGGAGTAGATTATGTGCACTATTGACCTCACTTAAAATGGCGCGACCCTTACTTTGGGGCTCACTTTGATGCATATATTCTATATCTATGCCGTCCATTGTTTTTCCATATCATTTTAAGGCATGAGCCCCAAAAAGAAACAGATCCAAGTCTCTTGTGGACCATGTCATAGGAAACAGTGGTGAGCGACCATTAACAACTTATAACAGGCTATAAACTTTTGGATGAAGATGATATTTTCTTTTTCCCTTCATCCAAGTTCATGTGACCTTATCAACAAATTGGATGGAAAATAAACATTACATTGGACCCTAGGAAGTTTTTAATGGTGGGATGTTTAATCACCATTATTTCCTATAATGTGGTGCACATAAGATTTGGATGTGCTTCATTTTTGGACAAGAAGCTTAAAATGATCTGGCAAAATAGATAGACGATGTGAGTATAAAACAAATACATCAAGGTCAGTCCTATAGTAAGGGATGCATTAATGTCTTTAGTGAAGTCGGGACCACAACCGCACCTAATCCTCTCCCCTCGCGAGCCTGATCGACTTGATTCTTTTCCCTCCCCTGGCCACTCACATTTCGGGTCTCAATTTGCCACATCATTTTAGTCGTCGTGATACTAATAAAAAATGTGACTTTGCAACTCCCAAATCCAACGCCAACAGGTTTTTTTTTTTCTATGCAATGCTATCATGTCTTGAGTTCGGTGGGCGAGCCCACTAAATTTTCAAACTCCAAACCCAGTTTGTAACAGTAGTGTGCTACCAATTTTTCATTATCACGTCCCAAACTTAGCGAATGGGCTCATAAAATTTATGAGCTCCAAATCTAGTTTATAATAAGGGAATATTCATTTTTTTGTGGAATATTTCATCTTAAGCTATTTGTCTACTCTAATAATGAACAAGTCAGAAATAACTAACATGCATCAAAATCCAAAAGATAAATCATCCATCCAAAATATTACAATTCCAATATAATTAAATTAAAAAAAAAAAAAAAACATGAAATAGAAAAGCAAGATGAGAATTAGGCACTCCAAGCGAACTTAATAATACCTTCCTGAAAAATGAGAGAAAACATGACATGAGCTTAACACCCTCAGTGGGTATACCATGTAAGAAATAAATAGGGGTATAAAATAGGTAACATCTAAGCATGTTATCATTAGTGAACATGTTATAATAAGTAAAGAATATAACCAATACATGGTGTAATCGGGGTAATAGTGTACGGTTTCGTGGGTTGTGGGGTCCAGCACAAGGAACTTTTATCCAAACTAGTCTCATACCTATTTTGGGTAACAAGTTTTATGGTGATAAACTCCTAATCTCGGCTTAGTCCCATACCTAATCCAAATCTTGACTGCTGTGAATAGCACATATGATGGTATAGTTGCGGATCAACTAAACCGAGTGAGTAACGTATGAATGAATGCAAGGTTCAATACTAATTTTACCTTTCTTTACACAAAGAACTAAACAAGGGTATAAAATAGGTAACATCCCAGCATGTTATCATCAATGAGCATGTTGTAACAAGTAAGGAATATAACCAATACATGGTATGATCAGGATAGTAGTGTACGGTTTCATGGGGTATGGAGTTCCACAGAAGGAACTTCTATCCAAGCCAATCGCATACCTAGTTTGGATAACCAGTTTCATAGTGGTAAACTCCTAATCTCAAGTCAGTCCTATACCTAATCGAAATCTTGATCACTGTGAATAAGCACATGATGGTATAGTTGTGCATCTACCAACTTGAGTAAGTAACGTATGAATGGATGCAAGGTTCAATGCTAATTTTACCTTTCTTTGCACAATGAAATAAACATGGGTATAAAATAAGTAACATCTAAGCATGTTATCATCAGTAAGAATATTATAACAAGGAATATAACCAATACATGGTGTGATCGGGGTAGTGATATACAGTTTCGTGGGCTATGGGGTTCCGCACAAGGAACTTCTATCAAAGCTAGTCGCATACCTAATTTGGATAAAGAGTTTCATGGCGGTAATTAAACTGTTAATCTCAAGTCAGTCCCATACCTAATCGAAATCTTAATTACTATGAATAAGAACATGATGGTATAGTTGCACATCTACTAACCCAAGTAACGTATGAATGGATGCAATGTTCAATGTTAATTTTACCTTTCTTTGCACAATGCATCCCGGAATAATTTTGTCATCTCTTCACATAGACCTCAATCATTCCACATCATGCAACTCAACATCTTCAGCTCTAGTGGGACACAATTCCAAAGAGTCAAGTTTGGACGCGTCAACTCCTTCGACATCCGATCCTCAACTGGACAATGGGGGAACCAACTTGTTTTGCCCTACCTGTCCTCGGCAACCGGAGTGAAATATCCCCACCCCTGTCCTCGACCTAGCACACAATGGTATAGGTAGGCTTATTACACCTTTTCCATTCCCAGTCCCAATAATGTAAGGGATTCTTACACCTAACATACTGCACTCACTCTCACACGACCTACGGCGGAAGATGACCCAGTTGACAACCTAGACGGATTCCGTGGAGGATCAGCGTCTCCAAATATGAGAACTATGCCCTAGGTGACAACTATGTACTATTCTCATTTTTCCCAATAGTATCATCCAAACTAGCCATCCCAAGGCCTCAGCACAAACCATTTTATATAACTGGCCATCATGAGGTTGCCACATAAACCATCCCGTCAATGTGATGTAATACAATTTCCACGCATGAGTGCCCATATAGTCAAGTCATACAAGTCATGCTAGAATATTGTTATTCATATGCAAATGAATAAAAGCTAAGTCCATGGATCTAGTCTTACCTTACTAGCCATCGTCACTTATTTGAGAAATAAAAATCCAATAAAAAAATATAATTGTTTTTGTGTAACACCATTTAATCTTGTAATGTCTCATTCCAAGATTCATGGGCCTGCCAGATCATTCAACAAAAGTGGCCTATGGTTCAATCACTTGGCTATTGGGTTTGTATTTTCCATCACCTTCCTTTTGCACCTAGTGGGCTTGCCTAAGGCCCAAGCTCATATTTAAGGTCTACTCCATCAAGTGCCCAAGGCCCATGAATTTGGTCCATGAGCATGCCTCAATTATCCAACTACTTAGCATGTTACAAAATTTTATCATCCACAACTACTTAATCATTCATCCAAGCAGTCCACACGGTTGGTGTGGTCCATGATCATGATTTGAGGATCATATGCATCATAGGATTGGGCTCTTCTAAGTGTGGGCCATGACCATCAAAGATACAAGTGACAGGCTCCTTGAACCATCAAAGGAATAATATAATACAAATATGTCAATGGGCTGAACAAAATCATAAAATCATACCATACACATCGCCATATAATTACATCCGCACATAATAAGCAACATAATGCATACATTGAGAAGGCCCCAAGTGTTGGCAACACACAAAAATCAGATGGGCTATAATTCTAGTCCCTTCAGGCCTTGAAACGGCTCCATTTTTTATTTTTTATTTTTTGCCATAAACAGGATTTGCTATTCAGCCCATCACGCTGCCCAAGGAATGTGTAGTATGTGCCCTAAAATGCATCTATCAAAATGGGCCATATGGGCTGCCAAAACTGATAGACATCACAAATATACAACTCATATTTAGTTGGACCTAAAGGAGATTTCAAAAATGCAAGTGCACAACAGGCAGGCCATTTGGGCTGCCAAAACGGATGGGTTATGTAAAAAACGCAAACATCATAGTGGGCCCATGGTGAGTGAGCCCACAAGTTGCCATTTGTGAGGACAGCATGGATACAACATACACATTAATGTGGGCTCCACTGTGTGCAGGGCCCAGGGCCCAAGGCCCAAAAAAGGTTGTAAGTGTGAGCATCGTCATCCCACTATTTTCCATAACGTGACCCACCTAAGATCTGGATCTGTTGTACCAGTGGGTTCAGTCCCCAAAATGAGATGGAAAAATTGACAGAGGTAAATTTATCACAGACATCATAGTGGGCCCAAGAGTTTCAACGGCAGGCACCAATTCCCGTGGTTTCATGCGGTATGACCCAATCGAATTTTAGATCTGTTTCATTTTTGGGCCTTTGTCCTAAAATGATACAGGGGATCAGATGTATGGCGTGGATATTGCATACATTTATCAAGGTGGGGGCCACAGGGGGGCCAACATCTGTGGTTTCATTTTTTTTTTATTTTTTTATTTTGGTTTGTCTTGTAGTGACTCTCTCTCTCGTTTTGATGGTAAGTATTTATTCACCACTGCTTCCAACAATGTGGCCTACCTTCACCTTAGATCTGCCTGATTTTTTGGGACACTGGCCCAAAATGATATGGCCCTCCGTATGGGCAGAATGGATATAAAATACGTACATCAAGGTGGAGTCCCGCTGTGGCCCCACCTGCTGTCATTTGTTATGAACGTGCAGCTGCAATATATATATATATTTTTATTTCTTTGCTTTATATATATATATATATAGAAAATAAACATCATGGTGGCCTACGTCTTCACAGTCAAGATCCATAGAGTGGTTCACTTGATCATTGGGTCCACCTCGATCAGTGGATCATGTCTAAGGTATGGATGGCCAGATACAATTTTATATACAGGTGGTGGATTCCCTAGAGGAGGGCCCGCACAAGCTTTGGTTAAAACAAATTTGCATTTTCAACTAAGTACAGAAATAGGTAGGGCCAATTTTTTAGTCTGACTCACGATTGCGTGGGGCCACATTTGGTCTGACATGTCCCTAGCCAAATTTGAGCCCTACATGATTGCAAATCAGACCTAAAAATGGGCTGGACCCATTTCTTCACATAGTTGTGCAGGAAAAGTGCACATTTTTATAAATACCTATATTGGGCCTTGTACCATATTTTACACACACATCTTTAGCAGGTCTCACCTTCAGGGTTTTGAAGCCCACACATAGGGATACTAAATATGAGTTTTTCTTCTTTCTTTCTTTCTTTTTTTTAATTAAAAAAAATTAAGAAAAAAAAAAACCTACTTAGATATAGGTCCTTTGTTAAGAAACAAATAGAATGGAAATTACGGAAACTCAACTTTTAAAAAATGAGTTCTCCTTTTTACAAAGATTAGATCTATTTAGGAAGAGACTGATATAATGAAAGAAAAGATATCAAAAACTCTATTTTTTTAAGAATGGGTTCTTCTCTCTCGTACACTCTATAATAAAAGAACTTTCCTAGGTCAAGGGAAAAGAATTTCTTTTAAATAATTTTTCGACAAACCGAACTATACGACCAAATACGAGGACTTCTTTTCGTGCAAGAGAAAAAAGTTCTCTACTGTGAATTCTACTATAAAAGAACCTCCCCAGGTCAGGGGAGGAGAATTTCTTTGAACTCCCGACCAACCAAGCTGTATGATCGATCAAAAGGACTTCCCTCAATTTAAGGAAAAAAAAAGTCTTTAGTGCTCAGCCTACTACAACGTCTACTATTTGACGGTCAACCTATTGATTCTACCGTGCACGACCTATCACTACATGCTTGACTATCGTATCTACTAAGTCATCATATACAATCACCCACATATAAAGGCAACTAAATCAAGGAACATATATGAAACGAGCTGTACTTCTCATACATTAGTTCAAAAGTTACTTCTCGAGCTCATAAAGTATAGAGCTAGGAAGTATGGGGGCTACTGTTATGGGTAAAATGAGTCTAAAGCAAATGTATGAGACAAATGAGCCGAGCAGCTGGACACGATGACTATGAATTTCTTAAGAGCCGGAAAATCACCCGATCTTTGGTGCCGACCAATGACTTTAGAGTTTGGCCTTGTTCGCCGACCTCAAGAGATGACCTCGACCTCAGGTACCTCAGAGCTCAGCCTCGGATACTGATATCGGCCTCGGGTACTAACTTCGGCCTCAGGTACTAACCCCGACCTCGAGTATCGAACTCGGGCTCAGGTATCAACCTCAATCTCGGATATCGACCTCAACCTCGAATATTGACCACCAACTTGGAATAAAAATATGCTTACAATACATTAAGATAAGATCTCCCAGGTATCCTCACCAAAGATTTCAAGAAGTTAAAGGTAATGTACCAGGAAGGAGATCCCTTCTATAATACGCACCTACCAAGTAGAGAAGTTACCATCTACATAACTAACACCAAGCAACTATAAATAAGGATCATGCCTATAGTGAAAGGTACACACAACTATCCTGATTCTTCTACTTCTTCTGCGGACCTACCCTGACTTAGGCATTGGAGGGTCCTTGGCCTTAACCAGCACCCCAGTCTCGTCTCTTATTCTCCATTAAATCATAGGTACTCTGGCTAGCAGGATGTGAGGTAAGATCGACCAGATTTCAACATCAAAAGTTTGTTGCCGTCTGTGGGAATGACATCAAAGTCGTTTCCATCTCACCAAGGTTTCGCAATAGCGAAAAGGAGAAAAAGGACTTTGGTGGCCATTGCTGCGACAACTCTCACACTAGTCGCTCACACGACAGTCGAGCAGTCTATAGATCTCCAAGGTCCACCTCATAACACGATGCTGACTCTGCTCTTCCAGCACCTGTTTATCGATCCCGAAATCGAGGTGGCCAGCATGTCTCTCTAGAGAACTAGTTCGAAGCCTTAACCGAAAATATGAAATGGTTAATCCAGATACTGGAGGGCAGAGCCCGCCCCCTGACTACGAACCGGAGGAAGGCGCACCTACCGAGCAATCCCAACCTCCGCAAGCTCCCCATGACTCGCATAGGGTCAAGAAATATCCAGAACATCATAACCACGCACCCATCCATACCACAGGAACTACGGAGCTCGCCGACTTTGACTTGCAACATACCTTAGACAAGAAAAGATGTGGGAAAGTGCCTGAGGTAATGGCTAAGAAAGAGGTTCCTTGGGAGGCAGAGCTCAAGAAGATATGAGGTCAGATCGGCGATATCCAACAAGCTTACCGAGCTCGAGCCCCAACCTCAGTCAAGGCCATGTTGGAGGAGACAGAGCTACCATTTATCGACGACATCATGGTATCTCCACTTCCGCTGAGGTTCTAGATGCCGCAAATCACTCCTTTCTTTGGAACAGGAGATCCCGCCGAGCACCTCGTGTCGTTTAGAGCCTAAATGGAGCTTCATGACACCTCGGGCCCCATTATGTGCCGAGTATTCTCCCTAACCTTATCGTGGATAGCGTGAAAATGGTACGAACACCTGAAGCCAAAATCCATTAGTTCTTTCACTCAACTCAGCAAGGCTTTCATCACTCGGTTCATCAGTGGGAAAAACAGAGGAAAGCCATCAACTCACCTCCTTACAATTACTCAGAGAGAAGATGAGCTGCTATAAGACTACGTCATCCGTTTCAACGCTGAAGATGTCTAGGTCGACGATTATTCTGACCAGATAGCTTTGGCCGCCATGGTAGCCAACCTTAAACAAGGAAAGTTCCTCTTCTCTATTGGTAAGAACCCCTGAATACCCTCGCCGACCAACTTAAACGAGTTCAAAAATATTCCAATGTAGAGGAGTTCTTTAGTTCATGAAGAGATACTCGAGAAGGAAATAACTCGGCTAAGGACAGGAAGCGGAGGGAAAATGGGAAGCCCTCTGCCGCTGACTCTAAAAGAAAGAAAGAGGACGACCAAAATCGATGCCAGCATACCAACCGACATCCGAAAAGTTGCTTCCATCGATACACTCCCTTGAACACCAAACTGGAGTAGCTTAAAGAAGCTGGGCATAGCAAAAATAAATAAATAAATAAAACAAAACAAAACAAAAACTGATGATCGAGCTGAACCAATCAACCAAGCTTGGCAATAAGGCTCATTGGCCAACCCCAACCTACTTGTCAACCCTGACCTACTCGACAAGGGCAACCTTCCTTCTCAAAGGGAAAAAAGTACTTAGGACACTACTGTTATTGTACTATCTATTACGCTCATACATTATATAATAAAAGAACTTCCCTAAGTCAGGGGAAGAGAATTTCTTTTAAATGATTTCTCGATAATCCAAACTACAAGACCGACTATGGGGGCTTCGTTTAGTGCAAGGGAAGAAAGTCTTCTACTATGAAAGAACCTCCCCAGGTCAGGGGAGGAGAATTTCTTTTAAGTCCCGACTAACCAAGTTGTACGATCGATCAAAAGGACTTCCCTCAATTTAGGGAAAGAAAGTCTTTAGTGCTCAGCCTCCTACAATGTCTATTATTTGACGGTCGACCTATTGATTCTACTGTGCACGACCTATCACTACATGCTCGACTATCGTATCTACTAAGTCATCAAACACAACCACACACATATAAAGGTAACTAAATTAAGGAACATACATGGAACAAGCTGTACTTCTCATACATTAGTTCAAAAGTTACTTCTTGAGCTCATAAAGTATAGAGCTCGGAAGTATGGGGGCTACTATAATGGGTAAAATGAGGCTAAAGCAAATGTATGAGGTAGATGAGCCAAGCAGCCAGACTCGATGACTATGGATTGCTTGAGGTCGAAAAATCACCCGACCTTTGGTGTCGGCCAATGACTTTGGAGTTTGGCCTTATTCGCCGACCTCAAGAGATGATCTCGACCTCAGGTACTTCAGAGCCTGACCTTAGATTCTGATATCAGCCTCAGGTACCAACCTCGGCCTCAGGTACTAACCCCGGTCTCGAATACCGAACTAAGCCTCAGGTATTAACCTTGACCTCGGATACCAACCTTGGCCTCGAGTACCAACCTTAACCTCGGATATCGACCACCAACTTGAAATAAAAATATACTTACAATACATTGAGATAAGATCTCCCTGGTATCCTTGCCGAAGATTTCGGGAAGATAAAGGTTACGTACCAAGAAGGAGATCCCTTCTATAATACGTACCTACCAAGTAGAGAAGTTACTATTTATGTAACTAGCACCAAGCAACTATAAATAAGGACCCTGCCTACAGTGAAAGGTACACACAACTATCCCGATTCTTCTACTCCTTCTACGGACCTATCCTGACTTAGGCATCATAGAGTCCCCGTCCTTCATCGGCGCCCCCAGTGTCGTCTATTGTTCTCCATTAAATCATAGGTACTCTGGTTAGCAAAAAGTGAGGCAGGATCGACCAGATTTCAGCATCAGCAGTGTTCAAACCCACTTATGTTGCCATTAAACCCAATCAAACTCACAGTATAATCACAAACATCCAATCCATGAAAATGAACAATCCAAATAAGTTATAAATGAAAAAGATCAGATCTTCCAACTAGATAATCCACTGATGTGTTGGAAACCAACATTTATTTGTGACAAAAATTACCATTATTCTAATGGTTAAGATCATACCGTTAGTATGACAATGAAAATTTGGCCCATGAATAGTGGGGTAGACAGTGAACCGTTCATATTGTTGCTTTTGTTTTGGGCACACCACATATCCCACTTAGTTCCTTCTAGACCATACCAATAGGCAAACTATTCATAAAAGTTATTCCAATTTTCCTCTATTCTTTTATAGATCATCATCGTCTGACTTTTATCTTAACTAATTGGGCTTGTGTTCCACCTTTTCACTCTATCAAAGATGTGACATCAGTTAAGAGTATGGTCTTCCAATCTTTTCTGGTTACATTTACCATATCTTTTTGTGCCTTTCCCTTACCCTTTTCCTTTTGTAAGGCAATATTATTTTAACCATGAAAGATTTCCAGTTAGGGAGTGGCAATGAGTCTAGTCCGGCTAGGTTGAGCTCGACCCATATATTAAACTAACTAAAATACCAGTCGAACCCAACCTGACCTAACCTGCCTTGAAATTCATTGAGCCCAAGCCTAACTTGACATAACATGCTTAACTGTAACGGGTCGGGCCCCACTGACCTGATCCATCACAACCACACTTGAGTTTAAGAATGAAACATGGTGCTAAAGGCATGCAAGCCTACCCAATTAGTGGATACGTAAATACCTACATAGGTCATGTGTATATGACTATACTTGTCATCTAATCATTTATTTCAGGTGTTGGGCTAGGTTGGTTTGGGTCAACTAGCCCAGTAAACTAAACTATATGGATAGGTCAGGTTGGGTTGAGTTCAATCTCATCCCGACCCATTTATTAAAATGGGCCACCTTTTCTAACCCAAGCCTAATTGCAACCCCTACTTCCAACCTCTTCATGAATTTGTTTATGCAGCTCCTAAATAAAGGACTCCAGAGAGGCAGTAGGAATGCAATGTGTGGTCATCAGATGTGCCACGCATGTAGAAAGCAAATGGATGGTAATGATCCACATTCCACATTTTTCCACCTGATGAACTCACATGTGCTACATTTAAGGGTGGCAATGGGCTGGTCTAAGCTAGCTTGAGGTCCTAGGCCCAAGCTTAGCATGGACCTAGCACAGCTAGCCCAATCCTAACCTGAATTATTATTATTTTTTTTTTGCTGAGCCAGGGCTTAACCTGAAAGTTGATAAAATCCCTATTTCCCACTTGAATGTTCCTATCCGTTCAAGTGGGCCACACATGCACAATGAAATAGACTGAATCAATGGTCTAAATTCAACATAAATGGGTTGCATAGTCAAAGAATAGAAAATTTGTACGATGGGCATGTCATATGATTTCGAGGTGGGCCACATCTGGCCAGAAAATTGATTGGGCGATGCATATAAGAGTCAGGCTCAAGCTCAGATAGTGGGCCAAGCTAATAGGTCCAATTCCCATTGACAGGTGGGCCAGCTTGTTGGGCTGCATGGATCACCTGGCTCATTGCCAACCTCAGCCACATTGGGAGGCGGATTTCCTGCAAAAGCCTTTCGTAGGTAGTTCCTACGTTGGAAACCTAGTTGGGGCCCACAGTGATGTTTGTGAGAACTCCACCTCATCAATCCTTTTTTGAGATTATTTCAGGACTTGATACCAAAATTGATCAGGATCCAAGACTTAAGTGGGCCGCACTAAAAGAAAAGATAGGAAGGGAAATTCCTACAGTTGAAACCTTGCTGGGTTGACAGTGATGTTTACATGTCATTCATAGGGTTGTACACGAGTTGAGCTAGCTCGACTCAGCTCGAGTCAGCTCGGAATGACTTGGCTTGAAGGGCTGACTCAGGGTGAGTCAAGCTCATTTTTAAAAACTCGATTTCAAATCGAGCCGAGTTCGAGCGTGGTGTGGATCAACTCAACACGGCTCTAGAATATATATATATATATATATATATATATATATATATATATATATATATATATATATATATAAAATTTTTAAAAAATTAAAAATAAAAACAAAAACAAAACCCTACCCTACCCTCTCTTTCCCTTACCCACCCTATTGCTGCCCGTTGGTCGCCATCCCACGCCCCGAGCGGAGAGCGTTGGTCGCCATCCCGTCCCGCCCAAGCGAGCTCTCTCTCTCTCTCTCTCTCTCTCTCTCTCTCTCTCTCTCTCTCTCTCTCTCTCTCTCTCTCTCTCTCTCTCTCTCTCTCTCTCTCTCTCTCTCTCTCTCTCGATTTGTGCCCAACTCGACTCATCTCAGCCCACTCGGCAACTACTCTCAGCCTGCGCCCAACCTAACTCATCTCAGCCCACTCGGCCACCACAAAGGTATGATTAATGATTTTTTTTTTAAAAAAAATAATTATATATATAAATCATAGATGTGTATGATTTCAGATTTATTGATTTTTTATTTTTGATTTGGGTTGGGTCCTGGTCAGGTTGGGCGCTGGGTTGGGTTAAGTGGGGTTGGGCACAAGGTTGGGTCGGGTTGGGCACTGGGTTGAGTTGGGTGTGGGTTTGGGTCGGGGTAGGGGCTGGGTTCGGTCAGGTTGGGTCTTGGGTTGAGTTGGGTGCGTGTTTGAGTTGGGGTTAGAGTTGGGTTGGGTCGTCGGGTTAGGCGGCCGGGTTGAGTCGGGTGCGGGTTTGGGTTGGGGTGGGGACTAGGTTAAGTTAGGTGCGGGTTTGAGTTGAGGTGGGTGGGTTGGGTCAAGTTGGGTGTTAGGTTGAGTCGAGTACGAGTTTGGGTCGGGGTGGGTTGGGTCGGGTTGGGCGCTGGGTTGAGTCAAGTGCGAGTTTGGGTCAGGTTGGGTGCTGGGTTGGGTCGGGTGCGAGTTTGGGTTGGGTTGGGTTGGGTTGGGTGCTAGGTTGGTTCAGGTTAGGCACTAGGTTGAGTCAGGTGTGGGTTTGGGTCATCCAACAATATTTAGGATTTGTTTATAACAATATTCTAAATGGTGTGCAGCAATGTCTTCAGATGATCTATCCACTAATATTTGGGATTATGGATCTCAAGTCTACTCCCCAGACTATGGAAGAATAAAGATTCAATGTAATTTGTGTGGAGCCAAATTTGTCAACAAAACAATTCGGCTAATACTACACTTATTAGGTTGCGGAGGGAGGGAGGATGCAAAACTGTGTCCCAAAGCATTAGGGAAGGTACGATTTTTATTACAAGCCCTTGTAAACTCTAACACGAAGTCTTTCACCCCCTCTCCCACATCAAATACAACTAACTATAAGATATACCATAATAGACCCATTCTAATCAACAAAGAATCTAAAATAGAGAGGGTGAAGAGAATTAGTAGGGAAGAGGAAGTGGAGAATGAAGCTAGATTAAGAAGACTGGAAGAAGAACAATTAGAAATAACCTTAAAGTTAAGTAGGGATGAGGCAGATGCATTTAGATATCAACGATGTGCTTCTCGACAACATGATACAAAAGTAGGACCGAGTTCAACAAGTAAGAAGCAATCAAAGTTTATTTCCAAACTTGCCTCATTCTATAAGATCTTGAGTATTCCGTATAAATTAGCTTATAAAAAAGTTTGAAAAAATTAGCTAAATCTATACACAAGAATTGTGGAAAGTCTCACCACCTTCTGATTCAGGGGAGGTTAATGAGCATATTAGAGAGGATACCAACAGCCAGAGCTTGGACGACAAAAATTATGGATCTGATATAGAATAATGAGAATATTAAAACTTAACTTTGATGTATTAAGTTTTTTAGTTATAGAATTGTAGTTGTATGGAGTAAATACACTAACTTAACTTTCATATTATAATGCACTAACTTAACTTGCCTACCATAAATGTATTATCTTCTTATTTGTTCTTAAATTTTTTACTTGTAGACTTGTAGTTGTATGGAGTAACTTCTTCTTATATATTTCGATATTTGTTCTTTAAATATTGATGCTTATGATTCTTTGCCATCTAATGTCGTTAATTAGTATTTAGGTCATCTAATGGTTTAGCAATATACTCCCCATTTAGAAATTTATATTGAACAATGTAACATCCCGGATTTTTGCCAACCTGGAGTTAGACATCCTTAGGCAATGGGTCACTCCTAACACCTTATTAATGTCTCAAAACTCAATCCCAAAGACAAAAAAATCGCTTTTTAACCCATTTCCTTCACAATGCTCACCTTTCACCACCTTGTTCTTTAAATTCCTCAAAGTACTTTCACATTAGACACTATCTTAAAAGTTTAGGCGACGAAGAACAATACTTAAACTAAACATTACTGTAAATAGTAAATACATAAATAAAATGGACTTTTAACTATTACCCTTATGGAATCTCACAAAACGAATAGGTTATTTGGAACATCAGCCTCTCCTGCCCTAGGACCTTATTCTGCCATGATTAGGGCATAATTTAATTAAGTGTTAATAGCTTGAACCACCTTCTATACAAACTACCAAAGGCCCGAGTATCACCTCAGACGGAAATCTTACAGGACTAAATCCTTTAGAACTTAGACAAAGATAACTAAGTGTTAAACTAGATTGGCCATAAAATCCGCTTGAATCACTTTAAATATGATCTGCAAGACCCAAAACTTGTAGAATCGTTGACGCTAGGTTACCCTAAAATCTAGGATCAAACTCATTACCCGACTGCTCTCGGGAGCACATTGAAACGCCGTATTAGATCTGGACCGCACATCGAAAGTCCGAATAATACGAAGTTATAGAATAAGGACCGCCTTGCTGGGCTTGACAACTATCTCAGAAATCAAATCCAGATAGTGTCCCATGGCTATTCGCTTAAGCTCGGAGTAAAGTGTGTGAGAAATGTGGATATTTTAGAAATAAATATCTAAATTTAAGTAATCTGAGACCTGTCGCTTGCAGGCCTGATATGAGCAATCAAACCGTCAGAATCTGACCCAAATATACCCTCGGATCAGGAGAAATTTCATGCACATGTCCATGTATTTGTAACCCTGATCGAGTCTCAGTGACCGTTGAACTAAAACTGGTCCGCCACGTGTGATCTGAGAACCCGATTGGACTGAAAACGTAACTCGACCTAGATCCAATGTCTGTGAGCTTAAGTCTGACCTTTGATTCAAGGGGGGGAGGGGGCTCCAGAAATGCTCCGTTGAGCTGAAACAGATGCCTTTTGGACAAAACCTAAGTATACCTTGGCCTTAGGTCTAATTTGGTGAGTTTTGGGCCTATATAAGGACCTTAAGCCCTCACTCTCTCATCCCATACGAATTTGTGAAAAACCTATGACAGAGAAGAGAGAAACGAGAGAGAAAGTGTTAGAGAAGTGGGAGCATCTTCCTGATACTCCATTCCCCTGCTATACGTGTTTAACCATCGTTATCTAATCATTTTTCCGGTGATTCCGGCTTCGTTCGTAGGTAAGAAAACCTAACCCTAAGCTATTTTAGGGTTTTCAAGAGTATAGGTGATGAAATAGCTGACCTGTTTCATGATTCAAGTTGTCGTTGTGCCGTAGACAAAGGCGTTGGGTTCAAACTGGTTTCGGTTCAAGTTTACCGACAAAAGGTGCAGATTTTATATGTATAGGTTATGGTTTTCAACGTTTTCAATGTCAGATAATGATAGATTCATGATCTGAGTGTGATTGTACATGCACAAACCGATGTTCATTTTGCATTTCGATTGTATATACAAATTATGGTATATTGTGTATTCTGTATAATTGTAGAAAATACCGTATACGTATAAATTTTAAAAGTATGTTAGCCATGATTAATTACTGTAAAAACATGCTATATATGTATAATATTCACTCGGCGAAAGGATTCGCCCTAATACATATTTTTGCTAGTATATGTTATGTATGTTAAAAGAGTGTATTCTAAGTGTTTGTGAGAATGACCGAATGAGTATAGAATTCATATTCGTACTCGCCATGACTAATTGTCATAGATATATGATTGTTGTATAGGCGATACCCCTTTGACGAAAGGATTTGCCCTAAATCATGCCACAACCATTATACACTATGTATGTTAAAATGTGTAGCCCAAGTGTTTGTGAAAATGATTGAATGAATATGAAACTTGGATTCCTGCTTGCCATGACTATCCGTCGTGGGTGCACGCGTGTTATAAATGGGGCAACTCCCTAGTGAAAGGATTTGGCCTAATACCTATGTGATCAACATACGTCATGTATGTTGATGTATGTAGTCTAAAGTGTTTGTTGAAATGTCTGAATGAGCAGTAGTTAGTAAATTATAATGTATAAGGGTGTTGAGATAGGATTCTCAACTACCTTAGTGATGTGTATGATTTCCTTCATATAAGTGTTTAGTTTAATGTAAGACCCGTATCCTACTCCGTACTGTTCCGTCAACTTTCGCGATTCTTCCCATCAAATTTCGGCAACCTACGACGTATAATCAACATTGCGATCGACCCTAAGTCATATCCTTTAGATTCGAGTCGGTTTAATCTAAGACATGTATCATTGCGACCGCGCCGTCGCCGCAGTTCTAACGCCGCGACTCACGCACCGATCCGATACCCTGATTAGAAGATGTGAGCCAGCGTTTATTTCGAAGAAACACCGCGCTTTCTCAATCCCAAGAGAATCTCTACACAATGTCAAATCAATCCCATCAATTAATCAATCACTTTAATGTCAAGTACAAAGCAACCCATGCTTTCTCTCTCCAAAGTCAACTCTTTCTTACCTTCTCTCTTACACCACCTTACATGTCAAGTACACATCACACATCACTCACCCTTTCACCCATCACACCCATCCCTTACTTTTCCTTACAACTCTCTCTCTCCTTCTCATTTCTCCACATTCCCAAGCCAAGCAAGAGCTCCCACGTTCAAGCCTTCTATGAAAAAAAATGCATGTGTGAGGCCCACCTTTCTCCGTCCCAAGATCTCCCATCCTAGCCATCCATTTCCCATCTCCACCATCAAAGAGAAGCACAAGGAGGGTGGCATTCCAACGGACCGAAGAGATCAACCGGTGGGTGCTTTGATAGGGTAGTTTTCTATGTTTATGATGGACCAAGTGAGGCCTACCAATTAATGGTATGGATCTCACTTAGGACTCTAAGATGTGGCCAATGACCCACCTTGATTATCATTTGATGTATGATTGGATGCAAGGGAGAGCCCATAGTGTCGAGGTCCCTCCATCACACGTGTGTCCCACCTTCTCTCTCTCTCTCCTTCTTTTTTTCTAGATTTTGTGGTTGTGTGGCCCACTTGAATGGACCCCACCATGAGGCTTGTATTATAGCCAAGCCATTTATAAGTGGGGCCCACCTTATATGTAATGTACCCATACCACCCATCATTTGGTGGCCCACTTAAACAGACCCACCTTGTAGTATGTTAGGTAGTCCGGCAAAGATCCGGGGGACGCTGGACGTGTTTGGAAAAACACCAGTATTAGCTTGGTTTCTAAGCTCATGGGGTGACCCACTTGTTTAGGCCCCACCTTGATGATTGGATTCAATCCAAGCCATCCATCCCCTTTCCTACCTCATTTTAGGCATTGAGCCGAAAAATGAGGTTAATCTGACTCTCAGGCGGACCATACCTTTGGAAATAGTAATTTTCACCGTTGAAAACTTCCCTGATATTTCTGTACATTGAAAAATATCCAATATTGGGCTTGATGGATGGATTATGAGCTATGGAATTCATTGGGTGGGTCTAATTCATCAGATGCGGGCCCTACACCGGAAAAATTGCGGAAAAACTATTTAAAAAAAAAAAAAGAAAAAAAAATGTATACAAAAAGAGCTTATTCTTTGCTATTGTCGAGAGGCGACGGCGCACTGCGTGCGCCGGTAGGTCGGGCGGACAAGCAGGGTGCCTGGGTCCCCTGCTGTGGGCCCCACCATGATGTATGTTGTCATCCACACCGTTCATGTGGTGGGCCACTCCCCGAAGTGGGCCCCCATCAAGTTTCAGCCACATCCATGGCTCAGGTAGCCCACATCACAAGTAATAGTGTGATTGAATGACTACCATTGAAAGCCCTTTTGGGCATCACAAAAGTTTCGGATCAAGATGAAATTTATTTTTCCATTTCACCTGGGTATGTGGGACCTTATGAACGGGTTAGATGGAAAGTAAACGTTATGATGGGCCCCACATGGGACCCACAGTGATGTATGTGTTGCATGCCCACCGTCCAGACGGACGATGGGGCCTACCTTGATGTATGTGTTCGTCCGCACTGTCCACCTCGGACGGTGGGACACCCCCCTTGCTGTGAGTGTGTGAGGGTGTGCGTGAGTGTGTGCGTGTGTGAGTGCATGCATGTGCGTGCGTGTGTGAGTGCATGTGTGCTTGTGTGGGGCTATGTGTGTGTATATATATATATACTATATATATTATATTTTATATAATATACCTGATGGTGGGCCTCTATGGGCCCCACCATGATGCATGTGTTGCTCGAACCCATCCAACCATTTATATATATATATATAATAATTTTGGAGCTTGAGTTCAAAATGAGACAGATCTAGGATCAGGTGGGCCACGTTCTAGAAAGTAGTGGGTTTGATTGTCCACCATTACAACCCTTGGGCCACCCATTTTGGACCAATATGATATTTATTTTCCCCTTTCAGGTCATTGTGACCTTATGATCAGATTGGATGGGAAATATTATCGTGGGCCTTGGGATTTCAATGGTGGAGATCATGACCACACTTAGTTGGTTGAGGTCCATTTGATGTACGTATGAGACCCAATTGATGTATATATGGCCCATGTGTTTAAGCCCATTCAATGTATTTGTGGCCCATGTTACGAGGCCCATTGTGATGTTTTCAAAGGGCCATGGGATATGGCCCATTACAATGTACCTAAGGCCCATTAATGTGGCCCATTTGATTTATATAAGGCCCATATGATGCGGCTCATTTGATGTATCCAAGGCCCATGGGTCGAGGCCCAATGGGATGTCCTTGGGGTCCTTTATAATGGGTGATTTCCCCATGGTTTGTGTGATGATATTTATGGCGGGCCATGCCTTGGGAGCAATGTTGGTTTACGTCCACATTGTAAGTACAATGTTGGTTAAATGTCCGCATTGTGACTCTCCCTAGGGCCCATTGATAGGCCCGTACTTGTTGTGTGTAAGCCGTCCATGCCCATCTGCGTTGTAAAGATAGTTCATCACTTTATAACATGCTTAGTATAATTCCATCATTCATGCCCATATGCATCATATGTATGCTTGATATGAGAAATGTTTGATCATAGCATAAGCCATTGGGCTGAGACATTTACGAGACTCCTTATGAGACGGAGTGCCCCACATGATCGCGTGGTACGCGTGAGATTGTTGCATGATTGTACGGTGTGACTCATACATCTCGCATATGTGTGACTTGATCACTGCACGCCCTAACGACATCAGGGCCGTGACTCCACAGGCACATCGTGGATGGCCGTATCGGATATTGAAAATACTTTATTCTAGCATTGTGGGCACTTAGGATGTCCTTGGGTGAAAGTCCCAGAACCTTTTTGGTACCAGGGGATGCTCCAACATCTAGACCGAGTGAAAACACGAGCGCCGAGTGCCGAATACCAGTAGGTTGCGTCTCCCACTGTGTCATGGTCGGTTGGAATGGGGTGTGGCCTTATCCGCCTGAGTGAGGGGGTTATAAGCTAAGCTGAGTTTGACCGGCTTACAAATGTATCTGTTATCGATGAGCCGGGTAGGTATTGGTAGACTACTGGTCAGGCGAATAGTGTGGTCTCTTCCACTTGCTTGACTGTGCAGCTAGGAAGGAGGTAGTCAGTGTGAGGTGTATTTGACCCCGGTGATATCCAGAGAGGAACTATACTGATATGTGTACTTGATAAGTACTGGCACGCTTATATTACATCTCGCATATGACATTTGGCTACATAGGCCTCGCATCGCATGGCTTTGGTATGGCCGATAATATTCATGCCTTGGATCACATAGCTTTGGTATAGCTGATAGCATTCATGGACTTACCGCATATTTCTGCATTACTATGATATTGTATACTTGGCACTCGCCTTACACACACTTTCACCACCCTCTAAGCTTTTTATAAGCTTATGCATAATAGATGCGTGCAGGTGGCATTAGGTTGCAGCAGTATTGAGCTCGGAGCGTGTAGCAGTCTTCTGGAGCTTTTAAAGTTTTCTTTGATATCTTCATATTGTATTTCCCTTTCTGCATTGTACTCGAAGTTTTGTTATAGTGGATATGTGGTGATGTTGTTTTGTGACTTGGTTATGCTTGTGGTTATGCTCCATTATAATAAAAAAAATCATACTGAAAATCCTCCTTATAGGATCCTAGGATCGAAATCTGGCATATGGGCGCTGGGAGCCGAGAATGGGGTACTACGGAGGTTGTCAGCGCCGGATTCGGCGATCAAAAATTTTGTGAGCCCGATTTTCGAGTTTGGGGCGTGACATTTAGTCACTTACTGGTTTATGAAACGTATGTGTTTGGATTTCCCGTTTGCATTGTGTTTTATAACATGCTTGTTAATATGTTGGAATTACTTGTTTATTTAATTCTGCTCTGACTACTTCACATGTTTAAGTTGTATTCCATAAAATCTGTGAAGGGTGATGGGGGAGTGGTGTAACGATTCCGTGCAACAACCCTGACAGCCTTAAGCGGACAATATTGGGTATTTGATTGTATGATTTGAAATCTTGATCCATTACTGTTTTAACTGTTCCGTAATTGAATGTGATTGGGGCTATTGTATAGTCCAGGCAATCGGTAAAGGGATTAAATTTGTGGGTGAGATTCATTCGCCACGTGAGATGTGTTCGACGAACCCGAGTCGTACTTCGGTTGGCGATAGTGGTTGGCCACTCGAAGTGCTTATACACTTCATGTCGTTCAACTTGTCGTGCGCTCGAGCTAGCTAAGCTCGTCAAGTAACCCGATCTGTCTAATGTATGTTCACCATGTTTGGATGCTACTGCTTAAACCCAAGGTACCGAACTTACCAGTGCAACCTCGTTAACCTTGGTACCTCGATCCGCTAAGACTCATGAGCAGAGTAGTGGTATGGGACACCGTGGTCAAGTTGTCGGCCTAGGCCATGTGCCTCCCTGTAGTGACCAGTGAGCAACCAAACTCGTGAGCCACATATGGTGGTATGGGACACTGTATTCGAGCTATCGCCTACACTGTTTTGATGGGTGATGGGGGAGTGGTGTAACGATTCCGTGTAACAGCCCTGACCGTACCCGGTGTAGTGACCTCGAGCATACTCTAAATCTACAGCGAGGCGACGAGCCTTCCCGTAGTAAATAGAGTATAAACTAGGCCTGTATTGATAAGGTGATGGGGGAGCGGTGCAATGAGTGCGTGTAACAGCCCTGACAGCCCTTTATAGCGACCTAGAACCGCATCATCGTATGAGATTATCTAGGACTGACGACCCTAGAATGGATCATTGTTTAGGAATGATATAAGGGAGGTACCTTAGTTTTCGAATCCTGCTGTATGAAAAGGACTAATAACAACTCAGTAATCATGTTCATATCGCACTGCATGTGCCTGGAAGATGTGGAGCACTGAGGGATGAAAGCATGCCGCGGACGTAAGATGGTGTCGCATGAGGGAGTATGTTGGTGAGGGCATGCATCATAACAGCATTTCATACTTGCATTAATAAGAGTACTTAGGATTGTTGATTGTACTGCTTTATCATTACTGCTTGACTGTTTTGATAACATGTTAACATATGCTTTACTGTTCTACTGAGTTGATCACTCACTCCCACGTTACGGGACGGTGTTCCGAACACCCACCAGACTTTGTCTGATTGCAGATGGCGACGCTACTCCTGAGTGGAGCCGGACTTTGTGACGACGAGAATGTTTTCTCGTATATGCTATTTTCTGGCGGCTTCATGTGAGTGATGCCTTGATCGACGGGGTTACAGGGATGTTGACCAGATAACACTACACCTTTGGTATATTTTGAAATTGTACTTGTAATTCATTAACCTGGCAACATTATCACACTCTGGAGACTTACCATAGTTTATATCTTCTATACATCTATACACAGTCTTTCGCTTTGCAATTTTGTCTACGGAATATGATATCTTTGTTTTGGTATAATCTCATTCATGTTTCAATGCTCTCATCATAATCATCATTATCTATGTTGCATAAGTGAGGCGTTGGAACTCGGGAGCTGAGCTTTACTCGACCCCCGATTTTCAGGGCGTTACAAACAAGTATAATCATTTGACTGAAAATGCTTGTTCTTTATGGATTCCTAGATTATCTCATTTTGGACGGTTCGGTACCATACGATGTACTTAGGTTATCCTCATTTTCAATTTGCATGTAATTGAAATTTCGGTAGTGTTTCCCTATATTTTCTCCAGATATGTGATTTTACTAGTTGGTTTCCAGTATATGTGTAATGGATTACATGTGGGTGTGTGTAACACCCCGTACTTTTTTGTATTCGGGTGTTACCATGAGAACATGACTTAGTATAAATATAATCCCGATCTATGTGAACATTTACACTTTGGCCTAAATCCAACCATTGAGGTGGTGGAGCAACTACGAGATTCGAGATCTACCGTCCCACTGAGATGTAAGGGAATCTAATTGTAGGAGTGATCGTCAGATCTAGAGTTATAGATCTACCTCAAGTCAGATGGGTGGCCCATCTTAAGCTGATACCCAAATAATTTATTTTAAATGTGATGTAATCGTATATATATATATATATATATATACTATAATACAAAGTAACCTTATAATTATTCGTAACAATACATATGTTACATGAATTATTCAATCATGTATATTATTTAAACTATATATGAAATAAATGGTATACCAACACATTGTTACACATTAACTAACATTTACATTTTTATAATTTTAAGCTATAGGTTATCATATCATACTATATATAAAATATATATCACTTAATAATAGTTATACTATACTATAAATGCATATATAATCACAAAAATACATTATAAATGATTATAAATGAATACGTATTATTAATGTACTAAACTAAACAAACATGTATATATATTTTTATTATATGATCTAAAATAGATAGTGGCCTTGGGTGGCTCACTAGCTAAATGAGTTGTCCTGATCGCAGGATTGGACCACAAGTAGTCAAAGGATTGACAATAAATGGCACTCAAAGGCTATGTTTCAACTAATATGGCCCACCTACGACTTGGATCAGCCTCATTCCTTGGACTAGGCCATTATACGAGCTAATAGAACTGATGAACGGAGTGGATTTCTGTTGGGCCAGCCCTGTGGGCCCCACCTTTGAGGTGTGTGTACACAGTTAAGGCGCAACCATGGTGCACTGAGATGATCAATCGGTCAAACCACGTTTGACACGAAACATCCCAAAAACAAAGGATTTCCCTCTCTGTTTCCCATGCCAGCCGTTTTGAAACGAACGGATGACCGTCCCTCTGTTCAAATCGTGGCCCACCATCATGGCCTATATAAGTGATCTGATCCGTCCATCTCATGGGTAGTGGGGATCTGACCAAAACCATGTTTGGATCACGCCATGGGTCGCACTCCTGAGACCACAAATGTCAGCGCAAGGGAGCTGCTTGTGTTTCTTTTCTTTCCAAAATCGGAAAATCCGATTTTCCTCCACGCTGGCGATTCGCGTGAGGATTTTCTCCTTTAATCCTAACTGTCCAGTACAAGCAATCTCAACCATCCGTTCCCATTCACACGGATTAGGGTTGTCAGTGGAAATCGACGCCGGTTTTGTGGCGCCAACAGTTTCTCCCTGCCACGGATTCAATCCAAACCATCCGTTTCTCATCCAATGGGTCTGGGATGGGTTAGGGCATGTCTTAGGGGAGGAGAGATCAAACGACATTTGGGGTTTTCTCCTTTTATTGCCGATGCAAGAGAGTGTTGTCCGATGCCTTTAGAGCTTGAAACCACTGCGAGAACGCCGCTGGAGCTTGCATTTTTCTCTCGCACGAGCATCGCATGGAAGAAACAGATGCTCTAGCATCATCGTTTCGAAGAAAAGAGTCTTCATTGGGGGATTGCCATTAGAGCCGGTCATCTTCCTCGCCAAACAAACAAACCGAACGACCGCAGGTTAAGGCCTGGCTCATGATCCATTGCACCTAGGAGGCAAACTCGAGGCTGGTGATAAATCCCTGCCAATCAAGCGTGGCAATAGGTCAGGTATTGCAGCCAGAAACCCAACAAATCAGTGCAGGGTTCGTTGCTGTCATTGTTCACAGTTCCAAATCGAGTCAGACTCGGTCCGGGTGAGATACTCCATGCTCTCGTTACTTGAAGTTTTCTTTGGTTGAGAGTGAGTGCATGAGAAAAGAGTGGGTGTTGCGAGGCGTTCATATCCACACCTCCAACTGTGGTGCATCCGCACTCCCGTCCGAGTGCAAGACAGGGGTTCTTGGACCGCACCCAGTCGCTATGCTAACTCGACTCAATTTAACATCAAGTTGTGTATGTGGTTAGCCGAGCTTGGGTCCGATCTGGATGAAAGGAAAGGGAAAATGAAGAAAAGAGAAAGAAGGAAGGAAGAATGAAAATGAGAAGGGGAAAGGAGGAGACAAAGTTTTGTTGCCTGCCGAGTCAACTCGGCCAAAACCAAGTTCGACTGGGAAGTTGGGATTGGACCTAGTCCGGGTTCATTTTGTCCACGCCATTGTTGGGCATTCCAGCATAAAGGAAAGAAAAAAAAATAAAAAGAAAAGAGAAGGACAAGAAAAGGGAGAAGATGGAGAGAAAATGGTTTGGGTGGTGTGTTGAGGCGAGTCAACTCGGCTCGAACCTAGTCAGTTAGGTAAGGATTTCCTCCTCTTTTCATCAATCAGATTTGTCATTTACTTTTGTTATTAATATCTTTGTTAGAAATATAAATAAATACTACACTGTCTGAATTAGTGTTGTTGTTATCATCAATTAGAATTCTATTATTAATTATCAATTAGGATGATTACTATTAACATGTTACGCTAATATTAGTTATCATAGATGAAGCTACCATTAATGATATTAGCAAGACGTCCATCACTTGAGAATATTATCTTTAATAATAGGTGATACTATTTATTACGATTATAATACTAATTATTACCATGGTCACAAATATTAGTTATATTATTAACGTTAAAGTATAACTAATCATATTATTATTATATTGTATTTAAGTTGTTCATACATCCTAGTTCTACTCCTAGAACTAAACCCTATGATGAAAACCCTAAGCCCTACACAAAACCCTAGACTTAGGTAATCCAACCACTAGGTTAAGACCCTAACCCTAAATAGTATATAAGCTTGGGTCTAATGGTACAACTTTGTAATTGATGGTAGGAATTGATTCCAAGAGAGCACACATTTCTTAGCGATGGTGTAGGCGGTTCAAACATAAGGTGAGGACTCACCCTTTGAACTTCCTACTTAAATTCATTGATCTAATCATAGATGTTATCTTAATCCTTTCCATTCAGTATCTCCTAAGTTACTTGATTTTGTTACTTAACTTATTATGTGAATATGATAACGTGTTGCGCACCTGATTCATGTGGTAGATAATGAACATATCTCTTTAATTATAACATGCATAAATGATTTGGTGATAACATGCTATCTTTAGTCGTACATTGTTAATTAACTATATGTTGGTCGGTTGCGATTGAGTGATGTAATGAATGAACCTATCCTGAACTCACTAGCTTGCAGTTCATATATTACACTTTGCCTTACATGGCTTGGACCGCACACTTGTCCTACGTGGCTTGGATCGTCTATTTGTCCTTTGTAGCTTTGATGGGTCGTCCGTGTCCTTTTATGGCTTGATGGTTATATTCGTATATTTTATCGTTTCCTATCCATTTTGCGGTGTTCAGTCGTATTGTGATTTCCGTGTGGAGCAGGTGTTCGCTTAACGATTTCCTAGCCATCTTGCAGTATTCACATATGATACGATTTCCGGGTGGTCTAGAGTTTATACGTTGGTTTTCTAGTCATCTTGCGTTGTTCAGTCGTACCATAATTTTCGGGTAGAGCAAGTGTTCACTTAGTGATTTCCTAGCCATCTTGCGGTGTTCAGGTATGATATGATTTTTGGGTAGTCTAGAGTTTGTATGTTGCTTGTCTCTTCATCTTGAGGTGTTCAGTATTACCATAATTTCTAGGTGGAGCAGTTGTTCACTTAGCGATTTCCTAGCCATCTTATGGTGTTCAAATACGATATGATTCTGGGTGAAGTAGACGTTTGTATATTGGTCGTCTCTTTATTTGCGGAGTTTAATCATACCATGATTTTCGGGTGGAGCTGAAGTTCGCTTATCGATTTTTTAGCCATCTTGCGAAGTTCATGTATGATATGATTCCCGAGTGAAATAGAGGCTGTTGATTTTCTATTAACCTTATGGATTTCACTTGTACCATGATTTTCGGGTGGAGCTAAAGTTCGCTTATCGATTTTCTAGCCATCTTGCGGAGTTCACGTACAATGTGATTTTCAGGTGTCATAGAAAGTCGTATGATTGATTATTTGATTATCTGAATATATTTCCTTGAATTGCGATTGCTATTATATTTTGCTTATGATGAGATTTTGTTGATTGGCTTAATTTTTTAATATTGATCATGACTATAAAATGTCCTGTTTAATATATTCACAACTTGCGATCTATAATGGATTATGAATGATGGGTGCGCAAATCTTAGAGGGTGCTCCACACTGCGATAGCCATTGACGCTATCAAACCGTAATAGTTGATGCAGGTGTAAAGCGAGCTAATAACGTTCACTGGGTCGCTAGAGAAAATCGGTTATCTGGGGATCTAGGCGGGGTCCCTGCGGCCCATATTGAGTTCCACCATTACATGATAGGTTTCTGGTTTTTGCTATTAATGAACTTTGTATTTGGGGTTGTATAAGTCCTATATGGGCGCTACATTTGGAATTTTGTAATGATTAGAATGATTTTATACAATGCATGGTTTAATCTAGCTTTGTTGCTGTTAACTCTGATTAATGATAAATAGTTCAAATTTACACTAGATTTTATAAGCTAACACTCAGGTTTTGGGAAACGGGTTATATACTCGGGTCCTGAAAACACGAGGCGTTACAGTGTAACAACTAATTATTATTAAATTTTACATATATCTGGAGAATATGGGGAGGTGCTACCGAAATTTTAGCTCGCATGTAAATTATATGAGGACAATACATAGTTTGTTACCGAATGGGATAGAGACAATTAACACCTCTAGATAGAGACAAGTAGGAATATATGAGCTATTTAGAGACAATTAGTAAATAAAATTTGAAACAATTATGAACAATTTATAGTTATGTATATGTATGTATCCCGGTGGATTTATAAAAACTTAATATTATTGACATTTAATTATTATTTTTTAGCAAAAAATATGATAAATTGACAATGTACACATACATGCCTTAGTGATGAAGACTGGAAGAAAGCTAAACGTTCATCAGTTTCTCAAAGTTTGTTTTACAACTACGTGAAGATTTTTTCAGGAAATAAGTATCTTATGACAAATCAATTTCTTCCAAAAATTATTTTCATTATGGATGCGCTAAAAAAGTGTGTTGTTGAAGGTCTAAATTTTTTACAAGTGATGGTTATAGGAATGCAGATGAAATTCGATAAGTATTGGGCTGAATGCCACTCGTTAATAGTCATTGCAGTTTTATGGATCCATTATAAGATGTCAATGGTTAGATTTGTTTTCAGATCACTTTATTCCAGTTCTGAAAGAGTTTCAGTGGAGACCGTCATTATTAATGCTACATTTGAAGAGTTGTTCACTTCATATGTTAGTAATTTTATCGAAACATCCATTACAATAGTTACTTCTCAATCTACGGGTAGTACTTCTACTGGAGGAAAGTAACTTCGTGACTTTATGTCTTTTTTAGACGAAGAAGAAACGAAGACGCATAAAATTGAATCCGAAGTGGAGATGTATCTAAAGGAGCCGGTCATCAGGCTATAAGAATATGATTTCCATGTTTTGCAGTGGTAGAAGTCAAGAGCTCATGAATACCCTAGACTTTCGGTAATGGCACGAGATATATTATCAATTCAAATTTCAACTGTGGCATCAAAATCAACTTTTTGCACGGGGATCAAGGTTGTTAGCAAGTATCGAAGCTCACTCGCCTCGAATATAGTTGAAGTACTAATATGTACGTAAGATTAGTTGCATCTAGTTTGGGACGGTAGCAGTTTCGATGTTGAAAAGTATGAGGAGAACGGAAGTGAAGACGAGGTCGAGAATGCATCTAAAACTGCTTGAAGGAATATAAGCTTTAAATTTTTGTTTAATGTTTTATATTTTGTAATATATTTTCATTCTTTGGATTTAATGTTGAGGACCAACATGTGGTATGATAGTATCCAGAGGTATATGTGACACTCTTTTTTAGTCTCAGTAATGTGGCATGTGAGACATTTTAGACTTAATATTATTGACATTTAATTTGTATTTTTAGCACAAAATATAATAAATTGATATATGAACAAGCTCGACGCGATTTGAGATAAGCTCGACTCAACTCGAACAACTAGCTTGACTCGAGTTCGACTCGAAAGCTTTGGCAAACAAGCCAAGCTTCAATGTTGAGCTTAAGGGCGAGCTTGAGCTCAAACTCGGGTATAGCAGAGGGATGAATCAAGCCGAGCTTGGCTCACCTCGACTCGACTCTATTTGATGTACAGCCCTAGCCATCCATACCGTTCATAACGTCATTCCTACTAGGATGAATTGAAAACAGAAATATTAGCCTGATTCAAAACTTTTGTGGCCCCACAAATATTTCAACCGTGGACGTTCAATCCTCACGTTTTCGGTCCACTTGAGTATTAGATACGGCTCATTTCTTAATTCATTTCCTCAAATGAGCTCACAAAACAGATGAACAGGGTGGATTTCTCACAAACATCACAGTGGGTCCCACATAGGTTCCCTTCCCAGGAACTTCCGCGTCCGCCACATTGGGTCTCAATTTCCTGCACTACTGGGTAGCCACAAGCAGTGTTCGAGTTGTCGGTATCACTACAAGTTTCACTGGCCAGAGATAAAGATATAATATCGTTATCGCCGATAATATCGCCGATAACCGGAAATGCAGAGAAAAATGCGAAAACATGGAGATAATGGTGAAATTTTTTAATGAAACTTCAGGACATGCCTAAATACATATATTTGTATATTTAAAAATTTAAAATTTATATATAAAAAAATACATTAAATAATAAGTTTTCATTTAATGGGGCCAAAAAAGCATACGTTTCCATAAAAAATTACTCTAATAATAACCAAAATAAATTTATCCAAGTTTCAAGTGGACCACACCATATAAAACCGTGGGAATAATGATTTCCACCATGGAAATCTTCATGGGCCTAATGATGTTTATTTGTCATCCAAACTGTTTATAAGATCACAGGGACATGGATAACTAAAAAATATATATATTAGGTCGATACAAAACTTTTGTGGCCCTCAAGAATTTTTCAATGGTAAACATTCAATTCACATAGTTTCATGTGTGGTCCACCTAAGCTTTGGATATGCTTCATTATTTGGCTTGTGCCTTAAAATCATTAAATAAAATGGATGGACAGAGTGGATCAAATACGTAATTACGAATTTACGGTGGGCCCACTTCGTTTACTCAGTATGTAATCCACTTGCGTTGTAGTTTTTATGAATCCCAAATTTTGCCTAGCTAGGTGGGTCGAGAGGCGAAATGGCTGGTGTACATCACACCAACTATCAACGTTCGCAAGTTTTATTGACGTCAGCAAGTTCAAGTTCTATGGGTTTTTTGTATGAGATATGTCTTATATCCAAACCATTCATCCACTTGAAGAGTTCATCTTAAGGTTTTAAACGAAAAATAAGACAGATATAACTATCAAGTGGACCACACTGCAAAAACCAGTGGGGGATTGAACGTCTACCATTGAAACCCTTAAACCCTTTTTAGGGTCACAGAAGTTTTAGATCAATATGAAAATTGTTTTTCCTCTTCATTCATATATTTGTGTTTTTATGAACAGATTGGATGCAAAATAAACGTTATGATGGGCCCTAAAAATTGTTTAATGGTGAAAATCATTATCTCTGCTGCTTTCTATGGTGTGGTCCATATAATCTTTGGATATAGTTCATTTTTTGGATAATGCTTTAAAATGAACTCTAAAAACAGATGAACGGTGTAGATATAATAAATACATTACTGTGGGGCCAATATTACTTTGATCTCCTTTAAATCGTTCGTACAACTCGTAGCTCGAGGAGCGTCGATGCTCGTCTTCACGCGACACGTACTTACATCAGCTTTATAGCTGGTGTGAGGTACACCAGCCTATCCTGCATCCCTAAATGTGGGACCCATTATAAAGTATTTATCTTACATTTGCACCGTCCATCGTATATGATAGATTTTTCAGTGCGTGATACGAAAAATGAACCAGATTTAAATCTTCAATGGACCACACCACAGGAAACTATGTGAATTGAACGCATATCATTAAAAACTTCCGGGTGGCCACAGGAATTTTAAATCAAGATGATATTTATTTTAACCCTTCATCCATGCCTTTTTATATTTACAGAAAGGTTTGATACAAATAAACATCACTATGGGGCCTAAGAAGTTTTCAACGGTGAAAATCATTATTCTCATTGTTTCTTGTGGTGTGGTCCACTGGAGCTGTGGATATGCTTTAATTTTGAGATTTATCCCTAAAATGAACTAGAAAAATGAATGGACGGCGTGGATAAATCACGTACATTCATAGTGGGCCCAGAGAGTTTACTCAGTACGCTGAAGCGCACCATGCGCGGTCTGCTTCTGTAGGTTTGAGGCATAAAAGAAGAAGGAAAAAAAAAAACGAAGGAAGAAAAAAAGTAAAAGAGTTCTTTTTTTCGTATGAGAAGAGGGGTTTTCGGCAGAGGGCGGATTTTCGACTGGGTTTCAAAATCTCATGATTTTTTGTCGAAAATCTTCCAATCAAACGAAGAAAATGGAAAATTTCAGATTCCTTTACCTCCGTCGAAGACGAGAGCTGTCGATTCTTTTCTTCCGAGTTCCGATCAACCATCAGACCAGGTATTACCGAAATCAAAGGTTTTTTTTTTCGATTTTTTTCCTTTTTACCTATTTTGTCACAATAAATCCAAAATTATCGACAATATCGCCGATATTTCGCCGATAATCCAAAGAGAAACGAAAAAAGAGGAGTTTCGGTGTCGCTAGTCTAACGACACCGATATTATCGGCGATATTATCGACATTTCGTCGACAATGTGAACACTGGCCACAAGGTCTGATGAGCTAAGTCGTCCAACCGTAGGTGGATAATCTAAAACTGTAATTCAAGTCCAAACTTGCATCAGCATTAGCAAATGCGATATGAAAAAAAGGAGAATGAAGTTCAACACTATGTGGGTCGCATCAAAGACTCGCTCACTACAAATTCTCACCGTCCCACTCAGTCCATCAGGTGAGAATGCTTACTTTTACCCTACACAGAGAATATCAGCCTAAAATTTCTTATGGGCCACACTACAGAAACAATGTAAAATTTCTCCTAAAACCTCTAAATTCACGTGGTGTGGCCCACCTTAGTAAGTTACACCTGATTAACAGGTTTGATGAAAGATATACCCTCACCCTCAGTGGTTCTCATACCAACCCCGTTGTTCCCTGCAGTGTGACCCACCTGAGTTGTAGATCTAACTGATTTTGGTTTCTAGTGCTTAGAGTCAAGGATCTAACATGATGGACGGAATGGATTTCACATATCCAACATGGTAGGCCATAGAGCTTGGGATGTTTTACGTGGTGCATAAATCAGGTGTTCTAAATGATTCGGGACTGGTAGTTTAGGTTGAGAATCATGCCAAACCCAATCCTGGGCCCACCACAAACAATTCAACCCAAGCCTAACCTATGTTATTCAACAGGTTGGGTATGGATTGTTCTAATCATATAACCCCATCATTCATGTCAGTTATGACATTGTATATGTGGGCCCACCTCAACCCGACCCATTTGCAGACACGGTTTGTGCAGTGAGTCAACTCTGTGGGGCCCACTGTGATGTATGAGCCCAAAATTGAAAAAAGTAAAAAGAAAAAGTGGTGATGATAACATCCACCGTTGAAACCTTTTCAGGGCCCACAATGATGTTTCTTTGGGAAACGGATTGGCTACTCCCCCTGCCACCAGCCAATGGCTGATGGTTGGCACTCTGTGGGCCCCACCATGATGTATGTGTTTCATCCATGCCATCCATCTATTTTTCTAGATCATTTTAGGATATGAGACCAAAAACTAGGTATATCCTAATCTCAAGTGGACCACATTACAGGAAACAATGTTGAATGAACGTATGCCATTAAAAACTTTCTGGGGGCATAAAAGTTTTGGATCAAGACGATCTTTGTTTTTTCCCTTCATCTGGGTCTTTATGACCTAATCAACAGATTGGATGTCAAATAAACAGTACAGTGGGCCTTAGTAGGATTTTAATGGTGTATATCCAATCACTATTGTTTTCCTGTAGTGTGGTCCATCTGAGATTTATATCCTTCTCATTTTTGGGATCAACAAATAAAATGATCTCTAAAAATAGATGAACGGCATGGATGAAACACATACATCATGATGGGGCCCACAGTGCACCGACCACCAGCCACTCGGCTGGTGGCAGGGGAAATAGCCAATCTGTTTCCCTTTATTTGTCATCTAACCTGTTCATAAGGTAACACAGACATGGATGAAGGGAAAACACAAATATCAGCTTGATCCAAAACTTCCGTGGCCCCCAAGAAAATTTCAATGGTAGGCATTCAATTCCCACTGTTTCCTGTGGTGTGTTCCACTTGAGCTTTGGACAAGATTCAGTTTTGGACTCATACACTAAAATGAACTGGAAAAATGGATGGACGGTGTGCATAAAACACATACATCACGGTGGCCCCCCAGAGTTTACAACTCACTACACCGGACCCCACTTGCACCCCTATTCGGCTCGAACCAGGTACAACAAAACGCAGCTCCCAAGTGCTATTCTCATATAGTAGTAAGACTCAGATGAGTCCAATACGACTCGTTTTGGTCGACTCGGACTCGGTTGGACTCTTGAGCAGATTCGTGACTCAACTCAAGACTAGATAAGTCATCCGAGTCGCTCAGGCTTAAATCCATGACTGTACTATATAAGTGGACCAGACCAAGCCTAAGAATCTGGCCTTTAGGCAGATATAAACCAACGTCAAGCCAGTTAATTATCTGGACCAAAACTCAGCCGAGCCTATTTTCCACCCTAAAAGATAAATAAGATTTCTGCCATGTGGCCCGTCAATGGCCTAACCTTCTCGATGAACGGTCCAGATCTTGGTCGCCAGAAGTTAGGCAAAAGATAAGGCTCAAAACATCACATGAGAGAGAGAGAGAGAGAGAGAGAGCCTATATAGGGTTTGGACATCCCTGACTTTTATCATTAGACGGTGCCTGACTAGACCCATCACCATTCAATCAAGGCCCACCCAACTCCCGGAACGAAGATATCCAAGACCCTATCACCTTTCCAGCTGGCTAACCCCACAAAAGTCTCAGATTTTCTTCCTCATTTTACCTTCTTCCAATAAATTATTTAAAAGAGAGATTGGGACAGTAATTACACGTGTCCTTCCTTCTTTAGTCTCTGTTCTGGTCAGGACAGTTAAGATAGTGGTCCACCACGTTGATGTGCAATACACACAAACAAACGGTTGGAATCAGTTGGGTGAATATGAACAGTGAGAAAAATGGCAGAGATATGAATAGCAGTCTTACAGAATCATCCAGCCATAGCAAACAATGTGATCCATCCAGCCATTCAAACAATGTGATCCCATCAATCGATCTGATCCATCTATTAAGTTGAATTCACATTTTATGGGCCACAACAAAAAATAAAAATAAAAATAAAAAAATAAACGCCGATAGGATGATCCAATCCATCTTGATATGTCCTTATTTACTATAGCCGTCCTTTTTACAAGCGATGGATGTGATGGTTATAATTGTCTAAAAAAGTGATTCTTTAGATTCATAACCGATCCATCTTTGATTATTTGCTGCGATCTTTTCATGGTGGCCCATGGATTCTGTTGGACCTAATCGCAGCAAATAATCAAAGATGGATCGGTTATGAATCTAAAGAATCACTTTTTTAGATCAATCGATTGAACTGTCCAATAATCCAAATGAAGCTACAATTAGGGGTGTACACAAACAACCGATTAGCCGCTTCGACCGACCCGAAAAGCTGAGCTCGATCCGAACCGGAGCGAGTTCGGGTCAGACGGTCAATTTTCAAAGCCCGTTTTGAGTTCAAGCCGAGTTCGGATCGACCAGTTCAGCCCGACTCGGCCCAAATTAAGCCCGACGGCACCCGACCCGACCCGAAAAAATTTGCATTATTGCATGCATTGTAGTGAAATTTGTTTTCCACACATACAAACTTGACTTTAGAAATTCTTAAAAATGCGAATCAGTATAGTCATAATGAATTTAAAAAAAGTGGACAAGCTAGATGGGCACTAAAATTACCATATGATTTTTTTTTTTGAATATTTCCTCATTTAGATATTCATACATATCTTTTGGAAATAGATCCATCTAAGCTTAATTAAAATTTCAATGAAGAAGTAAAAAAAGACTTTAGAAAAATTCAAGGAAGAAGACTTGATTGCAAGCACATCTATGTTGACGCTTTATATAAGAAGATTTCATTAAGATCTTTGAAGGTTATAAAACCTCTAAGGAAATAATGAATTACTTAAAAAGGATTTTAGTAGTTAATGACAATGAAATTTTGAGCACATGCAAGTGTCATTTATTTTGAATAGTTTACAACTTCATAAAAATAGTTGTGATAGTCTAGGTTGAAAGCAAAATTCTTAAACTTAACCAACCTTTCTCTTCAACTAGCTTTGCAAGGAGTTTATTATCGTGGAACATGTATGACATCCAACTATCCAACAGGGTGCATCCTACAACCATGATTAGGACGACTCAAAAGTGAGGTCTATCCAATTATATGGCACACACCTTAGAAATTTGTGTAGATCACTCAAAAGTAAGGTTAAATCGCCCGAACTCAGGTTTGAAATCATGAACTTGAAGGTTCGAAGCGGCCCGAACTCGGCCCGAACTCGCCTCGGGCCCGATTGAACTGGAGATGTTGGCCCGGTGACCAGGCCCGGTCCGGCTCGGACCTGGTGCGGCTGTTGAACGGGCCTGGACGGGCTGAGGCCAGTTCGACTCGGCCCGACCCGTGTACACCCCTAGCTACAATACCCCAATCCGCAAGGAATGGTTTCTGGAAGATGAATTGAAAAGCCCAATCAATGTTTTTTGAAAGGACCGAAATGCCCTGCACTTTTATGTGGTCTTCCATCATCATGGGCCCACTTTTATTTTGAAACAATCCACACCGACCAAAAACCTCCTAACTCACGGGACCCACCTCATGATTAAATCAGCTTGATTTAATCCATTTGATCATGGTGATGGGATACACACACTTGACTGGTTGGAGCTCCACAAAGTTGTGGAATTAAAACCTTTTTCTTTTATTTTTTTATAAAAACGTAATAATGATAGACGGTCACTTCAGTCTTTCAAGCTCCCACTGGGTCAATGCATTTCCGGTAAAATCTTTTTTTTTTTCTTTTCTTTTCTTTTCTTTTTTCCCTCTGATTTGTTGAAATTACAGGTAATTAGGTGTAAATAAGTAATCATTAGAAGTCATTAATTTAGTTAAAAGCTATGGTTCCTCCACTTCGAAAAGCACCTGGTCTCACCTGATGCTCAGTCTTTCTGTCTTTCTCAACGGTTGGGATTACAGGTGTTTGATTCGAGCTACATCCCCCTCTCATCTATAATTGAATTTTGAGCCAAATTTCATTTTGGCACAGTCAATGAGACGCATATGTGACTTATAGTTTACCAATGTAATAATATGGTTAGAAAATATAAAATTGTTAAAATTTATCACTTAGTGTCGGCATAAGGTCAATGGCTAAAATGACCGACGCTACGACCAATACGACAAAGAGAGCCAAATTATTGGCCCTTGGGGCAGTTTGTCTCAGGAACCAAGCAGCCTAGGGACAACTTCTTGTGCTCCTGGTTCGTCCATTGATGAACCTCACAGCTCAAGAACCACAAATAGAGTGATCTTGGGAAGCTACAATGTTGAGTGCATGGCATTTGAAAAGGAATTCAGATGGCATTGGCACTTTGTCTCTGTCGTAAAACTGTGTGGGCCCCACCATGATATATGTGGTTTTTCCCCAACATTCATTCATTTTGCAAAATTATTTTAAGGCATGAGCATAAAAATGAGGCAAATCCAAAGCTCAAGTGGACCACAGCATAGGGAAGAAGTAAGAATAATAATGCGCAACAGTGGAACCTTTGTAGGGCCATCATGGTGTTTATTTGACATCCAACCTGTTTATAAGGACGTTGCACAAACATGAATAACAGGAAAACACAAATATCAACTTAATTAAAAACTTCTATAGCCCCTAAAAAGTTTTCAATAGTAGGCGTTCAATCATGTAATCCACTTGAGCTTTGGATATACCTCATTTTTCGGCAGCCCTAAAATGATGTGAAAAAAATATATTGATCATGTGGTTAAAACAAATACATCTTGGTGGGGGCCATAGTGTTTTGGCTTGAAAACACTTGTTATGAGGCTTAATTTTATCTAGCGTTCCAAGTAAAATTCTGCCTCTCTTCCAAAGAGTCAGCATGTCTCATCATTGTGATTTTTTTTACTACGGCTTACTGGTATTTATCCCTTACTAAACGGGCTCTCATAGGGAATTTTGCCGTAAAACCCCCAAAATAAAAATATCAAAAAACTTACTGTAACAATCAGCGGGACCAGCGGGACCACCCAACTATTTAATACCCCTGGCCTGTTTGGGAGCTTGAAAAGTAATTGGGTGGAAAATACATTCCAAGAAAATGGAGTCCACCTTTTGGTGGAACACATTTTCCAAGAATGGGGCTTTGGTTTAATTGGCAAGATCCTAAAACTTTCAAAGCAAATGTCACTCTCCTATTTCCCAAACCACCAAAACAGGCCCAAACGAAAAAAAAAAAAAAAAAGTATACGCTTTCACATGGGAAGCCGCAATGCGTGTGGGTCCCACAATTTCGGTCTCTGATACATCACCATGAGTAAACTTGGTTGACAGAAATGCTGCAGAGGGTGAGATGGATGAAAAGGACAGGTGAAAGTTAAGAGTTCTGTCCATGACCTAAAAAAAGGCAGAGACCCCTTTCCACGTTGAAAGAGACTGTAGAGAAGTTCCAAATTTTCCAGCAGTGAAGAAGCCCCACCCATCACATGGCCCATTTAATAACCTTACCCTAATATCTCTCTCTCTCTCCCCTCTCTCTCTCTCTCTCAGAGGATATTATCTGTCGGCAGAAGTCCAAAGACTAACCATCATATGATCCATGGGCCTGCCTTCCATATGCACAGGCGGAGCCCATAATTTGGTTATCTAGACCGTTAACCCGATGGGCCACAACGTGGATAGATCCTGCCACAAATATCCAAGTTGAGACAACCCTAACCTCTATCAGTTTAAGGGTTAAAATGGGCACATCGTGTATCATGTTGTCCATAATCGATACCCAATGCGCATTGGAAAATACACCAAATTTCAGTTAAAAGAAGCCTCGTAAGGACCACACCAAATTTCAGTTTAACAAAGTCTTACAAGGACCACACCAAATTTCAGTTTAAAAAAGTCTTACAAGGACCACAAAATTCATTGGAACTTGGTCAAGCATCTCATGCGAGGTGAGTCGTGAGATATTTTACGTGATTCGCTTGCCACAGGAACTGATACATATGATGCCGAACAGATTAGTTTTGGAAGATTGAAACCATGCTTTTAGCAGGTATCAGAAACGTAGCTGCACAAAGGAAATGCGACCAAGGTCCGTCCACTGAAAAACCAAGATATGGAATGGCAACTAACCTCCATCTACAAGATATTCAGGGTGTGGTCCATCCAGTGCAGCCAGTTAAAATCAATGTTACAGATCATCAAACCATGGGCTAAGCTTGCATTCACAAATATGGTTCCTCCTTACGGGAAACGTGGAAGCAGAAATGCCAGGGTGATTGCATGGGAGATTGATGAGGCTATTCCCAGCATGCGTTAGACTCAGGCCTGGTGGATTCCACCAGAGAAGCTGTGATACTCATCTCTCATGTGAATCGCCTCCCCCTAGCAGAGATTAAAAAAGTAAAATCCAACTGATAGCCAGCTGTGTCCAGAGACTCGCTACCCTCAGAAATATACATGACTGATCCTTACAAGTTCCGTGGCCCATCCCCTCCTGAAACCTCAGTTCACAATACATTGCAGGATAATTTTTTTTTTAAAAAAAAAGACAAACTGCCATCTTAACAACATTAGGTCTCCCCCTAATAAATACGTACATACGTGTTGTATGTGTATACTGATTGTTGTTATATGCGGATATCATATTATAATACAGAAATATTCATTAGCTTAGGCGGAGGTGAGCTTCTACTCTCCTTGATGGAAAGGCAAGCTAATATGATGGAAAGGCAAGCTAATATTACAGAACCTCCCCCCCCCCCCCCCCTTCAGTAGTCCAAGGACCCCACAGACGTGATCCCAGTAAGATTTCTTGAGTCCTGATGGCCCACGTAGTTGTCACAGCTGCTGCTTGAGAGCCTTTGGATTGGGACTGAATTCAGAAGCTCGAGATCTGGTTTACCCATCTGCTGCACTTCTTGGGGTGAGAGGATTTTAATACACCAAACATTGTTTACAAACTCCCTGTATAAAGCATTGAATTGAAGCATCCCATGTCAAATAAATCAATAAACACTAACAATTATTGAAAATACTTGTTGTAATGGGCCGCAAAGAAAAAAAATAAAAATAAAAAATAAATTTGCCAGCAATTTTGATGTGCACAGATGGTTCTCCTGCACAATAGGAAAAAGACTGGAGGATTTTTTGGGGTCCAGCTCTGCAGCAATCAAGTTCACCAATTTTTTATTCTTTTTCATCTGGGACTCAAGTCTCAATGAAAAAAGATTGCTAATCTGATGGATGCTTGCATTGATGGGGACACCCTGAAAATAGACCAGAAGATAAGATCCTAACCCTTCAACTGGCGACCTACAATTGGATTGTTAAGAAAAATGCAGTAACAGTCTGCAAAAGATGGAACAGTTGGGATCTTGGCATTCACATCCACGGTCCAGCCCATCAGAGTAGGGCTTAGGGGTTTGGATAACTGAACTATTGACTCATGTGTACAGAACTGAAAGCATCAGTAAAGTGTACATTTGCCAAGGGCCTGAGGCTTGACCCTATTCCTTGAGATTGAAATAGAGAATTGAAAAGCTAAATTCTCATGGAGAGTTGATAGAAAGGAACCAAACAGCTTTTTTTCAGAAACATCTCCATGTCAGATGCTGATCCAAAAGACTATTAGAAAAAGAACCATGCCTGGAAAAAGATCTTAAGCTATTTTTTTGAAAGAGATCTTACGCTTTCAAGATTAATGTGCAAAACAGATTCATATATTAGCAGACATTTCAGAACCACTGGATTCTCTAGGCTCAGTGCATTTGGCATTGAATGTCCAACATATCAAAGTGCTAGCCCAAGCACTTTACATGTCCCAGCAACTGCCAAGAAATTTCTGGGGAATTTTTTTATTTTCCAAACGACACATCTGAAAATGGGCCCCAATTTCATGAAAAAAATGTGTTGAATACATACACATGCATGTGCATGAGTGCATGCACGTTTGCATGTGAAGTATAGATCAAGTATTGATCAATTTTTTTGGGATAGTTTGGGATTTGAGGAAGGAGAGAAATGTAAGTCCTTCAGTATAAAGAGGTGCCAGTTCTTTTTTTTTTTTTTCTTTTTTTTTTTTTTCCCTTTGATTGGTAGGTTTTGGAGTGACAAGAGGGTCGCTGCTGGAATCTTCTTTTGGTTTCTTTCTGCTGCTTTAAAATTAGCCTCATTCGGAAAAAAAAAAAGGTTTTGATCAATTTTTTTTGGGAAAAAAAAAAAAAAGAATTGGTTTCTTTTTGTTGCTTTAAAGAATTGGAATCTTCTTTTGGATTCTTTCTGCCGCTTCAAAATTAACCACATGAGTCATCTTGTAGTATAGCATCAGATAATTTAAAATAAATAAAAGAGCAATTGCCATGAAGAGAAGAAAGAAAATGTGAGAAAGGGAGAGTATACATACTGCCAGGGGTCGTCTCCGAGGAGAAGAACATCGTTCTCCCGGTCGACAAATACAAGCTGCCAGCCTGATCTCAGGGGGTCCTCCAACTGGCCTTCAAGGCCAAACATATGGGCGAGCTCACTGCGCAGCTCATTGTAGCTGCTGAACCTGGTTATGTCCAGTGACCTCCCAAAGGACCCTGACTTGTGAACCTGTCTCGATACCAAAATATACCCCATCAGTGACCGGGAAACAAATGTAGAAGTGTAACTCAAGACTAGGTATTTCTCTAACGTAACTTCAATGCCAGGATCGTAACCTCAACTTTGCAGAATCAAAAGAAAAGAAGAAAACATAAAGAAAAATGGAAAAAAAAAAAAAACAGAAGAAGAAGAAGAAGAAGAAGAAAGAGAGGTGTTCGCTAGGGAGATTCACCACTTCTGTCCCACTATATGGAGATCCAGACCATCATCAGCTAATAGGTCCAACCTTGGCTAGACCACATGGAAAAAGCACCACACATTAGAGATCCTTTTCCTCTATATACAAGTGTTCAAATCTGGACCATCATTTCTAACTCACATTTGTATGAATAGTAAGGATCTTTGGTTAGTGGGACTTTTGCCACCCACCATCTAGACTGTTTCACTTGGTGTGGCACACAAATCATGGATGGGCCTAAATCCCCAAGCATAATTTATCACAAAGCAGCTATTGATTGGAATGGATTTCACATAATCATCATGGTGGACCCCTTAAAACTTCAAAGGTGGACATCCCTCTCCTAACTGTTTCCTTTGGTGTAGCCAACTTGAACCACGGATCAGCCTGATTTTTGGGTCCTGGATATAAAGATGGAGACAATTGATGGTTGGAGTGGATTGTGCATAAACATCACGATGGGCCTCATTAAAAATCAAGGGTAGGCGTCCCCCTCCGAACTGTTTATCTTGGTGTGGCCCACTTGAATCACAAATCTGACTGATTTTTGAGCCCTGCAGCTAAATTTCTGTCACACACCTTTAGTCAAAGTGGATTTTAGAAACACGTCATGGTCTATATATATATATATATATATATATATATATATATATATATATATATATATATATATATATATATATATATATATATATATATCCCAACTGTTTATCTTGGTGTGGCCCACTTGAATCACAAATCTGACTGATTTTTGAGCCCTACAGCTAAATTTCTGTCACCAACTTTTAGTCAAAGTGGATTTTAGAAACACCTCATGGTGTGCGTGTGTGTGTGTGTGTGTGTGTGTGTGTGTGCATGTGTGACAATCAAATTTCTAAAGGTTGGTGGGTTCCAAATGCCCACCTTCACAAAAGTTCTGGTTGGTGGGTTCACTTGGCCCACATTGTCCGGCGAATGCAAAAAACCCGATTCATCCAAGCAGCTGGAAGTTGTCATTGCCAGATTCAGTGGGAAATCAGTTCCCGCGCCACTCAGAAAACTAGAAGCAGAAAATGGCAGGGTGGTTGAATCAGTCTCGCTGCTAACGCCTCTGAGGCTTGACATGTTGTTCTGCATTAGAAGAGCTGAGGAGTCTATGTTCACCCCAAAGAGAAGATGGTTCTGAGGATCTGCGCTACCTTCTTGGTCCACTGAGCACTCTCTTCCAGGAAACGGTGGCAGCGATACAGAATGTTGAGAGACATTCGGCTGCGGTGGGCCCAACCGATCTACCTGGGGCAGAACAGACTGGGCTCCAGAAGGGAGAGTAGATTCAACTGTAACTTGCTTGGGCAACCAGGCAGAAGAAGAGGGGATTAGCGAGTTGGTTCTTGGCAGGTTAAGAAGGTGGGATGTATCATTCTGGGAGAATGAGCCCAGAATACTATGTAGAGGAGAGAGCCCAGCTGTAGCAACAGCATTTCCATTCGAGTCTGGAAAAGTCTGCTGCTGGCACAATGAAGGTATGGCTTGCAAAGATGGAGTCTGGGTCTGAGAAGCTGATGCTAGCTGAGACAGTGATGAGACTACATTTGGGATCTGTTGCTGATCAGATAGTTGATGCTGCTGCTGCAGCTGGTGGTGGTGGTGTTGCTGTTGTTGCTGCTGCTGAGGCTGCTGCAGCTGATCGTTGAATGAGTGGTGATGCTGCAACTGATGCTGAAGAAGGTGGGCCTGAGATTGGGACTGAGGTTGGTTCCCTGGGATGTTCTGAAGAAAGGTTGGTGATGATTGAGGTTGAGATTGCTGCAAAATCTGACTCTGTAATAGAGACGCAGAACGATTAGGAATATTGTGAGGTTGCTGGAACTGCAGAAGAGATGGAGATGCCTGCTTCAGAGGATCTGCATTCCTCATTTCCTGAAGTGCTGCTGCCGCCATTGCTTGGTACATATCAGGCTGCAGACCTAATAGAGAAGCATCGAGTCTTGGTTGCATCCAGGGTGTCATTCCAATACTCTGGAAATTCAGAGACCGAATCCCCCGATCAACTCCATCTCCTCGGAGCCACATGAGGGGAGAATTCAGACCCAGATCATCATCCTTGCCGCCTGAATGAAATAAATAAATAAACAAATAATAAAAGATTTAGAAACAAAAGCAAGGGTGAAACAAGTAAAGAAGAGACTTCTAAGTTAAAATTTAAGTAGGAGTCCACATTGCGTAAGTCATTTTCTCCGCACAAAAGAAGCAATCAGGAAGCTATACCATATAGAGATGGTAGTCCAGGCGGCCATGGTCGCTTCAACCGAAGGGGGAATGGAGATGGATACATTGGAAATGTGGTTAAAGGCTCGATTTCCCACAACGATACTCTTGGCTGCCTCTCTCCAGCCGTTGATTCGTCCCAGCCAACCTGCACTAATGCTGTGAGAATTACAAACAATCTTCGGTTTCACCAGGGAATAATTCAAGTAGCAACATCTTCAAAAATATAGATTATCCCTACAGGTCCAATCTGAGTCCAATTCGTTTTGCATCGCATACCTTCACAGAGCGCCAATGTGAGTTTGGCCAACGAACAGGATCTAAATCACCTATGCCAGTTATTGTGCCCATGTACCTAGGTATAATGGAATGACATTATTACTAAGTGTGAAGTGTATATACAAGCATGAAAGGCCAATACAATGAAAAACAAAACATATGTGGATGGCAGTGTGCATAGCTTAGACATCAAATAGTTCAAAGGCATATCATATCTGCCATAGATAAATGTGAAATTCCCAACAACAGCATAAAAAAGTTCAAAAGGGAGGAAGAACGAAAGAGAGACATATTGAGGATGAAACCTACCGACGCACACTTGACTCTTCTGTTTCAAATAGCATCCGAAAGCGCATGCCAACTGAAACACGGGTGTGGTAGACTGCTTTAGCATATTTGGCTAGAGGTATGACAAATTCAGATGGGCTTGCCCTGAAAACAATGTGAAACAATATAATACATAACTGCTATATTTGTTATGATATTTACAACATTCAAGTTTTATGAGTTGCATTAATTCTACCTTGGGTTATAAAAAATAGTGAAACGACTATTTGTGGCTGCTGCATGAGCTGCAGCAGCAAGGAGCCCTATGTGCATGCTATCACTTGATAAAACTGACGAAGGCATGACTGTTTGTGGCCGATTAGCACGCCGGATTCCCAGGAGTAACTGATTCTTTTCATTCCTGATGACAAAAGCGATATATTTCAGTGTCAGAAACAAACTATATATGACATGACAGGTTGAAATGCTACGTGCATCAACTAGGTGGCATGAGGATTCTGAACCAGCATACCAGATGAAAAGGACCGAATCACCTGCAACAAGCCTCTTTGCACTTACAAACACACTCCATCCAGTTGTAAGAAGATGTCTCTTAGGCTGACCTGCATTATAAATGGAATTAACAAATGACAGGCCAGTTACAGTAGAGCTTCTAGGGAAAGCAAGTATCCTTGCCATTCAGCAGGCCAGTAAATTACCACCTAAGTAACATATAGCACAAATCCTAGCTTAACTATAGAAAATACAAAACCGAAAGAAATATTTGAACCCTGAAAAGTCATTTTAAGCTCACACAGTTTTTCACAAATGACAAACCGTCAAACAATATAAAGATACAGTTATAAGGCAGCACCTGTCCCTGTGAGGAGTTCATGATGCAGGATAACGAACCACTTGCTCTAAAAGCTCAAACTGATAGAGTGTGGCGAATCAATCCCTTGAACATGAAACCTCCCCCTCTAATACCACTTTTGACACAAGACAACTAACCGCTTGCTCTAAAAGCTTGAACTGATAGAGCATGGCAAATCAATCCCTTTATCTTGTAGCCCAGGTCAAGCCCTTGGCCAAACCCCCTTCATGGGCCCCACTTCACATGGGTCCCGCCTCACACAAGCCACCTGCCTCACACGGGCCACTCACCCCAAGTGTGCCCCCGCTTCACACAAGCCACCCCACCCGAACCCGGTGTGAAAATGCCCCTGCATTAGTTCGTATAGACACTCTTTTACAAGAACTCTGAACTCAGAAAGACACAAAATAATTGACCTTGAGTCGTGATTATTCAGATATCTTCCAAATAACACTTCTTGTGATCCCTTGCATTTCGATATTTTTTTATTTATCCTATCAAATCCATAGTATTGGATCTAGATAAGCTCTTCTGCTGCTTCGGAAACTTGTCCAGTTGTTGATTCCATCATGCACTTCAGAGGATTCATAAAAGCACGATGCATCCCAACATGCACAGCATCCTGATGCTCTGGTCTGTATCACATGGCACTCATGGTTCGATGATTCAGATTGATGATCTTATGTGCCCAAATATGGATGGGGATTCATCCAGATCCCAGGTTCGAAAACCTTTGATCAGTGACCCTCAAATAGATGATATAGAGAAAAATGCATCGAACTAATAAAAAGAGAGGTATGATGCATCGGATCTTCAGATGTTGAAGATTTTGGGTCATCCCCCATTTGGGGTGGTTCCCTTAAGATCAACACTCTGGATTAATGAACCATGGTTTCCACTTGTCTGGAATGGGTGCATGACAACACCATTCACATCTCTGATGCATCAGGACTCTATAATTCCTCGCATTGAAAAATATCAACAAAAAAAGGTTGTACTGCAAAAATGGTTGCCAGTTCTCTTTATGGGATAACATCTGGGTACAGAAAGCCTAAGGCTTACAAAGCCCTCTATGACTGAAGAGCAGTAACAATTTACAAGTCCCAGAAGGTTCAAATGATAATTTTCCATTAGATACTTAGCAAATATACAATACTTGAGGGTTATACCAACCACCTAAACCTGGACAGCCCATTTCCCCTCCCTTTTAAATTCATTCAGTATTCATTTTCTATTTTTGGTGATTGGGGGTTCTGTTTTCCTGCAAAGCAGCATCAACATTTTATGTTCATCATGTCTGAAACTCATTTTCCTTCTCTTGCTTCCACAACCTCATGAGAACACCATCACTGTACCAGAATTCCAGTACGTAACTTTAAAATTTCAAAAAAAAAAAAAAAAAAAACTTTATGAATAAGATGTCCTTCACATAACATAAACTCATCCCCTCCAAAAGTTATTATATTTGTCTCTTTTTTATATATATATAATAGTTGAATCACTATATGGCAAAAAGAAAACTAAAGGAACTATTCGAAGCATGAGGGTGGGTGACTGACGCCTCTCAAACTAAAACAGATAAGAACAAGGTGTGATGAAAAGATGGGGGAAGAAAGTATCCTTCATATTTCAGAAGAAAACAGATTTTCATGTGACCATGAAATACATAATGGTAAGTGAATAGACGAAATGGCTAAAAACCAAAGAGATACAAGAATTTTTAAGACCCATTTGTTCGCAGTGCTAAGTATCACTAAGACTCACCGCGAAATATATGACGAAATTTCCACTCATTATCATGAAGATCTCTTGCTATCAATTCTTGAGCAGGAGGCTGCTGAGAAAAATCCTGCAGGGAACAACAAAGAACGAAAAGTTTATATTGCATGCTATGAGCATATAGGACGCAAGAGATATTAGGAAAACCAAAATGAGGATGGAACAGACATTAATGAATTGCTTCAAATTGATTTTTAAAACATCATACCAGTGGAGGAAACACTTTTTCAGCTGCCCGGCGAGGAACAGAAAATCCACCATGAGTACTTGTGTCACTAGCAGTCAATGTCTTGCAAAAATAATTGGTCGGCTGTTTGTTGGGGTTACCCAACTCGGCAGGTAGATAGGGATCCTTTTGCTCTTGCTACAGAATTAGTTGTGTCAACGAAAAGCTAGAACAAACAAAACTGAAAAGTTGGAAGGAAAGAAAAGAAATCTGGAGATAAACGACTTCACTACCGGACTTAATGGCTGCAAGGTCATTTGAGCATACACTTCGTCCGTCTCCACGTCTGCCTGAATAATGACAGATTATCGAACTTCAGAAAGCAAACCATAAAACACTTAAGGGCCTGATAGAGACAACAAGATAGAAACTTACATGCATCGTCACATTGTGAAGCTGACAGATCAATTGAGGAGGTAAGCTTGGGTAATTAGGTATATGGGCATCAACTTCCTTATTGGTTGAAGCAGCCACCTGCATACGGATACCCAGTAACACTAGTAACATTGGCAAACATGCATTGACAAAAAATATCATTAAGTCTAGGTCATATGATGCCAGCATGGCTTGGTTGAAATGGAATAGTTGTAATCCTCTAATCTACTCTCTACTTGGAACATGAAATACATGCATGACAGTAATTCTTACCCACAGTCCAATATATATTTATACGCAATGGTGTATAAAAACATGAGTTTTTTTTTTTTTTTGGAATAAGGTTGCAAATGAAACTACTGCTTTCCCAGTAAAAGATCATATTACATGTTACGATGAGAAGTGATCATAAAAGGAAGATGAATGGTGATTATTTTCCCATGTTCTGTTAGTACCACAGTGGAACCTTAAAAAGTCTATGCTGACCTGCTCGCTATGACCTTGTGGGAAATAAACAACACGGCTTCCAACAGCTGGCAAAGACACAAGAGGACCAGCGCATGCATGCCAAAGTTCAGAATTCAGGCATCGTTTTTCTCCTGTAATATATCCCACACCAAAAAGGCAGTCCTTAGATGCAAGATCTTGAAGCATAGACGAAGAAGAAGTGGGCATGGATCAAGCTTGATAATGAATTTTGTCGCCTTATAAAAAAAACAAATGATCAAGCTTGATAAATAACCACTGTTGTGCGTAGCAAATCAACTAGCAATATGTCAATTAATGTATAATTTGGACGCATCCCAAGTAAAAAAATTAATCCAACATCAATGCTGATCTGGATAGACATTGAAACAGGTTTTTTAAGGGCACTTCAGAAGGCCATCCGAAAAATAAATAAATAAATAAATAAATAAATTTGAAAGTCAAATCGGTGACCCAAAATCAACATCCTGGATGAAGATTTAGAGGAGTCCATCCCACCTGCCACTTGGAACACCTAAACAGGCCCTAAATTTGTAGGCAAATGCATTTACTGCTTACAAATACAAATACTGCAGTTGTCAGACCAAAACAAAAAACAAAAAGAAAAAAGAAAAAGAAAAATATGAGAAAAGAAAAAAAGAAAAAGAAAAGAAAAGGCTCCAAAATTAAGAAATAGCCTGTTAGTACCATTAAAACTAACTTCGAGAGTTTACTCTTTTTCAAAGATAAAAGGGATTCGTGTTCACCACCATTTATATCCCAAGATCGAGTAGGAGAATGCGGCTATTATGAAAACCATAACATAGCCATGGTAAAGAACTCCATACCAGAGAAATTAAAAACCCAAAATCAAAGGAAAGAAAGTGAAAAAAATTAAAATTAAAATTTAAAAAAAAAAAAAACAAAAAAACAAAAAAAAAAAACAAAAACAAAAACAAAAACAAAAACAAACAAACAAAAAAAAAAATCAAACCCAACATGGTGGAATGTATCATGGATTGATTCAAATCTAACAGTTCAGAACTAACATCCAAAACAACATGAACATTGAAAAAGATTTCACCACCGTAAACTTACCTTCCTGAGGCTGATGACTGAAGCCAGACGAAGAGAGCTTCATTTTTGCAGACTCCAGGATCTTCACACGGATTGAGTAACACCAGACCCAAATCCACGTAGATCCTCCTCAGAAAATGACCAAAATCTTCAAAAGCAGTAACCACTCCATCAAACAACCAACCGTCACTTTCACCTCTCCTCCAAAAAACAAACTACCACATTTCAGACAACTCCATCAAAATTTGAAAATTCAATTTTTTCTCAGCTAATACAAATCAGCTGGCTGCAAACGCTCTCCCTTCCCTACCCTTTACCGACAACACCCTGCTAACGACCAATATTCCCCAAATATCCCTCATCCAAAATCAGTTCCGCTGATAGAAACGCTTGTTTTCAACCTCATCCAGTCCGGAACTTCACCACTTTCAACCCTAGAATCCCAACCTTCATAACAACAGCTTCAATCACTTTCTTTTAGCTCAAAACGTTCACATTTCATCTCAAAACCAGAGAAAGAGCACCAGAAACACTAGATCATCGACCTCCACGGCACCTAGGGTTTCAAAACGTTAAATCTCACCCAATAACCACGCATTACACCAGAAAATCCAGCAGAAATAGAAACTGGAGTTCTTTCGCTCAAACTCACGGTTTCAAAAACCGAAAAAGAACTCCAAAACCTCCAGCTGACAGCTTCTTGCACTAATTTCGAACGAGAAAACCCCCTTTTGAGCAGAAATCGAAGAAAACCAGCAAGAAAACACTTCAAAGCTCAATATCACCCCAAGATTTACACCTACAGCTTCCAGAACCAACCTTCAATCCAGAAAACCCCTGTCAACAGTAGAAACTGACGAAAAACCAGCAAAACGCTCCACAGCTCAAAATATCTGCTTCAAAAGCCAGAAAATCTATAGATCCTCGTCTACAGCTTCCGTAAACGATTTCCAACTCAGAAAACCGCGCATTCTAGCAGAAAGCAGTGCACTTTAACAACAATCCTCGTATTTCAACACAAAGGTGCGCATTTGAGCAGAAAAAAGCGCATTCCAGCAGAAAATGCTAGCCTGAGCGTCAAGAACGCGAGGATTCGACGTTAAACTCTAGAAACTGCGGATCTGCACGATAGAGAGGTCCTGTCAGAGAACAGAGCCTTTAATGTGCGAATTCAGGGTTCAGATAGACGGTTTTGAAGAGCCGATGGGCGATGTGATGTGCAGATCAACGGCTCAGATCTTCCCTCGTTAGAGAGAGTGAAAGAGAGCGGCAGCTGGTATGGTTCTGCTTCTTCTTCCTTTTCCCTTTTTTTGCTCTCTGTATATTACTCAGCAGTCAATCAATGCAACCGCCATTATTTTCTCTTTTCTTTTTCTTTTCGCTGGGCTTTTATACGGTGAGATCAAGGACTGGCTGTTTTACAGAAATGCCCCTGTGTTGGTTATCGAAGATTACGCGGATCCAAGCCGTTGGAAGGATGGGCCCCACTTTGAGTTATCATGCACCAGAAGTTCACCGGTTTGGAAGAATCTCTACTGTTTTTATGATACTCAGGCAATGGACATTTATATATCCACATAGTACTCGGCTTTTCAGTTTATGGGAACATCGGACGGAGACGTGGACCACGGATTGCGTACTAACCCGGTACGCTCAAGCGTCCTGGGTAAACTCTGTGGGGCCACCATGGATCTATGTGTCTTATCCATGCCGTCCATCCGTTTTTACACATGATTTTAAGTCATTAGCCCAAAATTGGGAATAATGAAGCATATCCAAAAATAAAGTGGATCACACCACAGGAAAAAGTGGGAATAATGTTTTCCACCGTTAAAACCTTCCTCAGCCGAAGGTGATGTTTATTTGTCATCGAAATGTATGACGGGAGAATACAAATATCACGAAGTTTCCAACATAAGCGATTCAGTTCACACTGTTTTCTTTGGTGTGGTCCACTTGAACTTTGGATATACTTAAATTTTAGGGTCATACTCTAAAATGCTATTATAAAATGGATGAACGGAGTGGATAAAAGACAGATCACGGTGGCCCCACAGAGTTTCCTTAGTATGCAATCCGCTTCCATGGACCATTTTTTTAGGGTCCCACCATCGACGGACCATGCAACCAGATCTCCTTGATTGGATAACGTTCACCTTTCGATTCGTGGTCCACAACTAGACGTTCAAGAAAATAGTCCATTTGATGCCGGGTCTCACCGGATCAACGGTTTGGATCATTGAACCATGCTCCTTACCTGTATAGACTGAATACAACCCGTACTTTTGGCACATGGCCTGCTGGATCATCATGCTGACGATTCATTAGGATCTAACTCTTCATGGTGGGACGTTTGGACGGTTTGGATCTTCCAATCATTATAACCTTTTCACGGTGGCCTGTGAAATGGGCATGATACATGATGAAGGGTCAAGATCAAGGATTTAACCATCCACGTGTCTAGAAACACCGGTACACCAGAGTGCATGAGTTACCAGATCCTTCCGCAAGGGCGTGCATGGAGTATGGGTGATCCAGATTGTTGATCTGATGGGCCTCATGTTGGATGGACCTTGCCCAAAAATCTCATCATTAGGAGAAATCCTAGCCGTTTGGGTGGAGGCGGGCAAATACACAGTTAAGAGATCCAATACATAAAAGAAACCGCTGCCCTTGAGTGAACCGAGACCATACAACGGTTGGTGTACCTTGCCGATGGATCCTAACCATTCAATTAGTGGGGCCCATCTTGGATAAGTCAAAGCCTGAGATTTCTGCACGCTTGAACTTCAATTCTATGTCATTTAGGGAAAGGCAGCAAATGCTCCAAAGCAGCCTTTCACAAAAGCAGTAGTTGAATCGTTCGCAGTGGTCCGATTACAACTGGCCAATCCGACGGTCGCTCCAGATCTGTTGCAGAAAAACGGCTACTGAGGATCGCAGGTTGAGTGCAACGAGAGATTATTCAGCGTTGATGAGAATTCCTTTCCGACAGCTGAGCTGGGCTCCACCGTCTTTACCGGTGTAAATTGGGGAGAGAGAAACCTGACAATCTAGAGGGCACCGTGGATTGGAGGGGATTTGAGGGGTTTTGAATCCCCACGTTGCTTGGCCGCATAAAGTAATCTGGGCTTTCAAATTTAGGGAGTTCCCAATCCCTCTCTTGAGGGGTTTGTAATCTATAGTGAGAGCTTAGATTACACCTAAAATCATTTCAATAAAATTGCACGTGTAACATGTGTGTCACCCTACACTACCATTCTATTAAGCACATGACCCACTAATGATGATCAGATCCATCCAAACATTGTCCATATGCGTAAGCACTGCCCAAACATTGTTCAGCATCGTCCAAACATTGTCCATGTAAATCAACGATTAAAAATCGTTGGTTAGTCACTTGGACATGATCTAAGGCTTATGACCCATCTAAGACTTGGAATTTCATCATTTTTGGGTAAAGCATATATTTTAGTGGGCTTATCACAACCATTGTGTCAAAAATTACATATCTCACTAATTAGAAATATTAAAATTAATTTAGTAATTAAATTTAAATTCCCATAGATATACCATAGATAGGTACTTTTGGATTAAAGTTGATTCACACTCCAGGGTGCTAAACACACCGGAGGATTGCAAATCCAGGGGATTTCTAATCCTGGAGGGAGGTTCCGAATCCAAGGGGTTCCAAATCCACACTCCCAAACAAGCCCAATGATCAATACCGTCTATTTGGTAGGGCCATTCACTTAGATATTGGATAGTGAAATTTTTTGCTTAAATGCATCCTGTGAGATGATTATGTCCACCAGTAACACTTGAACTCCCAAACAAGCCCAATGATCAAGATCGTCTATTTGGTAGGGCCATTCTCTTAGATATTGGACAGTGAAAATTTTTGCTTAAATGCATCCCGTAAGATGATTATACCCACTAGTAACACTTGAACAGGGATTGTGTCCTACCTCGGCCCATCTCCAGCTAAACGGCCATGAGCTTTGAGTGGCCAACGTGATGTATGGGTCTTATCCACACTGTCCATACATTTTTTTTGTATCATTTTAAGTTGCAAGCTTTAAAATGAGGCAGATCCAAGGCTAAATGGACCACACCATAGAAAGCGGCGATGGGCCCACTCTGATGTTTATTTTCTGGATGCTGATTGCATCCTACCCAGCTTGTCTCCGGCTGGGAACAAGTGGCAGCTTTGAGTAGTGGCCACAGTGATGTATGGGTCTTATACGCACGTCCATCTATTTTTTTCCTATTATTTTAGGGTATAAATCCAAAAATTAAGCAGATTCAAGGCACAAGTGGACTGCACAATGGGGATTAAACTCTAACCATTGAAAACTTCTTGAGGGCCACAGAAGTTTTGGATAGAACTGATATTTATGTTTTCTCTTAGTTCAGGTCGATGTAACTTTATGAATAGGGTAGATGGAAATTAAACATCATGGTGGGCCCTAAAAAAATTTCAACGGTTGGAATCATTATCACCGCCGCTTCCTATGGTGTGGTCAACTTGAGCCTTGGATCTACCTCAGTTTTGGGCTTATACCCTAAAATGATAGTAAAAAAATGGATGGACGGTGTCAATAAGACCCCTACATCATGCTGGCCACTTAAAGTTGTTGCCTGTTCCAAGCTTGAGACTGATTGCATCCTTATTTTCCATCAAATTTATTAATAAAGTTATATAGACCTGGATGAATAGAAAACAAAAATATCAACTCCATTTGAAAACTTCCGTGACCCTCGAGAAGTTTTCAATGGTAAGAGTTTAATTACTATTGTGTAGTCTACTTGGCTTATACCCTAAAATGATATAAAATAAATAAATAAATAAAAATTAGATGGACAGTGTGGATAAGACACATTACATTATAGTGGCCACTCAAAGCTCCTACCCTTTCCCAGCTGGAGACGAGCTAGGGTAGTAAGCAATCCATGTACGTAGCACTTGGGCTAGGATCCCAGGAACCTGATAGTAAGTGGGGTCGGGCTGGGCTTGTGCTGAAAATCACTGACCCATCATCGTAGAGTTTGGGGTGGGCGTAGTGACACAGCTTCGATGGATCCCTAACTATGGGGACCACCTTGATATATGTGCCTTGCATTCAAGTCATCCATCATTTTGACAAGATGAAGTAGATCCAAATCTTAGGTGGACCATATCACAGGAAATGGTGGTGATTGACCATTAAATACTTATTGTGAGTCACAGAAGTTTTGGATCAAGTCGATATGTGACCCAAGGAAGGACGTGAGGTCAAGCATTGTCTTCTTCAAGGGGGATAACTATTCCGAATCCATGGAACTTCTCTGGACTCCTCACAAAGAAGTCTTGAATCCACGAGGAAAATAAGAAAAATAGAATAATTTCTAAACATTCATAATAAATTGATTGATAATTGTTTGCTCCCTATGTGTCCATGTTACACCATTAATATAGAAAAAAAAAAAAAAAAACTAAAATTTGTAATTACCAAAAATAGAAAAATTGTAACTTTAATAAAAATCTTAGTTCTAAGAAAACTTTTCTAAAGCCTAATTTTTAAAAACAAAATTTTATTTCTATAAAGAATAAAATCTAAAAATAAAAATATTTAAAAAATTCGGAATTACTAAAAATAGCAATTTTTCCTTAAAATTTCGTGTTTGAGCTGAAAGCGTATGTTTTCTGATGAAACAGATGGACGCGACCCATGATGCAGGTCCATTCACCTCGAATGGCCCATTTTAGTAAAGATCGATAGGTTGTATGCCCCGTAACAATACCCGGATTAAAAGTTACGGTCAATTTATGGTCTACCTTCTTTTGGCCCAACCATGCTAGGAATGTATCTATAACACGTTCTACATCAAACCCCTCCACTTGAAAAAACTCATCCTCAAGTTACTTAAAGAACTTGGCTAATGATTCTCAGATAACTTCTGACACCAATGTTTATTAGCCATTCTCTTGTACTTGGCATTAGGCTTTTGAGCTGACATAATACATATACTCATGCTGTAACACCTTGACTTTTCAGGACCCGAATACACGATCCGTTTCCCAAAAACTTGAGTGTTAACTTATAGAGAACCAATTTCAAGTGTGTGTGTGTGTGTGTGTGTGTGTGTGTGTGTGTGTGTGTATATATATATATATATATATATTCATCGGAATAAGAAGATGAGCGTAGAATGGACAAATATAAATAAGGGAAATTTTCAATTACATTTAGAGTATACAAGAGAGTGCCCGTAATGACTTATACAAACCAATGTCTCCATTCTTACAAATACAAAATGAAATAACATTTCATGTGAAATAAAGTAAATTGCAACAGTCTTGAGCTGTGAAATCTTGTAGTAACCCTTAGTAAATATAATCATACACCCTTATCAACCATAGCCTGCTCCTCATCAATATGAACATGAATGTCGTTGGAGCCACCTTTATTACCTGTACGGTTATATATTTGATGGATGAGTGGCCAACTCAGTGTGAATTTCCATCATGATTACACACCATCGCATTAGGTAAGAAATAGTATAAAACTTTCAGACAACCAAAACAGAGTAAATGCAGTCTTATTAGATGCATGGATGTATGAATGCAATCGTAGGCTCGGGTAAAACATTCAGACGGCCTGTATCATGGGTAAAACATCCGGACGGACATCAAGGTCATCACCCATGGATGTGACTGGTCATCAGCGCAACACTCAGCGTAATCGCATGGGCATGAAAATCCAAGTCATCATCATAAATCGAATGACTGGTCATTAGCGCAACATTCAGCGTAATCGCATGGGCATAATAATCCAAGTCATCGTAAATATGTCATATATGCATGATTAGTCAAGTCATTATTAGTTCATTTATAAGCAATCAATTTAAGTAACTCAATGGTCATTACGGGGGGCTCGTCACCCGGCGTAGGCCGACAGCTCGGGCATAGTGTCCCATAACCACCATCCCCGGCCCATGAGCTTCTCCTACCTTAGGATGCTTAATGGAAACCTATCGACTAGTGGTCAATCATATTACAGTATATAGGGCTTACCATCGCATGATTGCACGGTATAAAAACATCGAACCCATCTAAGGCAAGTACCAAAATAAAACCACGTAGGGCGAGTATCAAAATATGTCACCTAGGGCCGATATCAAAACCATACGATAAATACCATCCTTAAAAACTATTGGGCACAACAACCCTGGATGATAGGCCCATATTAATGGTCAATTTAAACCACCATTCAATAACCATTGAGCCGAAGGTCCATTATAATCACAACCAGTCGGGTTACATCCCGAGTATGAGTGTACATTCATATGTGGGAATTTTCCACTGATGTACCAGTTTAAGTTCCATAAGCAATCCACAAATAGTCCACAGGTATGAAATAAATATGCAGGATAATCATAAAGCATGTGATACAACAATTCAATTTCCACCAGCTAACATATGTGATTATAAAGGGAGATAACAATTATAAGTTAAAATAAGAACTATAACTTAAGCTAATTAGAAAATGGAAAACTCAATGGGAAAAATCATCACCTTATACTTTGAATCGCCTTCTAGTGTCATTAGGAAGTGCGTACGCCCTTAGACTTTGATCATACCACAGATTATGAACTTGTAAGGTTAACTTAAGGTTCTACAAGATTATCTATGGTATAGATTATAACCTAAGGTTTGGTTATAGGCTTTAGATTTAGGATTTAAATCTTAGATTAGTATTACTATTATTATTATTATTATTGTACGATAGATTGAATAATATTTATAGTAGGAGTACTAATCCATTATCAATGATGGTTTCTAAGTTCCTATTTAAATGTACCGACACTATCTAATATTTCTATAACGACTAATAATCTTTTAAATAGTTCAAGTAATAATAATAAAATTTCTACAAATAGTGCTATGATAAGGACTAATTGCCAATGCTACAAAAATTTCAAAACGATCGTTAATATTAACAATATACTTAATGTTAACTAATCAAGGTACTAATAGTTATTGTAATAAAAATAAATAGTATGCTTTAATTGCCAACGATAATATTTAAGGTTGACAAAATATGCTCTAGTATTTAATAATGGTAATTTGCAGGTAATAACTAACGTAAATGTTGGTAATTTACTAATGGCTATTCTCATATGGAATTTACAATCCTAATGATGATGGTGATGGTAACAGTGGTATTTATGATCAAATAATTTAAATATGGAAAGGGGAAGGTGGACTCACCTAGGTAAAATTGGTTCGAGTCGAGTTGACTCGGCTCAACACGATCAACTCAAAAACCCAACTCCCTTTCATTTTTCTTTTCTTCTACTCCATTTTCGTTTCTCCTTACCGGAACTCCAGCAACATCTAGATCGGCCCAAACCTGACTCGGTTCCAGCTGAGTCGACTCGGTCTGTCTAGTGTAACCGCACATCCGCTTTCCCTTTCTTTCTACTTCTCTGCTTCCTTTCAAACTTGCGAAACCCAGCAACTTACTAGAAACGACAGGACCCAACCTAGTCTGTCCCAAGTTCGAACCGAGTCAGCGACTTGGTTGGCTGAACCGGAACGTGGTGCACCTACACCACCACAACTCTCTCTCCATTCCTCTTCCTTTCCCTTTTTTCTTTCTCTTTCCTTCCTGTTTCTACCAACGACCTAATCAGTGAGTTGAACGGATCCGACACAGCAGACCCAATCTGACCTTGAACTCGAACTAGGCTTGATTTGAGCTGGTTCGAGGTGGTGCGGCACGGTGGTGCGGCACGATGGTGCGGTGCAACAGCCGCACCACCATCTTCCTGATTCTTCCTCCTCTATTTCTTCATTCTCTTCCTTTCTCTTTTCTGCTTCTCATCTCCGCGAGAACTCCACCATGGCACTAATTGGCCCTACCCGAACCGCGACTCAGTGCAGTTCCAGACGAGGAAGACGACCGGGCGATAATGGTGGATCTCTTCCCATTGCTCCTCTCTTCAATTCGACAACATGGGAGGATTCTTAGAGGTCCAATAGAGCTTGCGGATGCAGGAAACTGAAGGTCCAAGACCGTTTCATCGATGGGTTTGGAGGAAGGGTTTGTTTGTGCTCGATCCTAGCCCATATTATAGCATTGCCCTAACGTTTTTAAACCGTCAGATGAGCAGCAAGTGGTCCAGATCTCCTCTAGCCGAAAATGCCTCTAAAACAATGGGTAGAAAGGAGACCAGTTGCGGTTTCGAAAGCCCTAAACCACCTGATCCAAATGGATGGCTACGATAGCCCTACGTTGAGGGCTAAGATGCTTCCAGAGCTATCGCACGCGAGCTGCCAGCTCTACGCTGACAGTTTCCATTTTTGGAAAGAGAATAGCCGCACGCATGCTGTCCCTGCCGGAGTTTGTGGTCGTGCATGCATGCCCCATCAAGCTAAAATGGGTAGGGTTTGGTTAAACCAGGGCTCTCCATCAGATGGATGGTTCAAATCGAGCTACCGGGCCATGATGGTGGGCCACAGTCATGACAACGGACGAATCTGTTTGAATTTCACGGGCGGGAGAGGGAAGTTTTCTCTTTGTAGAGAAAACGCGGGTCAGCACCCGTTTAACTGGGTCCTTAGTCTGATGTGCTGTGGGTGCAAGCCCATTATGGTGCACATCAACCCTTTGTGGGGGGTCCACAGTGATGTACTTGGTAATCCACTCCATCTATTTTGTTTGCTAGGCCCTAGTATGGACTTTAACCACAGATCAGGTGGGTACGAAGCTCAGGTGGGCCATACTTTCTAAGTACATGGGTTATCCTATGATCTATAAAGACCTGACGGTCGGATTATTATGAAATCGGATGTCAACGGTTAAAAGGGTCCTAGGGACCACTCAGTTAGGAATTAGCGGTTGAATTAGGGATTAGATGCCTTGACATGTGTTTTAGAGTAACTAGTCAAATGCTTTTAATCAATTCTTAAACATGTACTTAAACAAACTACTCAATCTAAGACATGTATTTAGGTTAACCTATCTGGTATTCTAATCCATTCTAAGTCATTTGTTAAGTAAAATAATCAAGTATTCTAACTAACTCTAGGTATTTGTTTAAGTAACTAACCAATCACAAGACATTTATTAAAGTAACTAAGCAAGTATCCTAACTAATCAAATTAATTCTAAGACATATATTTAAGAGAGCTAATCAGATGATCTAATTACGTCTAGACATAAGTTCAAGTAAACTACCGAATGATTAACCCCTAAATTATTTGATTACTATGTCAAGTGGTTGATCACTCTATGGGATGTTATGGATACTTTGAACAGTGGATCTCGTAATTCAGAGTGCTAAATTCGAAATAGTTTGTTAGATTTGTCCATAAATGGAATTAGATTTCTTCCAATGGTTGGATTCAGATTAGAACGAACGTAGGTGTTTGAATAAGATAGGTTTGTATTTATACTAAGTTAGGTTACATGGTAACACCCGAGTACTGGAAGGTACGGGGTGTTACACATGCTCTCCTCGACTTGGCTAATATGGATCAGTTCCTTCACTTGTCTCCGCAAGATCTCACATTCTTTCTGATAATGTGGGCAATTAGGCAGACTTGTCCCTATGATAAGATCAACGTGGTTTTGTTTATCTCATATTTGAGGCAATTTATTACGGAGTTCATCAAGCACAATCGCCTTGAACTCCTACAACACTGGTTTCAAAACCTTTGGAATGTTCACAAGTTCCTTATATTTTTTCTTTTCAACTAATGCATTGATATCTCATCTTTTCTTAGATTATTTAACAAAAGCATGTTTTATTATGAGAGACTACCCCTCCACTTTAGAAGTTTTAGATTGGTTCTCTGTTACTATAGATGTCACATGTTCGCCATTGATGAATCTTACGGCCTGTCACAACTTTATTTCGACAGGGTCATCTCTAACCAACAAATAATGAGATTTCTCTGCATAATCCCTTACTGATCATCTATCCTGCCAATAATTTTGATTTTGTTAGAATCATACCTGGTCGTAGTTTTTAGGGACGACTCGCACGCGCAATAATTGCTTCTTCCATGACCACGTGCGAATCAGTGCCTTCATCTATCTCACCTGCTCGAGTTGAAGTTGTTCCACCAAGTTGAAGCTCCGCCCTTCAACTTATAGGCCACGAACTTAACCTTCTTTGCTTTAGGGATTTCCGTATAATTGCAGAATCATTCAACTTCAGAAAACCAATCAAGGAAATCCTCAATATGAAGTTGGTCGTTGAAGATAGAAAGATTGACTCTCATTTAGAATTCTTGATCTATTTATTCTATTCAATTAATGCTCTATTTAAGATGTTGTGGAATCATGTTGCTGGATCCCACCTTCTTAGGAGTGATCATTGGTTCATTGCCGGCACCATCTTTCGATCAGGGCGATTACGAGTCCCGGAACCTGCTGGCGACAAATTATCACCATGAACACAAAGTTTCCTTATGGCCTCCATCATGTAATCAATGGAAGCCTGTATCCCTTGCATGGCTTGCCGATTCTCTCATTGTGCCGTGGAGCACCGTCCATGGGATTGTTGCCCAACCCATTGTTAGAAGCTATATATCTGAGGAGAAAGCCTCGCTCTGATACTAAACTGACGTAGAGAAGGACGTGAGGTCGAGCACCGTATTCCTCAGGGGGGATAACTATTCTGAATCCACGAAACTTCTCTGGACTCCTCACAAAGATGCCTTGAATCCACGAGGAAAAAAAAAATAGAATAATTTCTAGAAATTTTTAATAAATTGATTGATAATTGTCTACTCCCTATGTCTCTATTAGACCGTTAATATAGAAAAAAAATAAGATTCGTAATTACAAAAAATAACAAAATCCTAACTCTAATAAAAATCCTAGTTCTAGCAAAGCTCTTTTAAAGCCTAACTTCTAAAAATAAAAATTTCAAATAAACTTTTGCAAGAAGAGTCCTAACATGATTACAAGTTATTCCCAAAAAGAAGAAAAATCTAAAACATTAAAAATAAAATTATTAAAAAATCCAAAATTACTAAAAATGGCAATTTCTCCTTAAAAATTTATTTTTGAGCTGAAAGCATGCATTTTCTGATGAAACAGACAAATGTGACCTGCTTTTTGGATCGGTTCACCTCGGATGGCCTGTTTCAATAAAGATTGATAGGTTGTGTCCCTCGTAATGATACCGAGATCAAAAGTTACGATCAATTTACGGTCCACCTTTTGGCCCAACCATACTAGGAATGTATATGTGACACGTTCTACATCAGTATGTATATGGTCCTTTCATCTAAAGAGGTCTTTGTGACATTGTCAATGGGTTGGATAGAAAATAAACATTCCGGTAGCCCCCAAGAAGTTTTAATGGTGAGCATTTAAATCACCACTACTTCTTGTTAACTTGAGATTTAAATATACTTCATTTTTTTTGTCATATCTTAAAATGAGCCGTCAAAATAAATGGACGGTGTGGATGTGAAGCACATATATTATGGTGGGCCCATATTCAAGGATCCATTTAGGCCATAGCCTGGGTAGAGACCTTAGGTGTGCAAAGAAAATAGTGCTTATGATTGTAATAATCTATTTTGCCAATCCTATATAACAAAAGGGTTCTTCCTTTGTCCTTTGGCACCATGTATTTGTTAAGAAGATTTGAGGAGATTTTGCCCAATATCCATTGTTTAGCACCACGCATGTATTTAAAGGTAAATGGAATAAGAGGAATTTGAAATACATTGCTTTGGTGTTTAAAATCTCACTTTTCTATTATGATTTGGATGTAATCAGAGTGAAATGTTTTCTCGTACTTCTTTCTTATAAGTAGGAGAGTCGCACATGCAACAAAGGTGTCGCTAGGCTACTAATCCGCCATAAATGTGGCACAATTTGATACTCAAAACAACCCAATTATTAGTTATTAGACTAAAATTACATCAATAAAATAAAATAATTCAAACCATTTAAATGTTGACTAGCTAAATAAATAGTTAAAAAACATCAGTGAGTAACTCGTTTGTGGTCCAACTAATGCTTGAAATTTCCTTACTTTTGGCCAAAGTATATATTTCTTAATGGGCTCATTATAGTCTATAGACACCCACCTAAGATAGTAGGAAATTACTTTAAAACTTTCAATGTAATTTTAAAATTGTCTCCCGATCAACCGAGAGAAGTATTGCAAACATGCACGGATCGAATGGAGAGGATGTCTATAGCCTCCAATCCAATCTGATGATTCGGATTGGCCATTGGACATTGGACTCCTATCAATCACCATAACCCACCCAAATCATCAGGTGGACCATTAGACAACTGAGGTGGTAAAAATGTCACACCCCTAACTCGGAAACTGGGCTCACAAAATTCTCGATCACCGAATCCGGCGTCGACAGCCTCTGTAGTACCCCCATTCTCGGCTGCACGCTCCTGGTCGGCTACGACTGCGTCTTGGCGTCACTTGCACGCATCTATTATGCAAAAGCTTATAAAAAGCTTAGAGGGTGGTGAAAGTGTATGCGCAAGGTAGAAATGCAAGTATGCATTATCAGAGTAATGTGAAAATGCTGATAAGCCTGTAAATGCTATCAGTCGTACCAAGGCTATGTGATACAAGGCATGAATGCTATCGCCATATCAAGGCTATGATACAATGTAAGGCATGAATGCTATCAGCCATACTAAGGCTATGATGCGATGCAAGGCATGAATGCTATCGGCCATATCAAGGCTATGATGCGAGACAATGCATGAATGCTATCGGCCATGCGATGCGAGATGCAACTCAAGCATACCAATCCTCATCTGAATCTATATATTAATCCAGCTCATCTCTAGAACATCATATATCAGTACAATTCTCACTCTGGATAATCACCAGGGTCTAGTACACTCTATGCCAGCTTGTCGCTCCTATCTGAGCACATAACTGAGTAAGTGGAAGAGACCTCATTATCTACATGCCAATATCGGGGCCGGCTCGATGATAGCGAACCCATTCCTCAAGCTAGTCAAACTCAACCTAGTCATTACTCCCTCACTCGGGCAGGTAAGGTTACACCCCCTTCCAACTGACCATGACATAGTGGGAGACGCGGCCTACTGGTATACGACCCTCATGCGCTCATACATCCACTCGGTCTCGACATTGGAACATCCTCCTGGTACCATAAGGGTTCGGGGACTTTCACCCAAGGACATCATTGCGCCCTAGTGCTTAGAATCAAGTACTTTCGATATCCAATTTTGCCCTCCATGATATGCCTGTGGAGGTCAAAACCCTGATGCCACTAGGGTACATAGTAACCATATCACATAATGCAAGATGTATGAGTCATACAATCTAGTCATGCATCAATCCTACGCATACCATGTGCTTATGTGGGACAACTTCACCTGTCAGGGAGTCCCATAAATAACCTGCCTAATGACATAATGCTATGATCAGTCACTCCTCAGAACAAGCATGCAGATGATGCGTATGGGCATGTATCATGATGCTATGCTATCACATACTCATAGTCGGAATCGATAATCAGTTTATATATAAGGTGGGGTCCATAGAAGGATCGGTCCTCAATAGTGGATATACCAAACCTAGTACCACAGATTCTTCCATTTATGGCAAGAGGTGATGATGCGTCCTTCTCTTAATAAGGATGGGCCTAGATGGCTTATTCGAGGAGTGGGCTTCTAGGTTTGGGTACTCTACTAGCACCAATGGGGGCCTAATGTTTGAGATAGCCCAAAAAGGTGAGATGGATTAATTTGGGTTAGCCCATAACAAGGGGAGATGAGAATGGGCCTAACAATGGGCCTTAGGGAGATTACAATGTGGACATTTAACCATCATTGCTCCTACAATGTGGACCTTTAGCCATCATTGTTCCTACAATGTGGACCTTTAGCCATCATTGCTCCTAAGGCTTGGCCCATTAGAATCTATCCTATGATGGGGACCCAAGGTCTAATACTTGCTATGAATGGATGATTATCATAAATTTTATCTCATATATCATGGTGGAGTCCCGCATCACATTTGGGCCTCATCACATAGGCCACATATACATCACATTGGGCCTCATCATATGGGCCTTATATACATTACATTGGGCCTCGCACATGAGCCACATATACATCACATTGGGCCTTATCATATGGGCCTTATATACATCACAAAGGGCCTCACACATGGGCCTCACATACATTACATCGGGCCTTATCATATGGGCCTTATATACATCACATTGGGCCTCATATACATCACATTAGGACGCATCATATGGGCCTCATATACATCACATTGGGCACACACAAGGGCCCATGAACTAGGCACAAGGGATGGATGGTGAGTGCATCACATACATCATAGTGGGCTTGATGGGGTAGCCCACAATCCAGGAAAAACGGATGAGCAACCTGAATACATCATACATCACGGCGGGCCGCACAAATGGATGACATAGATATACAATACATACATCACGGCAAGGCCCCACCGCCGGACGGCCTGGATATACAACACACACATCATGGTGGCTTGCTGGACATCCAGCCATGGACAGACGGCTTGGATCAAACACGTACATCACGTGGGGCCCACGTCCCATGTGGATGGTGTAGATATGAAACACATACATCATAGTTAGTCCCATCGTCTGGCAGGCTGGACGGTGTGGATTAAAATACATAAATCAAGGTGGGCCCCAAATCACCGTCTAAGGACGGACGACTTGGATACATAACACATATCTTAAGGTGGGCCCCATGCCCCACACATGCAACATGTGTGGGGTGGGTCCCACGACCAAAAAAGATGGACAGTGTGGCTAAAAGACATACATTGGGTGGGTCCCACCGTCCAGCGGGCTGGACGGTGTGGATGAGACCCATACATCATGGCTGGGCTCCACATGTGTGGACGGTGGATAAAACACCTACATCAGGTGGTCCCACGTGTGAACGGTGCTCCACCTGAGATTTGAATCTACTTCATTTACTAGGCCAGTGGCCTGGGAGGCCTAGATGGATGGTGTGGATCCACTCGTTCATCAAGTGAGTACGTGGCCCATCAGCTTCACAACAAGCTGATATTTGTATTTTAACTTCGTCCAGGTCTGTCCAAACAGACAGTAGGTGAGACCCACTGGACGGGGCTGGATGTTGGGTACAACGCATGCATGGTGGGTCCCACTTGGGTGTACAACATGGATAAAAATACATACATCATAGGTGGGTCATACAATCAGGGGAGAGAAGAAAATGTGAGATGGAGGGGCCTCGCCATTATGGGTCCCTCAATACATGCATCATACATCATAAATTCATCAAGATGGGTCCCATGCATTACATGACCCTACATAAGAGAATTTAAGATGGGGATGTCATCCCTACCACAATTCAAGGGTCTAGATGACCCATCAATAGCATGGATTTAATTAAAACATTATGATGGGGTCTATAGGGATGGGCCATTGTCCACATTTAAAGGGTCAAGTAGGATCTCCACCATTGATTGGTGGGTCCTACATATCCCTAAGCAAGAAAATCAAAGAAAAATGGAAGATCTACCCTAAACATGACACTCACCTTAAATCTTGATCTTCTTCTTCCCCCAATAGGTTCCAATGCTCCAAGGGAAGAGATTCAATGGTTGGGATGTGGTTTGGAAGGTTGGATTAGGAGAAAAAGAGGGTGGAAGTTGCTGAATTTTTGAGAGATGGGTGGGACGTCCAAGCTCTTGCTAGGGAGAAATGAAGAAGAAAGAGGGAGGGAAAGAGAGATAAGAGAGAGATGTAATGATTGCTAGCTCTGTTAGCTAGGCAATAATGATTTGTGTAAGAAAGCATAGTTAGCAAGCCATCATAGCTTATAAGAAGCATAGGGCTATGGCTAGGGTAGGGTGGCTATAACTAGGGTGATGTTATCACCCTTATGATTACCTAGAGAATGGTGCCATATGGGATAGGTGGGTCCCGTAACGTGCAGTCCACGACCATAATAATGCGCGGGCCATGACTTATGATCTAAGCGTCGGATTGGTGCACGAGACGTAGCGTCAGAACCGCGGCGATGGTGCGGTCACAATGGCATAAGTCTCTGATTGAGTCGGCTCAGGTTTACAGGGTGCGACTTAAGGTCGCGCGCAAACGATATCTACAGGTCGCAGGTCCATGGAATTTGATCAGGAGGACCGCGGGATCCTACAGAATGGCGAGATGCTATGACACAGGCCTGACAAAAAATGCATTAGAAAATATGAGAAAAAAATAAGTGGGAGTTCAATTCCTGTTGGTCAAAAAGTCAACTTACCAACTCATGAGAGCACCTATCACTAAGAATATCTTAAACTACGTGAAGATTCTACAACATTAGTACCATGGAAATCGAATTCCCACTGGTCTAGTCTATAAAAGCAGATGTCATTTTCCTTATTTGAAAGGAGAAAAGGATTATATAAAAAAACCCAACAATTAAGGAGTGAGCTTGAGGAAGAAGGTGATAGGCTTGAAAAGGAGACCTTAAGAAGTCCTAGAGAGGGGGGGAGGGGTGAATAGGACTATGTCAAATAATCGAATAAAGTGCTGAATAATAAATAAATCGAAGATCTCAATTGCCCAAGTATTTAGACATTGATTCCAAATGATTCGTAAGATAACCTTCACCTAAAGTTTAGGCAGGATAACCTTATTTCTCAAAATTCTTTAAAATCTAAATCTCAAACTTTGCAAGAGTAAATAAAAATAAATATTACAATCATTCACTACATAAATAATAAAATCATTCACCACATAACACAGAGAATTATAGTGGTTCAGTGTGTCAACAACTGTTCTAAAACAATCACACTTACTCCACTCACAAAATTACTCTCCACGTAATCTTGGCTTTCACTATGAAAAAGGTTTTCTTAGGGTCACCTTAAAACCTGATACAATTCTTGTAATTTTACTGGGCTATCACAATCAAACCCCTCACTGAGATTTTCATGCTATCTCAAACAAAACCTACACTGAGATTTTCTACCTATCTCAGAAAAACCAAATAAAGAATTAAAGGTATACTTATCTTCACCATTGAAGATGTATCAGAAGCTATAGTTGAAGAACCTCTTTCTTGAATGTTGATTGTTCAATGTTCAGTCAGATAGAAAAAGGTTCAGGGTTCTATTGATTTTAATTAAGTTCAAACCAATAGCTATTGGAGTTAATTTTCTTAAATCTTAAAAGAAGAGTATATTTTACTCTCTTTAGAATCAGAACAGAAAGATTTGAGATTACGGGAATTAAACAAAAGCTATAAATAAAATTTATAAATACTATTCAATAGCTTGCTAATAACTGGAACTTCTCTCTCTTTCTTGCAAAAGAATTTTGATAATAATAAATGATATTTCGGATTGAGAGAGAACCTCAATTTATAGGCAAAGAAGTTGAATCTTCGACTAGCCCAAGGCAGTCTTTGACTAGTCGAAGAAAACCGGATTCGGTTCAATGGATTTCAAATTATGCTGGATAAGATTTATCTAAACTTTGACTGGTCCGAAGACTAGTTCGACTATTTGAAGTGCTTTGTTTGACTAGTCGAATTTGATCTTTGACTGGTCAAAGATCTAAAAATTTGAAAAATTGTTGTTGTTGGAGTTCAAGACGAATTATCTCAGGCTGGTCAAAGATCAAGCTTCAATTAGTCGAATTTGCAACCAAAATTCAGTTTTGCTTCGACTTGAACTTGGACTGGTCGAGAAAACTTAGACTAGTCAAACCAAACCTTAGGCTGGTCGAATTACAAGCAAACACAAGTATAAAAACCCAATTTAAATATTTTTTGAAAGCACCTAATCTTAAGGTCTTTCTAGGGTTTTATACTACCTGAGATATGTGAACTATCTGAACTTCTTTGTCTTGAACTTGATCACTGACTTCATCTTGACTTTTGAGCTTGATCTTATACTTGAAAATCAGCTGATCATTAGCTTGATCTTCTCTTGAGAATGTACCAGACTTGAGCTTGATCTTCTCTTGACCTTGAGCTTGATCTTTTCTTGATCTTCTCTTGACCTTGAGCTTGATCTTTTCTTGATCTTGGACTGGTCTTGAAGATCTCTTGTCAAGTTGTTTTGACTATGTGAAATTTGATAACTAAAGTGTGCTTTAATCATTTTAACACTTATAAGGCTCGAGCAAGTTTGCTTGGTGAGTCGAGCTAGCTTCGGGAGATTTTCTAAGTGATAAATGAGCTCAAGGAGTTTCCTCGGGAGAAGTTTAGAGATGCCGAAAGGCGATCAATTTTGAAGTTCTACAAGCTGAGTATAGTCAAAATCAAGGACATCCAATCATCTCTTTTGACATACGATTACACGATTTCCCTCCTTTCATCTCACATCTCCAAGAGTCTACATCAGCAACTTGCACATAACATTTGTCACATCTTAAATTCATTTTTTGGTGCTAATTCACCATAACCTAAATCTGAAGGTGACAACCTCCGTTTTACCTCGATTTTGGCCCCTAACACCCATACGCGAAGTTCCAAAAAAGGGATCCTACAAGGAGGATTTTTGACACAATTTTTTTTTTATTATAAAGGAGCATAACCACAAGTGCAATAAAACCAAAACATCATATTTCCATTATATATACTATTTTGTATAATGCTAAAAGATGAAAATATAAGATATATAAAAACCTCAAAAAGATAGGGCATTCATTCCAACCTCAATACTACCGATACACTCCATCTTAACTTGCAGTATAAACAAATGCGTATAAGCTTCTTATAAAGCTTAATAGAATGTGTGTGTGGGCACACACAATGCATATGACAGATATATTGCATTAATATCAATATCAGAGTAGGCCGTAAGATGGAGGGCCTAGATAATTTTAAGATTAAGATCTCTGTATATGTTAACCACCGGGTGTTATGACCCTAGGGTAGGTGTTTTTAAAACATGGTCGTAAATGTAATATTTGTAATGTAAATTCATTGAAGTTCGGCCAGCCCAACCTAACAAAATTCGGCCAAGTATACATCAACATTTTAATAAATTTGTTGCAAGTTCGGCCAGCCCAACTTTGGGTTCGACCAGCCTAACTGGGAATTGGGCCAGCCCGAAAGTTCATGGGTCAAGTTTCCAATAATAGATTTCTTTAGAATTTAGTGGGATTCGGCTAGCAGAACCCTGTATTCGGCCAACCAAAATTTGGATAAATCTTATCCTGCGCAATCTGAGAGTCGTTGGAATGAAATCGTTGGAATCTAGTCAGCCGAAATTTCCAAATCTTTTGGTTATAAATATAAGCATTCTCTCATTTATTTCTACAACGAAAATTAGAAAAAATTCTTTTCAAAGTCAGAGAGAAATTCAGGCCTTCCTTAAGCTATTTATGTGATAATTCTTATTCTTATTTAGCTTATTCTATTTTCTTTCTTAAGTTAGCTTTAAATGTATTTAAGAGAGTAATCTATACTCCACTTGAGAATTAACATAATTGAATATGTAGCATTGCTACATATTCATTTTCTGAAATACTTTAGATCCATGTACTCTTTCTGGTTGAGCGAATACTGCCTCCTCTACACTCAAGAAAGAAGATCATTGCTACAAGCTTCAATTGCATCTTTGAATCAACAATTGAAGATAAGTATGTTTTTCTGAGATAGCCCAAAAATCTCTGTGGGTTGATTTGTGATAGCCCGTGAAATCACAAAAGGGGTTTTATTATGGTGAGCTTATGAAAATCATAAGAACTGTATAAGGTTGTTAATGTGAACCTATGAAAATCTTAAAATCGTGAAAGCCAAAATTACAAGGGTAGTAAATTTGAGAGTGGAGTAGGTGTGGTTTTTTAAGCACCAAACCACTATAACCCCTTATACCTTATGGTGAATACTTATTATTTTTAGTGATGAATGTTATTTATTTCATTCTTTGTGGTGAATGTTATATTTATTTTATATTATCTTGCTAGTTTGAAAGATTGATTTTAAAGACATTCGTGAAATAAGGTTGTGCTTAATATTTTAGGTGAAGGTTGTCGTACGAATTATTTCGAATTAAGGTTTCAATACTTGAGCGATTGAGATTTTCTATTCCTTATATATTCTACTTTTATTTTGATTGTTTGACATTGTCCTATTCACCCCCTCTTTAAGACATCAATAACTCATCTTTTCATAAGGTTTATGGTTTACATGATTTAAAACTATTAGATAGTGAAATCCGGTACATTCATAGGGCTGAGTGTATGTACCGGGAGTGGAGTAAACACATACCCGAACCACTATAGTCTATATATCATTGTGTTTGTGATGCTTGATCTTTATTGTGTTTGCAATGATTCATGCAATGTTTAATTTATGCACACAAGATGTTTGATAAAATGCAGCTTCATATATTTCACTATCCTAGTTTTTTATTATGATTACTTGTTAATTAATCCTATTTATTAGTGCTTAGAAGTTAATATTTGCATTAAGTAAGATTAATATTTTTTTAAAAGTCCTATTCACCCTCCTTTGGGACACTTGGACATAATTATGTACTTCACTATTAACGGTTTACTGTAAATTCAATTGGTATCAGAGCGGGTTCCTCTTGATGGGTTTAACAACCTAGAGGAAGATCTTGACTGAAGTTGGAATTATGACTAAAGGAGAGGGAACATCGGTCTCTCGGCCACCTATTTTTATGGTTCAAATTATTTATACTAGAAAGCTAGGATGAACATATTCTTACAATCATTGGACTATGATGTTTGGGACATTGTTGAGACTAGATATGTGCCACCAATGGAACAAGTGATACTTGAAAATTGCACTACCATATCTTGACTAAAATTGAAGGCATTTTGGATTGACTGTGAGAAACAAAGGAAACCATGTGATGCCAAAGCGATGAATGCGATTTACAATGATATTTCATAAGAATAATTCAAGCAAATATGTATATGTGAAACCTCAAAACAAGAATGGGATTTATTGGAAACAACTCATGAGGGAACAAGAATGGTAAAATGCTCAAAGCTGCAGCTCTTGAAAGTCCAATTTGAAAATATAAAAATGGATGAACGTAAGATGTTCATGGGGTTTTACATAAAACTGAATGATATATGTAACTCCATGTGAGGACTTAGAGAGAGGGTTCCAGTGCTAAAAATCTGTAGGAAAATCTTGAGATCCTTATTGGAATGTTTTAACTTTAAAGTCACCACCATAGAAGAGTGTAGAGATATTGATGAAACGAAAGTAGAGGAACTTGTGGGCTCCCTACAAACTTTTAAGCTAAACTTTAAAACTCTCACAAAATCTAAACATAATGTCCTCAAAATCTCTAAAAATAAAGTTGAATCAGAATAGGACAGTGAAGAGGAAAATGTAGATGAGGAGGTGGCCCTTTTGGCCAAGTGGTTTAAAAAAATTCTTCAATAAGAACCTTGGAAGAACATTTAACAACAAGGGAAAACAACCTGACCATAAGTGACAAATAAGTAAATCTTTCCGAAGGTCCAAGGAGCCTCAGTGTTATAATTGTAAAAAGTATGACCATCTATCTACTGAGTGTCCTACAAAGAAATTAAAAGGAAAGGCTATGACAGCCACATGGGACGATACCAAAGACTCTGATTTAGAAATAAGTGAGTCTAAAAGTGATGGAGACAAAAAAATTTTGAAATTTCTTATAGCCTCTACTACTACGGTCATCCTAGATCTAAGGGACAATGAGAAGATAAATGAGCAGTAAACTGAAAAGGCCTCCTCAAAAGGAGGAGGAGAAGAATAAGAAAAAGATGACGTTCATGATGCATATGATCAGCTCTACACTCACAGTTTAAGCATCTATAGAAAGCTTGGGCAAGCCAACTCAAAAGTCACCACCATCGAAGAGGATTTATATAAATATGTAATTGCAATATGCTATATATAGTGTAGTCCACAAGTGTTGTTTACTAAATATCGAAATTTACCTTGAATTATTGGTGACCTTAAAATGAATTAAATGGAATTGGGTTATAGGCTTACCACCTTTGTGAATTACAGTTCCTTGTTGGTTGCCTTGCTGGCTTGGTGTGGGTGGAATCCCACTTGTGCCTTGTTGACTTGCCTTGTCAGCTTTTGTTGGGAGGAACTGGCTGTGAATTTATATAGTTGGGGTTGTAAGGCCTACTTATTGGATTAATTTTGACCACTAGTTGTAAAGGTTTACTAAATGATTATTTACAAATCAAATTAGTAAAGGTTGGATTAATCATGCATTTATGATACTTAGGCGTTATCGGGTGGTTAATCCAGATGTTATGGACGCAGTATACCTTGAGTACTTTTACGGGCTCTTGGACCATTATTCGAATGACACATTTTCTGTGGGCTCGGTGAACTATTTGAAAGACCTAATCCTTTGAGCCAGGTCAACTGTTTGAAAGACTTGCCTCTTGTAACATAAGCTGAGTCGACTATTTGAAAGACCAGTCTCTTGTTACTTTATGAATGGGTCAACTATTTAAAAGACCCATTCACTTGCATTTGGTCTGGTTGAATGTGCATCTCTAGTGCGAAGAACATTCATACATTTAAATAGGACACATTATAAACTATGGCTATTTGTATATCTTTCTTAAAAATATACTTGATTAATATGTCAATTATGTAATCTTGATGAGACTTATCATTGAATTGACCACTCATCATTTGTTCTGCAATTGTACCCAAACGTACAGGTAGTGCAGGGTTAGTCGTGGCGAGTTTTAGCTTAGGGATGTCCTGAGAGGAGTTTTTGGGAGTTAGTTGTTGTGGAGACTTGCTGCAGCTGCTAACCTGCGGACCCACCAATAATTTTATTTCTTTCCTCTTTTGTGGGTTCTGTATTCGTGCATTTGGATATTGTAGATGTTTCAGTCTCAAACTGTAGGACCCATTTGGAATGATATACTTTTATAAATTTTTTTGGATATTGGCTTCGTTGAAATAGTTACAGTTATCTTCGATTATCTTTAATTTTGTTATTAACTTTACGTTACTTTGATTTATTTTGTATATGGGATGAATGTTAATTTGACTAAGTATACACGGTTTCCTTACGTGCAACATTCCTAAGAAATACTCGAGTTTGCGCGGCTAGAGCATCATTCTTAAATAGTGAAAGTAGGGCATTGTCAGTGTTGGTGCCAATGCACTCGACTGTTTTAGTGTTAACACCCTAAGACTTGAGATCTAAGCCTTTGTACCTGGGTGCCGGGTTTCGAGGTGACAAAGTTGGTATCAAAGCTAAGTATTGAGATAACCGCGGCCTTGGGAATGAGGCTTATCCAAACCACAATAACCAAATGTTGGGATGTAGAACATGAGGAAATTAACCTTAGATACGAACCCTAGGATTAGGGAAACCTGAAATCGTACGTTCCCGTGAGAAGTCTTGGGATGAACTGTCAAATATGAGAAGGAAACTTAGGTTCTGTGGGAAATTGTTGTTAGTTAAGCTAGGGCTAGATCGAACCCGAATGCTCCCTTGAGCATTCGTTAGGATCGCCAGTGAGTCTGAAATCTATGCTTAGGTTTGAGGGTACGAAGGTGTCCATTGCGCTACCCGTGAAACCTAACCCCTCATTACAAATGACTTACAATTAGGTGAGTTATTCTATCCCCTAGAAGGGAAGATCTCTCATCGAGCTAACTTAGGGTCCGATAAGTAGAAATGATTAGAGGATGGATCACCCCTCCTCCGAAGGATGTCTGTCCCCTAGATTGAATTACTAAACCTTGCATGCTTCATGTGGTGAAAGTGAGAAACTATATGATATTTCACGGGGGTTTGGAAAAGTCAAAACAACAGATGTATGGAACTATTTAAGTGAAATGTATGCATTTTGAATAGAGTTTAAAATCTTGGCGATTGTTAATGGACTCACTACTCTAATCAAGTATTAGACCAGAATTTACCAAGATTAAGAATCGGTGCCAATGAACTAACTGGTCGGCCAGGCAGGAAGTTGGTATGTCAAATTCAAACTTGTTGTACCTGTCCTTCCATGTTAGCGCAAACTCTAGAAACGGAAAATTTTGTATATACACCCTTGGAAAATTTCAAAGGTACCGAACTTGATTAGAAGATGTGCCTATGATCGTAAGTAACTGGGTGTCCACCCAGTGATCCACCAGAAGTACAGTTTGGCCGCCTAATTTTTCCCCAAGACGTAGCCTTATCACCTTGAACAATCCCCACTTAGGTGATATATACCACCCTTAGGATGGAAAAACTTAATTACACACCTTAGGCCTATGCAATCGAAACGAAAGAGAGGTAGACCTTCTTAGGTCTGTTAGTCTGGGTCAGTTTTTATTGATCCGACTGATAGTTGCTTGTTGATCTGATTAACACTTGTCATCGATCTGACCGATGATGCGATTTTAAACATAAAAACCCTAGCATGATTTTCATTTCTTACTTCCTCTTTCCATTTCTCTTGTTCCTTATCTCCATTTTCTCCCTCTTTTCGACCCTTGCTTCCCAATCTCTTGATTCTGTAAAAAATCCATCCAGAAATCTTCTCCATTTAGTGACATTTCTTCTATTTTCCATTTTTCCTTTAACCTGAATCACTAAAAAATGACTCAACCCCCACTCTTTGACTTAACAAGAGCTTTCGGTCAAAGCTCGGCATGATGCTGGCCCTTTATCGTCCATACACCCCAAATCCCTTTGGCGACGTGGTTGTTGCTGGATCCACGAGTCATCCCCTTCATATTCCTCTGATTTCCTACCCAGTGAAGAGATGGAAAAACTTAAGGCTCGATGGAGTGGTTCACGTCTCGTTTCGTAGTGTGCGAGCACCAATTTCTAATAAATTGCCTCTGAGGGTTTGATGTGTATGAGCTCCTCATCCAGGTGGGGTGGGACCCCATCCTATCATTAGGTCTCATGTACAAGGGCCTAGTCTGGTCATTCTTTGCTAGGTGTTTGAAGATGACCATGAGCTCACCTAGCTTCGATGTTCGGTATGGTGGTAGGGTTATGCATGTGACTCCAACCACTATTAGTTAGTGTGGTAGGGTTATGCATGTGACCCCAACCACTATTAGTCAGTTGATCGAGGTTTCACTAACTAGAATTGACTTTCCCGAGTCTGATTTGGCTTCCCATGTCTAGAGGGAGGTGTGGACTTGCTTCTTGTGCAGCGACCACAACATCAAATGATACAAAGGCAATGCCCTATGGGTGTCGAATATGACTCCCGAGTATCGCATTCTCCACTTGGTCCTCATCACCACATGCTCAAGTAATTGAACAAACCTGACCCGTTCATGGTGGAGAAGCTATACAAGGTTGGTCACGATCAATAACTTTGCCTCCCTATGGTGATTGTGTGTCAAATTATGTCAATATTGTCATCAATCTATTCATCTCTCTTGCTATTTGGCCACCTCATTTGCTTGTTGGTGTGTCGATATGGATTTTCGGAGCCCTATGCGCACCTTGTCCCAATAAAGTTGATTAATTAGAAGAACATCTGAAAGACGAATTTGTCTCTTCAGCAAGAACCTGCATTGCCACAGGAGCCTGCCCCGCCATCTTCAAAGGGTGGATTATCTTCTTCTTCATCTTCCTCTTCCTTGTCTGATCATGCTCCGTCCACTGGACAATCGCAGTGGGGCACCCAGGCCCGATTAACCTTGATTAAGGAGAGGTAGGCCGTATAGAGGAAGGACAGTCGTGCATAGAGCGATCGCAACGGAAGATCTATTGCTTCCTTTGGAGCCTGACATCTTATTTCCACTTACAAGGGCATGTTGTTTCTTCCCGATAAGCTCTGGTTAGATGACTGGTTGTTATTAGTATACATGATTGTCGGTCTTTAAGTTCTGATTATGTTGTTTGGTCATGCCCACCATGTATTCTTGAGCATGGTAGGGTGATTGTTCACATTCGCTAGATTTCTATTTTTTTTTTATGACTCGTATAGATTTATGTAATTATAGCTTCGCCATTTCAATTGTTTTAAGAACTTTCGTTACATCTGTTTCCTTTGTCCTCATATGATTAATAGATATCTTGTTGCATGTTCTTGCTTTTGTAGACATAGTCTAACTGGAGAGTCGTATTCCTTATGTATTTGTTTTGGTATGATACTTGTTAGCTTGATGTTCTCACATGTAGGATTTTGTCATCCCCTAATAAGTAGCAAAGATATGTATGTGGGATCCTTAAGAGGCAATTATTCTAAGGGGGTAAATTGCGCTGAACCGAATTGAAAAAGGCGAACTAAATAGTCCTAGAGGGGGGGTGAATAAGACTCTGCCAAATAAAAACTTAAAGTACTGAAATAATAAATAAATTAGAAATCTCAATAGCACTAGTATTGAAAAATTGATTCAAACTTAGTTCGTTGGACAACCTTCATAAAAAACAATGTTTTATGCAGGACAACTTTATTTCACGAACGTTTTTAAGGATCAAGACTTCAAACCAAGCAAGATATAATAAAGCTATCTATTACAAACACTCACCACTAGTATAGAAATAAAATTATAATCATTCACTACTAGTGTAGAAATAAAATTACAATCATTCACCACAGATACAAAAATTAAACATTCATCACAACACCAGGAGTTATAGTGGTTCGGTGTGTACACCAACTGTTCTCAAACAGCCACACCTACTCCACTCCCAATAATCACAACTCACGTGATATTGGCTTTCACTAAAACCAAGGTTTTCACAGGTTCACCTTAAAACCTTATACAATTGTGATTTTAGAAGGGCTATCACAAATAAAAACCTCTTTCTGAGATTTTCGCTATCTAAAAAAAATGAAAATACAAAGATAGATTGTACTTATCTTCACCTTGAAGACGTATCTCTTGATGTAGCCTGTAGAACCGCTTCTCTTGAAGTAGATTGTTCAATGTCCAGTCACATGAACAAGGATTCTAGGTTCTAAATAGATTTTAAATCGATTCAAACTAGAGACTACTTATTTGAATTCCTCTAGATCTCAAAGTAAAGTATTGTAACGCCCTGAAAATCAGGGGTTGAGTAGCAACTCAACTCTCGAGTTCCAAAACATCACTTATGCAACATATATTCTTATGATTAAATGTTGTCTGTGTTAGTGTATTAATCATGAGTGGGGTTATACCAAAATAGTATTTCATATTCCAGATCAATTTATATAAAGCAAGCGGAAGACTGAAAGATGTATATAAATGTATATGAGCCAAAAAGGATCACTATCGGTTTCCAGAGTATGAACACATCACTGAGTCACCATATACATGTAATAGTTAAAGAGTCAAAATGTCAAAAATAGATCAACTACAATGATAAGCCCTGTAGCCCCACCGAACAGGACGGCCTAAGCAAAACTGCCGGAGAACTGCATATACGAGAACGCATCCTAATCGCCATAGTAATCAGGCTCCGCCTCCTGGGTCGCATTGTCATTTGCAACTAAGACAGAGTCTGGTGGGTGTTCAGAACACCGTCCTAGAACGTTGGAGTGAGTGATCAACTCAGTGGAATCATAGAGCAAAGGTTAACATGTTATCAACTGAGTCAAATGGTAATGATAAAGCAGACATATCAGACATTCCTAGATACTCTTATTAATGTAAGGATGAAATGTATTCATGATGCATGCCCTTGCCTACACTCCCTCCTGCGACACTATCTTACGGTCGCGGTATGCTTTCTTCCCTCTGTGCTCTTCAACCCGGGGCACATGCAGTGTGATGTTATGAGCATGATTACCAAGTTCTTATTAGTCCCTTTCATACAGCAGGATTGAGAAATTAAGATACCTCCCTTATATCATTTTCCAAACAATGATCCATTCTAGGGTCGTCAGTCCCAACAAATCTCATATGATGTTATGGTTCTAGGTCACTACAAAGGGCTCGTCATTTGATTAGTGCAGGCCTAGTTTATATTCTAGTTACTACGGAAAGGCTCATCGCCTCATCGCAGTCTCAGAGTATGCTCGAGGTCACTACAAAGGGCTCGTCACCTGATCAGTGTAGGCCGACAGCTCGAATACAGTGTCTCATACCATCGTATTCAGCTCACGAGGCGGTGTTGCTCACTGGTCACTACGGGGAGGCTCGTCGCCCCGGCTTAGGCCGACAGCTCGACTACAGTGTCTCATACCACCATGTCCGGCTTATGAGTCTTAGCGGATGGAGGTACCAAGGTTAATGGGGTTTCCACTGGTGAGTTTGGTACCTTAGGTTCAAGCAGGAGTGTCCATACATAGTGAACATACATCAGGTCAATCGGCTTATTTGACGAGCTAGACTATTATGAGCGCACCTTAAGTTAATCGACATGAAGTACGTAAACACTCCATGTGGCCTAACCACTGTCGACCACTCTAGTACGGCTCGGGTTCGTCAAACATGTCCTACGTGGTGAATAAATCTTAGCCACGAACTCAAAGCCTGTTACCGATTACCTGGACTATAGCATAGCCCCATACACATTCAACCTTAACCAATAAACAGGTGAAGTAGTCAGAACAGGAGTAACCAAGTATTCCAATCATATTATCGAGCATGTTATAAGATGCAACATAAACAATAATCCATACACATGCCTTTCACACGTAAAGCGAGAAAACTAAACAACTTGCATGGAGGAAATCATACACATCCCTAAGGTAGTTGAGAATCCTATCTTAACACCCACCTAAAGCACTATCTCCTAAGTACTTATACAAGCATTTTCACAAACACCTAGACTACACTTATTAGCTTACATAACATAAGTTGGCCTAAATATATATTAGGGCGAATCCTTTCGCCAAGGAGTTGTTACACGCATAACTAGTATATACACACGATAATTAATTATGGAAAACATACTTTCAAATTTCATACGTATATGGTACTTTCTACAAATACAAAGAATACGCTAAACTCCACATAGTTCATATATAACTGAAACGCAAGACAGACATCGTATTTTGCATATGAAATAATATCCACGTTAGGAATTTATCATTAACTGATATTGAAAGCTTTGAAAACTATAACCTATACGTCTATAGTCTGCACTTTATGCCATAGAAGCGTAACGAATTCAATAGAGACTCTAAGTCTTCGTCAACGATGGAATGACAACCTATAGCACGAGTTAAGTCAGCTATTTCGCTACTTGTAATAATTGAAACCCTAGAATAGATTAGGGTTAGTTTTTCTTACCTAAGAACGAAGTCAGAATCGCCAGAATAGCTATTTGGTAGTGATGGACAAGCACGTAGAATAGTAGGAACAATTCTCCAGAACCACTCCCTCTCTTTCACTTACTTTCTCTCTCTTTCCTTCTCTTTCTTCTTTCTTCTCTCCTTAGGGTTTCTCAAATTCGTAGGTATGGGATAGGAGAGGGTTTAAAGCCCTTATATAGGCTCTTTTCTGAACTCAATGGCCCCAGGGTCAAGGTATACTTAGGTTATAACCAAAACTTATCTGTTTCGGCTTAACGGAGCACTTCCGGAGCCTCTTTTTCCCCGTGCGGTTGGACTTAAGCTCTCTGACAGTGGATGTATGTCAGGTTAAATTTTTAGTCTGATCGGATTTCCAAATCGACCGTGGCGGACCAGTTTCAGTTCAATGGTCATCGGCACTCGATCAGGGTCACAGGCACACTGCCATATATGGAAAATTTCCCCTGATCCGAGGGTGTATTTGGGTCAGATTCTGATGGTCTGAATCCTTATTTTTTAGTCCGCAAGTAACACGACTCAGTTTACTTAAATTCGAATTTATTTTCTAAAGATATTTATATTTCTCACACACTTCACTCCGGGTCTAAGTTATGCATTTCTGGACACAATTAGGACTTGATTTCTGAGGTGGTAGTCAAGTCCAACTAAGCGGTCATAATGGTATGGTTTCACGGTTGTCGGACTTTCGACGTGTGGTCTAAGTCTAATATGGAGTTTCAATGTGCTTCAGAGAACAACCGGGTATAGAGTTTGATCCTAGATTTTAAGGTAACCTAGCATCAATGATTCTACAAGTTTTGGGTCTTACAGATCGTATTTAAAGTGATTAGTGCTAATTCCACAAGTAAACTAGTTTAGCACTAGTTAATTCTCGTCTAATTTCTAAAGGATTTGGTCTTGAGTGATTTATGCCTGAGGTGTTACTCGGGTCTTTGTACGAAATTTTTCGAGTCATTACAATCTACCCCCCTTAAAGAAAAATTTTGTCCTTGAAATTAGTGCCTGTTCGTACTCCTCGAGAAGCTGATGGTAGTTCTTACAGACTCGGGTTGTCTCCCAAGTAGCCTCTTCCTCAGTGTGATGCGTTTACAATACTTTCACAAGTGGGATGACCTTGCTACGCAACACCTGCTCCTTCCTGTCTAGAATACGCATCGGTCGCAGTACATATGTAGTGTCCTCACTCAACTGCACCTGTTCCCATTTGATAATGTGGGAAGGATCAGGGACATACTTCTTCAGCATCGAAACATGAAATACGTTGTATACGCCAGCAAGTGATGTGGGCAAAGCCAAGAGATAAGCCACTACACCTAGTTGGTCTAATATCTAGAATGGGCCAATGAACCGCAGCGTAAGTTTCCCTTTCTTGCCAAACCGAAGGACTCCCTTCATAGGGAAAACTCTAAGAAACATATGATCTCCAATTTTGAACTCCAACGGTCGCCGCCTCGTATCGGAGTAGCTCTTCTATCTACTCTGCGCTGTAAGAAGTCGACGCTTGATAATGTCGATCTTCTCTGAGGTCGCCTGTACTAACTCTGGGCCAATCAAATTGCGCTCGCCAACCTCTGCCCAGCAATACGGTGCTCGACAGGGGCACCCATACAAGGCCTCATACGGAGCCATGCCAATACTCGCTTGAAAGCTGTTATTGTAGGCGAACTCTGCATATGGAAGACAATCATCCCAACTGTCCTTAAAGTCCAAAACACAAGCTCGTAGCATATCTTCTAAAATCTGGTCCATCCGTTCCGTCTGCCCGTTGGTCTGTGGGTGGAATGCGGTGCTAAACTTCAGCTTCACACCCATCGCTTCCTAGAGGCAAGTCCAGAAGATAAATGTGAATCACGTGTCTCAGTCCGACACCATCTTCAAAAGAACTCCATGCAGATGTACAATGTCCCTCATATACAGCCTAACCAACTTGTCTGCGGAATTTGTGACTTTAATGGAAGGAAGTGAGTCGATTTTGTTAACCGGTCCACGATCACCCAAATAGAGTCATAACCCTTCCTCGTCTTCGGTAGCCCCGAGATGAAGTCCATAGAGATGAAGTCCCACTTCCATTAAGCTATGGGCATGGGCTGAAGGAGTACAGGAGGTCGGCGATGCTCTGCCTTGACCTGCTGACATGTGAGACAACGGGACACATAATCTGTGATATGGACCTTCATATTGTCTCACCAATACAACCTCTTCATATCTTGATATATCTTTGTGCTACCAGGATGCATCGCAAGCTTCGAACTGTGAGCTGCCTGGAGAACTTCTCGTCTCAAGTCAGGAACGTTTGGGACACATAGGCAGCCAAGGTAATGCAAGCCCCCATTCATATCAACACTCTACTCGGCATCCTCGTCCTCGCTAGCCAGCTTTCTAAACTCAACCATTTTCTCATTGTCTTTCTGGGCTGCAATTATTCGGTCATCAATAAGTGGCCGCAACCGAATGTATGCGACGCACTCGAAAAAATCCATTTTTCTGCATTTTGAACTTAAACTAGTCAAAAGTATCTTAGACTGGTCGAGCCACAGCTTAGACTAGTTAAAGCTAGGTCTAGACTAGTCGAAGATTAGTCTATATTAAGCATAAAAACCCATATATGATTATGTTTTGAAAGGACCTAAGCCTAAGGTCTTTCTAGGGTCAATTATACATGAAAAAATTGACATGAAGTAATTTGAACTTTTTTTGAGCTTCTAGTTGAATCTTCAATAGAGCTTGAAGATAGAGCTTGATCTTTTATTAGAATTGAAGTAAAATTTATCTTAAAGGTGAACTTTCCATCTTGATCTACTTCTTGACTTAAACTTCAGAAAGGTCTTAATCTTTGTAAAAAGTATATCTTGAAGTCATGTCATGAACTTTTCATTTTGATCACTTGAAGTTACTTCTTGAACTTTTCATCTTGATTCACATTGTGTGAACCACATCATAAGCTGTTTTGTCTCATCGAAATTTGACAAATAAGAGTGTGCTTTATACATTATAGCACTTAAAAGCTCCCCCTTTTTCAAATTCGTGATAAAACGCTTAACATAACAACATTCATACAGACAGCTTAATTCCTAAGTTGTAGAAGATGCAGCTCTATTGAATGAGCAAAATTTTAACTCCCCTGCAATATGAGATTATCCCTATGATATGACAAATAATACAATTCCAATACAAAACTCCCAACAACCATCCATATATCAACATTCAATATAATGCATAACTTCATTGATTTTACTTATCAAATTAGAAATGTCTCCCCCCTTTTTGTCACAAATTGACAAAGGGAAGAATACTCATGTGATAAACCACATCAGAAATAGTAGACCAATAAGAGGAAAATGCATAGAGAATGACAATTAAGAGTTAATATAAAGTCATCAACAAGGATTAAAATAGGAGTTTGAGAGAGTTATCGTCCAACACAATTAGTATAAAGTTATACAGCCCAAGCATAAAATAACATCAACCTAATCGGATCCAGAAGAAGAGGATGGAGGAGGTATAGATGGGTCGTTCTGGTGAAGTCCTCTAATAATGCGATGAAAGTATTTTTGCATATATTTCATGGAAGATTTATGACTTTCAACCAGATTGTCCTATGATACCTTCAACTCAACCACCTTCTCTTCTAATGACTTGAGCTGATCATCAACCTGAGATAGTTGATAGTCAGGATCGGCTTCATCATTCGATTCCATCTTTGCAAAGATATCATCCATAGATGTGTCCTCAAGTAATGGTGCGTCTGCCTCTTCTTCTTCATCCTCATCTCTTTGGCCGGGAAGGTATGCCAGGTTCATCTTATTAATATTCATATTATCAAATGGGAGAGCAGACTCGGGCGCATCGGTCGATGGAATAACAACGTTGCAATGGATGGCAATAGTTGTCATGAGATATGTAAAACGTATAAAATCATGACCCGAATGAATATGAAATTGGATAATCAAGTAGCATATCAATGATGGAAGATAGATAGGAATGCCAGAAGCAACGACGTGAAGGACACGAGTCATAAAGGGAGTAAGTTTAGATTTATTCCCAAAACGAGGATACATATTTGATATAAAAATACGATGAAGTACCCTGAATCTTGGAATCATCTGGGTGGCATGGAGGGCATTACCAGAACTCCAATCAACATTAAATCTACATAACTTGCAAGTAATTTTCCTGAGATCAGGCAATGGGTAGGCCTTCATCATTCATATTCATATCAAGCAATCCTGAGATCAAGTGCTTATTAACTGGAACTGTCCCTTCTCTAAAATTAATAAAGAATGTTAGGTTATCAAGAGAACTTTCTTATTGATGCGTACATCCCTTGAGCTATGGAGCGGTATGCTGTTCCTCTCCAACCCAAAATGTTATCCTAACCAATGCAGAAAGGATAGGCAAGAGTTTGAATGGAGCAATGTGATCAATATTCAGTCCTTTCTATAAGAATATCTTTAGAGTGGAGGTCCCTTACATGCACTGAATCTTCTTCGAGAGCTCTCAGGGTTCTCACCCTAACTGGAGTCGTCCGAGCAGAGGAGCCGCTAGGGCCCTTATGTGTAGTCTTCCTCTTAGACCGATGCTCCATGTAGAGTTTGCAAAAGAAGATATCAACGATGTGTTTGGCTTAAATCAGATTTTTACCCAAAAGTCCTCTATGAAAAGGAAGTAAATCTCAAATCAATCACAAAATGAAGAATAACTAGCAAGAAGGAACCTAAATCTAGAAAGAAATCGAAAATAAATCACTTATTAAGACTCTATGGAGATGGGTTCGGCGAGTTGAGCCAAGGCTAGTCGAGGAAGAAGGGTGAAATGAGAAAGAAAAAGAGATTTTCCCTCTTTTAAGAGGCCCACCCTCGTACTTCGATCGGTCGAGTATGGTCCTCGACCTGTCGAAGCTCGACTGGTCGAGGACGTGCTCGATCGGTCGTGCAGTTAGAAAATTTCATATACATTTTCTTTTAAAAATTTCAAATTTATATGTTTTGCATTTTGTTTTAAAATTATAAACATACAAATAATAACAATGCATAAACAACATGATTTAATTAATTAAAAGTACACAGACCAATATCATGTTTTAATTTTGAATATCTATTCCTATCAAGCAGTTTGGTCATAATGTCCTCAAGCTACTTTTCCATTTGAATGTATTCTAATGAAATACTCTTATCCTCAACTAATTCTCGAATGAAATGATATTGAATGTCAATATATTTCGTACGAGAATGTTGAATGAGATTTTTTGAAATATTAATAATGATTGAGTTATCACAATATAGTATTATTGTATCTTGCACAATCCCATAATCAGCTAACATCCTTTTCATCTGAATCAATTGGATGTTAGCATTGCTAGCTGTAATATATTCAGCTTCAACAATTGAGAGAGATTCAAAGTTTTGTTTCCTGCTGAGCCAGGAAACTAAACAATTCCCTATGTAGAAACATCCACCATTGGTAGATTTTCTATCGTTGATGTTTTTTGCCCAATCAGCATCGGTATATCCGACAAGTTGTACATTTGTATCATGCGGATACCAAAGACCAAAATTAGCTGTATTTGCTACATATCGAATTATCCATTTAACAACAATTAGATGAGATTCCTTAGGGTTAGACTAATAACTGGCACATATTCCAACGCTAAAAGTAATATCAGGTCTACTAGTAGTTAAGTATAGAAGACTACCAATCATGCTTCAATATAAACGAGAGTCTATACTTTTATTTGTTTCATCCTTAGAAAGTTTGAGAGTTGTACTCATAAGAGTATTAAATTTTTTTCCATTCTCAAACCTAAATTTCTTTACTAAACTCAAAACATATTTGGTTTAAGAGATGAATATTCCATCTTCCTGTTGCTTTACTTGTAATCCAAGAAAGTAATTTAATTCTCCAACCATACTCATTTTAAACTTGGATTTCAATAGTTCTGCAAACCCAACAGACAAGTTAGAGCATGTAGATCCATAAATAATATGATCAATGTAGATCTGTACAATCAATATATGTTCATTATATCTTTTGACAAATAAAGTTTTATCAACGCTTCCCATGATAAAGTTCTGACTAAGCAAAAATTTTGTCAACTTTTCGTACTATGCCCTGGGACCTTTTTTTAATCGATAAAATGCATTTTAAAGATGATTACATGATCTGAGAGTTTAGGGTCCTCAAAACCCTTAGGTTGTTTAACGTATACCTCTTCATGTAAATCACTATTTATAAATGCACTTTTAACATCCATTTGATATATCTTGAATTTTTTATAGCAAGCAATTGAAATAAATAATCTAATGGATTCAAGGCGTGCAATCAGTGTAAAGGTTTCATCGTAGTCAATTCCTTCTATCTAAGTGTAGCCTTGTATAACCAGTCGAGCCTCGTTTCTAATGATATTTCCCATTTCATAATATTTGTTCCTAAAAATCCATTTGGTTTCGATTCTATGTTTATCAGAAGGTTTAGGAACCAAATACTAAATATCATTTCTAACAAACTGATTTAACTCTTCTTGCATAGTCAAAATCCAACTTTCATAGGCAAGTGCTTCATTTACATTTGTCGGTTCAATTTGGCAAGTGAAGCAGATGTAATTACAAATGTTTTCTTGTCTGAACACCAGTACGAGGGTTACTTAATATCTAATAAGTCAGATGGTCTTTGACTGATTTTAATTCAGAATTATCTGATTTAGATGAAGAGTCAGGTTTGTTGATAATGTTGACTTCATCATCATCTTGACTTGGTGTGGGTGTGGTGATCGTCAATTACAATGTTAATAGATTCCTGAATCACTTTTGTTCTTTTATTAAGAACATGATATGCTCGACTATTTAGAGCATAACCCAAGAATGTTCCCTCATCACTCGTTGCTTCGAATTTTCCTAAAATTTCTCAGTCACGTAAAAATGTAACATTTACTTCTAAAAGTTTGAAAGTATTTAACAGTTGGCTTCTTATTAAACCATAGCTCATAGGTTATTTTATCTTTTGCTTTTCTAATGTACACACGATTTATAATGTAGCAACCAGTATTAATAACTTCAGCCCATAAGTTTTTCGGTAAATTCATGCTATTTAACATTACATTGGTCATATCCTGTAACACTCTATTCTTTCTTTTAATAACCTCATTCTATTGAAGTGTTTTAGGAGCTGAGAACTCATGTGATATACCATGGTCTGTACAATACTTCTTAAAACTGTTATTTTCAAACTCAGTACCATGATCGCTTCTGATCTTGATCACATGAACCTCTTTTTCAGTCTAAATTCATTTTAGAATTCTTCTAACTTCATCAAGAGTTTTAGATTTTTCTCTCAAGAAGGCTACCCAAGTATATTTGGTAAAATCATCTACAATAACCAGAAAATACTTCTTTTCACCTCTACTCTCCGTTCTCGTTGGTCCTACTAAATCTATATGGAGTAGTTCAAGAGGTTTGGATGTGGCTAAGGAGTTCACTTTCTTGTGACTACTCCTAATTTGATTGCCAATCTGACATGTGTCACAAATCTTTTCTACCTTTTTTAATTTGGGTAAGCCACGAATATGATATCTCTTGCTCAAGCTATAAAGATTTCTAAAGTTGACATGTCCAAGACGTTTATGCTATAGTTCTATCTCGTCTGTTTGGACCATGTAACATGAAAAATTAGAAGAGCATGAGTCATTAATAATATAGCAATTCTTAGAAGTCCTACGACCATTTAATATCACACTTCCTTTCTCATTTGATATCTCACATCCGTGATTTGTAAATTTCATGCTATGTTTGTTATCGTAGATTTTAGATATACTTAGGAGGTTATGTTTTAGACCTTCAACATACAGTACATTCTCAAAAGGAGGGAGATTAGAGAGTTAAACGATACATTGGCATATGATTCTACAGTTGCTTCCATCACCGAAGGTAATTGAGCCGTCGTTTACTTCTCTGAAGTTGGTGAATATTGCTTTGTCACCTGTCATATGCCTTGAACATCCACTGTCCAGGTACCATTTTGAATGACTAGTGGCTTTGAAGGTTGTGTGGGCAACAAGACATGTAACCTTTGGAACCCATTTCAATATGGTTTTAGGTCTAGGAGTTTTATTGGATTTTCTCCATTTTTGGAAGTTGGAATTACTCCATTGTCTATTAACTCCGATTTCATTTGAGTTAGGTTTAAGAAGCTCTTTCAGTAAGTCCACTATTTTTTCAGTTAAAGGAGGTTTATTAAATCTTTGATTTTTATAGCTGATAGTATTAGAATTAATTTTAGAAACTTGAAAAGATTTTGGATTTTTAAAATCATTTCGACTAAAATTTCTCAAGTTCTTACCTTTAAAGTTTGAGGATTCTCCTTTTACAAATATAGGAGATAAATTTTTTTTTTTTTCTGAGAGTTATCTTTGATATAACCCAGACCTGATTTATCATCACATTTTTCTGGATGATGATAATAATTATTCTAATTTTGGGTCTCCGTGTGTATATCTCCAAGTATCTTTATAACTCAAAAGGGAAGAAACTTCAAGTTTTAGATTCTCATTTTCAGTTCTGAGTTTTTCCAACTCTGATGTTTTGAAATTTAAGTCTAGTTTTACTTTTTAAAACAATCTAAAAGATGAGATTTTTTTTTAAAATATTATTTTCAAGTTCTTCTTTTAACATAAGATATTTTTCTCTTTGAATTTTTAGTTTGACAACAATTTTGTGACTTTCCCTGTATAAGGCATTATAAGCGTCTTGAAGATCATCCTCATTCTTATTTTCAGGGTCACTCCTGAGATTATCATAATCAGATAAGTTACAGCTATCTGAGGAGGTGACTCGGCTATAGTCATCGGGGCTTTCACTTCATTTGAATTTTCTTGTTCTGATTCATCTAAACTTAGAAGATCTTTCAGAGTCGGATGATTCGTCCTAAGTAACTATCATGCCCTTTCTTTTCTTTTTTTTATCTATCCCTTTTAGGACATTTATTCACCAAATGGCCGTATTCATGGCAATTGAAACATTGACTGTCTTTTAGAGATTTCCAAGATTTAGATTTTCCTTTTCTTTTGTCAGATGGTTTTTGAGAATCAGACTTTTTCTTGTTTTTGAAAATTCTGTAAAATTTTTTAGCAAATAAAGCCATATCATCTTTTGTATCTTCAACATCAGAATTAACACAGTTATCCTTTGAAATAGATTTAGATAATTTAAAAGTAATGGACTTACCTTTAGGAGCTTTAAAATTCAGCTCATACGTTTGGAGAGAACCAACTAACTCCTCAACCTTCATTTAATCAGTATCTCTTAATTCCTGGATGACGGTTACTTTGGAATTGAATCTCTCAGGAAAAGATCGCAGTATTTTAGCATAAACCTTGCTTTATGGGATTCCATTTCCTAGGCCCCACATGGAATTTACTATATCATTTAGTTTCGTATAGAAGTCCATGAAAATTTCATTTTCTTCCATACGTATGTCCTCAAATTTAGTAGAGGATTTGAACTTTAGATTTCTTAATAATAGAAGTTCCTTCATGTGTCATCTCAAGAATATCCCAGGCTTGTTTTGCTGTATCACATGAAATAATTCTCTTGAATTCATCAGATGATAGAGCATAAGTTATGACATTTAAGGCCTTAGCATTTGCATTGCTTTCGCTTTTCTAAGGTGTAGTCCATAAATACAATGTAGTTTCTTTTATAAATTTAGTTCCATCACTACCTAGAACTTCAGACATAGGAGGTTCCATTTGGTTATAGTGGTTTGGCACACGCTTTCATCTAAGGATTTTAGAAAAATTTATATTCTACCTTTCCAGTATGCATAGTTAGAGCCATCAAAAGGTGGTGGCCTGGTAATAGATAAGCTATCGAAATTTGACATAATGAAAGCTCTAAATCTTTAAACTTAATGAACTTAATCCAAAAATATGAGCAATTTAGCTTTGATACCACTTTAAAAAGGTGAGCTAAACATTCCTGAAGGTGGGGTGAATAAGACTATGCCTAATAAAAACTTAAGGTACTGAAATAATAAATAAATCAGAATAAATCAGAAATCTCAATAGCATTAATATTGAAAAATTGATTCAAACTTAGTTCGTAGGACAACCTTCACCAAAAACAATATTTTAGGTAGGACAACCTTATTTCATGAACGTTTATAAGGATCAAGACTTCAAACCAAGTAAGATATAATAAAGCTATCTATTACAAACACTCACTGTTAGTGTAGAAATAAAATTACAATCATTCACCACTAGTGCAGAAATAAAATTACAATCATTCACCACAGATATAAAAATTAAACATTCACCACAACACTAGGAGTTATAGTGGTTCGGTGTGTACACCAGCTGTTCTCAAATAGCCACACCTACTTCACTCCCAATAATCACAATCCACGTGATATTGGCTTTCACTAAAACTAAGGTTTTCATAGGTTCACCTTAAAACCTTATATAGTTGTGATTTTAGGAGGGTTGTAAAAAAAAAAACCCCTTTCTGAGATTTTCTTGCTATCTCAGACAAACCAACAAGTGAGATTTTTTGGCTATCTCAAAGAAACCAAAATACAAAGATAAATTATATTTATCTTCACCTTGAAGACGTATATCTTGTTATAGCTTGTAGAACCGCTTCTCTTGAAGTAGATTGTTCAATGTTCGGTTACATAAACAAGGGTTTTAGGTTTTAGATCGATTTTAAATCGATTCAAACCAGAGGCTACTTGTTTAAATTCCTTTAGATCTCAAAGTAGAGTATTAACTCTCTTTATAAAGTAAGATTCATAAAAAGGAGATCTAGGAATTAAAACAAAAAGCTATTAAAAAATATTAATTCAAAATATAATACAATAACTTCACTATAATGGGGGCTTCTCTCTCTAAATGTAGGCTTTTCTTAGCTTTAATTGGTAATTTTGGATTGAGAGAAGGCCTCTATTTATAGTTAGAAATGTTGTTTCTTCGACTTGTCTAAGGTTCTCTACGACTCGTCTAAGATTAAATAAAATTTTGAATTATGAGCGTGATCAGATAAAACGGTTCTTCAACTGGTTGAGGGCCCTGCTCTGTACTTCGAGTCGAGCAACTCTCGACTGGTCGAAGGCCTCTCTTCGACTGGTCAAGGAAGCAACGGAAAAATTCACTTTTCTGAATTTTGAACTTAGAATAGTCGAAAATATCTTAGACTGGTTGAGTTACAGCTTAGACTAGTCGAACCTAAGTCTAGACTAGTCGAAGATTAATCTATATTAAGTATAAAAACCCATATATGCTTATGTTTTGAAAGGACCTAAGCCTAAGGTCTTTCTAAGGTCAATTATACCTGAAAAGATTGACATAAAGTAATATGAACTTTTTTGGAGCTTGATCTTCTAGTTAAATCTTCAAAAGGGCTTGAAGATGGAGCTTGATCTTTTACTAGAATTGAAGTAGAATTTATCTTGAAGGTGAACTTTTTGTCTTGATCTACTTCTTGACTTGAACTTCAGGAAGGTCTTGATCTTTGTAAAAAAACATGTCTTGAAGTTATGTCATGAACTTTCCATCTTGATCACTTGAAGTTACTTCTTGAACTTTCTATCTTGATTCAAATTGTGTGAACCACATCATAAGTTATTTTGTCTCATTGAAATTTGACAAACAAGAGTGTGCTTTATATATTAAAGCACTTACACGAATCTACTTAGAGCCCACCGGCCTAAGCCAACTAGTATATACACGTGCAAACTTAAGCGAAATTCATGCATAACTCGCTTCGGGTGTAGGACTAGTTATGAGACCTAAATTCTCAGATCTCCAATCCATTTAGATTCGGATGTCCAATTAGGGAGAACCTACCCTATAAGCATATCAAATTGAATATTCAAATCAGGGAATGATTAATGCAATTCATTCAGTTGGTCCCTAATACTTGGATAATTGAACCTTGACTCGATCTCGCTAAAGACTAGACTTCCCAAGCCTGGGATCGATAATGAACCACCTCACACAACCTTTAGGACTTCAGAATAGTGATCTAGATCGATGTAGGACAATTCGGGCCCTCTTGGCTTAACGGACCTATCCAACCCAAAATCAAGATAGATTTGACATCTGTTAGTCTGACTGACTGATTGTCGATTCCGGTTAGTTTGACCGACATCTTGCACTAAGTTGTGATCTTGTTATTGAGATTTGTGGAAATTAGGTGAGGGGTATAAATACCCATTTCCTTTTCTTTTCCCTCATTTCATTCCAACCCTGGAGAGAGAGTGAGAGTGAAGATGAGAGAGGATGGGAGAGCCTAAGCGGATTCTCGACGCCTTGAACCACACGAGCCATCTCCGATCATCTCTGACCGGCTTGTGTCTCTTCCAGATAGGTTTGGAGCCCTACTCGTCATATAGCACTACCCAGCTTCGAGTGGAAGTTGTGTGCAGGTGTATCGTCACTATAGCCTTGGATTCATGCCGGAATCTACCGCCCTCGCCAATTGTTGAACCCTGAGGTGAGAAAACCCACCCTTTTCAAATCCCTGATTTAAACCCTAATTTGGGAAAAAAATACTATAGATACCCTTAATCGAAATTTTATATAGGGTTTTGCCCAATTTCCAACCCTAGGAGTCGTTACCAAGAAGTTGCACGCAAATTAGAAGTAGTTGAGCCAAGGAATCCTAACCTTAAGGTGATGATGTCCTTTAAGCTTTCCTTTGACATTTTTAATCTAGCGATAATCTCAACTATGGAATGAACATGTCAGATTACCTCCAAATACATGATAATTCTTTTGCTCTATCTTACATGTAGTGAATTGGGGATAATTTGTTATGATCCATAACATGTTTATGTATATACTCATGTAACATGCTTAGTATTATATATAGGTTGATCCACAAACGTGTACTCTATAACATGCTTAGATTTGTTTGAATTAGCCAGTCGCCTCATAGGATTTATATGAACTTGTAATTGTATTATGATGTAGTATAGTCCACAAGTGTTGTTTGACAAATATGGGAATTTACCTTGAACTATTGACCTCCTTCCTCCTTTAAATGGATTAAATGGAATTAGGTTGTATGCTTATTACCTTTGTGAATTATTGTGACCTTGTTGGTTGCCTTGCTAGCTTGATGTGGGTGGAATCCTGTTTATTTCTTATTGCCTTGCCTTGTCGGCTTTTATTGGGAGGAACCCATTGTGAAATTATATATAGTTGAGGTGGTAAGGCCTACTTGTTGGTTTAAGGTTGGCCACTAGTTATAAATGCTTAATAAATGGATGTTTGCAAATTAGATTAATAAGGGTTACATTAATCATGCATTCATAGCACTCGCGTATTATTGGATAGATAATCCAAATGTTGTGGACGCTGTGTACCTTGAGTACTTTTGCATGCTCCTAGACCACTATTCAAATAACTCATTTTTTGTGGGCTGAGTTGACTATTTGAAAGACCCAGTCCTTTGAGTCGAGTCGACTGTTTGAAAGACTCGTCTCTGGTAATTATGATCTGAGTTGACTGTTCGAAAGACCCAGTATCTTGTTGCTTTGTGAATGGGTCGATTGTTTAAAAGACCCATTCCTTTACATTTTGTTCGATCAGATATGCATCCTCTGTATGAAGAACATTAATGCATTCATGCATTTAAATAAGACATAGTATAAACTATGACTATTTGTATGTCTTCCTCGAAACTATAATACTCAATTAATATGTCAACTGTGTAATCTTGATGGGACTTATCACTTAGTTGTCCACTCATCATCTGTTGTACAAATGCACCAAATTGTACAGGTAGTGCATGGTTGGTCGTATTAAGGTTTAGCCTGGGGATGTCCTAGGAGGAGTTTTCGGGGAGTTGGTTGTCATGGAGCCTTGCTGCAACAACTGACTTTCGGGCCTGCTAATAGATTTATTTGTTTGCCCTTTTGTGGTTTCTGTATTCGCGCATTTGCATACTGTGGATGTTTCAATCTCCAACCAGGGGACCCATTTAGGATGATATACTTTTACATTTTCTTTAGGTATTGGCTTTATTCACATGGTTAAAGTTATCTCCGTGTATCTTTGATTCTGCTATTTATTATTAAATGCACACTACTCTAATTTATCTTGTATGGGGATGAATTCTAATTTGACTAAGTACAAATGTGGGACATTTTCCCACTAGTGGCATTCCTAGGCGATACTTGGGTTTGTGCAGCTAGAGCATTGTTTTCAAGCTGTGAAATTGTAGTGTTGTCAATGTCGGTACCAATGTGCTAGACCATTTTAGTGTTAATACCCTGAGACCCGGGATTTGAGCCTCCGTACTCTAGTGTCAAGTTTCACGGGGTGTGATAGAGTCCCACTGTCCAGCGTAAGGTCCACCTGGGCCAAGGATCTGCAGCACATTGGGTTCATGCTCTAAATAAGCTAAGAAGTAGGATGGACAGTGTGAATATACAGTACATGCATCAAGGTGGCCTAATCGCTGGCTCACCTGCTGGGCAGCATGACTAAAACACATATGACAGCATGACTAAAACTCATCTGGTTGGATGACAAATAACATTACAGTAGGCCATTGGAAGTTTTAAGCATAAGCATTCAAACACCATTGTTTTCTTAGTGGGGCCCACCCAAAACCGGGCCCCACATCCTGCCTGGCCTACCAAGGTGAACGGGCAGCGTGGATACAACACTTGCACCAAGGTGGGACCCCACAACGAGCCCCACACGTTGGTTGGATGAAAAAAATAAACATTACTGTGTACCTTGGGAGGTTGGACGTACGGTTAGCGTCCAATCACCACCGTTTCCTTTGGCGTGGTCCACCTATGTCGGCCCCCACGCCCTCAAATGGATTGTTCATACAAATGGACTGTCCTTTATATGGACAGCATGAGTAAAATAATTACATCATGGTGGGACCCTCACGGCGGGCCCCACAGTGTGGGAAAATCATCTGGTTTCCATCTGAGCCATGGATCTGCTTCATTTTAGGTAAGCCCACAAGGACCCAGAACCCATTTTTGTGACCCAACGAATGGATGGCTGGGGGAGGCATCCCTACGACATGATGGGTGTCCACAACAGGCCCCACAGCCTTTAAATACAGTGGGAAGAAAACCCACAGCGGCCCACTACATGGTTTGCCCAAATAGGCCAACCCACTTAAACTTGGGTCTGTCTCATTGTCATTTCAGCCTACCAAGGCCCGTTGGCCTTTCCGGCAGTCAAAATGGTGAGCCAGTCTCCAGTAGGCCCCACGGCCCATGTTGGGAAAGAAAATCAACATTATAGTGGGCCTATGGAAGGTTTCAAGGGTAGTCAATGCTCTCCATTGTTTCCCTGATGCGACCCACCTGAGACTCAGATCTGAGTCATTTTAGGCCATGGGCTTAAAATGATCTGCCAAAGCAGATGGATGGTATGGATTAAACAGATACATCATGGTGGGTCCCATAAAGTGGGCCACCTATTGGGCAGCGTGTATTACGGTGGGTCCCATAAAGTGGGAAACCTGCTGGGCAGCATGCCCAAGCACGCTGCCTACAGCGTGGACCCCTAGTGGACCCCAAAAGTTTTGGGTCGAATTAATATTTGTACTTTTCCCCCACCTCCCAGGCCCATGTGGTCTCATGAACAGGTTAAATGCAAAAAAAAAAAAAAAAAAAAAAAAACCCTCATGGTGGGCCCTGGAAAGGTTTCAATGGTGGACGTCACTGTTTCTACTGTTTTCTATGGTGTGGTCCACCTAAGATCTGGATCTATCTCATTTTTTGGCACTAACCCTGAAATTATTTGGAAAAATAGATGGACGGCATGGATTAAACATATATCACTGACGCTGGCCTGTTTCCAGCGTGGCTGACGCTATGAGCGACCAGCGTCCTAACGTTGAATATATATATATATATATATATATATATATATATATGGGAAAAGGTACTATGCTCTCGAGCGTAAAGCGGTCATCCGTACGGTCGAGCTGATGTGGGCCCCACCGTGATGCCGTTCGAAAATCTGCCCCCTTAGTCAGATGCACCATTCCATAGGGGGCCCACATGGCTGAAAATCAAGTCAATCCGTGACTTTTGTGGGCCACATCATGTACAGAAGTTGAGAGGGGCCGTGCACTATTGAAACATTCAAAACCATTTGTGGGGACCTTTCGAGACATTTTTTGATGATCCACACCGTCCATCATGTGTGTTCCACTTGGCTGTAATTTTAGACCAAGTTTCAGGTGGTATCCACAACTCATGTGGGGCCCACCAAGTGCTTTTACATGTTTTTGCGTGTATACTTATGTTTTCCAATGGTATGGCTCACCTGAGTTATGTGGACGGCTGAATTTGGGCCGTGTGGGCCCACCCTGGGCTCGTGCATATGGTGGACGGTGTGGATCTTCGAACGACATCACGGTGGGGCCCACACAGCTCGACCTCATGGACGACCGCTTTACGCTCAAGTGCATAGTACCTTTTCCCATTTATATATATATATATATATATATATATATCTCTCTCTCTCTCTCTCTCTCTCTCTCTCTCTTCTTTTTCGATATGCTCATTCTTTTTCTCATGTCCTAAAATGATTTCTAAAACTGGATGGACGGTATGGATACAACAAATACATCAAGGTGGGCCCACAAAACTTGGTGACTTCACTTACGTCTAGCTGCTAAACTTGGCAGTTGCTAATCCGCCTCCCTCAGCGTGAGTGTAGGAGAGAGTCTTTTTTCTGAAGACTCTCTCTTTCGCAGCGCAGTGGAATCCCAGCCGCTCTCCTCATCCTACAACGTACATGAAGGCTCGCACATAAATTCCATGTGGTACGGTTCGTAGGAGACCGGCACTATCTATATATATATATATATATCTTTTTATTTTTTTTCATTGGTGGGTATGGTTGTACACAAACCGAGTTAGCTCGGTTAGCTCCCTCAACTTGACTCAACTTGAAAAAGCTCGATTCGACTCGGTTTGAAACTAAGTTCGAGCCGAGTTGAGCTGATTTTTTGAGCTTGAAAAAATTTTGAATCAAGTTCGAGCTTGCCCGAGCTCGACTCGACTCGACTCGGATTAAACCCCAACTTGAATTGAACTCGGATCGAACTAGTTCGGTGACTTGGTTACTTTGATATTGATGTTGCTCACCAAATGTTTGATGAAATGACTCAACGAAGTGTCGGCTGGTGGCAAGGAAGGTTACTGGCCCGAGTTGTTGACTAAATCGAGCCAAGCTGGCCAAGAGGCTCAAGGATGAGCCGAGCCGAGCTTGAGCTGGGGTCAGCTAGTAGCCGAGTTGAGTTGAGCTCTGCCAAGCTTGACTTGGTTCAACTTGTGTACACCTCTATTGGTGGGGTTCACTTGGGACGATCCACATCGTCCACCATGTTGGCTAGTTCATGGTGGGCCCAAAGAGCTTTGGATCAAAATAATTTTTTTTATTTACCTCTATCTAGGTTTGTGTGAACTTATGAGCATGTAGAACGGAAAAGCATAACCTCATGGTGGGCCACACATGTGGTCTACGTTGTGACAGCGTAACCCACATGTTGTTCCCACTTCAATTGTAAAAACATAAAGCGGAAGGAAAGGAAGCAAGAAGGGAGAAATAGTCATCAAGGATGGCTCTGCCAGTATGGGGCACTACAACTATTCCACACACAATAGCATGGGCCTCACCCTTGTGTGCCCACTAAAACCAATGGGACACTAAGAAAAATAAGGGAGGGACTCCTCCCATGCACTCACTCTCCACGTGGTGGAAATGGACGGTTGGGTCGTGTTAGATCGATGATCAAATGACTTGGATCACCTCAACTGCTCTCATAACTCCTCTAACTCTCTTTTCTCTTAAACTTCACATTTCTTCTCTCTCTCTCTCTCTCTATCTTTATTTATTTTCTCTAATCTCTTTTTTTTTTCTCTCTCTCTCTCTCTCTCTCTCTCTCTTTTCTTCTTATTTTTTTTCTCCTCACCCTCTAACTAAGAAAACGTGGTGGGTGTGTGAAGTGCTTTGAGGGGTGTTATAGATAAAATGGGATAGAGAGGGAAACAAAGAAAAGGATGGGGAGAGGGAAATAGAGAGGGATAATGTGTGGTGTGGGAGAGAGCATGGGGAAAGAGGGGGCTAGCATGGTTGCATTGACTTTGGTGGAAATGGAGTATGGGAGTGTAGGGATAATTTGGGAAAAGTAGGGAGGTGTAGGGTATTTTAGTGGGGACTTTTTGGTCATTAGGCATGGGGTAGTTGTGGGGGTATGGGGGAGGGTGAGGGGTAGTTTAGGTATTAGGAAATATCACCTTTTAGAGATTCTGTCTAGATTCCTACATGTGGGCTTCACTCGCCACGTGTACAGGCATCATAATGCGTGCTTGACTTGATTTGCACACATGTACGTATCTTTTAAACTGAGTATCAGAATGGGGTGTGTCGCACAGCAATGGAATCCCAACACTCACATGATGGCTAAGGTATAGGTCTCGGATTGTTGTGGTACTAAAATATGGTTATTATCGGTGCTCAACAATCTAGTCTGTGCAGGGCATATTGACATCGGAAACCAAGCGTACGGATGATTTTATAGGGATACAAGCATCTTACTCTAACATTTTTTTCTCATTCTTATTTTTACTCTAACACTTGTCCACTTAGACTCTAGATGTAACCTTTTCTAGAACTCTTTAGATTAAAAAAAAAAATCCCATAAAGTAGAGACTACACTCTGTGTAGGCAAAAAAATGTTCCTTGCCTCTTCCTTAAATCATAAGTGATTTTACATGTTCTAGCTAGCTGTAAATCCTATGGTTTATTGTCCAGTGGAAACTTTAAATAAATAAATTATCACATTTGAATCAATATAATCCTTATTTACACATTTAAAGAGGAAGAAAGCAGCTCTTTATGCATACATAGAAGCCTGCTCATGCTAGCATGGGAGTGTGCCACAATCATTTTGCTAAATATGACACATGTATACTAATTTGAGTTATTAAAGTTGATTTAGTTAATCAAATTCAAGTCCAATGAGTATATTAAAGAGTTTCAATGCATTCCAAATACAAGCTCCTAAACACAAGGTTTGGATTCCAATACATTCCAATTACAAGTTGTGAAACACAATTAGGGATTCAAAATCACCTTAATTCCAATGTAATTATGATTTAGAATCTAATGCATTCCAAATACAAGATCCCTAAATGAGCTCTAATTGAAATCACGTATGCATGAAGGTTTTTATAAAATGAAAGATAGAATTTTTTACTTATAATTATGGGTGTTACTTTAACAATTCTATTCAATAGTTAATTGTTTGATTTCTATTACAGGTGGTAGGTATTAACTGACTTGATTAGATCTAAGCTGACACAATTAAAATTGTATTCAAATAGAGTATATAATAGCTAGAGTTGAGTTTAATTTCTCACAGGTCTAGAGGGCCATCATCTAAAATTCCATTACAAAAAATTCATAGCCTTGTGATTATCAATGTTATCAACTAAGCAATTTGCAAATATATAATTAAAAACTCAATTAAATATAAAAAGTCAATTCAATTTAATGGAAAAAATACTAATTAGTCCATTACCTAGAAAGATAACTTTGGGTTAATATGTCATTTTTATAAAGAAAACTGTCTTTACATGAGTTGTGAACATAAAAAACGCATATAGCAGTTGTATTAGTGACACCGAAGAAAGTGAAAAAATAATGCAATATCTTAAAGTTTGACTCCTTTAAATTCTTCTTCAACTTCACATCATCTATCACCCTCAATTCTACTTGAAATTCAAAGGAGCCATATAGCTCCTTTAGCTTATTATATTTGGAATGCATTGGATTCCAAATCCCAAATACATTGGAATCCAATGCATTTGGTCTCATCAGTTCTGTTTGGCATTCTATAATTGGAATGCCCTGGAATCCAAAGTTTCATTTGGTTGGATAGATTTTGAAAGCATTGGAATCATGCAATATATTCACGTAAGCCTAATTTTATTAACTAAACCATTTAAAATATATCAAAACAATGTACATATGTAACTTTGTACATGATCACTGTAATAAGCCAATTAAAACATACACTTTGAAAAAAAATTGAAGTAATTCCAAACCTCAGGTGAGCCACAAAAGTGTGCTCACCATTTTAAACGGATGTATCAAAAGCCCATATGTAAAAGATAACAAATAAAATCGATTCCAATGTATTTGGCCATGATCTAAATTAACACAAATCATTATTGCTTATTAATTTTTAAAAGAAGTATATAAACAATTATAAAATTATTATGTATCGCGACTGTCACGCCCCAAATCTGGGGACGGACAGCTTCCGTGATGCCCCGAATTCGGCACTCGACTTCCATACATCAAGTCCCGAGTTCGGCGCACCACAAGGAAGATTTTTTATTGATATTTTTTTTTGTTGTATATACATATAATAATACCTGAGCATGCAGATCCATGATCAAAATACTAAGCAACACTCTCCATTATAAATCCTGATGGTTACAAGTATAATGCTTTACAAAAGGTACATAATGTCATCATTGCCAAATCGAAAAATAGATGCAATGCATCGAGAAAGCTAAGTCTTCCAAGGTACTCCAGCCCTGAAAAAAATGGAAAATAGGAGGCTTAGGCAAAAATCCTAGTGAGTACACACGTGTGTGCAATGTGTCCTATATGCAAGTAAGATAAATATGCTACGAAGAAATCATGTATGGTGAAAGGCGTGTAGTATGTAAGGTATGATGCCCATGCCAATGTAATGCATTATGCAACATAAGAACACTCCGAGTCAATGCTACCAGCATCACTAAGTCATATTTTCATTTCTCCTATACCACAACCAATCCTTATTACACGCATCCGTAATCACATCATCATCATCATATTATCATGCATAATCATACAATATCAGAAATACTGGTAAGATCATGAATCATACGATATCAGAGTAAACGGAAAAACTGACAAGTCCATGAGTCATACAATATCAGAGTACGCAATACAGATTAGCTATGCAAATGAGGAGTCATAAAGAGCCAATTATTAGATGTTGAGGATGCAATGCAATATACAATTCCTGATGAGTTCACAAATACCGTCAGCCGTATCTAAATGCAGAAACATAGTAACCCAAAATGCCATATGCCATGGATGTAATGCAATATGCGGTGCGAATGGAATGACCATGCTTGAGTGTGAAGTCGGGATGATAATACGTAGTATCGTAGGCTATGGGCTCCATCACAAGGGACTTCTATCCAAACTAGTCCCATACCTAATTTGGATAGTCAGACTCAATGTGGTAAACTCCTGATCTCAGGTTAGTCGTGCGCCCTAACCGAAATCCTGGCCATTACGAAGGTACACGTAATAAATAGTTGTGCACCACCAGCCTGAGTGGATAGTGAATGAATGAATGAATGAGTATGCGGCTCCTGCTCAATAAGTCTGCATATCAGTACTGTTCATCTCTGGGATCATCACCGGGGTTTATTACACTCTACGCTAGCTTACCGCCCTTATCCGAGCGCACAACTGGGTAAGTGGAAGAGACATCACTATCCGCTTGCCAATATCAGGCCCGGCTTGTTGATAGCAGACCCATTCCTCAAGCTGGTCAAACTCAACCTTGACATTGTCCCCTCACTCAGGCCAGTAAGGTCACACTCCCTCCCAACTGACTACGACACAGTGGGAGATGCGGCTTATTGGTATATGGCCTTCATGCGCTCATATATATCCACTCGATCTCGACGTTGGGGCGTCCTTTGGTACCAAGAGAATTTAGAAAATTTCACCTAGGGCTATCTATGACAGCCCAATGCTAATAACATATTTTCGGTGTCTCATCTGGCCATCCACGATATGCCTGTGGAGGCTACGGCCTTGATGTCGCTAGGGCATACAGTAATGACAACACACGATGCAAGATGCATGAGTCATATAATCCAGTCATACATCAATCCTGTGAATACCGTGCACTCATGTGAGATAACCTCCGCCTATTAGGGAGTCTCATAACAACCTGTCTAATGACATATGCAATAGTCAACCACATCTCATACCAAACATGCAGATGATGCGTATGGGCACGTATCATGATGCTATGCTATCACATACTCATAATCAGTATCGATAATCAGGATTGGCCTCACTAATCAGAATTGGCCTAACAAAGGACTTAAGGGAAGCTCACAATGTGGACATTTAACCATCATTGCCCATCAATGTGGACATTCAACCAACATTACTCCCAAGCAATGACCCACATAGAGCCAAACATAAAGTGGGCCCATGACCTCCCATAAAGGCCTAATATACATCACAATGGGCCTCATACAAGGGCTACATACACATCACTATGGGCCGCATCACATGGGCCTAATATGCATCGTGATGGGCTGCAACCCATGGGCCTCAAATACAACAACTGGGCTGCATTAATAGGTCGCACCAATGAACCTCATATACATAATAGGTGGCCCTACTCATGGGTCTTAAATACATAACATGTGGGCCCTACACATGGGTCTCGTATGCATCAAATGGGCCACGTATCTGGGTCTTGAATATATCAAATGGGCCACGCGTCATGAATCCAATACATGTCACAATAGGCTGCATGATAAGGGCCTAATACACATTATAATGGGCCTCGTGTTCATCAAGTTAGGCCTCATCATATGGGCCTCATATACACAACATTGGGCCTTAAACGCTGGCTGAATACTCATCATAATGGACCTCAAATATGGGCAGCATATACATCACATGGGCCTCAACACATGGACCATAAACATGAGCCTCAAATATATCATAATGGGCCTCATATGCATCAAGTGGGCTGCATCAATGGGCCACACTAATGGGGCAACCGCTTTACTAAACTTTCACATAGTCAGGCGGCCAGTACCACAATTTTACATAGTTTAGCAGTCACCTAAGCACCACATAATCATATAGTTGGGCCACACATTCCCCACATACCCACATGATTTACGGCTATTCGCGTCACGCATAATCACAAGATTTATGAGCTACATATTCAACACCATTTTGCCAAATCTAGCTGTCATTCATCCCGTCAGTGATTATATGGTTAAGGGCCACATCATTCATAAATCTACTTAGACAAGTAGTCACATGATTGCCCCAATTTCATACAGTTAGGTGGGCTATAAAAAATCAAGCACTCACATGTGGTGGTCCACGTAACTTCCACCAGTCCACACTACTAGTTGGGCCACCCAAAATCCCAAATTCCTATGGTATAGTGATCCACATGATTTCTACCAACTGACGATCTAAATGAGGAATAACCATTACAATGGGTACCATGGAAACGACTTAGATTACAATAAATATATAAGCAGTCTCACACTCTAAAATGATCTAACAAAATAGATGAATTGCTGGTAAAACATATATATTAGGTGGCCTATGATCGATTAAAAAAAGAATAGATGGATAGATTTCTTACAAACATTACTGCAACTCTAGGAAACATTTAACGGAGGACAAGTGATCAATATTGCTCCCATGGCATGAGATTTTGATCTGACTTGTCTATGGGATCATACCTTAAAATGATAAGGATGAACCGATGAATGGTATGGATCTACATCATACTACAAGGTGGAGTCCATGGTCAAGAAAGCATCCCAACATATATGGGGGCACATTAGAGCCTAAGAATTTTCAATGGTTGTTACCACTATTTCTACTTATAGCATGGCCCACCTAAAATTGAGTTCTACTTCATCTTGTGTCCACATGCAAGAGGTGGGCGCACTTCCCAAGTGACTGGAAAATATAGGCAGTGTGGGTATACAACATATGCACCTAGGTGGGCTCCACATGTATCACGTTATGTCCAGGGAAGTTTTCATTGGTAAAATGAAACTCCCTTTCCTTATTATTATTATTATTATTATTATTATTATTATTATTATTATTATATTTTATATAATTGTGGGTCCCATTGACATGGTGGGGTCCACCCCATGAACAGTTTGTACAACAAACAATATCATAGTTGATATCACCCATTAGATGAACAGCATAGCTATAAGGTATATACATCGGGTGGGGACCTCAACACATGCATGGTCTAAATGATGGATGACCTGGATATAAAATACATGTAACGATTTGGCTCCATTGCCCAATGACCAACCCAACTTTGGTGGCAGTTACACATCACGGTAGAACTCAAGGGACTTAATGGTAGGGATTTTTATTCCCACTGTTTCTTATAGTGTGGTCCACCTAAGGCATGGATCTACCTCATTCTTTTACTCATGACTTAAAATGATCTAAAGGAGTGGATGGATGACCTAGATATATTTTTTGTCACCAAGGTGTGCCCCAGAAAAATCTGAGTATTTGAGTACAATTTCCACTGTCCAAGTGGCATGGCCTGCATGAGTTTCTAATCGGCCTGATTTTTTGGACCATACAATGAATGGGGCTAGTAAGATGGATGAATGGTGTGGATTTAACACATACATCATGGTGTGGCCATGATCAGCCCCCACAAAACCTTACCCCAAAGGTGGGCCCACCTTCTTTGGTCATGTAGGGAGGACGTCACCTCCTTCACGCCCTTTCTTTTATTTTATTTTATTATTTTATTATTTTATTTTTATATTTCTCATCAAGGTGCGTCACTTGAGAGATCTAGTCCATCCACTGTGTGTGTCCCACTTGGTGGAGGGGTCAGTCCAAGTTTCAAATGCATTCAAATTTCAGGTGGGCCCCAACAAGTGCCCTTATATGTTTTAGGCATGTCTTCACATGATTTTTGATGGTGTGGGCCACCTGAGTTCCATGTACGGCTGCTGTTTTGGGGGATCCCATCATTTAAAAGGGACCCATCAAATGCAAGGTGCTGATGTTTGACATACATCATGGTGGGCCCTATGGATGGGACCCACGGTCCCTGCCAATACAAGCAGCAAGACGAGGCTTGCTGCAGCGTCATCTGGACGCGGACAGCAATAGCGTCAGATACTGTATTTTTATTTATTTAATTATTATTATTATTTATTTTCTTGTGGTTTTTCATAGGTGGGACCCATATTAAGATGGTCTAGTCCATCTGTTGCATTTTATGGCTCGGGACAGACCTATCAAGCCCAATATTTAATATATTTTGACTCATAAAAACATCACAGTGGGCCCTAATAGTTTATCACTATTAAAATAATGTTTTTGATGGTATGGCCAACCAGAGATTTGGATTGACATCATTTTTGTGGTCAATGTCTAAAATGAGCTAAGGATTAAATGGATGGCGTGGATTAAATATATATATATATATATATATATATATATATATATATATATCATGGGTGGGGCCCGTTGTGGACCCACACCCTAGCCCCTGCTGTGAAGCAGTTGGGATGCTGGCAGCAATCAGCGTCCACTCCTTTTTTTTTAAAAGTTTAATTATTTAAATGTGGTGTGTGTGCACATGTGTGTATGCGTGAGTATGTGGCCAGCCTAATGGGCCACACTTTGGACAGTTTGGATGGCCTACAAAATTCTGGTGGGGCCCACTATCAATGGGTCCCACATAAAGTCTATAATAAATTATTTTTATTAGTAATCTTTTTATATGTATTCTCCCATGAATCCACACCATTAAACACATCATCACAACTATTAATCATCTTTTTATATGAATTCTCCTATACATCCACACCGTTGATCACATCATTATCATCAAATCATCAACACTATTAATCATCCAAAAAAAAGAAGAAGAGAACAAACCATAAGAGTGGAGGGGGTGTACTCACCTTGATGGATTAGATGGATGGTTGAGATGGATGGAAGGGATGAGATTGATGGAGTTGATAGCCCACCAAGATCACTCTTCTCTCTCTCTCCCTCTATGTGTAGAAAATAGGGAAATGCTAAGGGATGAAGGACTATTTGTAGAGAAATTATTAAAATGTGGTTAGATTCAATTAATGTGAACTTGGTTAGCTTAGATTAGGATTATGACAATTAATTCATGATTTGTAATTAATGGTGGGTTAAAGGAGCATGGGTGGCATGGTGGGATGATGTCATGCTTAAGGTGTGGCATGGAAAAGAGTTGACTTGAGGTGTACGTGAGAGAGGGAGAGGTATGGGTGTGTGACATCACACACATGGGTAGAGATTCTCTCACCCATGTGTGGCATGTACATGTGTGCATGCATGTATTGTGCACACGTGTGGAATGAAGTACATGGCGCCTTGCGTACATGATATATTAATGATTCTTCATGGTGTATCTCATTAACGGAGTATCGTACAGACGCATGGGTGGTACCTATACTATCGCGGCGACGGGGCAGTCGATATGAGATAGGTTTCGAGGTCTTGGGGTTCCGGTCAGTCGGGTGTGTACTATGAACGACCAATCCAGGTCTAGCTAAGGGCGTCAATCATCGTGCACATATGCATAAAAAATGGTACAGAATGGGTGGGGTCTTATAACAACCATTCATTTTATTTACAAATTGAGTTAAGGCTTATGATTTACTTTCTTCCTATCTTATGAAGGCCGTAAAAAGCTTGGTGGGCTTCAGGTAAAGAAGTGAATAATTTATATTTATTCTAAATAAATTTATTCACCTCTTTGTAGCATTTTCCAGGATGAACAAATGCAAGAACAGTGGTCAGCAAATATCATTTAGTATTTGTTATGTGGCATTAGATGACAACTGTAAGAATTATATACCAAATATAATTTAAAAGGCATAAAAATTTAAAAAAAAAACTCATAATACTTAAATAAATTATACATACTCATAGAAAACACCACGTGTCATTAGTTATACATGCTGAATTATGTAAGAAAGTTATAAAAGCAAGCATGGGGGCAATCTGACACCCTCAATCTACCAATCTAAGTAAGAAGTTGATAAAGCACATATAAGGACAATTTGACATCCTCAATCTCCCATAATATTTTATAAAAAAATTATATTTCATTTTAATAAGCATTCGAATAAAGATCTTTAACAATTGCTTGTGTACTACGAAATACTTCAGTGCTCTCCACTTGTACTCTTTGCCAATGTTTATCATACTCAACATGCTCTCCAATATGTATTACTCGAACTCACTTTTCCCATTTACAACTTTCTTGTGCATTTGCAAAAAATTATCGAGGGTGTCTTGAATCCAATTCATTGTCTTCATGCAGTCTCTCACAGTTGAGGTTAAATCTTTCATCTCCCCTGCCACCTCATCAAAGACTTTGGCCTTCTTCTTTTTCTATTGTCTTGGATGAGGATGACTCAGCTAGTGGAGTTTTAGTTGTTCCAAATACAGTTGATGTAGTTGGGAATGATTAAGATTGTGTATATGTATCGAAGAAATTAGATGAAGTTCTACGATAAGGGGTATTTTCATGTGGTTCTGAGTCAAATGCCTTCCATGTGGGATATTCAGGGATGTTAAGCGGTTCAAAATGTGCTCATGATCTAAAGCTAGTAGCATAATCTATCCTAATTATTTTTATTATATTGTCAGAGTAAGAAAATGAGTTGTACCAAAAGTTCCTCACTTCAGAATGTTTTTGTGAATATTAAAATAGAAAATAATTATTATATACTTTACATTTGCAAGCTATGTTTATTAAGAAGCCACATAAAAATTAATTTTAAGAATTTACCTCAATATAGGCATCCCATACTTATGGTTCCACAATAATGCATTGATGGTCATCATCCCATCCAAATCTACTCATCTCGCACAGGATTATCATAATGTAGAAATTCACTTGGGCCGAGTTTAGAGTACTACTCGTGTAGTAAATGACGTAAGGCCTATTCTCCTTTCTTTGGCCTAACACCACCCCAATAGTATAGTCGCTCGCATCGCACATGATCTCAAAAGGAAGGCTCCAATTGGGTAGGTGCATGATAGGTGCACTAGTCAACATGCCTTTATGCTTGGCAAAAGCTTTGTGACATTCTTCACCACAGTCGAATGAAGTATCTTTTTGAAGAAGATTATATAAAGGACGAGAGATGAGACTAAAGTACTTTACAAACCTTTGGTTAAAGCTCGCATGTCCTAGAAAAGATCGCACATCGCATATGCTTTTGGATGAAGGTAGGTTAGAGAGTAAGTAGATTTTGGCTTTCTCTACATCAATTCCATTGGCTGATATGATATGTTCAAAACTAATTCCCTTATGAACCATAAAATGGCATTTTTCCCAATTCAACACAAGGTTATTTTGTTCACGTATCTTCAGCACCAATTTAAGATGTTCAATGCACTCATTGAAGGAAGAACAGAAGACCGAGAAGTTGTCCATGTAAACCTCTAAAAATTGCCCCACCATATCAGAGAAAATATTCAACGTGCATCACTGAAATGTAGTGGGATCATTACATAATCCGAATGACATCCTTTGATATGCGTAAGTGCTGAAGGGGCATGTAAACATTGTCTTTTCTTGATCTTCAAGGGCTATCTTTATCTGATTGTAGCCCAAATACCCGTCCAAAAAATAGTAATAACAATGACCGACTTACCTTTCTAAAATCTGATCAACAAAGGGCAGAGGAAAATGGTCTTTCCTTGTGACAGTATTCAAGTTTCTATAGTCAATGCACATTCTCCATCCAGTAGTGACTCTGGTTTGCATGAGCTCATTATCTACATTGGTTACGATAGTAATCCAGGACTTCTTGGAAACCACCTGAGTTGGACTCACCCATTGGCTATCGGATATAAGGTATATGATACCCACATCCAATAGGTTTAACACATTAGCTTTAACCACTTCTTTCATGTTTGTATTTAACCGGTGTTGTTGTTGTCTAGATATTTTTACATTTTTATTGAGGTGAATGTGATGAGTACAAATGAAAGGATTGATTCCCTTGAGGTTCGTGATCATCCATCCAAGGGCTCATTTGTATTCCTTGAGAATAGAAATAAACATACTCTCTTGTTCCTCATCCAGGTGGGAAGAAATCACTACCGAATATGTTTTATCTTGACCTAAATAAGCATATTTAAGATTAGTTGTAATGGTTTTAGGTCAAGCTTCAGTGCCTTGATACTAGATGGTAAAGGCGTAATGTTAGTTTGGAGTAATTTTTCAAATTCTGGCCTCCATCGGTTAGTTTCAAGTATCTGTGTAGCATCAAACAAGACATCTATGTCCCTAATCATATCATCATCTAAATCAGGGGAGCGAGCCAAGCATGTCTCTAGGGTGTCAGATTATAGGTTCAAAAGTGACTTATTTTCCATGAATGAGTTAATCATGTTTACTTCATGGGCATTATTAACATCCTTGATTTGTTTCCACATATTGAAAATATTCAGCTCTAATCTTAGGTTTCTGAAAGTTAATTTTATGATCCCATTCCTACAATTAATGATGGCATTTGATGTTACTAGGAATGGCCGGTCAAGGATGATGGGAATTTGAGTGCTCATATAAATAACGGTCTGATTGTCCAAAATAATAAAGTTTACTGGATGGTAGAATTTATCGACTTGGACTAACACGTCCTTTATCATTCCTTTAGGTATACGAATCGAATGATTAGCAAGTTGGAGTGTGGTATTGGTGGGTTTTAACTCACCAAGACCAAACTGTTTGCAGATCGATAATGGAATCTGATTTACACTTGTTCCCAAGTCAAGTAGTTCATGCTCAATCCGGTGATTCCCAATCAAACAAGAGATAGTTGGGCGATCTTTATATTTTTGTGGCAAATCTTGCTTGAGGATGGCACTTACTTTTTTTATCAGAAAAATTTTCTTTTGGATATTTTGTGTCTCTTAGGCGTATAAAGATCTTTTAGAAACTTGGCATATGATGAATTTTTTTTATGATATCTAAAAGAGGAATATTGATTTTCACCTATTTAAGAACCTCAAAGATATCCTGAGTATTAGGTAGAGGTTTTGGTGAAATCAACCTTTGAGGGAACAAGGCAATCGACTTATACTATTTTTCCATTTCTCTCTCATGCGTAGCATGGCTAGGTCTATCATTCCCCTCAGATTCTTCCGAGTCCTTAGGCTTCTCGACTCTCATCGGGATGTTTTTTCAATTATCTTACCACTTCTAATAGTGGTGATAGACCTAGCTTACTCCACATGGTTGTTCGAAGAGCTTGGGTCACTTATCTCCCATTTTGGTTTTTCTTTAGGTAGAGGTTGGGCTGGAAAAGTCCCTTTCTCCCTAATCATGTATGACTTCAATCTTTGCATGTACATGTTAAGGTCATGGAATGCTTGTAAAGTACTCTGATTGAATAGCTCTTGATTTTTCATATGTTTTTGAAAGGGATCTTCTTGGACTCTTCTCTGATTGAGAAGTGGAGGAAGAACCCCTTGAGGATTAGCCATTTGCCCATTCCTCCAACTAAAGTTGGGATGGTTCCTCCAGCTAGGATTATATGTGTTTGAGATGGGGGTACTGAACGACCTTTGGTAATTGTTTATGGCATTGGACTACTCATGTAATAACTCTTGGAATGTAGGAATTGTTGGACAATCCTGTGTTAATTGTATGTTACTAGCATAGATACCACAAACAACCTCAACAGTCTCCTCGGGTTTGACTGTTTTTACTTTCTTCAGATCCATGACCTTAATTTTTCTTATGAGATTGGCCACCCCAACATTCATATCGTCCTCTTCCCTTAGGATGTACATTCCTCCATTCTCTCTAGGTTGAGTCGGTCTGGGATTAATGGGCTTAGATGAAGTATCCCATGACTGCGCATTTTCAGCAAGCATATCAAAATAGTTCCATGTGTCATCAACATTCTTATTCATAAATTTCCTATTGCACATCATCTCTACAAATTGGCGCATGAGCGAAGTCAGTCCATCATAAAAAAAGCTTATGACATGTCAGATTTTGTAGCCATGATGTGGGCAAGAGTTTATAAGATCTTTGAATCTTTTCCAACATTTGATGAAGGTCTCTTCCTCTTTATGAGAATAATTCATGATTGACCTACTCATGATATTGGTTTTATGAATTGGGAAGAACTGTTTAAGAAACTACTGGGTCATCTCAGCCTATGTCCCTATTGATCTTGATCTCAAGGAGTGGATCCATGACTTGGCTTTCTCCTTTAATTACGAATAATGGTAGAGGAGAGAGACCTAAGAAGTGTGGAGCTTCTTTGGAATCATCATTCCTTCTCAATCCTTCGGTTCTAGTTTATATTTTTCTAGTTTTTCTTTAAGATTTTAGTTATGCTTGGCTAATCTCTTAGTTAAAGCTAATGGATGAACTTTTTAATGGATATTTGATGTTTAATTCATTTCTTTAATTAAAGTTAAAGTTTTTTTTGTTGAATTGTGATTGAATGTGATTGAAATCCTAAATTGAGGAAGGAATCAATCTGTAGAATTGTTTGATCTAGTGTTACCTCTGGATACATTAGATGCTTTCAATTTCATGTGATATGATTATCTAGATCTTCATGAGAGATTAAGCCTATCATGATTCTAATCTATGTTGAATGTTTTTTTTTTTTTAAAAATTAATATTACTGTGTTATCTTCCGATCAGAATGGATTGGAATCCAGTTCTAGTTGAGTTATCAACTTGAGAAGATGAATTGAATTCAAAGTATATTAATTGGGAATTCTTGGATTCTTAGTCATTTTTATTATCCTATTTAAAATTCTTTTATTCCGTTGGATTAGAAACCTAGACCAACATTTGTTCTTAAATTAAATTCTTAGTATACTCTCATCAAATTCCCTGTGGATTAACCTCAGTCTTACCGAGTTATTACTACATTGCAGCCCTATATTTGGGGTTGTCAGCCTTTGGGTTCGATCATGGATGCACATCTACCCAGACCAATGAATGGACCTTTTAAACAATTAGCCCATTCAAATGCAAAGTGAATGAGGTTTTTAAACAATCGACTCATTCCTGTAAATAAGAGACTGAGTTTTTCAAATAGTTGACCCAGCTCACAGGGATCGTTTGAACAGTGCACTTATACTTCAAATAGTCAATCAAGCACTTGATAAAGCCCTCATACCATGAATGCATGGCTAATTTGACCTTTATTAATCTGATTCACAAACAATCCATTTATGTAGAGCCTCTTCAACTAATGGCTAACCTCGATTCGACACTAGACCTTACCATCTCAAATATATGAATCCAATAAACGGGTTCCTCCCAACGAAAGCCTGTAAGGCAAGCCAATAAGACATAAATGGAATTTCACCCAACAAAAACAGAAAAGGCATGATAATTCTCTATGATGGTAAGTCTACAGCGGATTCCATTTTACCCAAAAATGGAAGGTGGTCGATAGTTCGAGGCATAATCCTATATATACAGTTGAACATATAGGTTACCATTCCAATATAATTGTCTTAGGGATTATATCGTAAACGGGGCAGTTTAAATCACATGAGCCAATCCATGATGTCCCATAATTCATGTGGATCTCATAAGTGGATTTCGATTGTTGCTTCTCACTAATTTAGCCCATTTCACCCATAATGCATATGATTCATACTATTGCGTGTTAGAGAGTGCATGTGTGTGAATAAACCTATATAGGATACTAAGCATATTATGTATTTATATACAAGATTTTAAACATGTAAGAATTCTAGCACAGAGTTAAGCATTGTAATAGCCCACGCCCACACTGTATGATATTGTCTGCTCTGAGCACAGCCCGCACGGTTTTGTTCTCGGGGTCGCCCCCAAAAAGTCTCATACAGTATAGGGTGACAACTCTACATATAACCACCACAACTTCAGACGACACTTCCGATGTGGGATAAAGTTTCACCTTCACTGTGTGCATAGTAGCCTGCCAGCCACACAGTAGCCTGCCAGCCACCTTAGGGCCCGCCCACATGTGCGCCTGCCCACATGTGCCCGCCCACATGTGACCACAATGACAGGGCATCACAATATCCCCCACCGAGGGCAGAGCCGTCCTCGGCTCTGATATCATTTATAACAGCCCACGCCCACACTGTATGATATTGTCCGCTCTGGGCACAGCCTGCACGGTTTTGTTCTCAGGATTTTCCCCAAAAGGCCTCATATAGTATAGGGTGACAACTCCACATATAACCACCAAAACTTCAGACCACACTTCTGATGTGGGATAAAGTTTTACCTTCACTGTGTGCACAGTAGCCTGCCAGCCACCTTGGGGCCCGCCCACATGTAGCCCACAGTGATGTGTGAGGGTCATCAGAAAATAAATACTATAAATTAATTTAATTGCTGGACTCCAACAAACCCAGAAAGCGGGTGAACTGGAAATTTAGTAGTGGGCCCAACGTTGCCACCCCATAAATGTCTATTTTGGGGCAGTATGGCCCACTAAATTTGAGGGGGTTTTAAGTCAGTTATCTTACCATTCTAATTTTATTTTCGGGCTTAATTAGTGCAAGATTAGAGGCCCATTCCAATTGGATTCTTCTTGGGCTAGTCTTCTAGTTAATTAATGGGCCTTATAGCCTTGGTTAGGCTAGAACTTTTGATAGGCCCGTTGGACCCTTGGGTCCTATATTTACCATGCCATTGTGATGGGTCTTATGGGCCAAATACTAAAGTAGTTGGGCCCTTACTTGGCTACTATAATAAATTCATGCTTGGGCCAAGATGTGAGGCCCAACTTACTTGTGTTAAATATAAGGATTTCCCATATGTTGGGATAATGGGCTGTCCATTAGGCCCACCACAATGAGTGAACCCATGACCTTTATGGTTGGGCCCTAACCTTGCTTAAGGGCCTACCAGGTTGCCTATGCATTGGGCTTAGTGTATGGCCCATTAGGCCATGATTGATTGGGCCTTGGACTTTTCCTTTCATACGTAGCAGGCTACCCTTTTAGGACACGGTTAAGGTTAGATGTCCTCCTTCGTGACCCTAAGGTAGGCCCCTAAGGCCCTTATAGGTGGTTGAAGGCCCACCTTGGACCTTGTTAGGCTCGTTTCCTCCTTGAGGTATTAGGACTCCCCTAGCTTGTGGGTTATCCCAAATCGTTGGGCCCCCATTTAAGAGAACTTCATTTCCCCTTAGAGTACTTGTCTGTATATCTTGTCCTTGAGCCTCCTTAAGACGGAGGATTCCATGTTCTACGGGTAGCGCACTTACATTATTATGATCTATATGCATCATTTGTATAAATTGATTGCATTGTATGGTGGTCATTAAGGGATGAAGTTTCTCCCCTTGTGCACATCGCGTGCCTGCAGCTAGTGCATGATTGTATGTGTGACTCATGCATTGACATCGCATTTCATGATGATACCACCCTTGCTTTATCAGGGCCTTGCCTCCACAGGGACATTCGTGGATAGCCGTACGTGTGGACACTGGAAATATTACTTGAGTATACCGGGTGCATAGGATGCCCATGGGTGAAATTCTCAAAACTTCCATAGTACTAAGGATCTGCTCCAACGCCGTGACCGAGTGGAAACTATGAGCGTATGAGGGCGTTATACCGTTAGGCCGCGACTCCCACTATCGTGTAGTCGGTTGGATAGGGGTGTGGCCTTACCCGCCTAGTGTGATGTAGCGTTGCTAGGCTGAGTCTGACCATCTCGTAAATGGGTCTACTACCTTCAGGCTTTGTTGGTGATTGACTATCCACAGGCTGGTAATGAGGTCTATTATGCTCGTTTGACTATGCGAGGTTTGTAGAGCGGTAGTCATTCAGTAGTGTAATGGACCCCAGTGATTTTCTTATGATTGAAAATGTACTTGGTATGTGGGTTGGATATGAGCACTGACATTACTTGCATCATATTAGCATTGGTTGTGTAAGCCCATTCATGCATTGCCCTAGTATGGCATCCAGTACTCATTGCATCATATTCATGATAAGCCTTGGTAAGGCTAGTGTTATTCTCAGTGAGCATGTTTCTTTCATTGCACCTCCTACTATTCTTCTGTACAACATTGTCACACACTTACACCACCCTCTAAGCTTCTATAAGCTTATGAACGATTGATGCGTAGGAGACTCTAAGTAAGCGTTGTAGCGACAGAACTTAGAGTAGAGCTGAGCTTGAGGACTCCATTGTTGCTGACTTTTCTCTTCTTTTCTATTATCTTATGTATGTCCTTTTGGACCTTATAAAAGCCTGTAAAAGTTTAAATTCTTAGTGGATTTTGTGATGTGTGCCTTATTATTCTCAGATATACTTGTTGTGATCTTGGGTATGCTCGTATTGAAAATGATTACACTATTATGAAAATCCTCCTTGTAGGATCCCAGGATCGGAACCTGCCTTAGGAGCCGAGAATGGGGTACTACGGAGGCTGTTGTGGCCAGAACCGGCCATCGGGTTCCTTATGAGTCCGGTTACCGAGTCTGGGGCGTGACAAGCATGCTATGGGTTTAGCAAGTTATTGCTAATTTAACACATGTGAGATATATTACAAGGGTTATCATATTATTCAAAGGTTAATTGACATGATTATTCTAGTATTGAGATTATCCCAAAAAAAAAATGTTAAGGGAAAGCTTGAAGGATAGATCTTTACCGTAAAGTCGAAACCCCCAACTCGGATGTGGCCTTCACGTTAGAAATTTAAGAAAAATGCTCCGAACCTAAATTAAAGTATAAGCTTACAGTTAATAAATTTGGATTTCACCCAGAATAAACATTAATAAAAGGATTATGGCTTACCTACCTCAGATAGATCAATTCCTAATTCGATTCAACGAATCGGGGTTAAAATCGGGTGTAAACAGAAGGTAAAAGTATTTCATTAAGAAAGAATAACCCTTTCCTTCCAATTCACCTGTAACAATTAGTGGTTGGATATTCAGGCCAATTTTCATAGATCTATTATAATTCAGTTAATTCAAAGCCTGTAATTACAAGTGTTTAATTTGATTCGAGCTGATCACAAGTTTGGCACATTCGACACCTAATCTAATCACTCATGTTTAATTAAAATAGAACCATTTGTTATATTTGTAGCCACTTGTCGGAATTGAATATCAATAGAAGAATTTTAACTCTTGGATCAGTGTCCCGTTAACGTACGGCCAAGGAGAGAGCAAACCTATTCTAAATAGCACTTCAGTACGCATGTCTCTTACCATGGAGGTGGATTGCCTATTGCATAACTCATATATAACACTATATATAACGCTATAGTGTGCTAAGTAAACTTTGTGTGGGCCTATTGTGATGCCTGTGTCTTATCCACACCGTTCATCTGCTTTTACAGATTAGATCAGGAGCCCAAAATTGATGCTTATCAAAAGCTTAAGTGGACCACACCACAATTAACAATGGAGATTGTTGATGATAAAATCTAGACCTCCCTCCACTCCGTGCAATGCTCCTCGAATAGACCCTGGCCCTGCACAAAAGGTGAGTAAAGGAGACATTGGCTTAGCCGGGGGAACCCTTCGATGCCTAAGTCAGGTCAAGGGAATCGAGGTCTAAGTTGAATTGTAGAGAGAGGGTGCGAGATCTTGCGTACCTGTAGCAATGGGGCGTTCATGTATTTATACCTGACTGTAGGATGGTCTGGATCCGTCAATTACGGCACAATCTGCTTAATCAGGGAGATTTTTGGATCATGGAGATACCGCGCGCGATCTGAGGATTCATGCTCCACATTCTTCGTATCGTGCGTATCCGTGAGTGAAACAATCGGCCATGTTCACTTATGGCAGTTTCTAACTTTGGCCTGAGGAGTGCCCGCCTCGGAATGTGCAATCACCTTGGACCTTCAGGTAGGTACTGCTCAGAACAGTAGATCTTCATTAGATACCATCTGCTCTCGAAATGCCTTGTAATCTGAACCAATCTGCTAGCTCAGAGGATGTATCCTTCGGATCGGATCAACATGGCCTCCGACCTCAGGATCGCAAGGGACTTAGATCCTCCCATAACAATGGGGATGCTGCGCGTAATCTGTTGATCGTGTGACGAGTCAAGCGTATACGTATTAACTCATCTCAACTTGATCGTCTCGAGTCAGCTCACTTGACCGTCGGCTTCGTTGAGCTATGACAGTCATTGGGTCCGAGCTGATCTTAGGACCCGCCCGTAGTGGTAAACTTAACCTCCTGCGACCGACCTCGGAGGCCTTTATTTTAGGATATCATATCGGTCTTATTAAATGAAATTCTTTATAGTCAACGTTAGGGAACGGATTGTGTGTTGTTGTGGCGTCATCGCGAGGTGATAAGGGGTTGGCTCGCATCATCCAATCGGAGTAAAGGGACCATCCCATTTCGCGCCCCCTGAATGGTGATGATTACGCACCACTCATCTCCTCCGAGGACGATCATATCAGATTGGACAGTCATCGCCCTGGATGTTCATGTACTTAGTCGAGTCAGCTTAGCATTTCCCCTCAGACCTCGAATAGGCTCGGATCTTCCCATAATAGAAGCCCTCTACTCTTCGAGTTTACTTGTGGACTCGGAGAGTAATAAAAGATTTCCCGCCTGTGCTTGGATTAATCATGGTTGGCCTAGTCAAAGTGTCATGTTTGGGGATTTCACGCCTGTGAACTGTTTCTCGGCTGACACGTGGCGATGGTTACGATTCATAATAATCATGAGCCTATTAGATGACGCTACGTGAGCCCGAGGAAGCGTGGTTATGGCAGCTCTCCCTACTCGAGCGTTGTTTCGTATATCGGAGTGCACTATTCGATGTCAGAATTATGCTGTCTGGTGCAAGCTGGTGTAACGAGGAGGAGCTACGTGTGCTTGGGAATTGGCTTTAGATGATTCGACTGCAGCCATTATGGCTCGACTTTAATGTGGAGATTCCCTATAGCTTTATATAAACCGCGTCTTGATTCATTTCATTTACTTGTATTTTGAGTTCGAGTGTATCGAAGAAGGCGATTTCCTACGAAGGCAATTCTGGTCGACTTGAAGTTTTCGGTGGGCGATTCCGACCGATCACACTTTCTCGTGAGAAGGCGATTTCTGGTAGCGTAGTCGTCTGGTGAATCTACTTCATCGATCTTTCTTCTTCGTTTCATAATGTCATCCGATCTTGAGACTGTGCGGGAGTATGATGAGGACTCCAAGCTAAGGAGTTTTGATAACAGGAGGGGGGCCTCCGAAGGCCCCTTTGAAGCCGTACCTTTATACCCCCCACCTCGGAGGCAGAAGGGAGTAAGGGCTCAGACTCAACAGCCTGGAAGAAAGAAGGCCGCCTAAACTCCTCAGGCTACTATTGCTGGGACTACTGAAATGCCCGCAAGTGGGCGTGCCACGGAGGTAGTCCGAGGGGGCTCTATCCTGTCGGAGTCTTAGATGGAATGGGTCCGTTCGGAGTTTCAAATTCCAAACTCCGTTCAAATAAAGGCTCTTAGGCCCCTTGATACCGCTAGTGCCCCCGCAAAGGGGGAAGTTGCAATCGTCCTCTGTGCACTGCAATGTGGGCTTCGGTTCCCTCTCCACCCCTTCATTCGAGCAGTTGCCACTTACCTCAGACTTGCTTTGGGATAATTTACATCCAATGCCTGGAGGGTGTTAATTTCTGCATTGATCATCTGGCGACAAGTCGGGAATTTGGAGCTGACTCCGAAGGAGCTGGTGGGCTTGTACCTGGTTAAACATGATAACCAAGAACCATTGTACTATTTTGCGACCCGAGGCAGCAAAGGGTCAGGGTTAGTGATGAACCTTCCGTCCTCCAATAAGGATTGGAAGAATAAATGGTTCTGGGCTGTGGGTGAATGGGAGGCACCAGCGGTGGAGCTCGGGACTTTGTCGACTTGGGTTCCGACCCGATTTACAAAATTAGGTTTGATTTTGGTTACTCTTCGTATCTTTCAATCCCCATTTCCATTTACCTTAGGTGACATAAAGCTCCTTTTCTTATCACAACTTTCCCGAGGGGTACGCCACTCCTTGACTCGATTCAGAAGAATCGCATCGCCAAGGTTAGGGTGTGATCAGCGGAGCTTCGCTCCTGGACGGACTTAATCACAACGGACAACCTTCACTGGTCAGGACTTTGTAAGTCTCAACCTTTGCCCACATCCCTCAGTAAGCAACTGTACCTTCTTCAGCGAGATCGATTTCATTTATTCGGTCCCTGATCTAATCTGCGACGTCTTATGCAGGCATGACTGAGGTGTCTGGCTCACTGAGGAGGAAGACCGCTCCTACCGGAGAAGAATTGTTGAGGGCCGAACCCCTGAAGAAGGTTGCTAGGAAGAAGCGGGTCCCCCTAGTGGAGCGGTCCCTTCAGGCTTGACTCTAAGGGCCGGGGTTTAGGATACAGCTCCTTTTCTACCGCTACGGCCGTTGGCACAGGGCCAGATACTGCCGGGGTCCTGACAACTGTTGCTCCAGCTTCAACGGCAGCGATAACTCCTTCCCCTGCATTCACAACTCCTATCCCACCTCCTTCAGTCGCCCCCTTGAATGCGGGGGCTCAGCCTACAGCCCCTTGCATAGCTGTTCTTTCGTCTTCCGAGCGAGAGGAGGCTATTCGGATGACTGATGCCCTGATATCCCCTATTAAGGTAGGGAATTCCCCTCGGTCCCCTATTCAGGTAGGGAATACCCTTCTGTCTGAGGCTCAAGCATCGGCTGGTAGCATAACTGGGGATGTAGAGGAGGGGGGCTCAGCTCACGTGGGAACGAGTGGAGCAAGGTACCAGCCGGGCTTTCATATGCTTTGCCTGGCTCACTGGGCATCTAAGCATGCTACGGAGGAGGAGATTGCTAGCCTGCTTTTTAAGCCGGACGACTCCTTCCTGAATGACCTAGCGGCTGTTTTTTACAAGGTATTTCTGCCTTGCACTAATCGCCCTCCATTTGTGGATTCATTTTCCTTATTTCACTGTTTTTATTTTTGCTTAGTCCGTCCCGAGGATCTCTTGGCTTGGGAAAGAGTGCGTGAGCATCGGAAGGTAGATGCTAATATGGAGGCACTCAAGACTGAGGTGAGGGTCTTACAGGACAAGGCGACCCTCAGCCGACTGGAGCAAGGCAAACCGCGCCGACAATTTGAGGACGAGAAGTCCCAGGGGCTCCAGATGAAGAAGGTTGCTAATGATTCCGAGGCTCAGCGTGAGATGTCGGAGGCTGAATTAACGTAAGCTAAGGTTCACGCAGATTCACTAGCTGAGGAGATCGCTCGATTGGGAGAAGTCTTAGAGCAGACTAAGGCTGAAGCAATAGAAGAGCGGAGTCGAGTAGTCTCTCAGGCAGTGGAGGCTTAGTGAGCTGAAGACGAGGCCTCTTTGGCAATGGCCGTTGCAACTGCGATTGAGGCCTTCAAGACCTTTGAAGAGAGGGACGCCGAGGCTGCTAAGTTCTATGACCGCGGTTTCGATGCTTGCATTGCTGCAGTCTTGGATTTATATCCGGACCTTGACCTCGATCCTTTGTTGCCCGAAGCCCTTGAAGATGCTCTCGCCAAGGGTGTCCGCTCAGATCAAGCTCTCGACGCCCAAACATCTCCACCTGCATAGTTTTTGCCCTCTTCTTTTTTTTAGATCGAATGACATGTACCCCCTTTTTTGAATGATGAAATATAATCTCTTGTCCTTTTTTTGAAAGAGCAGATGTATGATGGCTTTTTTTGTGTTGATTTGCACTTAGGTTTTTCGAATGTTGACCGTAGACCACTTAATTGTCGAACTGGTAGGTTATCCTTAAGGCGTGACTGAGCCATCCCTTTGACGGGTCAGTGTTTTCCCATACCATTTCATAGAGTTTTCAGAGTTTATGGCTCGTTCATTGAGTTCGGACCCCTAAGGAGTCGACTCGTCCCACAATTGGCGAGAACCTTCCACTCTACCCATTAGTTCGTGAGCCGACTCCTATGTTAGGGGAGTTGGGTCGGCGTTTAGGCTTTTCCCCTAACCTGGAGGGGATACCATGTAAAATCTTTGTGGGATAATGTACTAACCCCTTCTTTAAGAGATTAGTTTATTGAGTCCGCCCCTGCATATGAGAGACAACTTTTCCTTAGTAGATAATTCGTTTATGCAGATGAGAAGAGACGAATTTCATTAGGATCCTTAAAGGCTTGTTGCTCGGATGTACATTCTGCCGAGGGCCTTAAAGGTTTGTCGCTCGGAAGCATACATTTATTGAGAACCTTAAAGGCTAGTCCGTCATGGATAATACACTTTCAGATGCTCGGCATTCTAGGAGTGGGGGAGCTGATGACCCTCGAGGTCTTCTAAATGGTAAGACCCTGGTTTGGTTGTCCTAACGACCCGATAAGGCCCTTCCCAGTTTAGTCTGAGTGTTCCGGCCCCCAACTTAGCGACATTCTGGAATACTCGGCGGAGGACTAAGTTCCCTGGTCGAAATCGCCTGGTCTTGACTTTCGAATTGTAGAATTGTGCCACTTGTTGATGCCAAGCAGTGACTCAGAGCTTCGAAATATCCCTATGTTGTTGCAGAAATGTTAGAATTTTAAGCCGTTGCTCAGGATTCAGTGATGTCCCAAGCTGAACTGTTCTGCTCGGATCGGCTTCATCGAGTGGTATTTTCTCCAGGTCTTCCACGGATGAGTCTTCCGCAGGTCCTCGGGGGTCTAAAACGTTGATAGTGAGTGTCTGCTTAACTAACCATTTTCTTACCGCAATTGCATAACATCTCCGAACCTCCCATCGATCGCCTCGGAGGTAGCCTATCCCGCCCTCAGAGGGGAATTTCATCATCAAGTGATAGGTAGAGACGACTGCTCTCATTGCATTAAGAGATGGTCTGTCCAAGATAACGTTATGTACAGATGACACATTAACAACCAAGAAGTCCACCGTAAGTGTGACTTGATGTTGCCCTTCTCCCACAATCACAGGGAGGGAAATGGCTCATTCGAAAATCACTTTTTCCCCGGCAAAGCCGTGCAGAGAGGTCTTCACAGGTCTGAGATGAGACCGTGGAATCCCCATTCTTTCAAAAGTTTCAGAGTAGAGTACATCGGCCGAGCTCCCAATGTCGACCAAAATGCGGTATACTTTGCGATTCACTGTAGTCATGGTGATTACTAGAGCATCATCATGCGGGTGCTGAATCCCGTGCGCATTTTCTTCCGTGAACGTCAGAGTGCACGGACTGACCCGAAGTTCTTTACTGGGTCGTTCAGTTAAGCGACGTAGTGTTCGAGTTCAGACTTCCTGGAGTGAGCCTTTCATGCCCTGTTTGAATCTCCTCCGCTGGACAAGCCCCCGAAGATGGTACGGATTTCGACGGGCTCTTCCAAGGCGTTATTTGGCTGCTTCCGCTCCCTTTCTTCTCTCCGAGCAATTTTTTCTTCCTTTGTGTATCGACGTAGGTGTCCTTTTCGAATAAGGGCTTCGATCTCATCTTTAAGGTCTACACAGTCATCCGTATTGTGGCCGTGGTCTCGATGGAAGTGGCAGTACTTGTGCTTGTCTTGATGGTCTGGATCGACTCTCATGCAGACAGGCCAGTTCAGTAGTTTTTCTCCCCGGATGTCTAGTAGGATCTGTTCGGCGGATGTATTAAGGGGGGCATAGGAACGGAACCTCCCCTCCGGCCTTCTTCTCGGACGACAATCGCGAGGAGCGCGATCGTCAGTCCCTTTATCAGGCATCTGGGATTCTTCGTTCCTGGGCCTCTTCCCCTTACCATTCGGCTTAGTCACCTGGACACTTTTTCAGGCATTAGTGAATTCCTCCGCGTTGGTATACTTTTGAGCTCTGGCCACAAGTTCAACCAGTGTCTTGGGTGGGTTCTTCCCGATTGAAGGTGAACTTCCCCTCTTTTAGGCCGCTGAACACAACAGCAAGCGTCATTTTGTCATTATAGTCTTCTACTAGTAATGCTTCCTCATTGAAGCGAGTGATATAGTCCTTCAGCGACTCTTTCGGCCCTTGCTTGATAGTAAGCAAGTGAGTGTTGGGCTTTCGATTCCTCTTACCGCTGATAAACTGGGTAAGGAATAGTCAGCTCAACTCTGCGAAGGAGCTGATGAAGTTTGGCTTGAGCTGCCGATACCAACTCCGAGCGGATCCCGTGAGCGTGATTGAGAACCCTCAACACATCATAGCATCTGTCGCTGTCTGGATCTGCATCCAGGAGCAATAGGCCTCCACGTTCTCGGATGGGTCCCCGAACCCGGAGTATTGGATGACGGAAGGTACCAGAAACCTCTAAGGCATCACCTCACTCATGATTTCTGAGATGAAGGGGGGTTCAGTCTCTTCCATCATCACTTGAATGGCAGTGGGAACCGACATCGGTTGTTGCTTCTTTTCCAGAGCTAAGAATTTGTTGTTGAGCTCCTCAAACCGCTTCTCCCATGGTTCTTTGTTCTCTGCCATAATTTCTTGGGTGTTTCCTATCTCTGGGATTTTCCTTTCCCTCCTCCGTTCTAGCCGATGGCGAAGGTCCGTCGGTGCCAGGGCCGAAGTAACCGAGGCATTAGTTGGAGCTCGCGTTGCGGTGTTCCGAGCTGAGGGCCGAATTTGGGTCGAGAGAGGATGTTGACCCGATACAGGTACCTGGGGATGCTAGGGTGCCTCAGGCCTCACACTCCTTGACACATAGCGAGCTTCCACAACTAGGCCGACTGGTTTAGGGACAGGATTTTCCTGATCTGGACACACTTATGGCTCCTCTTGTTGCTTCATCCTGTTCACTTCATCGCGTAAGGCTTGTATCTCGCCTTGCATGGCGCGATACTTACTCGCCCGATTGCAAGAATGTTGGGAAGGCCCCGGGGCTGACTCTGGGTGGAGTAGTGAGGAGGAGTGAGTTTGTTCGTTCGGCTCTGGTTCCGTAACTACTACTTTCTTCTTTCCTCTAGCCATTACACTTGGGAATAGGAACCTGACTTTTTATATCTGATTCCCATAGACGAAGCCAAAAAATGATGAAGACAAAATCTGGACCTCCCTCCACTTCATGCAATGCTCCTCGAATAGACCCTGGCCCTGCACAAAGGATGAGCAAAGGAGACCCTGGCTTAGCCGGGGGACCCTCTGATGCCTAAGTCAGGTCAAGGGAATCGAGGTCTAAGTTGAATTGTAGAGAGAGGATGCCAGATCTTGCATACCTGTAGTAATGGGGCATTCATGTATTTATACCTGACTGTAGGATGGTTTGGATCCGTCAATCATGGCACGATCTGCTCAAGGGAGATTTTCGGATCATGGAGATACCGCGCGCCATCCAAGGATCCATGCTCCACATTCTTCGCATCGTGCGTATCCGCGAGCGAAATAACCTGCCATGTTCACTTATGGCAGTTTCTAACTTTGACCTGAGGAGTGCCCGCCTCGGAATGTGCAATCGGCTCAGACCTTCAGGTAGGTACTGCTCGGAACGGTAGATCTTCATTGGATACCATCTGCTCTAGGAATGCCTTGTAATCTGAACCAATCTGTTAGCTCGGAGGATGTATCCTTTGGATCGGATCAACATGGCCTCCGACCTCAGGATCGCAAGGGACTCAGATCCTCTCATAACAATGGGGATGCTGCGCGTAATCTGTTGATCGTGTGACGAGTCGAGCGTATACGTATTGACTCGTCTCAACTTGATCATCTTGAGTCGCCTCACTCGACCGTCAGCTTCATTGAGCTATGACAGTCATCGGGTCCGAGCCGATCTTAAGACCCGCCCGGAAGTGGTAAACCTAACCTCCTGCGATCGACCCCGGAAGCCTTTATTTCAGGATATTGGATTGGTCTTATCGAATGGAATTCTTTATAGTCAACGTTGGGGAACAGATCATGTGTTGTCGTGGCGTCGTCGTGGGGTGATAAGGGGGTAGCTCGCATCATCTGATCGGAGTAAAGGGACCATCCCATTTCGCTCCCCCTGAACGGTGATGATTACGCACCACTCGTCTCCTCCGAGGACGATCATATCAGATTGGACAGTCATCGCCCTGGATGTTCATATACTTAGTCGAGTGAGGTTAACGTTTCCCCTCAAACCTCGAATAGGCTTGGATCTTCCCATAACAGATATTATAACCACGTCCACCATTAAACCTTCTCGGGGCCAAGTGATGTTTGTTTGCCATTCAACCTTTGGATCCTCTAAAGTGATGTTTATTTATAGTCCAATATGTTCAAAAGATTACACAGACGTGGATGAAGGGAAAATATAAATATCATCCCGATCCAAAACTTCTTGGCCCCGAAGAAGTTTTCAACGGTAGGAATCCAAATCCTACCGTTTCCTGTGGTGTGGTCTACTTAAGCTTTATGCTTTCTTCAATTCTGGGCTTATACATCTAAAATAAGCCGAAAAAACGGATGGACTGCGTGGTAAGAAACATACATCACAGTGGGCCCCACGGACTTTACTACTCTGTACGCAATCCGCATCACTTTAAGGCAACTTGAACTCAGGCCATTCTCTCGGAGGAATATGTCTCTAACAGCTCGGAGTGGTCAGAGGCTTTCCACAGACGCATTGGATTTTAATCGGACAAGTGGGGTTAATTGACAGTCTGGATATAATCTAGATGGAAGTGGATTGCGGGGGCGTGCCGTGTTGACATTGTGATGTTTTGTGGGCCTCATCACGATATCTATTATATCCACACCGACTATCCATTTTTGGAAAATCACTCATGGTATGATGGGAAAAAATAAGCCAGGTCCAAATCTCAAGTTAACCACTGTAGAAAGCTGCAGGAATTACACCTACCATTGAAAACTTCTCGGTGTCCATATAAGCTTTGGATCATCGAATCTAAACGGTCCACGTGAAGCAGCACCTCATGAAACTCCTGGGGCCCAATTTTTACTTTGATCCAAAACTTTGGTGGGCCATAAAAAATGAAAATAGTTTCCTTAGATTTGCATTTTTCTTTGCTATGGCCCACTAGAATTTTAGATCAGGGTAAAAATTTATCTCTTGGGGTTTCATGGGATTCTGAATCACATGGACTGTTCGGATTAAAACCGATGACATGTATACAAAGGTGCGCATCTGAGCATGCCTATATATATATATATATATATATATATATATATATATATAGAGAGAGAGAGAGAGAGAGAGAGAGAGAGAGAGAGAGAGAGAGATGCTCACCTGCGCACTAGTTCACATGGAACTGGTGCGAACTTTTTTGAGAACCCATCATACGTGATGTGGATCCAAAATCTGAAATGTTCATGTGAAGCAGCACCTCGTGAAACCCTCCGAGCCCAAGTTTTACTTTGATCTAAAACTTTGATGGGCCATGAAAAATGAAAACAATTTCCTCCCTTGATTTGCATTTCTCTTTGCTATGGCCCACTAGAATTTTAGATCAGGGTGAAAATTTGTCACACAAGGTTTCATGGGATTTTGCATCACATGGACCATTCAGATTAGACACCTATGACACGTGTGCAATGGTGCGCACATGCATAGGTGCGCAGGTGAGCATGACTCTCTCTCTCTCTATATATATATATATATATATATATTCCTTCATTCATGTTTGTATTACCTTATTGATAGATTGGATGGCAAATAAATATCATGTCGACCAATTTTGATGGTGGGCGTCCTTTTTCTACTATTTTCTTCAGTGTGTGGTGAGGCTTGGATTTTGCTCATCTTTTAGTTCATTTCTTAAAATGAGCTGTAAAATGAGTAGACAACGTGGATATAACACTATAATAACGGGCAAACTTTATGTTGGGATTTTGGCCTGCGGAATCACACAAATCTAGATCTATGATAGCAATACAATGGCACCAAGCACACAAGAGAACATGCAGATTTAACGTGGAAAACCCTTGCGAGAAAAAAAACCACGGCACAAAACGACAAAATTCCACTATGAAAGCATCAATTATAAAGAGAGAGGACTTACCCGATTCGAACAACCTCTAATCTCACCCTTGCTACACCCTTTGATAACCCTAGAACCCTTTAGAATACCTTTAGGAAGCCTTAGAATTATTTTCCATCCTTACTAGAAAAACCCTAGGGATCCCTATTTATAGTTTAGGAAACTTCCTTTTGCACCTTGCGAAAGACTGACTCAAATTTCTGCAGTCCGCATCAGATTCGGAAATGAATCTGTGTAACTACGACTAGTCGAGCCGAGGCTACGACTGGTCATAGGACCCCTACGACCGGTCGAGACATCCCTATGACCGGTCGAGTAGCCAGGACACCAAAAATCCCAAGTCGCTGGACTTTAAGTCGAGCGGCTCCCATGACCGGTCGAGCAACACCCAAAATCAGATTTAAGACTTTTTTCAATAATCTCCACCAAGTCTTCAATCTTCAACCGTGTAGCTCCTTGACCTTTTCTCTTATCTCTTCATCGCATCATAGCTTCAATCAATGCTTCTCGTGCACACTTCGTCCTTCTTTTATGCCATCGCCAAGCCCAAAGAAGTTGCATAGAACTTGAACTTCTCCGTAAGAACGACCTTGGTGAGCATGTCTGTTGAATCTGAATTCACATTCCCAACCAACTTTGTTCCTCTCTTCTCCAAAATAAAGAGGTAGTCTTCTTACCATCTCACTGTTACCCAATATTGCTTGCCAGGGTACTTGCTCACAACACTGATAGTTTGTGAAATAACCGGTCTAATCCAGACCATGGCATACACTGCTAACCGCATTCGAATAAGGTTCATGAGATATCCTACTTTTCCTCATCTGTTTTAGGACATGTCTTGAGGAAAACTTGAGGAGAGACGCGTAGGGAACGCTCTTCGGCTTTACCTGGCCCATTATATCGTTGATCAATATCTACACACAAGGTATTCCTCCTGTGATTACCAAAGCCTACTCCTCCTTCAGTCTCAATGCCGAGAACCATCTTTGCATCCCCCTGATCCTTCATACTGAATGTCCCACTTATCGAGTCTTCAGTCCATTGATTTTAGACATGTCATAATTGGCGATCTACATGTCATCAATTCCTGATTCACCATAAAGGAATCAAACCACTGCCTAGATGACAGGTCAAACCACGATCTCCTGTAAAGTCTTTTCTCGGCTCCTTTAACTTCAAACCACTCTGGTTGCTTTATGTAGATCTGCTCTTCACTTTCCCTTGCGAAAGTGCAGACTCCACATCCATCCTTCTAGCTCAAGATCACATTAGCTAATCAGCACCAATCACGGATCTAATAGACGCCTGCTATACCGTCGGTGCGAATATCTCCGATCTCTTCTCTCTGAGCATAACCCTTCGCTACTAACCTTGCCCTGTATCTATTTTGTATCCTTCTGAAGATCCACCTGCATCCAACTGCTTTTCGGTCCACTGGAAGCTCCACCGCGCTCCCATATGTCAGTTTGGTACAACGAATCCATCACATCGCCCATAGTCACCTTCCGCTTCTCAGCACCAGGCTAATCTAGAGCCATTAGAATAGAAGATGAATCCTTTGCGATATTAGAGTTGTCCATATACCACACCGATATCCTGTGATCATGCCGTATGATTCTTCTCACAGGTGGCTGCTCCACCTGCTCTGTATCCCTATCCACACGTCTCAGCCTTCCTAGCCTGCTCGCTCATGTGGCCATGCTTAACATGTCACACACGTGCAGATGTGGAATTCGCTACATTCACTACAGCTTTACCTTTTGAAGTGCTCCCAATCAACCATACAAGTTATCGAGTTGTTGTGCTTACATGATTACCTGTGCCCCCTTAAATACTTTAAGAGCACCATCGATACCTTTGTACTTGCATCCTTAATTTTGCCTTAAGCACACCAAGAGAAATCAGATTCTACTTCAAATCAGGAACGTGGTTGACATCAGTCAAGGTACGCTTCACTCCATCAAACATCCTGATGCACACTGAACCAACAGTCATGACATTACAAGCAATGCCATTGCTCATAAATACCTGTCCACCATCGCACTCCCTGTAGCTGGTGAATCAACTCCAATGAGGAGTCATGTGAAAAGATGCCCCTGTGTCTAGCATCCACTCGTCCTTACGATCATCGTATGACCGTCTGAGCGAAGACACAAATAAAGCATCACCATCACATCTACTCTATCTATCTGATGTGACAGCATTGGCCTTTCTGTACGAAGCCTCAGAATTTTCTCTCTTCAATTTAGGATTTTCATAATCCTTCTTCACATGTCTTTCCTTCCCACAGTTCTAGCACTTTACCTTTCCTTTGCCCTTGCCCCTGGATTTGGATCTAGAACCTGAAGAACTGTACCTTGTTCAGAATTCCTACCCCTTATAAGCAGTGCCTCAGAAGATACCCCCATGTTGACGTTAAGCTTTCTCATAGCCTTTCCTTGAAGGGCCGAGAAAACGGTGTCGACACTCAGGGTTTTATTCGTCGAGCACATTGTGTCCTTGAATGACTCATAAGACGCCGAAAGAGAATTCAGCAACATACATGCTTGTTCTTCATCTTTCATCACTTCTTCCATATCTAGCAATTTGCAAACTAATTTATTAAAGTTGCTGATGTGAGCCTCCAGATCTCCACCCTCTGCCATCTTGAAGTTATACTACTACCGCTTCAAGTGTAGGCGATTTTTAGAGGATTTTTTCGCATAAACATCCTCTAACTTCGCCCATAACTTAGCCACAGTTTTCTCCCTCATGACGTTGTAGAGAACCTCATCTATGAGACATAAACGGATCGATGATAAAGCTTCTTATCAAGAGTATTCCACTCATCATCAGTCATAGTAGACTTTCACTCCTCAAGAGCACCATTTTCGTCTTGCTTGATTAATGAACTCATCATCTTGATCTTTCATAACTCAAAATTATTTTTCCCTAAGTACTTCTCAATATCAAACCTAGTGCTTCCCATTATTACTAATCCTTTAGATTCAGATCTGTGCCCCAACGACTTCTCTGATACCACTTGTTGGGATTTTGGCCTGCAAAATCACACAGATCTAGATCTAGGATAGCAATACAATGGCACCAAGCACACAAGAGAACACGTAGATTTAACGTGGAAAATCCTTGCGGGAAAAAAAAACATGGCACAAAACGACAGAATTCCACTATAAAAGCATCAATTACAAAGAGAGAGGACTTACTGTTCACTCCCCAAGTATAGGGTTGTGATGTAGTAATAAACTCGGTAAGACCAAGGTCGAATCCACAGGGACTGAAACCTGTACGTTATCTGAAAGTAACTAGAACTAGAACTAGAATGAGATGTAATCTAAATGAAATAAATATGAAGGAATAATGGTGAAAATATTAATATAAAACTAATGAATTTTAAAGGTAGGAAACTAGGGATTCAGAGGATCCACTTGTAGAGATCAGGGAGATCTTATGCCTGCTTCAAAGACCATGAAGATAGAACTGAACTTACTTGATATAATTTCCACAAGATGAAAGGTATATAAATTAGAATGGATTCCATCACCAAACCATGCCCAGAAGACAAAGTAAACAACAGAATTAAACTAATTACCAACCAATCAATATGTCATGAAGGTTAGGAAGGGGTACCGACATCCAACCATGCCCAGGAGACGATGGTGAACAACAGGGCTTCCAAACGTCATAAACATAAAAAGGCAACGTAAATACTCAAAGCCATCGCAGACCCATTGTAATTTCAGTCACAACAGACCATTGAGAACTAAAAATATTCCCATAAAATCAAACTAAGATCAAATCAGTTCAGGCATAAATCAAGGCGTAGAACTTTCCATCACACTGCAACCTTCACCTCTTAGCCCTAGCTAAGAGGTTTAGCTAACCATAGGTATGGTTTCACTAAATCTCAAAAGAAAAGGAAGAAAAGAAAACAAAACAAAAAAAAATAAAACAAACTTGCTCCTCAGCTTCACGTCCAAGCTCCAGCCTTAGATGATCCCTCAAGCTCTCTCTCTGATCACCTTTTATAGAGAAGGGAATGATGGTTGCTGTGCGTGGTTGAAACAGAGTTGGAGACTCTTACGCAGCAAAACCAACGCCACGTATCTGTGATAATTGGTAGGCTTAAGATTGACATTAGACGAGAAATCCACCCCGTCCAATTAACTCGCCTCGAAAAATCAGCCAGGAATGAACTGTTTTGGCTTAAATTAGTGTGTCCCACAGCACTTTTCAATTCACCGTCAATCTCCCGTTCGGCTGAGATCTTTGCACATTTGTTGCATGGAAATATTCAGACATCTAGGTGAAGGTATTGACCACCTAATGTGACAGATGAACGGTTCAGATCATTGAACTGGGCACTGAGTGGGACCCACTTGTAGACTCAGCGTCCGGCTTTCGCTGACGCGCGTGCGGCAAACCTCATTCACTTGCTGACGAAGCTGGTGGGGTCCACTTCGTTGTATATTGAAGAAATCCAAGCCATCCAGTAGGATGCTCTCGAAAAACCGTTCGGACCTGGTCGGTTTTGATTTGTTACTGACGCGGCCCACCTGATTTTACATTCAGCCGTCCGTTTCACGTTTGAACGGTAGGAAACCAATCTCCAGTATCTTCTTCAATTCCGTCGCCTAGGTCTTGATCAGTCGGACCTTTGGAGTCTACTGGACAGTCCGGATCGGATTGATGAACCAAGATGGTGGCCCACAGAGATCGACCGCAGATCTACTGCGGAACAGAGCTTCTGTGATTGCACTGTGAAAGTCGGTGGGTCCCACCGATGTTTATGGAGAAATCCATTCCGTCCATTAGATGCCCAACGAAAAACCCTTTAGGAAGGGAAATTTCGGTTTGATTTGGTGTGGCCCACAAGAATTTCCTTTCCGGCCGTTCATTAGATGTAGTACAATAAATCACGTTAATGGGGCCTAAAGAAAAACTTGGCAAAGGGCGGAGCCCTCTTCTGGATCACATGGATGGTTCGGATCGTCCGATTGAATGATGTGTGGGGCCCGCTATGTAAAAACGGACGGACGGCGTCCGTTTGCTGTTTCCTGGCGTGAAACGGATCGGGTCAGCGCCCGCTGACCCGATTTCCCGGTCCGGTGCATGTTGAGTGCACCTGTGTATTGTGCACAGGCACGGCCGGTAGGGGCCACTTGAGTTATGTATAGAAGATCCATTCCATTCATCAGTTGTGTCACCCATTTTATGGGGTTGTGACCAAATTTTAGGCATATCCTGGTATCAGGTGGGCCCCGCTTAAGGATTTAAGGAGTTGATCTGTCCGTTGGGCCACTTCCATAGCGATCCAATGGCTGAAATTTGATATGTACGGGCAATTTATGGTCCTCAGTCCATGTATGAAGTTCTGAGCCAAACGGATGGTGAGAACCCTGTGATCTTGGATTCTGGCTGACTTTCAGGCCTCTTGAACTTCAGTTTCGTGATTTTCTTGGGTCTCTGGCGTGTAATTCCATTGATCTTAGTCCCCTGGGGTCCGTCCCTTGCTCTGGTGAATTCTGAGCGTCAAATCCACACTTTTACTATCAGTTTTCAGTCAACACTCTTGATTGCATCCTACAACAACAAACACGATTAAATAGGTCCATTAAACAGTATAAGTTCGTAAATCCAGGCAATAACTGGGGTCTGATATGCAATATTTGACCCTCAACACAACCCCCAACCAGCATTTTGCTAGTCCCGAGCAAAGTATGCGAAAAATAAGTTAAGAATTACAGGATAATTTCTATGAATTCGAATGATATTTGAAAAACTAATTCAGATACCAGATTTCTAAGATTCATGAGTGTTGATTATTAATTTTCCCTGGAATCAAGCTCACGGTAACTTCATAATCAAGTTCAAATATTAATCCATCAATTAGAAAAATTATAAACATTGAGTTCCATGGATGTATAGTGTAAACCCGGCTTACCATCATTAAAATTCACTTCTTTATTTCAGGATATCATTGGTAATCCACAAGAGAATTCATGATAACCAAGACTTAAACCCAACTTGCCTCATAGATCATTTCATTTTTTTTTAATTTTTTTTTTATTTTTCCAGTCTTTTGATTTTTCTATTAAAGGTACACCAAGAGGGTGAATCAAATCCTTACCTATAGGGAGCAAACCTATGGTGAAGACCGTACACCCAAACCTTTTTTCACATATTATCCATGGGGAATTAAATCTACACCTATAGGGAGCAAACCTATGGTGAAGATTATTCGCCCACCCCTTTCCAAAGGCATTTGTATTTTCTTTTTCTTCAATTGATCATGACGGGCAATTTTTCAGGCTGGTTCCTTCCATGCTTAGTGATCACCAAGTTAATCTTTCAATATCGAGTTGAAACCTCAATGTGTAAGCAAGATGTGACATGTGAAATCATGACTCAATCAATGTTTAAAACTTCTAACAATGGATTAACTATTCAAACTTAACTGTGAAATCTAACCGATAACTGAATCCAAGAGACATGAATTACCAACATTACGTATCTTGAAATTCTAAATTCAAGATAGTCGTCAAAATCACTTCAAATTCACAAGAATTTTCAGAAAAAATTTTAAAATTTTCACAAATTTTGCTTAGGACCAAGAAAACACTGATTAAGTAACCTAATCTCCCACCCCCAACCTAAAATTTACATTGTCCTCAATGTAAAAGATATGAGTATGCAATGCACTTGGGACAACGAAAAGTAAATATGAAGTGATGGGAAGATAGTACCTGGATGATGAATTGAGAGACACTTTCCAAGAGATCGCATCATGGACGCTAGTTAGCACGAGAGAGATAACAACACAAAAATAACAAAAATAAAATCCTACCTATACCACTTTCGCAGGTGCTCTCGATTACATTTAGCATATGCAACAAGCCTTTAAACCCCTAGGTTGCCCCTAGAGGATGAGTTGTAGTCTCGTGAGGGTTTGCAGTAATGTTACCCACAAACATTGAACTAACTAACTAGGAAAATGAAATGGAATGAAAAAGCTGGGTTGCCTCCCAGGAGCGCTAAGTTTACTGTCTATCCTAAAATAGCATAAAGGAAACTACCCTAGTCCTAAGAAAGCAGGAAAAAACTACTAAGTCATGTACAAAGTTCCTCTTCCGGCCAATATCGTGATAAATTTCTCAGTAGGTTACTTAACAGGATCATCCAAAAGCCCTTTTTGCAATAGGCTTGGATGCCCTGGAGCATGACATTCCAGAGAAACTTATGTACCTCATCAAAAATTTGTCGTTGATTCGCCTGAGGTATCCAGAGTATATACGATTCACCTGTGACAGAAGAAGTTTCGAAGTTAGTATCCCATGGTGAATCAGAGACTACAAGTAGATCAAATTGAGAAAAATTTTCAAGAAGTGGTGTAGTCTCAACACATTCCGAAGTATCAGACTTCGGTTCAATTTTTAGCTCCTCCTCCCTTAATGGTAAACATTCAGGATCTGTGGAAGGAGGGGCTTCAGAGTAAGGGTTTTCTAGTTCAGTGATGACTACCGAGATAATGTTTTGCAAGGCATTCACTATGTTTCTTATCATGGGATCATTTGAATCTACAAAGTGTGCCAAGCAATCATCCAAAGAGTTGGGAAATTCAGTTGAGCGTGACTCATTTTCCACATTAGAGCTCGTGATGATCTGCCCAAGGAATCCATCGTCTTTGAAGGTAAATGGAGGTGTGCTCTCTTGCTCCAGCCCTGCACAGACAGATTGAGGATTAGTATACGAAGCATTGATGTGTGGACTCTGTTCATCGATACTACTCAGAAGAGGCGATGAATCGTGATTATTCAACAGTTCAGATGGTGACCTCAACTGGGTGGTTTCAAATTCAAGAGTCATATCGAGTAGCTCGTCCATCTCTCGAATCATATCATCATGTAATTCAGAGGAGTGGTCCAAATACGTTTCACAAGAGTTAGAAGGGTCGGTTGTAAGGGGCTCGTCCTTTACCTTCAAATCAGACATGTTAGGTGAGGGGAGTGGCTCATTATGACAGACCACTTCGTGTACGTCTTGATCATTGACTTGGACCAAATTTGAGATTGATTCGAAGGGAATTTGGGTTGCACATTCATAATCATCTTCCCAATACGCATCATCGTTTACTTCCATGCAGTGCACACTTGGGATGGGATCGCTTTCCTCACATTCTATTTCCAGATTGGGTTGAGGTTCATATAAACTAACCTCTTCCTCTTTATTGAACTCAAGTGTGTCATGTGAGTGGGGTGTGTCATCATCATTATATTTGAAAGACAACCATGTTTCTTCCCCATTCTTTTGAACAGTCATTGAGATCGACTCATCGGGGAATTGAACCGTATGCTCATTAATGGAATCCAACTCCTCATTCCAAATTCCAGATTTCGTCAAAAGCGAGTGAGGATCACTTTCCTGGCATTGTATTTCTGGATTGGATTGTAGTTGGGATGCGCGAGCTTCCTCTATCCTCTCGAGGCGCGAATTGAGTGCTTCCATTGCTTTTCTAATTTCCGCAAGACACTCCATGTTATGCTGAACTGAGTTCTCTTGGATCGTTTCTGGTTGGATCTCAAAGGTATGGGATCCAAGAGAATAATTATTACAACATGTTGTTGGTTCATCTTCCCAGTTTTGATGGTTCCACTGGTTATAGTCATACTGATCATACATGGGAGAATATGATGGTTGATAATAATCCTCATTCCCATAATTACGATCGTATACAACCCTATTAACCGATGGAACATAACATTCTAGTCGGTTCTCAATGTCTGTTCTCGATGGAGAGTAATCTTGAGGTATACGTTGAATTCCACAACCTTCAGGCATTCCCCAATATATCCTATCCATCTCAGCGTATGCACGTACCCACGATTCCATGGTAGAACCTTAACTCTGAGTCTAATCCTAGAAGAAAGCAAAATCCTACAAGAATATGTCTAAAGTAAAGGAGAAGTTAGAAAGATGTTACCAGAGTAGAAGCTCCTATGTTAAAAACCTGCAAAACAAAACAAAACAAGTTAGTTTTTAAGAATAGTAAGTCTAAGGTTAGAAAATTTTTAAAAATAAAACCCTAATTCTAAAAATAGAAAAAGTAAAGAAATTAGGAAGATATCACCAGATTAGAAGTTTCTATCTTAGAATCCTACAAAACAAGAAAACAGGTTAGTTTCTATAAATCAGAAAAACCTAAACCTAAAGTTAGTAAAATCCTAATCTTAATCGAATTCTAAAACCAATTAATTTCAGACATACGTAGCCGTTAGTCCCCGGCAACGGTGCCAAAAACTTATTCACTCCCCAAGTATAGGGTTGTGATGTAGTAATAAACTCGGTAAGACCGAGGTCGAATCCACAGGGACTGAAACCTGTACGTTATCTGAAAGTAACTAGAACTAGAACTAGAATGAGATGTAATCTAAATGAAATAAATATGAAGGAATAATGGTGAAAATATTAATATAAAACTAATGAATTTTAAAGGTAGGAAACTAGGGATTCAGAGGATCCACTTGTAGAGATCAGGGAGATCTTATGCCTGCTTCAAAGACCATGAAGATAGAACTGAACTTACTTGATATAATTTCCACGAGATGAAATGTATATGAATTAGAATGGATTCCATCACCAAACCATGCCCAGAAGACAAAGTAAACAACAGAATTAAACTAATTACCAACCAATCAATATGTCATGAAGGTTAGGAAGGGGTACCGACATCCAACCATGCCCAGGAGACGATGGTGAACAACAGGGCTTCCTGACGTCATAAACATAAAAAGGCAACGTAAATACTCAAAGCCATCGCAGACCCATTGTAATTTCAGTCACAACAGACCATTGAGAACTAAAAATATTCCCATAAAATTAAACTAAGATCAAATCAGTTCAGGCATAAATCAAGGCGTAGAACTTCCATCATACTGCAAGCTTCACCTCTTAGCCCTAGCTAAGAGGTTTAGCTAACCATAGGTATGGTTTCACTAAATCTCAAAAGAAAAGGAAGAAAAGAAAACAAAACAAAAAAAAATAAAACAAACTTGCTCCTCAGCTTCACGTCCAAGCTCCAGCCTCAGATGATCCCTCAAGCTCTCTCTCTCGATCACCTTTTATAGAGAAGGGAATGATGGTTTCGCACAGCGTGGTTGAAACAGAGTTGGAGACTACTGTTTCTGTGAAAAACCAACGCCACGTATCTCTGTGATAATTGGTAGGCTTAAGATTGACATTAGACGAGAAATCTACCCCGTCCAATTAACTCACCTCGAAAAATCACCAGAATGAACTGTTTTGGCTTGAATTAGGTGTGTCCCACAAAGACTTTTCAATTCACCGTCAATCTCCGTTCAGCTGAGATCTTCGCACATTTGTTGCATGGAAATATTCAGACATCTAGGTGAAGGTATTGACCACCTAATGTGACAGATGAACGGTTCAGATCATTGAACTCGGCACTGAGTGGGACCGACTTGTAGACTCAGCGTCCGGCTTTCGCTGACGCGTGCGAAGCAAACCTCATTCACTTGCTGACGAAGCTGGTGGGGTCCACTTCGTTGTATATTGAAGAAATCCAAGCCATCCAGTAGGATGCTCTCGAAAAACCGTTCGGACCTGGTCGGTTTTGATTTGTTACTGACGCGGCCCACCTGATTTTACATTCAGCCGTCCGTTTCACGTTTGAACGGTAGGAAACCGATCTCCAGTATCTTCTTCAATTCCGTCGCCTAGGTCTTGATCAGTCGGACCTTTGGAGTCTCACTGGACGGTCCGGATCGGATTGATGAACCAAGATGGTGGCCCACGAGATCGACCATGGTCTGCTGCGGAACGAGCTTCCGTGATTGCACTGTGAAAGTCGGTGGGTCCCACCTTGATGTTTATGGAGAAATCCATTCCGTCCACTGGATGCCCAATGAAAAACCCTTCAGGAAGGGAAATTTCGGTTTGATTTGGTGTGGCCCACAAGAATTTCCTTTCCGGCCGTTCATTAGATGTAGTATAATAAATCACGTTAATGGGGCCTAAAGAAAAACTTGGCAAAGGGCGGAGCCCTCTTCTGGATCACATGGACGGTTCGGATTGTCCGATTGAATGATGTGTGGGGCCCGCTATGTAAAAATGGACGGACGGCGTCAGTTCGTTGTTTCCTGGCGTGAAACGGATTGGGTCAGCGCCCGCTGACCCGATTTCCCGGTCCGGTGCATGTTGAGTGCACCTGTGTATTGTGCACAGGCACGGCAGGTAGGGGCCACTTGAGTTATGTATAGAAGATCCATTCCATTCATCAGTTGTGTCACCCATTTTATGGGGTTGTGACCAAATTTTAGGCATATCCTGGTATCAGGTGGGCCCCGCTTAAGGATTTAAGGAGCTGATCTGTCCGTTGGGCCACTTCCATAGCGATCCAATGGCTGAAATTTGATATGTACGGGCAATTTATGGTCCTCAGACCATGTATGAAGTTCTGAGCCAAACGGATGGTGAGAACCCTGTGATCTTGCATTCTGGCTGACTTTCAGGCCTCTTGAACTTCAGTTTCGCGATTTTCTCGAGTCTTTGGCGTGTAATTCCGTTGATCTTAGTCCCCTGGGGTCCGTCCCTTGCTCTGGTAAATTTTGAGTGTCAAATCCACACTTTTACTATCAGTTTTCAGTCAACGCTCTTGATTGCATCCTGCAACAACAAACACGATTAAATAGGTCCATTAAACAGTATAAGTTCGTAAATTCAGACAATAACTTGGGTCTGATATGCAATATTTGACCCTCAACACTTACTCGATTCGAACAACCTCGAATCTCACCCTTGCTACACCCTTTGATAACCCTAAAACCCTTTAGAATACCTATAGGAAGCCTTAGAATTATTTCTCATCCTTACTAGAAAAATCCTAGGGACCCCTATTTATAGTTTAGGTAACTTCCTTTCGCACCTTGCGAAAGATTGACTCAAATTTTCGCAGTCCGCATCAGATTCAGAAACGAATCTGCGTAACTACGACTAGTCGAGCTAAGGCTATGACTGATCGTAGGACCCCTACGACCGGTCGAGACATCCCTACGACTGGTCGAGCAGTCCGGACATCAAAAATCCCAAGTCGCTGGACTTTGAGTCGTGCGGTGCTCGACTAGTTGAGCGGCTCCCACGACCGGTCGTGGCTGACCCACGACCGATCGAGCAACACCCAAAATCAGATTTAAGACTTTTTTCAACACTTTAAAAGGTCGACACATCACCGAGGTGAGACTTCGGCCTAACTCCATAAGGTGCGACCACGCAGTATATCATTTTTCAATATAATTTTAGAGTATTATTTAAAAATTGAAGCAGATCGAATCAACAACAGGTGGAGCATATCATCAGAAACAGTGGTGGCTAATGGGCTGCAAAAGTTTTAGATCAAGCTGATATTTGTTTTTTCTCTTTATTCAGGTTTATGTGACCTTGTCAACGGATTGAACGGTAAATCAACATTACAGAACAATTAAGGTGCGACTTAAGGAGTTATTAATGGAAGGACGTTTAATCACCACTGTTTCTCACGATGTGATACACCTGATAATTGGATCTACTTCGTTGTTGGATAATTCCATATAATAATTTGGAAAAACGGATGCACATTATAGATACATGATACACATCAAGGTGAGCCCCAAGGTAAGGACTGCACTGTGTTGAGGCCGGAGTTTCACCTAATCCTCTCTCCACCCAGGTTGGCGGTGTGTGACCCACCAAGCAAATCCACTTCCAATACAGGCTACTTCCTATTTTGGAAGATCTCTGTATGTCCCTTTTCAACCGTCTATTTTTCGGCCACAAATCAGAATGCTACAGTTGTCTGATCGATGAAATTCTGTTTTGGATATTCCACAAACACGATGGAAAGCAAAAGATAAGTGGTCTGGATTACTGAGCCACAGGTCGTACTTTTCAAATCAAAACCCTGCATGCCGTACAAAACCTTGGATCTCACGTATGCTAAAATATCTCTTTAAACAATGAGAAATACTTTGATACTCTCGCTGGCTGCAATGGTTGATACAAAGGCAGTGAGAAATTGTATACTTATCATAGCAGTAACTCAAATCAAACCGTTCAAATCATGGACTACTTGGATTATAAACTAAAGGTTGCACTGATTAAGTTTGGTGGACATTCAATGGACGGTTGAAAAGAAAACTAGTGAACGGTTTCAATCCAAGAAACAAATATCCATTGATCATAGTTTAGAATTGCTCAATCATTCTGATCTTTCTTTGATAAACTATTAATGGTAGGATCCACTGTTTGAATGAGTTGATATAGTCCGATGCATATCGCATATGCAATTTCCAAGTGACTGAGTATGAACTATCATAATCTGCCAGAGTATATCAAATACTACACTGTCAGCTTGAGATCTGCTGCTAAGCTGGTACTAAAAATCGTGATCTTAGATGGGCAAGGAATCGCACATTTTTTTTTTTTTTTTTCTTTGTTTACGTTACATCATCTTTTCATGTCATGTAACCTAGTTTAAGGTATCTTAATCCGTTTTTTGGAGTGCAAGTCTCATCAGGTGGCCCACAGACTTTGAATACGGACTGTCGGCAATCATATACTGGTTGTCTACACAGAGAGGATAAATTTGTCCTGAGTGGGGCCCATGATTTCTCAATCAATCTGTCCATAGAATTTGGATGGCCCGTACACTAACTCACGAGGATGAGAGCGGATTGCACGCAAGCGGATTGGCTGGTGTACCTCACACCAGCTATATAGCTGCTGTATTGCAGGGAGTTCTGTAAGTCTGATCGCGAGGCATGTGTTACATCCAAACCGTACATTCATTTGATGAACTCGTCCTAAGCTTCGAATGAAAAATAAGACATATAACTATCAAGTGGACCACACTGCAAATAGCAGTGGAGGATTGAACGTCTACCATTGAAACGCTTTTTGGGGTCACGGAAGTTTTGGATCAATATAAAATTTGTTTTTCCTCTTCATTGAGGTCTTTGTATCCTTATGCATAGATTAGATGGAAAACAAACGTCATGGTGGGCCTTACAAATTGTTTAACGGTGAAAATCATCATCTCCACTGTTATTTTTGGTGTGGTCCAGATGATCTTTGGAGATGATTCAGTTTTTGGATATTATTCTAAATTGATCTCTAAAAATAGATGAACGGTGTAGATATAATAAATACATCACTGTGAGGCTCATGTAACCTTCATCTCCTTTGAACCATTCGTACAACTAGGAGCTGGAAGAGCGTCAGTGGTCGTCTTCGCACGACACGTACCTACAGCAGCTATATAGCTAGTGCAATCTGCTTCTGGGAATGCGAAGGATATGGACGGGGATTGCGTGCTACCCCGGCCGTCCCTAGCTCCGAACGGACAGTTTTGTGGGTGGGCCCACCGTGATGTATCTGTACATCCAAACCCTATATCCCTTTTCTCAGATTATTTTAAGGCATGAACATAAAAATGAAGTATATCCAACGCTCAAGTGTGCCAACACTAGATAATAAGCTTGGTTGTATTAAAATGCACAAAGCACAAAGCATTAAATGTCAGTTGCATTAGATGCTAGACTCGTCTGTGGTGTGGTCCATTTGATGATTGGACTTTTGTATTGATATCATCAAATAATATGAGAAAAGGGATAGACAGTTTGGATGTACAGATATATCATGGTGGGCCCGCCCACAAAACTACCCGTTCAGAGCAAGGGACGGGCGGGGTAGTACGCAATCCGCGTCATACGGGCCGTAGTGGATGGAAGCGGATTGGCTGGTGCACCGCACACTATATATATATATATATATATATATATATATATATATATATATATATATATATATATATATATATATATATATATATATAAACGTTACACGGGCCCTACAATGATGTACTTATTAAATTCACACCGTTCATCCATTTTCTGAGAAGAATTTAGAGTACTATCCAAAAAATAAATCATATCCAAGGATCAAATGGACCACACCACAAATAGCAGCCGAGATAATGATTTTACTGTTAAAAATTTCATAGGGCCTACCATAACGTTTATTTTCCATCTAATCTGTTCATGATGTCACAAAAGACCTAGATGAAGAGGAAAAACTTCTGTGACCCTAGAAGGGTTTCAATGGTAGACGCTTAATCCTCCACTGCTTTTTGCAGTGTGGTCCACTTGATCGTTAGATCTGCCTTATTTTTCATCTCAATCCTTACGAGGAGCTTGAAAAATGGATGGATAATTTGGATATAACACATACCTCATGCTAGGACCCACAAAACTTGCTAATGTCAATACACTAGCTGTATAGCGGGTGTGTAGTACACCAGCCAATTTGCTTCCGTAACTGATGGTGCTATGTGGGCCCCACCATGATGCAGGCCATTCTTTACTTAATTTAATATTTCATTAAGTCAAACACTAGTCAAGTTTCATAAAGGGAGTAAATGGTGGTCCATTATTAACCCAATACCACCTTTGGGCCCCATCATTGTATGATTACTATCTACTTTATATGGTGGAATTTGTACCTAGCTACCCATTCAGGGGCCACTAGTTGAATGGTTAGAATCATCGTAAAGAATCCACCCAAAATGAGGTCAAAAACTTAGATGGTATGGATTGACATGCACTTTGCCATGTATGTTATTCCAGTAGAACTTGTACAATACTAATCTAACAAGTCTTAATATACCAATTTTATACAAGTGTTATTGCCCTCAATTCAGGTAGTTAGGCAACTCATGCGAATGAGGGCCTAGATCAAATGCATGTGTATGTATATCAATGTGTGGTTGTGTTAGAGTATACTCAACTCAAAGGTATTGACTAAATTGGTCGGTACCACTATGTCGGGATGGACAGATTGGAGACTGGATCGAAACCCGAAATCCCCTTGGCCACTAACAGAATTGGAAGTGTTCACTGTACTTAGGGGTTTACACGGGTCGGGCCGAGTCGAACTGGCCTCAGTCCGTCCAGGCCCGTTCAACAGTCGCACTAGGCTCGAACCTGATCGGGTCTGGTCACCGGGCTAACATCTCCAGTCCAAACCGGGCCCGGGCTGCAATCGTGCGAGTTCGGGTCTGTTTTGAACCTTCGAGTTCGGGCCAGTTTCGAACCTGAGTTTGGGCCAGTTTCGAACCTTACAACAAATTCATAGGAAAGGCTTTGACAGGTAATCCGCGTCCCATTACAAGGCCCTCGATCAACGGTTTAGATAGTTGAATTATAAACTTCATAAAAAATCTAACTAGTCAGGACATTTACATAAATTTACATACATTTGACAAAGCATAAAATAAAACATTTTTTTTATAGTTGAAATGAATTTCATATAATCATCATGGTAGGCTTGGAAAAATCAAGGGCAAACATTTCCATTCCAACTGTTTTTGTTGGTGTGTCCCACCTTTTATTTTTTTATTTTTTATAACACACAACACTCATACTCATGGTGAGATTTCACAACAATTGAGAACCCATGACCTCGTGTTGAAACTCCGGTGAGATTTCAAAAATCAAGTTTTTGCTAATTACATAGGGAGGATCAAAGACAAGCATACATCTGATACGTTTGTTAAATCAAAGTGTAGGCTTTATTTTTTGAGTCTTGTACCCACTTTCTAACAAAGGGGTTTTATTTCCTTTCTTATAATCTTCTCTTCCCTTCTAGATCTAGGCACATAGAAGTTTCAAAACCTCTAGATTTCCATCCAGAGCATCTTCCATTGAGCTATGGCTCAAACTCCAGTCATGTGAATATTTCTCAATTCAACCACAACTATGAGATCATTCTGTTATCAAATCACTACTTCACTGACCCTCCAATTTCTCCTTCCTATTTTGATTTTTACCATGGCTATCAGCCATGTTATATGAAATTCTACCAACTTAGTTGAAGCAGAGAATGCCATGCTGTAACATGTTCCACACAACTATGATTTGCAAAAGGTTTCATATGCAATCCAAGCCATAACAATTCAGTTTTGACCATAACTATTCAAAAGTGTGCTTTATAATGAAGAAAACAAAAGTCAATATGTTAACTAGATGTAAGATTGTATCCATTGAATGGAACAAAATTTTAATTGGGTGTTAATGGATTTTCAATCTAAATCAGTCAATATGATTCAGATGTTGCAATCTAAATCATTCACTGGAACCCATTAAAAAAAAAGGAAAATTTGTATCCATTTAAGAGAGAGAGAGAGAGAGAGAGAGAGAGAGAGAGAGAGAGAGAGATCATACCTTGGTTGGACGAGAGAGAGACTGTGAGAGCGTCGAGTAGGGCGTTGGACTGTGGTCGCTTGGTCGGACAGCGTCCGCCTGCTAGTCGGACGAGAGAGAGAGATTAGAGAGTGAGGGTGTCGAGGGGGCGTCGGACCGTGGTCGGACGTCACCGCTCGCTGGTCAAACGAGAGAGAGAGAGAGAGAGATTAGAGAGTGAGAGTGTCGAGGGGGGCGCCGGACTGTGGTCGGACAAGAGAGAAGAGAGAGAGAGAGAGAGAGAGAGAGAGAGAGAGAGAGAGAGAGAGAGATTTCAGAGATTTGGTGGGGTCGGGTCGTTGGGCAGGGAGAGAGGGAGTAGGGTTTGGTGGGGACAGGTCGGGCGATCTCAGAAAGGAAAGGGAAAGGACGGGTAGCCGGGTAGGGTTAGGTTTATATATATATATATATATATATATATATATATATATATATATATATATATATATATATATATATATATATCACCTGACGGGCCGGGTCGGGGCGGGTCGGGCAAGTCGGGTTTCGGACTGAGACAAGCTGAACTGGGCCGTATCCGAACTCGGCCTAGACTCATTTTTGGGCCTAGAAAATTGACCCGTCCGGGCCCGAACTCAGTTTCGGGTTAGGTCGAGTCGGGCTTTTTCGGGCCGGGTCGAGCGAGCTAACCGGGCTAGCCCGGTTTGTGTACACCCCTAACTGTACTTGAGATATTTGAGCAAGGGAAGGGATTAACCCTCACGAATGAGTTCTTTTTTCCATGCACTAGCTATTATGAAATTGACTGGTTTAAGAATTTATTATTATTATCTTACTAATGCTTTAATGTGGTGTTTCTCAATTAAATTAAAAGATTCACGCACAAGGGAATAAGAACTAGCATATACATGATCTATCTTTATTAATATACTAGCCCTGTTATAGTCGTTGTGCCTCACACTTATTATTAAAGCAAAAAAAATGAAAGATAAATACCTAACGCGTCGTTCTGAATTGGTTGTTGAGGCGAATGGTTAGTAGAATATGACTGAAGTATGAACAATTGAATTGGAACTCAAGTGGATATATGGATCCAGCAACTTAAGGTTACCGATATTTAATCTACTCCTAAGGTAAACGTATTGCAATGTGAGCCACTAGGCAGTAGAAAACTAAGCTAGGAAATATAAAATACACATAAAAGTAAAGTAGAAATGTATATAGGTGTGTTTGGCGTGGGTCCTCAAGCTTTTCTTTGGATGTTCCTTAGCTTTCTCGAGGCGATCACTACGGAAAAAACAGGGCAATGCCAACGACCAAAAATCGTTGGTGTTAACTTTCCTCAAAGGCTTTTAACTGCTGGAAGGGCTATCAGGAAAGGGGGCGTTGGTATTGCTCGCTAAGAGTTATATGTAAGAACTCTATGTGGTGGGCCTTATTGATCAACAGCTTGGATTGTCCTATCCGTTGGATTATGAGATTGAGTAAACCAGTGGGTGTGTATTAGGGCTGGAATGCTATTGTTGTTTATGCAGACAATAATTTGGGTTGAACTAGGACACAACAATGTGGAGCAGTGGGAGAGAGAATTATGATGGGATTCAAACTCTCATCTCCTCAGCTTCTATATAAGAGGAGCTGGGTCTCCGATCCAACACAACGATAGAACTCAAAGTCCCATCTAATATTCTGTATAAGGGTGTGAAGGAGAGGAAGACTCTGACTTTATTATTTTTGGTGTTCTTATCAAGCATATATGGCATCTCACTTAGGTAAGCCATCTAAATCCTTGATCTCCATGTCCTATGCACAGGTAGATCTCTGGAATTTCCACATCTAGATAATAGTCTTACATTATAACCATAGTAATGCCGATGGCTATAACCCCACAACACACTTGACCATAAACAATGATCTCTAGATTGCATATAGGAGCACAATTGCATCCACATAAGGAACACGAGTAGTTGATGTTACATATTTATAGTAATTGTCTGGGAATAAAGAAGTACAATATAGTGTTTTAATTCAATTTAAGAAAAAGAGAATTTTGACCTCTTACTAGCTACTGTAACAGCCATCTACACATAAAATGTGATTGTATCTCTGTAAAGCTTGTCTCATCCGTACAACTAGAGAATCACCAAACAAATTTGTCGTTAGGAAAACATAAAATAAAAACATAAAATACCAGCCCTTCTTTTCTAATACGTAATATAGCTAGCTAAGAAATGAATCCATGTGCATGTTCTAATATATAATACCAGCCATTCATTTCTAGTTACAGTCATCTCTCTCACTCTCTCTCATCCAAGTGTAAGTTGTAAAATACAATTTAGTGATTTTGATTACCCAATCATCGGATTCCAATAGATTCCAATTACAAGCTGTGAAACATACTATTGACTCCAATTCCCATGAATTTTATGGTAATTGTCAGTATATATTCCAAAATAATAAGTGGTTGTTTTGGAATGTGAATCCATTGTGATTAATGCATTTAGAAGTGTATTTGATGTGAATTGGAATCCATAGTAATTGCTAATGCATATCAATGTCATATGCAAGCTATTAAACAACCAATAAGCTATATCAAGAGTGATTAGTGATTACCACATCAATGTTTTGAAATCTTTTTCTATAATAACTTAAATGTTTGTACAATTCAATTAACCACTTAGGATATAAGGAAAATCTTAGCCTCGCTGCACATATGACATTATTAGTATATGATCATACCTATTGACAAAAAATGTAATGTATTAATATGCATAATTTTATTATGTAAGAATAAGAAATACAATTATGAAATAAAAAAACATACCTGTAGAACAATTGTGCAACCTTGGAATATGGGTCTGTAGGTCTTCACATCTTTATTTATATAGATATTTACATTTTTCTTTACATTCTTTATTGATTGGAGGACATTATTGGGTACATCATGACTTCAAGGAAACTTACTAAAGATATTTAATTTATCTACTAATTATACATATTTAATATTTACAACCATATCATTATTAAAGAGTAAAAGAAGTAAATTAAACCTAAGAAAATTAGTATTAAAATTTTTTAGGACCACTTGTGTATTTTCTTTCTTAATCGGTTTATTTTAAAAAAAATATTTTTAATTCAGTTAGAATTATTAGTTAAACTTGTTAATGTTTCGGATCCTACTACACTAAGCTTTAAAATTAATGCTACATCTAGTAAAGTGAACTTTCACTCTTTGTTTTCAATTATAAACATATTTTTTAATTTATGGCTATCGAGTATAAAGTATGTTAAATTTGTATTATTTTGAATTTCAAAATATTTGATGAAAAACAAAACTATGAATAATTTATTTTTTTAAGTTAGAGAATAAAAAATTAATGTATAGGAGAGGGTGAACATCTTATTGTATATATACCCTACATATATCTATATAATAACCAATGTAAAAAACCAATACGTGTCAATAAACAAGATACCAATATAATCATCAAAATGCTAACAATAAAGAATAACACATTATACCATTTTATTTAGTTTACAAAAATTTGATAATTTATAAAGAAAACTTTTTATTTCCAAATTGTAAATAAGATGCTAATAAAAGTAAAATATATGGACCAAGCCTAAAAATCTTACCAATCGAACCAATTTAACCTTTCAATAGGCAGATTGCAAATATTAGATTGTTAGGTTGCTATCATAACATTATCTAAAATTAGAATGCATATATTATAAATGGGATGGGCATATTGCAAATAGAAAGGTAATAAAAGTACAACATATGAATTTAAGCCTAAAAATCTCTCCAATACGACCATTCCTAGCTTTTAGTAACTAGATGGAAAATATTAAATTATTAGATTGAAATCCTAACATTATCTAGAATTAGAATGGTAGCCCAACAATCTACCATTTGCATTAACAAGAATTAATTGTGGATATAAAAATATTCAGATCATATTAAAATATAATGGATTCATGAATAAATAATCATTATAAAAAAAGATATATATACACATGTGTATGTATGTGTCTGCATACAGACACATGCACCTCCCTGGGTAATAATGTGTATTGGACATCCACACCGTGTATGGGTCCCCTTTGGGTTATGAGATGTCTAAAAATTCAACTATATCTAAAACTCATTTAGGACACACCATATAAAACCATATGAAATCATACTTAAACCTTCCAACAATAATAAATGAGGCCCACTTGAGTTTCAGAATGGCCTGAAATTTGGTGCGACCCCTCATCCAAGTGGTACACACAATGGATGGGTTCAATGTCTAAACCAAATCTTAGTGGGCCCTAATGAGAAGGAAGGTTTCAATGGGTGGGCATCCAATATCATATATTATTTGTGGTGGCGCTCAACTAGTCAAGGATTAGCTAGATTTTTAGGCCCATGGGCCACCATGGAAGGGTGCACTTGATAGGATGGATGTCTGACACATATCATAGTGGGGCAACAGATCTTGATCTAATAATGCATTTTTCATATATATGCATGCACGCACACATCCATATTGGAGAGAGCATCCCCTCTCCATCCTCTTTTACATATCCACACATCTCAATGTATGGTTTCCACTCTGGATAGCCTCATGCATCTCCTTAGCCCTGGTCTAAGGAATGCACGTAGGTTCTCATCCTTCTCCTCCATTTAAGATTGATTATGAAAAGACCTAATTTTGGAGGATCGGTGTCACACCTCAAATCCGGAACCCAGGCCTTACTACTTCCTAAGTGGAGTCCTATTCACATCTTATGCGTGGGGTCCACTACAGAGGCTCAAAGTTGGTACAAAACACATGATAATTAGATAGTTTTAAGCAATGAGGTCTGTCACAACTTAGGGCCAACTTTTCAAACACTTGGGGATCATTCTTAACAAAAAGGTGGGACATCCCAGCTCATTTATTTAAGGATTAAACATCCCCCATAGTGTGACACCCTTAACTACAGAGCGTGAGGCCCACCACAAGGTATCAAAGAGGCCTACATGCAATAAAGTTAAGTACTTAGAAAAATCTTAGTAAACAAAAAAAGTGCAAAGGAAAGGAAATAGATCGAATGGAAAGTGGGGTCCACATGCTGACAAATCATAAATAAGAGACACACATTAATACACATGACTGTTCAGAATGAATGAACTAATAAAGTACACAAATCAAAGTCATCCCACTACCCAAGTGGATCAATGAGAGGATGAATGTCATGTACAAATATATTCAACATACGCATCACGTAGCACATGAAATGTATTGATTAAATCTTTATAATCGGATTTTCTGTTGGAAAATCTCTATAATCAGATTTTCTAAGCCAATGGATGGTTTGGGAATACATTATTTAGGTTGTGTATAGGTTTCCAACCATACAGAGCCTTGGATCCATCTGAACCACATATTACAATTCAAGGTTTATCCTTACAGAAGTATTTGTCGGTTCAGAATTTTGTAAATTCTATCGTCAAAGAATCTAACCATAGGGACCGTACATATGATTATTAACTATCTCAGGTAAGTTAAGAAAAAATATCAAATACATCTGACTGTTGGAATCATAGATATGACCCACACAAAAATCATTACAACAAGCTCCCAAATATATTTTCGTACAAGGCCAAGATCTTAGCCATCTGAAGTTTGATTGAAGCGTCTTTTGTACCTTGGAAAGCTACTTCAATTTTCTATGAAGCCAACAAAGTATATCTTTCTATTGGGTTTAGTAAAGGGATAAAAATGAGTCTTTTTTTTTTTTGGAAAATCGGAACCCCCTGTGTGCTGCTGGACAACGACCAGGAAAAGTTAATGGCATGGATGACTGGACCATTAGATGGCTACAAAATTTGGCCCAGAGTTAGCTCATATCATTTTGCATATTATTACTAAGATTCAACTAAAATCTTAGCGTGGTTGAGTTTATATGATTTTTTTACCAATTGTTGTTTGTTCACAACCCCAAGTTTAGGGTCGCGATGTAGTAATAACTTGGTAAGACTGAGGTCGAATCCACAGGGAGTAAACTTGTACGTATTCTGAAATAACTAGAATTAGAACTAGAAAAGGTCTAAATTTAAATTTAGAATAAAGGAGAGTAATTGTGAATAAAGGTGATTAAAACTTATGAATTTAAAGGTGGGAACTAGGGTGCCTGATGAGGGTCGAATATTGCATCTCAGACCCCAGTTATTACCTAATTTTATGTTCATGATAATGTTTAATGCCATATTTTAATTATATTTTTGTTGCAGGATGCAATTAAGAGCATGGACTGAAAAAGAGTGTTAAAAGCGTGGATTTGACGCTCCAAAGTCACCAGAGCAAGGAACAGACTCCAGAAAACTAAGATCGACGGATTTACAAGCCAGGGATCAGAGAAAATCAAGCCGTTCACGTTAAAAGAGGCCTGAAATTGGTCCAAAATGCAAGATCACATGGTTACAGTCATCCGATCAGTTTGAAACTTCATACAGGTGATGAAGGCCATAAATTAACCGTACATATTAAATTTCATCCATTAAAGATCTCGGGAAGTGGCCCAACGGACAGATCAGCCCATTAATCTTCAATTTGGGGCCCACCTGATATCTGGAACTACCTCAAATTTGGTGTTGACGGTTAAAATAGTTTGAGAAAAGGTATGGTCGGATTGGATTTCTGAAACACATTGCAAAGTGGCCGTATGCATGGTGTGTACATTACACGTGTACATGCATGCGACGTGCACCGCAGCGTCACTCTGGTCAGCGCAAGCGCTGACCCGCGTCTTCATCAAAACGGAGATTTCCGTTTTCGGCTCCAGCGTAACGGACGGACGGCGTCCGTTTTGCGGACGCTAGTGGGCCCCATACGTCATCCGTACGGCTCATCCAAGACGTTCATCGTGTAGAAGGCTTCGAGCACTATAAAACCATGTTGATATTTTGTGTCCATGCGTGCAGACGTGTGCGGTACAGAGGCCACAAATGGACTACCTTGCAACATTCAAAACTGATCTTATTGTAATTTCTTCTCTGGGCCGCGTCAATGGACGTTCAAAACCATCCATTCTTGACTGAAATTTTGTCCTGAATCCAATGGATGGGGTGGATTTCCATGAAAACACCTCTATGGGGCCCACCGATCACGACAGCGGAAGAGGTGCGAAAGCCTTCGCACATCCGCGAAAATCCAGTTTTTCAGGCGGTTGTGGGCCACCATCTTTGATCATATGGCAGATCTGAACCATCCATCATGTAGAGGACCCAAGAAAGTCCTAAGGGACAGTGTTTTTATGGAATTTGAGCAAGGAAAGTGCCGTGTTTTGAGGCCCCGAACTTAGCTGCGAAAAAGCTTTCGTTGCGCGTGCGATAGCTTTCCAAATCCAATTTTCACCACTCCAGCAGCTTTAAAAAGAGATGAAAACGTGGATGAAGGGGGGAATTCAGAAGAGAAGGGATCGAGAGCTCGGCTTGGAGATTGGAGAATTTAACGGCTTGGGAAGAAAGAGAAGGGAGAGATCAGCTTGTGGTTGAACGTGGAGTATCCATGGAGTTTCTTCTTTCCTTCCTTCCTTTTGTTTCATGTGTTCTTAGTTTAATCATGTTGGGCTAATTCTTTTACCTAGGGCTGAGATGAAGCCCCTAATTTGAATGACCTTTTTTATATGTTGATTCCATCCTGAATTTAATTGATTTGTTTCTTTCTCTAAGTGGGCTTGATTGGTTTGAATTCTGTACTTCTCCATCTATGAACTTGATCAAAGTGTATATATGGATGTTGTTTGGATGCTTATTCTAGGTGCTTGTGTCTGATCATGAACAGGTTTTCTATAGAGGATGAAACAGGGTGCTTTAATGAACTATACATTCCATGTGCCCGACCAAGGACATTGGATATGTTATTCATGGCATTGCTTAAAGGAATTAGACATTCTGTATGCCCGATTAAGGACACAGATTGTGCTTTCTCTGTATAAGTTGTATCAATCTACATTAGGGTGAATCAACAGACAAAACAAGGGTTAGGATAATTAGGGGTGGATTCGAAAGTCCTAGTGCTCTCTCTGATTTAATTTTCTTCCCCGTTTTCAATTGTTTCTCATAGAATTGTGCTTGGTAATTCGCTCCATTATTTGTTGGATTAGTTAAGGAGAATCACAGATTTGAATTGTGACGACCAGTCCTCGTGGGAACGATCTCGTAATACATACCATATCTACATTTGATTCGTATACTTGCGAGTTTAAAAATCATTTAAATCATGTTGGTTTAAATAAAACATCAAGTTTTTGGCGTCGTTGCCGGGGACTATTTCGTTTCAAATTGAATTTAGGATTCTCTCTTACCATAATTCATAGCTTAGGATTTTACTGACTTAGAGTTCTTTTCTTTATTTTAGAAACTAACCTATTTCCTGTTTTGTAGGGTCCTGAAATAAACTTCTAATTTGGTAATCCCTTTCTAAATTCTTTACTTTTTCTAATTTCTATTTTTAGAATTAGGATTTTACTTTTTAGAAATTTTCTAATTCTAGAATTTCTTTTTTTGAATTGTTCAATTTTCTATTTTTAGATTTGGATTCTTCTTTCAAGTAACTTTCTGTTTTCTAGTTTTAGAAAATTTTCCCTTTTTAGGAACTAACTTAGCTTTTTATTTCTAAGATTAGAAGCTTTCTTTTTTAGAAATTAACCGTTGTTTAGGATTTTTCTATCATTATTTTAGGAAACTTAATTTATTTTTGTTTTTATTTACAGGAATTGAGGAAGGAAGCTACTAAGTGAAGGAGGAGCTTCTTAAATCTTCTGACATCATTCATCTCCTTTTCTAGGTTCTTTCTTCCCATTCTTATTTACATAGTTTTAACTTGTTTTAGAATCTCATAGTTTTTAGTTCTAGTTTTATTTCTCTTAGGTTGCTTCTTAGTTTAGTTTTCTTTCTTACATTGTAATAACATAGTTTATGCTAGGACGTAGATCTCTGAACATTGAACTAGCACCTTTTGATCCTGAAATAGAAAGAACTTTTCGTAGAAGATTTAGAAACATCCTATTTGAAATGGCGGATGAGAATGGAACTAAAGCTCTTAGAGATTATTCAGCTCCTGTCCAATTCAATGCGCCTTCATGCATAGTGTTGCCCACCACCACGGCAGCACACTTTGAACTTAAACCTGGGGTCATACAATTGTTGCCCTCCTTTTACGGTGTAGATAAGGAGGATCCCTATCATCATGTGAAAGAATTCTTAGACATCTGTTCTACCTTTAGGTTTCAAAACTTTTCAGATGATTCAATCCGTTTGCGCCTTTTTCCTTTTTCTTTGAAGGATAAGGCGAAAGCATGGTTGAATTCTCTAGAAGTTGGATCTATCGCTACATGGGATCACCTGTCTAGGAAGTTCTTAAACAAATTCTTCCCAGTTCACAAAACTAATGCTCTCCGTCGAGAAATCACTAATTTCACACAAAAAGAGGGTGAACACTTTCATGAATGTTGGGAAAGATGGAAGGACTTACTTCTTAAATGTCCACACCATGGTTTTGAAAAGTAGTAACAAGTTCAATACTTCTATGACGGTTTGACACCCCAGAACCGTCGCATGGTTGATGCCACCAGTGGAGGGTCATTCATGACCAAAAGTGATGTTGAAGCGTGAAATGTCTTTGAAACCTTGAGTGAAAATTCCCAGCAATGAGACTATTCAAATAGAGGTGACAGAAGTCCCCAACCACAGAAGAGAGGTGGTATATATGAGATAGGAGTCACGCCAGATCTCTATGCCAAGATCGATGGCCTAACAAAGAAGGTTGATGCTCTGATGTTGCATAATGGACCTCCACAAACAGCTCAAGTTGAGGCATGTGCCATATGTTCTAGTCCTGCCCATCCTATGCAGTCTTGTCCATTTGGTGCAGCATCCCCAGAACTTCTTTTTGAACAAGTACATGTAATGAACACTTTTCAAAGACCTGGGAATAATCCTTACTCAGAAACTTACAACCCAGGTTGGGGTAGGCATCCAAATTTCTCTTGGGCAAAAGGACCACAACAAGGAGGACCATCTGAAAATCCTCCCATGCAACCGCACCCCCAAGTTGGCAGTCAACAACTTCAACAGTTTCTGTAATATCAACAACTGCCTGTACAATCAAGGAAACCATCTCTTGAGGATACACTCAATCTTTTTATGCAGAGTTCTCTCCAATTCCAAAAAGACACCCAACAAACCTTACTAGCCAACCAGCAAAGCTTACATGTAAATGCGCAATCCATTGCCAAGCTGGAAGTACAATTGGGTCAACTTACTGCCACATTGAGTGAGAGAGAGAAGGGCAAGTTCCCTAGCTAACCTGTGGCTAATCCAAAGGGACAATATGAGATTGGCTCTAATTCCAACTAAGGCCACTATCATGAGCAAGCCAAATCGATCACTACCCTTAGGTCAGGCAAACAGATTGACAACAGAATAGAAATGCCTAGGGATGAATCAAATTCCAAAGCAGAAGATCAAGATGAAGCAGAGAGACACACTAAGGCATCCAAAGTCCAAAAGCTCTCTGACTCTCCAAGAGCCACTAATGTGCCACCCTACGTGCCTAAAGCACCATTTCCTCAACGTCTGACACCAATAAAGAAAAGAAACAACTTTGATGAAATCTTGGATGTGTTTAAAAAAGTGCAAGTCAACATTCCGTTGCTTCATGCTATCAAGCAAGTCCCTGCTTACGCTAAGTTTCTTAAAGATTTATGCACTCAAAAGCGTAAGCAGAATGTTCATAAGAAAGTCTTCCTTGCAGAGCAACTCAGCTCCATGATTCAACATAACACCCCTCCTAAATTTAGGGATCCAGGAGCCCCCACTATTTCTTGCGTCATAGGAGATAATAAGATCGGGAAGGCATTGCTTGATTTAGGGGTGAGCGTCAATTTGTTACCATATTCGGTTTATGAGCAGCTAGCTGATAGATCTGTCAAGGTGCCCTGGGGTGTTATTGAAGATGTGTTAATCCAGGTTGATAAATTTTATTTTCCAGTGGATTTCATAGTTATAGATAGTCAGCCTGTCTAGAATCTTCATAATCAGATCCCAGTCATCTTGGGTCGTCCATTTTTGGCCACATCTAATGCTATTATCAATTGCCAGAATGGAGTTATGAAGTTGTCCTTTGGTAACATGAATATTAAACTCAATGTCTTTAATGCAGGACAACAATCCGTAGATTTGGATGACATATTTAAAGAGAACATGATCGAGAGTCTAGTGCAGGACTCCTTCCTGAAATTTTTTGAAGATCTACTTGAGACATGCTTAGCACAATATGGCATGGATTTTGACATAGATAGTCCCACCCACGAAGTCAATGCACTGCTTGACTCTACTCCTATATTGGAGATTGAAAAATGGAGAGCGAAAGTGGAACCTCTTCATCCTTCTGAGACTCTTCCTAACAGCACAGTTTCTAACTCTGAGAAGACAAAGGCGAGCAGGCTGCTTAATGTTCTTAGAGCATATAAGGCAGCAATTGAACGGAAGATAGCGGAAATACAGGGAGTGTACCCCACGGTATGTATGGATCATGCTGCGGAAATGTCACGTGAAATGCAAAGGAAGCATGATCCTAACATGGAAGAAGTCGTTCGAGCAGAAGTTCTTAAATTATTTGACGATAGTATCAGTTACCTCATTTCAGATAGCACGGTTTATGGGAAATCACATCACTTGTCTGGGATTGATTAATCAAGGTGTTGAGGTAATTTCTTTGGCGGACCCTGGTTTAAAAGATTAGTTAATTCATGGTCCGTTCTTGTCTGGCTGAAGACGTTAAACTTAGCGTTCATGGGAGGCAACCCATCCTTTTGTGTTATTGTATCACTTTTTCCTAGTTAGTTACTTCAATGTTTGTGGGTAACATTGCTGCAAACCCTCACGAGACTACAACTCGTCCACTAGGGGTAACCTAGGGGTTTAAAGGCTTGTTGCATGCGCTAAATGCAATCGAGAGCACCTGCGAAAGTGGTATAGGTAGGATTTTTTATGATTTTATTTTTGTATTGTGTTGATTCCTCTCTTATGCTGACTCACTTTTACATTGATATTTTTTTGGAAAGCCTCTTGATTCTCCGTCCAGGTACTATCTTTCCCTCACTCCTCTTTTCTTTTCGTTGTCTCATGTGCATCGCATGTTTATTTTTGTTACATTGAGGACAATGTAGGTTTTAGGTTGGGGGTGGGAGATTAGGTTACCTAATCAGTATTTTCTTGGTCTTGAGCAAAAACTTGTGAAAATTTTTCAAAATTTCTGGAATTTCTTATGCATTCGATGTGATGTTGAAGGATAGTTGTGATTGTAATATTACAAGATATAGAATGTGATAATTTATGCCCCTTGGAGTCAGCCATTTGTTAGATTTTACAGTTAAGTTTGAATTGTTAACCCGTGATTAGAAGTTGTACACATTGATTGAGTCATGATTTCACACATCACATCTCGCTTACACATTAAGGTTCCGGTTCGATAATTGAATGATTAACTTGGTAATCACTAAGCATGAAAGGAACCAGCCTGAAAAATAAAATTGTTAGCATCAGTTTATAAAGAAGAATTGAAAGGGGTAAGTCACATAATCTTTACCATAGGTTTGCTCCCTATAGGTGTAGATTTGATTCCCCATGGTTGACATTTATAAAAAGTTAGGCGACAAGTTTTCACCATAGGTTTGCTCCCTATAGGTGAGAATTTGATTCCCTTCCTTGGCATTACTATTCATAAAGAAAATCAAAGGCTGGTTGAATGGAAAGTTAATCTGTAAGGCAAGTGTTGGTTTCAGGTTTTGTTGTCATGAATTCTATTGTTAATTACCAATGATATCATGAAATTGACAATTTGATCTCGTAATGATTGTAAGCCGAGATTACACTATACACTCATGGAACTCGATGTTTAGAATTATTCTAATTAATGGATTAATATTTTAAACTTGATTATGAAGTTTAATGTAAGCTTGATTTCAGGAGAAAATTCTACTTACCATTCATGAATCTTAGAATTTTCACATCTCAACTATCTGTTCACAAGTCACTTGAGTTTACAGGAATTGTCTTTTATTTCTGAAATTACTTTTCGCATGTTTTGCTCGGGACTAGCAAAATGCTGGTTGGGGGTTGTGATGAGGGTCGAATATTGCATCTCAGACCCCAGTTATTACCTAATTTTATGTTCATGATAATGTTTAATGCCATATTTTAATTATATTTTTGTTGCAGGATGCAATTAAGAGCATGAACTGAAAAAGAGTGTTAAAAGCGTGGATTTGATGCTCCAAAGTCACCAGAGCAAGGAACGGATTCCAGAAAACTAAAATCGACGGATTTACAAGCCAGGGATCAGAGAAAATCAAGCCGTTCACGTTAAAAGAGGCCCAAAATTGGTCCAAAATGCAAGATCACATGGTTACAGTCATCCGATCAGTTTGAAACTTCATACAGGTGATGAAGGCCATAAATTAACCGTACATATTAAATTTCATCCATTAAAGATCTCGGAAAGTGGCCCAACGGACAAATCAGCCCATTAATCTTTAATTTGGGGCCCACCTGATATCTGGAACTACCTCAAATTTGGTGTTGACGGTTAAAATAGTTTGAGAAAAGGTATGGTCGGATTGGATTTCTGAAACACATTACAAAGTGGCCGTATGCATGGTGTGTACATTACACGTGTACATGCGTGCGACGTGCACTGCAGCGTCACTCTGGTCAGCGCAAGCGCTGACCCGCATCTTCATCAAAACGGAGATTTCCGTTTTCGGCTCCAGCGTAACGGACGGACGGTGTCCGTTTTGCGGACGCTAGTGGGCCCCATACGTCATCCATATGGCTCATCCAAGACGTTCATCGTGTAGAAGGCTTCGAGCACTATAAAACCATGTTTATATTTTGTGTCTATGCGTGCACACGTGTGCGGTACAGAGGCTACAAATGGACTGCCCTGCAACGTTCAAAACTGATCTTATTGTAATTTCTTCTTTGGGCCGCGTCAATGGACGTTCAAAACCATCCATTCTTGACTGAAATTTTATTCTGAATCCAATGGACGGGGTGGATTTCCATGAAAACACCTCTATGGGGCCCACCGATCACGACAGCGGAAGAGGTGCAATAGCTTTCGCACATCCGCGAAAATCCAGTTTTTCTGGCAGTTGTGGGCCACCATCTTTGATCATATGGCAGATCTGAACCATCCATCATGTAGAGGACCCAAGAAAGTCCTAAAGGATGGTGTTTTTATGGAATTTGAGAAAGGAAAGTGCCGTGTTTCGAGGCCCCGAACTTAGCTGCGAAAAAGCTTTCGCTGCGCGTGCGATAGCTTTCCAAATCCGATTTTCACCACTTCAGCAGCTTTAAAAAGAGATGAAAACATGGATGAATGGGGGAATTCAAAAGAGAAGGGATCGAGAGCTCGGCTTGGAGATTGGAGAATTTAACGGCTTGGGAAGAAAGAGAAGGGAGAGATCAGCTTGTGGTTGAACGTGGAGTATCCATGGAGTTTCTTCTTTCCTTCCTTCCTTTTGTTTCATGTGTTCTTAGTTTAATCACGTTGGGCTAATTCTTTTACCTAGGGCTGAGATGAAGCCCCTAATTTGAATGACCTTTTTTATATGTTGATTCCATCCTGAATTTAATTGATTTGTTTCTTTCTCTAAGTGGGCTTGATTGGTTTGAATTCTGTACTTCTCCATCTATGAACTTGATCAAAGTATATATATGGATGTTGTTTGGATGCTTATTCTAGGTGCTTGTGTCTAATCATGAACAGGTTTCCTATAGAGGAAGAAACAGGGTGCTTTAATGAACTATACATTCCATGTGCCCGACCAAGGACATTGGATATGTTATTCATGGCATTGCTTAAATGAATTAGACATTCTGTATGCCCGATTAAGGACACAGATTGTGCTTTCTCTATATAAGTTGTATCATCTACATCAGGGTGAATCAACAGACAAAACATGGGTTAGGATAATTAGGGGTGGATTCGAAAGTCCTAGTGCTCTCTCTGATTTAATTTTCTTCCCCGTTTTCAATTGTTTCTCATAGAATTGTGCTTGGTAATTCGCTCCATTATTTGTTGGATTAGTTAAGGTGAATCACAGATTTGAATTGTGACGACCAGTCCTCGTGGGAATGATCTCGTAATACATACCATATCTACATTTGATTCGTATACTTGCGAGTTTACAAATCATTTAAATCATGTTGGTTTAAATAAAACATCAATGCCAAGGATCCGCTTGTAGCTATCAAGATGATATCTTACTTGATTTAAAGAACACAATTGGAATTGGAGTCCTATCCTATCTAATTGAAAGATAAAACAATTAAATCAAATCTGAAGTTTTATTAACCTAATTCTCAATGGAAGACAATTGTGATGAGTGGAAGGAATTCCATCACCCTACCATACCTAGGAGATGATGGTGAACAATAAGATTTATCAATCTCACAATCTTAGAATGGAAAAGAAGATACTCAAAGCCATCACAACATCTGTTGTAATTTAAGTCACAACAAACCATAGAAAACTGAAATTATTCTTAAATTCAAACTAGAAGTCAATGAAGTTTAACATAAACAATAATCAAAGTAAAATAAACATCCAAACACGCTACAAGCTTTACCTCTTAGCCCTAGCTAAGGAATTTAGCCAACCAAAGACATGATTGAACTAAAAACTCTAAAACAAAGTATAAAAACTAACTAGAAGAAGAAGATTGAGGAAGAAGGAAGGACTCCTTGAAGTTTTCCAACACTTTGCTCCACTCTTCCAACCCTAATTCGTGCCTATAAATAATTAAAAGACCCATATTTATAATATTTGCTTGAACCGACTTTAAAATTGCCTCAAATTTACGTAAAAAGTTAAGCTTTAGTCGGACCGAAGTTGGGTTCAGTCAGACTGAATTAAGGTTGATAATTGCACTTTCTTGCTGGACAATTCTGCGCGATTTTGGTTAGATTGAAGTTGGCTTTTGTCGGACTGAATTAGGGCTGAGAATTCTGCTTCTAGCTTAACTATTTTGTGCTATTTCGGTCGGACCGAAATTGTACTTCACTCGGACCGAAGGTCTATTTTTGAAAAATTTTGCTTTAGACTTAGAATACCAAAATATGTTTTTTAAGGACAACTTTGAGGAATATGTTTTTTTATTTTTTTATTTTTAAGGACAATTTTTAGGATTCATTTTCTTCACTTCAAATTTTCGATTCTCTTCATTCATCACTTGGTTTCCTTGGATCTTTGGCATATGAATTTTTTAGTAATGAGTTCGAAATCTCCAAATCTTCATTTAGTAATCTTTTAAACATAAATATTCCTTTTGGCATCAATTCCACCTTAAACTTTTGAAATCACCTCGCACATGAAAACATGTATAATTAGATCGATTAAGCACTATCATGATTATAAAACCAAGGTATAAATAGGGAGAAATATGCAATATTTCATACTCAACACACCCACCAATTAGTATTTTGCTAGTCCCGAGCAAAACATGCTTGAAGATATCCTCAATTTTCAGTGTGCAAACCTCTTTCAGAAAACAATGTTTTGTGTAATCAAGTATGAATGAGTAGAATCAAGACGAGAAAGTGGAACTTTGAAAACCTAGAGCCGAATCACATAAGCAATCAATCGAATAGGTTCTATATCAATTACTTAGGAGCATAAGTTCATATATCAAGTTTTTCAATGTGCTTAGTGAATTTCAACTTACTTTCCATAAAAATACTATCATTTCAAAATATTAGCCATGATCATCACTTCAAGATTAATTGAATAGTTAAGTGCTGATTCTAAACTTATCCCCCTTTTCTTCTTTTTTCAGTTTTTAATTTTATATCGACGGTCCCTTTTATTTATTCATTCTTTTCCAATCTTTTCATCATACGTGACCTTTTTGTTGATCTTTCTATTTTTTAACTAGTTCTTTTCATCTTTTTAAGGTGGATAAAATTCTCCAGACTCGATTCTCAACATCTATCAATGATACAATACTAGCAATAAATTTTTTTAGCATTATTCACAAGAAGCAAATTGAAGGTATCTTATGACTTAGGTCAACATGATATTCAAACTTCCTCTTAATCAATTATATGAAAGAACTTAAGTGATAGTTTACTTAGGTGATCAAACTCCAATAATTCAAAATTCAATCTCCGTCTTATCATCTTACTCAAAACATTCTTAAGTGCACAAGCTATCGCTTTCCAAATAGGTTTTTAGCTTAAAAAATTGAAAATTTTCACAATTTTTTCTAAAACTAAGAAAACACTAATTAGTTTACCTAATCCACACCCCAACTTAAAACCTACATTGTCCTCAATACAAAAGATATGAGCATGCAATGCTCATGAGACAACGAAAAGAAATGGAAAGTGATGGGAAGATAATACTTGAAGAAAGAGAATTGAAGCTTTTCCAAAGTTCTTAACATATAAATGGGTTAGTATGAAGACTAAATAAACTGAAATCAAATTATCCTAATCCTAAATCCCATGAAAGCAATAAACCTAACTACACGTCTGTCCGAATAGAAGGTCAATCCTGGTACATTGGATTAGTCAGAGGCATAGACGTGTCCTCTGAATCAAACTTCTTAACAAATGGCTTGAGACGATGTCCATTTACTTTGAAAACATTGTCATTCGCTGGATTCTTTATATCGACGGCCCCACGAGGATAAACAGTAATAATAATTAAAGGGCCGGTCCAACGAGATTGAAGTTTTCGTGAAAAAAGATATAACTGAGAATTGTATAGAAGGATTTTTTGACCAGATGTGAATGATTTTTGAAGGATGTTCTAATCATGAAACACCTTTATCATGTCCTTGTAAATTCTCAAGTTCTTGTATGCATCGTTCCAAATTTCTTCGAGTTCATTCAATTAAAATTTGCATAGCGAGCCAACGTCGTCCAAATTGAAGTTCAGATTTTTGATAGACCAGTAGGCTCTATGTTTCAACTCTACAGGCAAGTGGTAAGCTTTTTTATAGACAAGTTTGAAGGGAAACATTCCGATGGGGGTCTTAAAAGCTGTACGATAAGCTCATAAGCATCGGTCAAATGCATTGACCAATCCTTACGGTTAGGGTTAACTGTTTTTTTCAAAATTTGCTTAATTTTCCTATTGAAAAATCTCAGCTTGCCCGCTTGTCTACGGGTGGTATGGAGTGCTCACCTTATGAGAGATGCCATATTTCTTCATTACGTTCTCAAATGGCCTATTACAAAAATTTGAATCTCCATCACAAATAATGGCTCGAGGCGTTCCGAACCGGGAAAAGATGTTTTCTTTTAAGAATCTAATCACTATTTTGTGATCATTATTCCGGCACGGGATCACTGTAAGTGCTATAGTTTATATCCCTTTATGTTGTCAAATTTGTGGTGCAAAAGACACTGGTATGTAACTTGCTATATGAAGCTCTACTCAAGATCTACCTTGATGAACAAGCAATGCTTACAAGTGTAAAGTACAAAGATCCACTCAAGATCAACTTTGATGAACAAGCAATGCTCACAAGTGTAAAGAAGAAAGTTCTACTCAAGTTCAACTATGATTGACAAGTATTGCTCTCAAGTCAAGACATTGCAAGATATCAAGAAGCTTGCAAGTTCGATCGTAAAGAACTCAAGATACTTTCAAGGATTAGCTACAACAAGACTTCAAGGTTTACTACTTTCAAAGGTCACTTGTCCTTAAGTTTCAATGTCCTTACTTCACGATTGAGGTTTGACTGACCTTAGGTTGACCTTTAGAGTAGGCCATTTTGGATACATAAGTTATATGTTTGATTTACGTGAGTTTGGTCAGTTCTAAGACTAGTCCTAGAGTTTGTTCGACTAGTCCTAGCACTGCTTCGACCTGTCTAAGAAATTCCTGGATCAGTCGTAAGTTTGTTACAAAATTTGGATATTTTCTGTTAGGCTTCGACTAGTCCTGGGGTTTGTTCGACTAGTCGAAGGAATAGTGTCGACTGCATTTAAGACCAGTCATAAACCTATGACTCAAAGTCCAGTGCTGATCTTCGGATCTTACGACCAGTCGAAGGAAACCTACGACCAGTCAAAGGAGACCTACGACCAGTCGAAGGATACCTTCAACCAGTCGTGAAACGGTCAAATCTTATCGCACCCAAATTGTTAAATACTGTTGGTTCTACGACCAGTCGAAGAACTCCTTAGACTAGTCGATGACGTGATTTGCTCACCTATAAATAGAGCTCTCAGAAGAAATAAATGAATTCAAGCTAATCTAATTCGGCCTTCTGAGAGATAATTCTGTGCTCCATCAAAGCTAAGTGTGTTTATTTAGTATTCTCTTTCTTTAGCTTTATTTGATTGATTTTGTTTCTAGCATTCCAATCTTATATAAAAAGAGGAATTGTTGTTTTCCTTCTTTTGGAATCAAAATCAATTAAAGCTAGTCCGTTGTTTTAAATTTAAAATCTATTAGAACTTAGAACCATTATAAAGTGAGTATTGGACATTGATCTTGGACATTCAAATCTCTACTCCAATTTGGTTCTTCCGGGCTACTACAACGAAGGAGTTAATTAGGTTTTACATTTGGTGTAAATTCTGTTTAGTTTTCTTTTTGAGATTTGCCAGAAAAATCTCATTGTATTGGTTATCTGAGGAGAGCCAGAAAACTCAGAAATGGGGGGTTTTTTTTTTTTTTTATTTATTGTGTAAGCCCATAGATAAAGATACAATTGTGAAGGTTTTTAGGTGAACCTGGGAAAACCTATTTTTGTTAGTGAACGCTAATATCCCCTGTGTGAGGATTTAGGAGTGGAGTAGCTCTGTGGCTGTTGTTGAACAGTTGGTGTACACACAGGCGAACCACTATAATCCCTTGTATTTTGTGGTTGTTTGATATTCATTTCATATCTTTAATTATTCAGTGTGGGATGTATATGTGGATGTGAATGTTGTAATCATTTCATTTCAAGCTCAGTGGTGAATGTTGTAATAGTTAGATTTATATTTCTACAATTTATCGCTTACTATTACTTTATTGGTTTGAGCTTCTGTTTCTATATTTGTTCTAGAAATAAGGTTGTCTTGCCATAAACTTTGGTTTTTGGTGTAAGGTTATCCTTAGAACAATTTTTGATTTCTTTCCATTCTTATACTGCAATTCAAGTTTAGTGATTTAAATTCTTATTCTTTATTCTGCTGTATCTTTTATTTAAATTTGGCATAGTCCTATTCACCCCCCCTCTAGGACATATAGCTTGGCCATTTCAAGTGGTATCAGTGCCTAATAGCTCATTCTTATTGCTTTATATTTGGATTTATTTCCTAAGCTAACGATCTAAGCTATATATAAATAATATGTCAAATTTTGATAGCCTATTAGTCACTAGGCCTCCACCTTTCGATGGCTCCAATTATGCCTATTGGAAAGCCAGGATGAGGATCTTCCTCAAATCCATGGATGAAAGTGTGTGGCTAACCATAGTGAATGGTTGGACCTCTCCTACCACTGAAGTAACTAGAGTTGATGGTTCAAAAACAACAAAAATAACGGCTTATTTTTCTTGGACCACACTTCAGAAAAGTGAGAGTAGTGCAAATGCTAAAGCACTAAATGCAATTACATGTGCACTATCACCGGATGAATTCAAAAGAATTATATACTGTGATTCTGCAAAACAAGCTTGGGATATATTGGAAATGACACACGAGGGTACATCAATTGTCAAGAAATCTAAGATACAAATCCTCACAACTAAATTTGAGGAAATACGTATGGAAGAAAATGAAATATTCATGGACTTCTATACTAGATTGAATGACATTGTGAACTCTATATGGGGTCTAGGCGATAAAATCCCGGAAAGCAAGATATGTGCTAAAATACTACACTCACTTCCTGAACGGTTCAAATCTAAAGTAACCGCAATCTAGGAACTTCGTGATACGGATAATATGAAGGTTGAGGAATTAGTTGGATCTTTACAGACCTATGAGTTAAACTTTAAAGCTCCTAAAAGTAAATCCATTGCGCTCAAATCTACTAAAGGTATTTCTTAAGAAAACTCGGATTCAGAAAATTCTGAAAACGATATGGCTCTTTTAGCAAAGAAATTTTATAAGATTTTCAAAAGCAAGAAAAGGGTAGATCTTCAAAAATCAAACGATAAGAAAAAATCTAAACCTAGATCCAAAAATTGGAAGTCTTTGAAAGATAGTCAATGTTACAACTGCCAAGAGTATGGATACTTAGCAAACAAATGTCCTAAAAAGGATAAACCAAAAAGAAAGGGTATGTTGGCTACATGGGATGAATCATCTGATTCTGAAGCTTCTTCTGAATCAGAAGATTCTGAAACTGAGTCGGGCAATGAAGTTAAAGCCCTTCTGACTCTAGCCAAATTCACATTCTCAGATAATGATTCAACAAGTGAAGAAAATTTGAACAGTGAATGTGAAAATGAAGAAGATCTTCAAGATGCTTATAATGCCCTATACAAGGAAAGTTGTAAAATTGCTGTCAAACTTAAACTTCAAAAGGAAAATTTTTTTTAACTCAAAGAATGTTTTGAATCACTTGTTTTAGAAAAATCCCAAATTTCAGATTGTTTTGAAAAATCAAAATGCGATTTAGAATTCAAAACCTCCCTGATTGACAATCTAAAATCTGAAAATGAGAAACTTAAAAATGAAGTATCTTCTCTTCTGAGTTTAAAGGACACATGGAGATATGCCCAAGGTGATCCAAAGTTAGAAAAATTATTATCCAGATCAAGAAAATGTGGCGATCGATCCGGGTTCAGCTATGATAAGAATATATCTTCTAAACAAAAGTATACTTCTCCCAAGTTTATGAAAGGAGAGTCCTCAACTCAAAAGGGAAAAGTACTTACCAAGGTTTTTTGAAAACTTTTCAAAAACCTAAAAGCAGCCATGTTAATTTTAAAAATCAGAACCGAAATCCTCTTGCTAAAAAGATAGTTGATTTACTCAAGGAGCTCTTAAAATCTAACTCAGCAGGTCATTCTTATAACAACAGACAGAAGAAGACCAACTATACTCCTAAACCCAAAACAGTTCTGAAATGGGTTCCTAAAGTTGCCTGCTTGGTTGCTCACATCACTTTCAAAGCAACAAGCCATTCAAAGTGGTACCTAGATAGTGGATGCTCCAGGCATATGACTGGTGATAAAGGTTTGTTCACCGATCTCAAAGACATGATTGATGGTTCAGTCACATTTGGTGATGGCAGTAACTGCAAGATTATGGGCCAAGGTACGATTCATCTCTATAACCTTCCTTTTTTTAAAAATATTTTATATGTAGAAGTTTTGAAACATAACTTGCTTAACATATCTCAAATATGCGATAATAACCATAGTGTACGATTTACTAATCAGAGCTATGAGATTCTAAACAACAAGGGTTCAGTAATATTAATTGGATGTAGAACCTTTGAAAACTGCTATATTGTTAGCGAATCCAGCTCATCTAATCAATCATGTTACATGGTCCATACAGACGAGACTGATTTATGGCACAAACGTCTTGGACATGTACACTACCGAAATCTATATAGATTGAGCAAACGGGAACTTATAAGAGGTTTACCCAAATTACAAAAATTAGATAAAATATGTGGTGAATGCCAGATTGGCAAACAAACAAGGAGCTCACATAAAAAGGTGAATTCCAATACCACATCAAGACCACTCGGGCTTCTCCATATGGATTTAGTAGGACCTACCAGAACGGAAAGTCGAGGTGGCAAAAAATATATCTTAGTAATTGTAGATGACTTTACCAGATACACTTGGGTAATCTTCTTAAGAGACAAATCTGAAACCCTTGAAGAAGTAAGAAAATTTCTCAAAAGGATTCAAATTGGAAAAGGTTCTCAAATCAGTAAGATTTGTAGTGATCATGGATCTGAATTTGAGAATAGCAGTTTTAAGAAGTTCTGTAACGACCAGGGAATATTGCATGAATTCTCAGCACCCAAAACTCCACAAGAAAATGGTATAGTGAAAAGGAAAAATAGAGTACTTCAAGAAATGGCTAATGTCATGTTGAATAGCATGAAGCTCTCTAAGAATCTTTGGGCTAAAGCTATCAATACAGCTTGCTATATTATTAATCGGGTTTACACTAGTAAAAGTAATAATAAAACGGCTTATAAAATGTGGTTCGATAGAAAGCCTACTGTCAAATACTTTCAAATTTTTGGCAGCAAGTGCTATATTTTATGAGATCGTGAAAATCTAGGAAAGTTTAATACGAAGAGTGATGAAGGGATATTTTTATGATATTCTTTAAACAGTCGTGCTTATAGAGTACTGAATAAAAGGACCGGTGTGATTCAAGAGTCCATCAATGTGGTCATTGATGATCACTTAAACACACCAGTTTCAAGTATAGATAATGATGAAATTCTTGTAATTGATAAACCTGATACTTCATCTAATCAGACTGATTCTGAACTAAGGACTGTTAAAGATCATCTAACTACACAGATTCTTGGAAACCCTCTCACTGGTGTTCGTGCTCGTAGACAACTTGAGGATATATGTAATTACGCATGTTTTACATCCCAGATAGAACCATCTAACGTAAAAGAAGCTCTTGCTGATGAAAACTGGATTGTTGCGATGCAAGAAGAGCTTAACCAATTTGTGAGAAATGATGTTTGGTATCTCGTACCTAGACCTAAAGATAAACACATCATTGGAACCAAATGGATTTTCAAAAATAAGTCTGATGAGCTTGGTAATATAATTAGAAATAAGGCTAGGTTAGTGGTACAAGGTTACACTCAAATTGAAGGTATTGACTATGATGAAACCTTTGCACTAATAGCCCATCTTGAATCAATTAGACTTTTTATATCCATTGCATGTTTTAGAAAGTTTAAGATTTACCAAATGGATGTAAAAAGTGCATTTTTAAATCGCGATTTGCATGAGGAAGTCTATGTTGAACAACCAATGGGTTTTGAAGACCCCAAGAATGCCGATCATGTTTATCGACTTAAAAAGGCACTTTACGGTTTAAAACAAGCTCTTAGGGCATGGTACAAGAAACTAACAAAGTTTCTATTAAGCCATAATTTTCAAATGGGTTGTGTTGATAAATCTCTGTTTATTACAAAACATAATGAGCACATCTTATTAGTCCAAATCTATGTTGATGATATCATTTATGGATCTACTTGTACTAACATGACTATTGAGTTTGCAGATTTGATGAAATCTCGATTTGAAATGAGCATGGTTGGGGAATTAAATTATTTTCTTAGGTTGCAAGTAAAGCAACAACCTGATGGAATGTTCATATCTCAATCTAAGTATGCTATGAATCTAATTAAGAGATTTGGATTTGAGAATGGTAAGAATTTCGATACTCCTATGAGTACAACTTTAAAACTCTCAAAAGATTCTACAGGTAAAAATGTAGATCTGAAATTATATCGAAGTATGATTGGTAGTTTACTATATTTAACTACTAGCAGACCTGATATTTCTCTAAGTGTTGGTATTTGCGCAAGATATCAATATGATCCAAAAGAATCGCACTTGACTGCTATCAAGCGGATTATTAGATATGTCGCAAGTACTGTTAATCTCGGTCTCTGGTATTCTCATGAGACTAATGTTCAATTAACTGGATACTCGGATGCTGACTAGGCTGGTGATTTAGATGATAGAAAATCAACCAGTGGTGGTTGCTTTTATATCGAAAATTGTTTAGTTTCCTGGTTTAGCAAGAAACAAAATTTTATATCACTTTCAACAGCTAAAGATGAGTATATCGCAGCTGGTAATGCATGTACGCATCTTGTTTGGATGCAACGAATGCTAAGTGATTATGGAATTAAACAGGATTCGTTATTACATTGTGATAATTCCAGTGTCATAAATATTTCAAAAAATCCTATTTAGCATTCTCGTACTAAGCATATTGACATTAGATTTCATTATATGAGGGAATTAGTAGAAGAAAAAGTTATATCTCTAGAATATATCCTTACCGAGGATCAACGAGCTGACATTTTCACTAAACCGCTTGACAAAAACAGGTTTAGGAAGATGAAATTTGATCTTGGCATGTGCATTTTAAAATGATTATTTATGCCTACTTGTATCATAGTATATATATTTGCTAGTTTGAATTTCAATTTTTTTGGTCATTATGCAAGAAATCTGATTTTTTGGTCGGTACTCGACCAGTTGTAAATATCCATGACCAGTCGTAGTTCGACCGGTCGTGCATATCCACGACCAGTCATAGATCGCGGTAAATCATTTAAAAATTGGGGATTTCGCTTTCTTCCTCATTCCGTTTTCACTCTCTAAGGAGCCGAGCCTCGACTAGTCAAACCCATTATTATATTTCTTCAAGGTTAGTGCTTTTTTTACATTTTTCTTGCAGATCTGTGTCTAGATTGCTTCCTTTTCTCTCTTGGAGCTTTCTATTTTGGATTTCGTTGTGATTTGAGGTTTTTCTTTTGCAAAATCTGATTTAAGAAAACCCTCTTCTCAAACCTTTGCAACTTTTTCTTTTCTTGAAATCTTTGTTGCAAATGGCTTCTAGAGGTAAGAAAATAACAACCCGTGGTCCATCTTCTTTTCCAGCTCAGCCCTGATTACTAAACGTCATCTTCGGCTTCCCGATGATGATCCATCTTATGTTCGGGACATCAGATTATGCAATGTTATTGTTGAACTCCCTATTTTCATTGATCATGTTGCACCTTTTGACATCCTTCCTATGCTTCAATCTGTAGGTTGGGATAACTTATTACATTGGGGTGGGCCAGCATACCGGTCCATTGCCCAATCCATGTTTGCATGTATTAGTGCTTTTTCATTGGATGAGTTAACGTTTAAAATATCTATTAGAGAAGGGCCTTTTGACGTTGATCGTCATTTGATTGCTGCTCTTATGGACATTCTAGTGAATGATGAGGGTATTCCTATCAATAATTTGACTGATAAACCCTCAGTTTTTGAAAAACGTATGCTCACTAGAGACTTGTGCAACATGGATGTTCAATGGACACATAAAGGGAATGCACTTCCCACAAGGTATTTGTTACCTAAATACAGAGTTCTCTACAAAATCTTTATGTCTAATCTGTATCCTCGTTCGGGTAATAAAATCGATTTGACATCATATATAGTTCGTGTTATTCATGCTATTGTCAGTGGTACTCAGATTTGTTTACCATCCTTAATCTGTCATTTCATTCTTTGGTTTAGACTCCATCCGGGTCACAGTGACATTCCTTTTGTCTATTTGATGACTGTGTTGGCTAAACATATGTTAGTCGATATGCCGGTTGGAGAGGCACCTATCCATCATCTAATTTTCAACAATTCTAATATCAATAAGATGAAGCTGGATTTTCATCCTGACCAAGGTGGTGGTGGTGTTCATGTTGAACATGAGGGAGAAGCTGGTGATCTTCCTCCTGATGACATAAATATGGATGACATCTTTGAAGAACTTGAATCTGATTCTACGAATAATTCAGATTTTGTACCATCTGATGTTGATGCCCGTTTGAGTGCATTGGAGGATAAAGTTGATAATATAAATGTTAAGATAGAATACATGTCTGTTGCTCATGATTTATAATTCAAGTACATGTGTAAATATCTTAGACGCTTAAATAAGGGGATGCATAAACTTAATCCATCTATCCCTGCTCCATCTTCTGGTTCAGATTAGTGTTTAAGTTGTTCAAGTTGTAATAACTTTACTACTATGGTGTTAACTTTGCTTATACTCAGTATTTACTTTCTGTGAGTTAATTATGCTTTTATCTCATATCTTATCTATCTGTTCCTTGTTTTCCTTTGTCCTCTTATGACAAAAAGGGGGAGAATGGATATGTTTCACTCATTTGGATATGTTTTATTCAGGGGGAGGTTTGTATGTCTTATAAAGACATGTACGGAGAATGGATATGTTGAATATTTGCATATTTGCAGGTTTATATTAACTGTGCTAGTTGATGACAATTGGTGCATGATTCGTTACTTAGATATTTTGTGTTCTGTAAACATATCTTGGTAGTGTGTTTTGTCACTAATTTGACAAAGGGGGAGATTGTAAGTGCTATAGTTTATATCCCTTTCTGTTGTCAAATTTGTGGTGCCAAAGACACTGGTATGTAACTTGCTATGTGAAGCTCTACTCAAGATCAACCTTGATGAACAAGCAATGCTTACAAGTGTAAAGTAAAAAGATCCACTCAAGATCAACTTTGATGAACAAGCAATGCTCACAAGTGTAAAGAAGAAAGTTCTACTCAAGTTCAACTATGATTGACAAGTATTGCTCTCAAGTCAAGACATTGCAAGATATCAAGAAGCTTGCAAGTTCGATCATAAAGAACTCAAGATACTTTCAAGGATTAGCTACAACAAGACTTCAAGGTTTACTACTTTTAAAGGTCACTTGTCCTTAAGTTTCAATGTCCTTACTTCACGATTGAGGTTTGACTGACCTTAGGTTGACCTTTAGAGTAGGCCATTTTGGATACATAAGTCATATATTTGATTTACGTGAGTTTGGTCAGTTCTAAGACTAGTCCTAGCACTGCTTTGACCTGTCTAAGAAATTCCTGGATCAGTCGTAAGTTTGTTATAAAATTCAGATATTTTCTGTTAGGCTTCGACTAGTCTTGGGGTCTGTTCGACTAGTCGAAGGAATAGTGTCGACTACATCTAAGACTAGTCGTAAACCTATGACTCAAAGTCCAGCGCTGATCTTCGGATCCTACGACCAGTCGAAGGAGACCTACGACCAGTCAAAGGATACCTTCGACCAGTCATGAAATGGTCAAATCTTATCATGCTTGAATTTTCAAATATCTGTTGGTTCTACGACCAGTCGAAGAACTCCTTAGACCAGTCAAAGACATAATTTGCTCACCTATAAATAGAACACGAATCTCAGAAGAAATAAGTGAATTCAAGCTAATCTAATTCGGCCTTCTGAGAGATAATTTTGTGCTCCATCAAAGCTAAGTGTGTTTATTTAATATTCTCTTTCTTTAGCTTTATTTGATTGATTTTGTTTCTAGCATTCCAATCTTACACGAAAAGTAGAATTGTTGTTTTCCTTCTTTTGGAATTAAAATCAATTAAAGCTAGCCCGTTGTTTTTAATTTAAAGTCTATTAGAACTTAGAACCATTATAAAGTGAGTATTGACATTGATCTTGGACATTCAAATCTCTACTCCAATTTGGTTCTTCCGGGCTGCTACAAAAAAGGAGATTATCAGGTATTTTACATTTATTGTAAATTCTGTTTGATTTTCTTTTTGAGATTTGCCAGAAAAATCTCATTGTATTGGTTATCTAAGGAGAGCCAGAAAACTCAGAAGTGGGGGTTTTTTTTTTTTTTAATTGTGTAAGCCCACAGATAAAGACACAATTGTGAAGGTTTTTAGGTGAACCTGGGAAAACCTATTTTTGTTAGTGAACGCTAATATCCCCTGTGTGAGGATATTAGGAGTGGAGTAGCTGTGTGGCTGTTGTTAAACAGTTGGTGTATACACAGGCGAACCATTATAATCCCTTGTGTTTTGTGATTGTTTGATATTCATTTCATATCTTTAATTATTCAATGTGGGATATATATGTGGATGTGAATGTTGTAATCATTTCATTTCAAGCTTAGTGGTGAATTTTGTAATAGTTAGATTTATATTTCTGCAATTTATCGCTTACTATTACTTTATTGGTTTAAGCTTCTGTTTCTATATTTGTTCTAGAAATAAGGTTGTCCTACCATAAACTTTGGTTTTTGGAGTAAGGTTGTCTTTAGAACAATTTTTGATTACTTTCCATTCCTATACCGCAATTCAAGTTTAGTGTTTTAAATTCTTATTCTTTATTCCGCTGTATCTTTTATTTAAATTTGACATAGTCTTATTCACCCCCCCTCTAGAACATATAGTTTGGCCATTTCAATCACTTTGACCCGCTTAGTGATATAGTCTACTACCAATATAATGTAAATATTTCCAAAGGATTGGGGGAATGGCCCCATGAAATCAATGCCCCAACAATTAAATGCTTTAATGACAAGATTATGTTTAGTGACATCATATTTCTACGGAACAATCCTCCCAATTTCTGACAACACTAATAAGCTTTACAAAACTCATGAGTATCTTTGAACATAGTCAGCCAGTAAAAGCCACAATGCAGAATTTTAGCCGTGGTCTTTTTAGCAGAAAAGTGACCACCATAGGCCTAAGAATGACAAAAGGAGATGATGCTATGATGTTCATTGTCTAGCACACATCTCCTTAGAATTTGGTCTGGGAAATATTTAAACAAATAAAGATCATCTCAGAAGAACTTGCGTACCTCGGTAAATAATTTCTTCTTATCTTGCATAGTCCAATATGTCGGAGTAAAACTTGTGGCAAGATAATTCACAATGTCAGCAAACTAAGGTAATTGGGAAAGTTTAAACAATTGTTCGTCAGGGAACATGTCATTTATCAGTGTCCGTTCAAGGGAATCAGGTTGATCAAGCCTAGAGAGCTGGTCAGGCACTACGTTCTCTACTCCTTTTTTATCTCGTGTTTTTATGCCGAATTCTTAGAGTAAAAGGATCCATCTTATCAAGCGGGGCTTAGCATCATTCTTGGAAAGAAGATACTTCAGTGCTACATGATCAGTGTAAATGATGATCTTGGATTTGATTAAGTAGGACCTAAATTTGTCCAAAGTGAACACTACGACTAAGAGCTCTATCTCCATAGTATAGTAGTTCACTTAGGAAAAATTTAAAATTCTACTCGCATAATGAATTACATAGGGCTTCATCTCTTTTCTCTGGCCTAACACCTCCATAGTAGCATAGTCAGACGCATCGTACATAATCTCAAAAGGGATGCTCTAATCGGGTGGCTACATGATAGGAATGGTTATCAACGTAGCCTTGAGCTAAGTGAAAGCTTCCTGGCATTATTCATTCCACTCGTAGGTATATCCTTTTGAAGGAGATTGCATAAAGGATGAGAGAGATGGATAACGTCCTTTATGAATTACCTATAAAATCCAGCGTGTCTTAAGAAGGATCGTACGTCACGTATGCTCTTGGGTGGAGGTAGGTTAGAGATAAGATCAATTTTAGCTTTATCTACCTTAACTCCCTTGGATGAAATTATATGTCCAAGAACAATTCCCTTGGAAACTATGAAATGACACTTCTTCAAATTTAGAATCAAATTCTTCTCCTCGCATCGTTTCAGCACATTTTAAAGATTTTTCAGACACTTGCTGAAGGATGGACCAAAGATAGAGAAGTCATCTATGAAGACCTCTAAATATTGCCCCACCATGTCAGAAAATTTACTCAACATGCATCATTGAAAACTGGCGGGGGCATTACATAGTCCGAATGACATCCTTTGGCAAGCAAAGGTGCCAAAGGAACATGTGAATATTGTCTTCTCTTGATCTTCAAGGGCTATCTCTATCTGATTGTAACCTAAATATTCATCGAAGAAGAAATAATAAGAGTAACCGGCTAGCCTTTTCAAAATTTAATCAATGAAAGGCAAAGGAAAGTGGTCCTTCCTTGTGACGGTATTCAACTTCCGGTAGTTAATGCACATTCTCCAACAAGTAGTAACTCTAGTTGGTACGAGTTCATTGTCTGCATTGGCTACGATGGTGATTCCCGACTTCTTAGGAACCACCTAAGTTGACTCACCCATTGACTATCGGATGTAGGGTATATGATCCCCACATCCAACAACTTAAGTACCTTAGCCTTAACCACTTCTTTCATATTTGAATTGAGTTGGCGTTGTGGTTTTCGGGAGGTTTTCGCATTATCCTCAAGATGAATGTAGTGAGTATAAATCAAAGGCTCAATTCCCTTGAGGTCCGTAATTGACCATCAAAGGGCTCCTTTATACTCAATGAGAGTAGATATAAGTATACTCTCTTGTTCCTTCTCAAGGTGGGAAGAGATCACCAGCGGATATGTCTCATCTTGAACTAAGTAGACATATTTAAGATCAGTGAGCAAAGGTTTTTAGGTTAAGCTTCGGTGCTTTAAGGCTATACGGTAAAGACACTACATCGGTTTGGGGTAATTTCTCAAATTATGGCCTCTGCCAGTTAATTTCAAGTACCGGTGTGGCATTTAACAAGGCATCCATCTCCCTAATCATGTCATCATCTAAATAAGGGGAGTGGGCTAGGCACGTCTCTACAGTATCAGAGTATAGAGTCAGGAGTGCTCTATCTTCCACGAAAGAATCGATCATATTAATGTCGTGGGTATCATCATCATCCTCTGGTTGTTTGTTCATGTTAAAAAAGATGTTGAGCTCTAATGTTATATTATCGAAAGATAAATTCATAATTCCATTCCTACAATTAATGATGGCATTTGGTGTAGCAAGGAATGGACGACCAAGAATGACTGCAATTTGAGTGCTCACATTTATGATGGGTTGAGTATCCAAGACAATAAAATCTACTAGATAGTAGAATTTATCAACTTGGACCAACATATCCTCAATCATCCCTCTCGGTACATGAACTGAGCGATCGACAAGTTGTAATGTGATCCAGGTGGGTTTTAATTCACCTAGATTCAATTATTCGTAAACCGAGTAAGGGATCAGATTTACACTTGCCCCTAAGTCGAGAAGTGTATGTTCAATCTGGTAGTTCCCAATTATACAAGTAATGGTTGGGCTACGGAGATCTTTGTATTTTTGTGGCACATTTTGCTTGAGGATGACACTCACTTTTTCTATCAAAAAAATTTTCTTTTATATGTTTTGTCGTCTTTTAGTTGTACATAAATCTTTTAGAAATTTAGTATATGAAGGTATTTGTTTAACAACATCTAGTAGAGGAATATCGACCTTCACTTGCTTAAGCACCTTTAGAATATCCTGTGAGTTGGATAGAGGTTTTGGTACAATCAACCATTGAGGGAATGATGTAATTGACTTTGAGGTTCCGGTTCTAACTTATGTGGAGCATTACTAGGTTTATCATTCTCATCTATTTCTGGGTCCTTAGGATTTTTAGCCCTTACCAGAATAGATTTGTCCACTATCTTCCCACTCCTAAGAATGGTGATAGACTTAGTTTGCTCCATCTGATTTGAAGAGCTTGGGTTAGTTACTTCATATTGCGGTTTTGGATTGGGGAGGGGTTGGGCTAGAAGTATCCTTTCTCCCCATTCACTAAGTGTGACTCAATCTTTTGAATTGATGATGCAAACATTCCCATTGTTGTTTTGAGATCCTGGAATGCTTACACCATATTTTGGTTGAATAACTCTAGGTTTTGCATGAACTTTTGAACCGTGTCCTCTTGAGGTTTCTTTTGATTCAGAAATTGGTTAAGGATCCCTTGAGGAGTAGCAGTTTGTCCATCCTTCTAACTGAAATTTAGATGGTTCCTTCAACTTGAGTTATATGTATTTGAGGTGGGTTCACTGAAAGGTCTTTGGTAGTTGTTTACGACATTTGATTGGTCATTCAATATCTCTTGAAACGTAGGAATTATTAAGCAATTCTCAGTTGTATGTATGTTACAAGTACAAATACCAGAAACAACTTCCACAGCCTTGTCAGGTTCTACCTTCTTAAGTTCCATGGCCTTGACTTTTCTTGTGAGTTTGGCCATTCTTGCATTTACATCATCTTCCTCTTTTAAAGCATAAATTCTACCCATTTCCTTTGATTGAGTTGGCTTAAAAGTGGTGGTTTTTGAAGAGGTACCCCATGATTGTGCGTTTGCAGCAAGTTTATCAAAATAATCCCATGCATCATCGACTTCCTTGTTTATGAATTCCCCATTACACATCTTCTCCACAAATTGGCGCATGGGTGAGCTCAATCCCTCATAGAAAAAGCTTGTTATACGCCATGTTTCATAGCTATGCTGTGGATATGAATTTATGAGATCCTTAAATTACTCCCAACATTGGAAGAAAGTCCCATCCCTTTTTTGCATAAAATTCATGATTGCTTTCCTTAAGGTATTTATTTTATGATAGGGGAAGAAATTTTTATGGAACTCCCTGGTCATTTCAGCCGATGTACCATAGACCTTGGTCTTAAGGAATGTAACCATGACTTAGCCTTTTCTTTCAAAGGAAAAGGAAACAATTTCAGTATTTCCGTGTCCTCAGACACATTTAAGAAGTGTAGTGTCGATACGATCTCATCAAAATCTTTCATATGCAAGTATGGACTTTCAGATTCAAGTCCATGAAACTTAGGAAGGAGTTGAATCACCCCTGGTTTAACATCCACGGTTCCTACATTCAATAGAAATATCATGTAGGAATGTGTACTCACCCCCACCGGTTGTAAATAATCTCATAAAGTACGATGCGGGGGTGCATGATGCACCTCATTCTCTTCTTGAGCTTCCTCAACTAGTGTTGGGATTGATGTGCAACCATAACTTCTACTGACTCAGAGGATCTCAAGTGATGTCTAATCTGGTGATGGGTAGGCAACCCTTCGGCTAATCCTCATTCACTTAAGAGACGTCGAGTGTTGTCACGAACCCACTTTGGCATAAAACACTCGCGGCCTTCATGTAACTAAATAACTAAACCTAAAAAGAAAACTATAAAAACTAAAAAAAAAGAGATCTAGAAAATGTAAGAGAGAGAGTCGGAACAAAATTACCAAATAAGAATTGCTATGTTAGGATCCTACAAAATAGAAAACAATGATAGTTAAAAATAGAAATTCCTAACTTAAAAACAAAGTAAAAAAAAAAAACTCTAATCTTAACCTAATTCTAAAACAATTAATCTCAGAAAAATGCAGTCGTAGTCCCCGGCAATGCACCAAAAACTTGTTCACAACCTTAAGTGTCGGGTTATGATGTAGTAATAACTCGTTACGACTGAGGTCGAATATATAGAGACTAAACTTGTACGTATTCTGAAATAACTAGAACTAAAACTAGAAATGGATCTAAATCTAAATCTGGAATAAAGGAGAGTAATTGTGAATAAAGTTGATTAAAGCTTGTAAATTTAAAGGTAGGAACTAGGGTACTAAGGATTCACTTGTAGCTATCAAGATGCTACCTTGCTTGATTGAAAGAACACAATTGGAATTAGAGTCCTGTCCTCTTCAATTGAAAGATAAAACAATTAAATCAAATATGAACTTTCATTGACCTAATTCTTATTAGAAGAGAATTGTGATGAATGGAAGGAATTCCATCACCCTACTATGCCTAGGAGACGATGGTGAACAATAGGATTTATCAATCTTACAATCTCAGAATAGAAAAGTAGATACTCAAAGCTATCACAACATTTATTGTAATTTGAGTAACGACAAACCGTAGAATACTGAAAATATTTCTTAAATTAAAATTAAAAGTCAATGAAGTTCAACATAAACAAGAATTAAAGCAAAATAAATATCCAAACACGGTACAAGCTTCACCTCTTAACCCTAGCTAAGGGATTTATCCAACTAAAGATATGATTGAATTAAAAACTCTTAAACAAAGTATACAAACTAATTAGAAGAAGAAGATTGAGGAAGAAGAAAGGACTCCTTGAAGTTCTCTAATACTTTGCTTGTTAAGTGTCAAATATTACATATTTTTCCCTATTTATATCTTGGTTTTATGAATAAGATACTGCTAAATGGTATATTTTATACATGTTTGTGTTGCAAGGTGAATCTGAGAGCTTGGATTGAAAAGAATGCTAAAAGCATGGATTTAATGCTCAAGAATCACCAAGCCAAAGGTCGGATCTTAGAAGATAAAAAATGAAGAATTCACATGTCAAAGATCCAAGAAAACTAAGTGAGGAATAAAGAAAATTGAAGATTTGAAGTGAATTTGCAGGATTCTCGTCTGACTTAAGCCCTCCTTCGACTAGTCTAAGCTCTGCCTCGACTAGTCGAAGAAACTTCGGTTCGAACTCCATCAACATCAACTTTTAAATTCGGGCCATCCTCGACTTGTCGAAGATTGCCTTCGACTCGTCTAAGGTTATGCAGATTTTGCGTGGACTGCGTAAATTTGATGCGGTTTCCGAATTTTTCCAACTCGGTGCGAAAGTTGGAGTTTCACAACTATAAATAGGAGTCCTTAGGATGTTCCTAGTCATCTTCTAGGGTTTAAGGAGTGAAACAAAATCGTGGAGACACACCACCAAGAGTCTTTCTTCTTCTTCCTTAGTTGTTTCTATATTTTTCTTAAGAGATTTTAATTCAATCATGTCTATGGTTGGCTAAACCTCTTAGTTAGGGCCAGGAGGTGAAGTTTGTAGCATGATTGGGATGTTTGCTTTGCTTTGATTCATGTTTTTATTGAACCTTATAGATTCTAGTTCTTTATTAAAGCATATTTTTAGTTTGTAATGGTTTGTTGTGACAAATTACAATAGATCTGCAATTGCTTTGAATATCTTCTTTTCTCGATTTGAGATTGTGAAATTAGTAAGTCTCATAGTTCACCATCGTCCCTTGGGCATGGTAGGGTGATGGAATCCTTCCTAATCTTTACAATTCTCCTATGATTGGTTGTGGAATTGGTATATCCTATTGTTTACCATTGTCTCTTGGGCATAGTTAGGTGATGGAATCACTTCCAATCCTCACAACTCTCATCTGTTAGGATTAGGTTCATGACAAGTTCAGAGATCTGACCGTCTCTTCTTTCTCTAATTGGATAAGATTGGACTCTATTCTAGTTGGATCTCTTGAATCATGTAAGGTGGCCTCCCAATTGCTACAAGTGGATCCTTGGCACCCTAGTTCCTACCTTTAAATTCACAAGTTTCAATTATAAATTCACAATTACTCTTTCAAATAATTTCAGATTTAGTTTTAAATCTTCTTCTAGTTCTTTTTCTAGTTACTTTCAGAACACGCACGAGTTTAGTCCCTATGGATTCAACCTTGGTCTTACCGAGATTATTACTACATTGCGACCCTACACTTGGGGTTGTGAACAAGTTTTTAGAGTCATTGCCAGGGACTATGGCTGCATTTTTCTGAAATTAATTGGTTTTAAAATTAGGTTAAGATTAGGATTGATTTTTGATTTCTAGATTAGGATTTTTCTGCTTTATTTTTAGAAACTAACTAAATTTTATGTTTTGTAGGGTTCTAAGATAGAGATCTCCAGCCCGGTAACCTCTTTCCAATTCTCTCTCTTTTCTTTTCTAAATTTCTTAATTGCTTTAGTTTTCTCTCTCTTAGGTTTATGTTAGCTTAGTTACTTGAGGGATGACAATGTTTCAAGCCCGGGTGGGTCCATGATAACACTCTATGTCTTTTGAGTAAAGGAGGATTAGTCGAAGGGTTGCCTATCCTTCACCGAATTAGACACCACTCGAGATCCTTAGAGTTAATTAAAGTTATGGCTGCAAATCAACCTACAAGTCCTCCAAATCCTCCTCAACCTTTAGTTGAGGAAGCCCAAGATGAGAATGAAGTGCATCATGCACCCCCGCCTCATACTTTACGAGATTATTTACAACCGGCGGGGGTAAGTACACCTTCATGCATGGTTTCAAGCCGGGAGTGATCCAAATCCTTCCAAAATTCCATGGACTTGAATTTGAAAATCCATATCTACACTTGAAAGAGTTCGATGAGATAATAGCCACTTTATACTTTCCTAATGTGTCTAAGGACATCGTCAGGCTGAAACTCTTTCCCTTCTCCTTAAAAGAAAAGGCCAAGACGTGGTTGCACTCACTACATCCACGATTGATTAGCAGATGGAACAACATGACAAGGGAGTTCACTAAGAAAATTTTCTCATATCATAAAATGAACACCCTCAGAAAGTTTATCATGAACTTCACCCAAAAGTAAGATGAAACATTCTTCCAGTATTGGGAGCAGTTTAAGGATCTTATCAGTTCATGCCCACAACACGGTTTTGAAACATGGCGCATCACAAATTTCTTCTACGATGGACTGACATCTTCCATGTGCCAATTGGTCGAGGCGATATGCATGGGGAATTCATGAACAAAGATGTCAATGATGTGTGAGATTATTTAGACAGACTTGTTGAAAATGCACAATCATGGGACATCTCTCCAAAAACCACCACTTCTAAGCCTACTCAATCAAAGGAAAGGGAAGGAATGTTTGCTTTAAGAGAAGAGGATAACTTAAGTGTGAGGGTGGCCAATCTCATAAGAAGAGTCGAGGCCATGGAACTTCAGAAGGATAAGGCTAAGGAAGTAGTTTGTGGTATTTAAGCTTGCAACGTATATACAACTAGAAATTGTCCAATAAGACCCGATTTTCAAGAAATTCTGAATGAGCAATCAAATGTCATGAACAACTACCAAAGAACTTTTAGTGGACCCACCTCAAATACATACAACTCCAGCTGGAGGAATGGACAAACTACTACTCCTCAAGGATTCCATAATCAATTCTTGATTCAAGGGAACCTTCAAGAGGATCCGGTCTTAAAACACCTTTAAAATCAAGAGCTTTTCAATCAGAGTATATTGCAAGCCATTCAAGACCTTTCAAAGGCCATACAAGGGTGTGAGACAAAAATTTTGATTGGGGAGAAAGGGATCTTTCCGGCCTAACCTATCCCCAACCCTAAACTGCAATACGAAATTAGTGACTCAAGCTCTTCAAATCAATATGTGGAACAATCTAAGTTTATCATGACTCTTAGGAGTGGTAAAACAATTGACAAATCTATTCCAGTAAAGATTGAAATGTCTAAGGACCCGAAAGAAGACATTGATGATCGATCTAGCATTGCTCCATATGAGTTAGAACTGGAACCTCAAGCCAACCTGATTGCTCCATTCTCTCAGCGGTTGATTGCACCAAAACTTCCATCAAACTCTTAGGATATTCTAAAGGTGCTTAAACAAGTGATGGTCAACATCTCTCTACTGGATGCTATTAAACAAATCCTTTCATACGCCAAATTTCTAAAAGATCTATGCACTACCAAGAGACGATAGACTATTCAACAAAGAATTTTTCTGACAGAAAATATGAGTGTCATCCTCAAACAAGATGTGCCATAAAAGTACAAAGACCTCGGTAGCCCAAACATCACTTGTGTAATTGGGAACTATCGAATTCGAACATGCACTTTTTGACTTGTGGAAGAGTGTTAATCTGATTCCTTACTCGGTTTACGAACAATTGGGCTTAGGTGAATTAAAATTCACCTAGACCACATTATAACTTGCCGATCAATCAGTTTGTGTACCGAGAGGGATCATTGAGGATGTGTTGGTTCATGTTGATAAATTTTATTATTCAGTAGATTTTATCATCTTAGATACTCATCCCATCATGGACATGAGCACTCAGATTTCTGTCATTTTTGGCCGCCCATTCCTTGCTTTAGAAAATGCACTCATTAATTGTAGGAATGAGGTTATGAGTTTATATTTTAAAAATATGACATTGGAGCTCAATACTTTTTCAATATGAGCAAACAGGCAGAGGATGATGACGAGGCCCATGACATTAATATGATTGACTCATTCATGGAAGATAAAGCGCTCATGAATATATACTCCGACCCCCTTAAGATGTGTTTGGCCCACTCCCCTGATTTGGATGATGACATGATTAGGGAGATGAATGTCATACTTGAAACTGTGCCGGTACTTGAAGTTAACCGGTGGGTGCCACAATTTGAAGATTTGCCCCAAACTGATGTAATGCCTCTACCGTTTAGCTTCAAGACACCGAAGCTTGACCTAAAACCTTTGCCCGCTGATCTTGAAAAGGTTTACTTAGGTCAAGAAGAGACATACCCGGTGGTGATTTCATCCCTCGAGAAAAAATAGAAGAGTATGCTCATTTCCACTCTCGAAAAAGATATAGTTATTGGGCATATCATCACATATCTCGATGTGGTGAATGAACTCCTTTCAACTAAATGTTTTGAAGATTTCTTGGCGCACTTTGTGGATTTAAACGATCCCATGATACAAGACACAGTGGATGCCTTGCAAGATAATACCTCGGTAGTTGTTACTGACCGAGAGAACCCTTATTCTGAAGAAGCTCCTCCTCCAGATCTTGAATGTTTACCATTAAAGGAGGAGGAACTAAAAATTGAACCGAAGTCTAAAACTTTGGAATGTGTTGAGACTACACCACCTACTGAGATTTTTTCTAAATTTTATCTACTTGTAGTCTCTAATTCACCATGTTATGCTAACATTGAAACTTTTTCTGTCACAGGTAAATCATATATACTTTGGACACCTCAGGAGATTAAAAGGAAACTTTATGCTAAGTTCCATAAATTTTTTTGGACATTCATGCTCTAGGAGATCCAAGCCTACTATAAAAAGGGCTTTTGAATGATCTTGTTGAGAAACCTTTTGAGAAATTTATCAAGATACTAGACGAAGGAGAAACCTTGCTGCATGATTGAGTAGATTTCTCTTGTTTTCCTAGTTTAGGATTAGGTTTATTTCTTTCACAAGATTTAGGATTAGGATACTTTGATTTCATATTTTTTAGTCTTCCTGCTCACCCATCTTCACACCAATAACTTTGGAAAAGTTTATCCATAAGTTCTGAAATAAGACTATCGATGCCATCGAGCACTCTTCGATTCCATTGAAGTAAGTGTTCGATGCCATCGAAAGGAGATCGATTGTATTAAGATTAAATGGAAAATCAAGTTTCTTGTTAGGCAAAAGGGTGCAATTTTTAATCCTATCGAAAGGTTAGGTTTGATTACATCGACCGAGGTTTAATGCCATGGAGAATTTCTAGATCTCAGACTCAACTCACTGGACAGTTTTGGGCCATTTTCGATTACATCGAAGACCTGTTCGATGGTCTTGAGGAAATTTGATGGCATCAAAAGTCCATTGATTTCATTGCCAGGATATGCAATGTGAACACGTGAAATTTGAATTCGATTGGGAAATAGTGCCTTCGATGCCATCAGACATGCTTCGATGGCATCGACAGAAACATAGACTGCGTAAATTGAGTTAGTTTTCAAAGTCGGTTATTTAAGGCCTATATACTAGGGTTTTCTAGGAATTCCAAAAGGGTGAATTAGGGTTTAAGAAGAAAAGCAAAGGGTGGAGAAGCCTTCTAAGAGTTTTTCTTCTTCCTTAATTTATTTTCATGTTTATCTTAAGAGTTTTTAGTTCAATCATGTCAATGGTTAACTAATCTCTTAGCTAGAGCTAAGAGGTGAAGCTTGTAGTTTATTTTAATGCTTTTCTTACTCTGATTCACGTTCATGAAGTTTATGCCGAAGTTTCATAGTTATGGTTTGAGTTTAAGAAGTATTTTTTATTATTACTTTAATCTATCATTGACTCCAAGCACGGTGGATGCTTAGGAACTTCATGAATGCTTATTATTCTTTTTATGGTTGTTTGATCTACCATTGACTACGGGCATGGTTAACTAATCTCTTAGCTAGAGCTAAGAGGTGAAGCTTGTAGTTTATTTTAATGCTTTTCTTACTTTGATTCACGTTAATGAAGTTTATGCTGAAGTTTCATAGTTATGGTTTGAGTTTAAGAAGTAATTTTTTTATTATTACTTTAACCTATCGTTGACTCCGGGCACGGTGGATGCTTAGGAACTTCATGAATGCTTGTTATTCTTTTTATGGTTGTTTGATCTACCATTGACTATGGACATGGTAGATGCTTAGAACTATCCATAATCAATTCAACAAGACTCTTATATGCGGATCTATGCTATGAATGCTCAGATCTGTTTTGGAATAGTTGTTATGCTTTAATCGCTCTATCATCCAACTTGATAGATTAGGACTTTGATTCCAGTTGTAGATTTGTGGAATCAAGTAAGGATGCATTATGATGACTACAAGTGGATCCTTGGTGCTCTAGTTTCCCTTAATTCCATAGTTTTGTTTCACAATATCTTCTTTGAAATACCAATTCAAGTTTAGCTTCTAGTTCTAATTTCCCAATTAGTTAAGAAATTCCACATCCTTCAATCCCTGTGGGTACGACCTTAGTCTCACTGAGATTATTACTACATCGCAACCCTACACTTGTGGTAAAAGCGAATAGTGGCCCCTAAGAAGTTTTTAATGGTGGGCATTCAATGACCACTGTTTCATATGGTTTGGTCACTTGAGCTTTGGATATGCTTCATCATTGAGTTCATCCTGTAAAATGAATTAGAAAAATAGATGGACAGCCAAGATATCATCATGGTGGGCCCTATAGTGCCCGACATGTCACATAGTATCTTTTGGGTCAACTACCATTATTTCCTGTAACCCTAAACTTTATAAGGCTCACTATAATGTGTGTTATATCCATTCCATTCATCGGTTGCACTATTCCATGTTAGGATGTGTTCTAAAAAATTCAAGTGGGCCACACCACAAGAAACAACAGAGATTAAATGGCCATCATTGAAACCTTCCTGGGTTCACAGATATATCGGACCAGGCTGATATTTGTATTTAACTTCATCATGGTGGGAATGACATTACGAATGGAATGTGTTTGTACCCATCTCGACCGAGCCCTGTTTCGGCCAATCAGGTTCATTCACATGTGATTTGTACAGATATGCATGGAGCAGTCAAAGGATTTCCTGCAGATATGTACAGTATTGTTTAGGAAAGTGGAGCCATAACGTATTAATTGCGGCCAAGCGCTAGTGAAGCAATTGAGAACACAAGTGACCAAGCTCAGATGACCATGTGACAAGTGGCAAGAGAATAATTAATTGAATTCGCATGATCGCCTGACATGTGGCACATTGATGATTTAAGAAATGCATAACATGGGAAACATCTGAAAGCAGAGTAGTGGAAAAAGGTTACCATAACCGTCGGAACGTGGGAAGCATCTTGAGACATGGATCGGTGTTATAAATGGAAGAAGATTACAACAAAACAATTCGTCTGATATAAACCAAACAAACCAAATCTATCTTCAATTACCTTTTAATTATCCTGTCAAGTTTACATTCCTTCGTGTAACTTTTTATTATTCAGGTAAATTGCATTCCTTAGCATAATCATTTACTTTTTGCACCTACCAACTATATTCCATAGTGTAATCCTTAGTATAATCAGTAGCGTTAACCTTGCAGTAGTTAGCCTTAACGGTAACTAGAGTTGTTGCTAGCACATCAAATCTTATTCGACTATTGAAGAGCATCCTTCAATAGCTGATAGCGGCTAATTGTAAGGGTTTCTTTCCCTCTCACTTTATCTGCAATAAAAAGTCCTTTCATATGAAAGGCAAAGGAGTAACCCGTCATTAGAGGACGAACCTCACCCTCTAACTATCACCTAATAAATTTACACATTGAGTGAGTGGTTGAATAGGTGACCGATCTTTCATAATCCAGTCTTACTCTGTGTCTGCTTACTTTGGCGCTCGGGTCATTGTTGTTCGATTCAAATTAGAACTGTAATCCCAATTCTGGCATGCCTGCATGCCACTCGTGCCATAAAATTATCACAAATAGCGACAAACAATTTTCTGGCATGCTCGGTGGGACTTTATTCATTTAAACTAGCAGTCTACTTGTTGCCAAGAATGCAGAGAAGAAGTGGTAGGATTGCTAGAATCGAACCTGCAACGCTAACTGCACTACCCCTGGGTGATGATGTACATGTTTAGGCACCCCTAGGTGAAATTAATTTGAATATTAACCTAGCCAAAAGCCAGGTTGGATCATCCACAGCCCACCTTATCCTTTCGGATGAGGTATCAGTAGTACTCCGGGATGTTCACATGAGCATTCAAATGATACATGAGTTTAGGAGAGTCCAAGCGGAGTAATTCCGATAACAGGCTAAAAGCACCAATCGATACATGGCCAACCAGACTGAGGCTATGCAATGATTGTTAGTTGTAATGACAGAGCGAACACAGTCAATACAGTAACACAACAAAAGTTCGGTCGGTAATGTTATGTCATTCCCGACAACACCATCGCTGCAGCGCGACTCACCAAAAACTCCTCCCCAGAAGTCAGGAATATGCCACCTCCTGCTGAGGCCAGGTGACCTGAAAGGGAGTTTAGATATTTTAAAAATAGAAATCCTGGACTGACAGTTGGTTTTAAACCATCGTAGGGTCCCAGATTTTAGGAAAAATTTAACCGGTTTGGTCCACATCAACCGCCAGCCGTAAAGCCTCAGCGGGTTGATCGTGACTAGATCATGCAACTTGCGCAGGAAGTTGTTAGCCAGGTGCTACGCTGCAATGCCATTCTCACATAGCATAAACCATACCCCGATTGGATAGATCGACAACATCCGTTGCCGAGGAACTATCGATCGGAATTCACCTTGTTTTCTGGGGAACATGATCAGTTGACTATTGAGCACGTTGGCCGGTTCACTATGCAGTGTGGTGAACTGGCTAACAATGATTATTATAAATTGCAGTTATTCGATCATTCATTGACTACCTGCCTTTCCATGATATTCGAACCTATTGCCAGATTCAGTACACAGCTGGCAAGAGTTGGAGGAATAGTTCCATGCCCATTTTTGCTCCAGAAACAGGGACATAAGCATGGCCGATCTTACGCGGTTTTAACAATTGCCTAGAGAACCATGTGAAAGTTATATGATGCGATTCAAGCGAGTGAAAAACCATTGTAAGGTAGTCATGACTGAGGTTGAATTCGTGCAGCTGTCACAAGATGGCTTAAAGTACAAACTACACAAAAAAATTGTAAGCACAGAGTTTACTGACCTATATGACCTTACTAGGAACTACTACAGGAAGGAGCCAAGTGAGCTAATTCATCAGTAGGAGTGTATTATAACATCGATCTTAACTATGAAACTGTGATTAGAAGTGGTGGCTAAGAAGCCACTAGTTTGCTCGTCATTGGTTAAAGTGGAATTGACCGCCTTGACCACACAAAATGCCTAGAAAGTTTATACTTTTAACATCACTCAGACCGAAGAAATATTTGATTTTATGTTGGAGACAAAGTTCATCAAAGTGCCTATTAATCATAAAAAACCTTCGATTGATGAAATGTAAAAGGTTGAATACTACAAATGGCATGGGTCTCGGTCTCACACCACTAACAAATGTGTTATTTTCAGGAACCTCATCGAAGATCTTATCAAGCGTGGATTGCTTAAGTTCCCGGAAAAGGAGAAGGAGGGCATGCTGATCGATACCGACCCATTCCTGCTTGGCATGAGGTGAACATGGTCACTACCAACTTGAGGGATCGACCGAGGTCAAGAATTGATCTCAGCTCGGGAAGTCCATGAAGATTGTTCTACCAATCCATGCCAAAGCAAAGGTGGGTTCCTCTTTTTCAAATCATCCATTCATCAAATGATTAGACAAAACGTCGAGAGTATTAGTTCTACAATTGTTGTGCTTGAGAAATCTCTCCACACTTAAAAGATCATTCTTGGATGGCAAGAGGTGACTCTGGCCATGGTCTAGACCATTATCGGCAGAGAAAATCAGCATCCAACTGCCAATCATGGTGGGGACCGCCTTTAGCTAGGATGGTTAAACCCCCTGCTACGCAAGAAGGAGTATGTAGGCAACTCACACACCCAAAGTTCCCGGTGGTATCAGAAGCTTTGATCAGGACCCAGAAGCATCGATGGTAGAGGCAAAGAGCCGCAATGAGAAGAGAAAGAGAGGGGGATGAAGTACCTCCTCGATCGGAGCCCAAGTTAATACGTTCATTTTAGAAAGTTCCCTCACCTGACGAACTAGTGGCTGTATGAAAAGGAGAGAGAGCGATTCTTAGAGGGGGGTAAATAGGACAATGCCAAATAATCAAAATAAATATAAAATATTTAAAGATTACAAAAATCTCAATTGCTTGAGTGTTGAAACCTTAATTATAAATTATTCGTAAGACAACCTTCACCTAAAATATTAGGTAGGACAACCTTATTTTAATAATATCTTTAAAATCAATCTTTCAAACTAGGAAGAGAAGATAAAAAGAATTACAACATTCATCACAAAGAATGAAATAATAAATAACGTTTAACATTAAAAGATTTAAAGCATTCACCACAAGGCACAAAGGGTTATAGTGGTTCGGTGCTTAAAACAATCACTCCTACTCCACTCCCAAATTTACTACCCTCATAATTTTGGCTTTCACTATAATAAGGTTTTCATAGGTTCACCTTAACAACCTGATACAGTTCCTTATGACTTTCACAGGCTCATTACAATTAAAAAAAAAATCCATTTTTTTGTGATTTTTACATAGTATTACAAATATAAACCCCATTGAGATTTCCACAGGCTATATCTGTAAGTGATATGGTTTCTTGCTCCTTTAATTGTCAAATTTTGTAGTGCCAAAACCATAATTTGTGTCTTGTGTAGCACATTGATATATATGTTCAAGGCAATGCATCACATGTACAAGGACAATGCTTCAAGTCAAGAACAAAGATCTACTTCAATAAATGCAAGATTAAGTACATTGTTCACTCCTTTAAGCTTCAAAGTTCAATGTTTTAAAGTGACATTGAAAGACAAGTCAACTGTTCATGTTCAAGACTCAAGTACAACTCAAGTACAACTCAAGTACTACAAGTTCATGCTTCAAAGGATCTCAAATTTAAGCTTCATCATGTGTCGAGATATTAAGCTTCATGAACTTCAAAGATTATCTATCATCTGAAGAAAAGAAGGTTCAATGTTCATACTTCTTGTTTAAGGTATGAAAGACCTTAGATTGACCTTAGGGTAGGTCATTTTGAATACATCATTCAAATTGAATTACTTTATAAGTGTTTGGTTTGTTCTTCGACTAGTCTTAGACCTTGTTCGACTAGTCCTAGCACTGGCTCGACCAGTCCAAGAAATTCCACGACCAGTCCTAAGGTTGTTGAAAATTTTTAAAATTTTTTAGTTAAGCCACGACCAGTCCTAGAGAATGCTCGACCGGTCGTGTGAACAGTGCACGACTCATTTATGACCAGTTCTACAACTATTCCAGGTCCCTCACGACCAGTCGTGGAGCTCCCTAGATCGGTCATGAAGGTCTTACGACCAGTCGTGGAACGACTTTCTCTTATCGCGCTCAAAATTTCAAAAATCTGTTGGTCCTACGACCAGTCATGGAGACCTCAGGACCAGTCATGAACACAATTTATTCAGTTATAAATAGACGACAAATTTCAGAGTTTTCCATTCAATTCAAGCTAAATCAATAGGATACTCTAAGAGATAAGTTTGTCATTATTTTAAGCTATATTGTGCTCATTTAATATTCTCCTTTATTAGCTTTTTATATTTGATTTTGTATTTTGCATTCCAATCTGATTTGAAAGAGAGATTGTAATATTCTTACTTTTTGAAATCAAAATCAAATAGAGCTTGCCCAACTTGATTTAATTTAAAATCAATCTAGAACTTAGAACCATTTCATAAGTGAGTACTGGACATTGAACTTCTATATTCAAACTTCTACTTCAACTTGGTTCTTCCGGACTGCAGCAAAATGAGAAATCTAGGTATTTTACATTATTATAATTTCCTTTGTTTTGGTTTCTTTTAAGATTAAGCCAGAAAATATCATTCTTTTGGTTATCTGAGGAGATCCAGAAAACTCAGAGTGTGGGGTTTTTGAATTGTGTAAGCCCACTTGAAAGACACAATTGTGAGGGTTTTAGGTGAACCTGGAAAAACCTATTTTCATAGTGAGCGCTAATATCCACTGTGTGAGGATATTAGGAGTGGAGTAGCTGTGTGGCTGTTGTTTAACAATTGGTGTACACATAGGCGAACGACTATAATTCTTTATGTTTTGTGGATGTGTGGTTTATTTTCTATATCTTTTATCATTTAAGATTGTGGGATGTATTTGTGGATGTGAATATTGTAATCTTTTACATTTCAAGCATTGTGGGAAATGTTGTAATAGCTTAGATTTCCTTTCTTGCTATTTCCTTTTTATTCCTATTCAGTTTGAGTTCTTGATACACAAACCATTCTAGTAAGGTTGTCCTGCCATAAACCCTTGGTTTTTATGGTGTAAGGTTGTCCTTAGAACAACATTTGTATCAACCTCTCAATACTAGAATTTTGAGGTTGCTTTACATTTCCGTATTGTGGATTGTTTATAGTGCTATCTTTCCTTTAATTGTTTAATTCTGTTGTTATCATTTTAATTTGGCATAGTCCTATTCACCCCCCTCTAAGACATATAGCTCGGCCTTTTCAATCTTAGACAAACCTCACTGAGATTTTCATAGGTTATCTTTAAAATACCTAAAATAAAATACAGTAAATGTACTTATCTTCAAATGGAGATTGGAAGATGTGGCAGAAGCTTGTAGTAGAAGAACTTCTTTCTTGAACATAAATGGCGCAACGTTCAATTAGACAGAAAGATTTTAGGGTTCTATAGATTTTATAAATGAAAAATCCAAATGCTACTTGATTCGATTTGCTTAGATCTCAAAGAAGAGTATTGATTACTCTTTTAGAAAAAGATTAAAAAGATCTTGAGATAAGGGAATTGAATAAGCCATAAATTAAATTTATGAATACCAACAGATAGCTTGTCAAGGATTTTAGCTTTTCTCTCTTGCTGAAGGATTATAGTAATTTTCCGTTGTTATTTAGAATGAGATAAAACATCAATTTATAGGTAAAGATGTTGGAACTTTGGCTAGCCTAAGACTCACTTTGGCTAGTCGGATTCCACCGGATTCATTCCAACGGCTATCGCATTGTGTGGTATAAGATTTATCCAAAATTCAACTGGCTAGATGTCAAATTTAGCTAGTCGAACTTCACAATTGGGTTGGCCGAATTTGCCAATTAGCTGGCTGAATTCCCACAAATTTTTAAAAATTACATTGTTAGAATTTCACTCGAACTTTGTCGAGCTAGCCGAATTTTCAATAGAATTTGTTATTTTGTTCGAGCGTGAAGTTAGGCTAGTTAAGGAAGTTTGGCTGGCTAAACCAGAGGTTACGCTGGCTGAATTTCAGAGTAAAAACACTTATAAAAACCCAAGATAATGAATTTATGAAAGTACCTAAACCTAAGGTCTTTCTAGGATTATAACACCTATGTTTTATCAAATATATGAGACACCTTATCTTGAACTTTGACTTGATCTTGTCTTGAATACCGACGTCGATTTCTTGAGAAGATGTGCCAAACTTGAGTTGATCATAAGCCAATCTTGAGCTGATCTTCAAACATATAGAGTATTTGTAATTCCATACTTGTGATTTGTCCTTAAAGTACTTTTGTCTTACAAAATTTGATAATCCATGTGTGTAACCATAAAAGCACTTACACTGTAAACATAATCGAAGCTGTGATATCACCAACCGATCGCGAACATGAACATTCCCTTAGAAGCATGGAGAAGTCAGGAGGCCTTAAGGAAGAAGACAACGCTGGTAACTTGTCAGACTACTTTAGTGAGGATTGTTTCCCCATAGAAGAATGGTTGCCAGGCGAACTTAAGTCTACTGCAAGTACATTGAAGATTACAACGTTTGATGTCCCATTCGATGCTACGATCAACAAGTGCCCTGGTCAGACCGAGAAAGTCAAGTCTGATATACTAGGGGGGGTAAGCTTTGAGTGGTGAGATTGTGTTCGGCTCGTGTTCACAACCCCAAGTTTAGGGTCGCGATTTAGTAATAATCTCGGTGAGACCGAGGTCGAATCCACATGGACTGACTTGTGTGTCTTCTGAAAAGTAACTAGAACTAGAACTAGAAAAAGATGAAAACCTAAATCTGAAATAGTTGAGAGAGTAATTATGATTAAAGTAATTAAAACTTAAGAATTCAAAGGAGGGAAACTAGGGTTTCCAAGGATTTACTTGTAGGTTCTTAGGATGTTACCTTGCATGATTCAAAGACACAACTGGAATCAGAGTCCTATCCTATCCAATCGGTAAGAAGAGATTTGTCAATTCTCTGAACTTCTCATGGATCTAATCATCAATGGATGAGAGTTGTGAGGATTTGGAAGTGATTCCATCACCTAACCATGCCTAGGAGACAAAGCAAATAACATGATTTATCAATCCCACAACTAATCATATGAGAATTGTGAAGGTTAGGAAGGATTCCATCATCCTACCATGCCCAAGGGACGATGGTGAACAACAAGACTTACTAATTTCACAATTTCAATTAAAGGAAAAGAAGATATTTCAAGCTATCGCAGATCCATTGTAATTTGTCACAACAAACCATTAAAAACTAAAAATATTCTTTCATAATCAAATTAGAATCCAAGAGAGTTCAACAAAACATGAATTAAAATAAAGCAAATATCACAATCACATTATAAGTTTCACTTCTTAGCCCTAGCTAAGAGGTTTAGCCAACCATAGACATGATTGAACTAAGAACTCTTAAACAACACAAAAAATCAATTAAAGAAGAAGAAGAAAAACTCCCAGATGGCGGCTCCACCCTTTTGCTCCACTCCTCAAACCCTAGCAGATGCCTAGGGATGCCCTACGAACTCCTATTTATAGTTTTGTAACTCTAACTTTCGCACCAAGTTAGAAAAATCCAGAAACCACATCAAATTTCTACAATCCATGTGCTGTCTGTGTAACCTTAGACTAGTCGAGGACAACCCTCGACTGGTCAAGGGTCACCTTCGTCTGGTTGAGGGGTTTCCTTCGATGGGTCGTGGATGACTTGATTTTAAAGGATTTTGTCGCTGGAGTTTGAGTCGAGGAATCCTCGACTGGTCAAGTAGGACCAGGACTAGTTGAGCCGAAGCAAGGACTAGTCGAGGATCACAGAAATTCACTTCAAAACTTTAATTCTCTTTATTCTTGACTTGGTTTTCTTAGATCTTTGACATGTGAATTCTTCATTCTTGGTCTTCTAAGAACCAATCTTGGGCTTGGTGATTCGAGCATTAAATCCATGCTTTTAGCATCCTTTTCAATCTAAGCTTTTAAATTCACCTTGCAACACAAACATGCGTAAAATAGGACATTAAGCAGTATCATGTTCATAAAACCAAGATATAACTGGGGAAAAATATGCAATATTTGTGTCTCAACACACCCCCTAACCAGCATTTTGATAGTCCCAAGCAAAACATGAGAAAGATATTTCGAAGAACCACTGTTTAATTTCCATAAGCTCAAGCGGTTCTAAAGATAATCCATTTCATAGAAATCTAGGATACTATAATATTGAGCAGTATTTCTTCCTAAACTCTAACACACGGTAAATCTCATAGTCAAGTTCAAAACATTAATCCTCCAATTAGAACAATCCTAAACATTGAGTTCCATGTGCGTATAGTGAAGTCTAAACTTATCACAATCAATAATCCAATTCTCAATTTCCATGATAACATTGATAATCAAAGGAGCATTCAGGATAACCAAAACCTAAACAAAAACTTGCCTTATAGTTCAGCCCTTTTATTCTTCCAACTTTGACTTTTCCATCGAACTTTCACGTTATGTTATCCTTATTTTCGACGACAACTGTTTTTTAGCTGGGTATTTTTTTTTTCAACTCTTCTCATTTGAACATGATGGACAAATTCCCTATGTTGGTTCCTTCCATGCTTAATAATCACAAGTTAACAATTTAGTGTTGACTAAAACTTTAATGTGAAAGCTAGACGTGACATGTGAAATCATGACTCGATCAATGTTTAAAACTTCTAATCATGGATTAATAATTCGAACTTAACTGTGAAATCTAACAAGTAACTGAATCCAAGAGTCATAAATCACCAATATTAAGTATCTTATACTTTTAAATCATGGATGAACTTTAAAATCACTCGAATTTACAAAATTTTCAGAAAAAATTTTCACAATTTTTTTGCTTAAAGACTAAGAAAACACTGATTAGCTTGTCTAATCCATACCTCTCAACCTAAAATTTACATAGTCCTCAATGTAAAAGATATAAGCATGCAATGCACATGAGACAACGAAAGTAAAGGAGAAGTGATGGAACGGTAGTATCTGAAGAAGGAATCTAGAGGCATTTCCAAGGGTCTCATAGTGAAGATGGGTTCGAAGGAGGACTTAACAGACGATAAACAAGCTATCTTAAAATAGTTGAAAGCAAACTATCCTAAATTTCATGAAAGCAATAAACTAATCCTATACTAGGAAAGCAAGGGAAAAATCTACTTAGTCACGCGATGTCACACCCCAAACTTGGTAACTAGACTCACAAGGAACCCGATGGTCGATTCTAGCCGCAACAGCCTCCGTAGTATCCCATTCTCGGCTCCTGAGGCAGGTTCTGATCCTGGGATCTCATAAGGAAGATATCTATAATAATATAATCATTTCCAATATGAGCATACCCAAGATCACGACAAGTATATCTGAGAATAACAAGGCACACATCACAAAATTCACTAAGAATTTGAACTTTTACAAGCTTTTATAAGGTCCAAAAGGACATACATAAGATAACAGAAGAAGGAAAGCAAAGTCTGCAACACTGGGGTCCTCAAACTTAACTCTACTCCACGCTCTGCCACTACAATGCCTACTTAGGATCTCCTACATGCATCAATCATGCATAAGCTTATAAAAGCTTAGAGGGTGGTGAAAGTATGTGACAATGGTGCACAGAAGAATAGAAGGAGGTACAAGAAAGAAAATATGCTTAATAATAATATCACTAGCCTTACCAAGTTTATCATGAATACAATACAATGACTGGGCACCATGCCAAGGCAATGCATGAAGGGGCTTATATAGTCGATGCGAATGCGATGCAAAGTAATGTCAGTGCTCATGACCGATCCATATATCAGGTACATTTCCAATCATAAGGAAATTACCGGGGTCAATTACACTGCTGGATGACTGCCGCTTTATAGACCCCGCACAGTTAAGCGAGTGTAAGAGACCTCACTACCCGCCTGTGGACGGCCAATCACCAGCAAGGCAACCGACCCATTCACGAGCTGGTCAGACTCAGCCTAGTAATGCCTCCTTACATCAAGCAAGTAAGGTCACACCCCTATCCAACTAACTACATGATAGTGGGAGTCACGGCTTAACGATATAAGGCCCTTATGCGCTCATATATTCCACCTGGTCATGGCGTTGGAGCAGATCCTTGGTACCATGGAAGTTTTGAAAATTTCACCCATGAGCATCCTATGCACCCGGTATACTCACGTAACAGTTTCAGTGTCCAAATATGGGCATCCACGATGTATCTGTGGAGGCTACAGCCTTAATGAAGCAAAGGCGGTATCATCATGAAATACGATGCCAATGCATGAGTCACATATACAGATCATGCACAAGCTTCAGGTACTCAATGTGCACAAGGGAAGAAACTCTCACTACTCCAAAATCGTTGTTTTGCGACGGACCAAATCCGTCGTAAAACCAAATAAACGATGGACTTCCTCTGTCGCTGGGTCTGTCGTTGTTTACTGGGTCGTTTTTGGTTTTACGACGGATTTTATCCGTCGTTTAATCTGCGACGGATAAGGTCCGTCGCATCATAGCGACAGATAAAATCCGTCGTAAAAAATAAAAAAGCCGTTGGTAATATTTAAAAAATTAGTCGTCACTAAAAACATTAGCGACAGACAAGATCCGTCGCTAATATGAGTAAGCGACGGACCTCAAATCCATCATTGATTTTCAATGTTCAGAAATTAGCGATGGATTTGGTCCGTCGCTAAAATATCTGTTAATAAAAAAATTATATCGATAATTTATTATTAATATTTTTTTAATCTTGCACCTAATAGTCATTCAAAAAATAATTCACACTATTGTTTCATAAGAATCCTATTCACAAAATTGGTAACAACTCAATTCAATAAAAGAGGAAATGACCCAAGTGGCCCACTCCAACCAGTAGTTTTCATTTTTTTTCAAGTTCTAAATCCTTAAAAAAATTGTAATTTGCAGATGAACTACATTCTATTCGTGAAATAGAAGAGAAAGGAAAGAAGAGACATACCTTCTCTTAAATTTGTAGTTATCTCTGCATTTTTCTATTTGGTTTGTTGCGGATTTCAGTTGTTCTAGATCCGACATAGCTTCAATGGCGGAACACCGAAATGGCAATGCAAAACCTTCTGACAAAAATGTTGTTGGGGCACCTAGTGCTTACATGATCAATCTTTGATAACTTCCAGAAGCGGCTGAAAGTGTTCTATTCTCACTGGAAGGAACACAAAATTGAGTTCTGGGGTGCTTCTGATGTGCTTGTAATTGCTAGTCCCCTGGCATCTGATGATCTACATGAAATATGATCTAGCTTTAGTAAAGCATCATCATGCCAATGCATGACCTTTTTAAGCCTGAATTCTCACCATTTTGTAGCCTTTCTCCAACGCTGTTCAAAATTTGTCATTACATCATAAGCAGCGGGGCCTTCTATCTTGCAATGTAAATCATGCCATGGTTGTCTAGGACACCGGGCACGAGCCTGTACAGATTACAGGCAAAACAGAACTATCAAAAACTAATCTCTTACCTATAACCCAAATATAGAAAACAATCTGACAGATACTCATTGGAAATAACATGTTAAATGCTTATTTCAGCTTTCATTTATCAGAAGTTCTGTAACATACTGAAGTAATTAAGTTCAAATTACCATTTCAAGGACCTTTCTCAACATTAGACCACAAAGCATTTTTCAAGGAGAACTCAAGCGAGTTTTGTACACAATCATCTTAAACTATCATTCTAACAAAAATAAATAAATAAATAAAGAAAGAAACTCACCGACTAGAGACGAGAAAGACAGTCATCCCTATAACAGCAACAGCTTGAAGACATTGAGGTGGAAACAACATTTGCACATGTTTGGATTCTACAATAGAAGATGCAACAGACAAAAGCATCTCAATCAGATGTATCAATTATGAACTAACAAAAATAATACCACTCTAAACTAACTTTAGAAGAAACACCACAGTAAGAAATGCTGTATGAGAAGTAACCATGTCAGACACACATTTCAGACATTAAAAGAGTGTATAAGATCACCAGGGCAGATTGTTCGTAGTAGACTACTGAAACAAAAAACAAATTGGCGAGTATCTAGCCATGAAAAATAGAAGAAAGAAAAACTCAGTAATTGAAAAACCAAGGCTCTAATGAATCAAAACAGTAACTTTTCTTTCCAATGTCCAATAATCCTCAAACATTCCCTAATCTAAGTGTCAAAACCAGTCTCCTTTAAGAAAAAATTGCCTGGGGCATGGCTTTAAAAATAGGTCAGCTTGGCAATAACCATAACATATATATATATATATATATATATATATATATATATATATATATATATTTGCCATCCTTTTCAGCAGCACCGGCTTTACAAGTAGCAATTGACACAACTAATATAGCATTTGCACCAAGTTCCCCCTGCATCCTGAAATGTTGCAGTCCAGATATTATAACTGATAAAGTGGGCATGTAATGAATTTCAATTTACCAAAAAAGAAATGAAGATTTTCTCTACATTGGTATATCTATATCATCGAATAGATCAAGTGGACTGAATCATATTGAAAGAAGATACACAAACCCAAAAGAGTGAATTTCAGTTTCAAAGCAATTTGCAAATATGCAGATTTTTTTATTACTATGATAGTTAGCTAGCAGTGGCACCCATTACAAAGTAAAGAAGAAGTGTTGGGCCTAGGTGCATGCTTGGTCTAGGGCTGCAACTTGGGTTCAGACCCAAGTTCTGGTTGGCCTAGCATTGGAAAACACCAACCCAATTTGAAAAGCCCATCATGGACACCTATCACAATAACATGACAACTGAAGATTCCATTAGATTACAACACCAAATGTGTAATCTCACGTTAGGCCTAGAGCCATAGGGCCAAAAAATCAAGCTGACCTATTATTCAAGTGGGCCACAATAAACGAAATTGTTGGGAGAGAGACAAGCACCCTTAAATTTGCAGGGTTCACCATGATGATTATTTAAAATCCATTTAAATAATATACTAGCAACTATATGTAACGCCTTATTTACTCCAGCAGAGATCATGCCATCCATCCACATTGCCACTGTAGTGGAAGAGAATAACTGTAAAATTCTTTGGAAAAAAAAAACTGAATTCCTTGAAATTAGATGAAAATTGGTTTGCTCAAATGTACATATAATGGATGAGAAATATTACTTTCTGAATAATGGCATCAACATTGCCAATGCAGTGGAAGAGAATGCTACCATCAACTGATGAGTAAGAAAACTTAAACAGGAAGTTAAGAATATAGTAACATGAAATGGCACATAATGTAGTACAGAAAACCAAAACCTTGCATCAGATAGATAACTCATACAAGAACATGTGGATTTGCATACCCAACCTACCATCAGTGCCTTTCCCATTTCTGTTCAAGAGTCCAGTGCTAATAAGAAACCCACCCACTAAAATCCGATCAAGTACAAATGAATTAAAAACAAAAAGAGAAGAAAAGCTAAAACCAATTCTTGAAAACTGTTCATGCATGAGATGTCTTGTAAATAAGAAGATACACTCCTCCTAGAATTTCACAGTCAATCTACACTAAAAACATTATATTTAACATGTTTAAGAATTAGAAGTCAACATTCGCTTTTCTATATATTAGAGTGGCAATGGAGTCATTCACCTGCTTCTTTGTCGAAGGCAATGTAGCCTCCTTCACAATAACAGTGAGCAAGATAATTGTAAATCCATATGCATAGGGAACGTGTAAAGTTGCAAGTCCATCCTTCAGCACCTGTCACCAATGCAATAGTTCAATGAATAGGGTTTGGGAGCTTTTGGCATAAGAAAGGGCTGAAAATGAATCGGTGGTCCACTCAGAGGTTACTTATCGAATCCCTTCCATTTATCTATTTTAAAATAAAACAATAAAACATAATAATAATAAAAAAAATAAGAATATCCAACACTCGATTGGGACACACCAACAAAATAGTGGAAATAATACGTATACTGTTGAATTCCATTTCAAATAAAAAATGGCTCAAGTACGGTTGAATACCGTTTCAAATCGAAAACGGCTTCAAGCCATTTCTGAACCAAACTCGTAACCGTTTTAGTTAAACGATTTTGGTGTAGTGTAATTCCCCTGTAGACTTGCCATAGCCATCCATCAATGCACAGATACCAGAAGAACATACTATAAGGTTTAATTTGAAAAAAATAAAAAGGATATTACCTATCCAAAAGGTATAGAGTAGAATCTAAGCAACTTGCTAGCATGCAATTTCCATCGTTTGATATCGAAATGCAATTGACAGGCTGTCCCAAGTCATCAACAAGCTCTCTAGTTTATGGCAGCAAGAAGGTATTAGCAGAAATGCGTTAGAAACTAATTTGAAAGTAATAGAGTGTTATACTAGGAAAAAGGCAAATAATGACACCCCAAATGAAATGAGAAGTCTCGAAAAAATAGGACTCCTTAGGCCTCCCTACTATGATGCTACATACCTACCAATACGAATGTCAAATGTGTGAGCAGTTCCATCGACGCTTCCAGCAAGAATTTCACTTTTTTCCAAACAAACAGACATCACGCTGTCAAAAAATGTATCGATTATCTGCCACACATCAACGATGAATTTGTGAAACATAGCAAGGACATTAAAATGAGCTTAGTTAGGACTGCTACATACTCAAATTTCAGCTGTTGAAGAAGCGGCGAGGGGGAGGAGGAACCTGTATTGGCTCTATGCTGTGAGATCTGTAGTCCCATGCACGCACTGAATGATCATACCCTAGTGATACTACCACAGATCCATACTCGTTGAACTTTATAGAATTCACCTGAAAATAGGTGTAGAATTAAAGAGTTTCATAGGCTGCATGTAAGATGCTCCACGAAAATGTGCATATGAACTGCTTCCATGACATGTGCTTAGAAGCCAGCAACCAAAAAGCCTAATTATAACGTGCTGGACATTTTACGAGCCTGTTTGGATGCACACCAAATTCATGAATTTGGCAAAATTTTAACTGTCAAATCCTTGAATTTGGCAATTAATGTGTTTGGGTTGACATTACTTGATAAATTCACTAATTGCCAATTAGTAAAAGGACATAAATCATGCAATTAGCAATTAAAAAAAAAAATCTAAAATTCCCCAATTCATGAAGTTGGGAATCTTGAGAATGTTTCCCCACCTTTGACAAAAGGTCTATTTTGTAACCATTTGTCCAATTGCCATAACCATGTGATTCAAATGATATTTTAGACAAATAGAAAAATCAAATCAAGCCCAACATGATGAACTGTCCAATCAATGAATCATATAGCATGAAGGAAAGAAGACTCACCAATTTAGCTAGCAAGGAGAGAGTTTGAGTACTTAGAATGTCACCCTTTCTTTGAATAATGGATGCATATTCCACAATGCAATCTGAGAATGAGGAGGTTTTTTTTAGTTTCTCCAACAATGCATATGGGCACATATTTACAATTTTACCATCTTTGCCATATTCTACTTTGAAAGGTGCAAAATTCTATAACAATTTCAAGTTCTATAAAATGGAGAGTAAGTTCCGAATTCTCTGTAGCAACTCGGAACTTCCCATGTATGGAAAGTCCAACCCTTCCTCCCATGATGAATCCATTAAGAATTGAAACCTTGAACCATGTTTCTTAGTTAGTATTGAAATTTTTTGTATTTTACAGATAAAGAAAAGAGAACTGGACTTTGCACTCTTAAACATGCAATTTTCAATAAGAGTAACCATGAAGAAAATGCCAAAATTAAAGATGTATTACCTAAATTTTCCTGTATGTTTCCAATATATAATTAAAGATGCATTCATTCCAAGAAAAATTTGCACCAAAACTCCAATGACCTGAAGCGTACAAGTAAATCTATCAAAAGTGGCATAAAAATTGAGGAAAACATCATAAAATGTTTTTAGCTGGGATGAAATTATGTTGATGATGATGATTCACGAGTTCTACTTCTTTGTTACCAAAGCATGAACAGAAATAAAGATAAACAAGATTTTGTTTTCAATTAGATCACTCTCTATCATTGGATTTCAGGAAACCAATAAATTGCTCCAACCGGTGACAAGACTCGAAAACAAAGGCAATAGAATTTGCGATTAAGGTGTGTAAGGTCAAATTGATAAGTTTTTCTTTTCCATCTGCAGAGTTGCTAAATCTTTTATGTACAACATTTGATTGATCAATATATCCAAGTCAACTATATAGCGAAATTTATACATTTATAATCTACAGGAGTAATCAGTTAATGAGTTGAGCACTTTACCAGGAGTGCATGGACATTCCCTCAACTAGAAAATGCACATTCCCTCAGCTAGAAAATATGAAGAGAAACATTAGAAAATCAAACAATTGCAATCATGAAGAAAGTTGCTAATGGTTCTTCCAAAACATATGTAGGAATTGCAAGGCCCAATGAAAGTAAGGAGCGAGGTTCTTCAAAATTTCAGAGTGTTTTTGGATATGATCAACTGTAGCATGCTCCAAATAACATCCACTCATTTCCTTCCTTCAATGCAAATAATGAACATTATCATTCTAGTAAGAAGTGGAGCAGTATGCTCTAGGAATGGCATTTACCAACTGAAAAAACTGACAGTCTAAACATGTATTGGAAAAGGAAAAGCTCTTTCATATCCACATGAGTATTCTTAATCATTAGATGTTCTAGTAAGAGTAGGAATCCCAAAGCAAATATTTTTCTCGTGGCCTGAGCCAAACTCAGCCTTAACCACAGCAAAATACAACCAACGAAGTGACATACAAAAATCAACCAAATGGTTAGCCATGCATATGAGCCAGGAGTATGTAGCACTGCAGAGCTCATAAAGGAGGAAACCAAAGAGCCTAATGCCATTATTATTTTCTTTCTCAAATAGAATACCCATGATTGATCATTGTGGAGGGTCGTGACAAGATGATTGTGGTAAACAAACTAATATCGAAACCCGCACATCCTGACAAGGAGGCCTCATTTTCTTGCTGAACTCATATTCCTTTTAAGTTGCACAAATCATGGTTTAATCTATATAGCATATATTATAACATTCTTTTGAATCAGCTTCAGAAATCTAAAAGTTTTTTCACCATAAGCAACAACAAAGGCCTTGTTTCACATGTCATTCGCATCACCTTGATGCTTACCTACCATCTAACATGTTCATAAGGTGATTCTTACATGCACTTCTGTATTGTAAGAAACTCTGTATATATAACCATGTACTTAATTCCCACATTTCACTTCTGTAAGGCATATGTGATATGAATATATGATTATGGTAGGCTCCACCGAAAAAGACCTCGAAAATCATGTTGATATCTATTAAAGAGTCTGTGGAGAGCCTATTCTAGATAAGGCAGAACATCAATCTCTATTACAATGCAAACTAACAAACCTTTAACACTATTGATGCCCTAACCCAGATTCAAGTTGAACCACTCGTCGTGGTGGCCATGGTTATCAAAACAAATGTATAGCTCTAAAACTTTAGTGAAAGTATTCTAGTACATCCACCTGTTTCCAATATTGAGGCCCACATGCCGAGTGGAGTATTTTTATTTTTGGGAAAAGATGTACAAGTTCAGATTAACCTGATGAACAGGTTGGATCTTACACCTATTTGCCATGTTGGCACATGTGGTGTAAAACCAATTAAGCACTTCAAATATATATATATATATATATATATATATATATATATATATATATATGGAACAAAACATCGGACCATACCTGAAGTAGAGGAAATATGTCAGAAACAAACGAAATAAATCCCCTTGGCATAACTACAACATTCCTTCAAATAGAGATGAGAAGTGTGAATAGAAGATCAACCAACAGAGAAAGTGGAAAGTAAAATTTAGGGTGAATAGGAAAACATACTTCAACATGCTACTGAGAACAATAACTCCAAAAAGATTGAGCCCTCCCAATCCTATAACCATTGCCTTCTCTGATGTTCCTGCTTTGCTGAAACATCAGAAACCACAATAATGAATCAACATTCGACAATTATTGTTATCAAAGCTTGGCATTACACATGATTGCATGTGCCAACCTAGCACTTGTGTTGGACATCCAAGCCAGGCATCATGCAGTTAGGTGATCTGTCCCAAAGAAGAGGACAGTCAGCTCACAGTGGGGCACACCTGATGCACAGGTCAGATGTCATGCACATACACATCTGACCACAGATAGAGGTGAATATAAAGAGGTGTATGTGGACTTTGCCAAGCTACATGCTAACATCCCAGAGAAAAAAAAATCAAACAATGTATAAACTGAATGCATATATGTATGGTTTCAGAAATGTCCATAATAACATTGTTGATTGGAACAGCAAGAAAATATACGCTGGGAACCCCAGTGTTGAATACAACTTGTTACGTGAAAACATAGTAAAATTGAAAAACTCACTCCAACCAATTACAGACCAAGTTGTATGCTAATAGCAGAAAACTGTAACATTTAGAAAGTATCTGGTCATGCTAACATAAGTCACTCAAGGACATACAATTTTAATCATTTGAGAATTTTCCTACATGTTAAAGAAAAAATAATAGCATGCCAACCATTGAAAATAAAAAGTAATCACATGCTAAGATGAGTTTGGTTGATAGCCTCAAGCTAGGATGACTGTATTTGCAAATGTAACTGAAGAAGTGAATATGAAGCGACTTATGTTAGCATGTGTTAGCCACATCCACTATGAGCAGAGAGTACTGCTTAGAAGTTTTACACAGTATGCTGCATAAGAGCATTCCTCTTTGCACAGATTTTAAGACATCAAACAAGAACCAACATCAACATTAATAATCGAAGAAGATAAACATTCTCATTTCAGAAAGAGCTGAAAGATGAAGCATACCCTTCAACAGGTAACCTTTCCCAGTAACTTCATTGACAATATTTCCAATGTCTTAAGAACTTTTAAAAACAAAACGGATATGCAATTAAGGACAGGCATGACTAGTGACAAGAATTACTACAAACAACACTCATGAAGCATTTGGAGCAAACAAATCATCTACAATACTTCTTTTACAAAATATACCTGGAAGGAGTTGGTTAAGTCTGCTATTTCCACCATTAAGATGAGCCAATACACCAAGAAGTGGTGCATTGTTATAACTTGCAGGTTTTGTCTGTTCATAATTTTCCCTCTCATTGGCAAAGTTGTCATAGGCATCAGGTCCACCGACAATTGCACCCACAAGAAGATTTGGATTGCTGGCCTTCCTCGAATACCAGGTGTTGTAACCTTCTCTGCAACTCATGAATGAAGGATCAACCTTGACGGAAAAAATGGAAGAACCGTGATGATGAACTTGTTGTGGGAAATTGCTTCCATATCCCACCATGTAGCTTGTAGTTCTCGGGTTGTCTCCGAGTATGTAGTCTACCTGAGATATCATTCAATTGAACAGATCATTTTAAATGAGACATTCGAGATGAAAACTTACACTAGAAATTTCTGATATTTAATCCACTTTTATGTTATTTAGAAATGGCGGTGGACATGAACAGGAGAGAAAAAAAAGCCCAACTGCAACAAAATGTCTGTAAAGATGTTATGATTTTGAAAGAGAATTAAAAATTTCTTGCATCCATATTAACTTATAAAGACGCAAAATAAAAACTATTTCACAATATGAACAGCAAGTTGTTCCACCTCTGGCAGGAGAGTAGTCCTCCGTGTGTTCTCTCGCAAATTAAATTTGCCTTTTTCTGAGGCATGAACACATGAAGAACTCTTTTGCTCGTATCTTTTGAAGACTGATGAGTACTGAGGCCCCTTCCCTTGCATTAGAAACTGCATTGCGAGGATGTGAAAAGAAAAAATAATCAACCATTTTTGGATAGCCAGAAGCAATAACAGCTCATCTCAATTTTAAATTTCAATAGAGAATTGGACTACATATTACACACATTTCATAGTATGAAAAAAAAAATCGCCAAATGTGTAGTTTACCTTGGAGACAAGAACTTGGGCCCCAGCGTATTTAACATCCCAACTGAACTATATTGCTTTCTGGATCTCTCCAATCCTCCTAGCTATTATATTTTTCTGTTTGAAGTATTAAAATCCTCAAGATCCCTAAATCCCTAAAATCCTTAAGATCCCTAAAATTCTAAAATCCCTAAATCCCTAATTTGTAATATCAGAAAATCCCCGATTCGGGGTCCACATTCAAATCTATAAGCCTTAAAATCCCCAAATCCCTAAATGAGGGTCCACATCGAATCAGGAATCCACAATTTGCTAAATCCCTAAATCGATATTGAGATTGAGAGAGAGAGAGAGAGAGATACCTCACGGTCGTGAATGAGCTAGCCTTCAACCGAGTTTGAGAGAGAGAGAGAGACAGGGCGTGCGTGGGTAGGCATTCCCAACAAGAGGGAGAGAGAGAGAGAGAGAGAGAGAGAGAGAGAGAGGTGCGAGAGGGAGAGGGTGCAAGAGAGAGAGAGAGAGGAGGAGAGGGGGTGCAAGAGAGACAGAGAGAGAGGAGAGGGTGCGAGAGAGACAGAGAGATGAGGGTGCGAGAGACGACCTAGGGCGTCTTTGGACAAAAATCAGATTGCATACTGAGTTACTCAGTACGCTTTTATCGTACTGAGTAAACTCTATTGGGCCCACTATCAATTCATGTGGTTTATCCACACCGCCCATCCGTTTTTTAATATCATTTTAGCGGTTGATCCAAAAATTGAAACATATCCAAAGCTCAAGTGGGCCATACCACAGGAAACAGTGGGAATAATGATTTCCACCGTCGAAACCTTCATAGGGCCCACAGTAACATTTATTTATCATCCAAACTGTTCATAAGATCACAAGTACATGGATGAAGGGAAAAAAAAATATCAGCTTGATCCAAAACGTCTGTCTACCCAAAGAAATTTTCAACGGTAGATGTTCAATTCACACAGCTCCCTGTGGTGTGGTCCACTTGAGCTTTGGATATGCTTTATTTTTGGTCCCGTTTATTAAAATTAAATTATAAAATGTATGTACAGAGTGGATAAAATAAATACATCATTTTGGGCCCCACATAGTTTACTCAGTACGCTTAGCGTACTAGTTACTCAGTACGCAATCCGCTTCCCTCTGGACGCGGCTTAGATATTGACGTCACCAACCTCTGTGGGGCCCATTATGATGTATGTGTTATATCTACACCATCCATCCATTTTTTAGATATCATTTTAGGGTATGAACCAAAGAATGAAGGAAAATAAAAATCTGTAGTGGACCCACCAAAGAAAACAGCGGGGAGAGTGATTCCCATCGTTGAAACTATCCTAAGGCCCATCACAATGTTTATTTGAAATCCAACCTTTCCAAAAGTTAAAAAAGACATGAAATAAGGGAAACACAAATATCAGCTTGATCTAAAACTTCTGTGGCCTTTAGAAGTTTTTAATGGTGGGTGTCACTGTCCCACTGTTTTCTGTGCTGGGGTCCACTGGAGCTTTGGATTTAAGTCGTTCTTTGGATATTGCCCTAAAATGATCTCTCCAAATGGATGGAAGGTGTGGATACAAAACATACATCATGGTGGGGCCCATGGAACTTGCTAACGTCACTTCAGTAGCTAGTCTCGCTACTCCCCTTGACACCAGCCCCTTAGTTGGTTGGTGCTCTCTGGGCCCCACCATGATGTATGTATTTCATCCATTACGTTCATCCATTTTTAAATATCATTTTAGTGATTTATTCCAAAATGAGAGGTATATAAATCTCAGGTGGACCACACCACATGAAAACAATAGTGATTGGATATCCATCATTAAAATCCTCCTAAGGCCTACTGCACTGTTTATTTGACATCCAATCTGTTTATTAGGTCATACAAGCCTAAATGAAGGGGAAAAACAAAAATCATCTCGATCCAAAACTTTTATGGCCCCCAAAATGTTTTTAATGGTTGACGCTCATTCAACACTGTTTTGTAATGTGGTTTATTTCAGATTGGGATATACCGCATTTTTTGTTTCATCTCATAAGATGATCTTTAAAAATAGATGGACGGCATGGATGAAACACATACATCATGTTGGGGCCCACAGACACCGACCACTAGCCAATCCGTTCCCCTTATTTGTGGTGTGGTCCATTTAATCTCTGGATATGATTCATTTTTTGGATAATTCTCAAAAATAATCTCGAAAAATGGATGAACAGTGTGGGTTGATCCCAAATTTTCGGTAAATCCAAAACTCAAGTGGACCATGCCACACGAAACAGTGTGAAATAATGATTTCCATCGTTGATACCTTCCTTGGGCCCATAGTAATGTTTATTTACCATCCAACCTGTTCATAATATCAAAAAGATATGAATGAAGAGAAAACACAAACATCAGCTTGATCCAAAACTTCTATGGCCTCTAAGAATTTTTCAATGGTAAAGGTTCAATCACACTATTTCCTGTGGTGTGGTCCACTTGAGCTTTGGATATACTTCCATTTTGTTCTTTAGACCTCGAATTATCTGTTAATATGGATGAACAGATTGGATAAAATAAATAAATGATGGTGGACCCCACAGAGCTTACCAGTATGCTAAGGGTAATTAGTAAATAACCTAAATGGAGTGAGAGAGGTTTCCTTAAAACATTCATAATCATATATTGGAATTGCCTAAATGTGATTCACATATCCAACCCACTCATTATGTGTCTCCCACTTGGATGAAGGGTCAAACCAAGTTTCAGCCGCATCCAAAAATCATGTGGGCCCCACCAAGTGCTTTTATATTTTTTAGAATGTCTGCACATGGTTTTAGATGGTATGGCCCACCTAAGTTTTGTATATGGATGATTTTTGAGATATCTCATAACCTAAAGGGGACACATCAAATGCACGGTGTTGATGTTTGACACACATCATGATGGGTCCCACAAAATTTACCAACATTAATTCTTAGGTTCTTACGAGGTCAATAAGTTAGGTCACAATTTTGACCAGAATATTTGGCCCATATTATATATCTGGTCCATTCACTCTATTTTACTAATCAATACCCTCAATTTGACTAGTTACTCATCCCAATCAGGATACAATTTTTTTTTTCACAGATAATTTCAATTTCCATTTAAAAATAACATTTTTTTAAAAAAATCTATATTTTTTACGCTTAATTTTTCTTTGAAAACTTTTAACAAAATATCAATTTTATTATAAAATATTTCAAAAAAAAAAATACGAATTCTAAATTTTTATTTTCAAAATCTCAAAAATTTTCTTAAATTTTAATTTTTTTCTCAAAAATTCCAAAATGCCGATTTTTCTTCTTCAAAAGCATCATTTTGTTTTCAACTTTTCAATTTCTTTTTTAAAATGATATATATATATATATATATATATATATATATATATATATATATATATATATATATATATATTCAAAATCTATATCTCAATGTTTTTATAAATAACTTTTTCTTTTAATTTCAAAATTTTAACATTTTCAATTATTTTTTAAAATCAGAAAGTTTTTCAACTTCTTTATTTTTCGTTTCAAAATGTTTGTTTTTTGTTAAAATATCGATTCTTTAATATTGTTTAATTTTAAAATTTTCAATTCCTTCTGACTTCTTCATTTTTTTTTTAAAAGCATTTTTTTCGAACTTCTCAATTTTATTTTATTTTTCAAAATACAAACTCTCATTTTCTTTTTCAAAATATTTTCATTTTTCAACATCATCAAAATTTTCACATTTTTACAAATCTTTTTAATTTTCTTTTTCAGGCTGTTATTTTTTTTTTTTCTAGAAATCAAATTCTTTTTTTTTTTCAAACTTATCAACTTTATTCAATATTTTTTTCCCACAAAATAGATTTTTATTAAATCACGATTTTTATTTTTTCAAAATCTCATTTTTTCTCAAGCATTGTTAAATTTTTTTAACTTCTCAATATTTTTTTTTTCATGTAATATTACAAATCATTTAAATATTAGATTTAATTTTAAAAAATTCTAAAAAATAATTTTTTTTTTCACATTCAATCAATTGTTAAAAAATAATATTAGATACAAATATGTACAATTAAACCACTGAACTTGTATTGAAAAACAATTCTTAGACTAGAAAATAACATAATTTTCCACCATATTCTAAAATAACTGAAAAAAAATGTTCAAGGCAAAATTCATTTTACGACGGACCATCATCCGTCGCAAAAAGCAACTAAAAAACGTTGGGCATTGTTATTTTGGGCGGGAAGTTGCAGCTGATTATATTCCGTCGCAAAATCAAAATTTGCGATAGATTTAGTCCGTCGCCGGTTTACGACACACCAAAATCCGTCGTAAATACGTCGTAAATCGGATTTTAGCGACGGATTTTGGTTCGTCGCAAAATTTCACGACGTTTGGACCGGATTTTCGAGAAAGACGGGATTGGCGACGGACCTTTTCGGTTAGTGACGGATTAAATCCGTCGTGAAACCAAGCAATTTCTGCGATGGACAAAGTCTGTCACAAAAATTCGTCGCAAATCGGCAATTTTGACGTAGTGTCTGTCCCTTCATGACCACCATACAATGTAATCAATTCACAGGAATGATGTGTATGGGTCAGAATGATGTAAGTACGCTACCTGTAGAATATGTATTCCTCCTTCCCAAGGAGGGACAATGACAAGATATATATAGACATGTACTCTAAGGAGAGTGAAGTTCTCTTAGTAGAGGCCCAACAGTTTAGAATGACTCACAAGCTAGGGGAGTCCTAAGGCCTCAAAAAGGAAATGGGCCTAACAAGGTCCAAGGTGGGCCTTCAACCAGGAGCCTACCTTAGGGCCACCAAGGAGGACATCTAAGCTCAACTGGGTCCCAAAAGGTAGCCTACTACGTATGTAAAGTAAGGTCTAAGGCCCAAGCAATGCGTGACCTAATGAGTTATACATAAGGCCCAACTCATAGCAATATGGTGGGCCCTCAAGTAAGGTTTGGGCCCAACCATAAAGGTCATAAATCCATATGTTGTGGAGGGCTTCATGGGCAACCCAGTAGTTCATTCTCATAGGCAAATTTCATATTTTACACAAGTGAGTTGGGCCTCACTTTTTTGACCAAGCACAGGGTCAACTTAGTGGGCAGCTAAGGACCCAACTACTTGCATATTATAGCCCTTAAATCCATCATAATAGATAGGAGAGTATAGGCCCAAGATCAATGGGCCTATCTAAAAGGATTTAGTCCACAAGGCTTAAGGAACTAGTCTTTCAATCACATGCAACATTTCATTAAAACTCAACTTGGGTGGGCCTCATATGGGCCCTAATTACACTCAATTCTATAGAAAAATGGTAAGATAACTGATTTAAATCTTTCTCAAATCTAGTGGGCCATACTGCCCCAAAACTGACATTTATAGGCAACAATTATTGAGCTCATTGCCAAATTCCAGCCCACCCATTTTCTAGGTAGGTTAGAATCCAACAACAAAATTATTTTATAGTATATGAAATTTATGATAGCCCACATACATAGTAGTGGATCCCACAAGATGGGAGGGGGACATACAACTCATATATCAAGTGGGTCGTGCCGTTGGTGTGCAAGCCCAGCAGCAGCCCAAGACAGGGATGCCTCATGTGTAGGTAGCCTTATGGGCCCGAGTATTTAGGCCAAATCTCATCCAAATGGCTTCCAATTGAAAACCACTGAAGGGGAAGATGATCAAGTCTCCTAAGGACCCCACATGGATGGATGATGGGATATACAACACATTTAGGTGGGCCCACAAAGTAGGCTGGATGGCCAGCCAATGTTGGATGCCCCTGCCTGGGCGTCCCTACCTAGTGGGCCACTCCAGGCCGCATCGCGGGCAGTACAAGGGCCTAATGGCCCTGAAATTTTGTAGGGTGATACTTCCATGGGTGGGCTACACCCTCAAACAATTTAAGGATTTTTAAACACTCAGAAGTATTTTAATTTATTTACGGAAAACAATCTACCAAAAATTCTGATAATCCTAGATGTCTCAATGTGGTGGGACAGTCTGGCCCTTGCCACTGTATGCACAGGGGTCCATTGGCCCCAAACATTTGTAGGTGGGTCCCACCATGGGTGGGTCACCTCCCTGTAAACTTTCATAATTTTTGGATACTCAAAAGTATTTTAATAAATTTCGGAATTACAATCTGTCCAGGGTGAAATATTGCTGGAAATATAACTGTCCTGAATTTGGGCCATCCAAATGGGTGGGTTCTGGGCCTCCAAAATTCCTAAAATTTGGATCTCAGGTCCCTCATTAAGCCTACAACAAGTTGGGACCCAGAAAGATAGCCCTCCTTCTGAGAAAATATTTTTTAAATTTTGTTTTTATGCGACTATGCTGCTGGACTGTACAACAAAAATTTCTTGTAGTCCACTATGTTGGCCCACCCTTTTAGATACCCAAATGGGGTCCATTAGCCCTGAAATTTTGCAGATAGGTCCTATCATGGGTGGGACACCTTTCTGCAAAATTTTAGAATTTTTAGGATAGTAAAAGTATTTTATTTAACTCATGTAATTTATGGACAACAAGGTCCAGAAATAATTCCTGCTGAAACAATGCTGCTGCCCCTAACTTGTGCACCCCATTAGAGTGGACCCAGGTCTGCTAAAATTTGGAAAAATATAGGGCCAACATCCCTATACAAGTATACAACAAGGTGGGGTCCACAAAGGTGACCCACTATTTCAGAAACAAGCTGATATTTATGTTTTTACAACATGCAGAGTGGCTGGACAGTCCAGAAAATTTGGACCGACCAACCTTCTTGGCCCACCTTTTTGGGTGATCAATCAAGTGTGGATGGAGGTGGGATTCAACATACATCAATGTGGGGTCCACACCTCCAAGAATCATCTATCAATGGGGGTGAAACATCCCTCTTATGAGTCCATAATCCTGACCTAAAAACCACCCAACAACTATCTAGAAAATTTCTGGACAGCAATATATATATATATATATATATATATATATATATATATATATGAAATGAACTGAGTATGGGAACCAAAATAAGGGGAATCACCTCATGAAATCAGTGTTGTGGTCCACCTCAGTGGGCCACACAAACATCCAGACCAATTCCCCTTTATAAAACCCATTGCATACATCTGATATGGACCAATTAAGGTGCCAACGTTCAAGGAATGGACAGCCATGGGCATCCACCTTGCTTGGATGGTCTGGATATTCCAGGGCCCCCAAGTGGGCCACAGACATCAGAAATGAAAGATAGAATAAGGGAAAAATGAAAGTCCGGCCACAAGGGAGGATCCCCGCTACTATTGAGGCCCTCCCTTCATCACAACACATTCATGCCATCCATTAGATCATATACAATGTAGGTCTAACACATGCATGGAGTTAGGAATCAATCAAATGGTGGGAATGCCTTTCCTACCTAAATCTATGGTCTAGATGACCCCTAAAGGACATGCATCAAAGGAAAAATGCTATGATGGGGTCCATGGAGAATGGCTCCATCCATAGAACTTACATGCAAAGGAATGGACCGTTGGCCTTGATCATGGAGACATGGGGTACCTCCATCACTTGATGGGCCCCACAAGTTCTTAAGGATGATATGAAGGAGAATCTACCACAAGAAAATCATAAAATCTTAAGCTAAGTGCACCCACCTTAATAGATCTTCAAGATTCTTATAGCATTGGACTCCTTAGGCTCCAAGGATCATGGATGTAGGGTTACGATTGAAAATAGAGGGTTAGATGAAGAGGGAGATGAAGGAGAAGGTGTTGAAACTTCTACCAAGGTGGGACATTTTTGGGTGTTCTAGCAAGGAGAAGGAGAGAAAATGAAAAGAAAAGAGAGAAGGGAGAGAAATGTAGTAAGAGGAAAATGATGAGTTTCTAGGTGCTAGGGGTCTAGGAGGTAGAGCCTAGGCTAGCTATAGGGGCTAGGTTATCTAGGTGATGATATCATGGATTGCATGGGAAATTGTACATGAAAAATGGTGCAAGCCAGGTGCGTCCTATCAAAATGCGATCAACGGTCTAAAAAGAGCGCGGCCTACATCTTTTGATGTACACATCAAATTTACCCATGAGACATGGAGTTGAAACTGCGATGACGATGCAGTCGCAATGGCATAGGTCTTGGATCAATCCAAGTCGAGTCTATTGACCGAACTCAAGGATCACCGCAAACACTACTCGAGGGTCGCGGGTCACCGGAATTTGATCGGTAGGACCACAGGACCAAAATGAATGAGATGCATACTCTTACACACACATGCACACATGCAAACTCGGGTCGGGTCTCACATGCGACAAGGTTCCTTCATTTATATCTTAGTTTTATGAACATGATAATGCTTAATGTTCTATTTTACTCATGTTTGTATTGCAAGGTGAATTTAAGAGCTTGGACTGAAAATGGTGCTAAAAGTATGAATTTAATGCTCAAGAATCACCAAGGCAAGGGATGGATCTTAGGAGATTAAGACTGAAGAATTCACATGCCAAAGATCTAAGAAAACCAAGTGAGGAATGAAGAGAATGAAAGATTTGAAGTAAAGAAAAGGAATCCTGAAATTATCCTAAAAAGCATATTCTGAAACTCTGGTTCATTCTGTGAAATTGTGTAGAGTGAAGTCTATTTTGGGAAATTGTGCAGGGTAAAGTTAATTCTAGCAAACTGCGTAAATTTGAGGCAGTTTCTAGAGTTTTCCAACTAGGTACGAAAGTTGGAGTTCTACAACTATAAATATGACTCTCTAGGATGTTCTAAGGCATCTTCTAGGGTTTAAGGAGTGGAGCAAAAGGGTGGAGAAGCCGTCGCTAAGAGTTTTTCTTCTTTTTCCTTAGTCATGTTTTTCTTAAGAGACTTTGGTCCAATCATGTCTATAGTTGGCTAAACCTCTTAGCTTGGGCTAAGAGGTGAAGCTTGTAGCATGATGAGATGTTTCTCTTGCTTTGATTCATGTTTATGTTGAACTTTCTTTGATTCTAATTTGATATTTAAGGAAAACTTTCAGTTTTTATTGGTTTATTATAACTCAAATTACAGTAGATCTACAATAGCATTGAGTATCTTCTTTTCCTGATTTTGAGATTGTGGGATTGGTAAATCCTATTGTTGGCCATTGTCTCCTAGGCATGGTTTGGTGATGGAATCTCTTCCAATATATTTGAGACCCACCTATTGGCTAATTGAGGCCCACCTGTTGGATATTTGAGGCCCACTTGTTATGTATTTAGGGCTCATATGTCGTGGTCCATTATGATGTATTTGTGGCCTATGGGGCAAGGCCCATTGTGATGTGTATTAGGCCCTTATCGTGCGGCCCATTATGACGTGTATTAGGCCTATGACGCATGGCCCATTGATGTATTTGAGACCTAGATACGTGGCCCATTAGATGCATACGAGACCCATGTGTAAGGCCCACATGTTATGTATTTGAGGCCAATGAGCAGGGTTCACCTGTTATGTATATGAGGTCCATTGGTGCGGCTCACCTGTTGTATATGAGGCCCATATGTGCGGCCGAATGTGATGCATATGCGGCTTATGAGTGAGGCCCATAGTGATGTGTATTAGGTCCTTATGCGAGGCAATGGGCCCATTATACATTTGGCTCTATGTGGGCCACTCCTTGGGAGTAATGATGGTTAAATGTCCTCATTGATGGGCGATGATGGTTAAATGACTACATTGTGACCTTCCCTTAGGCCAATTATCGAGGCCGATTGTTGAGGCTGATTCCGATTCCGATTGTTAAGGCCGATTATCGAGGCCAATTTCGATTGTTGATATCGATTCCGATTGTTAAGGCCGATTATCGAGGCCGATTCCAATTGTCGAGGCCTATTCCCATTCTAATTGTCGTGGCTGATTCCGATTGCCGAGGTTGATTATCGAGGCCGATTCCGATTGTTGAGGCTGATTCCGATTGTCGAGGTCGATTCCGATTGTCAAGGCTGATTCTGATTGCCAAGATCGATTTCAATTATCGAGGCTGATTCTGATTATCGAGGCCAGTTTTGATTATCTTGGTCGATTTTGATTATCGAGGCCGATTCCAATTATCGATACCAATTCCGATTGTCGAGGCCGATTCTGATTGTCGAGGCCGATTATGATTGCTGAGGCCGATTCTGATTATTGACGCCGATTCCAATTGTCGAGGCCGATTTCGATTATCAAGGTCGATTCCAATTATCGAGGCCGATTCCGATTATCAAGGTTGATTCTGATTGTCGAGGCCGATTCGATTATCGAGGCCGATTTCGATTCCGATTGTTGAGGTCGATTTTGGTTATTGAGGCCGATTGTTGAGGCCTAATGTGATGTATATGCAGCCCATGTCCATTGTGATGTGTATTCAACCTATGTTTAAGGCCCAATGTGATATATATGAGACCTATGTGATGAGGCCCATTATGGTGCATTTGAGGGCTAGGCGATGTAGCCCATTATAGTGTATATTAGGCCCATGTGAGAGGCCCATCATAATGTGTATTAAACTCTTGAGTGAGGCCCATGGTGTTGTATATTTAGCCCTTGTGTGAGGCCATGAGTCCACTATATGTTAGGATCTATGTGGGCCATTCCTTAGGGGCAATGTTGGTTAAATGTCCACATTATCGAGGTCAATTGTTGATGCCAGTTATTAATACCGATTATGAGTATGTGACAGCATAACATCATGATACATGCCCATACGCATCATCTACATGTTATTATGAGATGTGGTTGACCATTACATATGTCTTGGGTAGGATTAATGCATGATTGGATTGTATGACTTATGCATCTTGCATTGTGTGTTGTGATTACTGTACGCCCTAGCGACATCAGGGCTAGGCATATCGTGGATGGCCAGATGGGACACCGAAAATCTCTTATTAGCATCGGGCTGCCATAGATGGCCCTGTGTGAAAATTCCTAAACCTTCTTGGTACTAGAGGACGCCCCAACGTCAAGACTGAGTGGATATATAAGAGAGCATGAGGGCCATATTCCAGTAGACTGCATCTCCCATTGTGTCATGGTTAGTTGGAAGAGGGTGTGGCCTTACCTGGCTGAGGGAGTAGGCATAGCTAGGTTAAGTTTGCCCAGCTCATGAATGGGTCCACTATCGACGTGCCGGGTAGAAATTGGCTGACTACTGGCCTGACGGAAAGTGCGGTCTCTTCCACATACCCAGTTGTGCGCTTGATGGGGCAGCAAGCTGGTGTAGAGTGTACTAGACCTCAGTGGTGATCCCAGAGATGAACAACACTGATGGACTTATTGAGCAGGAGTTGTAACTATTTCGGTTGGGGCGCGCGACTAACCTGAGATCAGGAGTTTACCATATTGAGTATGACTATCCAAATTAGGTATAGGACTGGTTTGGGTAAAAGTCCCTTGTGATGGACCCATAACCTGTGATACTACGTACTATCATCACGACTTCACACTCCATCATGGTCATTCCATTCGCACCACATATTGCATTACATCCGTGACATATGACATTTTGGGTTACTATTTTTTCGCATTTATATGGTCTAGATATGGCTGACAGTATTCGTGAACTCATCAGGAGTTGTATATTATATTGCATCCTCGACATCTGATATTTGGCTCTTTATGACTCCTCATTTACATAGCTGATCTGTATTGCGTACTCTGATATTGTTTGACTCATGGACTTGTCAGTATTTCTGCTTACTCTGATATCATATGATTCATGATCTTACCAGTATTTCTGACATTGTATGATTATGACGTTGTATTTGTGTGCTTAACACTTATCTTGCACACACACTTTCACCACCGACTTTCTATAAGCTTATGCATGATAGATGCATGCAGGTGACGTTGGTCGCAACGGCATTGAGCTTGGAGCGCGCAACTGTCTTCTGGAGCTTTGATTTTATTTTGACATATGTATTTCTCTTTCAGCATTGTATTCAAAGTTTATATTAGTGGATATGTGATGATGATGTTGCTTTTGTGATTTGGGTAAACTTGTGGTTATGCTTCTGATGAGATAAATGTACATTGGAAAATCTTCCTTGTAGGATCTTAGGATCGAAACCTGGCATATGGGCACTGGGAGCCGAGAATGGGGTACTACAGAGGCTGTCGCACTAGATTCGGTGATCGGGATTCCTATGAAACCGATATCCAGGTTTTGAGGCATAACACCACGTCTCCCACTATGTCGTGGTCAGTTGGAAGGGAGTGTGACCTTACCTGCCTAAGTGAGAGGGCAATGTCTAGGTTGAGTTTGACTAGCTCGAGGAATGGGTCAGCTATCGACGAGCGGGGCCCAATATCGATAGGCAGATAGTTAGGTCTCTCTTAAACTTACCCAGTTGTGCGCTCAGATAGGGGCAGTAAGCTGGCGTAGTGTACTAGACCCCGGTGATGATTATAGATATGTTCGGTATTGATATGTGGACTTACTAAGCAAGAGTTGTATACTCAGCATTTTACTCATTCATTAATTCATTCACTATCCACTCAGGCTTGTGGTGCACAACTAATTTGTTATATGTACTTTCACTATGGCTAGGATTTTGGTTGGAGCGTGCGACCAACCTGAGATCAGGATTTTACCACATTAAGTCTGGCTTTCCAAATTTAGGTATGAGACTGGTTTGGATAGAAGTCCTTTGTGGTGGACCCCATAGCTTGCAATACTACGTACTATCATCCCGACTTCACACTCTAGCTTGGTCATTTCTTTCGCACCGTATATTGCATTGCGTCCCCAGTACATGACATTCGCTTTACTACAACCTTGCATGTCATAGCCGATCTGCATTGCATACTCTGATATTGTATGACTCATGAACTTGTCAGTATTTCTTCTTACTCTGATATCGTATGATTCATAAACTTGCCAGTATTTTCGACATTGTATGATTGATGAAATTGTATTGAATACTTGGCACTTACATTGCGCACACACATTCACCACCCTCTAAGCTTTCTATAAGCTTATGCACGATATATGCATGTAGGCCATGATAGGACGCAATCTAACTGAGGCAGGAGCGTACGGCTAAGCTTGTGGCAGATTACTTTGGAGATTTTGTTATGTATTTTCCTTTCGGTACTGTAATCTAATGTTTATATTAGTGGATATGTGATGATGATGTTGCTTTTGTGATTTAAGTACACTTGTGGTTATGCTCCTTTATTTATAAAAAAAAATTCACACTGAAAATCCTCCTTATAGGATCCCAGGATTGAAACCTAGCATATGGGTGCTGGGGGCCGAGAATGGGGTACTACAGAAGCTATCGGCGCCGGATTCGGCGATCGAGAATTTTGTGAGCCCGGTTTCCGAGTTTGGGGCGTGACACCACACATTCCACCAACTAGAAATAATGCACAATCTCAAACATAAAGGATAACATGCTAACATCTCTCATGACATATATCATATTGGGCCCACTAGCCACATACACAACAACCAAGAAAAGCCCAATTATCCAGTTTATCATTGTAAAATAGGTTTCTCTAAGTGTGATCCACTTGACTAGAGGTATTATGAAAGGCACGTTGCCCAATAGGAAATAGGCCTACCCAACAGGCTTAAGGAAGGTTAGCATTGTGGGTTTCTCATTCCCCAATAATTTCTCTTAGTGTTGGGCCCGCTTGGACTTTAGGGTTGCATTATTTAGATGGGCCCAAGGCCACCTATGTCTTAAGAGAACATTTGGACATCAAAATCTGTCCACTAAATATTTTACACGTTATATAGCACCCATTTACAAAACATGTCAGGTGGATCTCAAAACATGCCAGGTACTGCATTAAATGCTTTGAGAAGGTGGTGGACCCCACTGACATGGCCCCACATAAATTTTAGATCAAACAGATTTTTACACAAATGTTGGTTTCTAGCCATCTTCAATTCAGATTTATGATCATGTGGGACCCACATATGGTAAAAGGAAGGATCCATCTTATAGCTCTATGTATGGGCTTTAAAAGGTATAAGGCAAGCCTCATTAGTTTGGTGTTTACAATTTACGGTGATGTCCCAAAAATGGGTACTTGGGGAAAATGTGCAGGAAACATGGTGCAGAATTAGTTTTGGCCAAATCTTGAGTACGTCCCATGTTCACACGGGACTACCTTTCAGTATTCCGTCAGGTGCCCTTGGTAGTACTATATATCTACTTAAAAAAATATAAGCTGAGACCAACTGGTTGTGCACACGTAATATTTGGTATAGGGCCAAATATAGGTACTTCGATTTTCTGTACAACCATGCTTAACCACATTTTTAGGATCCACTCCCTGATCAAGTGGTGTCTGATTTAGCGCAAGTAAAATATTATTTATCTATTCATTGGTGTATGTTAAAGGTTCCAAGTGGTGGTTTACTCATATCTCCAGCGTGTGGTCAACTACAGACGCCCAAAGTTGGTACAAAACACAAATAATCAGACAATTTTCAGCAACGGGGTTGTCACAACTTAAGGCCTAATTTCCAAACACTTAGGGATCATTCCTTAAAAAAGGTGGGACATCCCAGTTCACTTATATAAGGACTAAACATCCCTCAAAGTGGGACCCTTAACTACAGAGTGTGGGGCCCACTACAAGGTGTCAAAGAGGCCTACATGCAATACAGTCAAGTACTTAGAAAATTTCAGGAAACAGAAAGTGCAAAGGAAATGCAATAAATCCAATGGCAAGTGGGGCCCACATGCTAGCAAACCATAGATAAGAGACAAAAAAATATACATGGGTTTCCAGATTGGATGAACTAATAAAATGCATAAATCACAGGTGAACCCACACCCAAGTGGGTCAATAAGAGGATGAATGTTATGTACAACATATATCCAACATACATATCTAGTAGCATATAAAATATATTGATCAAATCTTTATGATCAAATTTTCTGTTGGAAAATTTGATCTAATGGATGGTTTATTAATACATCATTTAGGCTGTATATAGCTTTCCAACCATACAGAGCCTTGGGTCCATCTAGACCATACAAAACAATTTAAGATTTATCTTTACGGAAATATCTGTCGGTTTAGAATTTTTTAAATTTTATCATGAAAGAATCTGATCATAGGGACCATACATATGATTATTTACTATCTCAAGTAAGTCAAGAACAAATATCAAATGCATCTGACCGTTGGAATCACAAATATCGACCACACAAGAATGGTCATAACAAGCCCCCAAATACATCTTTCGTATAAGGCCAAAATCTTAGCCGTCCGAACTCTGATTGAGGCTTATTATATACCGTTGGAAAGATGGTTCAATTTTACTACGAATCTAATGGAACATATATTTTTAATACATTCATTAAAGGAATTAAAAATGGGTTCGTTTTAGACAAATTGGAATCCTGCAAGTGCTGCCGGACAGCAACTAAGTAAACTTGATGTTACGGATAATTGGACCATTGGATGGTTACAAAATTTGGTCCAAAGTTAGTTCATATTGTGGTTCATATTATTTTCAACTGCGATCTTATCACGATTGATTTTATATGATTTTTAAAGCTTACTATCCAGATACAAAAATAAGATTACATATGAAGGGTGTGGATATGATTGTTCATCATGGTGGACCATACTGACATGGGCTACTTTGCTGACCACCATAGCCATAAATACATGCACACAAGAACTCCACACCAGTGGGGCCCACACATATTAAGAAAATAAAAAGAGAAAGAAAGAGGAGGATGAGGAAGATGGAAGGAGGGGTGTAGACTCACCTCAATGGATGGATGGTTAGATGATGATGTGTGGTCCACTCCCTCTTTGATTAATGGTGGGCCACACCTTGGCCCCACTCTCTCTCACTCTCTCTAAAAATCTTAGAATTTTTCTAAGTATAGGAAAAAATAAGTGCAAGAGAGCTCCTACTCTTATATAAGGAATTGGGGGTTGAGGTGGCGAGATTATGTGATAAGTTTATGAGATCTTATTGGTGCTAAAAGTGAGGTGGAAGGTGATGTATGGTATAGGTAATGGATGGATGAGGTGGATGGTGCTAAGCATGCATTGACCAAGGTGGAAGAAATCTAGACATGCATTAGCTAATGGATGGATAAGGGTTATAGGTTGTAGGTGATGCATGGTGGATGATGAAGTAGAGTGTTGCAATTGGTTGTTTAAAGTGATGTGGGGCAAATCAACACGTGCATTGGATGCATGTATAGGATGAGGTAGATATGAGCCATGATTAGTTTCTAAGGCATGGGGAGAGAGCTAATGATGAGTTTTGGGATAGAATCCAATTTTGTCTTATAGTGTTTATCTTATATGTGTTAGCTTCTTATTTTGTCATTTAGCAATTGTCCAATTTGTTAGTAATTTTCATGTTCTAAAAGTGGGCTTTAGGACCACATGGGCTCAAGTCCAATGGGCCTAGCATAATAAACATTGCTTGTGTTACTGGATACATAATTTGGGCCTTACATTCGATGGGTCATATCTCACTAACAGAACGTCGAATTGATGTGCGGTTTTAACCATTATGTTGGCAATGACGACATGGTCCACATAATAGAGGTCTCAAGATCATCCGGAATAAATCAATTGGGTGAGTTTTTTAGGTGCACTAGGGTGCAGTGTATGGTCCATCAACGGTGCGAGTTGAGACACGTGCGCATACGAGCGATGTTGCAAAAGACAGGGATTCCACAGCCAAACAATACCTGCGTTTCAAGAAATATTGAATGAGTAATCAAATGTCATAAACAACTACCAAAGGCCTTTCAAGGGACTCACTTCTAACACATACAACTCCAGCTGGAGAAATCATCATTTCAGTTGGAGGAATGGATAATCTATTACAACTTAAAGAATCCTTAATTAATTCTTAAATTAATGGAAACCTCAAGAGGAATTGGTTCAAAATCCTCAAGAGCTCATCCAGTAAAGTACTCTTCAAGTCTTACAAGAACACTCATAAAGGCTATACAAAAGATAGACTCACACGTTATGGTTATGGAGAAAGAGATACTTCCAGCCCAACCTATCCCCAATCCTAAACCGCAATATGGAGTTAGTGAACCAAGCTCTTTAAATCCAATGGAACAAGTTAAGGCTATCACCACTCTTGGGAGTGGGAAGATAATTAACAAATCTATTCCGGTAAGTGCTGACAAGCCTAAGGACTCAGATGTAGATGAACTGATAGACCTAGTAATGCTCCACATGATGTAGAACCGGATCTTTAAAGCAAACCGATTGCTCCATTTCCCCAACGGTTGATAGCACCAAAACCTCTCTCTAACTCTTAAGATATTCTAGAGGTGCTTAAGCAAGTGAAGGTCAACATTCTTCTACTAGATGTCGTAAAACAGATACCTTGATATGCCAAATTTCTGAAAGATTTATCTACAATCAAAAGACGACAAAACATTCAAAAGAAAATCTTCTTAACAGAAAAAGTGAGTGTCATCCTAAAACAAGATTTACCACAGAAGTATAAAGATCCTGGTAGCCTAACAATTTCCTGTGTAATTGGGAATTACCGGATTGAGCATGCACTTCTTGACTTAGGAGCGAGCGTAAATCTGATCCCATTCTCAGTCTACGAACAACTGGGTTTAGGTGAATTAAAATCCACCCAGACCACATTACAATTGGCTGATCGCTCAGTTCATGTGCTGAGAGGGATAATTGAGGATCTGTTGGTCTAGGTTGACAAATTCTACTATGCAGTAGATTTTATCATCCTGGATACTCAACCCATCGTGGATATGAGCACTTAAATTCCTATCATCCTTGGTCGTCCATTCCTTGCTGCATCAAATACAATCATCAATTGTAGGAATGGAGTCATGAATTTATCTTTCGAGAATATGACATTGGAGCTCAATATATTTTTCAATATGAGCAAATAGGTAGATGATGCTGACGATGCTCATGATGTTAATTTGATTGATTCTTTCATAGAAGATAGAACTTTGATGAACTTATCCTCTGATCCTCTAAAGACGTGCCTGGCCCACTCCTATGATTTAGATGATGATATGATTAGGAAGATGGGTTCCATACTTGATATTATGCCGGTACTTGAAGTTAACCGGTGGAGGCCACAATTTGAAGAATTACCCCGAACGGATATAGTGCCTCTATTGTCTAACCTCAAGTCATCGAAGCTTGACCTAAAACCTTTGCCATTTGATTTGAAATATGTCTATTTAGGTCAAGATGAGATATATCCGGTGGTGATTTCTTCCCACCTTGAGCAAGAAAGGGAGAGTATGCTTATTTCTACTCTCATTGAGCGTAAAAGAGCCCTTAAATGGTCGATTATGGACCTTAAGAGAATTGATCATTTGATTTGTACTCACTGCATTTATTTAGAGGATAATACGAAGACCTCCCGACAACCACAACGTATATTAAGTCCAAACATGAAGGAAATAGTTAAGGTTGAGGTTCTTAAGTTATTGGATGTGGGTATCATATACCCTATATCTGATAGCCAATGTGTGAGTCCAACTCAGGTGGTTCCTAATAAGTTTAGAATCACCATCATAGCCAATGCCGACAATGAACTCATGCCAACGAGAGTTATTATTGGTTGGAGAATGTGCGTTGATTACAAGAAATTGAATACTGTTATAAGCAAGGGCCACTTTTCTTTGCCCTTTATTGATCAAATCTTGGAAAGGCTAGCTGGTCATTTCTATTACTGTTTTCTTAACAGATATTTGGGCTACAACTAGATAAAGATAGACCTTGAAGATCAGAAAAAGACCACATTCACATGTCCCTTTGGCACCTTTGCTTACCGAAGGATGCCATTTGGACTATGTAATACCCCTGCCACTTTTCAACTATGCATGATTAGTATTTTTTCTAACATGGTGGGGCAATATTTAGAGGTCTACATGGATAACTTCTCTATCTTTGGTCCATCCTTCAGTGATTATTTAGAGAATCTTAAATGTGTGCTGAAGCGATGTGAGGAAAAGAATTTGGTACTAAATTGGGAGAAGTGTCATTTCATGGTTCATAAGGGGATTATCCTTAGACATATCATCTCATTTAAAGGAATTGAGGTAGATAAGGCTAAGATTGATCTTATCTCTAACTTACCTCCACCCAAGAACATACGAGATGTACTATCCTTTTTAGGATACGCCAAATTTTACAGGAAATTCATAAAGGACTTTAGTCACCTCTCTCGTCCTTTATGCAATCTACTTCAGAAGGATGTACCATACGAGTGGACTGAGCAATGCCAGGAAACTTTTTTCTATGCTCATGTTAACCACTGCACCTATCATACAATTACCCAACTGAAGCATTCCTTTTGAAATTATGTGTGATGCGTCCAATTATACTATTGGGGCAGTGTTCTGCCAGAGAAAAGAGAAGAAGCCCTATGTTGTACACTACGCAAGTGGAACTCTAAATCCTCCCCAAGTGAATTATTCGACTACGGAGAAGGAATTCTTACCTGTAGTATTCGTTTTAGACAAATTTAGGTCCTACTTGATCAAATCCAAGATCATCATCTACACAGATCATGCGGCGCTCAAGTATCTTCTTTCTAAGAATGATGCTAAGCCCCACTTGATAAGATGGATCTTTCTACTCCAAGAATTTGATATGGTATATATATATATATAAAACATATATATCTGGTGGGCCCCACGTGGGACCCACTTGTTGATTGATATTATATAATATTATATATATAACATATTTATCTAGTGGGACCCACCTACTGATTGGAAACGGTTTGGCTAGCCAACCGCACAAGGTGGGAGAAATCCATACCGCCCATCCACTTGCTGACGATGGGACTCACCTTGCACGTGTGGGGTCCCCACCATCTAGCTGGGACACAGACCCTACTGCCGATGCATGTGTTTCATCCCTATCGTCCATCCATCAGGGATGACCCCAATGATGTATGTGTTGTAATCTATCCAGTCTGTCCATCCAATTGGCCAGCTCATCTTAAGGCCTGAGACTAAAAAAATAAGACTGATCCATCTATCATATGGACCACACTGCAAAAACTAGTGGGGTTGAACGTTTACCATTGAACCTGTTTGGGGTCAGAAGTTCTGGCTCAATATGAAATTCGTTTTTCCTTTTAATTCAGGTCTTTGTGACCGTATGATCAAATTGGATGGAAAATAAACGTTAAGGAGGGCCCTATGATTTGTAAACAGTGGAAATCATTATCTCCGCTATTATTTATGGTGTGATCCAGATGATCTTTCGATCATTATCCCCACTGTTATTTGTGGTATGGTCCAGATGATCTTCCGCTATGATTCATTTGGGTAATGCTTTATAATAACCTCTTAAAATATATTAATGGTGTAGATGGCGAGGCCTACTTGATATATATGAGGCTCATTAGCGCGGCCCATTGATGCGGCCCACTTGATATATACAAGCCCCATTGGCGTGGCCCACTTGATATATATGAGGCCCATTGGCACGACCCATTGATGCAGTCCACTTAATATATATATGAGGCCCATTAGTGCGGCCCGTTGATGTGGCCCACTTGATGTATATGAGGCCTATTGGTGCAGCCCATTGATGTGACCAACTTGATGTATATGAGGTCGATTGGTGTGGCCCAGTTGATGTATATGAGGCCATTGGTGCGGCCCATTGATGCGGCCCACTTGATGTATATGAGGCCCATTGGTGCGACCCATGTGTTGCGGCCCACTTAATGTATATGAGGCCCATTGTTGGGGCCCATTGTGTTGTATATGAAGCCCATATGATGAGACCCATTGTGATGTATTTGAGGCTCATGGGTTGAGGTCCAATGTGATGTATATAAGGACCATGAGTGAGGCGCAATGAGATGTATGTGAGGCCTTTGTGTGAAGCCGAATGTGATGTATATGAGGTCCATTGCAATGTGTGATTCCACCATAATGTTTATGGTGGGCCATGCCTTGGGTACATTGATGGTTTAACGTCCAAATTGTAAGAGCAATGATGGTAAATGTCCACATTGTAACTCTCCCTAGGGCCCATTGATAGGCCCATACTTATTGTGTGTAGGCCGTCTAGGCCCATCTTCGTTATGAGGAGAGTTTATCACCATATAACATGCTTAGTATAACTCCATGATTCATGCCCATATGCATCATATGTATGCTTGATATGAGAAGTGACTGATCATAGCATATGCCTTCAGGCAAATTGTTTACGGGGCTCCCTGATAGGCAGAGTTGCCCCACATGAGCATACGATACGTGCAGGATTGCTGCATGACTGATAGAGTAATTCATGCACCTTGTATTTGTGTGATATGATTACTGTACGCCCTAGCGACATCAGGGCTGTGGCCTCCACAAGCATATCGTGGATGGCAGGATCGGACACCAGAAATACTGTTACTAGCATCGGGGTGCCATAGATGTCCCTGGGTGAAAATCCCTAAACTCGATGGTACCAAAGGATGACTCTAATATCGAGACCGAGTGGATATATGAGTGGACAAGGGCTGAATACCAGGAGGCCGCATCTCCTACTGTGTCGTGGTTGGTTAGAAGGGGGTGAGGCCTTACCCGCCCGAGGGTAGGGGGCATTGCTAGGTTGAGTATGACCAGCTCGTAAATGGGTCCGCTATCGACGTGTCGGATAGGTATTGACAGGTTATTGGCTAGGTGAATAGTGAGGTTTCTTTTGCTCACTTAGACTACGTGCCTGAGAAAGAGGCAGTGTCATTTGGAGTGTACTAAATCCTAATGATTATCCAGTGTGAGAACTATAATGATATTTGATGCTTTAGTGATGAGTTGCATTGATATGTGGATTGGTATGCTTGAGCTGCATCTTACACATGACATTAACTGTGTAGGCCTTGTATCATATGGCCTTGGTGTGGTCGATAGTATTCATGTCTTGCATCGCATAGCCTTGGTATGGCTGATTGCATTCATCGTCTCATCAACATGATTCCTCATTACTCTAATATTACATTCTGAGCACGCTCATATTGCGTACACATTTACACCATCCTCTAAGCTTTCTATAAGCTTATGCCTGATTGATGCATACAGGTGATGCTAGGATGCAGCCGTAGCTTAGCTACAGCAGGAGCGTGCAATCGAGCTTCAGGAGTTTCTGTTATTATTATTTTATATTTCCCTTTTTACGCATTGTACCTTAAAGTTTTTTATCATAGTGGATTTTGTGATGGTGTTCTTGTAGTTATTGTTCATGGGTTATGCTCATGATCATGCTTATTATGAATCAAATTGATGTTGAAAATCCTCCTTGTAGAATCTCGAGATTGGAACTTGGTATATGGGTGTCAGGAGCCAAGAATGGGGTACTACAGAAGCTGTTGGCGTTGGATTCGGCGATCGGGAATTTTGTGATCCGATTTCTGAGCTTGGGGCGTGACAAGATGTGTACCAGATAATGAACACTAAAGTATCATCTCCTTCTGTCATTCTCAGGCCTGTGGTGGTGACTTTTATGCTAAAAAGACCATGGCCAAAATTCTGTAATGTGGCTTTTATTGGCCCACTATGTTCATAGACACTCGGGAGTTTGCAAAGCGTGTGAACATTGTCAAAAATTGGAAGCATTGTCCCATCAAAATATGATACTTTCAAACCCCATTCTGTTCAATGAAGCATTTGATTGTCAGGGCATCGATTTCATGGGACCATTCCCTCAATCTTTTGAAAATTGGTATAATTTCCTAGCGATAGACTATGTCACTAAATGGGTCGAAGCGATCCCATGCCGGAACAATGATCATTAGATGGTCATTAAGTTTTTAAAAGAGAACATCCTTTCTCTGTTCGGAATGCCTTGGGCCATTATTAGTGACGTAGGTTCACATTTCTATAATAGGCAATATGTGAACTTACTGAAGAAATATGACATCTCCCACAAAGTGAGCACTCCATACCACTCACAAATAAGTGGGCAAGCCAAAATTTCCAATAGGAAAATTAAACATATTTTGGAAAAAAAAACGGTTAACCTTTACCTTAAGGACTAGTCAATTTGATTGACTGATGCTTTATGGGCTTACCGTACTGCATTTAAGAACCCTATTGGAATGTCTCCCTTTAGACTTGTCTATGGGAAGGCTTACCACTTGCCTGTGAAGTTAGAACATAGGGCCTATTGGGTGATTAAAAATCTGAATTTAATTTGGACAACGTTAGCTCGCAGTGCAAACTTCAGTTGAATGAACTGGAAGAAGTTCGAAATGATGCATATGAGAACTCGAGAATTTACAAGGACAAGATGAAGGTGTTTCATGACCAACACATTATTCGAAAATCATTCATACCGGGTCAGAAAGTCCTTTTGTATAATTCTCGGTTATATTTTTTATTGGGTAAATTCCAATCTTGTTGGACCGACCCTTTCACTATTACTAAAGTTTATCCTCATGGGGCTGTCGAGATTCAGAATCCAAACAATGGCAATGAATTCAAATAAATGGACATCTTTTAAAGCCATTTGTTAAAAATTTTTTATTCAGAGGACATGTCAATATATACCTCTAATTGACCCTGTTTACCAAGATTGAACTCCTAGTCTGACAGAGGTATATGTAGATTTATTTTCTTTCATATGATTTGGGATTAGGATAGTTTGCTTTTCACTGTTTAGGATAGTTTGCTTTCCACTGTTTATGATAGTTTGCTTTCTATTGGTTTAATTTTTGTGATAACTCATCTTCACACTGAGACCATTCAAAAAGCCTCAAAATTCCTTATTCAGGTATTCATTTCCATCACTTCCCTTATCTTTTCATTGCCTCTTTTGCATTACATGCTTATTTCATTTACATTAAGGACAATGTAGATTTTTTGATTGGGGATGGGGGATTAGGTGAACTAATCAGTGTTTTCTTAGTTTTAAGCAAAATTTTTAAAAATTTTCAATGTTTTAAGTTGAAATCTGTTTAGGAAGCGATGAATGGTGTACTTACAAATGCATTAGGTATGATAAAAATAAAGATTGAATTTTAGATTGTTGAAGTTTGATCAACTAAGTAAGCTATCACCTAAGTTCTTACGCTTAATTAATTAAGAGATAGTTTGAATATCATGTTAATTTAAATCACAAGACACATTCAATTTGTCTTCTGTAAGACATGCTAGAAGTTTTGATTGTTAGTATGTGAATCATTGATATATGGTGAGAATCGAGTCTGGAAATTTTATCCACCTTAAAAGAATAAAAGAACTAGTTAAAAAAATAAGAGATCGACAAAGAAGTCATGAAAAAGACTAAAAAGAATGAAAAATATAGAAAAAAATGCAAAACTAAAAAGAATGAATAGAAAATTGACCGTCGATATAAAATTAAAGACTGGAAAAAGAAGGAAAGGGGGATAAGTTCAGAATCAGTACTTGAGTTTCAAATTGATCTTGAAGTGATGAGTATGGCTAACATGGTGAACTAATTGTATTCGTATAGGAAGTAAGTTGATTTTCACTAAGCACATTGAAAAAACTTGATATGCAAATTATGCTTGATTTAATGGACTAAAAATTTACTTAATTGGTTGCTTATGTGGTTCGGCTATAAGTTTTCAAAACCCCACTTTCGTATCTTGATTCTACCCATTTATACTTGGGTGTACAAAAGATTGTTTTCCTAAAGAGGTTTTGGACATTAAGCATTGAGATTTATTTCATGCATACTTTACTTGGGACTACCAAAATACTGGTTAGGGATTGTGTTGAGGGTCAAATATTACATATTATCCCCCATTTATATCTTGGTTTTATGAACATGATAATGCTTAATGTTCTATTTTACTCATGTTTGTATTACTAGGTGAATTTAAGAACTTGGATTGAAAAGGGTGCTAAAAGCATGGATTTGATGCTCAAGAATCACCAAGGCAAGGGATGAATCTCAGGAGACCAAGATTGAAGAATTCACATGCTAAAGATCCAAGAAAACTACGTGAGCAATGAAGAGAATCAAAGATTTGAAGTGAAGAAAAGGAATCCTAAAATCATCTTGAAAAAGTATATTCTGAAACTTTAGGCTATTCTGTGAAATTGCACAGAGTGAAGCCTATTTGGAGAAACTGTGCAGAGTGAAGTCTATTTTAGCAAACTGCATAAATTTGAGGCAGTTTCTAGAGTTTCCTTATTAGGTGCGAAAGTTGGAGTTCCACAACTATAAATAGGACTCTCTAGGATGTTCCTAGGCATCTTCTAGGGTATAAGGAGTGGAGCAACAGGGTGGAGAAGCTGTTGCCAAAAGTTTTTCTTCTTCTTCCTTAGTCATATTTTTCTTAAAAGACTTTGGTCCAATTATGTCTATGGTTAGCTAAACCTCTTAGATAGGGCTAAGAGATAAAGCTTGTAGCGTGGTGAGATGTTTCTCTTGCTTTGATTCATGTTTATGTTGAACCTTCTTTGATTATAATTTAATATTTAAGGAATACTTTCGGTTTTTAATGGTTTATTGTGACTCAAATTACAGTAGATCTGCATTAGCTTTGAGTATCTTCTTTTCCTGATTTTGAGATTGTGGGATTGGTAAATCCTTTTGTTGGCCATCGTCCCATTGACTTGGTTTAGTGATGGAATGCCTTCTAATTATCACAATTCTCCTCAATTGAGAATTAGGTCAAGGAAAGTTCAGATTTGATCTTAATTGTTATATCTTCTAATTTGATAGGATAAGACTCCAATTTCAATTGTGGTACTTGAATCAAGTAAGAGGGCTCCCTGATCATTGCAAGTGGATCCATGGCGCTCTAGTTCACTTTTAATATTTGATAAATCCTTCACAATTACTGTCTTTTATTCCATATTTAGATTTAAATCTTTTTTCTAGTTCTAGTTCTAATTTTTTTTAGAATACGTACAAGTTTAGTCCATGTGGATTCGACCTCATTCTCACGAGTTATTACTACATCGCGACCCTACACAAAGTGTTATGAACAATATACTATTAAGCATTATCATGTTCATAAAACCAAGAAATAAATAGGGGAGAATATGTATTATTTGACACTCAACACACTCCCTAACCAGCATTTTTCTAGTCCTGAGCAAAACATGCGTGAAGTAATCCTTCCTCAATTCTCAAGGTTCAAACCTCTTTCAGAAAAAAAAAAAATCTTTTGTGCAGATAAGTATGAATGAGTATAATTCAAAGATATGAGAGTGAACATTTGAAAACCTAGAGCTGAATCAAATGAGCAATCACTCAAATAAGTTGTCTATCAATTACTTAAGAGCATAAGCTCATACATGAAGTCCTTCCAATGTGCTTAGTGCTTTTCAACTTACTTTCCATAAGAAATACTATCATTTCATAACGTTAGCTGTGCTCATCACTTCAAGACTAATTGAATAATCAAGTGTTGATTCCGAACTTATCCCCTTTTCTTCTTTTTCCAGTTTTTGATTTTATATCGATGCTCCTTTTTAATTTTTCATTCTTTTTAGATTCTTTTTAGAATTTTTTTGTTCTTTTTCAAACTTTTTTTCCAGTCTCTTTATCATACATGACCTTTTTGTCAATCTTATTGTTTTTTAATTGTTTTTTTTCCTTTCATCTTTTAAGGTGGATAAAATTCTCCAGACTTAATTCTCAACATCTATCAATGATTCACATGATAACAATCAGAAATTCTATTACGTCTCTTAAAAAGTAAATTGAATGTGCCTTGTGAATTAGATTAACATGATATTCAAACTTCCTCTTAATCAATTGAGTGCAAGAACTGTAAGTGATAGACTACTTAGTTGATCAAACTCCAACAATTCAAAATTCAATCTCTATCTTATTCTTATACTTAAAACATTCTTAAGAGCACAAACTATCGATCTCCAAATAGGTTTTTACTTTGAAAAATTGAAAATTTTTAGACTTTTTGCTCAACGACTAAGAAAACACTGATTCGTTTACCTAATCCACACCCCCTAACCTAAAATCTGCATTGTCTTCAATGTAAAAGAAATAAGCATGCAAGGCATATGAGGTAATGAAAAGAAATGGAATATTGATGGAAAGATAGTACCTGGAGAAGAAAATTTGAGGCTTTGCTAAGGATCTCAATATGAAGATGGGTCAGAAAAAAACTAGATAAACTGAAAGAAAACTATACTAATCCTAAATCCTATGAAAGTAATAAATCTAACTATACCTCCATCAGACTAGGAGGTCAATCCTGATATAAAGGATCAAGCAGAGGTATGGACATATCCAATGAATCAAATTTCTCAACAAACGGTTTTAAAAGATGTCCATTCACTTTGAAAGCCTTGTCATTTATTAGATTCTTTATCTTGACGGCCCCATGAGGATAGACATTAGTAACAGTGAGAGGGCCGGTCCAACAAGATCAGAATTTACCCGAAAAAAGATGTAATCGAGAATTGCATAAAAGGACTTTTTGACCATTTAAGAATGATTTCCGAAGGATGTTCCTGTCATGGAATACCTTCATCTTGTCCTTGTAAATTCACGAGTTCACATATGCATCATTCTGAATTTCCTTGAGTTTATTCAACTGAAGTTTGCACAGTGAGCCAACATTGTCCAAGTTGAAGTTTAGATTTTTGATAGCCCAGTAGACTCTATGTTCTAACTCTACAGGTAAGTGGAGACAAGTCTAAAAGGAGACATTCCAATGAGGGTCTTAAAAGTTGTATGGTATGCCCATAAAGCATCAGTTAAACAAATTGACCAATCTTTATGGTCAGAGTTAACCATTTTCTCCAGAATTTGTTTAATTTCCCTATTGAAAATCTCAGCTTGCCCACTTGTCTGCGAGTGGTATGGAGTGCTCACCTTATAAAAGATGCCATATTTCTTTATTAAATTCTCGAATGGCCTATTACAAAAACGTGAACCTCCATCACTAATTATGGCCCTAGGTGTTCTAAACTGAGAAAGGATGTTTTCTTTTAAGAACCTAATGACCATTCGATGGTCATTATTTTGGCACTAGATCGCTTCAACCCACTTAGTGACATAGTCTAATGCCAACAAAATGTACGCATTCCCAAAGGATTGGCGGAATGGGCCCATGAAATTGTTGCCCCAGCAATCAAATGCTTCAATAATCAAAATAGGATTTAGAGGCATCATATTTCGACGGGACAATGCTCCCAATTTCTAACAACGCTCATAAGCTTTATAAAACTCATGAGTGTCCTTGAACATAGTGGGCCAGTAAAAGCTGCACTGTAGAATTTTGGTTGTGGTCTTTTTAGCAAAAAAGTGACCACCACAGGCCTGAAAGTGACAAAAGGAGATGACACTTTGGTGCTCATTTTCTGGTACACATCTCCGTAGAATTTGGTTTATGCAGTATTTGAACAAATATGGATTGTCCCAGAAGAACTTACATACCTCGGCGAAAAATTTTCTTTTATCTTGCGCAGTCCAATGTGTCGGCATGAAACCTGTAGCAAGATAATTAACAATATTAGCAAACTAAGGTAATTGGGAGAGTTTAAACAGTTGTTCATTAGGGAACAAGTCATTTATAGGTGTCATCTTAAGGCAATCAGGAAGATCAAGTCATGAAAGATGGTCAGCTACTACGTTCTCTACTCCTTTTTTTTCTTTTTTCTTTTTGTTAGCTTGTTAGTACACCCCACTATCAGTTCACACTTCACTATTAGCCACCCCCACTAGGGATCAATACCAAGACCTCATTTTCGAAATGAGGTATCTTTCACTCAGTTTACCACTTGAGCTATGGATCAGGGTGTTACTCCCTTTTTATTTTTTATTTCTAAATCAAATTCCTGGAGTAAAAGGATCCATCTTATTAAGTGGGGCTTAGTATCATTCTTAAAAAGAAATTTCAGCGCCGCATGATCAGTGTAGATGATGATCTTGGATCCAATCAAATAGGACCTAAATTTGTCCAAAGCGAACATTATAATTAAGAGTTCTTTTTCTGTAGTAGAGTAGTGCATTTGGACAGAATTTAGAGTTCTACTTGCATAGTGAATAACGTACGACTTCTTCGCTTTTCTCTGGCCTAACACCACCCCAATAGCATGGTCAGATGCATCGCACATGAACTCAAAAGGGATACTCCAATCGGGTGGCTGCATGATAGGTGTGGTAGTTAGCATGCCCTTGAGCTTAGTAAAAACTTTCTAACATTGCTCAGTCCACTCATATGGTACATCCTTTTGAAGTAGATTACATAAAGGATGAGAGAGGTAACTAAAGTCCTTTATGAATCGTCTATAGAATTAAGTGTATCCTAAGAAAGATTGCCCGTCCCGTATGCTTTTGGGAGGTGGTAGGTTAAAGATAAGATCGATTTTGGCCTTGTCCACCTTAATTCCCTTGGACGGAATTATATGTCTGAGAACAATTCCCTTGGGAACCATGAAATGACATTTCTCCCAATTTAGAACCAAATTCTTCTCCTCATACCGATTTAACACATATTTAAGATTTTTCAAGCACTCGTTGAAGGATGAACCAAAAACAGAGAAGTTGTCCATGAAGACCTCTAAATATTCTCTTACCATGTCAGAAAAAATACTTAACATACATCGTTGAAATGTGGCAGGAGCTTTAGACAGTCCAAATGACATCTTTCGGTAACTAAAAGTGTCATAAGGACATGTGACTGTTGTCTTCCCTTGATCTTCAAAGGCTATCTCTATTTGATTGTAGCACAAACACCCATCAAGGCAGCAGTAATAAGAATGACCAGCTAACCTTTCCAAGATTTGGTTAATGAAGGGTAAGGAAAAGTGGTCGTTCCTCATGACGGTATTCAATTTTCTGTAGTCAATGCACATTCTCCAACCAGTAGTAACTTTAATTGGCATGAGTTTGTAGTTGGCATTAGCTATTATGGTGATTCCGGATTTCTTAGGAACCACCTGAGTCGAACTCACCCTTTGACTGTTGGATATAAGGTATATGATACCCACATCCAACAATTTAAGTACATCTCCTCTAACAACTTCTTTCATATTTGGATTGAGTCGACATTGTGGTTGTTGGGAGGTTTTCACATTATCCTCAAGATGAATGTGGTGAGTACAAATCAAAGGATCGATTCCCTCAAGATCTGTAACCGACCATCCAAGGGATCCTTTATGTTCAATGAGAGTAGTGATAAGTGTACTCTCCAACTCTTGCTCAAGGTTGGAAGAAATTACCACTGGGTATGTCTCATCTTGACCTAAGTAGACATATTTAAGATCAGTGGGCAAAGGTTTTAGGTTAAGCTTCGGTGCTTTGAGGTTAGACGGTAGAGGCAATGCGTTGGTTTAGGATAATTTCTCAAATTGTGGCCTCCACTGGTTAACTTCAAGTACTCGTGTAGTATCAAGCATGACATCCATCTCCTTAATCATGTTATCATCCAAATTGGGGGAATGTGCCAAACACATCTCCAGAGGGTCAGAGGATAAGGTCATCAGAGCTCTATCTTTCACGAAAGAGTCTATCATATTAATGTCGTGGGCCTCGTCATCATCCTCTACCTGTCTGCTCATGTCGAAAAAGATATTGAGCTCTAATCTCATATTTCCAAAAGATAAATTCATGAGCCCATTCTTGTAATTAATGATAGCGTTGGATGTAGCAAGGAATGGGTGGCCAAGTATGACAGGAATTGGAGTGCTCATGTCTACAATGGGTTGAGCATCTAGGACAATAAAATCTACTGGATAGTATAATTTTTCAACCTGGACCAATACATCCTCAATCATCCCCTTCAGTACATGAACTAAGTGATCATGAAGTTATAATATGGTCCGGGTGGGTTTTAATTCACCTAGACCCAATTATTCGTAGACTGAGTAAAGGATCAGATTTACACTCGCCCCCAAGTCAAGAAATATGTTCTCACTTTGGTGAAAAATTGAATTTGGTTGCTGGATAAACTGGATGCATTCTTCAATAACATTAAAGGTTATTTGATGAAATCAAACCAGTCTTCAATTAGATCGAACACTGTTAGATGACATCAAATAATTATAGGAAAATCAAGTTTAATTGCTGGACAAATTGGATACATTCTTCGATGACATCAAAGGCGTTACATAGAGTTACGCGGACTGTGTAAATTTGAGGCAGTTTTGCGAATCTATGCGGAAAAGGCTATAAATATGGGTTTCTTAAAGACTTCTAGGGATATCTAGGGTTTGGAGAAGCAGAGCAAAAGGGTGGAGCCATCTCCTAAGAGTTCTTCTTCCTTTCTTTCCTAATAATGATTTCTTTGAGGATTCTTGATCCAATCATGTCTATGGTTGGCTAGACCACTTAGCTAAGGCTAAGAGGTGAAGCCTATAACATTTTTGAGATGTTTTCTTATTTTGATTCTTGTTGAACCTCTTTGATTTCTAGTTGATTTTAAGGAATTAATACTTTTAGTTTTTAATGGTTTATTGTGACTTAAATTATAGAAGATCTGCGATAGCTTTGAGTATCTTCTTTTCTTATTTGAGATTGTGGGATTGGTAAATCCTATTGTTTGCCATTATTTCTTAGGCATGGTTGGGTGATGGAATCCCTTCCAAATCTTCACAATTCTCCTCCATTGAGGCTAGATCAATGAGAAGTTCATAGATTTTACTATCTCTTTTTCCAACTGGATAAGATAGGACTCTAATTCCAGTTGGAATTCCTAAATCAAGCAAGTTAGCATCTTAATTGCTACAATGGATCCTTGGCACCCTAGCTCCCTTTTGATTATTGAAATCCCTTTCACAATTACTTCCTTACATTCCAGATTTAGATTTAGATCTTCTTTTAGTTCTACTTCTAGTTATTTTCAGAATACACATAAGATTAGTCCCTGTGGATTCGACCTCAGTCTCATCGAGATTATTACTACATCGTGACCATATACTTAGGGTTTTGAATAAGGATGGCACTTACCCTTTCTGTCAGAAAAAATTCTTTTGAATGTTTTGCTATCTTTTGGTAGTGCATAGATCTTTTAAAAAGTTGGCATACAAAAGGATTTGTTTAACAACATCCAGTAGAGGAATGTTGTCGACTTTCACTTATTTTAACACCTCTAGAATATCCTGTTAGTTAGCTAGAGGTTTTAGTGCAATCAACCGTTGAGGGAATGGCGGTATTGGCTTACTTTGAGGTTACGGTTCTAACCCATGTGGAGCATTACTAGGTCTATTATTCTCAGCTTCTTCCAGGTCCTTAGGCTTTTCAGCCCTCGCTGGAATAGTTTTGTCAATAATCTTCTCACTCCTAAGAGTGGTGATAGACTTAGCCTACTCTATCTAATTTGAAGAGCTTGGGTCACTTATTTTATATTGCGATTTTGGATTGGGGAGAGGCTGGACCGGAAGGATCCCTTTTTCACCAATCAAAATTTTTATCTTAAGCCCTCGTATGGCCTTTATAAGGTCTTGAAAGGCTTGTAGCATACACTAATTAAAAGGCTCTTGATTTTGAATATGTTTTAAGAATGGATCCTCTTGAGGTTTCCTTTGATTTAGAAATTAGTTAAGGATCCCTTGAGGAGTAGTAGTGTGTCCATTCCTCCAACTGAAATTTGGATGGTTCCTCCAATTTAAGTTATATGTATTTGAGGTGGGTCCACTGAAAGGTCTTTGGTAGTTGTTCATGGCATTTGATTGCTCATTCAATATCTCTTGAAAAGCATGAATTGTTGGACAATTCTTAGTTGTATGTATGTTACAACCACAAATACCACAAACAACTTCTACAGCCTTTTTGGGTTCTGCCTTCTTAAGTTCCATGGCCTCATCTTTTCTTGTGAGTTTGACTATTCTTACATTTACATCATCTTCCTCTTTTACGACATAAATCCCTCCCCTTTCCTTTGATTGAGTAGGATTAGAAGTGGTAGTTCTTGAGGAGGTATCCTATGATTGCGCATTTTCAGAGAGTTTATCAAAATAGTCCCACACATCATCGGCTTCCTTGTTCATGAATTCTCCATTACACATCATCTCCATGAATTGGCGCATGGATGAGGTCAACCCTCATAGAAAAAGCGTGTTATCCTACATGTTTCGTAGTCATGTTGTGGACATGAATTATGAGATCCTTAAATCACTCCCAACATTAGAAGAAGGTCTCATCTTCTTTTTGTGCAAAATTCATTATTACTTTCCTTAAGGTATTCATTTTGTGATATGGGAAGAACTTTTTAAGGAACTCCCTTGTCATCTCAGCCCATGTACCAATGGACCGTGATCTTAAGGAATGTAACCAAGACTTAACCTTTTCTTTTAAAGAGAAAGAAAACAATTTCAATCTTACCATGTCCTCAGATACGTTTGGGAGGTGTAGTGTAGATATTAACTCATCAAACTCTTTCATATACAAGTATAGACTTTCAAATTCTAGTCCATGAAACTTAGGAAGGAGTTAAATCACCCAGTTTAACATTCACAGTTCCTACATTCAATGGGAATAAAATGGAGGAAGGTGTACTCACCCCCGCTAGTTGTAAATAATCTCGTAGAGTACGAGGCGGGGGTGCATTATGCACATCATTTTCATCTTGAACTTCCTCAACTAGAGGTTGAGGTTGATTTGTAGCCATCACTTCTATTGACTCATAGGGTCTTAAGTGGTGTCTAATCTTGCGATGGATAGTGTAAGTGCTAAAAGAACACTTTAGTTGTTAAATTTCATATCGTCAAAACAACTTGACAAGATATCTTCAAGACCAGTCCAAGATCGAAAAAAGATCAACCTCAAGGTCAAGAGAAGATTAAGCTCAAGTCTGGTACATTCTCAAGAGAAGATCAAGCTAATGATCAACTTATATTCAAGTGTAAGATAAAGCTCAAAAGTCAAGATGAAGTCAGTGATCAAGTTCAAGACGAAGAAGTTCAGATATTTCACATATCTCAGGTAGTATAAAACCCTAGAAAGACCTTAGGATTAAGTGCTTTAAAAAATTATTGAAATTGGGTTTTCATACTTGTGTTTGCTTCAAATTCGACCAGCCTAAGGTTTGGTTCTACAAGTCTAAGTTTTCTCAGCCAGTCCAAGTTTAAGTTGAAGCAAAACTGAATTTTGGTTACAAATATAACTAGTTGAATTTTTTGTTCAACTAGTCGAAGCTTGACCTTCGACCAGCCCTTAATCTCGGATCTTTCCATTCTGATTCTAAAGTGAGTAAACTATAATCTTCTTTTGAGATTTAAGAGAATTAACTCAGGTAGCCATTGGTATGAACTTAATTAAAATCAATAAAACCCCGGACCCATTTCTATTTGACTGAACATTGAAGAATCGACATTTAAGAAAGCGGTTCTTTGGCTACATCTTCTGATACGTCTTGTACGGTGAAGATAAGTATACCTTCACTTCTTTATTTGGCTTTTTCTAAGATAGCCGAAAAATCTCAATAAGGGGTTTGATTGTATTAGACCGGTAAAATCACAAGTGTATTAGGTTTTAAGGTAACCCTAAGAAAACCTTTTTCATAGTGAAAGCTAAGATTACCTGGAGAGTAATTTTGAGAGTGGATTAGGTATGGCTATTTTAGAACAGTTGTTGACACACCAAACCACTATAATTCTCTATGTTATGTGGTGAATGTTTTTATCTTTTATGTGGTGAATAGTTATATTTTCATTTTAGTTTAAGTGGTGAATGATTGTAATATTTATTTTTATTTACTCTTGTAAAGTTTGAGATTTTAATTTTAAAGGAATTCAAAAAAATAAGGTTGTCCTGCCTAAACTTTCAGGTGAAGGTTGTCCTACGAATCAATTGGAATAATGTAATGCCCTGAAATTTGAGGGTCAAGTTGCAACTCAACTCTCGAGTTCCAAAACATCACTTATGCAACATAGATAATGATGATTAAATGTTGTCTGTGTTAGTGCATTAAACATGAGTGAGATTATACCAAAACAGTAATTCATACTCCAGAACAATTGTATAAAGGCAAGTGGAAGACTGAAACTGTATATAATTCTATGTAAAAGAAACAAAAAACCATCACAATCTCCAGAGTATGAACCCAACTGAGTCACCATATACATGTATCTATTTTACGATCAAAATGTCAAAAAAAATACAACTAGAGAAATAAGCCCTGTAAGTCCCGTCGATCCAGGAGTCTAGTCAAAGCCACCAGAGTACTGCATATACGAGAACTCTTCCTAGTCTTTGTCGTAGTCCAGCTCAGCCTCCTGAGTCGTCACCTCATCTGCACCTAAGACAGAGTCTGGTTGGTGTGTACAACACCGTCCCGTAACGTGGGAGTGAGTAGCTAACTCAGTGGAATGATAAAGCATAGGTTAACATGTTATCAATGCAGTCAAGCAGTAATGATAAAGCAGTACAATCAAAAACTCCTAACTACTCTTATTAATGTAAGTATGAATGCAGTCATGATGCATGCCCTCACCACATACTCCCTCATGTGACACCATCTTACATTCGTAGCATGCTTTCATTCCTCAGTGCTCCACATCTTCCAGGCACATGCAGTGCGATGATGAGCATGATTATCGATTTATTATTAGTCCATTTCAAACAGCAAGATTGGGAAACTAAGGTACCTCCCTTGTATCATTCTCAAACATGATCCATTATAGGGTCGTCAAACCTAGATAATCTCATACGATAGTGTGGTTCTAGGGCGCTGCAAAGGCTGTCAGGGCTGTTACATGCAACTGTTACACCACTCCCCCATCACCTTTTTAGCGGTTCATCACTAAATTGATACAGGTCTAGTTCATAGTCTATACACCATGGCAAAACTCGTCGCCTCACCGCAAATTCAGAGTATGCTCGAGGTCACTACAAAGGGCTCGTCACCGATCAGTGTAGGCCGACAGCTCAAATACAGTGTCCCATACCATCATATTCGGGTCACGAGTCAAGGTTGCTCATTGGTCACTACGGGGAGGCACGTGGCCCCAGCGTAGGCCGACAGCTCGACCACGGTGTCCCAAACCACCATGCCCCACTCATGAGTCTTAGCAGATCGAGGTACCATGGTTAATGGGATTTCACTGGTAAGTTTGGTACCCTAGGTTCAAGCAGTAGCGTCCAAACATGGTAAACATACATTAGACATATCGGGTTTCTTGACGAGCCTGACTAGCTCGAGTACACAATCAACTAAATGACATGAAGTGCATAAGCACTTCGCGTGGCCTAACCACTGTCGCCAACTGAAGTACGACTCGGGTTCGTCAGACACGTCCTTCGTGGTGAAATGAATCTCAACTACGAACTCAAGTCTAGTACCGATTATCTGGACTATAAACATAGTCCCAAACGCAATTAATCCTTATTCAAAGAATGTGGAGTAAAGAATAATAAACAAAATAATTCAAGCATGTTAACAAACATGTCATAAAGCTTGTTACAAAGCACAAAGTAAACAAGAAATGCAAACACATATATTTCATAAGTAATCGGTAAAATTAAACAACCAAAATGGAGGAAATCATATACGTTTCTAAGGTAGTTGAGAATCCCATCTCAACACCTACCTAAGGCACCATCAGCCAAGCACTTACTCTCACAAGCATTTTCACAAACACTTAGAATACACTATTTCAACATACATAGTGTATATTAGCAAAACATGTATTAGAGCGAGCCCTTTCACCAAGAAAGTATTTTACACATATATAATATGTTCATACAGCAAATAATCATGGCAAACACATTTCCAAAATTTATACATATACGGTACTTTCTATAAATACCTAGAATACACAAAATTTCATATTCTTCGTATTTAATCAAGACAAAAAATAGACAGCACTTTGTACATGTGCAATTGCATGCAAATCATGAATCTATCATTATTTGACATTGAAAGTGCTGAAAACCATAACCTATACACCTAAAGTCCTCACCTTTTATCGTAGAATTGTAACAAATCCGATAGGTTTGCTAAGCTTTCATATTTGGTAGTTTGGTGACCTATAGAATGAAATAGGTTAGCTATTGCATAACCTACAACCATCACAACCCCAAAACAAATTAGGGTTAGGGTTTCTTACCTAGAAACGAAGTCGAAATCGCAAGGAAAGCGACTAGACTTGAGTGGTGAAGCTTTTGTAGTGGCAGGGAAAGTAGTAGGGAGGTTCTCCCACTTCTCTCACACTTTCTCTCTCTTTTCTCTCTTCTCTCTCCTAGGGTTTCTCTCAAATTCGTATAGCTGAATGAGAGAGGATTCTAAGGTCCTTATATAGCCTAAAATCACACCAAAACAGACTTAAGGTCAAGGTATATTTAGGTTATAACCAAAGTGAGTCAATTTCAGCTCAACGGAGCACTTCTGGCAGGCCCCCTTGAGCCAAAGGTCGGACTTAAGCTCACCATCCTTGAATCTAGGTAGAGTTAAGTTTTCGTTTTAGTAGGGTTTCCAGATCACGCGTGGCAGACCAGTTTCAGTTCAACGGTCAGTGAAACTCGATCAGAGATTTCAAGTACACTGCCATGTATATGAAAATTTTCCTGATCCGAGGGTGTATTTGGGTCAGATTCTGACAGTCTGATTGCTTACAAATTGTCCACAAATCACAATTCTCCTCCATTGAGAATTAGGTCAAGGAAAGTTCAGATTTGATCTTAATTGTTATAACTTCCAATTGGATAGGATAGGACTCCAATTCTAATTGTGGTACTTGAATCAAGTAAGAGGGCTCCATGATCACTGCAAGTGGATCCTTGACATTTTAGTTTATTTTTTATATTTGATAAATTCTTCATAATTACTCTCTTTTATTCCATATTTAGATTTAGATCTTTTTCTAGTTCTAGTTCCAGTTCTAGTTCTTTTCAGAATGCAAACAAGTTTAGTCCCTATGGATTCGACCTCATTCTCACGAGTTATTACAACATCGCGACCCTACACTTGGGGTTGTGAACTAGTTTTTGGCGCCGTTGCCGAGGACTAACGATTGTGTTTTCCTGAGATTAACTAGTTTTGAAATTAGTTTAAGATTAGGGTTTTTCTACTTTCTATTTTTAGGTTATAGTTTTTCTGAATTATTTTAGAAATTAACTTACCTTTCTATTTATAGGTTTAGAAACTTTCCTTTTTTGTTTTTAAAAACTAATTTACTTTCTAATTCTAAGATAAAAACTTTCCTAATTTATTTTTAGAAACTAATTTTTAGAAACTTTCTTAATCTGTTTTTATAAACTAATTTCCTTTCCTTTTTCCTTTTTAGAAAGTAGTTTACTTTTCTCCTTTTTTTTTTTTAGAAACTAACTTACTTTCTATTTTTAGAAACTTTCCTTTCTATTTATTATTATTTTTTTTATAAACTAGGTTGCTTTCTTATTTATTTTTTTAGAAACTAACTCAATTTCATTTTTTTAGGTTTAAAAACTTTCATAATTTGTTTTTAGAAACTTTCCTTTTTTAATTTTCAAAACTAGGTTGTTTTTTTAAGAAACTTTCTATTTCTCTTTTTAGAAACTAATTCGCTTTCATTTTTCTTTTGCAGGATCCTAACATAGAAACTTCTAATTTGGTAACTTCTTTCTAATTCTCTCTTTCTATTTCCCTTTTTCTTTTTAGGCTTAGGTTAAATTTTAAAATTGAGGGCGGAGAGTGTTTCATGCCCAAGTGGGGGTCCGTGACAACACTCAACGTCTCTTGAGTGAAGGAGGATTGGTTGAGGAGTTATCTATCCATCACAAGATTAGACACCACTCGAGATCCACAAAGTTAACCGAAGTTATGGCTGCAAATCAACTAACCAATTAACCTTGAAATCCACCCCAACCTAGGGCAGAGGAAATTCAGGATGAGAATGAGGTGCATCGAGCACCCCCGCCTCATACTTTACGAGACTATTTACAACCGGTAGGGGTGAGCACCCCTTCCTATATGGTTTTTCTAGAAAATATAGGAAACATAGACATCAAGCCAGGAGTAATCCAACTCCTTCTAAAGTTGCTTGGGCTTGAATCTAAAAATCCATATTTACACTTGAAAGAGTTTGATGAGATCATAGCCACTTTATACTTTCCTAATATGTCTGAGGACACAATCCGGTTGAAACTCTTCCCTTTCTCCCTGAAAGAAACACTACCAAAAAATCGAGCAAAGGATACAGACTATTGCGGATTTTTGCTACAGATTTAAACTGTAGCTATATTACTACGGTTTTAGTCCGTAGCTGAAAGCTAGAGCTACTTGATCTTGTATGGGTACCTGTATAGCCCAGTTTATCCAAGCCGTCCATCAATTTTGAAACACCTCATTACTGACATTATCCTAAAAAATGAGGCAGATCGAAGGCTCCAGTGGACCACATCGTAGGAAACAGTGTAAATTAAGTGCCTGTCGTTGATCTGTGGTGTGGTCCACTTGGGCTTTTGATCTGCCTTATTTTTGGTATTATGCCCTAAAAATAACTCATAAAATGAATGGATGGCGTGGATAAACCACATACATCATGATGGGCCACACAGAGCGTTTGCTAGCACCGTCCATCTCCAACTTCATCTCGCGCACAAAAGAGAGATGCCCGCACCCAAAAAAAAAAGCCCCCCACGCCCAAATCAAAGAAACCCTAACCTTCGAATGCCCTCTCTTTCACGCCTCTTCCTCCCTCTCAATTTCTTTCTCACGCCCTTTCCTCCATCTCAATCTCTCTCAGCCTCTTCCTACCTCTCAATCTCTCTCCCGCCTCTCCCTTTTTCTCCATTCCCAGTAACAACCCTTGCTTCCTATTGCGTCCATCTATCTTAGATTTTTTTTTTTCTTTGATTTTTTCTTTTTCTCCTCTCATTTCAGGTTTTTTGATGCGCTAATTTATTTCTTTTTCTCTCCTCATTTCAGGTTTTCTGATGCGCTAATTGATTTCTTTTTCTCTTCTCATTTCAGGTTTTCTGGTGCCTTATCAACGACCCTATTTTTGTGCATAGAGAAGCATAGGCAAGCATTACGCTTCTCCAATTTCAACAACCTCTGATCATATCCCATGGGATTTCTATGTATTTTTCTAGAAAGAGCCTTGAAATTTTCACAAGGTATCAAATTTTATTGATTCCGATTACTATTTCTCTTCATTTCTTCAATCTTAGATCCATTTTGTGATATTTCTCTTCAGATCTGCGTATGTGATTTGATTAGTTGTTGGTATTTCATTCATTTTTGTTTTTTTTTTTCCTTAAATTTTGTTGAGCGGTTAGCTTTGGATTCTCAATTGAATAAACTTCCCTGGATCTGTTCATTTGATTGGGTTTTCCCTTCTGATTCTTCTGATATTTTTTTTTTTAGATTTTTATTCTCCCTTTATGAATGTGTGTTTTGTTAGATTTGGAGAGATGGGTGTCTCTAGATTTATTTATTTATTTATTATTATTTTAGATTTTAGGAATTGATGCTTTCCATTAACATGAGGGCCATTTCTTAACTTAGAAAGCTATAACATTTTGTTGTCATGTCGTTCATATATTGCATGTCTTTGTTTCTCTGAACATATGTATGTAATGCTGTTGAGTCATAAATCGACCTTGATTAAGTCATGCGGCAAAGAAGTGATAGATGAAGATGGCTCACAAAGACTCTCGTGGTGTGTTCTCTACCGAGTATAGAATGAATTGCAATCCATTTGGTTCCAGGTTGTTGCGACTTCATCTTCCCATGAATCAATACATTTTTTTCCTTTTCTATTTTAGGTTCGCTTATTCAAAGTAAGTTCTTTCAACATATTGTATCAATTTTAAAAATCTTACTCCACAACATGTTTTCTTCTTCTTTTGTTGGTCCTTATAAAATTTGAAGATCTCGTTGAACTTTAATCAAGCTTTTAGGTGTCTAGTAGAAAATGAATTACCATCTTTAAATTGAGTTGACTCAGCAAGTTCTCCAAGTAAACATTTTTAAATACCACCCATGTATTTAAGTTTTATGGTGCTTAATTCAAATAAGTTTTATGAAGTGCCATCACCTTCTCACATGTGCCAAACATGCAAGGTGATTGGCATTGTTGATCAAGGGTCACTACATGATGGATTTTAAGCCAAAAGTGGGTGGTTGTACATCATTCATTATATAAGTTGCAGCTCCTTTCTCATTGATATGTTTCAGAGCTAAGAAATAAAAGTTGCTAAGATGAAATATGTAGTAGTTATGCCTATCCAAACTACAGAAATGGATTGATTTGTCCAAAGAGGTAACCATTTCCAAGTATTTACTCATAAGTCAATCAATTTAAAGAGCTTTCTTTAGTTGCAGAGAATGCTATTTGGCTTCCTCGTGTAGATGAGTGAGTAAACAAGGCGGTTATGGCAGTGAATCGGGCTGCCACTGCTGCTAGAGTTGCTGCAATCAACTTTTGCTTGACTTCTATTTGGTGTGGGTTGCATGATGAGTGAAATCAGGTGTCCTTCATGAGTGGAACACATTCCATTTTTAAGTGCTACCTGCAGTCTATGGTGTGGGTCGCATGATGGTTCGGGTCTTTCCAGGCCTAGATCTTCAACACCTAGACCAAAAATACAATCAGCTGGAGTGATTTCTAAATATTACATGTAATTAGAAATATTAATGCTTAATTCTCAACAATCAGTTTGCAGTTTGGAGCCCATGGAATCAATCTTGTGGTCTTCAATTTCATTGGTGTTTACTAGTTTAATTAGTCTTTAGGTGAGAATGAGTCATGATATCTTTAAATGTTTTTGCTACAGAGGCTACTGATTTTATTCTTCTCATTTATGCTAGTTCACTGGTCTTTTTGTTTAACCATTTCTTGGAACGTGGAACTATTTTTGTCATGTGAAACTTGAAGTATTAATCGATTAACATTGATTTTGGGATGCTCCAGATATGGAGAATCTTTCCCTTTCGGATGGAAGTTCTTGATTCAGTTTCTACCTTCCAATAGGAAAAGCTAAGGTATGAATTTTTGGAGTGCTAAGTACATGTTTTGTCTTCTATCAGTATTTACTTATGATGTAGTGCATCTTGATTTTCCAAAATCAATTGAACTCCATTGCTTAGCACTTACTATCCTTTCTTTGAATTCTTGAGGATGTAATGAGACTTGAAAATCTCAAGCGTTTACAATCCAACAACCGCTTTACATTCCATCACATGTGCCTAGATAGAAAACAACTGCAAGATCCAAACTGTCCATCAGTTGGGCCCTGTTCCTAGTTAAATCTAGCAGTCGAATATCCATCAGATGGGGCAAAGTCTAGAAAACAAATGGACAGCTAAAACATGCTTGGTCAGCCATCAATTTGTCCCATATGTAGTGGCCTACACAATCATACAGATGGGCCATAGCCCAAAAATCAGGGAATCGACTATGTTAGTCATCTGATCATCAGGTGGGCTGTTGTGTGTGCAACTGCTATTTGGATCCTCAGCCATCCAGTTTTCAACAGTCTATATTGCTGGATATGTATCATTTTGAACAACCTAATTTTTTTGGAATCATGCAAATTCACTAGAAGGTTGGTGTGATTAGTGGCTTGGATCCTGCATGCGTTTGGGTGCTTGTTTTGCAGTTGCAGCTTGCAAGTAGCATTCCACAAATTCCATACATTGTTATTTTGAAAATCTTGCAATAATATCACAAAGAATACACTTAAACGATATTATCGCGAGAATGTGAAAATCTCAGCATAATTTTTAAATATTGCATTTTTTTTGCGATATTATCAATCAAGATGTAAAATCGAAAAATGGTAATAACCTAATGATTTTGTTATATCAATTCATGTAAAATCTCTTTGAAATTCGTGTGTGTGTGTGTGTGTGTGTGTCTGACCATCAATGTAGAGATTTAGCTTATGTGTGAGGTCTCTTTACCTTTATTTCCAGAAACTTTGGTTGAGGAGAAGTCCTGTGCTCAATGTTGGCTATTATGATTGGATCTGCTCATTTCTGGTTTTTCCTATGTAACAGGGTACTTCACTTCTTTAAATTTTACTGTGTTGATGCTTGTCCATTTCTGTGCACCCAACAATCCTGCATGCGGCTCATATAAAGATGTTTTTTTTTTCCTTTCCTATCTCAGGCTAAAAGAAAAGAATGGCCGATTGAGAAGCTGAGGAAGTTTGCGGTCCCCAAAGCTCCAAAATATATTTTCCTATCATTTGTCTAATGGGACATGCACCAATACACTCTGCCAACACTCTTATGTAACCTGTCTTGCTGCAGCAGAAAAAAATGTCCAGTGGTGTAAAATTTTGATAACCCAATAAGAGTTAATTTTTTGTTCATGGATGGTTTAGTTTGAATGATTTGTAGTTGATTTATGCTTGTTTCAAATATAGGTCTTGTCCATCAGGTGGGCCTTGCAGTGAACGTGTGAATTCAGGTTGGTTGTCATTAGCTGAAGGATAACTGGGTTTCTACCTGCCCATAATCTGTATCTGGGTAGCTAAAGCTAATGTGGTTGTCATTAGCTGAAGGATAACTGGGTTACTATCATGGTAGGCTTTTTCTGGTTTGAACTTGCTAGCTATTGTATCTTGTTTTTCATAGATTAATTTTAATGGGCATTCTTGTCTGCAGTGGGCGACACTTGAAAGGCAAGCCCTCTGGCAATAGCAGAAGCTAAGCGTTATGCCCACATCTATAGTGGTTCTGATTCTGTGATATTTTTGATACTACACAAGGATCAAAGCATGGCCACGTCTATTTTTGTTTGAAGGGAACCAGTTGGACCTGGGGACTTGGTGGTTGCATCAATTCCCCAATGAAGGTAGGTGTTTCTGCTCTTGTTATCTATTGTTTTGTATTGTCTTTCCTTTTCAACCAACCCTCTCTTTTTCTATTGCAATCTCATCTTTCTGTTTTCTTCTAGTAACTCAGGTGATGTAAGTCTACTTCGTTTATTCATGGGTATTTGGTTCTTTCTCATGACTGAGATTGATAGGCCATTTGGGCATTTGTTATAATGTTGAATGAGTCTGGAGAATTTCTGTTAGCATTTGTCGCCTGTTGGTCGAATCCCGATCAAGGTAAACGAATCGATGTTTCAATTTTACTAAAATTGTATCTTGAATTCAAGCAATTTCCATGAACACAACATTTCTCATTGTTTAAAATTCTTTTGTTATTTGTTATCATCTTGTTGGTTTACGTTTAAAATCAATTCCGTTTTGTTAGAGTTGTTTGGAGATTTCACAATGATTCCTGTCACAAACATGTGTCACAGGCCCGGGTATGTTAACAGTCCTCGTAACTGAAGAGCCAGGATCATGCACATGTGCCAATACTTGAGAAAAACTTTGATACTCTTGCAGAGGGTGATGGATGTTATGCACGCATTTATAACTTAGAAATTGCAGGCAAGTGAAATTAAACCGTCCAAATTATGTTTTCTGGTTTAAATGTATCATGAACCAAAAATCTGTGCTAATTTGATTCTGACTGTCGATTGGTTGGTACTCAATGGACAGCTTAAAACTGAAAAATATCCAATGGTTCTATTTCAACAAAAAGTGTCCACAAATCAGTTTTGGATCGTTCAAACACTTTAACTTTGGGCCTATGACTTAATGGCAGTAGGTTCCACAATCTAGACAGTTTAATTTGAGTTAATGTATACATCATGTACTGAGGGCTTGCATATTGGGTGTCATAAGCTGCTTGAGTATCATATAACTCCCTTTAATGCTTTTCACTACTACTTTTAAGGGCCTGTTGGAAGCACCATGAAAAGCAGATTGGTTGAGTTTGGCTTTATTTGACTTAAATGTATGCCACATGTACAATCTCTGAGTGCCTGCATATCAGACATCATAAGTTGCTTGAGTATTATATAAATCTCCTCAATGCTTTTCATTACTACTTTAAAGGCCTGTTAGAACTTAGAAGCACCATGAAAAACGGATTGGTTCTGTAACTTGAGTGGAACCCCTCTTCTTTGCATTTGGGTGGTGTGGAAAATGGAAAATTGCATTGCCTATTAAAAAAAAGTGAACTGTGTTATTTGGGATTTTGGTTTGTTCCTTTTTCACTTCAATTGGCAACTGGGATAAGAATGGGTTCACTTGATGTTGGATGGTGTGCATTCCACTCACTGCTTACTTTTTTTTTTTTTTTCAAAAAAGAAAGAAAGAAAGAAGCAGAATGGACATTGGCCCAAATGATCATTTTGCTTGTTTCTTCTAATCAAGGAACCCAACTCACTTGCCATTTGGAACTGTTTTGGTGAACTTTCTCCATTCAGCTCAATACAGATTGAGTTTCCAGCCTTTCCAAAAAAGAAAAAGAAAAAAAAAAAAAAAGAAGTAAAAAAATGTAGAAGATTTTTTTTTTTTGGCCTTTTCTTTTACACTTTGGTTCTACCCAAGCTACGGTGCGTGTGGATTTCTGACACCCTTATTAACTCGTAGAAACTTGAAGCCTTTTCTCAATTTTTCTTTCAATGCAGGTGCCATTCTTCAATGATGATGAAGAAACACCAAGTACGCTGAAGACAGATGCTCTTTTCATTCCTCGGGAGAATCCAAGGGCATTGGTTATTCGTCCCATGGACCAGTGGCCCACAAGATCTGGTGCAAAAAGCACTTCCCAACTGCAGTTCTCATCGCCAGAGCCACTTCCCAAAGTTGTTCACTGATAAACCAGAGGTCATAAGAGAAACAATCAAGCCCGGGTATCTTCTGGCGGCCACAATTTTTCTCAACAGCCTTCAACTTGTTCTACATGGTAACTTTTCTGGCATGGCTCTAGAACTCATAGCAGAAACAGAGCTCCAACAGATGGGATTAAGCATTTATGAAATGTATGATCTTCAGCCCTTGATATGTTCAATATACTTAAGGGTCCTATAATTCATCTGATGAAGCTTATATTTTTGTTTTTTTGTTTTTTATTTTTTTAATATTTCAGCTGATGAAGCCTGAGATATTCAAATTCATTGAAAAAATGGTTTACATGATGCCATTCATGATAAGGTATGCTATGCTGATATCTGTTCAGGTAAAAAGTTCTATGAAGAAGTTATTCTTCTATAAATTTTCATACTAAACAAAAAACGAAAAAAGAAAAAGAAATGTTGATCAATTGTCTTCTACCAGGGCATGTACTACAATGGTAAGAGATGCCATTACTATAATTTCTTTTTTTTTTTAATAAAAAAAATAGGTCTGTTTTTCTTTCATGATAGGCCAAGTGATCAAGGGATGGGATCAAGGTACCAATAAAATGAAGAAGGGTGAGAATGCCATTAGAGTAAGTATTTGTTCTTAAGTGCGTTAGCTTTAAGCTCCATGCTTGTATTTTTTGAGGTCCTTGATGCATGTTTGAATTCTTTTGTACCCTTCAGGTTTTGAATACCTAGAAAGAGTCTTATCATTAAGCTTTGTCTTTCTCATCTTTTCTATGTTAATTTTTCATTACTTATTGGTTGTCTACAACCTATCATTTGGTCTGCTTCCCTACAGAAGATCAGTTTCAACTGTATAATATTAGTTACAGTGGTAAAATCTGAATGGCAAGGACATGAATGTCAAGAGCACAACAAGTCTTTGCTTTTGGATATGTTCAAAATTATGGTATTAGCTAGAGGGATAGGATCCAAGGACTGTTGCATATAATCCTATCTTCATTTGCCTTTGCAAACATCGAATGCTCAAACATGCTCTCTAGTTGGGTGTGAACTACAGTTGACATTGGTATTCTGTGCTTATGTGATACCATGTGGTGGGTATGAGCTACAACAGAATGATCATATGCACTACTCCTCGTGGCACCATCAAGGTCAACCAGAGGTACTTGTATCATGCATGCCAATGAGGAACACCCATATGAGGTCTGGGGCATTGGTTGAGTGGGTCATGAACATGTCGCATCTCATAAATCATGCCTTTTCAACCATTAAGTGGGTGAAACTCACAATGAAAAGATGGTCAATTGGAGAGTTTTTTTTTTTTTTTTTGAAAAGCCAGTTGGAAAGAAAATCACCAATGGCCTAGATTAAATTTACAGAGGTGACCCACATGATTACTGGATCAGCCTAGATTGGGACCCACATGTTTTTTGTTTTTTAAGTTTCACATGTGCAGTTGTGGACCAATCAAGTACAACTCGTATGCGTTAAATTTGTGGCCTGGCAGATTTGGATTATGCGAGACATGACAAATTTTCTCCTTTTTGTTTTGATTTTGGCAATAGAAGCGTGCCAAGGGTGCATCTTCTAGTCCATTTTACTGCTAGCTGAAGTGACTTGGGAACACCTTATCTACTGTTTTAGCTTTATTCTCTTTTAACAGATTAATCAATGAAGGGAAATTGGTGGATGCTCTTATAATAGATAATAGGTTTTGTCATCCATCCAGTTTGAAGTAGTCAGATCACTGGATAACATTTGCTTTAATAGGCCATTAAATGGCCATCTGCATAATTCTCAGTTTATCCATCTATCACAATCTGGACAGTTTGAATTAATTTGATGCCATTTCATGGTGCCAACCTATCTACCATCATTTCTGCCAGGGTATTCAATTTTATCCACATTACAGAGTTCCCAGAAAAGGCACAAAATGGAGTCCCTTTGTTATGAAATCAGCAACTTTGCAATGAAATTCTACTGTAGAAATCTGACAACTTTACAGACAAGTGTGATCATAAGCGCAATCGGATCGCGCTACAACAGCTACTGCTCAAACATTGGTAGAACATTTCTCATTGATGCAAATGCAACGCAGAGTAAGGCTTATGAGGTTCTCCTCAAGGCCCATGAGGCAGCGATAGGTGCATTGAAGGCTGGGAATAAGGTCGGTCTTTGTTTACCAGCCAGTCTTGGTGGTAGAGAGGGATGCTCCTGAATTTGCCTCTCATCTTACAAAGTCAGCAGGAACGGGAATTGGTCTCGAGTTCCGTGAGTCATGATTGAGTTTAAATGTCAGGAACGATCGGGTGTTGAAGCCTGGAATGGTTTTTAATGTATCTCTTGGGTTCCAGAACTTGCAATCAGAAACCAACAATCCAAAGACTAAGATGTTCTCGTTGTTGCTTGCAGACACCATTATTGTCAATGAAAAAGCTGCAGAAGTTGTGACTTCAATCAGCTCCAAGTTAGTTAAGGAACACGCTATGAAATCCCCAAAAACATCCTGATGCTTTTCCCATATACACGCCTAATGGAACATGCTATGCATAGCTAATATTTCTTCTTTAGAAGTTCACATTTGCTAGAACATTTCCCAAATTAGTTTATCAATAGATCTAATTAAAAGCTTGTGAAACTAATTAGAATGCCAATCAATCTCATCTCTTTATAGGGTTCTCATCATTGATAGATACTTTGCTACTGCACATGTTACCTTTGTAGATATTGATTGATCTCTAACTGGTTTTGGGCCTAAACCCGAACCCATTATCAAATCCCAAAACTTATAACCTAAACCGAAACCAAAACCCGAACCCATTCTCAAATCCCAAAACTTATAACCTAAACCGAAACCAAAACCTATAACCCATTCTCAAATCCCAAAATTTAAGTCATTTGGTGTTTGTTAGCTACTCAGTTGACACAAATTCAGAACCAAGCCCAAACCATGCCAGTCACCCCATGCATGTATATAGGCTCAAAGCCTACAGTCAGACCCAATCCAAGCATGAACCCAACCGGCCCAAACTAGAGAACAATCCAGTTAGCCCAAATTCAATGGAGACCACTTGAATCAACCGTCCCAACTAACAAACAAAACAATATAACCTAAAGTTCCAAGGCATGTTTTGTATATGTCTTATCTTTGTGGATGGAGGAAATGGAGATACAACAGATGACCATTACCATCGTTACATGGTAAACATCTCCCTTCCTTTTCTATATGAGGATTTCTTCATCAATTAAACTCTAGATGTATTTTTCGATGTAGGAAGACATAGAGTTTAATGCATTCTCTTGGTATAAATGCTTACCATTTCTCGATTACTTGGGCAAGAATATTACCTCGTGAGTAAGAAAATTTTCACTTCATACTAGTATTAGATTTTTTTAGAACATGTTATTAATTTTCTTAAACAATCACAGGTGGAAGAACCAGGGAAGTCAATCCCACTGGAATCATGTTCTATAAAAAGCTTATAGATGCTCTTATACTCAGAGGTATTGTTACTCAAAAGGCTTCACAATCATGCACATGGTAAAGTTTTTAACTATTTATTTTATCTTTGAAATGGTTATTTTTTCACTCAGATGTACTCAAATTTTAGCTCTTTATTTATATTTTCAGATACACAATTTTCTAGTTGTTGCTTCTGTGTTACAAATTGGCATTCAGCTTTTACATCCAAGTAAATTTTTGTTTTATTAGTGTTGTTTATTAATCTGTCCTGCTAGTGCAGATAAAACCTTTGGTGAAGCCAACCAAAGACATAATGAAAGTTTGTCGCATTAAATATGCTTGGCATGAGTTTTTTCTTGAGGGTACTCATCTTCCTCTTGGTCCATGATATCCTGGCTTTTTGTCATTTCATTCATATAATTTTTTTGTTCTGTCAATGCAGCTAGGTACGACATTGGTGCAGTTATCTTGCTTTGGGCACCTGTAGTCTTGGTATGTCTCATTGTCCTTCAATAATTTAATATATTGAGATTTATTTCCCATCATCATTTACATTTTTCTTCTTAATCGATACTTGGAAGTTAATATAATCATTTACTCTGTTTTACAATCTTTAAAATCTTTATATGTAAATCTGTGCCCATATGCATTATCGAAGAAACTAAAAAACTTACTCATTCTCAGATTGCATTGTGGAATATGCATTCATTATTCAAAGAAAGGGCGACATTCCAAGCACTCACACTTTCTCTCCTTGCTAGCTAAATTGGTGAGACTTCTTTCCTTCATACTATATGATTCATTAATGAAGTGGCCTGGCCATTTGGACAGGCCCATGTTTATATATTATCTCGAAATTGATGAAGTAGATTCGGATGTGCGTCGGAGCTATCTGGATGTTGAGCGGGGGTCCCTGGAAGGTGGGAACCGCTGTTATGACCATGATGAAGCTGTCCATTTCCTATGGACAACATTGGAGGAGCCTGGCCATTTGGACAAGCTGTGTTTATGTATTTGCTCGAAATTAATGGAGCAGACCCGGATGTGCGTCGGAGCTATCCGGATGAGCGGGGGTCCCTGGAAGGTGAGAACCACTGTTATGACCATGATGAAGCTGTCCATTTCCTATGGACAGCATTGGAGGGGCCTGGCCATTTGGACATGCCGTGTTTATGTATTTGTTCAAAATTAATGGAGCAAACCCGGAGGTGCGTCGGAGCTATCCGGATGAGCGGGAGTCCCTGGAAGGTGGGAACCGCTGTTATGACCATGATGAAGCCGTCCATTTCCTATGGACAGCATTGGAAGGGCCTGGCCATTTGGATAGGCCATTTTTATATCTGTATTTACAGGGACCACACCCTTAACCTAAACCTAAACTTGAAAACCCAAACCTAAACCCGATCCCAAACCCGAACCCAATTTCCTAAACCTAAACCTTAAACTATTCTCAATTCCCTAAATCTATAACCTAAACCTAAACCAAAACCTATAACCTTAACTTAAACCAAAACCTATAACCTAAACCTTAACCTAAATGTATTCTCAAATCCCTAAACCTAAACCTACACCTAATCCTAATCTCAACTCCCTAACCTAAACCGGATCCTAAACTTGAAAACCCAAACATGAAGCCGATCCCGAACCCGAACCCGATTTCCTAAACCTAAACCTTAAACTATTTTCAATTCCCTAAATCTATAACCTAAACCTAAACCAAAACCAAAACCTATAACCTTAACTTAAACCAAAACCTATAACCTAAACCTTAACCTAAATGTATTCTCAAATCCCTAAACCTAAACCTACACCTAATCCTAATCTCAACTCCCTAACCTAAACCGGATCCTAAACTTGAAAACCCAAACCTAAAGCCGATCCCGAACCCGAACCCGATTTCCTAAACCTAAACCTTAAACTATTCTCATTCCCTAAATCTATAACCTAAACCTAAACCAAAACCTATAACCTTAACTTAAACCAAAACCTATAACCTAAACCTTAACCTAAATGTATTCTCAAATCCCTAAACCTAAACCTACACCTAATCCTAATCTCAACTCCCTAACCTAAACCGGATCCTAAACTTGAAAACCCAAACTCGAAGCCGATCCCGAACCCGAACCCGATTTCCTAAACCTAAACCTTAAACTATTCTCAATTCCCTAAATCTATAACCTAAACCTAAACCAAAACCTATAACCTTAACTTAAACCAAAACCTATAACCTAAACCTTAACCTAAATGTATTCTCAAATCCCTAAACCTAAACCTACACCTAATCCTAATCTCAACTCCCTAACCTAAACCGGATCCTAAACTTGAAAGCCCAAACTCGAAGCCGATCCCGAACCCGAACCCGATTTCCTAAACCTAAACCTTAAACTATTCTCAATTCCCTAAATCTATAACCTAAACCTAAACCAAAACCTACAACCTTAACTTAAACCAAAACCTATAACCTAAACCTTAACCTAAATGTATTCTCAAATCCCTAAACCTAAACCTACCCCTAATCCTAATCTCAACTCCCTAACCTAAACCGGATCCTAAACTTGAAAACGCAAACCTAAAGCCGATCCCGAACCCGAACCCGATTTCTAAACCTAAACCTTAAACTATTCTCAATTCCCTAAATCTATAACCTAAACCTAAACCAAAACCTATAACCTTAACTTAAACCAAAACCTATAACCTAAACCTTAACCTAAATGTATTCTCAAATCCCTAATCCTAAACCTACACCTAATCCTAATCTCAACTCCCTAACCTAAACCGGATCCTAAACTTGAAAACCCAAACCTAAAGCCGATCCCGAACCCGAACCCGATTTCCTAAACCTAAACCTTAAACTATTCTCAATTCCCTAAATCTATAACCTAAACCTAAACCAAAACCTATAACCTTAACTTAAACCAAAACCTATAACCTAAACCTTAACCTAAATGTATTCACAAATCACTAAACCTAAACCTACACCTAATCCTAATCTCAACTCCCTAACCTAAACCGGATCCTAAACTTGAAAACCCAAACCTAAAGCCGATCCCGAACCCGAACCCGATTTCTAAACCTAAACCTTAAACTATTCTCATTCCCTAAATCTATAACCTAAACCTAAACCAAAACCTATAACCTTAACTTAAACCAAAACCTATAATCTAAACCTTAACCTAAATGTATTCTCAAATCCCTAAACCTAAGCTTCACACCTAATCCTAATCTTAACTCCCTAACCTAAACCGGATCCTAAACTTGAAAACCCAAACCTAAAGCCGATCCCAGAACCCGAACCCGATTTCCTAAACCTAAACCTTAAACTATTCTCACCCCTAAATCTATAACCTAAACCAAAACCAAAACCTATAACCTTAACTTAAACCAAAACCTATAACCTAAACCTTAACCTAAATGTATTCTCAAATCCCTAAACCTAAACCTACACCTAATCCTAATCTCAACTCCCTAACCTAAACCGGATCCTAAACTTGAAAACCCAAACACAAGCCGATCCCGAACCGTAACCACGATTTCCTAAACCTAAACCTTAAACTATTCTCAATTCCCTAAATCTATAACCTAAACCTAAAACTTAAACCTAAACCTAGACCAAAACCTATAACCTTAACCTAAACCAAAACCTTTAACCTAAACCTTAACCTAAATGTATTCTCAAATCCCTAAACCTAAACCTACACCTAATCCTAATCTCAACTCCCTAACCTAGACCTAAACCTAAACTTGAAAACCTAAACCTAAACCCGATCCCGAACCCGAATCCGATTTCCTAAACCTAAACCTTAACCTTCTCAATTCCCTAAACCTTAACCTAAATGTATTATCAAATCCCTAAATCTAAACCTACATCTAATCCTAATCTCAACTCTCTAACCTAAACCTAAACCTAAACTTGAAAACCCAAACCTAAACCCGATCTTGAACACGAACCTGATTTCCTTAACCTATTCTCAATTCCCTAAACCTTAACGTAAATGTATTCTCAAATTCCTAAACCTAAACCCACACCTAATCCTAATCTCAACTCCCTAACCTAAACCTAAACCTAAACTAGAAAACCCAAACCTAAACCCGATCCCGAAACCGAACCCGATTTCCTAAACCTATATACTAAACCTTAACCTATAACTTATAACCTAAACTTATAACCGATAACCTAACCTATGGATTTTGCTATAGTTTAGAAGATTTGTAGGTACATTTTTATTTCTTTATATATAATTGTTTTTTTCCAATTTTTTTTTTTTTTTTTTTTTTATCTTTCTTCCTTTTGAGATGTGTACAAAGGCATGTTTGTTTGATTGTGTCTACAATTGTTGTTTTATACAGGCTGACAAGCTAAAGAAGTTAGTGGATGATGAAATTCATTTTCTCAAGGGAAGGGTTTTGAAACTTGAAAGTGATATTGTGTCGAAGTCTACAGAAGTTACTTATGCAGTTTCAAGGAAAGAAGAAGCTGTATCTTCTATGTTTGCTGAACTTGACCATCTGAAGAAAGAAAATTTTGTAAAAGCGCGAGCATTATTTAATGCATGAGGGCACGCCTTAGTTGTAATTCTTATGATAGGTTGAGCAAAGTGAAGTATTATTTATTTAGAAATGTGAATGTAGGATGCATTATAGATTTGATTGCTATTGTAACAAATGCATCATTTTTTTTTCTTTGATTGCATTAAGCTTAGATAAGTTACCAATCATAGCAGGTTCTTACAATGAAAACAGGGAAAATAGCTACGAAATATTATCCGTAGCGGTAGCAATTACTATCTATAGCTACGGATATAATTCGTAGCTATTGGTATCTATAGCTACGGACTATATCCGTAGCTATTGGTATGTAGTGCTGCATATATCATAAATATTGGTATCTATTGCTACGGATTATATCCGTAGCTATTTCTGTATATAGTTACGGATAGAATCCGTAGCTATTTCTGTCTATAGCTACGGAGAATATCCGTAGCGAATTGTGTGTATTGTGACGGACAAAATCCGTAGCTAATTTTATCTATTGCTACGGATAATATCCGTAGCTAAATGTAACTATTGCTACGGATAAAATCCGTAGCTAATTATATCTATTGCTACGGATATTGTCCGTAGCTAGACCTTTAGCTACCCCACCAATTGCGATGGACCAGATCCGTAGCAAAAGGACTTTTGCTACGGATCTAGTCCGTAGCCTTTGCTCGTTTTTCTTGTAGTGAAAAGACTAAGACGTAGTTACATTGACTACGTCCATGATCTATTGGTAGATGAAATGATATGACAAGGGAGTTCATAAAGAAATTCTTCCCATATCATAAAACAAACACCATCAAAAAGTCGATCATGAACTTCGCCCAAAGGAAAGATGAAATATTCTTCCAATGTTGGGAGCGGTTCAAGGATCTTGTCATTTCATGCCCACAACACGGTTTTGAAATGTGGCGTACAACAAATTTCTTTGATAAGGACTAACATCTTCTATGAGCCAATTATTCGAGACAATGTACAATGGGGAATTCTTGATCAAAGATGTTGATGAAGTGTGGGACTACTTTGATAAACTTGCTGAAACCGCACAATCATGGGACATCTCCCCAAGAACGAGCATCACGTCTAAGCCTACTCAATCAAAGGAGAGACGTGGAATATATCTTTTGAAAGAGGAAGATGATATCAATGCTAAAGTGGCTAGTCTCATAAGGAAACTTGAGGCCATGGAACTTAGGAAGGATAAGGATAAGGAAGTTGTCTGTGGTATTTGTGATTGTAATATTCATACAACTGAAAATTGCCCATGTCACGTCCCAAACTCGGAAACTGGGCTCACAAAATTTCCAATCGTCGAATCCAGCGTTGACAGCCTCCGTAGCATCCCATTCTCGGCTCCTGACACCCATATGCCAGATTCTGATCCTGGGGTCCTACAAGGATGATTTTTAATGTGAATTTTTTTGAGCGGTTAATCTGTTTAGGCGGTTACACATTTTGTACATGGTATTAACAAATATCGAAGAGACAAACTTGTTCAACATGCCACACATAATATGGTGCATTAGCTCAACAGTAATGAAAGAAACAATAGCAAACTCTAACAACTCTTGTATGCATCCAAAAAAGTGTAAGTTATATGTATAAGTAAACCACAGCTCGTAAGTCTACTGCGTGCCGGAAGTAAAATACATCTTACCAGGGCGCTCTCGTAAAGACATCCAAAACAACCATAGGCATGTTATCATAGGTGAGTAGGTTATCAATCAATCATGTCTATAACTACACAGTTATCATGAACATGACATCAGTAATAGGCATGTCACTCAACAAGCAACCATGAATCATTAAAATATCCAATCATCATAAACATGATAGTTAAATTCTATTTTCTACTATATGACATACGATGAAAGGGCAATGGTAGAGCTAAAGTGTGTAGTTGGGATGATAGTACATGGTATCGCAAGCTGTAGGGTTCATCACAAGGGACTTTTATCCAAACTAGTCCCATACCTAAATTTGGATAGCTAGACTCAATGTGGTAAACTCCTAATCTCAGGTTGGTCGTGTACCCAACTGAAATCATGGCCATTGCGAAGGTACACATAATGATTTAGTTGCGCGCCACCAGCCTAAGTGGATAGTGAATGAATGAATGAGTCAGAAGTTGAGTACGCAACTCCTACTCAGTAAGTCCACATATAACTACCACAATGCTTCCGTTGTGTGACAAGGTTCCGCCCCACTGTATGCACAGTAGCCTACCAACCACTGGTAGTTCACCCAGGCCCTTAGGCCCCGCCCACATCAACATTTGCTCATATGTGCCTGCCCACGTGTGCAAGAGTGATGGGGCGTCACAATATCAGTATTGTACATATCTGGGATATCACCAGGGTCTAATACAATGCTGTCAATCATACTAAGGCTATGCGGTGCAAGGCTTACATGGCCGATGTCATATGCATGCATGCCAGTCCTCATTAAGATCCACATATCAGTACAGTTCATCTCTGGAATATCATCGGGGTCTAGTACACTCAACACCAGCTTGCCACCCCATCTAAGTACACAACTCGATAAGTGGAAGAGACGTCACTATCTGCTTGCCAATATTGGGCCCGGCTTGTTGATAGCGGACCCATTCCTCAAGTTGGGTCAGACTCAGCCTAGTCATTGGCCCCTTACTCGGGCAGGTAAGGCTACGCCCCCTTCTAACTGACCACGACAGAATGAGAGATGTGATTAACTGGTATTCGGCCCTCATGCGCTTATACATCCACTCGATCTAGACATTAAGCATCCTCTAGTACCATAGGGGTTTCGGGACTTTCACCTTAGGACATCTATGGTGCCCCTGTGCTAGAATAAGTATTTTCGGTATCCAATCCTGACATCCACGATATGCCTGTGGAGGCCACGACCTTAATATCACTAAGGCGTACAGTAATCATCACACAAATGTGAGATGCATGAGTCACACTATCCGGTCATGCAGCAATCCTGCGCGTACCACCCGCTCGTGTGGGGCAACTCCATCTCTTAGGGAGTCTAAAAAATAACCAGCTCAATGAAACATGTTATGATCAATCACTCTTCATAACAAGCATGCAAATGATGCGTACGAGCATGTATCTGATGCTATATTAAGCATATTATCAGTGTGTCCTTCTAGCTAGGTACACTAGCATGACTATCAGATATAAACAATAATCGGCATAAACACAAGAATAGCCAATGTGACGTGAGGGTTCATATATTTAAGTGTCTTCAATAGCACACTGAAGCCCTATACCTCTTGTAAATACTTAACAAATGGTCACCAGGGCTCTTATAACACGCACATGTATAAGGTGCATAGGTTATAGTGGTACAAAAGTTCTAACATGTGTCATCATTATCATAGACATCATTCAACATCAAATTTATCCTCATAACATGTATCATGCAATCATGTACTTAGAATACATAGAATATTGGGATTCACATGCATCGTCAATATCATGGCCATTATCCAATATCGTCCTTATACATGCCCTGGGCATTAGTTGTCTATCATGCATAAGGTTATTCTTACGTTCACCAACATCATATATTTATCATTATCCATATATCAAGCAAAATATAGTTATCTTGTCCACAATATCATCACGACAATCAATATGTGCATTATTATCACTCGGATATCAAGCATAGTAGTCAACTAGCATGTTGTGTCATCATGCATCTATATATATATATATATATATATATATATATAATATCATCATCATTACCATGAGGATCATTTTCACTTCGTGATTAACATAAGAAATGTAATAAGTAACATAAATAATTACTCATCCATCATTAATGTATATGCCATAATTCACCATCCATTAAATCATATCTATCATTTCAACTAACAACTCATAATCATCATTATCATGTTACCATACATGTATCATCATCTCACCCATCACTAGATACGTCCTACCAAGTGTGACTTCTACACTGGACTTGAACTACATGCAAGGCATGGGGTCATATAGGTCAAGTGTGAGTCATACTTGGTGAATCAATAAGCCAACCCAAGGGCATAAATGTCCAACTACAACGCTTTTAATGATGTGGATCTAGTTCCACAACTAAGTGGACCCCACATGTAAGGCCCGTATCATAGTCTGTACCGTTTCTTAGACTTCAGCAATTCTCCCTGTCGAATTTCGGCAACCTGTGGTCTGTAGTTGGCATTCACACCCGACCTAAAGTCGCTTCCCCTAGATCTATTAGTGTGGCTCAATGATGCGACCCACCATGATGTGTAGGTTATCCAGGCCATTCTTTGGCTAGACTGCTGGTAGGCCCAGTTGTGATGAGTAGGCCCACTTGCTGCATGTGCAAGGCCCACATGTGAGACCATGACTTAAAATTAGATTGAGAAAATTATCCTAACTATTTGAGTAGAGAATGCTACGGCAATAATAAATCCATATGTAGAATGGGAATACTATTAAGCATGTGACGCGCCCCAGGTCTTATCCAAGCTGGAAAAGAGGTTTGCAGATTTCTTCTGGGGTTGGACTGAGGGCAAGAGTAAATGTCACTGGAAAAGTTGGAAGTCTATAGCAATTCCTAAGGAGGAAGGGGGTTTGGATATTAGAAGATTGAAAGACACGATGAACGCATTTAGGCTAAAAATGGCTTGGGCTATCATATATGCGCCGATCAAAAATCTTTGGTGTTCTTTTATGTTAGCAAAATATGCCCAGGACTTAACTGCGTCATGTATTTCTAGCCCTGCTTCATATGCCTCCCCTCTGTGGAAGAGGGTTCATGAGCTGCTTCCCTTGGTAGATAATTGTGTGCAATGGAACCTAGGTGATGGTGAGTGTCGATTCTGGTATGACAATTGGTCGAGTCTTGGCTAATTACTCAGCCTGGCAACTGTCCCTCTTCCTACGGCCTTGCTCTAGCTAAAAGTTGCGAAAGTGTTGGGCGAGGCTGCGCCTCTTCCGCATTCGGCGGCCTTTCTTTATCTCCCTCAATGGATGATAGACCACTTCTTCCGGCATGGTTTCTGCCTAATGTAGGTGTCTAACACTCCATTCTGGCCATTTTCCGCCTCGGGAGAGTTCTCCATCGCGTCTGCTTAGGAGAAACGCATATCACCCCTTCCGCGCAGGAGCTGGGCTAGAGGTATCTGGCATGGCAAGCTTCCTCCGTGGATCTCCTTGTTTACTTGGAGAGTGTTAATGAAGGCGACGGCAGTTGATGATGCAGTGCAAGCTCACGGCATCTCTCTAGCATCAAAGTGCATTTGTTGCAAGGGAGATGTCGCACAAGGCCATTCCTCCGAATCGATTTCTTACCTATTTCTTAGCAGCCAAATTGCTGGAGATGCTTGGAATTTTTTTGGCAACCTCTTTGGCATCCATGTTCTCCACACGACGTCAGTTGCATCTAGGTTGGCCCAATAGTGGGGGGCAGTGGTGACCAACACATCTCGCTCGATTTTGCATAAGGTGGCTCCCTGCATCATTATGTGAAGTATTTGAAAATGTAGGAATGCAGTTATTTTTTACAATAAGGTTGCGTCGGCTGCAGACATTATTGCTAGGAGCAAGTGGTGGCTGTTGGTTATGCGGGATGGGCTGACTAAAAGAAATGTGGATGACGGCCGTCGCTCAACATTCAATGGGTTCGCCTTCCTGGTTTGGAGTAGGGTCTATCTAATGGCGGTCAGGCTGACGGTCGTTGGTTCCCCTCTCCCAATTTCCCTATGGTGGTTAGATGGGTTAAACCCCCTTCTGGTTGAGTTAAGCTTAATGTTGACGAGTCGGCAATGGGCAACCTGGGCAACTCAGGTGGAGGCGGGATTTCTAGGGACGACAGAGGAGAGTTTTTGATTACTTTCACTTCGGCCTATGGGATTGGATCGAACGTCAGTGCGGAGCTGAAGGCTATCCATGATGGGATGGAGAAATGTCTAGCGTATGGCTTGTTGAGGGTGGAAGTAGAGTCCGATTCTTAGCTCGTGGTTAACTTCCTCAATGGGTTCCTCAGCCCTGGTTGGAAATGGGGGTATTGGCTTGCTAGGACCATCCAGCTCAGGCATAGGGGGCAGTTCCTTTTTCGCCACATCTTCTGAGAAGGTAATGAGGTGGCGGACGCCATGGCTAGGCTGGGAAATAGGGAGCAATCATCCATGGAGATGAGTAGCCTGGCAGACCTTCCAGATCGTGTCAGGGGTCTTCTGTTTCTTGACAAGGTGGGCCTTGGTTTGATTAGGAATAGAGCTAGGGGGGCAAGGAGTTGATGTTCCCTCCCCTGTTATTTGTCTGTCTTCCTTTCCTTTTTGGTTTTTTGCAAAGTTTGCTAGGCTCATGATAGGCTGCCCCAAGGGGTTGCCCAAATGTAATTGGCTCCTTTTGGATATATGAATAGATTCGATGTTTGAAAAAAAAAAAAAAAAAAAAATCCATATGTAGAATTGATCATGAACTCTAGCCCATAAATAAGTTGAATCCAATCATTAGGTGGGCCCAAGTCATGAGGACAGAAGACTTAGAATATTGGCAATGGCAGTGGCACATATTCAATATACATGTGTGGATCACATGATAAGTGGAGCAGCCTAGCTTTTACAGAGAATGTGGTTGTTAAGAGCCACACACTAAATGGATCATATCTTAAGCATTAAAGCAAAGTGGTACGTGCAATTCAGAAGCAATGCCACTATCTTTATTATATTAACTGTATATTTGAAGATATTAATGAGAACCATTGATGCCATTCTTTATATAATGGTCCATCTTCAATGTAGCCCACTTGATGCCCAGTTCAAATTTTTATTTAAAAATTTAAATTAAAAGAAAAAAAACATCAAACTCTATATTTCAATGATCTGATGAAATAAGAATGAAGAGCTTCTTGCACAATAACCATACATCATGGGACACACAATACAAATCAATGGCCACAAAAGCTCAACCATGAATATCACCTGGAATAGAAAAGACAAGTGGATACCAGTCATCAGGCAGGCCAGACCATTAAAAATCAATGGGCCGATGGCATAGAAAGGTCAGGTTGATCCACCATCTGTGTAGAAAAGCCAGGTTGGTCCAGTCATTAGGTGGGCCATACCATTAAAATTGATAGTTGGCCGACGGTTGAATCAATGTATGGGGGAGCCCACCTAACGGCCGGATCAGCCTAAATTTCGGGACAAACTATCTTCATGGCGGGGCCCACTTTCTGCATCGTTGAGGCAACTTACACATGCGACATGTTGTCAGGAAAAAAAAAAGGTGTGGGCCCTACTTTTGCATAGGTCAGACAGCTTAAATGCGTGACGTACACAAAAGATCGGGCTACATGCTAAGTTACGTTCTCATTTTTGTAGGGAAGCCTGTGTCGAGTGACGACCATGGCATAAGATTTTATTCAAATTCTCAGCTCACAGACGACAGAAAGAGACGGAGAAAAATCATATGATGTCGCCCCGAAATTGGCAGCAGGAGAACGTTGGTATCGTACATTTCCCGCCCCACACTTGAAATATTGAAAAAGAATCTCATGCAACACCCGTTTTATACACTCAAGCTCTTTGGGGCCACCATGTTTCTTATGTGAAATCCACTCCATTCATCAAGTGTGTTTCTCTATTCTAAGTCATGAGGCCAAAGATGATAATCTAGATTTGCAACTACGGTGGGCCACATTGCATGGAACAATGAGGATGGGATTCTAACCATAGGTTAGTATGGGGGCACTATTGTACACATCTTTCATCAAAATCGTTCATCAGGGCCCAATGAACATGATATCTGCAAGGCTGGGCTTGGGATTTGAATCAAATTCTGTCCTCCTAGGATCATCATGCACATATTGTAGTTCTTCCAGCTCCTCCTGTTCACTTTCGAGTGGAATCAATGTTGAATTAATGTACTTGAAGAGAGATACGTTTGTATTTGTTCCAATACATGTACCTTTTGGAATATATGTATTTGTTGCAATACATGCATGCATTCATGCTTAGAATTTTGTGAATAGGTTCATGTCTCTTTCTTGAAGAGTCACATGTCCCTTAGTTTTTTATGCATCTATTAAATAGATTTTATTTGTTGAATGTATCCAAAAGCCTATAAATATGTGTATAGATTTCATTTTCAAGTATGAAGAATCAATACAACAAAAATCAGTATTCTCTCATTCCCTTCTAAGTTATTTTTTCCAAGTAAAAAGACTACAATAGCCTACAAAGTGGTATCAAAGCTCCAAGTTTCGGGTCTTGACTATGTGTTAGAAACTTCTAAAGAAGTAGAATTGATGGCAACGAATGGTGCAATGATTAGAGGGGAGAACTTTGATCATTGGAGCATCAAAATGAAGACCTTGCTCTAATCTAAGGGCTATGGGAGATTGTTGAAACCGGTTATCCAACTACAACCAATCTCACATCTCTCTCAGCCATACAACAAGAACAACTGAATGAGAATAAGAAGAAAGATGCGAAGGCCCTCTTCTTCATCCAATAAAGTGTCTCTGATTCTCTCTTCTCTAGAATCATTCCATCTCAAACTGCAAATCAAGCTTGGGATACTTTACAACATGAGTTCAAAGATACGTCTAAAGTAATTGCCATCAAGTTATAAACTCTACAGAGGGAGTATGAAAATCTGAAAATAAAATACTAGAAAAAGATGAAAACTTATCTTTCATGAGTGATTGAAGTAGTGAATCAGATTAGGATCTATGGAGATTCCATTTCTGATAAAAAGGTGGTTCAGAAGCTTTTAATAAGCCTCTCTACAAAATATGATGCTATTGTTGCTGCAATAAAGGAATCTAAGGACCTTTCATCCTTATCATTGGTTGAGTTGATGGGATCTTTAGAATCACATGAGTAAAGATTGTTGAGGCGTGAAGAAAAATCACTTGAAAGTGCGTTTCAAACAAAACTTTCAATTGGTTCACAAAGTTCTTCCAAGAAGACACAAGCTAGTCTCGGAAGGAATCAAGGAAATTACAAGAAAGGTGGAAAATCGATGCAAGGGAAATGACAAAATCGAAACGAAGGTAAAAATTCAAATCTTACCTACGACTTTTGCAAAAAGTCTGGCCATATTGAAAGTGAGTGTTCGAATCAAGGCAAACCTCAGTGTTTTCACTGTAGAAAGTTTGGACACGTAAAGAAGGATTGTCGTTTCAAGGACAATCAACATGCTGCAAACTTCTCTAAAGAAAAGTTTGAAGAAAACATATTTTTTGTATGTCAGTACTCACTCATTCAAACTGAAGACATAGTACTTGGACAGTGGATGCAGCAATCATATGACAGGTGATGATCAAATATTCACAAATATCAACTCATCTGTCAAATCTCAAGTCCATATGGGAAATGGTGCTATTGTGGAAGCAAATGGAAAGGGGACAATTGCCATTGAAACCAAGAAAGGGGTCAAGTATATAAAAGATATTTTACTCGTTCCTCACTTGGATCAAAACTTGCTGAGTGTTGGACAACTTGTTCAAAATGGAAACTCTATATTCTTCAAAATTGATTCTTGCATTATCTATGACAAAAATGGTACAAATCAAGTAATCGCTAAGGTGAATATGGAGAAAAATCATAATTTTCCTATTAAGTTGCGATATTCAATCGATTGTGCATGGAAAGTCGAGACACTTGATAAATCTTGACTTTGGCACAAAAGACTTGGGCATTTGAGCTTTCATGGGTTGAAGTTGATGTATCAGAATAATCTGGTAGATGGTTTACCGTCTGTCGAAATTAAAAATGACATTTGCTCGGGTTGTGCATTGGGAAAGAATCATCGTGCACCTTTCTCAAGAAGCATGTGGAGAGCAAAGGCGCCCTTGGAATTGATCCACACTGATATTTATGGAAAAATGCAAACTCCATCACTTAGTGGAAGCTTGTATTTTATCATCTTTGTTGATGATTATATAAGAATGATGTGGGTGTACTTCATAACGCAAAAGTCGGAAGCTCTTTCGATCTTCAAGGGATTCAAATCACAAGTTGAGAGACAAAGTGGTCTCAAAATCAAGATGCTGAGAAGTGATCTTGGTGGCGAGTATATCTCTAAGGAATTTGAGACATATTGTGAAGAAGAAGGGATTGAGAGGCAACTGAGTCTTGCTTACACACCTCAGCAAAACGGTGTTGCAAAACAGAATAATAGAATAATTGTCAAAATGGCTCGTTCTATGTTGAAAGAGAAAGGCATCCCAAATACTTTTTGGGTTGAAGCTGTGTCTACAGCTGTTTACTTGCTTAATCGGAGTCCTACAAAAGTTGTGGATGGCAAAACACCGATTGAAGCATGGTCAGGTCACAAACCTTCTGTAAAACATCTCAAAATTTTTTATTGCATTTGTTATATTCATATTCCATCTCAAAAGCGTCAAAAACTCGATGAAAAGTCTGAAATTTGCATTTTCATTGGTTATAGTACTTCGTCGAAAGGTTATCGAGTATATAACCTTGAGATGGGGAAGCTAATGATTAGTCGAGATGTTTTGTTCACTGAAAGTACAGGATGGGATTGGAAAAATAAAAATATATAAGAACGGGCCATTCTTATACAACAAGATGAGCAGAAAAGCACTCAAGATGTGGAAGAAGAAACATAAGCAGAAAATTATGAAGAAGATTATGGACCCGCAACTCCATTCTCTTCACCAGAAGCTACTCCATCTACATCATCAAGTTCTCCCTCAACAACTTTGAGTATTTCATCTGAATCGCCCCTGAAAAAAATGAAGAATCTGAGAGACATCTAAGAGCGTTGCAATTTTTCGGTTGTAGAATTGGAAAGCTTTGAAGTTGTAACTCGAGAAGACAATTAGGTGAAAGCTATGGAAGAGGAAATTAGCATGATCGAGAAGAACTCTACTTGGGAGTTAATTGATCATCCAAGCGGCAAAGATGTTGTTGGAGTAAAATGGGTGTACAAGTCTAAACTCAATTCAGATGTCTCAATCCAAAAATATAAGGCAAGGCTCATTGCAAAAGGTTTTACACAACAACCAGGCATCGATTTTAATGAAACCTTTGCACCAGTTGCTCGCTTGGAGACTATACGAACCCTCATTGCACTTGCAGCTCAAAGAAAGTGGTCCATTTTTCAGCCTGATGTCAAATCAGCCTTCTTGAATGGTGTCCTCAATGAAGAAATTTATGTTGCTCAACCACAAGGATTTGTGGTGGAGGGCAAAGAAGATAAAGTCTATCAGTTGAAGAAAGCATTGTATGGACTAAAGCAAGCGCCACGTGCTAGTATAGCCAAATCGATGGTTATTTTGCCAAGAATCAGTTTCATCAGAGCAAGTGTGAGCCTACCTTATATGTCAAGACTGAAAGTACATCTATTCTCATCATATCATTGTATATTGACGATTTGATACTCATGGGAAATGATCATAGTATGCTCCATCAATTCAAATTTGATATGATGAAGACATATGAGATGAATGATCTTGGCATGATACATTATTTTTTGGGAATAGAAGTTTCTCAAGACGAAAAGGAATCTTCATTTCTCAAAAAAGGTATGTTGAATCTAGTCTTGCAAAATTCAGCATGGAAGGATGCAATCCAGTTACTACTCGTCTTGTAGTAAACGAGAATTTGATAAAAGACGATGGTTAAAAAAAGGTGGATGAATCATTATCCAGAAGTATCGTTGGAAGCCTCTTGTATCTTACTACTACTAGGCATAATATTATGTTTGCTGCAAGTTTACTCTCGAGATTCATGAATTGTCCAAAGAAAACACACTTAGGAGTTGCGAAAGGGTGTTACGATACATCCAAGGATCATTGGATTATGGAATCACGTATACTCCTATTCCACACTCAAAATTGGTAGGATATACAGATAATGATTGGGCAGGATCCATAGATGATATGAAAAGCACATCGGCATACACTTTCTCTCTTGGATCCGCGATATTTTCTTGGGCGTCAAAGAAAAAAAGTACCATTGCTCAATCTACAGCAGAAGCAGAGTATGTGGCGGCATCTCTTGCAGTTTCTCAAGCAATATGGTTACGAAGAATTCTTGAAGATATTGGCGAAAAGCAAAATGAAGGAACTACTATATATTACGACAACATGTCAACCATTTCAATTGCAAAAAATCTAGTATATCATAACAAGACGAAGCATATTGCGATCAAGCATCACTTCATTCACGAAGTTATTGAGAGTCGCGAGATCAAGTTGAAGCATTGCAAGAAGAAAGAACAAATGGCTAACATGTTCACCAAGACACTCCCTAAAGAAAGTTTTTGTCATCTTTGAGAGATGGTGGGAGTAATTCAGAAAGCGCATTAAGGGGGAGTGTTGAATTAATGCACTTGAAGAGAGATACGTGTATTTGTTCCAATACATGTACCTTTTGGAATACATGTATTTGTTGCAATACATGCATGTATTCATGCTTAGAATTTTATGAATAGGTTCTTGTCTCTTTGTTGAAGAGTCTCATGTTCCTTAGTTTTTTATGCATCTATTAAATAGCTTTTATTTGTTGAATGTATCCAAAAGCCTATAAATATGTGTATGGATTTCATTTTCAAGTATAAAGAAGCAATACAACAAAAATCAGTATTCTCTTATTCCCTTCTAAGTTATTTTTTCTAAGTAAAAAGGCTACAATAGCCTACAATCAAAATGTCAGACCAATCCACAGCGGGCTGCTTCCATTTCTTAGTTCAGTAAATGGGCACTTCTTGTGGTATGTTGTCAATGAAGGTGGGTGGGGTTTTCTGCCCATTAGCGGTTCTGAGAGAGAGGGGTACTGGGAAGAATGGAAACTTCTTGCCCTCGGCTGACTGATTGTCTGACAGGAATTTGAGGACCGAACAATTCATGCCCTTGCCTAATGTGACTCAAGATAGGCACTTCTGAGCTCCTGCTGATTGTGTTGGGGGCTTTTATAATAGCCAGGTTGAAGTGACGATACAAAAACCAGCCTAATCTAAAACTTAGCCAAATTGCAATGCATATGCTTAGAAGTTTTTAGGCACAATTTTACATTATTTGTGTAGATCATATGATTTTCATTTTTATTTGTGTAATTCAATTAAATATGAGGCTACATGTGGTAGTGAGGACATATATTCAGTTTACGTGTGCAATTAGAAAAGTGTGGGTGTGCCAAAGTCATACTCAACTTGAGTTTGATTGAACGTTGGTGCCCCCGCATTGAGATGGACCGTTTAAGACCAAATTTTAGGATTCATCCACCCTCTTAATCACCAGTAGGGGTGGCCATCAAGCCGATTTAAGTCAAGGTGGGCCAAGCTCGGCTTGGCTTGTCCATAGTGTACTCGAGTTCAAGCTCGAGCTCGAGCTCAGCCTCGAGCTAAACATTGCAGCTTGGCTTATTTGCCAAAGCTGTCGAGTCGAGTTCGAGTCGAGCTAGTGTTGAGGGTTAAATATTGCATATTAGCCCCAGTTATTACATGGATTTATGAACATGATACTGCATAACGGTTTATCTTAATCGTATTTGTTGTGCAAGGTGAATTCACAAGTATAGGACTGAAAAGGATGTTAAGAGCATCGATTTGATGCCCTGAAACTACCAAGGTAAGGGACGAACTCCAGGGGACCAAGATCGAGGGATTTACACGTTAAGGAACCGCAGAAATCAAGCCGTTCACCTTAAACGGGCCTGAAAGTCAACAAGAATGCAAGGTCACAAGGTTCGAACCATCAGTACAGCCATAAATACGCCCTCTGATTTTAATGAACGGGGTGGATTTCTCCGAAACCATTACTACGGGGCCCACTGAACACGTCAGCACTTCTGTGTAGGCTTTACATGCATCCGGGAAATCCAAAAATTTTGGGCGATTGTGGGCCACTGTCCATGATCATATCAGTGATCCGAACCGTCCAAGTGGAGCCCAGGCCAGGGCTCACCCTAGCCATGAAAACATATGCAAAAGTTGGGACAATCAGCATCCTGATCATCCTTCCAAACGTAGCTAGTTGCATGCAAGGCTACGCAAAATAGAGTCTGGTTCTTGTGTGATTTGGACTGCGGAAACAGGGTCGGTTCTGCCAATTCTCCACCACCCCTCCTTGCACTATAAAAGGAGAAGAAGGAGAGAGAGAGAGAGAGAGAGAGAGAGAGAGGGAATTCAATTCCAAGGGGAGAACGTAAAGCAGAGGAGAGATTTTTCTTAGTTTTTATCTGTTCTATTTTTTCTGTTTTATTATTTTTTTTTCTTTTACTTAGCTTCATCATGCTTATGTGGGGCTAAGCCTCTTAGCTAGGGCTAAGAGGTGAAGCTTGTAGTGAGATGGGAGACTCTATTTTATGCCTTTGATTTAGTTTTAATTTGTGAACTGATGTCAATTTTTAGTTTTAATTAAGGGAATGTTTTTAGTTTTTAATGGTTTGTTGTGACTAAAATTACAATAGGTCTGCAATAGCTTTGAGCATGTTCCTTTCCTTTTTATGATTATGACGTCAGAAAGCCCTGTTGTTCACTATCGTCTCCTGGGTATGGTTGAATGTCAGTACCCTTCCTAACCTTCATATATCTGTTGATTGGTTGGTAATTAGTTTAATTATGTTGTTTACTTTGTCTCCTGGGCATGGTTTGGTGATGGAATCCATTTTAATTCATATACCTTTCATCTCTTGAAAACTATATCAAAGGAAGTTCAGTTTGATGGTTACACCCTTCAACTGGATGAAGATAGGACTCTAAGTCCAGTTGAATCCTTGAAACAGGCATAAGATCTCCCTAATCTCTACAAGTGGAGATCTCCCTGATCTCTATAAGTGGATCCTTTGAATCCCTAGTGTCCTTTCCCTAAATTCTTTAAGTTTTAGATAATTATTTCATCATTATTCCTCAAATTTACACTCGATTTAGATTTCAACTTAGTCTAATTCTAGTTCTACGTAATTTCATATTACGTACAGGTATTAGTCCCTTGGGATTCGACCTCGGTCTCACCGAGTTTATTACTACATCACAACCCTATACTTGGGGAGTGAACAACTAGTGGTTCAAGTCGAGTTGAGTTTACCTCGAGTCGAGCTCAAGCTTGTTTATATCATCATATGTGGGCTCGGTGGTTCCTCGCCCGACTCAATGGTCGAGGGTTAGGAAGGAAGGGATCAATGAAGTGGGTCCCATTCAGGACACTCCTTGCTAATGTTATTGCAGCTTCTCTCAATGCAACATTGGCTACAACAAAGAAAGTGGTAAGAATGTAAAAACTAAGATGCCTACATGCTTGTGAAATGCTCACACTTGAAGTGTCCTTGAACAACCAACCAACCTTTGATCAGACAGCTAAAAGGTGTGACCACTACTTAAGAAGGATGCCACTGTGGTGACTGTAAAAGACTGCAGGGCTGCAAAAATGTCTCACATTGTAATTGCAATGTGGGACATTATTGTGTGAATTAATCATTCATTGTTTCCAATTAAGTGTGGGGGCCACCACCTACTAGCCCTTTGATCAAGATGGGACAAACCATAGTTCCAAAACTCAGTGACTTGACTTGAAACTCAGCCGAATCAACTTGACTTGGCAACCATGATGAATAGGGGCCTCTTAATTGATCTGTTGGCTTCATGTTCCTGCCACATCCGTTGTAACTTGTAAGACATACAACAACTAATACATTCCTATATAAATACCATTATATTTCTCTATATATGCTCATAATCTAATATTTTCTATTGTCTTTCTTCTAACAATCATGTGCCTTTTGGTCAGGTACAAGGGACATCGTAACATTTAACCTTGATCGGACTGCATTTACGTCTTGAGGGGATTAAAGATGCTCAACAGATGGTATCTTTTGAAGCTTCTCCTAGTAAAAGATAATGATGTGATTGCCTGTAGTGTGTGTGAGTGATCCAAGGTTCAAGTCACCAAACCATTTGACCCACTAAGACTATCCAAACCGTGTGCATCAAATTCACGATTTGGATTACAGAACTGTGGGCCCCACGGTTACCAAGCGGTGCATCAACGCCAATGAGTTCATTCAAAAAGGGGAAAACTATAGTGTGCATCTATCACTCTTTAAAAAGTTGCATGATTGAATCAAGAAAGAATGATAAAAAGAAGAAGAAGAGGAGGAGGAGAAGCACTCACCTTGTCGGGCGAGATCGAGCAACGTTTGGGGCCTCGGGTAGGCAGTCGGCCATAGGTGGTGGTGGACCACCTCTAATTGATGTTACTTAGGCAGGCGGGCGACAGGCGGCAGGCTAGGTGGGGTAGAGATAGAGAAGAAAGAGAAAGGCGGGGTAGGGTTTACTTTTAAAATCTTATCATATATATATATATATATGTAATTAATATTTAAAAAATTATAAATACCTATTTCTAATTAAGCCGAGTCGAGCTCGAGTTAAGTCGAGTTCGAGTCGAATCAAGTTAAAATCCCCCCTGGTCAAACTCGACTCGAACTTAACTCGAGCTAGAAGAATGTAGATTGACTCGGCCTGACTCAGCCATTCAAGCCAAGTCAATCCGAGCTGACTCGAGGCAAGTCGAGCGAGTTAATCGAGCTATCTCGACTCGTGAACAGCCCTAATCATCAATTGTAACCAAGATTTAGTGATTTGTAAAAGGATAGGGGTTAGTCCTTCGTGATGAAGTTTGTTTTCCTTGTGTCTTAAAGACTTATTATTTCACCAGTAATTACAACTAATGTATTTTTCAATGGAATGAAGATGAACAAATTAAAAGAGGCTAAAACAATGCCAATTTTTATTGATTTATAATGATGATCGATTATACAAATAAACTATAGAAAAGATAAAATGAGAGATAAATACCTGAACCACCCGTATGAACAAACGATTTAGGTGAATATGGTCAGCGGGATGTGACCAGGGTGTTTAATGTAACGCCCCAAATTTTCACGGCCCAAGTACATACTCGTACCTGAGAATTTTGGGTATTAGTAAAACAAATAAATGAATACTTCATATTTATACTTTTTTTTCAAATCACATTAATGAAGGTACCTATTCACAAGAATAAAACCAGCCATACTATAAATCTCGTTCCATTTGAACATATAAGTTCAGCTAATCATTTAATGCTCACTCAAGTGGGAGCTAATTATAAATATTCAAATTTGTAGTATGAAACATAAATAAAGCTAAACTAAAATGAAAGCATCGACAACATTATCCCACATCATTCATAATCTTTCATAGGGAGATCATACATCACCCAAATCTTCAACTTGTGCATCACTTACATCATTTATATAGTTGGAGATGGTCCCTACTCATAATGAGGGTTATCCTTCAACATTAACACAATTCAACTAATTCTTCAAAGTAAGATAATATAAGGGTTCCAATACTTTCCATACTCCACCACTACAAATGGTATTGATATACGTAACCATATACATGAAACATGCCTAGCATAGTATGTGTAGTTCATCATACATAATAACCACCAAATTGTGGAATATAATTCATAAAAAATCGGCTTGCTCCGCATCTCATAACTATAGAGATTTGTCGATGTGTCCAATACTACCGTGCATTTATGTGAACACTTCAAGACGACACAACTCATGAATTTGGAAGAATTACGTTACACAATTTGTTCATGAAGTGAATAATTGTGACATCCAACCCAAGGAAAGTGATGTACCACGGGCTCACAGATTACATACATCGATTTGTGCACCACTAACCAAATCCAAGGATTTACACGTCAACCAAAAGGGTCATTACCCAGAGTGCATTACGTATATATATATATATATATATATATATATATATATATATATATATATATATATATATTCACACCCCAAGTATAGGGTTGTGATATAGTAATAATCTCGGTAAGACCGAGGTCGAATCCACAAGGACTGAACCTTGTACGTATCTGAAAGTAACTTGAACTAGAACTAGGAGGAGATGTAATCTAAATAAAGGAAATTTAATAGAGTAATGATGAATTATTAAACTAAAGCTTGTAAAATTCAAAGGTGAAAAACTAGGGTGCCAAGGATCCACTTGTAGGGATTAAGGAGATCTTACACTTGATTCTTAAACACAACTGGAATCAGAGTCCTATCTTCATCCAGATGGAAGATAATATGTTAAGAATTTAAATCTAAACTTCCTTGGATATAGTTTTCAATAGAAGATAGGTATGAGAATTAGAATTGATTCCATCACAAAACCATGCCCATAAGACAAAGCAAACAACGGAATTTAGCTAATCCACATCCAATCAAGGAGAGTTATGAACGTAGGGAAGGGTTCCATCATCCAACCATCTCCCTGAGACGATGGTGAACAACAAGGTTCCTACGACCATAACCTCCATACATGCATGGGAAATACCAAAAGATATCACAGATCCATTGTAATTTAAGTCACAACAGACCATTAAAAACTAAAAGCATTCCTTATAATCGAACTAGAATCAAAATCAGTTCAGGTTAAACATGAATCAAAAGGCATAAAGAAAAAGTCTCCCATCTCACTATAAGCTTCACCTCTTAGCCCTAGCTAAGAGGTTTAGCCTGACATAATCATGATTAGACTAAAATCTCTTAAAAAGCATTAAAGGAAAGAAAAAGAAAAATAAGGACAAGAAAAGAAAACTCTCAGCCATCAGCCTCTCTCTCTCTCTCTCTCTCTCTCTCTCTCTCTCTCTTCCTTCACTCCACGGCCCCCAAAGATTGCCTTTCATGTCCCATTCTCTCTCTCTCTCTCTTTTATAGCCCTCAGGAGGTCGATCGGCTGGAGTTTACGCACCAAGTGGTGGGGCTTGTGCAACAACGGCGAAATCCATTGCACGGCGACAGCTCGGAACAGCCGTGTTTAGGACACGTTTTGGGATGATAGATCATCCCAAACTCTGTTTTATCTTTATATATGGGATCGTGGCTGTCCTAGGCTCCACTTGGATAGTCCAGATCGTCAAAATAGTGGACGATTGTGGGCAACAACAAGCCACAATTTTTGAAAAACTGGACGCATGCCATGCGCACGAGAACTACGCTAGACTCTCGGTGGGGCCCATGATTGAAGTTTTTGGGGAAATCTGCCCTGCTCATTAGATTCCTGGCAAAAAACTAGTCAGAAAGAAGTGGTTTTGGTCAATTTCTGGTGCGGTGCACTGTATCAAATCAACTCACCATTCATCCTTCATTTTTCGATGATCCACATATGTATGTGTGCAGGGGGCCAAAAGGCCACCATGGCCAAGGTCATGCCCCCCTCTGGAGCATATAGACGGTCCGGATCATCCATTTGGATGATGGGTGAGCCCCACTACTCAAAACCGATGGTGGCAGCTCGTCCGCTGAACGTCTGACTCAAGAAGAAAGTTTGAGTCGATCAGCACATGCTGACCGACTTTGTAGGATGCAGTGCATGGCAAGTGCATAGCTTGTGTGCACTCCCTCTCTCATGAAGTGGCTCCCACCTTGATGTTTTTAGGAAATCCCTTTCGTCCATCCGTTTTGTCACCCCATTTAAGGGGTTGAGACCAAAATTGGAGCATATCCAGATATCTGGTGGGCTCCAGATTGATGATTTATGGGTTGATCTGTTCGTTGGGCCAATTCCACAAGGATCCAATGGCTAAAATTTTTCGTGTATGGTTAATTTATGGTCCTTAGGGCATAAATAAAGTTTTGAGCCGAATGAATGGTGGGAACCCTATGATCTTGCATTCTAGACGACTTTCAGGCCCGTTTAAACCCAGTCACTTGATTTTCTCAGATCTTTGGGGGTGTAAATTCTTCGATCTTGGTCCCGTGGGGTCCGTCCCTTGCCTTGGTAATTCTGGAGCGTCAAATTCATGCATTTAGTACCCTTTTTCAATCCAAGCTCTTAATTCACCTTGCAGCACAAACATGATTAAAATAGGGCATTAAGCATTATCATGTTTGTAAAATCAAGTAATAATTGGGATCTAATATGCAATATTTGACCCTCAACACAATCCCCAACCAGCATTTTGATAGTCCCAACTAAAGTATGCGAAAACTAAGTTAAGAATCACGGGATAAATTTTATAAACTTAAGCAGTTTTTGAAAAGCAATCTAGATCATAGAATTCTAAGACACATCAACGTTGGGCATTACTGGACTCAAGCGCATGGTGAACTTCATAGTCAAGTTCAAAGAATTAATCCATCAATTAGAACAATTCTAAACATTGAGTTTCATGGGTGTATAGTGTAATCTCGGCTTCTCAACATTACGAGTCCAATCGTTAATTTTCGTAATAACATTGATAATTAAACAGAGCATTCCTAGATATCCTAACCTAAACCAAAACTTGCCTTACAGTTCAGCCTTTTTACTCTTCCAGCTTTTGATTTTTCCATCGATGGCTTCATGCCATGTCAACCTTTTTAAAGATCTTTAACAAGTAGTCGTTTTCGAACATAACCGTTTTTTAGCTGGGTATTCTCTTTTTTTTTTCTTTTTTATTCAATGAACATAATGGAAAAATTCCCCAGCTGGTTCCTTCCATGCTTAGTGATCACCAAGTTAACAATTCAATATCAAATTAAAACCTTAATGTGTAAGCGAGATGTGACATATGAAATCATTACTCAATCAATGTATAAAACTTTGAATCATGAATAATTTGAACTTAATTGTGAAATCTAAAAGGTAACAGAATCCAAGAGTCATAAATCACCAATATTATGCATCTTATACTTCTTAAATCAAGAATAGCTTTCAAAAATCACTCGAATTCACAAGAATTTCTAGAAAAAATTTCAAAAATTTTCACAATTTTTGCTCAAGACTAAGAAAATACTGATTAGGTGACCTAATCTCCCATCCCCAACCTAAAATCTACATTGTCCTCAATGTAAAAGATATAAGCATGCAATGCACGTGAGACAATGAAATTGAAGGAGATGTGATGGAAAGATAGTACTTGATGAAGGAGTTAAGATGCTTTGTCCAAAGAGATCTCAGCGTGAAGGTGGCTCGACACAAGAGTTAATCCAACCAAAGAAAACTATCCTAAAACAACTGGAAAGCAAACTATCGTAACAACATAAAGCCGACTATCCTAGAATGACAAAAAGCAAACTAAGCTAGTCCTATGAAAGCAATAAACCTATCTATACCTCCGTCAGACTAGGAGATCAATCTTAGTAAATAAGATCATTCAGAGGCATGGACATATCCTTTGAAACAAATTTCTTGACAAATGGCTTTAATCGATGTCCATTTACTTTAAAGTCATGGTCATTATCTGGATTTTAAATCTTGACAGCCTCATGAGGATAAACATTGATAACGGTGAAAGGGCCGGTCCAACAAGATAGGAGCTTACCCGGAAAGAGATGTAACCAAAAATTATACAAAAGGACTTTCTGACCTAGCGTGAATGTTTTCATAGAATGTTTTAGTCATGAAATGATTTCATCCTGTCCTTGTAAATTCTCGAGTTCTCGTATGTATCGTTCCGGATTTCTTGAAGTTCATTTAGCTAAAGTTTGCATAGTGAGCCAGTGATGTCCAGATTGAAATTCAGATTTTTAAGTGCCCAGTAGGCTCTACGTTCCAACTCTATAGGCAAGTGACAAGCCTTCCCATAGACAAGTCTAACGGGAGACATTCCAATAGGGGTTTTAAAAGTAGTACAGTAAGTCTATAAAGCATCGGTAAATCGGATTAACCAATCCTTATAGTCAGGGTTTGTAACGTCTTGGAAAATTCCGTACAAAGACCCAAGTACCACCTCAAGCAGAAATCACTCAGGATCAAATCCTTTAGAAATTAGACAAAATTAACTAAGTGCTAAACTAGATTAGCTACGAAATTTGCTTGATCCACTTTAAATATGATCTGCAAGATTCAAAACTTGTAAAATCATTGACGCTTGGTTACCCTGAAATTTATGATCAATCTCATTACCCAGTTGCTCTCGGGAGCACATTAAAACTCCGTATCAGATCTGCACCGCACGTCGGAAGTCTGAATAATACGAAGTTATATAATTATGACCGCCTTGCTAGGCTTGAAAACCATCTCAGAAATCAAATTCAGATAGTGTCACAGGGTTATTCGCTTGAGTCCAGAGTGGAGTGTGTGAGAAAACATGGATTTCTTTAGAAATTAAATCTAATTTAAGTAATCTGAGACTTATTGCTTGCGGGCCTGATATAAGCAATCAGACCGTCAGAATCTGACCCAAATACACCCTCAAATCAGGAGAAATTTTATACACATGGTAGTATACTTGTAATCGTGATCGAGTTCCGGTGACCATTGAACTGAAACTGGTCCGCCACATGCGATCTAGAAACCTGATTGGAACGAAAACTTAACTCGACCTAAATCCAAATTTAGTGAGCTTAAGTCCAACCTTTAGCTCAATGAGGGCTCCAGAAGAGCTCCATTGAGCTGAAACAGATGCCCTTTGGACATAACTTAAGTCTACCTTGGCCCTAGGGCCATTTTCATCAGTTTTAGGCCTATATAAGGACCTTAAACCCTCTCTCATTCACTCCATACGAATTTGAGAAAACCCTAGGAGAGATAAGAGAGTAAAGAGAGAGAAAGTGTGAGAGAAGTGGGAGGAGATTCCTGTTGCTCTATCCTGCTATTTTACGTACCTATCCATCACTACCGTATCACTTTTCCGGCGATTCTGATTCCATTTTCGGGTAAGAAATCCTAACCCTAATCAGTTTTAGAGATTCAACTAGTGTAAGTGATGAAACAGCTAACCTATTTCATGTCATAGGTCACCATTCTACCGTTGATAAAGACTTGGTGTTTAAACTGAGTCCGTTACTCGCTTCTATGGCATAAGGTGCGGACTATAGACGTATAGGTTATGGTTTTCAAAGCTTTCAATGTCAGAGAATAATAGATTCCTGATGTGGGTGTTATTTCACATGCAAAATGCAATGTTCGTTTTGCGATTCAGCTATGTATGCAATTTATGGCGTTTAATGTATTTTGTATATTTGTAGAAAATATTGTATACATACAAAATATGAAAGTATGTTTGTTATGATTAATTACTATGTACATATGCTAGGTATATGTGTAATAACTACTCGGCGAAAGGATTCGCCCTAATGCATGTTTTAGTCAACATGCATTATGTATGTTAATAAGTGTATTCTAAGTGTTTGTGAAAATGCTTGTATGAGTAGGTATTTAGATGATAGTACTTTAGGTGGGTGTTAAGATAGGATTCTCAACTACCTTAGAGATGTGTATGATTTCTTTTATGCAAGTTGTTTAATTTAATCGCTTACTCATGAAATGTATGTGTTTGAATTTCCTGTTTAAGTTGTGTTTTATAACATGCTTGTTAACATGTTTGCACTACTTGATTAATTCTGCTCTGACTACTCTACATGCTTTCTGGTTAAGGGTTGAATGTGATTGGGGCTATGTTATAGTCTAGGCAATCGGTAACATGCTTGAGTTTGTGGTTGAGATTCATTCACCACGTAGGACGTGTTTGACAAACCCGAGTCGTGTGTTGGTCGTCGGCAGTGGTTAGGCCACATAAAGTGCTTATGCACTTCATGTCGATCGATGCAATGTGCACTCGTGCTAGTCGAGCCCGTCAAGTAACCCGATTGGCCCTATGTATGTTTACCATATTTGGACGCTATTGCTTGAACCTAAGGTACCAAACTCACCAGTTGAAACCTCATTAACCTTGGTACCTTGATCCGCTAAGACTCATGAGCTAAACATGGTGGTATGGGACACCGTGGCCAAGCTGTCGGCCTATGCTGGGGCAACGAGCCTCCCCGTAGTGACCAGTGAGCAACCCAGACTCGTGAGCCGAATACGGTGGTATGGGATACTGTATTTGAGCTATCGGCCTACACTGTTTTGGTAACGAAGCCGTGATGAGTAATGGGGTAGTAGTGTAAAGATTCCATGCAACAGCCCTGGCAGCCCTAGATGTGCCCTTTGTAGTAACCTCGAGCATACTCTGAACCTGCGTAGAGGCAACGAGCCTTTCTGTAGTTAGCAGAGTATACACTAGGCCCGTACTAATTTGGCGACAAGCCCTTTGCAGCGATCTAGAACCGTAACATCGTATGAGATTTACTAGGACTGACGACCCTAGAATGGATCATTGTTTAGGGAATAAAATAAGGGAGGTACCTTAGATTTTCAATCCTGCTGTATAAAAAAGACTAATAAGAACTTGGTAATCATATACATGCATTGCATTACGCGTGCGTTCAGACGTAGCAGGTCAAGCACTGAGGCAGTGTTGTTCATGCGCGAATGTGAGAGAAAGTCGCTGAGGGAGCGTAGGCGAGGGTATGCATCATACATTCATACCATTCTTGCATTAACAAGAGTACTTAGGGATGTGTGATTTACTGCTTTATCATTACTGCTTGATTGAATTGATAACATTCTAACCTTTGCTTTATTATTCCACTGAGTTGATCACTCACTCCCATGTTACGGGATGATGTTTTAAACACCAACCAAACTCTGTCTTAATTTCAGATGACGACGTGACTCCTGAGGCGGAGCCTGATTACTACGACGATCAGAACGAGTACTCTTATATGCAGTTCTCTAATGGCTCCGCTTAGGCTCTCCTGGTCGGCGGGACTACCAGGTTTTATTACAGTTGAACCATTTTTTATAGTTTTGACTTTTGTAATATTACATGTACATAGTGACTCGGTGTTATATTCATACTCTAGAGACCGATTGTGATCTTTTAACTTATATACGTTTATTTATATCTTTCAGTCTTCCGCTTGCGTTTTATAACTGATCTGGAGTATGAATTATTGTTTTGGTATAATCCCATTCATGATTAATGCACTAACACAGACAACATTGAATCATAATCATATATGTTATATAAGTGATGTTTTGGAACTCAGGAGTTGAGTTGCTACTCGATCCCCAATTTTTAAGGCGTTACAAGTTGGTATCAGAGCATGATTTGGATTAAATCAGACCTGGGTTATGGTCACATAACGTACGCTAACGCAGATTCAACGTAGGAGGGTGCAAGGAAATGTAGAAACAGAGTTAAAATTTCCCATTTCGCCAAACGATGAAATTTACCGAAGCAGACGGTATAGCTTGGACTCGTAGGCCGCAAAGATCCCATGAAATGATCCCAGATCACTTTTAGATCGTCAGTCGACGGGATTAGACGAAGAATCGACCCATTTCAATCTCAAATGATTCGAAAAACGTAGAGATGCAAGAGTTGGGGCCCGAAATGACTTGAAACGGAGTCGGGGCCAAGCGGTGCAATCCGGGGGGACCCACAGTAGACCCAGGGCCTCATTGGCACCATGGGAGGGGGTGGGCACTGCCCTACCCAAGCGACACTGTGGTCAGTCCAGAGGACTACGACGGCGCCACACCTACTGCGGTGCACCGCGGTCCGGTCTGTTCAGGCCTGTCGGGCCGACGGGGGCCGGCTTTGGGCCGACCCCTAGACACATGTGAGGCCCATGAAATCTCGTGGGGACCCCTATTTCTTTCTCTTTTGCCTCCCTCTTCCATTTCTTATCCCTCCAAGTCTTCTTCCCTTCCAAAGGTTCCGATTTTCTCACTCAAATTGCCCCTCCACTCACTTCTTCTTCCATTTTTGTGCACCACCTTCATCACTTATTGAAAACTCCCTCCACAGTTGTTGCGCTCCTCCTTTCTCATTTATTTGAGCACTCAAATCCCGTTTGGTGTCTCAAATTCATGGGAACCCAAACATTCTTCCTATTTCCCCATCTTCCTTCCTTTCCCATGACGTTGTTCGAGCTGGTAACTGCCCTATTCTCCATTTCCACCATTCTTTCCCTCATGGGAAAGAGAAAGGGTGCCGTGGAAGAAGCCGGGCCTAGTCACCCAACCCGTCCAAGGAGGAGGGCGAATGCCGAAGTCTGCACAAGCACCGCCCGTGAGCACAGGTCGAAGAGGGACCTCGATCCCCAAATCCCAATAGAGAGAGCGCTACCGATAGGCTTTGAATAAAGTTAGTTTCGTGACCGTAGGGTTGTACTTGAAGCTCATGTAGATGAGAGGCTGTTTGGGCTACACCCGATTATGAACCGCTTGGTGGACCTTGAGTGGGGTCCCATGTTCGAAGCTAAGTCTCACGCATGTGAGGATACGGTTCGTGCTTTTTACACTTATATCTGAGACCCATCGCTAGAACCTCTACAGTTTACTATTTCCCTTGCAAGGCGGGATTACACAGTCAACGTGAATGTAGTGTCCCGAGTGATGGGAATTCCATGTGGTGAAGTACATGCCAATGAGGATTATTTCAAGAGTGTGCGAGAAAGAGACCATCGTACTCAATACCTTTATGGCCGACTGGCTCCCTAGACCAGAGGTAACTGCCTCCCATCGACGAGATTAATAGATGATTTTCGTTTGTTTCACTACATTCTCACGTATAATGTGTATCCACGGTGGGGCAACCGCACTGAATGCACTTGTTTGACGATGGACTTCCTGTACAGGGTTGGACATGGGGATAAGTTGTGCTTGCCCACGTTCACCCTACTCCAGATAATCCAGACTGCTCAATCTGTCAGAAATAACGTGTCACTCCCGTTCGGTCATCTGGTATGTAAGATTGCTCGAGAAGTCGGCTATAGACTTAACATGGATGATATTGCGCCGATTCGGATCATAAGCGATGCTACGCTTAACAACATGGGGATCGGCCCTCGACAACGCCAAGCCCGACTCGACGAGTATGGGGAGGAGTCCGATAGTGAGGGGGAGGAAAGTATTGATATAGATGAGGAGAGTGAGTAAAGAAGTGGTGATGGGATATAGGAAGAACAGGAAGAAGAGGAGGAAGCTCAGGACACTGATGAGAGCTCTCCTCCTACCACCCAGGAGCATGGCGCTAAACGGGCTACTACGAAAGCCCGATTGGCTCAACTTGAGGAGGGTCAAGCTGCCTTGAGGTAGGAGATCCAGGAGGCCCGAGCTGAAGCAAGACAAAAGCTTGAGGAGAACAAGGCCTTCATGAAATGGAAATTTAGTAAAGTGTCTCGCACCTTGAGGGCCATCCTATGTTGCCTGCAGGATACGGGAGCTCCTCCTCCGTTGCCAGACTCGGATACCTAGTCATCCATGGCGTTATCTTGCAGCTTGTTTTGATTACTGCTTTAGGTTATGTTTGTGTTCTTATTGATGTGCCTAGTCGTGGAGTAGTTGGTAAAATGTTTTCAGTGTTTAAAGCTTTTGTTGTATTAGCTTACATGCATCTTCTGTCATGATTCATGTAACTCTGTATTCCATATATTATGACAAATTTTGGTGAATGAAATGCATGAAGTTGCTTTACTTGGTGTATGAATGCTGCGCAATAAGTTTGTGTGTATGTTGAATCTGACCTGGGTTACACCCTATGTCATATAGGGCATGCCACAGAAGGTCACGCGGAGCACGGCACGCCTCGCACTTACTGATTCGATGGATCAGGCACCTCCCCGATGTGATGGTTATACGGACCTCGGTGTAGGCCTTATTCGCGAGACTATCCCTGAGTCTCAGCCATCTACTGGTCCTGCAGTTGGGCCACTGCCTTACACACCACCGATTCATGAGCAGAACCATGCATCTTCTTCGATGCAGCATGTGTCGTAGTCAGCCCCACCTATGGATAGGTTAGAGTAGTTATTGATGATGATGCACCAGCAGTAGGTGTAGCACTAGCAGCAGCAAGTGCAGCATCAGCAACAGCAGCAGCAGTTTTTTACCACTATTGCAGGGGCCCTAGCTTAGGGTGGAAGTACGCCTCTACCTTCACCATCTGTACGTCCTGCTGCGACTATAGGGCCTTCTGCTCAAGATGAGGATGTGCCTCCCCCTAGTCCTGCTACATACCCCACGGGGAATCTGGGTACGAGTGGTCTCTTCAAGCGATTCCAGCACTTGAGGCCTCCTACCTTTACGGGTTCTCACAGACCCGAGGAGGTCAAATATTGGCTCGACCACATCTCTAAGATGCTGAGGATGCTACATTATACCGAGCAGGATCAGGTCGAGTTGGCCACTTTTCTATTTGAAAAGGAGGCTAGCCTGTGGTGGGATAGTGTTCTGCAGACGGTCGCAGTTGGCTATACATGGACATGGGCAGATTTTGAGTTTCGCTTTCATGAGAAGTACTATCCCCAGACGTATCGGCGTGAGAAGGAGAATGAATTCTTGCGCCTCAAACAGGGAGGCATGACAGTGACAGAGTATGAGCATCGGTTCACATAGTTGAGCCGATATGTTCCTAAGATACTTGCCGACGCACAGATGCGGATGCGGCGCTTTTCTGAGGGCTTGCACCTTGATATTTGGCATGTGTTGTGCTAGCATACCCTCCTATGCTGAGCTAGTACACATGTCTATACGGGCAGAGTAGGACGGGGATCAATTGACACGCTCTCGTGGAGCTATGGTTACTAGACCACGACCAGATATGCCGAGTAGGCCATTCCTCGGTAAGAGGCCTAGCACAGACTCTCCTCCTAGGATTTCGGTGCCACTAGTTCTGATGCGGCAACCGGGCGTGACCTGTGCCTACTGTGGGAGGCCAGGCCACCCAGCGAAGAGCTATTTTGTACGTATGAGAGACAATGGGTTCTCACCGCCGCAGAGGATCAACCGCACTCGCCCTCAGACTATATTGGCTCTGCCCCTGCGTACTGTCCCTGCACATCCATCATTTCGACCCCCTGCACCTCTATTTAGGCCGCCTCAATGGCCTATGGTACCTTAGCCGAACCGTTCACAGCAGGCTCGGGTGCACTCACTGGCAGCTAAGGCATCCGAGGTATCAGACGTAGCATCGATGGCTTTTGAGGTTACAGCACAGATCCAAGGTATTCCAGTTTTTCTATTGGTGGACACCAGGTCCACTGTCTCTATTGTATCATGCACTGTAATCAAACGACTAGGGTTGGAAACTAGTCCTATGGTTGGGCTGAGACTCCTTACCGGCACAGGAACCTTCTGAGACTCGATCAAGATGTGTAGGGGTTGTCCGATAGACCTAAGGAGCCGGACAGTATTCGTTGACCTGATGGTCGCTCCATTATGTCACTATGATGTGATACTTGGCATGGACTGGCTTACGGAGACGAAGGTAGAGATCGACTGCGATGTTAGGGTAGTGATAGTCCATACACCCGAGGGCACGACCTTTACATTTCTAGTATAGGTCAGTTGGTACTACCATATCAGTTGCTACACTGCTTTAGTAGAGCATGTTGATGGGCCGACATTAGGGAACATGCCAGTAGTTCAGAAATTTGAGGATGTGTTCCGGACGATCCCTGGATTACTTCCTCGGCGCGAGGTCGATTTTACCATTGATCTTGTGCCTGGTACGACACCCATTTCATTGTCAACATACCACATGCCTCCATGTGAGATGGAGGAACTGAGAAGACAGATCGATGATCTGTTGAGGTCGGGTTTCATACGACCCAGTGTGTCTCCTTGGGGAGCACCTGTATTGTTTGTCAAGAAGAAGGATGGATCACAACAATTGTGTATCGACTACCGCAGGTTAAACCAAGTGACGGTGAAGAATAAGTACCATTTGCCCAGGATAGATGATTTGTTTAATCAGTTGAACGGGGGCAGTATTTTTCAAAAATTGACTTACAGTCAGGGTATCATCAGTTCCGCATCAGGGATGAAGATGTACAGAAGACTGCTTTCAGAACCAGTTTTGGGCACTACGAGTTTCTCATGATGTCGTTCGGTCTTACGAACGCACCGACCGTGTTCATGGACTTGATGAACCGGGTGTTTCGGCCGTTTCTATTCCGATTTGTCATTGTGTTTATAGATGACATTCTGATATATTCTAAGAGTCGGGAAGAGCACGAGGAACACCTACAAGCAGTCTTAGACACTCTGAGGAAGAACCAGTTGTTCTCACAGTACAAGAAGTGCGACTTCTGGAAAGAAGAAGTCAAGTTCCTGGGACATGTGGTGTCCACGGAAGGAATAGCGGTGGACCTTACCAAGGTAACCGCAGTTCAGGACTGGAAGCAGCCTGGTTCGGTTACTGAGGTGAGGAGTTTTCTAAGACTTGCTGGTGACTATCGATGATTCTTTCGAGACTTCTCAAAGATAGCCAGACCTTTGTCTCAGTTAACTCGAAAGGATCTGAAGTTCGCCTGGAATGAGAAAGCGGAAGCAGCTTTTTAAGAGTTGAATGGCAGGTTGACGTTCGCACTGTAAGTGCTATGATTTGATTCCTCTTTTATTGTCAAATTTTGTGTGTCAAAACGTCTCCGTATGTTGTGTGTTTGTATCTTGATAAATTGGTTCGAGACACATCATCAACACTTGAAGTCTAGCTCAAAGAATTCTTCAAGCTTCATGATAATTCAAGCTACAATATGAAGAGAGAACTCCGGGTCAAGACTCAAGTTCAAGTGCAAGTTCAAGATTCAAATCTAAATGCGGGACTCAAGTAGAACTTAAAGTTACATTGAAGCTTCTGAAGTAGTCAAGCTACAACGAGAAGAAATCAAGTTTCGTAAAGATCAAAGTCTAAGCAAATGAAGTGTTCAAATGTCCATACTTCATGTTCCAGGTTTGATAGACCATTAAATTGACCTTAGGGTAGGTCACTTTGGATACATAATCCAAATGAATATTGTTACATGATTTTGGTCTACTCTAAGACTAGTCCTAGACCCTGTTCGACCAGTCTTAGTACTGTCTCGACCAGTCTAAGAAATTCCAAGACCAGTCCTAAAATGGTTACAATTTATTGGATTTTTTTGGTGCCCCTACGACTAGTCTTGGAGTCTGCTCGACCGGTCGTGAGATGGTCTTGACTCGACCTTCGACCAGTCGTAAAGCTTCTTGGATCGCGCTGAAAATTTTAAAAATCAGTTTATTTCAAGACCAGTCGTGGTGACCCTAGGACCAGTCGAAGACGAATTTCTTTTGCTATAAATAGCACACGGATTTCAGAGTTTTTCATTGAATATTAAGTGAATTCAAGGCTCCACTCTAAGATAAGTTTGTGTTTAAGTTTTAAGCTATTTTGTGCATAATTTCTTTCTCTTTTTTGATAGCTTATTTAATTTGATTTTATTTCTTTATTCCAATCTAATTTGAAAAGAGGAATTGACATATTCCTTCTTCTTGGAATCAAAATCAAATACAGCTACACCCAACTGGTTTAAATTTAAAATCAATTAGAACTTAGAATCATATTAAAGTGAGTTGTGGACATTAAACTTCTACATTCAAACGTCTACTCCAATTGGTTCTTCCGGGTAGCTACAAGAGGAGAAATTCAGGATTTTACAATTCTGTAAATTCCATTCCTTTTTGGTTTTTGTTTGGGATTCGCCAGAAAAATCTCAAATTGTGTGGTTATTTGAGGAGAGCCAGAAAACTTAGAAGTGTAGGTTTTTAGATTGTGTAAGCCCAAGTTAAAAAGACACAATTGTAAAGGTTTTGGGTGAACCTATGAAAACCTATTTGATAGTGAACGCTAATATCCCCTGTGTGAGGATGTTAGGAGTGGAGTAGCATTCTGTGTGGTTGTTGAAGAACAGTTGGTGTACACACAGGTGAACCACTATAACTCTTTGTCTTGTAGGTTGAATGCTTGCTTAATTTTCATATCTTTTATCATTCAATTATGTGGAATGTACATGTGGATGTGAATGTTGTAACAATTTACATTTCAAGCAAGTGTGGAGATTGTTGTAATAAATTAGATTTACATTTCTGCATTTAATTTCAATTCTCTGCTATTTGTTTATCTCTATTAAAATTGAGTTATTGATTCAAAAGAAGTTCTAGAAATAAGGTTGTCCTACCATAAGCCCTTGTTTATTATGGTGTAAGGTTGTCCTTAAAACTGAATTTGTATCAACCTCTCAATATTTAGGTATTAAGGTGATTTGATTTCAGCATTAATAATTGATTTATAATTGTAAGGCTATTGATTAATTTATTCCGTTAATTTTATTTTTAATTTGGCATAGTCCTATTCACCCCCCTCTAGGACATATAGCTTGGCCTTTTCACGCCCCTGTGCTAGTATTGCCAGAGCAAGGGGTCAAATATACGATATATACTAACGCGTCCCGTGTTGGTTTGGGATGTGTCCTTATACAAAAGGACAGGGTGATTACTTATGCCTCGAGGCAGTTGAGGAAACACGAGAAAAATTACCCTACGCATGACCTGGAATTAGCGGCCATTATTTTTGCATTGAAGCTCTGGAGGCATTACCTCTATGAAAAGGAGTTCGAACTCTTTTGCGACTACAAGAGCCTTAAGTATATATTCACTCAGCGGGATTCGAATATGAGGTAGCGCCGATGGATGGAAACCTTGAAGGACTTCAATTTTGAGGTTTCTTACCATCCTGGAAAGGCTAACCTTGTGGTAGACGCATTGAGTCGTAAGAAGGTGATTGCATTTACGGCTCCGCTGATGGTTGAGGAATGACACATGATGGAATTCATGTGTGACTTTGAGCAGAAGCTCACAGTAGCGAAGCCGTTTGAGAGTATTGCGCATATTCGAGTGCAGCCGCTTATTGATGACTGAATTATTGTGGCCCAGAAAGACGATAAGCGATTGGTTGAGCTTAGAAAGCTGGCTAGCGATGATGAGGAGGCTGAGTGGAGTATTGATATGAATGGGGGCCTGCGTTACCTTGGTCGTCTATGCATCCCAGACATTCATGATTTGAGATAAGAAGTTCTCAAGGCAGCTCACAGTTCGAAGCTTGCGATGCATCCTGATAGCATGAAGATGTATCAAGATATGAAGAGGTCGTATTGGTAGGACAATATGAAGGTCCATATCGTAGAGTATGTGTCTCGGTGTCTCGCATGTCAGCAGGTCAAGGCAGAGCATCACCAACCTCCTGGACTACTTCAGCCCATACCCATAGCAGAATGGAAATGGGATTTCATTTCCATGGATTTCATCTCAGGGCTATCGAAGACGAGGAAGGGACATGATTCTATTTGGGTGATTGTGGACTGATTAACGAAATCGGCTCATTTCCTCCCTATCAGAGTTTTGAACTTAGCAGACGACTTAGTCAGATTATACATCAAAGAAATAGTGCGTCTACATGGAGTTCCTTTGGAGATCATGTAGGACCGAGACACGTGATTCACATTTATTTTCTGGACTCGTATTCAGGAAGCGATGGGTATAAAGTTGAAGTTCAGTACCGCGTTCCACCCACAGACCGACGGGCAGATGGAGCGGGTGAATCAGATTTTGGAGGATATGTTGCAGGCTTGTGTTTTGGACTTCAAGGACAGTTGGGATGACTGTCTCCCGTATGCAGAGTTCACCTACAATAACAGTTTTCAGGCGAGTATTGGCATGGCTCCTTACGAAGCCTTGTATGGGCGCCCCTGTTGAGCACCGCATTGCTGTGCAGAGGTTGGCGAGCGTAATTTGATTGGCCCAGAGTTAGTACAGGCGACCTCAGAGAAGATCAACATTATCAGGCATCAACTTCTTACAGCGCAGAGCAGACAGAAGAGTTATGCCGATATGAGGCGACGACCGCTAGAGTTCAAAGTTGGGGACCATGTATTCCTCCGAGTTTCTCCTATGAAAGGAGTCCTTCGGTTTGGCAAGAAGGGAAAACTTACGCCGTGGTTCATTGGCCCATTTCAGATATTAGACAGAGTGCGTATGGTGGCATACCATCTTGCTTTGCCCATACCACTTACGGGCGTGCACAACGTATTTCATGTATCTATGCTGAAGAAATACGTTCCTGACCCTTCCCACATTATCAAGTAGGAGCAGGTACAGTTGAACGAGGATGCTACATATGTACTGCGTCCGACACATATTCTAGACAGGAAGGAGCAGGTGTTGCGTAGTAAGGTCATCCCACTTGTGAAGGTATTGTGGATGCATCACACTGAGGAAGAGGTTACTTGGGAGATAGAGGCCGAGGTCAGAAAGAACTACCCTCAGATTCTCGAGGAGTATGAAAAGGTACTAATTTCGAGGACGAAATTTTTCTTTAAGGGGAGCAGATTGTAACGTCTCGAAAAATTTCGTACAAAGACCCGAGTACCACCTCAGGCAGAAATCACTCAAGATCAAATCCTTTAGGAATTAGACAAAATTAACTAAGTGTTAAACTAGATTAGCTACGAAATCCGCTTGATCCACTTTAAATACGATCTGCAAGACCCAAAACTTATAGAATCATTGACGCTAGGTTACCCTAAAATCTATAATCAATCTCATTACCCAGTTGCTCTTAGGAGCACATTGAAACTCCGTATCAGATCTGCACCGCACGTCGGAAGTCCGAATAATACGAAGTTATATAATTAGGACCGCCTTGCTGGGCTTGACAACCATCTCGAAAATCAAATCCAGATAGAGTCCCGGGGCTATTCGCTTGAGCTCGGAGTGGAGTGTGTGAGAAAATGTGGATTTCTTTAGAAATTAAATCTAATTTAAGTAATCTGAGACTTGTCGCTTGCGGGCCTGATATAAGCAATCAGACCGTCAGAACCTGACCCAAATACACCCTCGGATCAAGAGGAATTTCATACACATGGCAGTGTACTTGTAATCCTGATTGAGTTCCTGTGACCGTTGAACTAAAACTAGCCCGCCACATGCAATCTAAAAACTCGATTGGAACAAAAACTTAACTCGACCTAGATCTAAGGTCAGTGAGCTTAAGTCCGACCTTTGGCTCAAGGGGGGCTCCGGAAGAGCTCCGTTGAGCTGAAACAGATGCCCTTTGTACATAACTTAAGTATACCTTGGCCCTGGGGCCATTTTCATCAGTTTTAGGCCTACATAAGGACCTTAAACCCTCTCTCATTCACTCCATACGAATTTAAGAAAACCCTAGAGAGAGAAGAGAGTAAAGAGAGAGAAAGTGTGAGAGAAGTAGGAGGAGATTCCTGTTGCTCTATCCCGTTATTCTACGTACCTATCCATCACTACCATATCGCTTTTCCGGCGTTTTCGGGTAAGAAATCCTAACCCTAATCAGTTCTAGAGATTTAACTAGTGTAAGTGATGAAATAGCTAACCTATTTCATGTCATAGGTCGTCGTTCTACCGTTGATAAAGATTTAGTGTTTAAACTGAGTCTGTTACTTGCTTCTGCGGCATAAGGTGCGGACTATAGACGTATAGGTTATGATTTTCAAAGCTTTCAATGTCAAAGAATCATAGATTCCTGATGTGGGTGTTATTTCACATGCCAAATGCAATGTTTGTTTTGTGATTCAGCTATGTATGCAATTTATGGCGTTTAGTGTATTCTGTATATTTGTAGAAAATACTTTATATGTACAAAATATGAAATTGTGTTTACCATGATTAATTACTGTGTACATATGCTAGGTATATGTGTAATAACTACTAGGCGAAAGGATTTGTCCTAACGCATGTTTTAGTTAACATGCGTTATGTATGTTAATAAGTGTATTCTAAGTGTTTGTGAAAATGCTTATATGAGTAGGCATTTAGATGATAGTACTTTAGGTGGGTGTTGAGATAGGATTCTCAACTACCTTAGAGATATGTATGATTTCCGTCATGTAAGTTGTTTAATTTAATCGCTTACTCATGAAATGTATGTGTTTGAATTTCCTGTTTAAGTTGTGTTTTATAACATGCTTGTTAACATGTTTGCACTACTTGATTAATTCTGCTCTGACTACTCTACATGCTTTCTGGTTAAGGGTTGAATGTGATTGGGGCTATGTTATAGTCCAGACAATCGGTAACAGGCTTGAGTTCATGGCTGAGATTCATTCGCCACGTAGGATGTGTTTGACAAACCCGAGTCGTGTGTTGGTCGTCGGCAGTGGTTAAGCCACACGAAGTGCTTATGCACTTCATATCAATTGATACAATGTGCGCTCGTGCTAGTCGAGCCCGTCAAGTAACCCGATTGGCCCTATGTATGTTCACCATATTTGGACGCTATTGCTTGAACCTAAGGTACCAAACTCACCAGTGGAAACCAAGTTAACCTTAGTACCTTGATCCACTAAGACTCATGAGCCGGACATGGTGGTATGGGACACCGTGGCCAAGCTGTCGGCCTACACTGGGGCGACGAGCCTCTCCGTAATGACCAGTGAGCAACCCAGACTCGTGAGCTGAATACGGTGGTATGGGACATTGTATTTGAGCTGTCGGCCTACACTGTTTTGGTGAGAAAATCGTGATGGATGATGGGGGAGTGGTGTAACGATTCCGTGCAACAGCCCTGGCAGCCCTAGGCGTGCCCTTTGTAGTAACCTCGAGCATATTTTGAACCTACGCAGAGGCGACAAGCCTTTCCGTAGTAAGTAGAGTATACACTAGGCCTGTACTGATTTAGCGATGAGCCCTTTGCAGCGACCTAGGACTGCAACATCGTATGAGATTTACTAGGATTGACAACCCTAGAATGGATCATTGTTTAGGAAATGAAATAAGGGAGGTACCTTAGTTTCCCAATCCTGCTGTATAAAAAGGACTAAAAAGAACTTGGTATTCATATACATGCATTGCATTACGCGTGCGTTCAGGCATAACAGGTCAAGCACTGAGGCAGTGTTGTTCATGCGCGAACGTGAAAGGAAGTCGCTGAGGGAGCGTAGGCGAGGGCATGCATCATACATTCATACCATTCTTGCATTAACAAGAGTACTTAGGGATGTGTGATTTACTGCTTTATCATTACTACTTGATTGAATTGATAACATGCTAACCTTTGCTTTATTGTTCCACTGAGTTGATCACTCACTCTCACATTACGGGACGGTGTTTTAAATACCAACCAAACTCTGTCTTACTTTCAGATGACGGCCTGACTTCTGAGGTGGAGCCTGATTACTACGACGATCAGGACGAGTACTCTTATATACAGTTCTCCAATAGCTTCGCTTAGGCTCTCCTGGTCGGCGGGACTACATGGTTTTATTGCAGTTGAACCATTTTTGATACTTTTGACTTTTGTAATATTACATGTACACAGTGACTCAGTGTTATATTCATACTCTGGAGACCGATTGTGATCTTTTGACTTATATACATTTATTTATATCTTTCAGTCTTCTGCTTGCGTTTTACAACTGATCAGGAGTATGAATTACTGTTTTGGTATAATCCCACTCATGATTAATGCACTAACATAGACAACATTGAATCATAAGCATATATGTTATATAAGTGATGTTTTGGAACTCGGGAGTTGAGTTGCTACTCGACCCCCGATTTTCAGGGCGTTACAGGGTTAATCGTCTTTTCCAAGATGTGTTTGATCTCCCTATTGGAAATCTCCGCTTGTCCACTTTTCTGTGGGTGGTATGGGGTGCTCACCTTGTGAGTGATACAATATTTCTTCATTAAATTCTAGAATGGTCTACTATAAAAGTGTGAGCCCCCATTACTAATGATGGCTCGAGGCGTTCCAAACCAGGAAAGGATGTTCTCTTTTAGGAATTTAATGATCTCTTTAACTCATTTAGTGACATAGTCTACGGCGAGCAAAATGTATAGATTTCCAAAGGATTGGGGGAATGGTCCCATGAAATCGATACCCCAGCAATCAAATGCCTCTATGATAAGAATGGGGTTCAAGGGCATCATATTTCGACGGGACAATGCTCCTAACTTCTAACAACACTCACAAGCTTTGCATAACTCATGAGTGTCCCTGAACATAGTTGGCCAAGAAAAGCCACACTGCAGAATCTTGGTTGTGGTCTTTTTTACCAAAAAAGTGACCACTATATGCCTGAGAGTGACAAAAGGAGATGACACTTTGATGTTCATTGTCTGACACACATCTCCTTAAGATTTGGTATGGGTAATATATAAACAAATATGGATCATCTCAGAAGAATTTGCGCACCTCGGTGAAAAATTTCTTCTTATCTTGCACAGTCCAAGTGTCGATATGAAACTTGTGGCAAGATAACCGTCTCAAGGGAATCAGATGGATGGGAGACTCTGAACAATTGTTCATTAGGGAACATGTCATTGATATGTGCCGTCTCAAGGGAATCAGATGGATTAAGGCAGGAAAGATGGTCAGCCACTGCGTTCTCTACTCCCTTTTTTATCTTTAATTTCTAAATCAAATTCTTGGAGTAAAAGGATCAATCTTATCAAGCAGGGCTTAGCATCATTCTTAGTAAGAAGGTACATGAGCACCACATGATTTGTGTAAATAACGATCTGATATCCGATCAAATAAGACCTAAATTTGTCCAAAGCGAACATTATGGCTAAGATTTTTTTTCCATAGACGAGTAGTTCACTTGGGCAAGATTTAGAGTCTTACTTGTGTAATGAATAACGTAGGGCTTCTTTTCTTTCATTGGCCTAAAATCGCCCCAAGTGCATAATCAGACTCGTCGCACATAAGTTCAAAAGGAAGGCTCCAGTGGGATGGCTGGATGATAAGTGCAATGGTCAACATGCCTTTAAGCTTAATGAAAGCTTCGTAGCATGGCTTAGTCCACTCGTATGGTGCATCCTTTTGAAGTAGATTACATAAAGGATGAGAGATGAGACTAAAGTCCTTTACGAATCATCTGTAAAAATTGACGTGTCTTAAAAAAGATCGCACGTCTCGTATGTTCTTGGGTGGAGGTAGGTTAGAGATAAGATTGATTTTATCCTTATCTACGTCGATTCTTTTGGACGAGATGATATGTCTAAGGACAATTCCTTCACGAACCATGAAATGGCACTTCTCCCAATTAAGTACCAGGTTCTTTTCTTCACATCTTTTCAGCACACATTTAAGACTCTCTAAGCACTCACCGAAAGATGGACCGAAGATAGAGAAATTGTCCATGAAGACCTCCAGATATTGCCCCACCATATCAGAAAAGATACTCATCATACATCGCTGAAAGGTGGTGGGGCCATTACATAGTCTGAATGGCATCCTTCGGTAAGCAACGGTACTGTAAGGACATGTAAATGTAGTCTTTTCCTGATCTTCAGGGGCTATCTCTCTCTGGTTGTAGCCCGAATATTCGTCAAGGAAACAGTAATAGGAATGACCAGCTAGCCTTTCCAAGATTTGATCAATGAAGGGCAAAGGAAAGTGGTCCTTCCTTGTGACAGTATTCAACTTCCTATAGTCAATGCACATTCTCCAACTAGTAGTAACTCTACTTAGCACGAGTTCATTATTGGCATTAGCTACAATGGTGATTCCAAACTTCTTAGGAACCACCTGAGTTGGACTCACCCACTAACTATCGGAAATAGAGTAATTGATACCCACATCCAATAGTTTAAGAACCTCTGCCTTAATCACTTCTTTCATGTTTGGATTTAGTCTATGTTGTGATTGTCGAGAGGTCTTCGCATTATCCTCGAGATAAATGCGGTGAGTACAAATCGAAGGGTTAATTCCCTCGAGGACTGTAATCGTCTATCCAAGGGCTCCCTTATGCACAATGAGAGTAGATATGAGAATACTCTCCTGTTCTTTCTCCAGGTAGGATAGATCACCACCGGGTATGTCTCATCTTGACATAAATAAACATATTTCAAATCAGAGGGCAAAGGTTTTAGGTCAAGCTTCGGTGCCTTGAGGTTAGACGACAAAGGCACTTCTTCGATTTGGGGTGATTCTTCAAATTGTGGCCTCCACCGGTTAACTTCAAGTACCAGCGTAGTATCAAGCATGGCAACCATCTCCCTAATCATGTCATCATCAAAATCATGAGAGTGGGTCAGGCATGGCTCTAGAGGATCAAAGGATAAGGTCAAAGGTGTCCTATCTTCCACGAAAGAGTCAATCATGTTAATGTCATGGTAATCGTCATCATCCTCTAACTGTCTGCCCGTGTTAAAAAAGATGTTTAACTCCAATGTCATATTTCCGAAAGACATACTCATGACACCATTCCTACAATTAATAATTGTGTTTGAAGTGACAAGGAATGGGCGACCAAGAATGACAAAAATTTGAGTGCTCTTGTTACTGATGGGTTCGGTATCTAGGATGATAAAATCTACAGGGTAGTAGAATCTATCAACCTGGACCAGTACGTCCTCAATTATCCCTCTAGGTACACGAACAGAACGATCAGCAAGTTGTAATGTGGTTAAGGCGGGTCTTAATTCACCCAATTTTAACTGCTTGTACACCGAGTAGGGAATCAAATTGATGCTTGCTCTTAAGTGAAGAAGTGCGTGCTCAATTTGATAGTTCCCGATTACACATGATATGGTTGAGCTACCAGGATCTTTGAATTTCTTCGGTTCATCTTGCTTTAGGATGGCACTCACTTTCTTAGTCAAGAATATTTTCTTTTGAATATTTTACCGTCTTTTGGTCGTACACAAGTCTTTCAAGAATTTGGCATATGAAGGTAATTGTTTTACAGAATCAAGTAGAGGAATATTGACCTTCACTTGTTTCAACACCTCTACAATGTCCTGAGAGTTAAAGAGAGGTTTTGGTGCAACCAACCGTTGGAGGAATGGAGCAATCGTCTTCCCTTGAGGTTCTAGTTCTAATTCTTGTGTTACATGGCTAGATCCTCCATATTTGTCCTCTTCCGGTTCCTTAGGCTTTTCAGCCCTAACTGGAATGGTTTTGTCAATGCTCTTTCCACTCCTAAGAGTAGTGATAAATTTGGCTTACTCCATCTGATCTGAAGAGCTTGGATCACTTATCTCATATTGCGGCTTGGGATTGGGGAGAGATTGAACAGGAAGCATCCCCTTTCCCCCAATCGTTAAGTGTGACTCTATCCTTTGAATAGACAACGCAAGCATTCCTAATGCTGATCTGATATCATGGAACATTTGTGCTAAATTTCGATTAAGTAGCTCTTGTTCTCGAATATGTTTTTAAACTGGATCCTCATGAGGTTTCCCTTGATTTGGACTTGGATTAAAGAAACCTTGATGAGTAGCAGTTTGTCCATTCCTCCAACTGAAGTTTGGATGATTTCTCTAACTAGGATTGTATGTATTGGAGGTAGGTCCATTGAAAGGTCTTTGGTAATTGTTTACAACATTGGATTCCTCATTCAGCAACCCTTGAAAGACAAGTATTGTTGGACAATTTTTAGTTGTGTGAATGTTACCATCACAAATACCGCAAACAGTTTCAGTAACATTATCCTTCTTTAATTCCATGGCATCGAATTTCCTTATGAGATTGGTCACTTTAGAATTGATATCATCGTCCTCTTTCAGGAGATACATTCCACCCCTCTCCTTAGATTGAGCCAGCCTAAACATAGTGCTTGATTTTGGGTATATGTCCCACGATTGTGCGTTTTCAGCAAGTTTATCCAAGTAGTCTCACACATCATCGACATTTTTATTCATAAATTTCCCATTGCACATCGTCTCAACCAATTGGCGCATGGAACATGTCAGTCCATCGTAGAAAAAGTATGTAATGCGCCACGTTTCAAAACCGTGTTGTGGGCATGAACTAACAAGATCCTTAAACCTTTCCCAACATTGGAAGAATGTTTCATCCTCTTTTTGAGCGAAGTTAATGATTGATTTTCTAAGGGTGTTCATTTTATGATGTGGAAAAAAATTCTTTATGAACTCCCTTTGTATATCATTCCATGTGCCAATAGATCTAGGACGTAGTGATGCAACGACGTCTTAGCTTTCTCTTTCAAAGAAAAGGGAAAGAGTTTTAGCCTGACTATGTCTTCAGATACATTTGGAAAATATAAGTGGCTATGATCTCATCAAACTCTTTCACGTGTAAATATGGATTTTCTGACTCAAGCCCATGAAATTTAGGAAGGAGTTGAATCACCCCTGGCATGATATCCATGTGTCCCATATTTTCAAAAAAAAACCATGTATGAGGGCGTGCTCACCCCCGCCAGGTGCTTGATGCACCTCATTCTCATCCTGGATGTCCTTCACCCTAGGTTGGGGGTATAAGAAGTTGGTTTGCAGCCATCACTTCAATTAACTCTAGGGATCTCGAGCGGTGTCTAGTCCTGCGATGAATAGTCAACCCCTCAACCAATCCTCCTTCAGTCAAGAGACGTCGAGTATCGTCATGAACCCACTTGGGCATGAAACACTCGCAGCCCTCAGTTCAAATTTTAAACCTAACCTAAAAGAAAGAAAGGAAATAGAAATCTAGAAAGAAAGAATAAAAGAGTTGGAAAGAAGTTATCAAATTCGAAGTTCCTAAGTTAAAAACCTGCAAAACAAAATAAAACAAGTTAGTTTCTAAAAATAGAAAGTCTAAAGTTAGAAAGTTCCTAAAATAAAAAGTTAACTTCAAAAAACTAAAAATAGAAAGTTTCTAAAAACTAAATTAGGAAACTTCTAAAAACATAAATTTAAAAAGTAAGTTAGTTTCTAAAAACCTAGAAATAGAATTTTTTTAAAAAAAAAATAGAAAAGAAAACCTAATCCAAAAATAGAAGATAGAAAAACTAGAAAATTAGAAAGAGATTACCAATTTAAAATGTCTATGTCAGGGTTCTACAAAACAAGAAAGTTAAGTTAGTTTCTAGAAATCAAATAGAAAATCCTAAATCTAGAAGAACCCTAATCTTAATCTAATTTTAAAACTAGTTAATCTCAGAAAAACGTAACCATAAATCTTCGGCAACGGCACCAAAAACTTATTCACACCTAAGTATAGGGTTGCGATGTAGTAATAATCTCGATAAGACCGAGGTCAAATCCACAAGGACTGAACCTTGTACGTAATATGAAAGTAACTAGAACTAGAACTAGACGAAGACGTAATCTAAATTAGGAAAATTAAGAGAGTAATGGTGAATAGATTAATTTAAAACTAATAAATTTAAAGGTGGGAAACTAGGGTATCAAGGATCCACTTGTAGCATTCAGGGAGATCTTATGCTTGATTTAAGAACAAAACTAGAATCAGAGTCCCATCTTCATCCAATTAGAAAGAAGAGATTTATCAAATCTCTGAACTTCTCATGAATCTAATCATTAAAAGATAAGAGTGGTAAAGATTTGGAAGTGATTCCGTCACCTAACCATGCCCAGGAGACAAGGCAAACAACAGCAATTTACCAAACCCACAACCAATCATAAGAGAATTGAGAAGATTAGAAGGATTCCATCACCCAACCATGCCTATGAGACAATGGTGAACAATGGGATTGCCTAATTTTACAATCTCAATACATGAAAAGAAGATATCTCAAGCTATCGCAGATCTATTGTAATTTGAGTCACAACAAACCATTAAAAACTAAAAATATTCCTTCATAATCAAACTAGAATCTAAGAGAGTTCAATAAAGCATGAATCAAAACAAAGGAAACATCTCAATCATGCCATAAGCTTCACCTCTTAGCCCTAGTTAAGAGGTTTAGCTAACCATAATCATGATTAAACTAATCTCTTAAAAATAATCATCAAAGAAAAAAAACTAAAGAAAAAGGAAAAAAAACTCAATGAAGACGGCTCGCTCCATGGCTCTCTCTCTCTCTCTCTCTCTCTCTCTCTCTCTCTCTCTCTCTCTCTCTCTCTCTCTCTTCTCTTCTCTTCTCTTCTCTTCTCTTCCACGTCCAAGGATCTGATGATCCCCCTGGACAGCGAGCAAGGTTTCTTTTATATTTGTGGGGAGAGTCTTCTGGACTCTTCTTGCAAACTTCTGACACCATGCGTAACCCTTACGCTGAGCGTCTTCACAGCACAGGACAAGGTAATCCACTGCCCTGTTTCCTGAGGGCATCTGTTGCGGAACAGACCTATCTATGTTGTTTGATGGGGGCCACGTCTTTGGATGTCTGGTAAATCCACACCTTCTATTGATTCGTCACGTCATCTTAGCTTAGGAAGAGGTGGAATTGGTTTCTACTAAGGTGGCCCATCGAGTTAAGCTTGGTGCGGTGACTTGAACGCCTAGAACGATGAAAGTGTTACTGGACTCCTTGGCAAAGCTTGCTAGGTTTTGGTCGGGAACCCCATCCACGTCAAATGGACGGTTCAGATTGATTGTAAGAATCAAGATGGTGACCCATGAGTGATTGTCTGCAGCCCCTATTTCAAAATCATGCCGCCTCTACTGCCGAATCCACAGAATTACATTAATCGGTGGGGCCCATTATTGGAATTTTCTGGGAAATCCACTCTGTCCATTGCTTTTCTCACCTCATACTGGCCCAAAATCTAAAATATGAGGTCGATCTAAGTTCTATCTTGGCTACACTATTAAAGCGTGGAGTGAAATTTATGTTAAAAACTCCTTTCTGTAACACGTCTTCATCGTCCGCTGTTACAGTGTGCGGAACTCCCTTTTATTTTTTTTTTCGAATTCTACTAATGATGGGCCCCGATGTGGTTATTTTCTAAAAGATCCAGAACCTTCACCACCTTTATCATAATGTGTTGGCCCATAAGCCAAATTATAAAGTAGATCTGAGCTCTAGGTGGGCTACACCATCCACCGGTAACGAGGTAATGTCCACCGTGGAAGCAAACCTAGTGCATGCATGTCGAGTTTGTTTATTTACAAATTTGTCATTCTCCCTTATACTAACTTCTGTCATTCGTTCCTCCCTAATGCACCATCTAAAAGAAGTGAAATTTTACCATAAATTCTCATTTCTCAAGATCTCTCAATCAGTTAAATTTGGGCCCCAATCTGTCAAGGATGGCCGAGATGCTCCTTTAGTGGCTAATACACTTCATTAGACCACTTCGGCACTTCCACAAACATCCAAGGGCTGCAACTTTACGTGTATGGTTACTTTATGATCCTCAGGCCAGGTATAAAGTTTCAAGCCAAACGGATGGTGGGAACCCTATGATCTTGCATTAAGGACGATTTTCAAGCCCCTTTAACTTTAATCACTTGGTTTTCTCGAATCTTTGGCGTGTGAATTCTTCAATCTCAGTCCCCTAAGATCCGTCCCTTGCCTTGGTGATTTTTAAGCATCAAATCCAAGCCTTTAGCACTCTTTTCAGTCCAAGCTCTTAAATTCACCTTGTAACAAAAACATTATTAAAATGTAACGTTAAGCATTATCATGTTTATAAAATCAGGTAATAACTGGGGTTTGATATGCAATATTTGACCCTCAACAATACACACACACACACACACACACATACATATGTGTGTGTGTGTGTGTGTATATATAATATATATATATATATACACATACAAGTCACTAGTTGTGAGTCTTTTAACACATCACTTACATCAAGAAATAAATAAGTTGAACTATGAGAGTTTTAAAACTCCAATATATATACATGCCCAAGTCATAAAATAAGGGAGGTAGCATAAAGTTAACCTAATATAGGAGAAAAGTAGCAATAAGCTAACTCAATAGAAGACAGGAGTAGCATTGGCAAACTCAACAAAAATAAGGACAGAGGAGCAAAAGTCAACTCAATATAGAGTGGAAACACATGTCGCTCTCGAAATCAATGAAGGGAAAGGCTTGTTTCCATCACTCTTCATGAATTCATAAAAATTCTAATGGTATTTTCATGGACTAATTAATCTGGAATCATAATAAAATAAACTTCCATAGGTTATAAAGTATTCCATTTACTTCAAAAAAAATCCATAGGCATAACAGTGCGATTTCGGGTCAGATGGGTCACCCGATAAGTCCAAATTACTCCAAATGTAAGTCCCACTACCCTAAAGTTTGAGATATACATTTCAGATTAGATTGATGTCATTAAAATCATAAGATTTTTTAACATAAATATCTGATCCATTGGATGCACAAACTATGCACCATTCGGAGGCTCGAACGTGTATAGTTTCGCGATTTAAAACATAGTTTAGTGATTTAACCCATAAAATATGTCCAATATGATTAAAATCATATATTAAACATAATTCCAACACGGATTAATAATTCATAATAATCTAACAACTTATTAGCATGGAAATCATAGTAAAAATCAAACTATACACAATTTAACGTGAAAATAAAAGAACTATGTATAAACCTAACTTAAATTGGTGTAAGTTTAAAGGAATCCCTCACCTTAGCCTTAGATGCAAACCGTAGGTATATCTCAATATAGGAAGGCTTCTACACGAACCACGATGTCGCTCGAGTAAGAAAGAGACATCACACGTGTAGGGAAGGAAGAGAAGGGATGAGCATCTAGGATTCTCTCTCTCTCTCTCTCTCTCTCTCTCTCTCTCTCTCTCTCTCTCTCTCTCTCTTTCATGGATGTGAGAAGGTGGGCATGCATGGGTTTTTGAGTGGAGAAATGGCGCACATACCCATTTGTATAGGAGTAGGCATGAGAGGGTGTATGTGGTATCCCACTTGAATTGGGTTTCTCAAATTTATCCTCTCTGACGATCTTTCTTCAAATTTATTTCATCCATGGTTTTAAGTTGTCAAATAGAGCCGGAATATATAATTCTCTTGATGATTTGAAACTTAGATTGGCCAATCTTGAAAAATGACCTAACATGTGCCAAAAATAAAATATATAATTCTTATATTTTAATATGCAGGTGTATATCAATCATGAACATTTATAATTAAGGTTGTTATCCATAAAAGAGAAATTATGGCTGAGGCTAGTAGTTGTTGGTTGGTTTGACCCATAGTTCAGAAAAAATTGGCTTAGTTTGGATTGCGTTTGGACATTCATTTGGAATTTTTTTTTTGTTTAGATTATTCAATTAAGATTTAGGTTGGCTCAAAATTGTCTCCAAACAGACCCATGGATTTTATTTTTAAATTTTGGAGGTGGCTTTTGTTAGAATTTGTATTTAGAACCAATCTTGGTGATGTGTCTTTGATGATTTCACAGAGATTGAGATTATATGAGTATTGGAATCAGACAGCATTTAAGTTTTTTGTGACTGTTGGAATAGACAGAGTAACTGGGTTTCTCCTTGAATGTGTACTGTGGATTTTATTGAAATTTCCTCATTCGAATGGGTTGCCTGAAGGTTTAAATCATACATGCTTTTGACTTTTAGAGGTGTTTGCTAAATTTTGGTTTTAGTGATTTTTCATTGACGACTTCTATTCTACATGGTGTAGAAATATTCTTATTTCCCTTACCTTGATACAACATACAAGATCAAATTCCAAAAATTTTAAGAATATGGTATTATCTTCATCTTGCTGAATTAGTTAACTTATTTAAATTTATTTCATAATTAATCGAATATGCATAATTTATTTAAGCAGGTGTAATAGACTCAAAAAATAAAAAATATGACGAATGTCTTTTCTATTTGCAAAAATTTTAGCAACGAACCGAATCCGTCTTTGATTTTCAAATAAGCTGGAAATTCACGAGACCTGGTTTTCCTTGTGAGTAGCGACGGACCATATCCATCGCCAAATTTTAGGACATGGCTCCCTTGGATGCGATGGGAATCTTTATTTTTTGTGGCAAATACGATCTGTTGTTTATGCAACAGACCAAATCCATCGACTTTTTTTATGGATCCTATTCGTTTAATTTTTATGACAGAAATTCGACAACCATGAAATGGATAAAGTCTGTCACTAATTGCGTTTTATGACAGACTTGGTCCGTCATTTTTTTTGTAGTTTTTGGCATAGTGGTAACTATCGCATGTGTGGTACATATGATTTACACCATATGCAAGAAGTTACTTAAAGTCCCGCCGATACTGGATATCTCGCTATCCAATATACGCACGGCAAGGCCATCTCACACAATCATGGTAATATGGAAAATTTCTTAGAGATGATCAATAATTTCATAAAGACCACCGGATTAGGGAGATTAACAGAAAATTTATCCATAATTTGAAGAAAAGCAAATTATAATAGTACAAATAGACTAAATCTTATTAAGACACGGCCGATCGCATATTCAAGGACCAGCAAGGAAACCTCAACATGGCTATCGCCTCTCCAAGCTTATATAAGCAAAACTCGATGATCTCCGAGCCATCGCCACATACAACTAATCAATCTATATAGTGCAACGCTGCTTATCTTAGTTGTAACTTCTTAGTTTAGATATGCTACTTCTATCCAACCACATTGTAACAAGTCTATAATCCATAATCTAACTTAAATTCGCTATTGTCCAGCTCCATTAACATAGTGCACCTTATGAGTAAGTTTAAATATCTACGACCACTGTCGTCAGATTTCATCGTTCACCGAGTTCTTACCTGATAGATTACACTAGTCATGTCATGTAGACTGTACACTTTGGTTGTTTTGTTCACATAAGCAATTGTATGTAATTATTTCTATTTCTCTACTTAAATACTTTTCCTTCACTAATTGTATTTTCCTCTTTTCAATTAATGAAATTGGCAATTCAGCATTAATTTTAGATCTTATTCATCCATCATTGTATTGCCAAGAAATCCGAAACACTATCACAATTGAAAGAAAAATCCGTAGCTCAATGTAAAAAGATATCATTTTGAAGGACGAACCTTCCCTTTCTAAAATTGTCTGATCACTATAGCAACTGATAGTTGAACAATCATATTAACTTTCATAGGTTTAATCCTAACATTCATAGAATCACAAGCGTTCAATCGATTCCAATCAAATACAATTTTGCAACGCTGGGCACTTTTTCTAATCACATACGGTGGATTGAATTTAGGCGGTTCATAATACATGTAGCCACACATACGGATTGAACAACAACAGATTGCATGACATCCGACGCTTAGTCAGATACTTCACCAACCTTTGGCCAAGTGTCCAAAATCAACTCAATGTAGGCCATTGATTTCAGGGTGGACAAGTCAGAGGAATGAACTGGATGGCATGCACAAAACACTGTAAGTCCCTCATGTAAAATCAATGGTGAGTGTCTGCTCTCGAAGTGTTCCCTGGGTGTGGTCCACTTGAGTTTTGGATCAGCCTGATTTTTTAGCTTAAGGCCAAACGTGTGGAGACACATCTGACGAATGGGTTGAGTGTCATGCATACATAGCGTATAGGCCCATAACAGCCCGGTGCCAGCATTACTCAATGGTGTGTGAGGTCAATGTTTTAAATCTGGGTAACTAGACTTGGTGAAATTTCGAGCTGAGAAATATGGAAACTTGCTTCGGAGCTTAACTCGCCTCGAATTGTTAAGACTCGTTAGCAAATCGAGCCGAACTCATGCATATATAGTATACGGTGAACAGTTAAAAGCAAAACAAAAGGACTAGTCTAGTAGACTATCATTCTAGTTAATCATAATTATGTGTTAGAGATTTTTTTTAAGGATTAATATAATCTCTCATACATAATTACATTAATTAAAATGGGTGAACCCATTTGTACGTGTCTTTCAAACAGCCTTGAAATCTTGAGAATCAGACTCATGGACGCATTTGGCCTGTTTGGACACGCTTGCCAAAAGTGGGGTTTTCCCAAGTAAGAGGGTTCAAGCCTACTTCTTTTGGCAATTTGACAAAAACCAATTGGATTCGTTTCCGTAGAGTGGACATTTTAGTGCCTATTTCATTGAGCTGAGTGGTGAAATATATGGGTTGGCGAAGTACATCCAAACGGGGCCTTAACCACCAACCCTGACAGTTTTGTGTGTTTAAATTTGCCCAATTTTTATTTAGTCTGTCCAAACGGTGGGACTTGAGATATCGTTTTATTTATCTGGCATGATGTGTGCTCGGATTGCTTTTAAAAAAAAAAAAAAAAATTATTGAGATACTTAGTAAGGTTTTACAAGGTAACGCTACTAGGGATGGAAGCCTGGATTGCACGCGCTACATTGTATCCGCCGGATCAACTAACAAGCTAGAGACAGTTTTGATTTCTTTCACTTTGTATATTTTTGTTTTAATTATGAGAAATTAATGATCCAGTGCTCTTGAGCACTGCAGTCCAATCAATTGATCTGAACTGTTCATTAAGTCATGAACATAATTGTCAGGCAACCATGCAAAAATTACACTGATGGGATGGTCCAATGCATCATGAATTTGGCTTTATTTCTTATTGTATCCTACACGTGTAATTCAATCCGAAGAAAAAAAAATTTTAATTGGGAAGTCTTTGATTATCTTTTTACAAACCTCATCCATGAAAAAACTTTGAAGAGATGAATTGATGGATTTGTTTACACCCATTTTCAGTGCCTTGATGTAGGCCAATCAAAGGTCGCCATGTGTCGACACCTTATAACTACAACTGGCGCAAAACATGCTTGCCCTAATAACGCAACGTGCCTATTGTGACAATAAAAGACCCAGACCCAAAACAGATCTTATCATGAATCTAACGATGATTCTCTCGGTAAGGCCGTCACTCATAGACCTTCCAAAATGGAAGATCTTCCCAAAGACATTCGAAGATACTATAGGTCTTAGAAAATTTCAAAGATCCAAAGTTCGGACCGATATCCGAGCGAACTCAGCCACGACTTGAACTCAAGTCGGGAGAAACAAACTCATCGGTCTGATCAGATCCTTCTCCCCATGCTTTAATTGGAATCAAGAGAATAGGAGAATTAGATCCAAAAAATAGTTCGACCAATGCCCACTCAAAGGACTGTGAGATCTTGATGTGATGGATCTTATCCATCTATTCCTCTCAAAACCATCAAGATGGCAGGATCTTGTGGATAAGTGTGTTAGGGATTTGTGCTGCGGAATCACACAGATATGGATCTGATTCGAACAACCTCGAATATTACCCTTGCTACACCCTTTGATAACCCTAGAACTCTTTTAGAAACCCTTCAAATACCTTTAGGAAGCCTTAGAATGCCTAAGAATGTCCCTAGGGACTCCTATTTATAGATGGGAAACCCCACTTACGCACCTCCCTAGAAACCGCCTCAAATTTACGCAATCTGCGCATAAACCGTGCACCGTTTGCGTAACCCTCGACTAGTCGAGCCTGGGCTTTGACTGGTCAAAGGACCCCTTCGACTGGTTGAGCATCCTGGAAATCCCAAATACATCATTGCTGGACTTCGAGTCGGACTGTCTTCGACCTGTCGAAGGACCCCTTCAACTAATTGAGCCACTCCCTCAACTAATTGAGCAGCGCGATGAACCAAGATTTACGACATTTGTTTTACAACAATTCCCACCATAGTTTCAATCTTTAACTGTGTAGCTTCTTGACCTCTTCTCTTATCTCTGCATCACATCATAGCTTCTCGTGCACACTCCGTCCTCCTTTTATGTCATTGTCAAGCCCAGAGAAGTTGCATAGAACTTGAACTTATCTGCAGGAATGACCTTGGTGATCATGTCTTTCGTATTCACGCTGGTGTGAATCTTCTCCAGTGTTATGCCTCCTTCCTCAAACACCTGTTAGATAACATGGACATCCAACTAATTGCTTCACCTGCTAATACAAACGAGTAACCTGAAGTAGACTTTCTGGAATTCACACTGCCTGCGTAATCTGAATCCACATACCTTTCCAACTTTATTCTTGTCTTCTCAAAAGATAAGATGTAGTCCTTCGTACCTTCTCACCGCTACCCAATATTGCTTTCCGGGGTATTTGTTCACAACACCGATAGCCTGTGAAATAACCGGTCTAATACAAACCATGGCACGCACTGCCAACCACATTCGAATAAGGCTCATAAGACATATCCTACTTTTCCTCATCTATATTGGGACATGTTCCGAGAAAAACTTGAGGAGAGACGCATAGGGAACACTCTCCAGCTTTTCCTGGTCCATCACATCCTTAATCAATACTTACCTAAGGTATTCTACCTGTGATTACCAAAACATGCTCCTCTTCCAGTCTCAATGTCGAGAACCATCTTTGCAGCCCCCCGACCCTTCATCCTGAATGTCTCACTTAACCAAGTCTTCAGTACATTGAATTCAGACATATCATAATTGGTGATCTACATGTCCTCAGCATACAATTCCTAGCTCACCATGAAGGAATCAAATTTTATACCACTGCCTAGGCGACAGGTCGTACCACGACCTCCTGCAAACTCTTTTTCTTAGCCCCTTTAACTTCGAACTGCTCTGGTTACTTCATGTAGATTTGTTCTTCCAATTTCTCTTGCAAAAGTACAAACTCTACATCCATCCTTCCGACTCAAGATCACATTGGACAACCAGCGCCAATCACGGATCTAATAAACACATGTTATACCGTCGGTGCGAATATCTCTAAGAAGTCTATCCCTTCTCTCTGAGCATAACCCTTTGCTACTGTAAACACTAGAAATCGGCGCCTACACAAATTTGTATATTATATGGTTTGGAAGATGGGTTAGCAGGCTGATTTGTAGATGTTAGAGTCGCCACTAGCCAATTAATCTCAGAATCCCGCAGTCGGCTAGAACCCCACAGAATATGTAAGGTTAAAGAAATCCAAAGACTCTCCTACCTTAAATTGACTTCTGGTCCACGATCCGAGATTCCATCTAAGGGACCTCGGTTACGAAGAGGGAAGGTGTTAAGCACCCTCTCTTCCCGTACAAACATGCGGTCTCTACTTTGTGTGGTAAAACAATCTCAAGGGATGGATGATGTGGTCGAGATAGGACTAGGCACACACATGGATTTCTGATGCGGCAAGATCCAAGATTTCAGCAAGCTACAGAGCATACGTCCAATGGCATATATAGAAGGCGGATGTGATGATGCTTATATAAAGAGGTAAAGAAGAGTGGACTAGATCACTAGGAATTTCTAATGTGACGGGATCCGGTGTATAGCAAGTCACAAAGCATACATTCATTAGAGATCTAGAGGAGTAGGGGGGTCGAGAAGGGAATACATGTCATGATGAATGCTTGTATAAAGTAAAAGGATCTTTGACTTGAACTTGAGTAGGCTAAGACATGGGTTGCACCATGATCAATCTGGTCCAGACTTGGGATTGAGAAGGTTAGGAGGAGGCTAAGAGATGGCTAGAAAAATCTGATCTTGGAGGCTTGGGAGCTCTCCCTCACCCTCACTCTCTTCCTTCCTCTTCTTCTCCCTCTCACTTAAGCTTGGAAATGAGGAGTGGTTGTTATGAAAATGTGAAGAGGAGAGGATAATTTATAGCCTTCTCCAATGGTCTTATGGTAAATGTGAGGTTTAGGAGGGGTGAAAGTTGATGTGGCAAGTTGTTAATGGTTGAGGGGAGAGAAACACCACGTGGCACACTTCCATTGGCTATTGGGATTGGTAAAATAGTAAATAAGGTTGGATAAGGGGGTAATTCCTGGAGAAAGTTGACTTTCGAACGCTGGGACAGTGACGCAGGGATGAACGTGATGAGGATAACTACTCCGAATCCACGGAGCTTCTCTGGACTCCTCACAGAGACTTCTCGAACCCACGAGGAAAGAAAGTATAAAATAGAAATAAATTCTAAGAAATTCGAAATTGATTAATTCATTACTAAAAACGAGTTCACAACCCTTTAAATAGGGGTACCAAGCAATGAGAAAGAAATCAGAATCAAACTACAGCTAGAACTCCTAGAATCCGCGACTTACTATAAATAGTAAACTTACTATTTATAAACGGTCATGATGTCTACTAGTGCAGAAGGTTTTCGGCCAAAAATAGTAAGTGTCTTCACCAAACCGTTCTCCTAATTATTCTAAGCTCTTTTCACATTGGGCTCAACTCCTAAAGCCGAACGGATGAAGAGTTATAACCAAACTAAAACTTACTATTTATAGTAAAAACGAAATTAAAGCAGGGAAACGACCATCGATCAAGGGGTTTTTTGTAATTTCAGGCATCGCAACCCAGCATAGCTGGGTTGGTTGGTTAAAGTAGCTTGTTCTACCCCAAAATCATATATTTTACGTCCAGTAACTCATTCCGGATTGCGAGATACGCCCGATCTAAGGTCCGATGGTCCGGATCACTTTTGTCGTCAACCGGGCCTTTCAATCCATCTTGGCCATGAAACTGTCTGCGACCCGCTCTACATCAGTCCCCTCCACTTTAAAAGAACTCGTCCTCGAGTTCTCATCCTGCGCTGGCAAATGATACTCGGTTAGGTCCGCGATGTTAAAAGTCTGTGAAATCGCCATGTCATCTTGAAGATCAACAACATAAGCATTGTCATTGATCTTTCAAATGATTGGAACGAGTCCAATCTTCTTATTTTTTAACTTGTTGTACGTTCCAGTCGAAAATCTCTCTTTGCGCAGATGGACCATAACGCGGTCACCCACCTCGAACACTTTTTGTCACTGGTGCTTGTCCGCTTGTTCCTTGTACTTCTCGTTCGAGGCATGTAGCTTAGTCTACACTTCCGCATGGATGCCCATGATCTTGTCTACCTTATGTTCTGCTACAATGCTCGTGCCTGGGTGCTTGGGCAGAGGGACCAAGTCAAGCATGTGGCGAAACACTCGTCCATAAATAATCTGGAACGATGATTTCTCTGTCAAGCGGTTCACCATGTTGTTGAATGCAAACTCTGCTTAAGACAAGGTCAAATCCCACTGCTTCGGTTTTTCTCCTGAAATACAGCAAAGGAGGTTTCCCAACATGCAATTCACAACTTCAGTCTGCCCATCAGTCTGTGGGTGGTAAGCACTGCTGAATTGAAGTCGTGTATCGAATCAAGTCCATAAAGTCCGCCAAAAGTGGCTAATGAACTTCGTGTCACGATCAGAAGTAATAGTCTTGGAGATCCCGTGTAGCCGTACAACCTCCCTGAAGAATAGATTCACCACGTGTGTTGCATCAAGGGTCTTCTTGCATGGGATAAAGTGTGTCATCTTGGAGAAATGATCTACCACCATGAACACCGAATCCTTACCGCGCTGTGTTTGTGGGAGACCAAGTACGAAGTCCATTGATAAATCCTCCCAAGGACCGTCAGGCACAGGTAACAGGGTGTAGAGGCCCGTATTCTGAGATTGCCCCTTGGAGGTTTGACAAACATGACAGCGTTGTACGGCCTTTCCCACATCACGTACTAATTGCTGCCAGTAATACCGCTCTTTCACAAGAGCTCACATCTTGTCTTGCCCAAGGTGTCCACCAAGGCCACCTCCATGTAGCTCTTGAATAATCTGCTCCCTCAGAGAACTTTGAGGGATGCACAATCGATTCCCTTTGAAGAGAAAATCATCCTGTATATGAAGGTCACTGGGGTGACCTTCTTAGCACTTCATCCAAGAATCTTTAAAGTCCTCATCCTCGGCATACAGCTCCTTGAGACAGTCGAAGCCAACCACCTCATTATTCATTATAACAAGTAGTGATGCACGACGACTAAGTGCATCAGCAACCTTGTTCTGCTACCCTGACTTGTGCTTTAGAATGAACGTGAATTCCTGTAAAAATGTAACCCATCTAGTATGCACACGATTTACGTTAGTCTGACTATTAATAAACTTTAATGCTTGATGGTTAGTGTACAGAACAAACTTTCTTTGAATTAGATAATGTCGCCAATGTCGCAGCGCCTAAACAACTGCGTATAACTCAAGCTCATAAGTCGACCACTTCTTTCGGGCTTCACTGAGCTTCTCACTGTAGAAGGCTAGCGGCCTGCCTTCCTGTGATAATACTTCCTCAATTCCGACTTATGAGGCGTCACACTCAACCTCAAACAATTTATCAAAATTAGGAAGCACCAAGACCGGTGTTGTAGACAAACGATGCTTGATCTCATAAAAGCTCTTGTCAGCTTTATTGGTCCACTGGAATGGTCCTTTTTCATGCAATCTGTTATAGGCGTGACTATGGTGCTAAAATCTCACACAAATCGACGATAGAAAGTCGCCAACCCGTGAAAACTCCTCACCTCATGAATGCTTGTCGGGATCGGCCATTCCCTAATAGCTCACACCTTTTCATCGTTCACACGAATGCCTGTGGATGTTACAACAAATCCTAGAAACAATAGGCTGTCAGTTAGAAAACTACACTTCTTCAAGTTGAGGTACAACTTGTTAATTTGTAGGACCTGCAGCACCTACCTGAGATGTTTCCTATACTCCACCTCATCCTGACTATATATCAATATGTCATCGAAATATACTACCACAAATCGGCCAATGAACGGTTCTAGAACTTGATTCATCAAACGCATAAAAGTACTTGGTGCATACGATAGGCCGAAGGGCATGACCAGCCACTCATACAACCCTTCCTTTGTCTTGAATGCCATTTTCTACTCATCACCAGGTTGGATACGAATCTGATGGTACCCGCTCCTTAGATTTAGTTTAGAGAACACCTTGACCCCTTCTAGCATATTGAGCATGTCGTCTAACTGTGGTATTGGGAATCGATATTTGATGGTAATTTTGTTGATTGCCCGGCTGTCGACACATGCGCCAGCTTCCATCTTTTTTAGCGTTAATAATGCTGGTACGGCACATGGGCTCATGCTCTCTCTCTCAAGAGACCCTTACGGATCAATTCCTCCATTTGCCCCTGAAGTATCTTACACTCCTTTGAACTCATTTGATAATGAGGGTGGTTAGGCAGGCTAGCCCCAGGGACGAGGTTAATGTGATGTTGGATGTCCCTCATGGGGGGCAATCCATCAGGTAAATTCTTAGGCCAGACTTCTTTAAATTCGTTTAGCAACAGTCTTAAACTTGGAGGGATGTTTGAGGGTTCCTCTTCCTTACCCTTCACCACTACGGCATATACCTCGCCAGTTTCCTTAGATTCCTCCATGAAATCCCGAATGGTCAAGAGAGAACTCCCCTTTACTTTAGACGCTTCAGGGTGGTTCTCTGGTGCTATAGGGGCAAGGATTATTTTTCGACTATCCTTGATGAATATGTAAACATTGTCTCACGCCCGATGGGTCGCATCGCGGTCTGAATGCCAGGGCTGATCAAGTAACATGTGGCAAGCTTCCATGTCAACCACGTCACAAAGTATCTGATCCTTATAATTTTTACCAATTGAAAATGAGATAGTGCATTGTTCAGTTACCTTGGTCTCATTCACTTTTTTTATCCAGCCAATTGAGTACGGGAAAGGATGTTTCATCGTTGGTAGCCGCAACTTGTCCACCATCACTTTTGAAACGATGTTCTTGCTACTACTACTGTCTATGATCATATCACAGACCTTTCCGTTGACAGTGTACCGAGTATGAAATATATTGTGTCACTGTGGATGTAATTCCTTTCATGGGGTATACAGTAATCGCCTCACAACTAGAAATTCACCACGATCCTCGTCCGTCACTTCATTGCCACCTGCTATTTCTTCAGTGGTTTGTTCATGTTCATCATAGCCATGGCCTTCTTCTACGGCCTCATCTTCAGTGCTCCCTTCGTTTATAGTCAAGTGTGTTGTGAGATGTTGAGGACAGGTGTTTGATAAGTGGCCTGGTTGGCCACAGCAGTAACAATTGTTCGACCTTGGCCGAGCATAAGGATTTGGAATCCTACTCGGGCCCGCTGTCGTGGGTGTTGTGCGCTGAGGTCTGGATGAGCCGCTCCCCATATCACAGCTTACAGTTATAGGAGGTTGAGGACATTCTCCTACTGGTTCTTTTCCTCGTGCCAGCACTAGATCCTACGTGGGACCCGCCATGGGGGTCGAGTTGAAGGATAGGGGTAAGCAGAAACTCTTACAAGTTGTGTTTCTGCCCTACCTGCCAGTTGAACTACTTCATCCACGGTCCCGACTGGGTACATCTGAACTCGGTCCTAAATTGTCGGTCGCAACCCACCTATAAATCGTGCCACCTTCTGTGACTCAGATTATGACAGATCGTTTCGTGTAGCCAACCGCTGGAATTCTTTAGTGTAATCTGTGACGGTTTGATTTTCTTGTTGGCAATTTTGGTATTGCTGGAATAATATTTGCTCATAATCACTAGGGAGAAATCATGATCGAAGAAGACGTCTCATCCGTGGCCATGATGAGATGGGCGCCTTATTCTGGTGGGCTCGTGAGAGTTGTAATTGTTCCCACTATGCAGAAGCACCAGATTTTAACTTAAACGCTATCAATTTTACCCTTTTATGATTTGGCACATCCATATAATCAAAATATCTCTCTACTTCGGCTAGTCAATCGAGGAAATCTTCTATACGTAATAAACCATTAAAACTAGGAAGTTCAACCTTACCTCGATAGTCTCTTTCAACACGATCTAGGTGATCGCCTCTATGGATCTATCGTCAGACAAAACCCTCATTAAGGTCCTCGTCACTAGAACTTGAATCATCTGGTGTAGCCCTACGGTTTACCACTGGTAGTGCTCTACAAAAATCGGGGTTATGTCGTACAATAACCACGGGTGGTGGAGCCACCCTGGGTAGTGGAGCAAACATAGGTGGTGGAGCACCGCCTAAGGCTTGGGGAGAAAGTAGCGCATCCGCAAGATGGTCGAGGGTTTCCTGCAGCCCTTACACAGTCAACTAACTCTCCCGGTGGAAAGCTTCCATTTTTTCCGAAAGATAACGAATCCCTGGATCACCGTCCATAGGATTTTGATTCATACCTTCATTATTTGCCATCGGCTCGAGGGGAAACCTCACTTTGATACCAATTGACGCAGGGATGAACGTGATGAGGATAACTACTCCGAATCAACAAAGCTTCTCTGGACTCCTCACAGAGACTTCCCGAACCCACGAGGAAATAAAGCAGAAAATAGAAATAAATTTTAAAAAATTTGAAATTGATTAATTCATGACTAAAAACGAGTATACAACCCTTTAAATAGGGGTACCAAGCAATGAGAAAGAAATCAGAATCAAACTACAACTAGAACTCCTGGAATCCGCGACTTACTATAAATAGTAAACTTACTATTTATAGACGGTCGCAATGTCTACTAGTACGGAAGGTTTTCGGCCAAAAATAGTAAGTGTCCTATTTGGCTTCACCAAACCATTCTCCTAATTATTCTAAGCTCTTTTCATGTTGGGCGCAACTCCTAAAGCCCGACGGATGAAGAGTTATAACCAAACTAAAACTTACTATTTATAGTAAAAACAAAATTAAAGCAGGGAAACGACCATCGATCCAAGGGTTTTTCATAATTCTAGGCGTCGCAACCTAACATAGTTGGGTTGGTTGGCTAAAGTAGCTCGTTCTACCCCAAAATCATATATTTATGTCAGGTAACTCATTCCGGATTGCGAGATACGCCCGCCTTTTCTAATCGATCTTGGCCATGAAACTGTCTGCGACCCGCTCTACATCAGACAGCTGTCCCCAAAAGCTCACATGCCGGCCGCAAGCAACGGCACTCCAAGTACCACCAGGGGTAGTTGGACTACCGTCCGGTACGAGCTAGGGTTGGGCTCAAGCGTGTGGGTTTGTTTGGTACATTGGTTCGTTCAATAGTCCCCTTTTTAGACTTTTGGAGCTCAGATAGGTGGTTTGGGGTTTAGGTAATGGGTTCAGGTCAGGATCTAAGGTGTAGGTGGGGGCTGTATGTGGATTGAATAGTTTAGATTAGGGTTTTAGGTTACTGATTGGGGGTTCGAGGTTTAGGTCAAGGTTTAGGTACAGATACAGTCATGGTTCTTAAATTGTCTTAGCCTTTTCAAGTTGTCAGCCTGGGTGGGGTGTCTACAAATGCCCCTCTTTGGCCAAGGTTGCGAGCAACCGAGTGCCAAAGCGAGTGGACAACCCAACCTTCTCGTTAAAAAGGATAGCGACTCGAATCCGTCGTTTGTCATTGTATCATTGTCAGTTGATTGTCTGAAAGAAAGATGACTTGCACATATCATGAAGGTTAAGAAAAACGTTGTGATTGTCCCTTGCCCATTCGTCGTGGCATTACAGGTCACCGATCACTACCTTTTCACGTCAGATTGTTGATAAAATTAGAGAGAAAGTCTGAAAAGTAAGGGCCTCTGTGCATTCGTCGCAGCTTTACGAGGATTCCCGTACTGTTTAGTCCATCGTTTCATTTGCTATGTAATCACCTTAGGAATATTCGGTCCGTTTGATCGTCAAAGTGGTTAGCTGCCCTGCGCGTTGGTGCGACCTAATAGGGAACTCACTACGCCTACTTGGACTCAATCAAATTTTCCAAACATCCTGGATTAGGTATGTGCAGGTAATCTTTTGCATACAATCTGCTGATTCTAATACTTGGTTACAATGGGTTGTTGTCACTTCGAATTTGATTTTTCTTTCCAGAAATAAATCCAATCATTTTTTACTATCATTCGTACAACTATCCAGATATAGAAATCGGACCAATCGTACATATATCATGTATGGATTCGATCCTCCCTTAGGGTAACCAGGGGAGGCTGAATCTTATTTAGTTGTTTGCACTGACCGCAATTGAAGAATATGGGAGATTCCTCAGTGTACTGCGTGCCGCATGCAATTTTTTTTTTTGAAAACTTTTTGTTTGAAAGCTATCCCTTTTGGAGCTAGACTTCCTTAGGGATTTTATTTGAGAATATATTTTTTGAAATTTTTTGGAAAATATCCATTCGATTTCGTAGGTGGGTGTTGTCGTTCAATTTTTATTGTAAAAGTCAGATGGCCCCCTCTAAAAAGTTAATGGGGCTTTTGAAAATATTTTTAGATTTAAAAGATCTGTCTGATCTCATGGATGGTAGAGATCATTCAATTTTTATAAATTGACAAATAGCCTCCACTAATACACTAGTGGGGCATTTTATTATACTCGTATTTTCTTTTCCTCTTTTTCTCTTTTTTATTTTGTCATCCATTTGCAATTTGAGTTCAACTTGTGCCTTCTCTCAAGTGTGGTTGTGGGAGCACCTGTATATGACCCCTCTACTTTTGTGGCCTTACTCTCGTCATGACGATGTCCTGTCTCTGTTGCTTGATAGCCTTCCTTCGGGTGTTGAGGCCACGGAGTCACTATATCGTCGTATGCTCTCTCAGCTTCGAGGGTGGGAGATTAGCTGAGAGGCTCCGTGGCTCCATCGTGCTCCATTGATCTGCAGTGTGACTCGTACTCCTTTACTATTGCTGGCACTCCGAGGATACTATTCTATCACCCTACTCGCTTCCTCCGGCAGTTTGGCTTCTGGCATAATATTCCAAATTTCGCCTTTTCTGAATTTGGGCGTGCTCCTCTTCCTTCTGATTTGACTGCTCTGTATCGACGAGTCTGGATTTCCTGGCAGGGATCTTAGGATGCGACGATTCTGGAGTTCGAGTCTTGGGCTTCACCTTTAGTGACAGTGGTAGAGCAGTCACTTTATCATCAGGTTACAGGTTGGCACTTGGTAGATGAGGCTTTTGACCGAGATATAATTGGAGATACTGCTTCATCCTCCTCGTGCGTCAATGATTCGTTGGAGGCATTTGAGGAGTGGGCATTTGTCGATCTGTTATTTCTGCTTACAACACATGGCCACCTTATCTCTGAGATTATCGTTCTTCGTCATTCTTGTGAGGATATGGCTCGTCGGCTTGCTATGGGGAGGCGATATGATGAGAGTATGCTCGTTGCGCATCGCCTGGAGAGGGACAAGATCTTCTACCTACGCTTGGAGATAAAGAGGCTTAGGCAAAGGCTGTCGATGTATGAGTGATAGGAACTTACCTGGGGTCCCCGGTTTCGACCAGCTGCTTATCCTGTATGCATGGATTTTTTTTTTGTTTTTTGTAAAGAAAGAAAGCAATGTACTCGTGAAAGATTTTAAAGGAATGAAAAATTTTGTTTGTGTCAAATTTGTCAATGCTCGCTTGTGTTTGGATTTGTGCTTTGGATGATTGGGAACAGAATATTGGGGTCAACCCATGTCGTGTGCAATAGTCTGGATTGTGTACTTGGGATCTTGGTTCCCTGAAAAGGTGTCTAGGATCGTGTCCTTTGGATTTGAGCAAAGTTTGACAGAGTACTGATCCGAAGTTGATCTTCCCTTGTATCTCATTGTGGTGTTCACTGCCTCGGCTTCTTCTATACCTGCACTTTTATTTTTATTATTTTTTTCAGCCATTTTTGCCTGTAGCTCCCTTTCAGGTTTTCACTACGGCCGACTTTTCCTGTCATTTTTGCACGTACCGTCCTTTCAGATTTTCACTACGTCCCGAATTTTTGATCTTGCCTGCCCCTTAGCAGTTGTGCTCTTTTTACCCTTGGTGCCTTTTCAAGTTTTCACCAAGTCCGCTACATGCCCGTTGTTTTTACACGAGTCGCCCTTTCGGGTTTTCAACTAGCCCTTTTGCTTTGGCATGCTTTTCTTCTTCTTTTTTTAGAGTGTCGGAAGAGAAGGAGAGACTTCCTTCACAGCCAGCCAACTGGTTACCTTCATGTCCTTGTCTTTGATCACAATCATAAACTATTTTTGGTTGGATTGTTTGGGGATGTGGGATGGACTTATTTTCTTCTTGATCTTCTTTTGAGATTTCCTGTCTTTCTCTTTTTTTTCTTTTTCTTTTTGTTTCTTTTTTTTATTTTTGTTTCCTCTTTTCTTGTGATTTTTGTTTCCTCTTCTCATTTTTTTATTTGTGGGAGAAATGACGGGTTTTTTTATGGGAAAGATGGCAAATATTTTTGTTTTTGTTGGGGAAAGTAATGGATACATTTTTGTGATTGTAATCATTGACAAGGTTAGGTACGGTTACCCACGATAGATTTTCACGTTATCAGCGTTGATAGGCTCGGGAAGATCTTCTCCTCTCAGACTGGTAAGCCGAAGAGCGCCCCTCGGGAGTACTTCCTGAATGATTAGCGGTCCGTCCCACGAGGGTTTGAACTTTCCTCTAGGATCTGGTAAGTGCGGCGGTAAGATATGCTTCATGACCATGTCACCGACTTTGAAACTTCTCTTTCAGACCCTCTTGTTGTAGGCCCAAGCGATCCTTATTTGATAACATTGTGAATGGCTTAGCGTATGCATGCGCTTTTCATCTACCGGATACAGTTGATCATACCTTACTTGTTGCCACTCACCTTCCTCGACTTTACTTTCCAGTAATATCCGAAGTGATGGGATTTTGATTTCGACTGGTAGCACTACTTCCATTCCATATGCAAGTTCGTATGTAGTTACGTCTGTAATAGACCGTATAGTGTCCAATAGGACAAAGGTGCATAGGGAAACATCTCCGACCAGTCGTGATATGTCTTCACCATTTTCTCCAGTATACGAATGATAGTCTTGTTTGCAACTTCAACCCCACCGTTCATTTGAGGACGATAGGAGCTTGACCGATGACGTTGAATTTTGAACTTGTCGAGGAAGTCAATCATCTTTTTATTGACGAACGGAGTTCCGTTGTTTGTAATAATGGCCTGAGGGATCCCATATCGGCTGATGATATTGTTCTTCATAAACTTGACCACGTGAGATGCTGTGATGGTGGTGTAGGATGTCACCTCTATCCATTTAGTGAAGTAATCTACTGCCACCAGGATATATTCATGCCCATTTGAAGCTTTGGGGCTGACCTTACCGATGAAGTAAAGTCTTCATATAGAGAAAGGTCATGGTGTCGTCAAGTTGTAGAGTTCGAAAGCAGGCACATGGATCTGATTTGCATACTCCTGGCATTTGAAGCACTTCCTGACGTGTCTACAGCAATCTATCTCCATTATCAGCCAATAGTAACCAAGTCGTAGGATCTTCTTTGTTATCATGTGTCCGTTCATATGTGAACTGCATAGTCCTTTGTGGATTTCTGTTATGATCTAAGTTACTTCTGTTTCGTCCACACAATGGAGAAGGACTTGATTGAAGGATCGCTTGTAAAGGATACCCCTTGTGATCGTGAATCGGGCCGTTAGCCGTTGGATAGTGCGACGATCAGTTGATGCCGCTCTTTCCGGGAACTTCTGATGCTCGAGATATTCTTTTATGTCTGTGTACCACGATTGGTCATTTGGAGAGGTCTCGGCTTCGTCTATCTGCAAGCAGAATGCGGGTTCTTCCTAAAGTTCGACAGTAAGTTCCCATTCAACGGCTCCTTTTAGGATCTCCAACATCGAGGCAAGAGTTGTCAGGGCGCCCGTAAATTAGTTCTTGGCTTGGGGCATGTAAGAAAATGTGATTTCTTCAAATTTCTCAGTTAGATTCTCCAGATAGACGTGATAAGAGATCAACTTTTCATCATTGGTCCTCCAGTCGCTATTCGTTTGATTGATAATGAGCTGTGAATCTCCGATGACTCGCAACTTCTTCACGTTGAGGGTGGCTTCTCTCAAACCAGCCATGCATGCTTAATATTCAGCTACATTGTTGGTACATTAGAATGTCAATCGCCTAGATATGGGAATTGAAACGTTATCGGAAGAGTAGAGTATGGCGCCTACTCCACTTCCTTTTGAGTTTGCAGCTCTGTCAAATAAGAGTGTCCGCTCTCCTGCCTTTCTTTCTTCATCTTCCTCGATCAGGAGGATGTCTTCGTCGAGGAAGAATGTCTTCAGTGGTTGGTAATTAAGCAGAGAGTGTGCTGCTAGGTGATCGGCCAATGCTTGCCCCTTGATCACTTTCTGAGTGACATAGATGATGTCAAACTCGAAAAGCATTAGCTACCATTTTACGATCCTGCCTGTTAGCACTGGTTTCTCAAACAAATATTTTAATGGGTCCATGCGAGCGAGCAAGAGGGTTTGGTGAGCGATCATGTATTGTCGTAATCATTGTGTTGCCTAGACCAGCGCTAGGCACATTTTCTCTAAGCTAGAGTATTTGGCTTCATAACTTATGAAATGTCGGCTTAGGTAGTAGATCACTTGCTCCTTTCTTCCTGCGTCATCATGTTGGCTGAGGATGCATCCGATTGCTTCTGCTGCGATAGAGATATACAGCAACAATGGCCTACCTGGGGTAGGTGGCATGAGCACTAGAGGATTTATCAAGTACTTCTTGATCTTGTGAAAGGCCGCTTGGCAGTCGTCATTCCATTCCTTTGACGAGTTCTTCTGTAGAAGCTTGAATATAGGCTCACAGACTAGAGTGAGCTGTGTGATAAATCGGCTGATATACTGGATCCATCCGAGGAAGCCCCGAATTTCCTTTTCAGTCTTAGACGGCAGCATTTCGATGATCGCCTTAGTCTTGGTCTCGTCCACCCGAATGCCATCTTCGCTGACGATGAAGCCTAACAGCTTGCCTCTGGTTACGCCGAAGACACACTTTTGCGGGTTGAGGCAGAGCTTGAATTTGTCCAACCTGTCAAAGAGTTTTTTAAGGTCTTCAAAATGTCCTTTGATTATGTGAGATTTAACGATCATATCGTCCACATAAACTTCCATTTCCTTATTTATCATATCGTGGAACAAGGCAGTCATGGCTCATTGATATGTAGCTCCTGCATTCTTCAACCCGAAGGGCATAACCCGATAGTAGAAAGTTTCCCATGGTGTAATGAAAGAAGTCTTCTCACGATCATTGATGGCCATCTTAATTTGATTGTAGCCAGAAAAGCCATCCATGAAGGAGAAGATCTTGTGTCCAGCAGTGTTATCTACCAGCATGTCGATGTGCGACAAAGGGAATCATCTTTAGGGCTTGCTTTGTTGAGGTCCCTAGAGTCGATGCACATTCTAACTTTATCGTCCTTCTTTGGAACTGGTACGATATTTGCGAGCCATTCCGAGTAATTAGAGACTACTAGGAATCCAGCATTGTATTACTTGATGACTTCATCACGGACCTTCAGGGCCCATTCGAGCTTCATTCTATGTAGCTTCTGCTTTATAGGCTTCATGTCTGGCTTTATTGGCAAGTGGTGTACCACCAAGTCTTTATCGAGCCACTGGTATGTCCTCGTAAGAGAATGCAAAGTTGGATAACTTCGGTCTCAGGAATTCCATCATCAAGAGTTCCGTTGATCCGAGGACAGTGATCTACCGATGCGCACTTCTCTAGGGAGTTCCGTTGATCCCAAGTTCACAACTTCGAAGTCGTCTGCCAGAACGTTGGCCTTTGTTTCGAACTTTTCGAGAGAGTCCTCGAGTTTAAGAGTTGTATCATCATTTCCCTCATCAAGGGCTTCATCCAAACCCATGAGTTCGAAGTCTAACTCTATATCGAAATCGTACGAGTCGACCTCAGACTCTAGCGCTACGTGTGAAGTGTTTGGTTGTGATTTTTGAAAGTTTTTCTGTTGTTTTTATTTTTTGAGGATTTTCTGATGTTTTGTAATTTTGAGGAATATATGATGTTTTTGTACTTTTTGGAATATGTGATGTTTTTGTGTTTTAAAGATTTTCTGATTTTTTTTATGTCACTAAGGGGTCCCAAACAAGACGGTGTTACAAACCAAGATTGGTCCTGTCCTGATTTGGGGTACCAACTGCTATTTACATTGGCATTTTTTTAGGCCGGCGTCCGTGGGCGGCTCACTGGCTGATTTGATCGTCAAAAGGATAGTTATTCATCTTGGTTCTTTCCCCCTTTCGATCCTACTGTTCTGCTCCATCTATTCATATGATTCATCTGTCTTGATGACCATGATGTCAGCTGGGCTGGGCTTAGAGTCGGAGTCTGATTCAATTTCTTCGCTCAGAAGTTGGAGCTCTTCGGGCTCCTCGGGTTCACCTTACGATGGGACCCTGATGTCTGTCCAGTCAAGGGAAGGCCACTTCCCTTTCTTAATCCAGTGGATGGGCTGCTTCTACCCCTTGTGCTGATGGTTGGTTTGGGGGGTATTTCCCCTTAACTGTTGGTGGAGATGGGTACTTCCCTGTTCTTGCCTAAATGACTTGTAGTGGGCACTCCTGGTTCTAGGTCCTCTGTGTGTGGCCCTGCTTCCATGCCCCTAACCTCATGTAATGGATCTGGGGATTCTACCCCTAGCATAGGATGTGCTTTTGATGCCCTGAGGATCTTGTCCCACCTTATTGGTGGCCAAATGGACTCTTGGCTAAAATGTTCTGTGAGTTTGAGCATCTGGAGGTGGTCCTTAAGGGAGATCATCGTGTCACCACAAATTATTCCAGCCTTGACGAACTTGATGGGTGTGCACTTGAATGGTTGCCACTTTTTCAACTTTTCAGCCTAATCTTTGGGTATCGGTTGATATCCCAGTCCCTGTCTTTGCACGTTGGCACGTGTTAGCTTTACTACCATACTTTTCTCATGGAACTCGGTACGATAGTTCAGAATTAATCATTCAGTAGGGGGCATGACATGTTCAACAGCGAGTGGGTAAGAGTTGGCAATTAAGTTCACAATTTTGAACTCGAAACTATGATATGATATGTCACCCTCTGCGTGCTGAACGTCAATCACTGGGATGTTAGTTTCTTAGATATTGACCGTCACCGGTAGGATGATTTCTGGCTCGGCCAATAGTGAGATGATTCGATTTTCCGAAGGGAATTTAACCCTTTGATGGAGAGTAGATGGGATGGCTCCAACAGCATGGGGCCATGGTCGTCCCAACAGAAGGTTAAATGAGGTAGGGATGTCAATGACTTGGAACATGACAAGTGTCATGTCTGGTCCAATTTGTATCTCGATGTCGATTTCTTCCTCTACTTGCCTCCAGAAGTTGTCGAAGGCTCGAACACTCATAGTACTGGGCTAGAAGGAAAACGGTTCTATCCTCAAACGTTCAGCAGTCCTCAAAGAGTAGACATTCAAGCTTTATCCGTTGTCTATGAGTACGAGTGGGACTTTAAAATTCTCGTAATGGATAGCTATGTTTAATGAGAGCCCATGTTTGCGACCTTCGGGTGGCAACTCCTCATCAGAGAAAGTGATGGCTCGTGGTGCGAGGAGTTGTCCGATCATACTCGCTACCATTTCAGGCGGTACGTTAGGAGAGATATGTGCATCATTTAGTGTTTTCGCAAAGATTTCTCAATGTGATCTTGATATACATAAGAGTTCCCAGATGGAAATTTGTGTAGGAATGGATTTGAGCTGAGCTGTTATGTCGTAAGCAACATCGGTTTGTGGGTGGTTCCTGACAAAGTTACCTGGGTTTCTTTTGGGTTCTGGTTATCTTTCCTGAAGTATCTCCCGTTGTTGGCCACTTCAGCGCACTCTAGGTAATGTCATGGGATTACCTTTATGTTGTAGGAGGGAACCGTCCTCCCTTTCAGGTATATCATCGATTCTTGAGACTGAGAGATTGTTGCTGGAACTGTTTGTGGTGGACTTGATGATTTCTCTTGGAGTGTGACCGAATCTTAATAGGATTTGGCAATGGAATTTTCTTCCTCCTTTTGATGTGTGGGAGGGATCCTTCGGGCATGTGCCAACTGGTGAGGCATTAGGGAACTTGGTGTTTGGACCAAGGGTGCCCCTTACAAGGTTAACGGGGCTAGATCAGGGAGGCCTACTGGAAGAATGAGGGGCTTGGAATCCGACCTATTTGGATTTGCTGAGATTGGAGCTAAATGTGCCCCTTGGAAAGTAAGGTGTTGAGGATGTGACCTGATGGGTGCTGCTTCGATGAAGATGAGAGGTTGTATTGTTGGTGCTGCTTTAAGGATGAGAGGTTGTGTTGTTAGTGTTGCTTCAAGGAATACATGTGGCCCAGGCGGTGGCACCTGTCAGTATTCCCATGTCTGATTTGTTGTATCGGGTATGATTACTTATATGGAATGCTATGGAGAGGAGTATGTGGGTCGCCCTCCCTCAATGTGGTTGACGGTAGAGGTGCTGGATGTGTTTGGTCCTACTTGATGAGATGGCAAGGAATTTTGGAGAATGTTAGCTTGAGCCGCATTGTTAGCCTGTGGAGTAATTGCAATCTTTTAGTTTTCAATTAAATCTTGGACCGCATGCTTCAAGGCGAAGTAGCGGTCCGTTAGATGGCTAGGAGTCTGGTGATATGCGTAATACTGATTTTCATTGTATCCTAGCGGTAGGAGTTAGGTGGAAGTCAAGGCTGAAGTGTTGTTAAAAGTTATTTTTGCATTAAAATTGTCAGAACCTGACTGTATGTTTGTACTAAAGGGGTGAACTTCCTGCCTAACATTGCTTATTTGTATGGGTTTTGCATATTTCCCCTAGGCTGTTATTGTTGTTGTTGTTGTTGAGGCGATTGTGTCTGATATCTCCATTGGGCTTGCTGTGGTTGGTACTGCCTGTTTGATTGTGGCTGGTACTGCCTGTCTTGTTATGGCTCAGGTTGCAGAGCATACTAGTTGCCTTGGGTATTGGCGACGATATTATTGACCTCCATAGTGCGTTGTGCAGGAGCAGTGCCATTACCATTCCCGTATCCAACGGGTTTCCCCTCAACTTTGTTTCTTTTAATTGTGGGGGCCTAGTGTGGCATGGGGAAATGGTTCTGGCTCTGATTCTGGCCTCCACTTGTTCTCCAGCTCAGATGAGTTGAGAAAAGTTTACGTATGGGTACGAGATTAGATATCTTAAAATACTAAGATTTGCCGAATGCACGATCATGGATATTTGTTCTTCTTCATCAATGGGGTTTCTCATTCGAGCCGTCATGGCCTGCCATCGCCCCACATATGCTGACAATGATTCATCACTTTTTTGTCTTAAACCAGCCAGATCTGCCCTTCTTGGAGCCATGTTCAGATTGTACGAAAATCTGTCGATGAATGCTTGGGAGAGCCTCTCCCAAGTCCTAATCCGATGGCTATCCAGTAATGTGTACCAATCCAAAGCATTGCCCTTAAGAGATTTCTGGAAGAGCCGTATCAAGGCTCCATCGTTCCCTGCTATCGCATTAAGTTCCCCACAAAATGCTTTTAGATGTGTTGTGGGGCACCCGATACTGACATATCTTTTAAATTTGGGCACCTCAAAGTTTGGAGGTTCCCAGGTATATAGGAAGGGACACAAATCCCTGAATTTGGTGGATGGGTGATCCACTCCTTGCTACCTTTGGAGCTAATTTTGCACCATTTACAGTTGTTCTCGCAGCTCCTCGATTTCTGACTTGCTTTGCTGCGGATATCTTGCCCCTTGCTGTAGGGCTTGTGCTACTTCCTCTTTATATGGATCGAGAATGGGAGGTTGTTAGAAAGACGATGGACTCCCGGTGGTGGGAGGTAGCTGGAATTGAACACCGCTACCTTTTGAAGGATGGTGTGATGTTCGAAAATGGCTCCCGCCTGGGGTATCTGCCAATTCTGGAATGTTTCTCCCATTAGGAGGAGTGAATTAGACTCGAAACTAACTCCCTTCTTGGGCATCCGCCAGTTCTTGTATGTGGTTCCCACTAGAAGGAACTTGTGTTGAACCTGATTGTTGTGATGTACTGAGTAGAGATGTGTGAGAGGGTTGCTCCCGTTTGCTGGTTGCTATTGATCTTGTGCTGACTCTTCTTAGAGAGGGAGAACAGGATTTGCTAGAGGGATGAGGGAAAAGGCAAAAGGAGTTTGAGGGATTGAGTTGTTCTGTACGTTAGGTTGTGTCGCCTGCATGTTTGGCACTACACTTGGTACCAAGCGAAGCAGTAACTCTTGTAACACCTTGAAATTCTGAGACATTTCATTCAAAAGTTGTTGTAACTGGTAAATCTGTTTGGGCCACTGATGCCGGTCTTGGTGTTGGCATATGTGTTGGTTCTAATGCTGATGGTTCAGAAACTAGCGGAGCCGTTGGTTCTTCATCATGGGTAGCATGAGAAGTCATGGCTGCCCGGGATCAAGTGGTCATTGTTTGAATTGATGCCTACTCAAGTTTAAGCCAAAGATTCATTGGTGGTTTATGTATGAATGTAGAAATTATATCCCTTGAGATTGGAGAGCCACACACTTTCGAGTCAGGTCTACACTAGGGTGTTCTAGTAAATCCCCAGTGGAGTCGTCATTCTGTAGACACTGAAAATCGGTGACTACACAAATTAATTTTATGGTTTGGAAGGTGGGGTTAGTAGGCTGATTTGTGGATGTTGGAGTCGCAACTAGCCAATTAATCTCAGAATCCCGCAATCAACTAAAACCCACGGAATACGTAAGGTTGGAGAAATCCGAAGACTCTCCTACCTTAGATTAACTCTTGGTCTGTGATCTAGGATTCCGTGTAAGGGACCTCGGTAATAAAGAAGGAATGTGTTAAGCACCCTCTCTGCCCGTATGAACGTGCAGTCTCTACTTTGTGGGGTAAAACAATCTCGAGGGATGGATGACGTGGTCGAGATAGGACTAGGCACACATATGGATTTCTGATTCGGCAAGATCCAAGATTTCGGTAAGCCACAGAGCATACGTCCAACGGCATGTCTAGAAGGCGGATGTGATTATGCTTATGTAAAAAGGTTAAAAAAAAGTGGACTCAATCACTAGGAATTTTTGATATGACAGGATCCGGTGTATGGCAAATCACAGAGCATATGTTTACTAGAGATCTAGAGGAGCAGGGGGGTTGAGAAGGGAATAGATGTCATGATGAATGCCTACATAAAATAAAAGGATCTTTGGCTTGAACTTGAGTAGGCTAAGACATGGGTTGCACCTTGATCAATTTGGTCCAGACTTGGGATTGAGAAGATTAGGAGGAGGCTAAGAGATGGTTAGAAAAATATGATCTTGGGGGCTTAGGAGCTCTCTCTCTCACCCTCACTCTCTTCCTTTCTCTTCCTCTCCCTCTCACTTAAGCTTGGAAATGAGGAGTGGTTGTTGTGAAAATGTCAAGAGGAGGGGGCTATTTATAGCCTTCTCCAATGGTCTTATGGTAAATGTGAGGTTTAGGAGGGGTGAAATTTGATGTGGCATGTTATGAATGGTTGAGGGGAGAGAAACGCTACGTGGCGCACTTCCATTGGCTATTGGGATTGGTAAAACAGTAAATGAGGTCTTATAAGGGGGTAATTCCTGGAGAAAGTTGACTTTCGGACACTGGGACAGCTGTCCCCAGAAGCCCACACGCTGGCCGTGAGCAGCGGCACTCCAAGTACGTCAGCGGTAGTTAAACTATCGTCCGGTATGAGTTAGGGTGTGCATTGGTTCATCCGATAGTCCCCTTTTTAGACTTTTGAAGTTCATATAGGTGGTTTGGGGTTTGGATAATGGGCTCAGGTCAGGATTTAAGGTGTAGGTGGGGGTTGTATGTGGATTGAATAGTTTGAATTAGGGTTTCAGGTTACTGATTGGTGGTTTGAGGTTTAGGTCAAGGTTTGGGTGCAAATACAGTCATGGTTCTTGAATTGACTTAGCCTTTTCAAGTTTTCGGCCTGGGTGGGGTCTACAGCTACCAACCTCTTTCTGTATCTACGTTGTATTCTCTTGAAGATCTGCCTGCATCCAACCACTTTTCGGCCCAGTGGAAGCTCCACCAGCTCCCATGTGTCGATCTGGTACAACGAGTCCATCACATCATCCATAGTCGCCTTCCACTTCTCAGCACCAGGCTCACCTAGAGCTATCTGAATAGAAGACAGATCCCCCTTGACTATAACAAGAGTATATGTGATTTGGAGTCGTCCATGTACCTCGCCGATATCCTGTGATTATACTGTATGATTCTTCTCATAGGTGGCTACTCCACCTACTCCGTATCTCTGTCCACACGTCTCAGCCTTCATACCCTACTCACTCATGTGACCATGCCCAACATGTCACACACATGTAGAGATGGAATCCGCTATATCCAATGCAGCTCCACCTTTTGAAGTGCTCCCGATCAACCTGTAAACATTATCGAGTCATTGCACTTTCATGACTACCTGTGCCCCCTTAGATACTTTAAGGACACCATCAATACCCATGAACCTACACCCTATAGCCTTGAGTGCACCGAGAAAAATTAGGCTCTTCTTCATGTCGAGAACGTGCCTTACCTCAGTCAGGGTATGCTCTGTCCCATCAAACATCTTGATACGCACCGTACTAATAGCCACAACATTACGAGCATTGTCATTGCCCATAAACACTTGTCCACCATCACACTCTTTGAACTGGTGAACCAACTTCGATGAGGAGTCATGTGAAAAGATGTCTCTGTGTCTAGAACCCACTTGTCCTTACAATCATCGTAAAAGTGTCTGATCGTAGACACAGAAAAAACATTACCATCACATCCACTCGATCCATCTAACGTGGCAGCGTTGGCCTCTCTGTACGAAGCCTCAAATTCTTCTCTCTTAAATTTAGGATTTGTACAATCCTTCTTCACATGTCCTTCCATCCCACAGTTCTAGCACTTTATCTTACCTTTACCTTTACCCTTGGATTTAGATCTAGAACTTGAAAATCATATATCTTGTTCAGAATTCCTGCCCCTCATAAACAATGCATCAGAAGATGTCTCCATGTCGTCGTTTAGCGTTTTAATAGCCTTCCCTTAAAGGGCTGAGATAACGGTGTCGACACTCAGGGTTTTATTCATGGTGCACACTGTATCCTTGAATGACTCATATGATGTTGGAAGAGAATTCGGTAACATACATGCTTGTTCCTCGTCTTTCATCACTTCCTCCATATCCAGCAATTTGCAAACCAATTTATTAAAGTTACTGATGTGAGCCTCCAGATCTCCACCATCTGCCATCTTGAAGTTATACCACTGCCGCTTCAAGTGTAGGCGATTCTCATAAGATTTTTTTTGCATAGACATCCTCTAACTTCGCTCATAACTTAGCCACAGTTTTCTCCCTCATGACATTGTAAAGAACCTCATCCGTGAGACATAAACGAATCGAAGATAAGACCTTCTTATCAAGAGTATTCTAATCATCATTAGTCATAGTCGACTTTCGCTTTTCAAGAGCACCATCCTCACCTTGGTTAAGAAACTGATCATCTTGATCTTCCATAACTCAAAGTTATTTTTTCCTGAGTGCTTCTCAATATCATATCTAGTACTTCCCATTATTGTTAATCCTGCAGATTCAGATATGTGCCCAAATGATATCTCTGATATCACTTGTTGGGGATTTGTGTTGCGGAATCACACAGATATGGATCCAATTCGAACAACCTCGAATCTCACCCTTGGTACACCCTTTGATAACTTAGAACCCTTTTAGAAACCCTTGCAATACCTTTAGGAAGCCTTAGAATGCTTGAGAATGGCCCTAGGGACTCCTATTTATAGATGGGGAAACCCCACTTATGCACCTCCCTAGAAATTGCCTCAAATTTACGCAGTCCGCGCATAAACCGTGCACCATTTGCATAACCCTCGACTAGTCGAGACTGGCCTTCGACTAGTCGAGCATCCCGGAAATCCCAAATACATATTTGCTGGACTTCGAGTCGAACTGTCTTTGATCAGTCGAAGGACCCCTTCGACTGGTCGAGCAGCACGGTGAACCAAGATTTAAGACATCTGTTTTACAACAGAGTGACCTCGATTTCTTAGAGTCCCTTCTAAATCAACCAATGAGGTTCTCAAAAATTAATCCAGTAGCCCAGATTCAAAGAAACTTTGGTAGTCTCAGGCTTTACCTTTAGCGGGCCACAAAGATCTTTATGACTAATTAGCTATAAGAAGAAGATATGGGAAATCAACAAGTTCGGATTAAGTTAAAACTCTTTCTTTCCAATGCAAACAACCAGCGTCGGATCAATTAGTGATTCCCATATCCATAACAGCAACATGGGCACGAAGGATCCAAAAGCAATAAGGAAGAGTTTCACTGTCTCGGCGATCTATAAAAGGAGTAATTGAAGAAGATCTCGAGGTCCTATGTCAAACATATCAATCTATCTTTTATTTATATTTTCTTTATTTTTCATAGCATAACTTAGCTTAATTTAGCTACTAGCAGCTATTGCTTAACAGCTCCTGCTATAATACCTTAGGAGTAGAGATAGTCTTTCTGCAACCTCAAGTTGTAAATCGTGATCTTCAAAGTTCTGATTTTGTTTATCACACCCACCTTAATTCGTCTATTTCGATAGGCATATCATTTATTTATTCCTTTTTCATTTTTATTTATTTATATGGTTGTCTTATAAGTTGTCAATTGTAAATAAACATTGTTTTATAATATCTAATGAAATCGACAACATTTTTCCTTATTTTATTTCAATGCGCATCTTTCTTCATTTGAGAGGTGTTTTAAACTTAAAGTGTTGGTGAAAGAACAAGTCCATAAGGCCATATATTCATGTCTATTGTAACATAGTAAAAATAACTCATTCGGAAGGATTAGTCTCATTTCCTTTCACTAGTCACCTGAAAGGAGCGGAATATTGGTGGCCGAGAGGACTCTAGATCTTCAATCCCAATTTCCAATATATCTATCTCGATGAAGGGGGCATCAACAATTCAATTAACTCTTGAGTCAGACAAAATTTGGCACTCCCACATATCATACTCATACAGACGTGTATCCAATCTAAACACCAGTCACATAAATGGTCCAATTTGATTGAATAGGAGTGCAATAAGATTCACCTTATTCTAGATATGGATGGCTTGAAAAAAAAGCATCTTTCGCATTGTGTCCAACCTCATAGTATTATCATCACAAAGAAGAGATTTCAAATTTTGGTTTTTATAGCTATTCTTTTTCCAACCTATGGATGGGATAGCTATAATTTTTCTAATACAAGTGATTGTCATGTCTCTAACAAATAGATTTTATTTTTTTTCTAATACAGGTGATTCTAATGTCTCTAACAAATAGATAGATCAAATTTGTTTATTGAAATTATGTTCGTGTAAATGACTTTGACCATCCATATTTATAAAGACCATTGATCAAATGGTTAATATTAGTCAAATTGGTGTGATGCTTGCATGATTGCTCAAGAAATATCCGTTGGACCTATTGAACGGTCTAGATCAATGTAGTGGACAGTCAAGTGCCCTAATGCAAGTAATTACAACTTCAAACACTATTACTGATAGTGCTCCAAGAGCACCGGAGCATTTCTCTTTCATTACAACACAGTGAGTTGTTCTGAGTGAGCTCTTCGAGTCAGCTAAATGAGGTTAGCTGGTCGATATTTTGAGTTTCAGAAGCATGAGTAGGACCACTGGAGGATACCTCATTTATATATGTGAGAATTCATGTATAAAATATTTAGGTGGCCATTAAGATTAAGCCCACGTACCAATGTTTCAGAAAAATAAAAAATCCAACCTCGTAATCCAGTGGCTTGTCAATTCCAGCCTTTAAACCCATCACTATCCCTCACTTGCACTACACGTGTGCTTGTACGTACTGTACACATGAGTTCGCCGATGCCCTTAAATTGCAGCGTGTGGGGCCCCACAATAATCGTGCCCACTCTCCATCATTGAACTACTCATTTGGTGGGCCCCACAATCCAACAATATCTTAATTTGGACAATCCTAAGAATTCCTAATCATCCAAGGAAGGGACCATTTCCTCATTCAACGTCAGCTGTAGTTTGGGTTTCTTTTGGGTTCTGGTTATCTCTCCTGAAGTATCTCCCATTGTTGCCCACTTCAAGGCACTCTGGGTAATGCCATGGGACTGCCTTTGTGTTGTAGGAGGGAGTCGTCCTCCCTTCCAGGTATATCATTGGTTCTTGAGACTAAGAGATTGTTGTCGGAACTGTTTGTGGTGGACTTGATGATTTCTCTTGGAGTGTGACTGAATCTTGGTGGGATTTGACAATGGAGTTTTTTTCCTCCTTTTGATGTGTGGGAGGGATCCTTCGGGCACGTGCCAGCTGGTGAGACATTAGGGAACTTGGTGTTTGGACAGGGGGTACCCCTTGCAAGGTTAACGAGGCTAGATCAGGGAGGCCTACTGGAAGAATGAGGGGCTCAAAATTCGACCTGTTTGGATTTGTTGAGATTGGAGCTAAATGTGCCCCTTGGGGAGCGAGGTGTTGAGGATGTGACCTGGTGGGTGCTGCTTTGAGGAAGATGAGAGATTGTGTTATTGGTGCTGCTTCAAGGATGAGAGGCTGTGTTGTTAGTGCTGCTTTAAGGAATACCTACGACCCAGGCGGTGGCGCCTGTCAGTATCCCCATGTCTGATTTGTTGTATCAAGCATGATTTCTTGTATGAAATGTTGTGGAGAGGAGTACATGGATCGTCCTCCCTCAATGTGGTTGATAGTAGAGGTGTTGGATGTGTTAGATCCTGCTTGATGCAATGGCAAGGGATTTTGGAGAATGTTGGCTTGAGCCGCATTGTTAGCCTGTGGGGTAATTGCAATCTTTTGGCTTTCGATTAAATCTTGGACCGCATGTTTCAAAGCGAAGCAGTGGTCCGTTAGATGGCCAGGAGTCTGGTGATATGCGCAATATTGATTTTCATTGTATCCTGGCGGCTGGGGGTTGGGCAGAAGTCAAGGCTGGAGTGGTATTAAAAATTTCTTTTACATTAACATTGTCAGAACCTGACTATATGTTTATGCTAAAGGGGTGAACTTCCTACCTAGCATTGCTTGTTTGTACGGGTTTTATGCATTTTCCCTAGGCTGTTGTTGTTGTTGTTGAGGCGGCTATGCCTGATATCCCTGTTGGGCTTGCTGTGGTTGGTACTGCTTGTTTGATTGTGGCTGGTACTACCTGTCTTGTTGTGACTCAGGTTGTGGAGCGTACTGATTGCCTTAGGTATTGGCGATAATATTATTGACCTCCGTAGTGCGTTGCGCGGGAGCAGTGCCGTTACCATTCTCGTATCCAACAAGTTTCCCCTCGACTTTGTTTCTTTTGATTGTGGGGGCCTGGCCATGGAAAAATGGTTTCGGCTCTGATTCCGGCCTCCACTTGTTCTCCATCTCGGATGAGTTGAGAGAAGTTTACATATGGGTACAAGATTAGATATCCTGAAATGCTAGGATTTGCCGAATGCACGATCATGGATATCTGTTCTTCGTCATTGATGGGGTTTCTCATTTGGGCTTCCATGGCCCACCATCGCCCCACGTATGCTACAATGATTCGTCACTTTTTTGTCTCAAAGTAGCCAGATCTACCCTTCTTGGAGCCATGTTCAGATTGTACAAAAATCTGTTGATGAATGCTTGGGAGAGCCTCTCCCAAGTCCTACTCTAATGTGTCACGCCCCAAACTCGGAAACCGGGCTCACAAAATTCCTGATCGCCGAATCCGGCGCCGACAGCCTCCGTAAAACCCCATTCTCGGCTCCCAGCGCCCATACGCCAGGTTCCGATCCTGGGATGCTACAAGGAGGATTTCTAATAATCAATTTGACTTGTAATGAGCATAACCACAAGCATAACTCACGAACAATAACCAAAAACTCCATCACAAAATCCACTATGAGCAAAAACTTTGAGTACAAGGTGTATAAAAGGAAAATACAAGATAGTGCTAATAACAAAACTCAGGCTGGTTCCACTTGCACACTCCAAGCTGCGGACGAGACTACGGATGCGTCTCCCAAGCGTCACTGAACGCATCAATCATGCATGCATATGAAAGCTTAGAGGGTGGTGTAAGTGTGTGCGCAATATGAGCGTGCTCAGAATGCGGGGTCGAGTAATGCGAATCGTGCAATGAGTACATGAATGTCGGTACCGTACCAAGGCTATGCAAGACAAGATATGAGTGCAATCGGCCATACCAAGACCATGCGATGCAAGATGCACTCAAGCATGCCAATCCTCATGTCAATACGATTATCGGGCCCGGATAATCACCGGGGTCTAGTACACTCTACACTGGCTTCGTCCCTATCCGGACGCACAACCGAAAGAGCGAAAGAGACCTCACTATCCTCGCCAATATCCGGGCCCGGCTCGTCGATAGCGGACCGATTCCTCAAGCTGGTCAAACTCAACCTAGAAATTGCCCCCTCACTCAGGCAGGTAAGGTCACACCCCTTTCCAACCGACCACTACACGGTGGGAGACGCAGCCTCCTGGTATTCGGCCCTCATGCGCTCGTACATCCACTCGGTCTCGACATTGGAGTCATCCTCTGGTACCATCGGGTTTAGGGATTTTCACCCAGGGACATCTATGCGCCCGTATGCTAGAACCAAATATTTTCAGTATCTAATCCAGCCACCCACGATGTGTCTGTGGAGGCTATGGCCCTGGTGTCGCTAGGGCATACAGTAACTACAATCACACAATGCAAGTGCATGAGTCACACTACCAGTCATGCAATAGTCCTGCATAAACCATGCGCTCATGTAGGGCAACTCCGCCTATCAGGGAGCCCATAAACAGTTCGCCCAAAGGCATATGCTATGATCAGTCACTCCTCATACCAGTCATACATATGATGCGTATAATAATGAATCATGGATCTATACTAAACATGTATATAGGGATGGGCTCTGCGTATCACAGAGATGGGCCTAGACGGCCTGCAGAGTACAAATATGGACCTATCAGTGGGCCTTAAGGAGTGTGACAATGCGGACATTTAACCAACATTATCCTTACAATGTGGACGTCAAACCAACATTGTTCCCAAGGCACAGCCCGCCATAAAGTATCATTACACAGACCATGGAGGAATCACACATTGCAATGGACCCTAAGGACATCCCATTGGGCCTTAAATACATCAAATGGACCATATCGCATGGGCCTTACATTCATCAAGTGGGCCACATCAATGGGCCTTATGTACATTGCAATGGGCCATAACCCATGGGCCTTTGAAAACATCACAATGGGCCTCGTAACATGGGCCACAATTACATTGAATGGGCCTAAACACATGGGCCATATATACATCAAGGTGGGCCTCAACAACGGCCACAAATTCACATCAAGGTGGGCCTCAATAGCGGCCACAATTACATATCAAGGTGGGCCTCAATAAAGGCCACAATTACACATCAAGGTGGGCCTCAACAACGGCCACAAGTACACATTGAAGTGGGCCTCAACAACGGCCATAAATAGTTGAATGACTTGGATGCAACACATGCATCATGGTGGGTCCAATGAACTATGGATCTAATTCATTCTGTAATTCATGGCATAAAATGAGCTTTCAGAATGGGTGGACGGGTTGGATGCAACACATGCATCATGGTAGGGCCCATAGAGGCCCACCATCAGATATATTATATAAAATATAATATATATATATATATAGTATATATAGTATATATATATATATATACACACACACACACACATGCACTCACACACCTATGCACACACACGTGCACACTCACACACGCATGCACACACGCACGTGCACACCCCACACGTATGCACACACACGTGCACACCCCACATGCCCACCGTTCCCTGGACAGTGGGTTTTGAAACAAAAACATCACAGTGGGTACCACCGTCCGGGCAGACGGTGGTAATAAAACACATGCATCATTGTGGGTCCCATGTGGGGCCCACCTTAATATTTATACGCCATCCAATCCGTTCATGAGGTCACACGTAGACCTGAATGAAGAGGAAAAATAATTTCAGATTGATCCAAAACTTCAGTGGGTCCAGGAAAGGTTTCAATGGTAGAGTTCAATCACTGCTGTTTCTTGTGGTGTGGGCCACCTGAGCGTTGGATCGAGCTGATCTTTGGAGGGGACCCACCTCAGAGGGTGGTCCACCTCATGGACGGTGTGGATACAAAATATGCATCATGGTGGAGTCCACAACTAGGGCCAATGGGGACCACCCTTTTTGTGTACGTCATGGCAGCAAGGTTCCTGCCACCTTTTTCTCATATGTAAAAATTTTGTTACCCTAGGTGGGACCCACATTAACCAGATCTACCCCGTCCATTGTATGTGTCCCACAAAATTAGGCGTCCAAACCAAATTTCAGGTGGGTCCAAGCTTTACGTGGACCCCAGCAATCATTTTTCAAAGTTTTAACGGCAAAAACCACTGTTTCCTATGGTAAGGCCCACTCGATTATCGGATCAGCCTCATCTTTTGGTTCAACGCCTAAAATAGGCTGGAGAATAGAATGGACGGTGTGGATCATCTACATACATCAAGGTGGGGCCTGCATGAGCGGCCCACCCCAAAATCACCTTTTTCTTTTTGTTAGCTTGTAAGTACACCACCATGTCAGCACACGTACTCCATGTTAGCCTACCATCACGTTCAGCGTCTCTGGACGCCGGACTGTATACACACAGCCTCATGTTGGGTCCCACATGCACGTGGCCCACCATGCATACATATACATATATAGTATAATATTAATATAAAATAAATATCATATGTTATATTATATGAAGACTTTCCACAGGACGGTGGATTTCGCCTAAAATGTGGTGGGCCACACCATTTGATGAATGGGGTGAATTTAACATGATTTGGTGGGGCCCACTTCATTCTAGGAAGAGAGAGAGAGAGAGAGAGAGAGAGAGAGAGAGAGATACACGGTGAGATAGAGGGACCCCGCCACTATGGGCCCCTCTTGGTTAAATCACATACATCAAATGGGTCCCACCAACAAGTGGGCCCTAAAATAAGAAATAACGGCGGATCACCCACCTTATTAGCCTTTTCCTTGCTCCCTTAGCCTCCTTAGCTCTTAGCCTCCACTTTCAATGGTGGTTGATGATGATCCAACGGTTGAGATGGGAGATGTGAGAGTAGGGGAAAGTGGGCCACACTTGGCCTTTGAGATTGCTTGGAAATGTTGGGATGTATGGAGCTTGGGAGTTGAGAGATGGAATGAGAGAGGGAGAGAGAGAGATAAGGAGAGAGAGTGATGGATGTGAGGGGAGTGATGTGAGGTGAGTGATGGGTGAGGGGATGGATTGGTTGACTTTTGGGTTTGCTTAACTTGTGGAAAAAGAAAGCATGGGTGCTTTGTACTTGACATTGAAGTGATTGATTGATTGATGTGATTGATTGATTGATGGGATGGGTCGTAGAAATTCTCTTGGGATCGAGAAAGCACGGCGTTTCTTGAAAACGCCGACTCACATCTTCTGGTCAGGGTATCGGATCGGTGCGTGAGTCGCGGCGTTGGAACCGCGGCGACGGTGCGGTCGCAATGATACAGGTCTCGGATTAAACCGACTCGAATATAAAGGATACGACTTACGATCGATCGCAACGTCGATTATCAGTCGCGGATTGCCGGACTTCGACGGAAATGATCACAGGATTCATCGGAACAGTACGAACTAGGATACGGGTCTTACGTAATGGCTATCCAGTGATGTGTACCAATCCAAAGCATCGCCCTTAAGAGATTTCTGGAAGAGCCGTATCAAGGCTCCATCATTCCCTGCTATCGCATTATGTTCTCCACAAAATGTTTTTAAATGTGCTATGGGGCACCCGCTACCGTCATATCTTTTAAATTTGGGCACCTCAAAGTTCGGAGGTTCCCGGGCATATGGGAAGGGACAGATCCCTGAATTTGGTGGATAGGTGATCCACTCCTTGCTACCTTTGGATCTAATTTTGCATCATTTGCAGCTGTTCTTGCAGCTCCTTGATTTCTGACTTACTTTGCGGTGGATATCTTGCCCCTTACTGTAGGGCTTGTGTTGCTTCATCTTCATATGGATCGAGAATGGGGGGTTGTTGGAAAGACGATGGACTCTAGGTGGTGGGAGGTAGCTGGAATTGAACACCGCTACCTTTTGGAGGAGGGTGTGATGTTCAAAAATGACTCCCGCCTAGGGTATCTGCCAATTTCGGAATATTATTCCCGTTTGGAGGAGTGAGTTGGACTCGAAACTGACCCCCTTCTTAGGCATCCGTCAGTTCTTGTCTGTGGTTCCCATTAGGAGAAACTTGTGTTGTAACCTGATTGTTGTGATGTGTTGAGTAGAGATGTGTGGGAGGGTTGCTCCTGTTTGCTGGTTTCTGTTGATCTTGTGCTGACTATTCTGGGAGAGGGAGAACAGGATTTGCTGGAGGGATGAGGGAAAAGGCAAAAGGAGTTCGAGGGATTGAATTGTTCTGTACGCTAGGCTATGCCGCCTGCATGTTTGGTACTACACTTGGCACCACGCGAAGCAGTAACTCTTGTAACGCCTTGAAATTCTGAGACATTTCATTCAAGGCTGCTGTAACTGGTAAATCTGTTTGGGCCACTGATGCCGGTATTAGTGTTGGCATAGGCGTTGGTTCTGATACTGATGGTTCAAAAACTAGCGGAGGCACCGGTTCTTCATTATGGGTAGCCTGAGAAGTCATGGTTGCCCGGGATCGAGTGGTCATGGTTTGAATTGATGTCAAATCAAATTTAAGCCAAAGATTGATTGGTGGTTTATGTATGAATGCAGAAATGATGTCCATTGAGATTGGAGAGCTACACACTTTCGAGTCAGATCTTAACTAGTGTGTTCTAGCAAATCCTCAGTGGAGTCGCTATTCTGTAGACATTGAAAATCAGCGCCTACGCAAATTTGTATATTTTATGGTTTGGAAGGTGGGGTTAGCAGGCTGATTTGTGGATGTTAAAGTCACCACTAACCAATTAATCTCATAATCCCGCAGTCAGCTAGAACCCACGGAATATGTAAGGTTGGAGAAATCCGAAGACTCTCCTACCTTATATTGACTCTTGGTCTGCGATCCGAGATTCCGTGTAAGAGACCTCGGTTATAAAGAGGGAAGGTGTTAAGCACCCTCTCTGCCCGTACAAACGTGCGGTCTCTATTTTGTGTGGTAAAACAATCTCAAGGTATGGATGATGTGGTCGAGATAGGACTAGGTACACACATGGATTTCTAATGCGGCAAGATCCGAGATTTCGGCAAGCCACAGAGCATACGTCCAACGGCGTGTCTAGAAGGCGGATGTGATGATACTTATATAAAAAGGTAAAGAAGAGTGGACTAGATCACTAGAAATTTCTAATGTAACAGGATCCGATGTATGACAAGTAACAGATCATATGTTCACTAGAGATCTAGAAGAGCAGGGGGGTTGAGAAGGGAATAGATGTTATGATAAATGCTTGCATAAAGTAAAAGGATCTTTGGCTTGAACTTGAGTAGGCTAAGACATGGTTTGCACCATGATCAATATGTTCCAGACTTGGGATTGAGAAGGTTAAGAGGAGGCTAAGAGATGGCTAGAAAAATCTTATCTTGGGGGCTTGGGAGCTCTCCCTCACCCTCACTCTCTTCCTTTCTCTTCCTCTACCTCTCACTTAAGCTTGGAAATGAGGAGTGGTTGTTGTGAAAATGTGAAGAGGAGAGGACTATTTATAGCCTTCTCCAATGGTCTTATGGTAAATGTGAGGTTTAGGAGGGGTGAAAGTTGATGTGGCAAGTTTTACAACAGAGTGACCTCGATTTCTTAAAGTCCCTTCTAAATCAGCCAATGAGGTTCTCAAGACTTAATCCAGTAGCCCAGATTCAAAGAAACTTTGGTGGTCTTAGGCTTCACCTTTAGCGGGCCACAAAGATCTTTACGACTGATTAGCTATGAGAAGAAGATATGGGAAATCAGCAAGTTTGGATTAAGTTAAAACTCTTTCTTTCCAATGCAAACAACCAGTGTCGGACCAATTAGGGATTCTCATATCCATAATAGCAACATGGGCACGAAGGATCCAAAAGCAATAAGGAAGCCCTAATAAGAGTTTCACTGTCTCGGCGATCTATAAAAGAAGTAATTGAAGAAGAGCTTGAGGTCCTATGTCAAACACATCAATCTATCTTTTATTTATATTTCCTTTATTTTTCATTGCATAACTTAGCTTAATTTAGCTACTAACAGTTACTACTTAGCAGCTCCCACTACAATACCTTAGGAGTAGAGATAGTCTTTCTGCAACCTTAAGTTATAAATCATGATCTTCAAAGTTCTGATTTTGTTTATCACACCCACCTTAATTCGTTTGTTTCGATAGGCATATCATTTATTTATTCCTTTTTCATTTTTGTTTATTTGTCTTGTAAGTTGTCGGTTGTAAATAAACATTGTTTTATAATATCTAATGAAATCAACAACATTTTTCCTTACTTTATTTCAATGCGCATCTTTCTTCATTTGAGAAGTGTTTTGAACTTAAAGTGTTGGTGAAGGAACAAGTCCATAAGGCCATATATTCATGTCTATTGTAACATAGTAAAAATAACTCATTCGGAAAGATTAGTCTCATTTCCTTTCACTAGTCACCTAAAAGAAGCGGAATGTTGGTGGCTGAGATGACTCTAGATCTTCAATCCCAATTTCCAATATATCTATCTCGATGAAGGGGGCACCAACAATTCAATTAACGGGTCAGACAGAATTTGGCATGCCCGCATATCATACTCATACAAACGTGTATCCAATCTAAACCCCGGTCACATAAATGGTCCAATTTGATTGAATAGGAGTGCAATGAGATTCACCTTATTCTATAGAAAATAAGGATCTTTCTTATTGTGTCCAACCTCATAGTATTATCTTCACGGAGAAGAGATTTCAAATTTTGGTTTCTATAGCTATTCTGTTTCCAACCTATGGATGGAATAACTATAAATTTTCTAATACAAGTGATTCTAATGTCTCTGGCAAATAGATAATTTTTTCTAATACAGGTGATTCTAATGTCTCTAACAAATAGATAGATCAAATTGTTGATTGAAATTATGTTCGTGTAAATTACTTTGACCGTCCATATTTATAAAGACCATTGATCGAATGGTTAATATTAATTAAATTGGTGTGATGCTTGCATGGTTGCTCAAGAAATATCCGTTGGACCTAGTCTAGATCAATGTAGTGGACAGTCAAGTGCCCTAATGCAAGTAATTGCAACTTCAAGCACTATTACTGATAGTGCTCCAAGAGCACCGGAGCATTTCTCTTTCATTACAACACAGTGAGTTGTTCTGAGTGAGCTCTTCGAGTCAGCTAAACGAGGTTAGCTGGTCGATATTTTGAGTTTCAGAAGCATGAGCAGGACCACTGGAGGATACCTCATTTATATACGTGAAAATTCATGTTTAAAATATTTAGGTGGCCATTAAGATTAGGCCCACGTACCAATGTTTCAGAAAAATTTAAAAAAAAAAACCATCCTCGTAATCCAATGGCCTGTCAATTCCAGCCTTTAAACCCATCACTATCCCTCACTTGCACTGCACGTGTGCTTGTACGTACTGTACTGGTGAGTCTGCCGACGCCCTTAAATTGCAGCGTGTGGGGCCCCACAATAATCGTGCCCACTCTCCATCATTGAACTACTCATTTGGTGGGCCCCACGATGCAATAATATCTTAATTTGGACAATCCTAAGAATTCCTAATCATCCAAGGAAGGGACCATTTCCTCGTTCAACGTCAGCCGTAGGATTCTGTATTTTAACTGTCCACCATGGGGCCCTTCAAGTGTAAAGTGTACTGCTGTCATTGGTGGTGGGCCCTTCTTGATTATAGCTTTAGGAGTCGGTGCATGCGAGCGGTAGTCAGTAGATGCTACCGACCCTTGAAAACAATGATGGATGCACATGCCAATGGACCCAGACCGTCGGAACAATTGATCGTCTCCCTTCGATGATCCGTTTCTCCAAACTCCCAGTGATGGAAGTTCACACAATCTAGATAAATCACCTTTTTTTGTAACGAAAAAGAGAATAATAGAACGGTTGAAACCATACGAAAACAATTTATATTTCCGAGCGTTCATCCATCCATCAGGTGATGTACAGATTTGACGGCTCAGATGAACCTTTGCATACGTCAATCTTTTTTTAAAAAACGAAAGTGGAGACATTTATTTTCACGGTATTTTCGGTGAATTGAAAAATCAAACATGCCCTGGATGGCATCCGACGTGCACCGTCTACAGAACGTTCCTTCCTTCAAATAAAGTTCGTCGCGCGATTCATCTCCCGATTTTCATTTCCCAGGCAACCTCATGAAGGGACCATTTAATCGCAGTTACGAGACGGTGGTCAGTCTCGGTATAAACGGCGTTACGAGTTTTACTTGCCCCACACGCACGTCCTCCACCAGCATGCATACACGCGGCACACGAACAAAAATGATAAGTGAGAAGTAAATCTGATCCGTAGAAATGGTGTACACAAATGTGAAGATCATCTGTAATAAATAATAATTATGTTCCATAAATCAAGATAGCCACGTGTAAAAGTTGTATCACAACCGTTGAAAAGTTTCCATGAAAAATTCACTCAGATTTTGAATGAATTCTCCTGAATTTCTTTCCACATCATCTCAACTATAAGTCGCACTATATGATCTAATCAGATTTTATAGACACATTTCAGGGCATCACTTGTGCTGCGTGTACACATAGCAAGACTCTTACTTAAGAAAATTAGAGGTTTTCTAAAATACATCCGGATGTATTAAAATTCAATGATGAGTTTCATTTTGTACCTACGGTGGAAAGTCTACATATAAAAGATAAAAGCTTTTAATTAAACTATTTCAACAGTTCAATAATCTGGCTCTTTTGCTTTGAGCCGATCCGTCACCATAACTTTTAGATAATCAAAGGATTGAAATATTCAATCCCAGAATTATTATTTTTCACACATTCTCATCCAAAGGCATCTCTAGTAAATAAACGCTTTGCATTATTGAAAGAAAAAATCCAATCAAACGGTTAAAGTCTCGATGTATGTTATCATAGTACGATCGGGATGTATTCGAGTAAACCTCAAAGATTTAAATTTTGGACGGAAGAGCCCTTACCGTTACGTTGCCGTTGGCCAGGTATGGGGAATGAGGATTTTCTAATATATAAATAAAAATAATATTTTAATGGGAATGGGATAAGGCTGGTGGAAATGTAAGTAATAGCCCATATTTAGGGGATTTTGTGGCCATGCCTATACCACCTAAAAGCCCTCCTACCAGATTTAGCAGAGATTTTTGGTTGGGAGATTTTAAAATGACCATAATAGTCATTTTATTATTCATAATTACCGAAATGCCATTAATCTTTGATGGACAAACATGAGGGATGGTATGTACAACGCAATATTACATGTGGGGCCCACCAGTTCTTAATAATGGCCGTTGATATGATTTTAAAATAATCATAATGATCAGTTTATTATTCATAATTACGGAAATGCCGCTTACCTTTGATTGACAAACATGAGGGATGGTATGTACGACGCAATATTACAAGTGGAGCCCACCGGTTCTTAATATTCGCAGTTGATATGATTTTAAAATAACCATAATGGCCAGTTTATTATTCATAATTACGGAAATGCTGCATGCCTTTGATTGACAAACATGAGGGATGGTTTGTACGACCCAATATTACAAGTGGGGCCCACCGGTTCTTAATATTGGCGGTTGAAGTGATTTTAAAATAACTATAATGGCCACTATATTATTCATAATTACGGAAATGCGGCTTACCTTTGATTGACAAACATGAGGGATGGTATGTACGACGCAATATTACAGGTAGGGCCCACTGGTTCTTAATATTGGCCGTTGATATGATTTTAAAATAATCATAATGGCCATTTTATTATTCATAATTTCGGACATGCCGCTTACCTTTGGTGGACGAACATGAGGGAAGGTATGTTCGACCCAATATTACAAGTGGGGCCCACTGGTTCCCAATATTTGCCGTTGATATGATGCGTTATAATGGGGATAGGCGATGACCCTGTGATTTTTCCTGCTTGGGAGCTCGTCTAACCTAGGACTTGAAGAGCCACGTGGGTGTAAATTTCATGAGATCCATGCAGTCCATCAAATGCGCTTCCTCATCTTATCCCTCCTGCCCAAAAATCATGACCATCCAGGACCCAGGTAAGATACACTAGGAAAATGTTGGGATGGGATGCCCACCGTTAGTTTTGAGTAGCTCCACCGTGATGTTTACGACAGCATTAATAATTGAGAAATTTCTAACTGTAGGACCCATTTATGTTCCATTCCCTTTTTAAGCCCACTTATTTTTAACTCCCAAGACTAAGTCCCAGCTGTACAGACAGCTTTTTACATGTCAAAAATGCCCCTGCTTTCCCTGTGGCTATGGATTATAACCATAGCCATAATCGTAGCCATTGAAAAAAGGTGGATAGATTGCTGCGGCAGTACCACCGTATCGGCGGTAGTGCCGCAGAAGTCTAAGCACTATTTTTATTTTTATTTTAATATAGAGAACTTTATTTTACCCATAATTTTCTCTAATACATATTTATATAAATATATAAAATAAAAAATAAAAAAATTTCTCTCTTTTTTTCATTTCTTTCTTTATTCACTTGACAAGAATATCTTCTAAACCAAAAATAGTTACTTGACATACCCAATATGATTTTGCGGTAGGAGAAGCTACTTTAGCCAACCAACATAGTTATTTTCTAAGATTCCATCAGGTTGATGGTCGAAAATCCATTTCATTCACTTCGCGGTCAATTTCAATCAATTCGCAGTCAATTTCATTCATTTCATTTACTTCGTGATCAATTCCATGCATTTTATGATCAATCCCGGCGATTTCCCTTCACTTCACAGTCAATTCCCTTCACTTCACAGTCAATTCCGTACATTTCACAGACAATTCCCTTCATTTCACGGTCAATTTCGGCTATTCCCCTTCATTTCACGGTCAATTCAATTCACTTCACGGTCAATTCCCTTCACTTCACGGTCAATTTCGTGCATTTCATAGTCAATTCCCTTCATTTCACAGTCAATTCTGGCGATTCTCCTTCACTTCACAGTCAATTCAATTCATTTCACGGTCAATTCCGTGCATTTCACGGTCAATTCCCTTCATTTCACGGTCAATTCTAGCGATTCCCCTTCCTCTACGGTCAATTCAATTCATTTCATAGTCAATTCCCTTCATTTCACGATCAATTCCATGCATTTCACGGTCAATTCCGGCAATTCCCCTTCATTTCACGATCAAATTCATTTCACGGTCAATTCCGTGCATTTCACTGTGAATTTCATGCATTTCACGGTCAATTTCAGCGATTCCCCTTCACTTCACGGTCAATTCAATTCATTTCACGATCAATTCCCTTCACTTCATGGTCAATTCCGTGCATTTCACGGTCAATTCCCTTCATTTTACGGTCAATTCCATGCATTTCATGGTCAATTTCGACGATTCCCCTTCACTTCACGATCAATTCAATTCAATTCACGGTCAATTCCCTTCACTTCACAGTCAATTTCGTGCATGTCACAGTCAATTCCCTTCATTTCACAGTCAATTCCATGCATTGCACGGTTAATTCCGGCGATTCCCCTTCACTTCACGGTCAATTCAATTCATTTACGAAATATGATCAATTTCCTTCACTTCACGATTAATTAGTGCATTTTTTCGATTTTCATCAATTCCTTTCATTTCACAATCAATTCCACGCATTTCACGATCAATTCCAACGATTCCCCTTTACTTCACAGTCAATTCAATTCATTTCACGGTCAATTCCCTTCATTTCATAGTCAATTCCATGCATTTCACTCCATTCACTCCCGTACACTCCAATACACATCCGAACTCATCTCTGTCATCCCTATTCCCTCAAATACACGTCCAAACTCATCTCTTCCATCCCTATTCCTTCTTTTCACCCTTTTTCTTCATTAAATCTCCATCCTACTATCACATTACATCTTCCATGTTCCATTCTACTAAGGCTACCTACATTCATTTTCTGAGAGGACGTGAATGCATTGATAAACGTGAAATATTGTATAGGCTTTTCTCCGAAGAACGTGTTTCACATCAACGTCGGGATTGACCATGAAATACATGGAATTGACCGTGAAGTGAAGGGAATTGACCCTGAAATGCATTGAATTGACTGTGAAATAAAGGGAATTGACCGTGAAATGCATGGAATTGACTCTGAAATGAAGGGAATTGACCGTAAAATGCATGAAATTGACCGTGAAGTGAAGCAAATTGACCATAAAATGTATAGAAATGACTGTGAAGTGAAGTGAATTGACCATGAAATGCATTGAATTGACCGTGAAGTAAAGGAAATTGACCATGAAATGCATGGAATTGACTGTGAAGTGAAGGGAATAGACTGTGAAATGCATTGAAATGACCGTGAAGTAAAGGGAATTGACCGTGAAATGCACCGAATTGACTGTGAAGTGAAGCGAATTGACCGTGAAATGCATGGAAATGACTGTGAAATGCATTGAATTGACCGTGAAGTAAAGGGAATTGACCGTGAAATACATGGAATTGACTATGAAATGAAGGAACTTGACTATGAAGTGCATTGAAATGACCGTGAAATGCATGGAATTGACCGTGAAGTGAAGGGAATTAACCGTGAAATGCATGGAATTGACCGTGAAGTGAAGGGAATTAACCGTGAAATGTATTGAAATGACTGTGAAGTAAAGGAATTGACTTGAAATGCATTGAAATGATCAAATGCGAATTGATTGTGAAGTGAAGCGAATTAACCGTGAAATGCATTGAATTAAATGAGTGAAGTAAAGGAATTGACCATGAAATCATGGAAATGTGAAGTGAATGAAGTGAAGAAAATTGACCGTGAAATGCATTAAAATGGACCGTGAAGTAAAGGAATTGACCGTGAAAGGCATGGAATTGACCGTGAAGTGAAGTGAAGTGAATTGACCGTGAAATGCATGAAAATGACCGTGAAGTGAAGTGAAGCGAATTGACCGTGAAATGCATTGAATTGACCGTGAAGTAAAGGAATTGATCGTGAAATGCATGGAATTGATCGCAGAAATGCATGAAAATTTGTGAAGTGAAGGAATTGACCGTGAAATGCATTGAAATGACCGTGAAGTAAAGGGAATTGACCGTGAAATGTATGGAATTGACCGTGAAGTGAAGCGAATTAATGAAGTGAAATGCATGGAAATGACCGTGAAGTGAAGTGAATTGACCATGAAATGCATTAAATTGACCATGAAGTAAAGGGAATTGACCATGAAATGCATGGAATTGACTGTGAAATGCATTGAAATGACTGTGAAGTAAAGGGAATTGATTGTGAAATGCATGGAATTGACCGTGAAGTGAAGCGAATTGACCGCAAAATGCATGAAAATGACCGTGAAGTGAAATGAATTGACCATGAAATGCATTGAATTGACCGTGAAATGCATGGAATTGACCTTGAAGTGAAGGGAATTGACAGTGAAATGCATTGAAATGACCGTGAAGTAAAGGAAATTGACTGTGAAATGCATGGAATTGACCGTGAAGTGAAGCGAATTGACCGTGAAATGCATGGAAATGACCGTGAAATGCATTGAATTGACCCTGAAGTAAAGGGAATTGACCGTGAAATGCATGGAATTGACTATGAAGTGAAGGGAATTGACTATGAAGTGCATTGAAATGACAGTGAAGTAAAGGGAATTGATCATGAAATGCATGGAATTAACTGTGAAGTGAAGGGAATTGACCATGAAATGCATTGAAATAACTGTGTAGTAAAGGGAATTGACCTTGAAATGCATCGAATTGACTGTGAAGTGAAGCGAATTAACCGTAAAATGCATTGAATTGACCGTGAAGTAAAGGGAATTGACCGTGAAATCATGGAATTGACTGTGAAGTGAAGGAAATTGACCGTGAAATGCATTAAAATGACCGTGAAGTAAAGGGAATTGACCGTGAAAGGCATGGAATTGACCGTGAAGTGAAGTGAATTGACCGTGAAATGCATGAAAATGACCGTGAAGTGAAGCGAATTGACCGTGAAATGCATTGAATTGACCGTGAAGTAAAGGGAATTGACCGTGAAATGCATGGAATTGACTGTGAAGTGAAGGGAATTGACCGTGAAATGCATTGAAATGACCGTGAAGTAAAGGGAATTGACCGTGAAATGTATGGAATTGACCATGAAGTGAAGCGAATTGACCATGAAATGCATGAAAATGACCGTGAAGTGAAGTGAATTGACCATGAAATGCATTAAATTGACCATGAAGTAAAGGGAATTGACCATGAAATGCATGGAATTGACCGTGAAATACTTTGAAATGACTATGAAGTAAAGGGAATTGATCGTGAAATGCATGGAATTGACCGTGACGTGAAGCGAATTGACCGTGAAATGCATGGAAATGACTGTGAAGTGAAATGAATTGACCATGAAATGCGTTGAATTGACCGTAAAATGCATGGAATTGACCTTGAAGTGAAGGGAATTGACTATGAAATGCATTGAAATGACCGTGAAGTAAAGGGAATTGACCGTGAAATGCATAGAATTGACCGTGAAGTGAAGCGAATTAACTGTGAAATGCATGGAAATGACCGTGAAATACATTGAATTGACCGTGAAGTAAAGGGAATTGACCGTGAAATGTATGTAATTAACCGTGAAGTGAAGGGAATTGACCATGAAATGCATGAAATTGACCGTGAAGTGAAGCGAATTGACCGTGAAATGCATGGAATTGACCGTGAAGTGAAGCAAATTGACCGTGAAATGCATGGAAATGACCGTGAAGTGAAGAAAATTGACCGTGAAATGCATTGAGTTGACCATAAAGTAAAGGGAATTAACCGTGAAGTGAATGGAATTGACCGTGAAATGCATTGAAATGACCGTGAAGTAAAGGGAATTGACCGTGAAATGCATGGAATTGACCGTGAAGTGAAGCGAATTGACCTTAAAATGCATGGAATTGACCGCGAAGTGAAGGGAATTGACCTTGAAATGCATGGAATTCACCGTGAATGTGAATGGAATTGAAAGTTAATGAAATTCACCGCGAATTGATTAAAATTGATCGTGAATGAAATTTACCGCGAATTGATTAAAATTGACCGTGAAGTGAATGAAATTGACTGCGAACGGATTGAAATTGACCATGAAGTGAATGAAATGGATTTTTGACCATCGATCTGATGGAATCTTGGAAATTAACTAGGTTAGTTGGCTAAATTAGCCTCCTACCCCAAAATCATATTGGTACATTAAGTAACTCATTCTAGTTTAGGAGATATGCTTGTTAAATGAATAGAGAAAAAAATGAATTAAAAGATTGAAAAATATTTTTATATACTCATATTTACATATTTACATAATTATGTATTAGAGAAAAATGTAATGGGGAAAAAAGTTCTCCTTGTAAAAATAATAATAATAATAATAATTGTCATCAGGCCGTTTTTTTTTTCTTGATGGAATCCCATTGCTTTTGTGGGTCCCATCATGAGGTCTGTGTTATATCCAAACCGTCCATCTATTTAGCGAACTCGTATTAAGGCTTGAGACGAAAAATAAGACATATATAGCTATCAAGTGGACCACACTATAAAAGGCAGTGGAGGATTGAACGTTTACCATTGAAACCCTTTTAGGGTTAACGGAAGTTTTCGATCATTATGAAATTTGTTTTTACTCTTCATCCAGGTCTTTGTGACCTTATGAATAGATTGGATGGAAAATAAATGTTATGGTGCGCCCTACAAAATTTTTAATGGTGAAAATCAATTTTCCCGCTGTTCTTTGTGGTGTGGTCCAATTGATTTTTGGATATGATTTTTTTTTTGGATAATGCTTCGAAATGATCTCGAAATTGTGGATATAATAAATACATAACTGTGGGGCCCATGTAACTTTGATCTCTTTTGAACCGTTCGTACAACTCGGAGTTTGAGGAGAGTCAACGCTCGTCTTCGAGTAGGGCAGCACACGAGCAAGCTAGCTCGAAAAGCTCGCTCGGCTTGCCTCGATTTAGCTTAACTTGACTCGACTCGAACAATGAATCAAGGCAAGCCAAGCTTTATATGACCCAGCTCATTTTGAAAACAAGTCAAGTTCAAACATAGTAGAGTTTGACTCGGCTCGACTCGAACTCGGCTTGGCTCGAAGCTCGAGCTCGGCTTGACTCGAATATATTATTATTATTATTATTATTATTATTATTATTATTATTATATTTAAAAATTAAAAAAATAAAACATAAACCCTATTGTACCCATCCGTCTCTCTTATACCATTTCCCTTTCTTACCTAACCCCCTCGTTCGAGCTCCTCTCTCTCTCTCTCTCTCTCTCTCTCTCTCTCTCTCTCTCTCTCTCTCTCTCTCTCTCTCTTGACTCAACATCTCCCGGGCTTGTCTCTCTCTACACTCTCGGCTCTCTCTCTCTCTCTCTCTCTCGAGCTCTGACTCTCTCTCTCTCGTCTCTCTTTCTCTCTCGCTCTCTCCACCACCGGCTTGTCTCTGGGCTGCACGGCCTACACTCACCGAGCTCTCTCTCTCTCTCTCTCTCTCTCTCTCTCTCAGTATCAACAACAAAGTACCATCTATGGTTTTATCTAATATTATATATGTGTGTGTGTATTATTAATTAAATATTTGATTTGGGGGCTGGGTCAGGTTCCTAGGTTAAGTCAGGTGCGGGGTTGGGTCAGGTTAGGAGCAAGCTCGACTCAACTCGAGGTAAGCTCGCCTTGGCTCGATCCATTAGCTCGCCTCAATCTCGACTTGAAAGTTTTGGCAAACAAGCCAAGCTTCAAGCTCCAGCTCGAACTCGAGAAGAGCATGGAGAAGCCAAGCCAAGCTTGGCCCACCTCGACTCGACTCGGTGGATGGACAGCCCTATCTTCGAGCACTAGCCAATCTGCTTCCTGGAAGGAAAAAGTAGAGGGCATTGTCGACCTGAGAAACACTGAGGCTTATTCTTGGAGCTAAAAATAAGTGGGCTTAAAAGGAGAATGGGCCATAAATGGGTCGTACAGTTGGAAATTTCTCTTAATAATTTTCATGGAGAAAAGCTTTGATACTCTGCTGGAGTATGATGGTTGATATGCATGTAATATGAAATGGACCTGGCATACAAATGACTAAAATTAAAACCGTCCAAGATGCGTAACCCAATCTGATGGACCGAAAGACTTAAAATTACATTATATGATTATCTAAACTTTTCGATTAGTATTATAATGTATACAAAACCTATCCGCAGCGGGCCTAGCGATCCGGACGGTTTAATTTAAGTTGACGTATTCCACATTTATAACCTCGAGAACCAGCGTAACTCAACCATCACACTTCACACTAGCAAATGGGGAGTTATATGATACTCAGGCAGCATATGACACTTGATACGCCGGTACTAGGTATAAGTGTTGTACATCAACTTAAGTTAAACAGAGTCCCAAAATCATATTGATTTTGTTTCTTGAAAGAGAGGACCACATGGTATCTTTCATTTTTGACCGTTCAATAAATGTCCACCTATCTGAAACTCAGATAATCAAATAAATGTGATTGTTTGGTACATGATAAATCTCAATTGATCAAAATAATTTGACTTAGATGTATCTCGTGAGTATAATTTTTACGTAATTTCAAAGTGCCTGTGTATCATCCATCACAGTCTGCCCAAGTATCAAAATTTTCCTTCAAATAATTTCTCACTTTTGGGCTATATTCCATCCATCTGCATAGATCCAGCAACGATCTTAATTGATTGATGTACAGACATTGCACGGTAGATTTGTTGCCACGTTTCAATAAAGTATGGCGTACGTAAAACGGTGTACTCTCTCTCTCTCTCTATATATATATATATGGGACGGAGTTGCTTCTTTCCTGGGATGGGGGTAGGTACGGTCGGTTGAGCTGATCAAAACAAACAAGAAGCACGATTTTTAAGGTTTCGAGATCAATGGCCCATGTTAGGTTACAATGGATGGGCCACAAGTATACATTAGGTCACTGGAAATGGGCCACCCACTTTGGTAGAGTTGATTGACAAGTCTCTCTCAACTTTGGATTATGCTACGTGAGTATCTTTCGAGAAAGAGAAATGCTTAAATACTCTGGCATAGAGTGATAGATGATAAGCAGGCCAAGTGATATTGGAGCGGATTAGGTGTTACTCGGGTAGCACCGTAGTGGGTGTTTCCCTAACCGTGGGGCCCACCTTGACGTATCTGTTGTATATGCATGCCATTCACCTGTTAAAACTTCCTAGGGCCTACCGTAATATTTACTTGCCACCCACCCGTTGATAAGATCACATGGGCCTTGATGGTGGGAAAACACAAATATCAGCTCTGGTCCAAAACATTTGTGACCCATTGGAAGATTTTAATGGTCAATAACCACTGTTTCCTGTGGTGTGGTCCAATTGAGATTTGGATCTACTTCAGTTTTTGGATTATGTCCTAAAATGATCTGAAAAAAATATGGACGGTGTGGATATAGAATACATATATTAAGGTGGCCCCACGGTCAGGGAAACAACCACTATGGACGCTTTGATAACGTCTGATCCGCTCCTATAAAAATTACTAGCAAATTACGTACCTGCAATACAAGTTCTTCGTATTTAACTGTCCAAATTTTAGGTTCAATTTACACATGAGCTTAGGATTTGCAGATATTTATGCCCCAATTTTTTATTTTATTTTATTTTTAAAAAAAAAAGACTAAAAAAACTAAACGGTCCAATTTCTACAAACAAATGTCCACCAATACGAAGTTAGATTTGTTTGACCAATCTAATTTTGGGAAAGTGGCTTACGGTATATTTTGAGTTGATGTTTGCTACATATGTAATTCGTAAGCTCTCGTGTAGCAACTAGTTTAAGGGCAGAGTAATGGATTGGCGACGTAGTGTTGAGAAGTGGAGCCACATGCGCGGATTTCGTGTTGCAAGTCCTTTCGCAACTGGGATGCGGAAAGGAGTTTCGCAGATTTCGTGTCGCAAGTCCTTTCGCAACTGAGATGCGGAAAGGAGTTTCGCAGGTTTCATGTCGCAAGTCCTTTCGCAACTGGGATGCGAAAGGGAAGTTGTCAAAACTATAAATTGGGGTCCGTAGGCTATTCTAGGGTTAAGGTGAATATTGGGGAGCTATTCTAAGGTGTGGGAAAAAGGTTTTCTCTGTATCTCCAATGGAGAGGTTAGTATATTGCCTTGTAATCTTCGTTCTTCATAGCGGAAGTTTACATTCGTAGTTTTTTACCCTAGTTTGGGGTTTTTCCACGTATATCTTGTCTTGTGGTTTTTTTGGATTGCTATGATCTATTTCTAGTTTATATTTCTTCTTGTTCATCATTTGTGGGTGAGGCCTGAGATTGGATCTAGGTTCACTGTGTTGTCGGCGTGCTGCGCAACAACTAGTGTCAGAGCTATTGGTTTAGTTCTATTGAGAGCGATGGCAGAAGATGGAAAAACTAGAATTGAGAAGTTTGATGGTTCAAACTTTGCCTTATGGAAGATGTAGATGGAGGATTATCTGTATCAGAAGGACCTCTACATTCCTCTAGGAGGAAAAGAGAAGAAACCAGAAAAGATGACAGATGATGAATAGTTTTTACTGGATAGGAAGGCTTTAGGAACGATCCGACTCTCTTTGTCTAAGAGCATCGCCTTCAACATATCCAAGGTAAAAACTACAAAAGAATTAATAGAAGCTCTAACCACCATGTATGAAAAGCCCTCAGCATCCAACAAAGTTTATCTTATGAAACAACTATTCAACATGAAGATATCAGATGGTGGGAGCGTGGCTGAACATTTAAACGAGTTCAATACAGTCACGAGCCAGTTGGAATCCGTTGGCATTGTTTTTGAGGATGAGGTCAGGGCGTTATTGATCTTATCCAGTTTTCCAGACAGTTGGGATGGTTTGGTGATTGCTGTGAGCAATTCTTCAAGGTTGACAAAGCTGAAATTTGATGATGTGGCTGGTCTAATTCTTAGTGAAGAATCTAGAAGAAGGGCATCAGGAATTTCAGGAGATTCAGGGAATTCTCTAAACGTTGAAGGAAGAGGAAGATCGCTGAACAAAGGAGGCAATAAACACGGGTGTTCTAAGTCGAGGAAGAAGTCCAAGGGACCGAAAGACAAAGACGGGTGTTGGCATTGCGGCAAGAAGGGACATATGAAACGTGATTGCAGGGCGCTCAAGAAATAAGAAGGAAACTCTCAAGGTGGGAAGGATTCAGTGAATCTATCTGAGGAGAGTGACACAGAGGCGTTGATCTTGTCTCTTGATGTGAGGAATGAGTCTTGGGTTATAGACTCGGGTGTTTTGTTTCATGCCACTTCATATAAGGAAGTTCCGCGTGATTATGTGTCAGGTGACTTTGGGAGAGTCTACCTGGGTGATGATGAGTCGTGCAGTATTGTTGGAAAGGGGGACGTTCATGTAAATCAGAAAGACGGAACGTCTTTAAAATTAAAGGATGTCACACATGTACCGAGTCTGAAACGTAACTTGATCTCAGTGGGGCAGTTGGCTGATACTGGTTATGTGACGACATTCACCAATGATTCCTGAAAGATCACAGAAAGTGCCTTGGTGATATCTCAAGGCAAGAAGGAAAGTACTTTATACGTGACTTCAAGATCGTACAGTTCACTCCATCCGCATCAACTGAAGTGAATGGGCAGTTATGGCATCAGAGGTTGGGACATATGAGTGAGAAGGGGATGAAAGTGCTATTGTCTAAAGGGAAGCTACCAGGGATAAAGTCTATTGACTTAGAATTCTACGAGAACTGCGTGTATGGCAAGCAGAAGAGAGTAAGCTTCAAGAAGACGGGACGCGTTCCAAAGACACATCTGTTGAAGCTTGTACACACTGATGTGCGGGGCCAGCACAGGTATTATCTCTTGGTGGCTCACGTTATTTTGTTACTTTTATCGATGATGCTAGTAGAAAACTGTGGGTCTATTTATTAAAGCATAAATCTGATGTATTTGATGTATTTAAGAAGTGGAAAGTTTTGATAGAAAACGAGACAGGTAAAACAATAAAATGTCTCAGATCTGATAATGGGGGAGAGTATTGTGATAAGAGGTTTGAGGAGTATTGTGCAGCAAATGGAATCAAACATCAGAAAACGATTCCAGAGACACCGTAGTAGAATGGTGTGGCTGGGCGCATTAACATGACCATCCTTGAGTGCGTCAGGAGCACGAGGTTACATGCAGGGTTGCTTAAGACTTTTTGGGCGGATGCTATAAATACTGCAGCATACCTCATCAATAGAAGTCCCTCAGCACCATTGGATGGTGGGCTACCAGAAGAAACGTGGACTGGAAAAGAAGTGAACCTAGCACATCTCAGAGTATTCGGTTGCACTTTATACGTTCACATTGATGCAGAGCACAGAAATAAGCTGGATGTGAAGTCCAGAAGGTGCACGTTTATAGGCTACGGGCAGCATGATTTTGGCTACAGGTTTTGGGATGCAGAAAACAGGAAAATCATCAGAAGCAAGGACGTATTCTTCAATGAAAAAGTAATGCATAAGGACAGTGTGCATGAAAATAAGGATGAGGAGAACGAATTTATAAAGTTAGAAGAGTTACCGGACACAGGTGTTACAGGGCCACAGGATAATCATGCACAGGAGCATTATGAGGCAGGGCTACAGACATCGGTCTTGAGGAGGTCTACTCGGGAGAGGAGACCCACGATCCGATACTCACCCTCCTTATATTATCTACTACTGACAGATAATGGTGAACCAGAGTGTTTTGAAGAGGCATTACAGTCAGATATACAGTTAAGTGGGAGCAGGCCATGGATGAGGAGATGGACTCTCTTAAGTCTAATCGTACATGGGAGCTAGTCACTCTACCTAAGGGTAAGAAAGTTCTTCATAACAAGTGGGTTTACAAATTGAAGGAGGAGCATGATGGTTCGAAATGGTACAAGGCTAGACTGGTTGTGAAAGGGTTTCAACAAAAGGCAGGTATCGATTTCACTGAAATATTTTTACCTGTGGTGAAAATGTCTACGATTCGTATGGTCTTGAGTATAGTGGCTACAGAGGACCTACATCTAGAGCAGTTAGATGTTAAGACAATCTTTCTTCATGGAGACCTTGAAGAAGAGATATATATGCATCAGCCGATAGGATACGTGGTACCAGGAAAGGAGAACAAGGTATGAAGACTGAAAAAGAGTTGGCCTGAAGCAGGCCCCGAGGCAGTGGTACAATAAGTTCGACAGTTTCATGTCGGGAAACGGCATTAGGAGATGTCATGAAGACCACTGTTGTTACTTGAAGAAGTTTGATACGTCATACATCATTCTTCTTCTGTATGTTGATGATATGCTTGTGGCCGGTTCAAGCATGAAGGACATCTTAGATCTCTAAAGACAACTGTCTAGAGAATTTGTCATGAAGGATTTAAGAGCTGCGAAACAAATCTTAGGCATGAGGATAAAGCGTGACAGGGAAAACAAGAAACTAATTTTGTCACAGGTAGAGTACATAGCCAAGGTACTTGACTGATTCAATATAGGAGGTGCTAAGCCGGTTAGTACTCCATTAGCCAACCACTTCAAGCTATCTAAGGAGCAAGGGACAAAGATGCAGGAGGAACGGGACTACATGGCTAAAGTCCCTTACGCGTCAGCTATTGAGAGTCTCATATATGCTATGGTGAGCACGAGGTCAGACATTACTCAAGCAGTGAAAGTTGTTAGCAGGTTCATGAACAACCCCGGGAAGAAACATTGGGAAGCTATGAAGTGGATCCTTAGATATTTGGTAGGTACTCAGGATGTAGGGTTGTGCTATGGTGGATCGGAAATCAAACTACAAGGCTACGTGGATTCAGATTTGGCAGGAGATATTGACAGCAGGAGAAGCACTACAGGTTATGCCTTTACTCTGGGTAGTGCAGCAGTCAGTTGGGTCTCTCAGTTACAGAAGATAGTATCTATCGATTTACATGTAAGTAGAATATGTTCATGGCTACAGAAGTATGCAAGGAGATGGTGTGGATACAAGATTTCATGGAAGAATTGGGTAAGAAGCAAGCAGATTGCAAACTGTACAGTGACAGTCAGAGTGCAATACACTTGGCCAAGAATTCAGTCTTTCATTCAAGGACCAAGCATATTGCCATCAGATATCACTTCATACGTTCGTTACTGGAAGATGGATCGATTTCTCTAGAGAAGATTCATACAAGTGAGAATCTTGTGGATATGTTGACCAAGGCAGTCACATGAGAGAAGCTAAAGCTCTGTTCAGCTTTAATTGGTCTTCAGGCTTGAAGACAGGGAGGTGGTGCACTCCGGATAAAGAAGACAAAGGTTTATAGCGATGTGTCTCCAAGTGGGAGATTGTTGAGAAGTGGAGCCACATGCGCGGATTTCGCGTCGCAAGTCCTTTCGCAAATGGGATGCGGAAAGGAGTTTCGCAGATTTCATTTTGCAAGTCCTTTCGCAACTGGGATGCGAAAAGGAGTTTCACAGATTTTGTGTTGCAAGTCCTTTCGCAACTGGGATGCGAAAGGGAAGTTGCCAAAACTATAAATTGGAGTCCCTAGGGCTATTCTAGGGTTAAGGTGAATATTGGGGAGCTATTCTAAGGTGTGAGAAAAGGGTTTTCTCTGTATCTCCCAGGGAGAGGTTAGTAAATTGCCTTGTAATCTTCGTTCTTCATAGTGGAAGTTTGCATCCGTGGTTTTTTATCCTAGTTTGGGGTTTTTCCACATATATCTTGTCTCGTGGTTTATTTGGATTGCTTTGATCTATTTCTAGTTTATATTTCTTCTTGTTTATCGTTTATGAGTGAGGCCTGAGATTGGATCTAGGCTCACTGCGTTGTTGCCGTGCTGCGCAACACGTAGGACCTATTTGGAATGAGTGCTTGATTATTAACATCTGATTTTAAAGTTAATTCTAATGGATGATGGGTAGAGATGTTGTATTTTAAAAGTTATAAAAATAAATAAAATAAAAGTGTTTTAAAAATTTTAAATTTTATTTTGAAAAGTATTTTGTTTTTAGTGTATTTCTCATCTCACGTTGGAAAGAATCAAAGAAAAATCTAAATATATAAGAGAAGAGTTTGGCATGTGGTTGGAACTCTTTTTCAGGGCGCATGTGAATTTGGTCCAATGGGAGGTAGTGCTAGGCAGAATCTGGACCAATCCGACAGATCCGACCCGATCCGATCCGAACTGAAGGCCAGGATCAGGTCGGATCGAGTTGGCCCACTCAGTTCCAACCGTACATCAGACCGAGTTTGGATCAGTGGTCAATTTAGACCGATCCGATCTAGGATCTGATCCGATCTGGTAGGGTCTATATAAGATATTTTAAACATTTTTTTAACTACCCTCACCCAAACGTCCTAACCCCTTCTCTTTATCTACCCAAACGAGCAGCGCAGGGCCTGCACCCACCCATCTCGATTCGGCCACTCAGCAGCCTGGGACCCATCATCACCATTCATCTTCTCCATTGGTCAAGTAAGTACCGTAGGTTCTATTTTTATTTTTTTTTTTTGTCGTGTACTTTGAAGCAGTGGCCTGCCCTGGCTCGCTGGTGGTCTACCCACCACTGAAATCTGATGGACCAATCCGCTTCCGATGCGTCCAGACCGTACAAAAAGGGTCCATCGTTCACCTAGTTCGCTTCATACGTGATACTTGAAAGATCCTTGCAGATCGTAAGATCTTATCCACCTTATTAGCAGATGTATTTTACAATCGTCTATTGGTGGGGCACTGACTAAAGTGTGGTCAGGATATTCCAACGTGATAATTTTAGGGTCATCGCACATACAAAATGGGATCCATCACATGGACAGTTTGGATCACCACACCATGGACCCCACTAACCCAGACTATGTATGTGCATAATGACAACTGGAAACGTCTACAACACCAGTTGCAAACTAAATGTATAGCATCGAGAGCTCAGTGGGGCCCACCGTATCTGTGTGTAAAATCCATTCCTTCCATCATATTTTCCCCCTCATTTTTTTAAAATTTCCAAAATAAATAAAAATAAATAATATAAGGATCAATCCAAACCGAACCCAATCCGATCTAACTCGGTTTCCCTGACCGAGTCGGACTCAGTTCGGATCAAGCGAGTAGTGCACCGAATCGAATCGAGTCAAATGACCTAGACTCGGTCCTGGATCGGATCGAGTTCGGGTCAGTTCATGGAAATTTCAGACCGAGTCGAGTTGGACCCAATCCGGTTCGACTCGACTCGATGCCCACCTCTAATGAGAGGTTATGCCATTAGCCTGATGTAACACCTCAGTTCCTAGAACTCGAGTACACTACTCGTTTTCCAAAAACCCTAGTGTTAACCTTTAAAGATACCCAACTTCCACGTACATTTATTATTATTATTATTATTATTATTATTATTATTATTATTATTATTATTATTATCAGGTTAGTAATCTTGTGGGATTGAAGCAAATCAAGTATAAGAGAGAGTCTAAATATTCGTAACCAAAATTTCAAGTGGTTATACATAACAGTGTAAATTAAATACGAAGGAAATCAGGAATAGAGAGTCGCAATATCGTCTGGCTCCTCTTATTCCACATGAACACCAGCATGCGCATCCTCTATGTCACCTGCACACTGATTACAGTTTGATAGCATCAATGGCTATCCAAGTGAGGTATAACCCTCAAGATTTATCGTATCATTAAGATAATTAAGCATAGTTATTAGGAACAGTCTAACATGAACATTTCACAATGACCATCATATTAATAAGACAGAGTTTATCAGTTACGCATACATTGAATAAATTTCACAAAAATTTTCTTGTTTAAATGCATGAATGCATGCACATGCTCACAAACCTGAGGATGCACATCTAGCTAGTAAAAGGTCACCCAAGGAGAACTAGCCCTCGAAAAAGTTCTCAAAGGTACGCCCTAAGGAGGACTAGCCACCCGGAAAAGACTATGCAACGAGGACACCCAAGGTGGCCTAGCTTCCTGGAAGAGTTGTAACAGTCCAGATTTTTGCCAACCTGGAATTAGACGTCCTTAGGCAATGGGCCGCTCCTAACACCTTATTAACCTGTCAGAACTCAAACCCAAAGTCTAAAGCCGCCTTTGAACCCATTTCCTTCACAAATCCTACCCTTCACTACCTTGTTCTTTCAATTTTTCTAAGTACTTTCACCATAGACACTACCTTAAACTAGCTAAGTATTATAACTTGGATCACCTTACATACAAACTACAAAGGCCTGAGTACCACCTTGACCAGAAATCACTTAGGATTAAATCCTTTAGAAATGAGACAAAGTAACTAAGTGCTAAACTAGATTAGCTACGAAATCCATTTGAATCGCTTTAAATACGATCTGCAAGACCCAAAACTTGTAGAATCATTGACGCTAGGTTACCCTAAAACCTAGGATCAAACTCATTACCCGACTGCTCTCGGGAGCACTTTGAAACTCCGTATCAGGTCTGGACCGCACATCGGGAGTCCGATTAACACGAAGTTAAGGACTTAGGACCGCCTCGCTGGGCTTGACAACCATCTCGGAAATCAAATCCAGCCAGTGTTCCACGGCTGTTCGCTTGAGTCCGGAGCGAGAGAGTGTGAAAACACTTGTTTCTTTACAAAATAAATATCTTGAATAGTAATCTGGCATCTCTCGTTTGTGGATCAGTTTTAAGCAACCAGACCGTCAGAATCAGACCAAATTACACCCTCGGATCAGGAGAAATTTCATACACATTTACATGTACTCGGAATCTCCGATCGAGATCCGCTGACCGTTGAACTGAAACTGGTCCGCCACGCGTGATCTGGGAATCCGACTGAGACGAAAACTTAACTCCACGTGGATCGAAGGTTAGAGAGCTTAAGTCCGACCTTTGGCTCAAGGAGGCCCGCCAGAAACCCTCCTTTGAGCTGAATTAGCGCCGCTTTGGCTATAACCCAAGTATACCTTCTTCCCAAGTCTATTTCGGTGAAGTTTTAGGCTATATAAGGACCTTAAACCCTCTCCCATTTCAGCCATCCGAATTTGAGAAAAACCCTAGGGAAAGAGAGAGAAAGTGAGAGAGATGTGGGAGAATCTCCCTGCCGTGCTTCCCTGCCGCTCCACGAGCTCCACCGCTCCGTTCTAATCGCTTTCCCGGCGATTCCAGCTCCGTTTCTAGGTAAGAAACCCTAACCCTAATCTGTTTTGGGGCTGTATAGGTTGTAGGTTATGAAATAGCTAACCTATTTCATTCTCTAGGTTGCCAAACTGCCGAATACGGGAACTTAGCAATTCTATCGACTCCGTTTCGATTCTACGATAAAAGGTGCGGACTTTAGGTGTATAGGTTATGGTTTTCAACACTTTCAATGTCAGATAATGATAGATTCATGATCTGCACGTAATTGCACATGTACAAAGTGCTTTCCATTTTTTGTTTCGATTAAAGTTGTAGAATATGGAATTTTACATATTCTAGGTATTCGTAGAAAATACCGTATCCGTATATTTTTTGAAAATGTATTTGAAATGATTATTTGTTGTACGGATATATGATATATGGATAAAATACTTATTTGGCGAAAGGATTCGCCCAAAAACATGTTTTACTAATATACACTATGTATATAGAAATACTGTATTGTAAAAAGTACCATATACATGTATATTTTAGAGATGTGTTTGCCATGATTAATTGTTGTATAAGTATATTGTGCATGCGTAAAATACTTGCTTGGCGAAAGGATTCGCCCTAATACATGTTTGTTAACATACACTATGTATGTTGAAATAGTGTATGTTAAGTGTTTGTGGAAATGCTTGAGTGAATAAGTGTTGGGATGTTGATGCCTTAGGAGGATGTTGAGATGGGATTCTCAACTACCTTAGAGACATGTATGATTACCTCCATGAGGTTGTTTACTTAAACCGCTTACTTTTGTAATATATGTGTTTGTATTTCTATTTATGTAGTGCTTTACAACATGCTTTATAACATGCTTTACAACATATTTTATAACATGCTTTATAACATGCTTTATGACATGCTTACTAATATGCTTGAATTACTTTATTTACCATGCTCTACTCCACCTGCTACTAATATGGTATGATTGAGTTTGGGACTATGTCTATAGTCCAGACAGTCGGTACTAGACTTGAGATCGTGGTTGAGTTTCATGTCACCACGTAAGATGTGTTTGACGAACCCGAGTCGTACATCAGTTGGCGATAGTGGTTAGGCCACGCGAAGTGCTTATGCACTTCATGTCATCTAATTGATTGTGCACTCGAGCTAGTCAGGCTCATCATGTAACCTGATATGTCTAATGTATGTTCACCATGTTTGGTCACTACTGCTTGAACCTAGGATACTAAACTTACCAGTGAAATCCCTTTTAACCATGGTACCTCGATCCGCTAAGACTCATGAGCCGCGCATGGTGGTATGGGACACCGTGGTCGATCTGTCGGCCTACGCTGGGGCCACGTGCCTCCCCGTAGTGACCAGTGAGCAACCAGACTCGTGAGCCGATTATGGTGGTATGGGACACTATATTCGTATTGTCGGCCTACATTGATAAGGTGATGGGGGAGTGGTGCAACGAATGCGAGAAACAGCCCTGGCAGCCCTTTGTAGTGACCTCGAGCATACTCTGAAATTGCGTTGAGCCTTACAGTTTTGCCGCGGTATATAGAGTATGAACTAGGCCTGTTTCTGTATAGTGATGAATCGTTTAAGAGGTGATGGGAGAGCGGTGTAACCTTGTGCGTAACAGCCCTGGGCAGCCTTTGCAATGACCTAGAAAACATACCATCGTCTGATATTAACTAGGACTGACGACTCTAAAATGGATCATGTTTGGGAATGATATAAGGGAGGTACCTTAGTTTCCCAATCCTGCTGTTTTGAAATGGACTAATTAAAAACTCGGTAATCATGCTCATCATGCATTGCATGTGCCTGGAAGATGTGGAGCACTGAGGGATGAAAGCATGCCGCGAACGTGAGATGGTGTCGCACGAGGGAGGGTGTGGTGAGGGCATACATCATGACTGCATCCATACTTGCATTAATAAGAGTAGTTAGGAGTGTTTGATTGTACTGCTTTATCGTTACTGCTTGACTGAATTGATAACATGTTAACCTATGCTTTATTGTTCCACTGAGTTAGCTACTCACTCCCACGTTACGGGACGGTGTTGTACACACCAACCAGATTTGTTGAGTTTCAGGTGATGGCGATGCTTATGAAGCAGAGCCGGACTACTACTATGATGTTGAGGAGGAGTTCTCCTACATGTAACTCTCGACGTGTCTATGAAGACCTAGTATTGTATTGTGGGGCTTTTGGGATATTGACTAGATGACCTTTCACATTTGGTATATTTTAGGATTGTACTTGTAATTATTTAACCTGATAATGTTATCACACTCGGGAGACTCATCATAATTTATATATTTTATCTATCTATCACAGTCTTCCGCTTGCAAATTTAACTGTCTCTAGAGTATGATATGTTGTTTTGGCTTAATCTCACTCATGCTCACTACTCTAATAAAGTCAACATTCAATCATCATTCATTTTGTTACATAAGTGATGTTCTGGAACTCGGGTGTTGAGTTACTACTCGACCCCCGATTTTCGGGATGTTACAAATGGTATCAGAGCATGATTTGGATTAAACCGGACCTGGGTTATGGTCACACGACGCACACTGACGCACTCTGACTTAGGAGGGAGCGACGAAACGTAGAAATTGACTTAGGATTTTCCAAATTCGCCAAACGGCGAAACCGACCAAAATCGACCGCTGAGATTGGGCCGTACACACCCATGATCACGCGAAACAATCCCGAATCACTTCTAGGCCGTCAGTCGACGGGTTTGAGTCGTTCCTTAGAGACGAATGTCCTTAGGTTGTGGGTCAACCACAACACCAAAGCCTAAAACCCCTTTCTATCCAATTCCTTCAAACTCTCTCCTTGCACCACTTCATCCTTCAATTTTTTTTCTAAGTCCTTTCACACTAGGTATAAGTTCTAACGTATAAATGATGAAGAATAATACTTAAACAAAAAGTTACTATAAATAGTAAATATATGTATAAATTAGACTTTTGACCATTCAAATTTTGGAATCTAACCAAATAAATAGGTTAGTTGGATAGATTAGCTCCTCCTACCCCAAAATCATATGTTACATGCCATATAAAATCATTCTGGTTTACATTTTGGCCCCGATACGGTTCAAAATGGGGTAGGGGGCCAAACGGAGCACTTTCGGAGGGAACCAGGGTGGGCCCCATACTTTTTTAAAGCCTAGGGGGCCTAGGGAACACGCCCATGGGGCCCCCCTTTGTAAATCACAAAATTTTTCGGTGAGGCCCTCGCCGAGTCAGCGAGGCCTCGCCGGTTTTTTTGCTGGGCCGGGCCGGCTGTCCGGGCCGATGGTGTTTGGGGGCTAGGGGAACCCCCTGGTATAGGGGCCGTGGCTTAAAACCTCCCCAAACTAGTACTTCCTTCACAAAGTGACCCTCCAAGCTCTCTTTTCTCTTTCAAACTTCTGATTTTTGGCAAAAATCGCCCCTCCAATCACCCATTCCGTCATTTTCTGTCACAACCCATTCACCTCCATCGTTCATAACAACATCTACCCTCTACCCTTTCCGTTTTTCCTCATTTGAGCTCCCACACCCCCCATTTGGAGCTCAAATCGTGTAAGCTCTCAATCCCTCCCATCTCTCCACTTCCTTTCTTTAAACCTTGTCTATTGGGCCTCTACAATGTCTGTTGAGGCACCAGTCTGTGGAGAACCAAAACTCCAGCCCCTTTTCTCCCGTTAGGGCCCGTTCAGCCAACTACATTAAGTGAGATTAGGTGGATGGAATTATAAAAGTAATAATAAATGTATGTGTAAGGTATGGCCCCTAGCTTGGTTGTATCCCATGTTTTCCAATGCTATGTTTGAAATGTATGCAATGAAAAGTATATCCCGGGTTTCCTTTCAAATTTCACTTAGAAATTCAATATCATGAGGTTTGGAAATCCCATCTCACACTTTCCACCACTAGACTCATTTTCCAAAGCCTATAAAATTAATCCCCACCCACCCTCCTACCAACCATGCCACTGACAATCCCGAGGTAGGATAAGCAATGCAATCCCATTTAATGACCCATAGAGTTTGGACCTAGAGCGGTGCTCCTAGATTTCGACAGACATGACCGTATAGGAAATCCAACAAATTAATAATGTAAACCCCAGGATCTTCTTAGCTAGTATGAGCATATGTGAAGTGCTCGAGCGCAGTTACATTCATGTTCGGGCAACTCAATTCCAAACAGACAACTTTTGACCTTAAGCAATAAAACCATTAGAAAGGGTATAAAATCATTTAGTGTATAAGCATAGACTTTGGATTACAACTAGGGGATTACGCTACTCATATGTTGCGACTAGGCACTAAAGAATGTAAAGGATTCGTTATGCTAAGATACGTGAAAGATAGATTTAATTAGTCGGCTTAAGTAGGTTGGAGTGAGACCCCGTTCTTTCGTTGAATCCCCTTAATACTCATAGGCTTCTTTGATAACTCCTAGGAAAGTTGTTTGACGTAGAAACTAGTCACGCTTAGAGGAAACTTATATATCCTTTGGATTTAATGCTAGATCAAATCAATGCATCCCTTAGGATTGCCTTCTCGAGGACTTATTACAACCGGGAACACGGAGTAGAGAAACGATATATATCAGCGAGGTATTCGCGGTTTGAATTGAATTCTCAATCCTAGTAGTTGTCAATGAACTCTATGCTCTAATCAAGCAGAGAGTCGGGATTAACTAGGATTCAGAACTGATACGACAATTTTCTGTCTTCACGAGGCAGAAGGTCCATGTATCCGATTCTGACCCACTACACAACCTTTCTTCCGTGTTGGCTCGACCACTTACAATCAAAAGAGTTATAACTTCGTCCTTGAGAAGTGTAAGAATATATAGCCAATAGAGATTTGTTTTTTTAGGGCCTAAGAAATTTTTCAAATGGGCGACAGAGAGAGTTAGGGATTAGGTCTCGAACCACAGACCATTCTGGCATGCGTGTTGTACCTATGGACTTAGAAGGATAGGCTGTCCATTAATCTATTTGTCTAGATTCTTTATGTACTAAGAGTGTGCAAATTATCTTACAGTATTCAACTAGATATGATTAAAGAAGTAAGTCGGGACCGTGGCAAAGGTCCTCCTTTGGTGGAATTAGGCATCTTAGCTCCTTTCTCTAACCATAGGTACCAATGTCATAGCACACATCATCGATGAGAGGGAGACTAATGTATTGATAGACCGCTTCCCATTTCATACCAAAGATAGGTTTAATATTTCACCTCGTTCTGACATACGGAGCGAGACATAGATCCTTGAGCCTTAAGAAATTAAGTTTTTAAGGGGGGTAGAATATTATGAGCCCAATCTAGTTAGGTCGGCTAATACACCTCTTTGATCTGGGTGGCGCAGCGGAAGCGTGGTGGGCCCATAACCCACTGGCCCAGGATCGAAACTGTACTCGTTGAATACGAACATAATAGGAGCCCTAGTAAGTTCTATTAGGAGAAACCGTTTTTGGATGATCTAGTAAGATTTGATTCACCATTTCCTTGGACATAAATAACAACGAGGACTCTCTTGGACTAAGACCTAAAGGGTAACCTTAGAAATAGACATTTGAACCTTTCAATGATGGACATTCCTTACGTTTTTAAAGTGATCGGACTACAGAGTTACTGAAATATACAACTGCGAAACATTCACGGCTTGACCCAATTCTTAATCCTGGGCGACTACCAACGGACTCATTGCTTGACCGAGCAGAAGACCAGGATCTACCAGGATTAGGAAGGGATATGATGAGCCTTCAACCCTGGTCAGGTAGACGATCGATGTATCGGGATCAAGCCCACTACAACCGTCTCTCCGTATTAGTCAAACAATGAAAACAACTATCTTACTCTAAATAAGTGGGAATTATCGTCAAGACTCCAAATAGGTAAAGAAATAAATTGTAGCAAACCATCAGGGTATGAGAAATGGATAAAGAAATAAGTTTTAAGGGGGGTAGACTAAAATGAACCAGACTAGTATATGCCCTACCACGCGTAGAAACTCGAAATCAATAAAACTTAGGCAAAAGAAATAATTAAATCTTTCTTTATTACCCTTAGCCAATTTTGGGGATGAAATTTTGTTTTAAGGGGGGTAGATTGTAACAGCCCGATTTTTGCCAACCTGGAATTAGACGTCCTTAGGCAATGGGCCGCTCCTAACACCTTATTAACCTGTCAGAACTCAAACCCAAAGTCTAAAGCCGCCTTTGAACCCATTTCCTTCACAAATCCCACCCTTCACCACCTTGTTCTTTCAATTTTTCTAAGTACTTTCACCATAGACACTACCTTAAACTAGCTAAGTATTATAACTTGGATCACCTTACATACAAACTACAAAGGCCTGAGTACCACCTTGACCAGAAATCACTTAGGATTAAATCCTTTAGAAATGAGACAAAGTAACTAAGTGCTAAACTAGATTAGCTACGAAATCCGTTTGAATCGCTTTAAATACGATCTGCAAGACCCAAAACTTGTAGAATCATTGACGCTAGGTTACCCTAAAACCTAGGATCAAACTCATTACCCGATTGCTCTCAGGAGCACTTTGAAACTCTGTATCAGGTCTGGACCGCACATCGGGAGTCCGACTAACACGAAGTTAAGGACTTAGGACCGCCTCGCTGGGCTTGACAACCATCTCAGAAATCAAATTCAGCCAGTGTTCCACGGTTGTTCGCTTGAGTCCGGAGCGAGAGAGTGTGAAAACACTTGTTTCTTTACAAAATAAATATCTTGAATAGTAATCTGGCATCTCTCGTTTGCGGATCAGTTTTAAGCAACAGACCGTCAGAATCAGACCAAATTACACCCTCGGATCAGGAGAAATTTCATACACATTTACATGTACTCGGAATCTCCGATCGAGATCTGCTGACCGTTGAACTGAAACTGGTCCGCCACGCGTGATCTGGGAATCCGACTGAGACGAAAACTTAACTCCACGTGGATCGAAGGTTAGAGAGCTTAAGTCCGACCTTTGGCTCAAGGAGGCCCGCCAGAAACCCTCCTTTGAGCTGAATTAGCGCCGCTTTGGCTATAACCCAAGTATACCTTCTTCCCAAGTCTATTTCGGTGAAGTTTTAGGCTATATAAGGACCTTAAACCCTCTCCCATTTCAGCCATCCGAATTTGAGAAAAACCCTAGGGAAAGAGAGAGAAAGTGAGAGAGATGTGGGAGAATCTCCCCGTGTGCTTCCTGCTAGCTCCACGAGCTCCACCGCTCCGTTCTAATCGCTTTTCCGGCGATTCCAACTCCGTTTCTAGGTAAGAAACCCTAACCCTAATCTGTTTTGGGCTGTATAGGTTGTAGGTTATGAAATAGCTAACCTATTTCGTTCTCTAGGTTGCCAAACTACCGAATACGGGAACTTAGCAATTCTATCGACTCCGTTTCGATTCTACGATAAAAGGTGTGGACTTTAGGTGTATAGGTTATGGTTTTCAACGCTTTCAATGTCAGATAATGATAGATTCATGATCTGCATGCAATTGCACATGTACAAAGTGCTTTCCGTTTTCTGTTTCGATTAAAGTTGTAGAATATGGAATTTTACATATTCTAGGTATTCGTAGAAAATACCGTATATGTATATTTTTTGGAAATGTGTTTGACATGATTATTTGTTGTATGGATATACGATATATGGATAAAATACTTATTTGGCGAAAGGATTCGCCCAAATACATGTTTTACTAATATACACTATGTATGTAGAAATACTGTATTGTAAAAAGTACCGTATACATGTATATTTTAGAGATGTGTTTGCCATGATTAATTGTTGTATAAGTATATTGTGCATGCGTAAAATACTTGCTTGGCGAAAGGATTCGCCCTAATACATGTTTGTTAACATACACTATGTATGTTGAAATAGTGTATGTTAAGTGTTTGTGGAAATGCTTGAGTGAATAAGTGTTGGGATGTTGATGCCTTAGGAGGATGTTGAGATGGGATTCTCAACTACCTTAGAGACATGTATGATTACCTCCATGAGGTTGTTTACTTAAACCGCTTACTTTTGTAATATATGTGTTTGTATTTCTATTTATGTAGTGCTTTACAACATGCTTTATAACATGCTTTACAACATGTTTTATAACATGCTTTATAACATGCTTTATGACATGCTTACTAATATGCTTGAATTACTTTATTTACCATGCTCTACTCCACCTGCTACTAATATGGTTTGATTGAGTTTGGGACTATGTCTATAGTCCAGACAGTCGGTACTAGACTTGAGATCGTGGTTGAGTTTCATGTCGCCACGTAAGATGTGTTTGACGAACCCGAGTCGTACGTCAGTTGGCGACAGTGGTTAGGCCACGCGAAGTGCTTATGCACTTCATGTCGTCTAATTGATTGTGCGCTCGAGCTAGTCAGGCTCGTCATGTAACCCGATATGTCTAATGTATGTTCACCATGTTTGGTCGCTACTGCTTGAACCTAGGGTACCAAACTTACCAGTGAAATCCCTTTTAACCATGGTACCTCGATCCGCTAAGACTCATGAGCCGGCATGGTGGTATGGGACACCGTGGTTGAGCTGTCGGCCTACGCTGGGGCCACGTGCCTCCCCGTAGTGACCAGTGAGCAACCAGACTCGTGAGCCGATTATGGTGGTATGGGACACTATATTCGTGCTGTCGGCCTACATTGATAAGGTGATGGGGGAGTGGTGCAACGAATGCGAGCAACAGCCCTGACAGCCCTTTGTAGTGACCTCGAGCATACTCTGAAATTGCGGTGAGCCTTAGAGTTTTGCCGCGGTATATAGAGTATGAACTAGGCTTGTTTTACGTATAGTGATGAATCGTTTAAGAGGTGATGGGGAGTGGTGTAACCTTTGTGCGTATAATGACCACTGGCGACCTTTGCAAGTGACCTAGAAAACACACCATCGTTCGATATTAACTAGGGTGACGACCCTAGAATGGATCATGTTTGGGAATGATACAAGGGAGGTACCTTAGTTTCCAATCCTGCTGTTTTGAAATAGACTAATTAAAAACTCGGTAATCATGCTCATCATGCATTGCATGTGCCTGGAAGATGTGGAGCACTGAGGGATGAAAGCATGCCACGAACGTGAGATGGTGTCGCACGAGGGAGGGTGTGGTGAGGGCATACATCATGACTGCATCCATACTTGCATTAATAAGAGTAGTTAGGAGTGTTTGATTGTACTGCTTTATCGTTACTGCTTGACTGAATTGATAACATGTTAACCTATGCTTTATTGTTCCACTGAGTTAGCTACTCACTCCCACGTTACGGGACGGTGTTGTACACACCAACCAGATTTGTTGAGTTTCAGGTGATGGCGATGCTTATGAAGCAGAGCCGGACTACTACTATGATGTTGAGGAGGAGTTCTCCTACATGTAACTCTCTGACAGGTCTATGAAGACCTGGTATTGTATTGACGGGGCTTTTTGGGATATTGACTAGAGGACCTTTCACATTTGGTATATTTTAGGATTGTACTTGTAATTATTTAACCTGATAATGTTATCACACTCTGGAGACTCATCATAGTTTATATATTTTATCTATCTATCACAGTCTTCCGCTTGCAAATTTAACTGTCTCTGGAGTATGATATGTTGTTTTGGCTTAATCTCACTCATGCTCACTACTCTAATACAGTCAACATTCAATCATCATTCATTTTATTGCATAAGTGATGTTTTGGAACTCGGGTGTTGAGTTACTACTCGACCCCCGATTTTCAGGATGTTATAAGAGTACTCTATGTACGTTCGAGGAAACTAGACACCCAGAAAAGCCCATGTGAAATGGACAACCCATGGTAGTCAAATGCACGTAACGAAAACTTAGGATCACCAGGTAAAATACTTTACGGTACAGCCCGAGTGACCCAAGAAAACCGCGTGTCTTATATCGACCACCGATAAAGCCCGCATGCCATGAAATGAATGATTAGCCCAACCATTATTATTCTAGTTGCAACCAGCCAATTTGTGTAAACTTAAATATTAATGTGAGGGTTCGTCACCCAGCGTGGTTCAACAACTCGGCATAATATAGATCGTTAAAGGTCACCTCTTAAACAAGTGACCAATCATTACCTAACAAGTGGAGCTTACCATCGCAAGGTCATACAAAAATGGTTTATTAAGCCACATAGGCAAATGTTCCATCAAGATCGCAAGGCCCAATAGCCCATACCAAGAATGCGATAAAAATGGGATTATCCCCAAAAAGCCACATAGGTACAAATGATTCACAAGATAGTAATCCCATAACAACATTCTATTTAATTTTATCAGGATAAATGACCACTAGTTTAAGGACTTCCAAAAAATCTATAAAGTAATCACAAGTGGTAACACAAGCTATGTATCATCTCAATAGCACTTGTCCATCTTAACCTAGAACAGGGGTAATTAAATTTCATTGCACTTTCAAATGTTTAAATTTAAATCCAATCCATCAATCATCTATAAAGGACTAAAATCAACAAGAGAAATTCACCATTTAAGCAATTAATGATATAAATGTACAAAGATAAATAAACTAAGCTAACTATCAAGATGTAGAAAAACTGGAAGGGTGATCCTCACCTTGTAAGTCGGCTCCACCCTCTTGCGGTTGTTCGATTCAGGTATACTTGTTCTATGATTGAACCCTACCATAAATTATAATAATTGTATGATTAGAATACGATATTACACCCTACAATCAATTAAAATCAACCTTAATGCTTTAACCAAGTAGAATTACGATATTCAATCTACATTTTAAACCTAGGTTTGACTTTTGGGGATTTTGATTCCCACATTCAAATTAAACATGGAAGCTCAAAATCATAAGTAAATTTCAATTCTGAAATGTTATAAGATGGCTTACCCAATCGATTTGGACCCATCTCTTAGCTTAAAAGAATTTTGCAGAACTCAAGGGATGTCGTCATAGCTCCCTTTGTGACCCAATTCCTTGCTTTTCTGGCAACAACACCTGCCAAGATAAATCCCACTTGACCCATGCCTAGACCGACTCATCATAAAACAGTGGGTCAACTCACTGAGTCAACTCAGCTATTAACTCTGCCCCACTCTTTCCTTTCTCCTTCTTTCTCCCTCATCTTTCTTTCCTATCTCCCTTTCTGTTTCCTCTTTCTTCTTGTTCTTGTCCATTTCTCACCTCTAGCATGTCTAGCGAGGTTGCCAAGCCAAAACTCCCTCAGCAACCATACCCGATTCAAGGACAGCAAGTCGACACCTTGACTCGATTTCAAACCGAGTTGGCTTAGTGACTCACCCTTCTCCTTCTTCTCTTCTTCTTACTTCTTATGAGACCCATATCCTAGCCCGTACCATTCGGTAGGCTTCTACGGTCCTCCTGGTCGAATTCTGGCAACCCGCAACATATAATCGACATTTGCGCGCTACCCTAAGTCGTGTCCCATATCCAGAGTCGGCTCAACCTGAGACTTATACCCTCGTGACCACGTCGTCGCCGCGATTCCGACGTCACGTCTCGAGTGCCAAGGCGATACCTAGGCCAGGAGATGTGGACCAGCATTCGGTTGGAGGAAAACACCGCGTGTTACAATCCCAAGAGAAAATGTCCCATCAATCACATCGATCAATCAAGTACTCTATCCCATCCCCAAGTACAACCACCCTCCCCAAAGTCAACTCTCCCTTACACAAGTACACCCATCCATCACTCACCATCCCTCCCCCCATCACTCCATCACTCACATCACCTCCTTCTCTCATCTCTCTCTCAGTTTTTTCTCCCAAGTTCCATGAGAGCAATCCAACGTCCAAGTAAGAGACCTCCATGAGAGAAGCTTTGTGTGGCCCACTCCCTACCATCCAATCTAACCCTTCAAAGCTGATCTCGACTATTGAATCGCGTCCCTTGGAGCTCTAGTTCGCATTGGCGGAAGAAGAAAGAGGAGATCAAAGGTGGGTATTTTCTAGAGTTGATTTGTGTGGTTTTGATGAATTGAGGGCCCACATATGGTATGTGGGACCCATCTTGATGTATGATTTGTATGAGGGGCCCATAGTGGCGAGGTCCCTCCGCTACTCCGATCTCTCTTTATCACTCTCTCTATCTTATGTGGGGCCTGCAGTGATGTTTAATGAAATCCGATCCACCCATTCGTCTTGAATACTGATGTTGGGCCATCCCACCAAAGATGAGGTGGATCCAACGTTCAGGTGGGTCAGAATGTTTGACCATGGTCTTTCAATTGTAGATTTTGTCGATCCAACGGCCAGATTGCCTTCGATCTAAATCTTCAACAGTCATAAGGATTCGTGGTCCTATTTAGTAACTCGGTTGAATGAATGATCACGAGTTTAAACGGTTAAATTGTTCAAATCCGATCATGACGGTCCAGGAGTCTTTAAAGCATATAAATGAATCTAATAACTGGTTTTTATGGTCAAATCCTTTATCATTTGATGTGAGGTCTAATCTAATGATCGATCTCTATCAAATGATCTATTTCCAATCTCAATGGTCAGATCATGAGGTTCAACACAAATTGTTCAAAAGCATTTTACACTAGTCATAGGAGTCCTAAAAATTGTCTAAGTGGAAATCTAAATATTAATTTTATAACTAGACAATAATTTAGTTCAATTCATGGATAAAGATTACTCCCAATGATTAGAGTGCAAGTGAATGATTTAAAAAGCTAAGTATTTATGGTAACACCCGAGTACTAAAAGTATGGGGTGTTACGTAGGTATTTTTTAAAAAAATTTAATATATTATATTGTAATTTGTCAAAGATGGCTTGAGTATGTTCAGGCTGGATCTGGTGTGGCCTGGGCTCGATGTAGTACGTCCGGGCTAGTTTGGGTGTAGCCTGAGCTCAATCTATTCGGGCCGGCTCGGGTGTGGTGTGGTTGGGCTCGCTATAGTGCATCCGGCCTAGCTCGGGTGTGGTTGAGCTTGCTATGGTTCGTCCGGCCTAGCTCGAGTGTGTCCAAGATAAAACCTAACCCTAACCCTAATCCCTAACCCCAAACCCTAATCCCTAAACCTAACCCTAACCCTAACCCTAAACCTTAAACTGTAAACCCTAATGCCTAATCCCTAAACCTAAAACTTAAAAACTACTTAACCCTAACCCTAAATGTAAGGCCCGTATCATAGTCTGTACCATTCCGTAAGCTCTTGCGATCCTCTCGGTCAAATTTTGGCAACCCTCGACCCGTATCTGATGATTGCAGGCAATCCTAAGCTGAGTCCTACATACCGAAGTCGGCTTGACTCAAAACTTGTACCCTAGCAACCGCGTCGTCGCCGCAGTTCCAATGTCGTGACTCGCGCACCGATTCGATACCCGGGCTAGGAAATGTGGGCCCACGTTTATTCCAAAAAAATGTCGTGCATTGCGAATTCCGAGAGAATCTCTACAACCTATCCAATCAATCAATTAAGTACACACCATACCACAAGTACAAGTAACCCATCCCTTCCCATTCCTACAGTTAACTCTCTCTCTCTTTCCACCCATCCCTTTCTTACAACTCCATCACTCTACCTATCACCCATCACCCATCACTCCAACTCTTTTCATCCCATCACTTCCCTTTCTCTCTCTTATTCTCTCTCTTCACTTCCAAGCAATAAGAAAATATCCCACGTCCAAGCCTTCCCAAGCTCTCCCAAAACAACAAGTGTAGCCCACTTTTCCACTCTCTCATCTCCCATCTCAACCTTTCAATCTCCATCAACCTCCATTAAAATAGTAGGCAAGGAGCATACGAGTCCAAGGAGCTAAAGAAGAAGGCCGATAGGTGGGTGATCCACCATTGATTTTGATTCCTAGGGCCCTCTTATTGTGGGACTCACTTGATGTATGCATTGTATTTCGGAGGGCCCAATAGTGGCGGGGTCCCTCCCCTTCACGTGTCATCTTCTCTCTCTCTCTCTCTCTCTCTCTCTCTCTCTCTCTCTCTCTCTCTCTCTCTCTCTCTCCCCCTAGGATGGAGTGGGCCCCACCGATATGTGTTAAATTTACTCTGTCCATCAGATGGTGTGGCCCACCACATTTTAGGAGAGATCCACCGTCCACTGTTGGGATGGTGGGAAGTCTCACATGCTGGACATATCACCCCTCCCCTTTTATATTATATATATATGATATATAATATAATATAATATAATATATAATATAAGATATATTATAATATATATCTAGTGGGCCACCATGTGGTCCCACCTTAATAGTGAATGGATTAAGTATCCAGATCGTCTAGCGTCCCTGCTGCTGGACGCTGGACTGGATGATATATAATATGTTATATTAATATTTATGCATGGTCGGCCACTCCCACGTGGGACCCACCATACCTACTACAGCTGCATAACAGCTGATGTGAGGACAGATCCTCACCGTCCAGAGGTCTGGATGGTGGGACTCACCGCTGATGGATGGATTTCATCCAGCCGTCCACCATGATATATATGTTTTATCTAAGTCATCCATCAATGGGACTTGTTCATGGGCCCCACTCTAGAGGATGTGTTCCATCCAAACAGTCCATCCATCTGACGTGCTAGTGGGCCCCACTTTGATGTATGTGTAATATCTCAACTGTCCAGATGGTTGGACGGCGGATTGTGTCAAAATTTTTAATATATATATATATATATATATATATATATATTAGGTGGGCCACGCTCGTGGACTCCACCTCGATCTATGTGTTTCATCTGCATCGTCCATTTAGATGGTGCTAGGAACAGCCCCACCATGATGGATGTTTTTCATCTAAACCGTCCATCTGCTAGACGGCCAGCGGCCTCACCATGATGGATGTTTTCCATCCAAACCGTTCATTCATTTGGTGGGCAGCCACGTGCATGGCCCCCACAACGATGTATATGCTTTATCCATGCAGCCCATCAGTGGGCCCCACGATGTCAACAGTCTTGTGGGGCCGCTGTTGTATGTGTTGTATCTAAACTATCCATCCATTTGGCAAGACCATCTCCAGGCTTGAGAATAATAATAAGACTGATCTAGCTATCAAGTGGACCCTGCCATAACAGGGGGGATTAAACGTTTACCATTGAAACCCCTTTTGAGTTACAGAAGTCTTGAACCAATATGATATTTGTTTTTCCTCTAAGTTCAGGTCTTTATGACCTTATGAACTGATTGGATAGAAAATAAATGCTTTGGTGGCCCCTCTTAATTTTAACCGTGGGAATCATTATCACCACTGTTATGTGTAGTAGGTCCAAATGATCCTTTGAATATGATTTTTTTTTTGAATAATGCTCTAATATAATCTCTAACAATAAAATAAATTGTGTTGATTGGTCCATTCAACTCGACCCATTGATTCAACCTCTTTAAATCGGCCCTTTTGGTTCGGCCCAATTGATTCAACCCATTTATACCGGCCCATTTGATTTGGCCCATTCGATTGGCCCATTTGATTCGACCCATTTGATTCTGCCTATTTGATCGGCCTATTTGATTCGTTCGGCCCATTTGATCGGCCTATTTGATTTGTCCCATTTGATTCAGCCCATTTGAATCGGCCCTTTTGATTTAACCCATTTGATCGGCCCATTCGATTCGGCCCATTTGAATTGGCCCATTTAACTCGGTCTATTGATTCGGCCCATTTGTATCGGCCCATTTGATCGACCCACAGGATTCGGCCCGTTTGATGTAATTGAGGCCTATATTGATGTATATTAGGCCCTTATGCTAGGTCGTGGGCCCCTATCCGCTTGGCCCTATGAGTGTCATTCCTTGGGAGCAATGTTGGTTAAATGACCACATTGATGGGTAATGATGGTTAAATGCCCACATTGTGACCTTTCCTTAGGCCTTGTTAAGCCCTTCCTCATCATTCTCTCATGGGTTAACCCAAACACTTAGGCCTCATTGATTTTAATTGATCCATCATCGGCCGTCCATTTATAGACCCCATCTTGCGTCAAGGTGGATTATCGATGCCTGATTGTCGATACCGGCCACCGTTGCCGATTATGAGTTTATGATAGCATACATCATGATACATGCCCATACACATCATCTATATGTTTTTTATAAGATGTGATTGCCCATTTCATATGCCATAGTGCAGCTGGTTTATGGGACTCCCTGATAGGCGAAGTTATCCCACATGAGCGTACGATATGCGCAGGATTGATGCATGATTGGGCTGTGTGATACATGCACTTTGTATTTGTGTGATTGTGATTATTGTATGCCCTAGCGACATCAGGGCCCAAGCCTTCATGGGTACATTGTGGATGGCCGGATTGGATACCAGAATACTATTTCTAGCATTGGGGCCATAGATGTCCCTAGGTGAAAATTCTTAAACCCGATGGTACCAGAGGATGACTCCAACATCGAGACCGAGTGGATACATGAGCGCATGAGGGCCGTATACCAGTAGACCGCGTCTCCCACTGTGTCGTGGTCAGTTGGAAAGGGGTGTGACCTTACCCGCCTGAGTGAGGGGGTAATTTCTAGGTTGAGTTTGACCAGCTTGAGAAATAGGTCCACTATCGATGAGTCGGGCCCGGTATTGGTAGGCGGATAGTGAGGTCTCTTCTACTCACCCAGTTGTGCGCTTGGATAGGGGCAGCAAGCTGGCGAAGAGTGTATTAGACCCCGGTGATTATCCAGAGTGAGAACTATACTGATATTTGATGTTCTGGTGATGAGCTGCATTGACATATGGATTCAGATGAGGACTGGTGTGCTTGAGTTACATCTTGCATTGCATGGCCTTGGTATGGCTGATATCATTCACTCCTTGTATCGCATGGTCTTGATATGGCTGATAGTACTCATGCCTTGCATTGCATAGCCTTGGTACGGCTGATGACATTCATGGACTTACCGACATTTCCGCATTACTCTGATATTGCAAACTTACATTTCTACCATATGCACACACTTTCACCACCCTCTAAGCTTTCTATAAGCTTATGCACAACCGTTGCATGCAGGTGACGCTAGGCAGTAGCAGTTCAAGAGTAGGAGCATGCTGCAGAGGTTCCAGAGTTTTGGCTTTATTGTCTTGTATTTCCCTTCATACGTATTGTACCTTAAAGTTTTTTATCATAGTGAATTTTGTGATGGTGTTCTTGTGGTTATTGTTCGTGGGTTATGTTTATGGTTATGCTCATTACGAATCAAATTGATGTTGAAAATCCTCTTTGTAGGATCTTAGGATCGGAACCTAGTATATGGGTGCCGGGGGCCGAGAATGGGGTACTATGGAGGCTGTCGGTGCCAGATTTGGTGATCGAGAATTTTGTGAGCCCGGTTTTCGAGTTTGGGGTGTGACACTAAATCCTAAACCCTAATTCATAATCCCCAATCCCTAAACCTGAAACCTTAAAACTATTTAACTCAGACCCTAAACCCTAATTCATAATCCTCAATCCCTAAACCTAAACCCTAAACACTAAACCCTAAAACCTAATCCCTAAATCTAAACCCTACCTAACCCCAAACCCTAATCCCTAAACTTAAAACCTAAAACCTAAACCCTAATCCTTAAACCCTAATCCATAAACCCTAAACCTTAAATCCAAACCCTAAATCCTAAACCATAATCCTTAAACCCTAAACCTTAATCCCTAAACCCTAAGACCTAAACGGCTAGACCTAATCCCTAAACCCTAAATCCTAAATTGCTAATGTGTTTTATTTATTTGAATTAAACAATTAGTGGGTAATTTTTAGGAATTATGGTTTACATTGCTTATTGTTGTGCATTAGATAGTTAGCTTAATATGTATGGATTACATTTCTTTTTACTTAGCTGTTTATTGTACATTAGATAGTTAGCTTATTATGTGTGGATTACATTGCTTTTTCGCTTAGCTTGTTATTTTGCATTAGATAGTTAGCTTAATATGTATGGATTACATTACTTTTTTCTTAGCTTATTATTGTGACTTATGAGTTAGATAATTAGTTGCCCATTTCAGAATTTATATGTGGCCAAACATAGATATAGTGTGGTTTTTGTGGCATAAAAATCGCTCAAATTATCTCGTTTTGGACAATTCAAGGTTAAATAGATAGTGTGTTTTCATATAACCTATTTAAATGTTCATGTTTGATCTGCGGTCTATCTCTCCATTTTTCTCTGCATATGTTTCTTCCTTTTCATTTCTTATGTCAAATATCTTCACATAGCTTAGATATTTAGCATCCAAATGTAATGTAAGATCAACTTATCTAGAGAGACATGGGGAGATGCAATCGAATTTTTGGTATTGACTTTTAAATGGGAATATGAAAGTATTAAAATCTATCCAACCTTGGATGGGTGACTAATTTAAGTTTTAGTATAAAACTTCAAGGCATTAGAGTGCTAATGCTAATCTAATTTAGTATCTTTCAATTAGTAGATGGCTAGTAAGGAAATTTTCAATACCCCCGGCAGTTTGTCAGTCATATCGCCGATGATCTTAAATGATGAAGGATTACGTCTAGAAAATAAAGGTATGCCCATTGATATTATTACCTCACAGTCACTGATTTTAGGAAAAGCAAAACAAAGATCAGTAGTGTGGGAAGATTTTGAAGAAGTAACCCTGAAAAATGACACGGTGAAGATATAACGTAAGTACTGCAAGGCTCAATATGCTAAACAAGTAAATGTGTCGACCATAACTATGAAGAAACACATTTCGAAGTGTCATAAAAAAGTGAGAAGACAGTCAGGGCAGTAAACACTTTCATTTACCCAATCTTTAGTGGGTCTGTTGCGAGGTACATTGTCCATTTGTAAATATAATAGAGACCACGTGAATGAGTTGACAACCAAATTTATTAGTGTCAATGAAAGACCATTTCAAGTGTCATAAAAAAGTGAGAAGACATAGCTCAGGGCAATAAACACTTTCATTTACCCAATCTTTAGTGGGTCCATCGTAAGGTACATTGTCCATCTGTAAGTATAACAGAGACCATGTGAATGAGTTGACAGCCATATTTATTAGTTCCAATGAAAGACCATTTCAAATGGTAGAAAGTTCTTCTTTTGTCAAATTAGCTAGAGGCCTTAACCCCATATACGAGGTCTCCCATATAATAATAAAGAGAGTATGAATGAAGGAAGCAGATTCGCTGGTGTGACACACACCAGTTATATAGTTGTTGTAGATATGTGTTGCACAAAGACGAGCGCTAATGCTCCTTGAGCTCCGATTTGTACGAACGAATCAAAGGAGATCAAAGTTACATGGCCCCAACAATGATGTATTTAGTATATCCACACCGTTCATCCATTTTTCGAGATGCTTTTAGAGCATTATACAAAAAATGAATCATATCCAAAGCTTAAATGGACCACACCAAAAATAACAGCGAGGATAATGATTTTTACCATTAAAAGATTCATAGGGCCCACCATAACGTTTATTTTCCATCCAATTTGTTAATAAGGCCACAAATACATGGAAGAAGAGTAAAAACAAATTTCATATTGATCCGAAACTTCTGTGACCCCAAAAAGGGTTTCAAATGGTAGACGTTCAATCCCCCACTGCTTTTTGCAGTGTGGTCCAATTGATCTTTCGATCTGTCTTATTTTTCGGCTCAAGCCTTAAGATGAGCTTGTCAAATGGATGGACGGTTTGGATATAACACATACCTCATGATGGGACCCACAGAACTTGTTGACGTTAATACAGTAGTTATATAGCTGGTGTGTGGTACACCAGTTAATTCGCTTCCATGCATGAAGATGTATGAAAGCAAGAAGCTCAAGTTCAAAGGACAGTTAGAATCAGTTTACCAAATCAGCTTGACATCAAATTTGTGGACGACATCCAATCAACGAAATGAGTATATGTCACTAACTTCCCATTACGATAATGTCAAATAGAGGCTCTACAAAAGAGTTATAAACTTTCATTATCTTGCACCTCCTCACATTGTATTGATGATTTTAGACTGCATCTACAGATGTCTTGTGGAGTTGGGCATTGAGAAGAAAATCTCGTCAATAACTTTAGACAATGCCTCTACAAACGATAGCGCGATAACGAATTTGCAGAACCAGTTTAAGGTCACTGCTGACTTGTATTTTTATGGAAAAATATTTCATGTTAGGTGTTGTACCCACATCCTAAACTTAATTGTACAATATAGCTTTAAAATAATTGAGCCAACGATCAAGAACATAAGAGAGTGTGAAGTACATACGGGGTCACCTTCATGATTAAATACATGGAATGAGATCATGAAACGGTTGAATTTTTCATCTCAGATAAAGATGAAGCTAGATGTCATGACACGTTGAAATTCAACTTATGAGATGTTGGATTCAACGATATCTTTTAGAGATGCATTCTCTCACTATACAGAGCAGGATAGTGTGTATCTGTGGTTGCCTTCTGATGATGATCAGACAAGAGTTGAAGTAGTTCGCAAGTTTCTTTCAATTTTTTATGACACAACGAAGAAATTTTCAGGAAGCAAGTATCCAACAACAAATATATTTCTACTAGAACTTTGAAGAGTAAAAGATGTTTTGTACAAAAGGTGTAATGGATCAGACTTTTTACAATTAATGACTATGGGTATGCAGTTAAAGTTTAATAAGTATTGGTCTTAGTGCAGTCTAGTAATGACTATTACAGTTGTTCTTAATCCTCAATACAAGATTATTATGGTTATATTCATGTTTAATAAGTTGTATGGTGAAAAGAGTGCCATTGAGGTCAATAAGATTCATAATGTAGTTGATGATTTGTACAATTTTTATGTACAAACTTTGGATGTCACAAAAGCCTTAGGCCTGACTCCTGAAGTGGGTTCTAGTTCTATTGTTAATGAACAACAAAACACGATCGTTGATTTCATATCTTTCATGGCATAGGTTGAGACTCAAACGCAGACAGCCCAAACAGAACTTGACCACTATCTCAAAGAGTCACTTGTAAAGAACAAAGGTGGAGAATTTGATGTTTTAGACTAGTGGAAGTCAAAAGCTCGTAATTCATAGTACCATGTGCTCTCGTTAATGGCACGAGACATATTATCAATTCAAAATTCAATTGTGGTGTCAGAATCTGCTTTTAGTACATGGAGTAAGATCGTAAACAAGTATCGAAGCTCACTTACACCGGAATTAATTGAAGCGCTCATTTATACACAGGATTGGTTGCATCCAATTTAAGGGAAAGGGAACTCTGTTGATGAGGATTTCGAGGAAGAAGAGAGTGAGAAGCAAGATGAGACAATACCTGCAACAATTGCATGAAGAAGGATATGACATTGCCTTCTATTTCTCTTGCATTTGCTTATAACAGGATTTTGACTCTTTTTTTTTATATATACTTAAATTGTAATATTTAATGGGTGGATGGATATTTTCCTCTTTTTATTTATGTTTTTAAATTAGTTAATGTTGCTTAAATCTCATATGGTTGGCTGATTGCGTTTATTTATCCTTATTTCTTAATTATTTATGTTGCCTTAACCTAACCAAATATTTTTTCTTTCAAAATACACACCTATAGATATGTCATCAGAAGATGATCCATCAGTAGATATTTAGGATTATGGAGCCCAAATCTACTCCTACGACGAAAAGATAAAGTTACAATGTAAGTTGTGTGAAAAATAATTTACAAACAAAAGAAATCGGTTAAAATTACATTTGGCTTGTCGGGAAGGAGACACTACCCACGTAGCAAAGCTCCTCAAGAAGTCCAAAATTTATTTCGAACCATTCTCGACTCAAATACAAAGACTTTCTCCATACCTTTCCTTACAACTACAACCAATACAACTAGCCACATAAGATATAAAAGTAGGCCTATTATAATTAAAGTAGGGTTAAGTAAAGGAACTGCATCCGCAGTTAGTAGATAAGAACAAGAAAGACTATTAAGGGAATAAGAAGAACAAGATTATAAAGAGACCATAAAAGAAAGCTTGAAAATGGCATCCGAGACTAGACAACAACATCAACCACCTTCCGAGACAACATGATGTTGAAACAGGCACGAGTACGAGACATAAGCCAATCGATAAATCATCAAATTTCTTAAAAGTCTCACAACATTCCATAGGCGGTTGGGAATCCCATACAAATTGGATCATAAAATGAATCTGAAAAAACTTGTTGAATCTATGAATTAGGACGATGGAAATGCATCTCCACCATTCGATTCAGCATGGGTAAATAACCATCTTTTGGACACATCCAACTCAGATCAGCCAAGAGTTCTCTCGCAGTTAAATCCGTAAAAAGATAACCAAATGATGATTCTGGTGACAAATGTGGAGGAGGGGATTACTATTATGGACAAAGTTACTCAGGTTATACACCACAAAGGCATTCATCATACATATGATATTGAATGAATGAAATGTTTATTGGTTTGTATATGGACGTGGTTTATTTACTTTTGATTTTTAACAATGTTTATTTACTTTGTTCGTTTTATAGACATAATTTATTTACTTTTGATTTCAACTAAGATTATTATGAGTGCTTTTAAGTGATGTTTGTATTTTGAACATACTCTACACCCCAAGGCTAGATTTTTAAATTTGGGGTCAGCTCTTGGGTCAAGTGTTTAATCCTAAGCCCTTGCGGCCTTGCCATAGTAATCGAGCCCAGTGACCCGATCCGACTCGATCTCCAAGGCTAAATTTTTAAGCTTGGGCTTAGCCCTCGGGTCAGGTGTTTGAACCAAAGCCCTTGCAGCCTTGCCCCAATAATTCAGCTCGTCGACTCGATCCGACTCGGTGCCAACTCGATCCAACTCGGTATTTCTAACAAGATCAGACTCGGTTCAAATCAATCCAACCCAGACTCGGACTTAGATCGAGTCAGGCATGCTGGACTCGGTATCAAGTCGGATCGAGTCCCGGTCAGGCATTTTTCAAAACCCGATCAAATCGGGTCAGTCCTAAATCGGTTCGACTCGACCCAATGCCCACCTCTACCCACACAAGTATGTGGTGTGTGGTACACCTGCCAATCCGCTTCCGTGTTACTGGTCTACGAGTAAACCAGGTAGCACCCCGCAGGATGAAGTTGTGGATTCGGTGAGGTGGGAAACACCCACTAGCCACCTTGATGTATATATTATATATACTATATATCCATGTCGTTCATCTCTTTTACCCGTTCGTTTTAGGGCATTGGCTCATGTGAACTCCCGGTGATTGAATGCCCACCGTCGAAAACTTCTTGTGGGCCAAAATAAGTTTTTGATCAAGTTGATATTTATTTCCCTTCATCCAGGCCTGTGTGACCTTATCAAGAGGTTGCTTGGAAAAACGGTGGGCCTTAAGAAGTTTTTGGCAGTGTGTTCAATAACCTCTGTTTCCTGTGGTTTTGTATACCTGAGATTTGGATCCACTTTATTTTGGGGTCGGCAAAACGGATGGACGATGTGGATATATAACAAATACATCAAAGTGAGCCCCACAGTCATGGCCTTACCGAAGTGGGTGTTTCCCCGCCTCACCGAAACCGCCGCGAGTTACCCAATAGCGGTTCGTTCGTTCTCTATCGCAAGGTCAGTTCTAACAAATAAGGATTAGGGGTGCACATTTAATTGGTAGAACCGTGGAACTGGACCGAAACCGACCAAACGGTCCGGTTTGGTCCGGTTCTAGAGTGCACCAGTTCCGGTTTCGGTTCCAAAAATCAAAGAACCGGTGACATCGGTTCGGTTCTCGATTTGGGGGTATGTAGAACCGAACAGAACCGTGAACCGATCCATAGAACCAAACCGTGGATCCGATCCGTAGAACCGAACCTCAAACCGAATCGATGTATTTTTGCACACCTTATATTATTTTATCTAGAATAATTATTTTCGTAAATGTATTTTTACACACTTTATAATTATTTTATCTAGAATAATTATTTTCGTAAATATATTTTTACACACCTTATACAATATCTAAACCATTCATCAAATGAACCACAACATGGATGGACATGGGCTTGCAATTAGATTGGATTATAAAAAGCTCAGAACTGTGGAACCGATCCGGAACTAAACCGGTTTTAACAGTCCGGTTCTGGTTCGGTTATATGGTGCCAATGGTACGGTTCCATTCAGAATTTCCTCTAACAGTTATGAACGATTCGGTCCGTTTTCACCCTGGAACCGGACCAAACCTAACCGCGTGCACCACTAAATTAAGGATAAAGCAAGGGCATTTATGTAAAGATGATTCGTTGATGCGTCATCCAAATCGACGCGATGAATTGAAGGATAAGGAATCTTGGGATCCTCGTCCGAGGTCATGCATTTTATCATGCTCGAGCTTTCAGTTTGTACAAGTTGGTCCCTTAGTTTGATGATCAAGACCATTGGTTTGATCTATAACACTCGTGGATGGACCATTACCTAGAAACCTCACCAATAAGATAGTTCCAACCTTTATATTCGTGGTGATTGGCAATAGACGGCTCAGGATAAGAATACAGCAACAGTTCAGAAAGTTCGTGGACGGTTCAAACTTCATATGGCACAGTCTTAAAGCAATCCAGACCGAACAAATTGCTGACCCCACCGTGGATTGAGCACAACCCAAAAAGTGTACTCCTGGGATAATATCATCCATCTGATTTCCCCATTGATTTTAAACCACTCAATGTTTACTTTTAACCATCGTAGAGAATGCTCCATCAAAGAATAGGGCCCACGTTTGTCTGGGTAGCTGTACATGAATATAACAGGTGAGAAGGATGGATCACCAACATTCTTTAAAGACGAGTTACGTGATACTCAGGCTGCAAGTGGCTCGTGATACACAAGCACTAAAAAATGTACACGTGTCAAACACTAACACTAACTCAATTTCAACCGGACGCGGATTAGATACTGACAGGATGAGTAGCGAGTCACGTCAACAAGTTCGGTGGGCTTCAGTATGATGTATGCGTTGCATCCACACCGTCAATCCATTTTGAGATATCATTTTAAGGCCCTGAGCTAAAGAATTAGACATATAAAAATCTGCAGTGTATCCCATCACAGAAAACAGTGGGAAGAGTGATTTCCACCGTAATGTGTATTTGAAATCTAACCTGTTCCAAAGTTAAAAAAGATATGAAATAAGAGAAAACACAAATATCAGCTTCATCTCAAACTTTGTGGCCTTTAGAAGTTTTTAACGGTGGGTGTCACTGTCCCACTATTTTCTATGATGGGTCCATCGGAGCTTTAGATTTAACTTATTCTTTGAATATTACTTTAAAATGATCTCTCCCAATGAATGGGAGGTGCGGATGCAAAACATACGTCATGGTTTCGGCCCACAAAACTTAGTGACGTCACTTCAGCAGCGAGACTCAACTTATCAGTACCAAATCCGCACCCATTTCAACCGGGCGCGGCCGCTACTGAAGCCACTTCACTAAGTTCCGTCGGCCCCACTCATTTGGAGAAATTATTCTTGGGCAATATCCAAATAATGAGTTTAATACAAAGCTCCGGTGGATCCATTACAGAAAACATCGGAGATAGTGACAACTGTCATTAAAAACTTTTAGAGGCCACGAAAGTTTTATATCAAGCTGATATTTGTGTTTTCCCCTCTTTCCCGTCCTTTTTAACTTTTGAACAGGTTGGATTTCAAATAAACATGATAGTGGGCCTTAGGATAGTTTCAACAGTGGAAATCACTCTCCTCATTATTTTCTGTGGTGGGATCCACTACAGCCTTTTATCTGCCCCGTTCTTTTTCTCATGCCCTAAAATGATATCTCAAATTGAGTGAACGGTGTGGATACCACACATACATTATAATGGATCCTATAGAACTTGATGAAGTCACTTCATCAGGGGACTGGCTACTCAACCTGTCAGCATCTAATCCGCGTCCATTTCAACCGACCACACTGTAGAACCAACTATCGCTGGGTCAGATTCCCAAGATCAGATTCATGGAACAATCTTAATCTGTGATTTCAGAACGTTTGTACATGGAAAATCACCATTGAATATGTGGAAAATCACCATTGAATATTTTTCTCATTTTTAACCGTCTATTAAATGTGGGCCAATTCGATATTCAGATGACTAAAAAAAAAAAAAAACATTATATTTGACTTACTTGTATGGTAAATGACACGTATGCAATTTCTAAGTAATTTATAAATACATGCGTATCATCGATCGCATTCATCCCTATCAAGTTCCCTTTTTTTTAATGTTTTGAAAATAAAGAAAACTATAATTATAAGGAAGAGTGATGCATGATAAGCAGGATAGGAGGGGCCACCATTAAATTTGTGAGAAATCCAAATTATCCATCCGTTTTAAGATATCACGTAACACAAGCCAAAAAAGATGAGGCACATCAAAAATTCAAGTGGGTTGGAAGACTGGAAACAGTGAGCAATGAACGTCCACCGTTGAAACATTCACGGGGCCACCTAAGTTTCGTATCAGCTATTTATTTCTTTTTCTTTTTCTTTTTTCAGTTCATTGGTGTAGGACCGTGGACATCATCATCTCCATTATTTCTCGTGGTGGGGTTCACCTGAGCTTTGTCTTTGGTTCCTGCCGTAAAATGAGCTGGAAAATGAGTGTGACGGATAAGACGCATTCACGTTGGGCCCACAGGGTTTACTGAGCACACCACTGATATGGCTGGTGTGTCGATGTTAGCAAATTACGTGGGTCCCATCATGAGGTATGTGTCATATCACATTGGTCTTATCATTTTGTGAGTTGGTCCTGGGGCTTGAACTGAAAAATAAGACAGATCCAAAGATCAAGTGTGGGACACACTGCAAAAAGCTGCATAGAATTGAACTTGTAACTCCTATGGGTAACATAAGTTTTGTATCAATATCATATTTGTTTTTTCCTCTTTATCTAAGTCCACGTGACCTTATGATTAGACTGAGTGGAAAATAAACAAATGAGCCCTACTAATGTTTTAATGGTAAGAATTACGGTTCCTTTGATATTTATGGTCTACATATGGATAAGAATATTTTTAGAAAAAATGCTCTAATATCACAAAATAGAAGAACAACGTGGATATAATAAATACATCATTTTGGGGCATCTCCTTTGAACCGTTCGTACAGCCCGGTTGCTACACAAGGATGCTCAGTGGGGCCATCAAGATGTTTGTCAGAAATCTACTCCATCCATACGTTTTGAGAGCTCATTTTAGGACATTTGACCAAAAATGGAGCTTAATTAGGTCACACGAGAGGAAACAGTGGGAATTCAGTGTGCATAGTTGAAACATTCTTGTAGTTATAATATTTGTGTCAAGATTTTTTTATTTTTATTTTTAGTATTTTTACCTCATCCTAGTGATAATGATTTTATAAACGGTTTGGATGGCATAAAAATATCAAGGTGGAGCCTAGGAAATTTTCAACGTAAGAACTTCTTTCCCTGATATTCCCTCTCGTGTGACTCACTTGAGATTTGGATCCAACTCATTTTTAGTCTCATGTCCTAAAATAAGCTCTAAAAATGGATGGATGGGTTAGATTTCTCGCAAAGATCTCAATGGCCTCACCCAACATCCTTGCACAAATACTCACTCCAAAATGCTTAGCAGGAAATACTCAATCCGCATCCCTAGAAGACGGATAGGAGTGGATTAGGTGAGACCTGATGCACTGATGTGAGTGGGACTAGGGGTGCACACGAGTCGGTTTGGTTCAGTTCTAAGGTGAAATCGGAACCGAACTGTTCCTAACGGTTCTAAGATATTCGGAACCGGAATTGGTCCGTTGGCATCCTAGAACCGAACCGGAACCGAACCGTTAAAACCGGATCAGTTCCACGGTTCTAGGCTTTTTATAATCCAGCCCAATTGCATGTTTAATTTTATTATCTAGCCCATGTTCATCCATATTGTGGTCCATTTGATGAATGGTTTAGATATTGTACAAGGTGTGCAAATTACATTTATGAAAATAATTAAATGGTGCAATATAAACCATAAATCATGAGTCAAATATGGAAACAATCAAAGGGTTCTTGGTTCGGTTCTAAGTTCGGTTCCAGGTTCGGTTCCACGGTTCGGTTCTACGGATCGGATCCACGGTTTGGTTCTACGGATCGGTTCACGGTTCGGTTTGGTTCTACATACCCCCAAACCGAGAACCGAACTGATGTAACCGGTTCTTTGATTTTTGAAACCGGAACCGGAACCGGTGTACTCTAGAACCGGACCAAACCGGACCGTTTGGTCGGTTCCAGTCCGATTCCACGGTTCTACCGGTTAAATGTGCACCCCTAAGTGGGACCCAAACTATGGGGCTCACAGTGATGTATGTGCCTTAAATCCACGCCATTCAACTGTTTTGAAAGATCATTTTAGGGCATGGTCTCAAAAAATGAAGTAGGTCCAAATTGATGCGAATCATAACATAGGAAACAGTAGTAATGGAATCCCCACCATTAAAATTTTCATGGAGCCACTGGAATGTTTATGTTCCATCAAACCTGTAGATAATGTAAAAAAACAGAAAACCACACAAATATCAGCTTGATCCGAATCTTTTGTGATCCATTTCAGGTTTTTGATAGCCAATTACCACTGTTTCCTGTTTTATGATCCACCTGATATTCGAGTCTATTTCATTTTTAGGATAATGCTCTAGAATAACCTTTTAACACAGATGGACGGTATGGATGCCCTAGAATGAGCTTTTAACACAGATGGACGGTATGGATGCCCTAGATTGAGCTTTTAACACAGATGGACGGTATGGATGCCCTAGAATGAGCTTTTACCACAGATGGACGGTGTGGATACAGTCCTATATATTACAGTGGGCCCAACAGTTAAGGATACCACCCACCTCAGTGGATCCGGTGTCTCACCTAATCCGCTCACCTGGGAAATGCCCTTTTATGAAATGGGTCCCGTTAGATCAATCAACCATGGGTCCCACCTATGGTAATGGCTGCGTCAGGACAGTAGTAACGTTCAAATGCGTCAGGACTCTATATTTCCACTGGCTAGAATTATGGATTATTATTAGCGATAGGAACCTAAAGCGTGCTCCCTCGCTTGAGATGGATATCATCTCTCCCTAGCACACGTGCCAAGTATGAGATCTGGGCCGTTCACCACATGGATTACACTGTCATGATGCGTATAGGCAATATCACGACAGTCCAGTCATCAGGTAGGTGATATGCACGCAACAATTATGGACCGTTGGTATGTTTTGCTAACCTTATGTTTTTCTCTTAGGATCAAAAAGATCTAATAAATTTGATATATGGTATTTAAGAATGCTTCCTTCAAGATGAATGGTCCAGATATTACATCAGCATGTTATGTTGGTACGTGTGAAGAAAATGCCCAGGCCCATCACATGCGAGCAAGTACACGTGGGTGGATGAGAAAGGATGTGATGGAATTGTGTATTGTCAAAGTACCGAGAATGGCATTAAATTTGCGCCATTCCATCTTTTGAAACTTGAAAAGCGAAATATTCAAAAAGGGGGGCCCACAACAGCTCACAGCTGGATTTGTGGGGCCATCTTTAGATTCCTTCTCGACGCTTCTCCGACGCGAGACGTCTGAGGTGTCGAGACGCGTCGCCAGCTGCCCAAGATTATCGGATTCGCACGTGCGCAAGGAGGTGCCGACTGAGGATGCGGTGGTACGGACGCTTTGGGTGCGCGGAGAAAACAAAGGAATGCGTAAATTTTAATACTCTGTCAGGATGTGATGGATGATACGCGGCCAGTGGATTGCGTGGTATGCCACGCACCACCGACATGGGTGATTGGTTGACGTCACCAAGTCTGTAGGCAGACCATGATGTATATATTATATCCACATCTTCAGAGATCATTTTACGCGAGGAGGCCTAAAATAAGATATATCTAAATATCAAGTGGTCCACACCAAAAAAAACTATGGGTTATTAAACGTCTTGTCATTAAAAACTGTGGAGGATACAGAAGTTTTGATATAATATATATATATATATATATATATATATATATATATATATATATAAAATATTGCTCACACACAACTAGTTGGACTGTCCAACTAGTTTGATTAATTAATGCTAATTAATGCTCAGAAAGAGAGACAATGGTTTCTCAGTGGCTTTTAAGAGGCTCTTATTAAAAAATAAAAAAAACCAAAAGTTATGAGACCTACCATGGTGTTAATGTGAAATTTTTTCTAATCATCTTGTGTGCCACTTCATAATAAACCTTGGGTCCAAAAATTAGCCCCATCCATTATTCAAGTGGACCACATAATTGAAAATAGTGTAAAAAAATCTCACCATTCAAAGTAATTCCTTCAATGGGGCCGATCTGAATCACATGTAAGCATGATATTTTAGTACCACACATGGCTTTTGGTGTGGCCTCCAATGGCCAGATTCACATGATGACAAATGTGGGCCCTATAAAAATTAAGGGTGGACCTCTTTGCATCAACTGTTCTATTTGTCTGCCTACTTGAATCAAATATCAGCTTGATATTTCATATATATATATATATTAATTTATATATATATATATATATATATATATATATATATATATATATATATTAAAAAAAATCTGGTAAACAGGTTAAATGGCAACTAAACACCGTGGTAGGCCTACGAAGGTTTCATCCACTGGAATCATTATTCCCACGTAACGTGGTGTGGTTTACTTGAGCTTTGTATCTAGCTTTTTTTTTTTTTTTTTTTTTTTATGTTTTTATTACTCATACTATAAAATGTTCTCGAAAAATGGATGGACTGCCCGGATATAAGACATATCATAGTGGGGCTCACAAAACTTGATGACGCCACCAGGCAATCGTCTTCCCTTATAAATCACCTATATGCCAAGTAAATCGTATATCAAATTTAAGTGTCCAATTTATGGGTACCAATTTAGATGGATCCTTAATAATAATTTTAAAAAACAAAGTGAGCTTATTTGATTATTTAAATATCCGGTTGATGGACATATATTAGACGGTTACAGTGAAAAATATCGAATTGTCCTATTTCAACCAACGAGTGTCCTCAGATCAGATCATGCGGTTGTTCAACCAATCTCATATTTGGTAGGGCTAGCAATGAGTATCCGTTATTCCCGTCACCTAACGTAGGATCCGGATATTTGTTTAACAGATTATCTAATTACTAACTTCTAATCCTGGTTTCCACTTATCCAATGGCCAAAGAGTATTTTCTCAATTAATAATATTTTTAATTAAATATTAAATAATGATGATGATGATGATGATGATGACAGACCAGTGGATAAAATCAACCAAATCTAAAAAGTGTTTGGGCCCACATTGCATCTACTTGGAGGCCTATCATATCAACAGACTAAATCACTTTATCATAGGTCTAATTCGTTCTGCCTGTAAGCCATCTTTTTTATTTGAAAAACTGTCTATATATATATATATATATATATATATATATATATATATATATATATATATATATATATATAGAGTAATGCTCACACACAACTAGTTGGACCGTCAAACTAGTTGCCTAATTAATGCTAATAAATTTGTTTGGGGAAAGTTGTTTCCGGATGAAAAGGACTTGATGGCTTGGGTGGGACCCACAGTGGAGTTAAGATGAAATCCACACCAACCATCAGATGAGTTGCCCCATAATGGTCATAGGAGCAAAAAATCAGATGCATTCATAAATAAAGTGGACCACACGGTAGAAAATAGTGCCCTGGAAAAGCTTATCCTCCAAATCGTTTCCCTTCCTATGGTCCACTTGAATTACATATCAGCATGATTTCTTGGTTCTAGGTCTAATATGGAATTATACATATAATGAAAGGAGTGGATCTCATGTAAACTTTATGGTGGGCCACACAAAAAGATGAAAGGTGTACGTTGGTTTCGAGAAAGACTCGGATGGCTAGGCAGGGAACACACTTCCGAATATGTTAATGTGGCAAAGCTACAAGGTCTTCACCATGATGTATATGTTATATCCACACTATCCATCTATTTTATCATAACATTTTTAGGGCATGAGACCAAAAGCGAGGGAGATCCAAAGCTAAAGTAGACCATGCCACAGAAAATAGTGAGGATTAAACTCCACCATTGAAAACTTGATAGGGTGACGGAAGTTTTGGATCACGTTGATATATATATATATATATATATATATATATATATATATATTTTTTTCCTAATCCAGGTCTGCGTGACCTTATGAATAAGTTGGATTATGAATAATCTGGATGTTGGATGGAAAATAAACATTACGGTGGGCCATAGGAAGGTTTTAATGATGGGCGTTCAATGTTCACTATTTCCTGTAGTGGGGCTCACTTGATAGGTGGATCTGTTTAATTTTTGGGACCATCCATTAAAATGATTTGTAAAAACTGATGGACGACGTGGATATACAACAAATATATCAAAGTGGGTCCCACGGTTAAGGAAGCTAGCACCTATTGGTATGTTACCCGGGTAACACGTGATCTACTCCCTTCCATTCTCATTTCTCAGTAACGTACCAATTTTCTCGGATCAACAAGTGCCTCACTGACTTCAACCTTTCATCTTTTAACGGAGCCACTGTGATATATGTGTGGGATCCACTCCGATCATTATATGTTTAATCCCATGTTGGGCCCACAGAAAAAAAAAATCTAGGCTAATTCGTGAATGAAGTGGGCCATACCAAATGGAAACAATTGGGAAAGGCGTCGACCCTTGATTTTTACAAGGCCCACCTGGTTGGGCCTTGGAAATCCACTCCAACCATTATATGTCATACAAAAAGTTAGGCTTGATGTCCAAGAAATCATGCCTATACATGATTCAACTGGGCCATGCCAAGGAAGATGATTTAGAGGATAAGCTCTTCCCGTATTTTGTTTTTAGTCGTGTGGTCCACCTTAACCACGGATGGAGCTGATTTTTAGACCATGGGTCCAACGTGAGGTAAGTCATGTAATGATTGGGGTGGATTTCCCATTAACACCATGGTGGGGCTAATCAAAGTGAGTAAGTCATTTTCTTTTTTAAAATAATTATCCAATACAACATTTATTAACATTAAATGCCTGGCTAGTTGGACCAAAACTCACGGTCCAACTAGTTGTGTGTGAGCATTTCTCTCTCTCTTTCTCTCTCTCTCTCTCTCTCTCTATATATATATATATATATATAAATATATATATATGGGAAAAGGTACAATGCACTCGAGCTGATTTTAACGCCCCATGAGGTCGAGCTGTGTGGGCCCCACCATGATGCGTTTCAAACATCTATCCCATCAGTCAGATGCACCATTCCATCGTGGGTCTAGGTCCCAAAAATCAAGTCAATCTGTGACTTGTGTGGGCCACACCACATTCAGAAGTGGAGAGGGGCCGTGCACCATTAAAACATACATAATCATTTGTTGGGCCCACCGAGATGTGGTTTGCAAATCCAACCCATCCATTATGTGTGTCCCACTTGGATGAGGGTTTAGACCAAGTTTCAGCAGCATTCAAAACTCAGGTGTGCCCCACCAATTGCTTTTATATGTTTTTGGCATGTCTTCACATGATTTTAGATGGTATGGCCCACCTGAGTTTCGTATATAGCTGATTTTTGGGATATCCCATAATTTAAAGGGGACCCATCAAATGCACGGTGTTGATGGTCGACACGCATCACGGTGGGGCCCACACAGCTCCACCTCACGGGAGCTTATCGTGAGCTCGAGTGCATTGTACCTTTTCTTACACACACACACACATTAATTATTATAGAAGGAATTGGGCAACGATTATGAATTACCTTACTTATCCATCTTCCGAAACATCTCCGTTTAATCAATGATTCTCATATTTCATTCATCTATGATGAAGCTGAAATAATGATATTTTTACGTTACTTTAATGTTAAACTATTACCTAAATGTACTAGGTCGGAATTACTTAAATGTTGTTATTTAGATTCAAGATTTTTAATTAACTACATTAAAATAATTAAAAAGTGTTGATGTTAAAATCCTGACATCCTCCTTTGACTGCTTATGAACCTGCAAAAGGAGACAACAATGGGGACCCCGGATACAACAGGGGACCCTCCGATGCCAAAGTCAGTGTAGGCCAACTGGGTCTAGTCAAACATAGGGTTTATGGAGTGTATTTTGTGCATACCGTTCATTTTAGGCAAGGTTCTTATTTACAGTTACTAGGCGTTAGTGGCATATATGGTAATCTCTCAACTTGGTGGATGCGTTTTGTATAAAGAATCCCCCAAGCATGTCACGGTTATCTTCTGATATTCTCGACGAAGATCTTGGAGAGATTTTTTTTTATATGATCTCCAAGTGGTCGAGATCCAAGAAGATCGAGGTAGATGGCCGATGCCAACCTCTAGGTTGAAAGGCCGATGCCATTTTATAGATTAGAGGGTCGAGGCCGATCTTCCTGAGTCAAAATGTTGGTTGCATTCGAGCCTTCCTTCGAGGTTGGTCGGGTTGATCCTTATGGTAGTTTGTTGGTTGTGATAGCAAGAGGTCGACCACAATCAAACCCTCCACCAGTGGTCAGGTCATCGAGTTGCTCATAAGTGTCGTGCTCGGTTGTCGGCACCAACCTACCTCATTTGGAATGTGAAAGGATGAGCTATAGATGTCCTGGGGGAGGGGGAGGAGGGGGGGTGAATAAGACAATACAAAATATTTCAATACAATGCAGAATAATAAAATAATTATACTCAATTATTTAGAGTATTAAATTCTTGATATCAAATAGTTCGTAGGACAACATTCGCCTAAAAGATTTAGGCAAGACAACCTTATTTCACGACGTCTTTGAAATCAAAATATCAAACTTAGCAAGAGCTAATCAATCACAAGAAAGGCATATAAAGAATTAAAACAATTACCACAATGCACAAAGGAGTTATACGGTGCTTAAACCTACACCTACTCTACTTCCAAAATTACTACCCTCGCAATTTTGGCTTTCACTATTTCAAAGTTTTCACAGGGTCACCTTAACAACCTTATACAGTTCTTGTGATTTTCACAGGCTATCACAATAAAACACACTTTGTGATTTACACGGGATCACTACAAAACAACCCGCTGAGATTTTCAGGCTATCTCAGAAAAATCTAAAATGAAATGAATGTAAATACAATACTTATCTTCAAATGGCGAGTCGAAGACGTTATTGTAGCTTCATTATTGCAGTGATCTTCTTTCTTTGGGTATTGATAAAGTCGTGTATGAGTTTAACCTAAAAAGAATATAAGAATCTAATGTATTCTCAATATATAAACAAAACTGTAATTGCTGCAAATTCTATTATCTTAATCTCAAGTAGAGTTTAGATAACTCTCTTTAAAAAATAATTAAATCTCACTTGAGAAAGAGAATAAAATAAGCTAATAGAAAATTAGAATTATCACACAAATAACTTAAGGAGGGCCTGACTTTCTCTCTTTCTTTGAGGAGATTTTTCATAGATTTTCATTGTTGAAAGGAATGAGAGAAGACCTCTATTTATAGGTAAAGGATTTGAAAATTTGGCTGGCCCGAGTGTCGATTCGGCTAGCCGATTCCAACAATTTCATTCCAACGACACTCGAATTTCGTGGATAAGATCTTTCAAAAATTCGGCTAGACTAAGCTAAGATTTGGCTGGCTGAATACAGGGTTCGGTTGGCTGAATCTCTCTGAGATCGAAAATCTTTACACGGTAGAAACTTAACCGAACACAGTCAAACTAGCCAAGTGGTCATGTTCGGCTGGCCAAACCCAAGGTTAGGCTGGCCGAACTTGATGCGGAAAATCTTTGTCAATTTGTAAACTTGCCCAAATTATGTTAGGTTAGTCAAAGGTAATTAGGTTGGCCGAACCAGATGTCGGCCTGGCCTAACTAGAGTGTATTTTACTTAAAATTGTGTTCATTATAATGCTATGTAAAATACACCTAACCTAGGGTCAATCTAAGGTTATACCACCTGATAGTTAACTTATATGAAGTGTTCCGATCTTTGAATCATGTCCTTTTTATGCCTTGAGATGTTAAGTCTTACCTAAGACACTTAATCAAGTCGATAACAGTTCTTCATGAGTTGTTGAAGAGTATCTTTATGAGAGCTTGTGTTCCTTTCAAACTATGAAATTTGACAATCCTAATTGTGCTTAAGTATAAGCACTTACATAATCCTTTGTGTTCTCTCTCATACTGATCGCTCTTGGTCAGTCCATTTTCACCCATAACAGTAGCCCCCTACTTCCGACCATCTTTGCAAGCTCGGGATGTAAGTCGGTGTGAACTAACACTTATACGATGTCTTTTGCCTGAGAGGTCAAGAGGTCGAATTGGTTTGTCATCATTGTTGGAGAGAGAAAGGCAGCTAGCGTGGAGATCAAGGGGGATCCGTAATGATCGCAATGGTGCACTCGAGGAGGCATGTGCTCGAATGACGCCTCTTCGGTTCTCGATCAGTGACATGCAAGCACATAGTTTTACCTTGGAGGTCGGGTCGGTCTGCAAAAGGACGGTCGCCACGTGGAAAGAGGCGTGAGCTGTAACACCTCCTCGGCTGCAGCATTAAATGCGAGCAATTAATGCTTACGGCCGACTCTATAAAGGGGGGAAAATTTTGAATATCTTTCTCATTTGCTCCCACTGTCACTATTGGCTATGTAAACTACTGGACTAGGTGATTTCCGGTAATCCAGAAATATGCTCCGGTGACCTCTGTTTTTTCCTTTCTCCCTTGCTCCACTTCCTTTTCTTATTTCTCTTTGGATGGTATGTCTAATATCTCAGATGAATGGGCTAAGCTGAGAGCCTTTTAGGGCGATTCCGAGCCGGAGAGTGTAGACTCTCGGCTGGGGGCTCCTTCTGAACCATCGTCTCCAGTGCCATTAGGCCACGAACGAGCAATGGAGTCCACTCCAATAGAGAGGGCGGTAGTTTAGTCCTCTGCTGAGCGGCCCATGGATGTTGGGCCTTTCGGGTCAAGGCTGAGAGAAGACGACTGGGTTCGGATCAAGTCAGAGTACTAGATACCAGACTCCGTGGTACTTTGAGCTCCCAAACTTGATGAAGTTTTGGGTGCTCCCCGCAAGGGCGAGGTGGTCATTTATCTAGTCATCTTGTAGTGTGGCTTCCAACTCCCCATCTATCACATTGTGCGAGAGGTCACATCTCGCTTGAAGTTGGCCCCATGTCAGATCATCCCCAACACCTGGAGGGCCTTGTTAGGGACCTATATTCTTTGGTTCCAACTTGGGAGCGCTGAGTTGACCACCGAGGAGTTTCTATACTTGTACCGAGTGAAGGCCCAACACCAAGCACCTTAGCTGGTATTACTTTTCGGCATGAGCGAGCAGGGGCTAGGCCCTTATAATTGGAAATCTATCCTCCAACAAGAACTAGAAGGATAAATGGTCTTGGGCATTTGGGGAATGAGAGGCCTCAACCGCTGACGTGACTAGGCTGCGATCTCTGGGTCCCTACGAAATTCGCCAATCCAGGTCAAACATTACCGAGTAATAGACTTGTAAATTTCTTTGGCTTTGTAATTATGCTTGCTAACCATAGTGGTAATTCTTGCAGTTCTTCCTCAGAGCCAGCCTTATATCTCCAACATACTGCTTCACCAGGTCAACGGTATGAAGCTGAAGGACGCTGCTGACAGAGCTTAGAACAAGCTGATCATGCCTAAGCTCCTACATCGATCTAGGCTTTCTCTGACCGTCCTGTCAGGTAGATAGTAGATGGTAGAATTTTCTTAGGGGTTCTCGTACTTCATTTTTCCATTTATCTGATTGTAGATATTTTGTTGTGTAGAAATGGTCGACCTCCCTCGTCCCGTAAAAAGAGTTTGGTCTCCTTCTGAGGCCGAAGCGACCCAAAAGAAGTCGTCAATGAAGAGGAGAGTCGCCGTGCCTCTAACGAAGCGAGCAGGGTCCTCTATAGCTATGGAGGGGAGGTCGAAGCCCAGTACTGAAGGACTCACAACAGATCAACCGGCTTTGGCCACAGTGGGTAAGGGAGCTCAAGATGCTCCTTCTGCAATTCCTCCTCAGCCAGTGGCTTTGGAGATAGTAAAATTGGAACCTTCCCCAGCTTGGGAGGAGTTTCTCCCCGCCGAGGAGCTCCGACCTCCCAAAGCTCAAGCTCAAGCCGAGGAGGGTGATACCTCGGGCCAACAAGCCAGCGAGATAGAGTGGTTGGGTCCTCTACCTCTGGGGTATTACATGAATAGCCTTGCCTCATGTATGACTCGGCATGTCCCAGAGAGTAGATCACGACCCTGAACAATACTCATCTGGTAACTCTTCTAGGCAATGTGGCTGCGCCTTTTTATAAGGTAGACCTCTGCCCCTTAGTTTGTTGCGTCTGTTTTTAAACTGTCATTGTCTTCCAACAAGTCATCTTTATTTCTTCTTTCAGCTCATCCTCGCTCTCCTATACGCCCGTCGATCGATAGGGTGAGTGGCTGAAGAGTGTGAGTAAGCCAAGACTGTGAGGCTGAGGCCCTCCGATGGGCTCTAGAGAAATCTGAGGAGAAGGCAACTCTGAAGATCCAGTTGGATGAGGCCCAACAGAAGGAAGGCTTGGCATGGGCTGAGCTGAAGGGGGTGAGGTCGTGCCTCTCTTGGTCTGAAAGGGAACGAGTCGAATCGAAAGCCAAGGCCACGAGTTTAGAGGCTGAGTTGGCTGAGGTGAAGACTAGTTCGAAGGCCAAGTTGGCCGAGGTCGAGGCTTCCATTCCGTCAATCCTGGCAGCGGTGGTGGAGCAATAGAAGACCTCAAAAGAGCGGGCCGACGAGGTAGAGGTATATTATAGCCTTGGCTATGAAAAATGCCTTGAAGACATCAAGGGAAAATTCCCTGAGCTTGACCTGGGTGGCTTAGATGAAGGAGCTTCCGAAGACCCAGCCCCGAATGACGTCGAAGCCGAGTAGCCTCCTCAAGCAGACTAGCCTCGCCATCCCTTCCATACTCGTACTCATTTTTTTGTAATCAACTTTTAATCAATGAAAGATGAACTTTTTTTCATGCATATGTTATCTTCAAATTCTTATAATAGATCGTAATATGGCAAGTCGAACCTTGCAGACATATTGATAGGTTGTGCGTAGTAGGATTAATAGGTCTACCCCAAAATGGTAACTATAGTAGTAGGTCGAGCACTAAGGACTTTCTTCCTTTTAATTGAGGGAAGTCCTCATAGTCGATCATGTAGCTCGGATAGTCGAGATTTGAAAGAAATCATCTTCCCCTAACTTGGGGAAGTTGTTTCCTTGTAGGATTCATAAAATAGTGAAGGAGAGCTAATGTACCGACCACTCAATAGTGATCCAAGCTGTCAGTAGGGGGCTTTCTTCCTTGGGACACAGGGGAAGCCCTCTATGGTCGGTTATTCATTTTAGATAGTCAAGAATAATAAAAAGCTCTTTTATTATAGAAAAATAGTAGAGAAAAATAGTAGACATAGAACAGTAGTTTTCCGACCACCCTTTTTCCCTTTGAGAAGGGGGGAGGGGGTTGCTCTAGTCAAAATGAATGGTAGTAATGTGCCGAGCACCTTTTTTCCTTTGAGAAGGGAGGTCGCTATGGTTGAGTAGATCAACTGTACGAGGCAATCCTGGTCGGAGGACTTCCCAAGTCCTCAAGAGTAGTAGATTTTCAAGTGTTCGGCATTCCACGAGTGAGGTAATGGCTGTCCATCCAAATCCTCAAGCTGATAAGCCCCTGGTCGTGTTGTGCCCGTTATCCTGTAAGGTCCCTCCCATCTTGGTCTTAAGGTTCCCGAGCTGGGCTCATTGGTGTTCTGGAAGGTCTCGCAAAGGACCAGATCCCCCACACAAAACCTTCGCACCTTAACTCGAGAGTTATAGTATCGGGCAACCTATTGCTAATGTAATATTTAGTTGTGCTCATTCTCTCTTTTCCTCGACCTGTGGAAAATCTAGAATAGGCATGAATTTGTAAACTAGACTCAATTGATGTTTAAACTTTCTATTAATCAATTCATTAAAAGAACTTATTGAAATGTCTACTAATTAGCTCAATTCTAGATTTTCAAAAAGTACTACATATCTTCTCCTAATGCTCATAGTATATTCAGATTTATAGCATAACTCTCTTCAAAAAGAGTTTTGAAGTTGAAATTTTGAAAAAAAAAAAATTTGATAATTTTGCTCAACACTAAGAAATTATTGATTAAATCTATTTAATCTCACCCACAACCTAAAATTTACATTGTCCTCAATGTAAGAAATATTCAATAAACTCAATATGAGCAAAGAAAATGAAAGAAGGATGAGTTATAAGATAATACCTAAGGAAGAATAATGGATTGGTTCAAAGTCTTGAATGTCTAAAAGGATTAGTACGAAACTAAAACAAGACTGAAACAAACTATCTTAAGAAAGCAATAAATTCCTAGTCCTAATTATTACTTATCCTGAGGCATCGGCTCTTCCTCTAGCAAGTATCGTAACAAATTTTTCAGTAAAGTTTTCAACAAGATCATCCAAAAACCTACTTTGGCATAAGTTTGGATGTCGTGGACCATCATCGTCTAAAGAAATCTGTACACCTCATCAAAGAATTTATTCTTTACGTCCTAAGGTATCCAAAAAGTGTATGTTTCACCTGCTGAATTCAATGTAGTCTCCCTGAAATTTAAAGTATTAAACTTCAGTTTAGAATTCAGCTCCTCCACCTGTAATTGAAAGTGCATTAGTTTGTCAATTATCGTGACACATGAGTCATAGAGTCCTGTGAGCCCCATATGAAGACTACAAGATGAAGACTCAATGTAAGACCCACATCCTAGTTCGTACCATTCCGTAGGCTTCTGCGGTCCTTCCGGTTGAATTCCGGCAATCCTTGACCCATATCCAACGTTTGCGCGCGATCCTAAGCCGAGTCCCACATACCAAAGTCCGCTCGAACCAAAACTTGTACCTTAGCGACCGCGCTGTCGCAGTGGTTCTAACGTTGCGACTTGTGCACCGAACCAATACCCAGGCCAGGAGATGTGGGCCAGCGTTCGTTCCAAAGAAATGCTGCACGTTGTGAATTTTGAGGGAATCTCTACGTCATGTCTCATTAATCAATCAATGTCAAGTACAACAACCCATCCCTCTTTTCCCTACAAGTCAACTCTCCACTCCACCATTCTCCTTTACAAATTTTCAAACTCACCCATACATCGTTTACCAATTTTTCAAACCAAACCATACCCATCCATCCCTTTTCCTTACACCCACCACTCCATCTATCCCTTTAATCCATCATTTCTCTTTTTCTCTCATTTCTCACAACTCAATCCCAAGCAACCAAAAATTTTATACGTCCAAGCTCTTCTCCAAAGCCAAGTGTGGCCTACTTTCCCTACCCCCTCATCTCTCATCCCCACCATCAAAACCCCATCATCCACCGTTAAAAGTTGAGCATAGGAGCATACAAGCCTAAGGGAGCAAGAAGGAGGCCAATAAGGTGGGTGATATACCATTGTTTTTTATTTTAAGGGCCCACTTATTGTGGGACCCACTTGATGTACGCATTGTATTTGTGAGGACCCAATAGTGGCGAGGTCCCTCCCCTACACGTCTCTCTCTCTCTCTTTCTCTTGTAATGGGTGTGGCCCATTAGATCCACACCGATCATGGACCACCATGATGGATGTATTTTATTGATGCCATCCAGTGGGCCTGGATGATGAGAAAACACAAATATTAGACCCATCAAGTGGGCCATGTTCATGTGAGGCCCACCTCGAGGATACGTGGGCCACCTACATGTGGGACCCACCCTGATGCTTGTGTTATACCCATGCCGTCCAGCGTCCCTAGACGCTGGACGTAGGATGTGGCTAGCATGGAGTACGTGTACTGACATGGGTGTATACTAACAAGCTAACAAAAAAAATGGGTTTAGGATGGGCCACTCATGCAGGCCCCACCTTAATGTAAATACATAATCAACATCGTCCATTCCATTGCTCAACCCATTTTAGGCGTTGAACCGAAAAATGAGGGCAATCTGATCATCGGGCGAACCATAGTATAACAAATTGTGTTTCTACCATTGAAATACTCCTTGATGTTTCGGTACGCCAAAACCCATTAAATATTGGGCTCGACAGGTTGGTATTGAGCCACGGAAACTAATGGATGGGACGGATCCATGTGGCGTGGGCCCTATCACAGAAAAACCACAAAATAATCAGTTTTTTAAAATAAAAAAAGGAGCAGCAGCAACGCTGCTGCTGCAGAATGCGCATAGGCAGCGCCTGCGCCTGGCGGACGGATGGCCTGGCAAGGGACCCACGATCCTAGCCGTGGGCCCCACCTTAATGTGTGTCTATTATCAATACCTTGCATTTGGTGGGCCCTCCTCCTAGCTGTGGGCCACCCAAAAATCAGCAGTATTTAGATCTCAGGTGACCCACATCACAAGAAACAGTGGATTAGACGTCTACTAATGAAACCCTTTATGGGTCACGGAAGTTTTGTATCAATATGAAATTTGTTTTTCCTCTTCACCCAGGTCTGCATGACCCTATCAACAGATTGGATGCAAATAAACATTATGGTGGGCCCCTGGTCCACGTGACCTTATGAACAAATTCGATGCAAATAAACATTACTGTGGGCCCCAGGTCTGAGTGACCTTATCAATGGGTTGGATAGAAAATAAACATTATGGTAGGCCCCACATGGGACCCACTGATGTATGTATGGTAATCCACACCTCCCATTAGTGTGGGCCCCACCATGGGTATGTACCTCATCTATGTTGTCCATCCTTTCAATCACTATGGGATCCACCATGATGCATGAGTTTCATCCAAACCGTCCAACCATTTTGGAGATTATTTCAAGGTCATGTGATGAGGCCCATCTTGGTGTATTGGTGGGCCGTCCATTGAGGCCCACTTTGATTTGTATAAGGCCTATTGTTGAGGCCCATCTTAATGTATTTGTGGCCCGTTGTTGAGGCCCACCTTGAATTGTATAAGGCCCATTGTGACGTATGCAAAGCCCATGTGATTAGGCCCAACTTGATGTATTTGTGGCCCGCCCACTGAGGCTCATTTTGATATATATGAAACCCATGGTATGAGGCCCATTTCACGAATTGGAGGCCCATGGGTCAAGGCCTAATGGGATGTACATAAGGCCCATCATAATATGTCTACACCGTGGTTTATGTGACGATCTCGATCGCAGGCTATGTCTTGGGGACAATGATGGTTTGACGTCCACATTGTATGGATGATGTCGGTTAAATGCCCGCATTGTACTCTTCCTAAAGCCCATTGATATGCCCATACTGGTAATGTGTAGGTCGTTTAGGCCCATCTTCTTATGAACAAAGCTCATCACTATATAACATGTTTAGTATATATCCATGATTCATGATCATATGCATCATATGTATGCTTGATATGATGAGTGACTGATCATAGCATATGCCCTCGGGTAGATTGTTTATGGGCTCCTTGATAGGCAAAGTTTCCATACATGAGCGCGTGGTACAGCAGGACTGTTGCATGACTGGTAGTGTGATTCATGCACTTGTATTTATGTGATTGTGGTTACTGTATGCCCTAGTGATATCAGGGTCATAGCCTCCACAGGCACATAGTGGATGGCTGTATCGAATACCGAAAATACTAATTCTAGCATCGGGGTGTCATAGATGTCCCTGGGTGAAAATCCCTAAATCCGATGGTACCAGAGGATGACTCCAACGTCGAGACTGAGTGGATATATGAGCGCACGAAGGCCGAATACCAGGAGGCCCCGCCTCTCACTATGAGTGGTCGGTTGGAAAGGGGTGTGGCCTTACCTGCCCGAGGGTAGGGGGCAATACTAGGCTGAGTTTAACCAGCTCGTGAATGGGTCCGCTATCGACGTACCGGATAGGTATTGGTAGACTATTGGCCAGGCGGATAGTGAAGTTTCTTACGCTCACTTGGACTATGCGGTTTGGAAAGCGGCAGTGCCATTTGGAGTGTACTAAACCCCGGTGATTATCCTGAATGAGAACTGTACTGATACATGATGAGGATTGGCATGCTTGAGCTGTATCTTGCATCGCATGGTCTTGACATGACCGATAACATTCATATCTTGCACTGCATAGCCTTGGTATGGCTACTTGCATTCATGTATTCATCAGCACGATTTTTCATTACTCTGACCTTGCATTCTGAGCATGCTTATACTGCGCACACACTTACACCACCCTCTAAGCTTTCCATAAGCTTATGCACGATTGATGCATGCAGGTGACGCCAGGACGCAGTCGTAGTCTCGCCGCAGTTGGAGCGTGCAGCTGAGCTTCTGGAGTTTTTGTTACTTTCATTATATTGCATTTCCCTTCAGATGCATTGTACTTAAAGTTTCTTATCATAGTGAATTTTGTGATGGTGTTCTTGTGGTTATTGTTCGTAGGTTATGCTTATGGTTATCCTCATTACAAATTAAATTGATGATTAGAAATCCTCCTTATAGTATCCGTGTATGGGTGCTGGAGCCGATAATGGGGTACTACTGAGGCTGTCGGCACCGAATTCAATGATCGGGAATTTTGTGAGCCCGGTTTTCAAGTTCGGGGTGTGACACTCAACAAGTGAATGTATGCAAAAGTCTCCAAAGGTAAATGAAAATCTCACATCCCATGACCAAAACACCACAAGTAATAAATCCCCTTAAAAATTACTCTAATCTATCTAAAATCTTCTAAGAATACACCTCTGGTATATTAGAAAATGGAAAACATAGTTGCAAGAACAGATGAAATTATTAAAAGTTATTTTGCAATTATTCGATGACATCGAACAGCGATTCGATGACATTGAAACATATGTTTCGATGACATCAAGTTTGTGCCCAAATATGTCTAGCAACCATTTGACATATCTCTAGAATTATTCGATGAAATCAAGATCCATTCTATGTCATCAAAGTTTAAACTTCGATGACATCGAGGAACGCTTAATGAGATCGAAATAAGGGCACAAAATATCTAACAAGCTTTAAAGGAAAATCATGACTTACTAGATGACATCGAATTGGCTTTGATGACATCGAATTTCAAACTTTGATGACATCAAGGAAAATTCGATGTCATTGAAATTGGGACTAATCTGTCCAGAGAGTTTATAAAGAAAAATCAGGAATTATTCAATGTCATCGAAATTCAAACTTTGATGACATCGATGTAGTCTCGATGACATCGATGTTTGAATTCTATTACTCTCCAAGCAAACCTTGAAGTTCTCCTGGTAAGAAAAACTTGATGACATCGGAATCTGTTCGAGCCATCGAAGGAAACTTCAATGACATCAAACGACCTTTGATGACATGAAACACAGACAAATTTGTGCTCGTTTTTTACCGTTTAAACTTTATTGCCTATTTAAAGAGGCTTGCTCCTTAGGTTCCTAAGTGAGAAAAAGAGTGAGATTTAAGAGAGTCATTAATACAAGTTGATCTACCCTCCATCTTAAATCTCTTTTCTCATGGGAGTTCATATTTCAATCCCTTTTTAAATGCAATCATTGTAAAATCAATAGATTGGATTGAAGAATGAACTCCACCATTCAAGGAATCATTCAGCAACTCTTAATGGTAAATTATTGAGCTAAAATCCTTTGAATGGAGAATATTTTGGAATCTCTCCTTCACTTAATGACCAACATTTAATAGAGAAAATTTGTTGAGGGTCAAATATTGCATATCATTCCCCATTTATTACTTGGTTTTATAAACATGATAATGCTTAATGTTCTATTTTAATCATGTTTGTATTACAAGGTGAATTTAAGAGGTTGGATTAAAAGGGATATTAAAAGTATGGATTTGGTGCTCAAGAATCACCAAGGCAAGGGATGGATCTTAGAAGACCAAGATTGAAGAATTCACATGCTAAAGATTCAAGAAAACCAAGTGAGGAATGAAGAGAATCGAATATTTGAAATGAAAAAAGGAATCATGAAATTGTCCTGAAAACAAACATATTCCTAAAAGTGTCCTGAAGAAGCATATTCTGAAACTTTGGGTCATTTTGTGAAATTGTGCAAAGTTAAGCCTATTTTGGAAAACTGCGTAAATTTGAGGCAATTTTTAGAGTTTTCCAACTATGTGCGAAAGTTGGAGTTCCACAACTATAAATAGGACTCCCTAGGATGTTCCTAGGCATCCTTTAGGGTTTGTGAAGTGGAATAAAAGTGTGGAGAAGCCATCGCCAAGAGTTTTTCTTCCATTTTCTTAGTTGTTTTTATGCTTTTCTTAAGAGATTCTAGTTCAATCATGTCTATGGTTGGTAAACCTCTCAGCTAGAGCTAAGAGGTGAAGCTTGTAGCATGATGGGATATTTCTATTGCTTTAATTCATGTTGATATTGAACTCTCTTTGATTCTAGTTTGATTATAAGAAATACTTTCAGTTTTTAATGGTTTGTTGTGACTTAAATTACAGTAGCTTTGCGATAGCTTTGAGTATGTTCTTTTCATGTTTTGGGATTGTGAATTCAGGAAATCCTGTTGTTCACCATCATCCCTTGGGCATGGTTGGATGATGGAATCCTCCCTAATTTTTACAATTCTCTCGGATTGATTGTGGGATTGGTAAATCTTGTTGTGAGCCATTGTCTCATGGGCATGGTTTTGTGATGGAATCACTTCTAGTTCTCACACCGCTCTTCCATTGAGAATTAGGTCAAAGGAAGTTCAGATTTGATTTTACTGAGATATCTTCCAATTGGATAAGATGGGACTCTGATTCTAGTTGCGTCATTAAATCAAGCATAGATCTCCCTGATCTCTACAAGTGAATCCTTGGAAACCCTAGTTTCTCACCTTTGAATTTCTTAAGTTTTTCATTAAATCTCTCACAATTACTCTTTATACTTCCAAACTTAGGTTTTGATCTTCTTCTAGTTCTAGTTCTATTTGATTTCAGAAAACACACAAGATTAGTCCCTATGGATTCGACCTCGGTCTCACCGAGATTATTACTACATCGCAGCCCTACACTTGGGGTTGTGAACAAGTTTTTGGCGCCATTGCCGGGGATTAACTGTTGCATTTTTTTTTTAAAGATTAAGTAGTTTTATAATTAGGTTAAAATTAGGGTTTTTCTATTTTCTATTTTTAGGGTTTGTTTTCTATTTTTAGAAACTTTCTAATTCTAGGTTTAAAACTTTCCTAATCAGTTTTTTTTAGAAACTTTCTTTTTCTGTTTTTGGAAACTAGGCTTTTTTTCTTCTTCTTTCCTTTTTAGTTTTAGACACTTCCTCATCCTTCTATTTTTATTTTTAGAAACTTTCTTATTTCTTTTTTAGAAACTAATTCACTTTCCTTTTTCTATTGCAGGATCCTAACATAGATCTCCTCCAATCTGGTAACTTCCTTCTAACTTCTCTTCTACTTAATTTTCATATTGCTATAGGATTTTTCTTTTATTTTCTTTTAGGATTAGGTTCAGAATTAGGGTTTCACCATGTATATGCAAGAATGGGAACGTCAATACGCTTAGCTAGTTTTAGAGAATGCAAGAAATTGTGAAGGGCTGTCAGACGATTATATGAGGAAACAACCCATGCCTAAAAAATTTTCTGAAACCATCACCGAGAACCGAACGGAATTCAATGCTCCACCGGTTAAGAAATCCTTATGCGATCATATGCGGGGGAACAATTACACCCCACGGATTAAGAAAATAGTACGTGAGTGTTGGGTTAACATAACATGAGAGTGAGAATTATTATCACCCATCAGACAAGAAGAAAATAATGAGAGATTATGTTATGGGTGATAATATGTATCAACAACCATTAAATTCTCCCACCTATGACCCGTATGACTATAATCAGTGGAAACATCAATGTTGGGAAGATGAACCAACAAGACATCATAATGAACATTCTCTTGAGTCCTTAACCTTTGAAACCCAATTAGAAATGATCCAAGAGGAGTCACTTCAGGGTTACACAAACAATTTTGCTGGCATCAGAAGAACGATAGAAGCGCTTGAATCGCGCCTCGATAAGCTAATGGAGGCTAGTTCACCCCGGCCTCAACCCAATCTAATTCTTCATTCCCATCTCCCTACTTATGATCAGTGGAAACATCAAGATTGAGAAGCCAAATCAACAATGCAACATAGTGACAATTCTCTTGGGTCTTATACCTCTGAGATCCAACAAGAAACGATCTAAGAGAATTCACTTCAGAATTCCATATAAACTCTAGAGCTCAGTCAACAAAACACACTCCAGAGATTTCAAAAACTTATAAAAGATATACAACAATGGGGTTCACGTGATGCGATTACAGAGAATACTGAAATTGAGAATGAAGAGTTGGATTGTGTTAATGAGCATATGGTTCAATTTCTCGAATAGTCGATCTCGATGATGAGCCAAAGGAATGATCAAGAGACATGAGTGTCTTTCAAATATAATGATAATGACACACTTCACTCATATGACACACTTGGTTTCAATGATGAGGTAGACTTAGTTTATTCGAACCTCAACCCAATTTAGGAATAGAATATGAGGAAAGCGATCCCATCCCAAGTGTGTATTGCATTGAATTGGAAAATGATAGTATTGGGATGACAATCATGAATGTGCAGCCCAAATTCCCCTAGAATCAATCTCAAGTTTGGTCCAGGTCAATGATCAAAAAGTATACGAAGTGATCGGTCATAATGAGCTGCTCCACTCATTTGACATGACTGATTTAAATGTGGAGGATGAGCCCCTTTCAACCGGCCCTTCTATCTCTTGTGAGACATGTTTAGACCACTCCCCTGAATTAAATGATAATATAATTCGGGAGATGGACGAGTTGCTCAATATGACTCTGGAAGTTGAAACCACCCAGTTGAGGCCATCATCTGAGTTGTACACTTTTAGCAATACAATGCTTTTACTGAGTAGTACCGATGAACAGAGTCTTCACATCAATTCTTCGCTTGTTGATTCTCAATCCACCTATGAAAAGTAAGACAAGATACATCCGGTAACGATTTATTCTCACCATGATGAAGAGCAAGAGATCATGCTTCCATCCACTTCCAGAGACGATTGAATCCTTGAGCAGATTATCACAAATTTCAATGAGGAAAATGAGTCACTCTCAGTTGAATTTTTCAACTCTTTGGACGATTGCTTGACACACTTTGTAGATTCAAATGATCCCATAATACAAGACATAATGAATGCCTTACATGACAACACCTCGATAGTTGTTACTAACCGAGAGAACCCTTATTCTGAAACCTTTCCCTCCATTGATCCTGAATGTTTACTATCACAGGAGGGAGAGCTGACAATTGAACCGAAGTCTGAAACTTCAAAATGTGTTGAGACTACATCATCTACTAAGAATTTTTCTGAATTTTATCTACCTGTAATCTCTGATTCACCATGGAGTACTAACTTTGAAACTTTTTCGATCACAGGTGAATCATATATGCTTTGGATACCTCAAGCGATTCAACGACAATTTCTTGTTGAGGTGCATAAATTTCTCTGGAAATTCATGCTCCAAGGCATCCAAGCTATTGCAAAAAGGTCTTTTGGATGATCTTGTTGAGAAACCTACTAAGAAATTTATCAAGATATTGGCCGGAGGAGGAACCTTGCGGCATGACTAACTAGTTTTTCCCTTGCTTTCCTAGTTTAGGATTAGTTATTGCTTTCATGTTATGTCTAGGATAGTCGATTTTATGCTGTTTAGGATAGTTTGCTTTCCATTTGTTTTAGGATAGTTTTCTTTTTGTTGGTTTAACTCTTGTGCTAACCCATCTTCACACTGAGACCATTGAAAAATCCTCTAGATTCCTTTTTTAGGTACGACCTTTTCATCACTTCTCCTTTACTTTCATTGTCTTATGTGCATTGCATGCTTATATCTTTTACATTGAGGACAATATAGATTTTAGGTTGGGGTATGGATTAGGCAAGCTAATTAGTGTTTTCTTAGTCTGTGAGTAAAAATTGTGAAAAATTTTCTGAAAATTTTGTAAATTCGAGCGATTTTAAAGTTCATCCATAATTTAAAAGTATAAGATACTTAATGTTGGTGGTTTATGACTCTTAGGTTCAGTTACTTATTAAATTTCACAGTTAAGTTTGAATTATTAATCCATGATTAGAAATTTTAAATATTGTTTGAGTCATGATTACACATGTCACATCTAGTTTACACATTAAGGTATCAGTTTGATATTGAATTGTTAACTTGGTGATTGTTAAGCATGGAAGGAACCAACCTGGGAAATTTCTCCATTATATTCAATGAGAAGAATTAAAAATAAAAATAAAATAATAATAATAATAATAAATAAATAAATATCCAGCTAAAAAAATAGTTATCGTAAAAAACGGCTACCTATTAAAGATCTTTAAAAATATTGACATAGCGTGAAAGCCATTGATGGAAAAATCAAAAGCTGGAAGAATGAAAAGATGAAATGTAAGGCAAGTTTTGGTTTAGGTTTTGGTTATCCTGAATGCTCTTTTGATTATCAATGTTATAATGAAAATTAAGAATTGAACCTTTGATTGTGATAAGTACAGATTTCACTATGCGCCCTTGGAACTCAATGTTTAGAATTGTTCTAATTTTTGGATTAATACTTTGAACTTGACTATGAAATTTATGAAGTGCTACAGTTTACAAGAAAATAATGCTTAACAATGATGTATTTTGAAGCTCTATTATTTGGATTATTTTAAAGCCACTTGAGCTTATAGAAATTGTCTTATGGTTCTCGAAATATTTTTCGCATACTTTGCTCGGGACTAGCAAAATGTTGGTTGGGGATTGTGTTGAGGGTCAAATATTGCATATCATCCCCCATTTATTACTTAGTTTTATAAACATGATAATGCTTAATGTTCTATTTTAATCATGTTTGTATCACAAGGTGAATTTAAGAGGTTGGATTAAAAGGGATATTAAAAGTATGGATTTGGTGCTCAAGAATCACTAAGGCAAGGGATGGATCTTAGAAGACCAAGATTGAAGAATTTACATGCTAAAGATCCAAGAAAACCAAGTGAGGAATGAAGAGAATCAAATATTTGAAATGAAAAAAAGGAATCATGAAATTGTCCTGAAAACAAACATATTCCTAAAAGTGTCCTGAAGAAGCATATTCTGAAACTCTGGGTCATTTTGTGAAATTGTGGAGAGTGAAGCCTATTTTGGAAAACTGTGTAAATTTGAGGTGATTTTTAGAGTTTTCCAACTAAGTGCGAAAGTTGGAGTTCCACAACTATAAATAGGACTCCCTAGGATGTTCCTAGGCATCCTTTAGGGTTTGTGAAGTGGAATAAAAGCGTGAAGAAGCCGTCGTCAAGAGTTTTTCTTCCATTTTCTTAGTTGTTTTAATGCTTTTCTTAAGAGATTCTAGTTCAATCATGTCTATGGTTGACTAAACCTCTCAGCTAGAGCTAAGAGGTGAAGCTTGTAGCATGATGGGATGTTTCTATTGCTTTAATTCATGTTTATATTGAACTTTCTTTGATTCTAGTTTGATTATAAGAAATACTTTCAATTTTTAATGGTTTGTTGTGACTTAAATTACAATAGATTTGTGATAGCTTTGAGTATGTTCTTTTCATGTTTTGGGATTGTGAATTCAGGAAATCCTGTTGTTCACCATCGTCCCTTGGGCATGGTTGGATGATGGAATCCTCCCTAATTTTTACAATTCTCTCGGATTGATTGTGGGATTAGTAAATCTTGTTGTGAGCCATTGTCTCATGGGCATGGTTTTGTGATGGAATCACTTCTAGTTCTCACACCGCTCTTCCATTGAGAATTAGGTCAAAGGAAGTTCCGATTTGATTTTACTGTGGTATCTTCCAATTGGATAAGATGGGACTCTGATTCTAGTTACGTCATTGAATCAAGCATAGATCTCCCTGATCTCTACAAGTGGATCCTTAGAAACCCTAGTTTCCCACCTTTGAATTTCTTAAGTTTTTCATTAAATCTCTCACATTTACTCTCTATACTTCCAGACTTAGGTATTCATCTTCTTCTAGTTCTAGTTTTAGTTCTAGTTGCTTTCAGAAAACACACGAGATTAGTCCCTGTGGATTCGACCTCAGTCTTACGAGATTATTACTACATCTCTGCCCTACACTTGGGGTTGTGAATAAGATTCATTAAAATACCCTGACCCAACACTAGAAACCTGTATTAGAGCATTTACAAAGTTGTGGATCAAGGGAGCTGAAGATACTTCAACAATAAGGAAGGTCACTTACAGCATGTGCTAATTAACAGGGCTCACCAGCTTACAAGTAAGTTATTAGAGTCCAGTGACCCTTAAGATCCTTCCTTGTGTAGGAATGATATTCAGTGGTTAACATACCAAGACCTTTATAGGCCTCCGATGGGAGAATACGTCAAGTCCTTATATAAGACTTATTAGCCTTGTGTATGCATAGGTAGCCTTGTGTTGGCTCCTGGTTATGTCCTTGAGTAGGACTTGATTGCCTTGTGTAGGTATTTAAGGTTGCCTTATGTAGGCTCCTTAGTTAACCTTGTGTAGGTTGTGAAAGTTAGTGGTTAACCTAATTCAAAACCATTTGATAGTGAAAATCTGGCACACTCCAAAGGGGAGTGCGTCAGCCGGGAGTGGAGTAGGCACATATCCGAACCATTATATATTGCTGTGTTTTTTGATGATTATTTATGCTTATATATGTTGAGTGATTGAATGCTTAAATTATGCACTATACTTGTTTTGATACAATGCAGCTATTAGTTTTTCACTACTCATGTTGTCTACTTAACTCTTGTCAAAATTAGTAGAATTTTCAGTTAAGAAGGGTTAAATTTTTAAAAGTCTTATTCACTCCCCTTTAGGATATTTGGTCATATATCCATACTTCAATAAACAGCGGTTCTACCACAATTTCAATTAGTATCAGAGCAAAGTTCCTCTGAAAAGGTTTAACAACCTAGAGTGAGATCCTAACTGAAGTTGGATTTATGGCCTCCACCACACCTACAATTCCAGATCTACAAGACATTGATGAGATAAATGAGCAAGAAACTATCAATACATTTCCCTCAGATGAAAAAGAAGAAGAAAGCATACATGATGTGTATAATTAACTATACACTCATAACATCAGTGTCCTAAAAAAAAACTTGGCATTGTTGAAAATAAAAAACAAGCAGTTGCAAAAAGATCTTGATAAAGCCTTAGCCATTGTAACGCCCCGGATTTTTGCCAACCTGGGATTAGACGTCCTTAGGCAATGGGTCGATCCTAATACTTCATTAACTTGTCAGAACTGAATCCCAAAGTCTAAAGCCGCCTTTGAACCCATTTCCTTCACAAATCTCACCCTTCACCACCTTGATCTTCCAATTTTTCTAAGAACTTTTACCCTAGACACTATCTTAAACTAGTTAAGTATCATAACTTGGATCACCTCATATACAAACTCCAAAGGCCCGAGTACCACTCGACGAGAAATCACGTAGATTAAATTCTTTAGAAATTTAACAAAGTTAATTAAGTACTAAACTCGATTAGCCATGAAATCTGTTAGGATCGCTTTCAATACGATCCGCAAGACCCAAAAGTTGCGAGTAATCATTGACGCTAGGTTACCCTAAAGTTTAGAACCAAACTCATTTCCACCTCGCTTCTGGGAATGAAACGAAACTTCAGATTAGGTCTAGATCGCACATCGGGAGTCCGATTAACCCGAAGCTAAGGAACTAGGACCGCCCACTGGGCTTAACAATCATCTCAAAATCAGCTCCATCCGATGTTCCACGGCCATTCGCTTCGATCCGGAGCAAGGGTGTGTGAAAAACACTATTCCCATTCCAAAATAAATATCCGGAATAGTGATCGGCATCATTTGTTGACGCGTCAAGATAACAACCCGACCGTCGAATCGAGACCAAATTACACCCTCGGATTAAGAAAATTTCAGGAACATTTACATGTACTTAGAATTTCTGATCGTGGCCCACTGACCGTCGAACTGAAAGTGGTCCGCCACGTGCGATCTGGGAATCCGATCGAGTCAAAAACGTAATTCCACCTAGATCCATAGATGGTGAGCTTAAGTCTGACGTTTGGTTCAAGGAGGGCCACCATAACCTCCCTTTTTTTGGAAAAGTGACGAATATCCTATATTAGCAGTACCCCTTGAACCTGAGTCTAATTTCGGAATGTTTTTGGCTATAAAAGGGGCTTAGAACAGCCCCTCTCACAGCCATACGAATTTGGGATTTTAACCCTAGAGGGAGAGAGAGAAAAGAGAGAGAAAAGCTTGGAGTTTGTTGCCGATTTTCCTCCTACTGCTTTGGTTTGTTACACGGCCTACACTGCCCTGTTCTAGGCGCTTTCCCAGCGGTATCCATCCCATTTGAAGGTAAGAAACCCTAACCCTAGGTCTGAATTTTGGTAGGATCGTTGTAGGTTATGTAACAACTAACCGATTCCGCTTTAGGCTAGAAAACTCCCGTATACGGAAGTTCTACTACCCTTGCGATTGATTCGTTGAGTTTCAAAAAGGCAAAGGTGAGGACTTTAAGTGTATAAGTTACGGTTTTCAACGCTTTCAATGTCGTCGATAATGGTAGATTCATGATCGCTTGCAATTGCACATGTACAAAGTGCTTTAGTTTCTGTTTCGATTAACGTTGTAGAAATTGGAATTTCACATACTCTAAGTATACGTAGAAATACCGTATACGTATTTTTTTTAGAAAAATGTTTGACATGTTTATTTAATGTATTATTATATGATATATGGATAAAATACTAATTTGGTGAAAGGAATTGCTGAAATACATGTTCATGTGTAAATGCTACGTATGTTGAAATTGTATATTCTAGAAATACCGTATATGTATTTTTTTTGGGAAAATGTAAGACATGTTTATTTAATGTATGATTATACAAATTATGTATAAAATACTAGTTTGGCGAAAGGAATCGCCAAAATACATGTTCCCTTGTAAATGTCAAGTATGTTGAAATTGCGTATTCTAGAAATACCGCATATGTGTAAAATTTGGAAATGTAATTGTCATGATTATTTGTTGTATGATTATGATATACGCGGGTAAATTAACCGCTTGGCAAAAGAATAGCCCTAATCTGCAATTGCTAACATACGTTATGTATGTTGGAATCGCACTCTCTAAGTGTTTGGTGTACATGCTTGTGTGTGTAGAAGCTTGGGTGTTAGTGCCTTAGATAGACGCTGATATGGAATTCCCGACTCCCTTAGAGACATGTAGGGTCCCCTCTATGCGGTGGTTCACAATAACCACTCACTTGTGATGCGTATGTAATTGTATCTCTATGTGTATAGTGCTTTATAACATGCTTTACAACATGCTTTACAACATGCTTTATAACATGCTTTACAACATGCTTTACAACATGCTTTATAACATGCTTTATAACATGCTTTACTTCATGCTTTATAATATGCCTGCTAACATGCTTTACTTCATGCTTTACAACTGTTTGAGTTTGGGACTATGCCTATAGTCCAAACATTCTACCCGGTGACTTGCGGTTGTGGCCGAGATTCATATCGCCACAACGGACGTGTCTGGCGAACCCGAGTCGTACTTCGGTTGGCGATAGTGGTTGGCCATACGGAGTGCTTTTGCGCTCCATATCGTTCAACTTGTGGTGCGCTCGAGCTAGTCAGGCTCGTCAAGCACACCGATGTGTGTTTATGTATGTTCACCATGTTTGGTCGCTACTGCTTGAACCTAGGGTACCAAACTTACCAGTGGCGATCCCGTTAACCATGGTACCTCGATCCGCTAAGACGCATGAGCCGGACATGGTGGTATGGGACACCATGGTCGAGCTGTCGGCCTACGCTGGGGTCATGTGCCTCCCCATAGTGACCATTGCGCAACCAACTCGTGAGCCGATTATGGTGGTATGGGACACTATATTCGAGCTGTCGATACTTACGGCGAGAGCCGAGTACGGTGAGACCTGTGCTCGTGCTGACGGGCGACGAGTCCTCCGTAGTATCTTCGAGTATACTCCAAGTGTCTGTGATTGGCGACGAGTCTTTCACAGTAACTAGAGTATGAGTTGAGCCGAGTACGGTGAGACCTGTACTTGAGCTGACGGCTAGTATTGAGCCAAGTACGGTGTGATATGTACTTGAGCTGACGGCCAGCAATTGAGCCGCATACGGTGAGATCTGTATCCGCATACGGGCGACGAGCCCTTTGCGATGCCTTCACTACGCTTCTCAAACCATAAGATCGTATGAGATTAGCTAGGATTGACGACCCTAGAATGGATCATGTTTGGGAATGATACAAGGGAGGTACCTTAGTTTCCCAATACTGCTGGTTGAAATGGATTAATAAAAACTTGGTAATCATAAGCATCATCGCACCGCATGTGCTTTGTAGATGTGGCGCACTGAGGGAGTTAGCATTCGCGAACGTAAGATGATGTCGCTTGAGGGTGGTTTGGCAAGGGCATACAGCATCATGTCATATCATTTTTGCATTTAACAAGAGTAGTTAGAAATGTTTGAATTGTACTGCGTTATCATTACTGCTTGATTGATTTGATAACATGTTAACCTATGCTTTATTGTTCCACTAATCGAGTTAGCTACTCACTCCCACGTTACGGACGGTGTTTGCAACACCCACCAGACTCTGTCGCAGGTGTAGATGGCGCCTCTGTTCAAGAGCCGGAGCTCGACTTCGAGGAGGATCAGGAGGAGTTCTCCTTTATGCAGTACTCTGACGGCTATGCTTAGGCCGACTGCATCGCGGGGATTCCAGGGTTTATTTACAGAGTTGTCTTTTGATTTTTGACTTAGAAACGATACATGTATATTGGTACTCAGTTAGTACTCATACTCTGAAGTTCACAAAATTTTGATACTCTACATACTTTAATATGAAATTTCAGTCTTCCGCTTGCCTTTATACAATTGAACTAGAGTATGAATTACTGTTTTGGTATAATCTCATTCATGTTTATTGCGCTAACTCAGACAACATTTAACCATCATTGTGTATGTTGCATAAGTGATGCGTTGGAACTCGGGAGTTGAGTTCATACTCGACCCCCGAATTTCAGGGCGTTACAGCCATAAACATGCATTTGATCGATGGTGTTCAACAATACCATGTCAACAACGTCAAGCTTGAGAGGACAACATCAAATCATATTTCAGAACTAAAAGAGTTTAATAAACAAATTAATCTTTGAGAATCATAAACTAAAAATAAATGTGGAAAAATCAAGACAATCAGTTGAACTCAGTCATAGGTTCTCCCAAAGCAATGAAAAACTTCTAGGATTGGAAAGAAATATTAGGGATAAGAGAGGACTAGGATATGAACCATGTAAATCAAGCCCCTCTCTTGCAATTCCTGTGACTAAGAAATCCGTTGCTTCTAGTAGCAATACTGAAAACACTCCTATCTGCCATGTATGTGGAGATTTGGGACATTACAAATTTGAATGTCTTACTTTTGGTAGATCCCACTCCACTTCCGTGTTGAACTATACAGGAAAATTCAAACCAACTAGAAACACTGTGCAGAAATCTAAAAATCCTTCAAAGATAATATCAAATGATTGAAGGAAACATCCCATTCCACCTAAAATAAATAAAAGGATGGAGAAGCTGCTAAAACAGGTAGCTCAACTAAATTAGAAAACCAAAAAATTGATGATACAAGGAAATCTAGTTAAGTCACCTAAAAAATCCAAAGAACCCATAAACTATCAGCTTCAAGGGGAGAATAAGAATTATTCATCTCCAAAGAGGATGATAACTAAGTGGGTGAAAAGAAAAAAAAAATTGCCTTGTAATTCATATTGTTCTAAAAGCTGGCAATTGTTCTAAACGGTATCTTGATAGTGAATGTTCGAGACATATGACAGGTGATCGGTCCTACGTTTAATATTACTCAGAATTTAATGGTGGGACAGTTACATTGGGTGATGGCAGCTCCACTTAGATAGTTGAACAGGGGACAATAGCTGGGGCTAGTTTGCCCAAAATTGAGAATGTTCTTTGCGTAGAGGGATTAAAACACAACCTCTTAAGCATTTCCCATATTTGCGACAAAGAACACTCAGTTACCTTCTCAAAAGACATGTACAAGATCTCAGACCTTGTAGGAAAACTAATCATGAAGGGTCTTCGCACAAGTGATAATTGTTTTATAATTGAAAGCAGAGTAGAAGGTATTCCCTCCACAAAATGTCACATGGCTGTAAACAATGAGTCTAAACTGTGGCATCAAAGACTCAGGCATGTCCACTACCAAAACTTGGCTAAACTAAGATCAAAAAATTTGGTGAGAGGATTTCCTAAGATTATAAAGAAAGAGAAGATTGTGCGCGGTGATTGCCTCTAAGGCAAACAGAGAAAAGTTAGACATAAAAAGACAACTACCGTAGCAACTTCCAAACCACTTGAGTTAATACATATGGATCTGGTAGGTCCCACCAAAGTCGAGAGCCATGGTAAAAAGAGATACTTCCTGGTAATGGTAGATGATTACTCCAGATTCACTTGGGTCGCTTTTTTACAAAAAAAATCTGATGCATTTGATGAATTTCAGAAAATGACTAAGCGACTCCAAAATGAGAAGGGATATTGTATTAAACGTATTCAGAGTGATCATGGCGGGGAATTTGAGAATGACCGATTCCAAAAATTCAGTGATGCAAATGGAATCTGGCATAAACACCTCAACAGAACGGAGTAGTTGAAAGGAAAAATTGGGTGTTGCAAGAAATGGGCTCTGTAATGCTTAACAGTAAAAACATGGCTAAAAGCTTTTGGGCTGAAGCTGTCAACACTACCTGCAACATAATCAATAGAGTATATCTCAGGGCAAGATTGAATAAAAGTCTGTATGAATTATGGTATGGAAAATAGCCTAACATAAAATATTTTTCTGTCTTTGGTAGCAAATGTTATATTCTAAGAGATAGAGAACATCTAGGTAAATTCAACTCTAAAAGTGATGATGGAATTTTTCTAGGATATTCCCTGAACAGTTGTGCTTATAGAGTATACAACTTAAGGACCCTCGCAATACAAGAAAGTGTCAATGTGGTACCAACCTAATGACGATAATGGTCTCTTAATTAATATAGAGGACGATGTGGATGGTCACGACCCCAAGTGTAGGGTCACATTGCAGTAATAATCTTGGTAAGACGGAGGTCGAATCCACAAGGAATGAACTTGTGTGTCTTCTGAATTTAACTAAAACTAGAACTAGATGAAGAACTAAAACTAAATCTGAATAATTAAAAGAGTAATTGTGATTAAAGTGATTAAAACTAACAAATTCAAAGGTGGTAACTAGGGTTTCCAAGGATCCACTTGTAGAGATCAGGGATCCCTCTTACTTATTCAAGTCACGTGATTGGAATTAGAGTTTGATCCTATCCGATTGAAAGATATACAATTAAGATCAATCTGAACTTTCCTTAACCTAATTCTCAATAGAGGAGAATTGTGATAATTGAAAGAGATTTCATCACCAAACCATGCCGTAGAGACAATGGCTAACAACAGGATTTACCAATCCCACAATCTAAAAATCAGGAAAAGAAGATACTCAAAGCTATTGCAGATCTACTATAATTTGAGTCATAATAAACCATTAAGAACTGAAAGTATTCCTTTAAAATCAAACTAGAATCAAAGAAGGTTCAACATAAACATGAATCAAAGTAAAAGAAACATCCCATCACACTAAAAGTTTCACCTCTTAACCCTAGCTAAGAGGTTTAGCCAACCATAGACATGATTAAACTAAAATCTCTTAAGAAAAACATAAAAACAATTAAGGAAAATGAAGAAAAACTCTTGGCGACGGCTTTTCCACGCTTTTGCTCCACTCCTCAAATCCTAGAAGATGCCTAGGAACATCCTAGTGACTCCTATTTATAGTTGTGCAACTCCAACTTTCGCACTGAGTTAAAAAAATCTGGAAACTATCTCAAATTTACGCAGTTCACACAACATCTGCATAACCCTCGGCTACTCGAAGACACCCTTCAACTGGTCAAGAGTCACCTTCGACTGGTTAAGGATCGCATGAAATTAAAAGTTTATCTTACTGGAGTTCAAGTCGAGGAATCTTTGACTAGTTAAGTAGGAGCCTTAGACTAGTCGAAGCAGGCCGATTTTTAGGGTTCCTTTTCCTCATTTCTAGTCTTCAATTCTCTTGATTCCTCACTTGGTTTTCTTGGATCTTTGGCATGTAAATTCTTTATTTTTGGTCTTCTAAGATCCAACCTTTGCTTTGGTGATACGTGAGCATTAAATCCATGCTTTTAGCATCTTTTTCAATCCAAGCTCTTAAATTCACCTTGCAACACAAACATGAGTAAAATAGGACATTAAGCAATATCATGTTCATAAAACCAAGATATAAATGGGATCCAATATGATACGAAAAGTAAATATCAATGCTTAATGTCAGAAAACAATCTTTTGTGCACTCAAGGATAAATGTGTAGAATTAAGATACGAAAGTGAGATTTCAAAAACGTAAAACCCAATCACATAAGCAACCAATCAAAGAAGTTCTTTATGTACTAAATCAAAGCATAATTTGTATTTCAAGTTTTTCAAGTGCTCAGTGAAAGTCAATTTACTTCCCGTACGAATACTATCAATTCATCATGTTAGCTATGCTCATCACTCCAAGATCAATTTGAAACTCAATTACTGATTCTGAACTTATCCCCTTTTCCTTCTTTTTCTAGTTTTTGATTTTATATAGACGGTCAATTTTTATTCATTCTTTTTATTTTTGCATTCTTTTCCAGATTTTTTATTCTTTTTATTCTTTTTCATGACCTTTCTGTCGATCTCCTATTTTTTAACTGTTTCTTTTCTTCTTTTGAGGTAGATAAAATTCTCCAGACCTGATTCTCGCCATCTATCAATGATTCACATACTAATAATCAGAACTTCTAGTATATCTTACAGAAGACAAATTAAATGTGTTTTGTGATTTAACATTATATTCAAACTTCCCCTTAATCAATTGAGCGCAAGTGCTTAAGTGATAAATTACTTAGATGACTAGACTTCAGTAATTCAAAATTCAATCTCTATCTTATCATACTCAAAGCAATCTTAAGTACACAATTCATCACTTTCAAACAGATTTCAACTTGAAACGTTGAAAATTTTAAATTTTTTTGCTCAAAACTAGGAAAACCTGAGAAAACACTTATTAGGTTACCTAATCGCCCATTCACAACCGAAAAATCTACATTGTCCTCAATGTAAAAGAAATAAGCATGCAATGTAAAAGAGGCAATGAAATGAAAAAGGGAAGTGATGGAAAGATAATACTTGAAGAAGAAATTTTGAGGCTTTTCAATGATCTCAGTGTGAAGATGGGTTAACACAAAAGACTCAAACAGACGATAAGCAAACTATCCTAAAACAACGGAAAGCAAACTATCTTAAAACGGTGGAAAGCAAACTATCCTAAAACAACGGAAAGCAAACTATCTTAAAACGGTGGAAAGCAAACTATCCTAAACAGCAAAAAATAGGCAACCTAACTACACCTCCGTCAGACTAGGAGGTCAATCCTAGTAAACAGGATCATTCAGAGGTATGGACATGTCCTCTGAATCAAATTTTTTAACAAATGGCTTTAAACGATGTCCATTCACTTTAAAGTCATTGCCATTGTTTGGATTTTGAATCTCGATGGCCCTATGAGGATAGACATTGTAACAGTGAAAGGGCCGGTCCAATGGGATCAGAGTTTTCCCGGAAAGAGCTATAACTGAGAATTGTACAAAAAGACCTTCTGACCTAGTGTGAATGATTTTCTGAGAATGTGTTGGTCATGAAACACCTTCATTCTGTCCTTGTAAATTCTCGTATGTGTCATTCTGAAATTTTTCAAGTTCATTTAACTAGAGTTTGCGTAGTGAGCCAGCGTTGTCTAAATAGAAGTTCAGATTTTTAATCGCTCAGTAATCCCTATGTTCCAACTCCACAGGTAAGTGACGAGCCTTCACATAGACAAGTCTAAGGGGAGACATTCCAATATGGGTTTCTAATGCAGTATGGTAAGCCCATAAAGCATCAGTTAATCAGATTAACCAATCTTTTCGATTAGGGTTAACCGTTTTCTCCAAAATGTGTTTGATCTCCCTATTGAAAATCCCAACTTACCCATTTATTTGTAAGTGGTATGGAGTGCTCACCTTGTGAGAGATGCCATATTTCTTCATTAAGTTCACGAATGGCCTATTATAAAAATATGAGCCCCCATCACTAATGATGGCTTGAGGAGTTCCGAACCAGGAAAGGATGTTCTCTTTTAAGAATCTAATGACCGTTTGATGGTCATTATTCCGGCACGAAATTGCTTCAACCCATTTAGTGAAATAGTCTATGGTGAGCAAAACATATAAATTTTTGAAAGATTAGGAGAATGGTCCTATGAAATCGATGTCCCAGCAATCAAATACTTCAATGATCAGAATGGGGTTCAAAGGTATCATGTTTCAATGGGACAATGCTACCAATTTTTGACAAGGCTCACAAGCTTTACAAAACTCATGAGTGTCCTTGAACATTGTGGGCCAGTAAAATCCGCACTGTAGAATTTGACTGTAGTATTTTTGGCAGAAAAGTGACCGCCACAGGCCTGAGAATGACAGAAGGAGATGACACTTTGGTATTCATTATCTGGCACACATCTCCTCAAGATTTGGTCTGCACAATATTTAAACAAATATGGATCATCCTAGAAGAATTTGCGTACTTTAATGAAGAAATTTTCCTATCTTGCGCAGTCCAATGTGTCAATGTGAAACCTATAGCAAGATAATTAGCGATATCCAGAAACCAAGGTGAATGGGAGACTTTGAACAATTGTTCGTCAGAGAACATGTCATTTATATGTGATGTCTCAAGGGAATTAGGGATATTAAGGCAGGAAAGATGGTCAGTCATTACGTTCTCTACTCGCTTTTTATCTTTTATTTTCAAATCAAATTCTTGGAGTAGGAGGATTCATCTTATTAGGCGGGACTTAACATCATTCTTAGAAAGAAGATACTTGAGCGCCGCATAATCTGTGTAAATGAAGATCTTGGATCCAACCGGACACTACGGCTAAGAGTTCCTTTTCCGTAATAAAGTAGTTCACTTGGGCAGGATTTAGAGTTCTACTTGCGTAATGAATAACGTAGGGTTTCTTTTCTTTTCTTTGGCCTAAAACTGCCCCAAGAGCATAATCAGACGCGTCGCACATAAGTTCAAAAGGAAGGGTCCAGTCAAATGGCTGCATAATAAGTGCAATGGTTAACATGCCCTTGAACTTACTAAAAACTCCATGGCATTAATCAGTCCACTCGTATGGTGCATCCTTTTGAAGTAGATTGTATAAAGGACAAGAGAGGTAACTAAAGTCCTTTATGAATCTCCTGTAAAAACCGGTGTGTCCTAAGAAGGATCGCACGTCTCATATGTTCTTAGGTGGAGGTAAGTTAGAGATAAGATAAATCTTAGCCTTATCTACCTCAATTCCCTTGGACGAGATGATGTTTCCAAGGACAATTCCCTTACGAACCATGAAATGGCACTTCTCCCAATTTAGTACCAAATTCTTTTCCCCACATCGCTTCAGCATACATTTAAGATTCTCCAAACAATCGCTGAAGGATAGACCAAAGACAAAGAAGCCGTCCATGAATACCTCTAAATATTACTCCACCGTGTCAGAAAATACTCATCATGCATTGTTGAAAAGTGGTGGGGGCATTACATAGTCCAAATGGCATCCTTTGGTAAGCAAAAGTAGCAAAGGGACATGTGAATGTGGTCTTTTCCTGGTCTTCGGGGGCTATCTCTATCTAGATGTAGGCCGAATACCTTCAAGGAAATAATAGTACAAGTGACCAGCTAGCCTTTCCAAGATTTGATCAATGAAGGTCAAAGGGAAGTGGTCCTTCCTCGTGACGGTATTCAACTTCCTGTAGTCAATGTACATTCTCCAACCAATAGTAACTCTAGTTGGCATGAGTTCATTGTTGGCATTGGCTACTATGGTGATTTCGGACTTCTTAGGAACCACTTGAGTTGGACTCACTCATTAGCTATCCGATATAGGGTATATGATACCCACAACTAATAGCTTAAGAACCTTGACCTTAACCACTTCCTTCATGTTTGGATTTAATATACGTTATGGTTGTCAGGAGGTCTTTGCATGATCCTCTAGATAAATGCGGTGAGTACAAATTGAAGGGTCAATTCCCTTGAGATTCATGATCGACCATCCAAGGGCTCCCTTATGCTCAATGAGAGTAGAGATAAACCTACTCTCCTATTCCTGCTCAAGGTGAGAAGAAATCACCACCGGATATATCTCATCTTGACCTAAATAGACATATTTCAGATCAGAGGGCAAAGGTTTTAGGTCAAGCTTTGGTGCCTTGAGGTTAGACGGTAGGGGCATTACATCAGTTTGGGGCAATTCTTCAAATTGTGGCCTCCACCAGTAAACTTCAAGTACCGGCATGGTATCCAGCATGGTCTCCATCTCCCTAATCATATCATCCTCAATATCATGGGAGTGGACCAAGCACGTCTCTAGAGGGTCAGAGGACAAGGTCATCAGAGTTCTATCCTCCATGAAAGAATCAATCAAATTAACATCATGGGCATCGTCATCATCCTTTAACTATTTGCTCATATTAAAAAAGATATTCAACTCCAATGTCATATTTCCAAAAGACAAACTCATCATTCTATTCCTGCAATTAATGATTGCATTTGATGTGGCAAGGAATGGGCAACCAAGAATGACGGGAATTTGAGTGCTCATGTCCATGATGGGTTGAGTATCCAGGATGATAAAATCTAATGGGTAGTAGAATTTGTCAATCTGGACCAACACATCCTCAATTATCCCTCTCGGTACACGAACTGAGCAATCAACCAGTTATAATGTGGTTCGAGTGGGTTTCAATTCACCCAACCCTAACTATTCGTAGAACGAGTAAGGAATCAGATTTATGCTCACTCCTAAATCAAGAAGTGCGTGCTCAATGCAGTAATTCCCAATTACACAAGCAATGGTTGGGCTACTAGGATCTTTGTATTTTTGTGGTACGTCTTGCCTTAGGATGGCACTCACTTTTTCAATTAAAAAAATTTTCTTTTGAATATTTTTCCATCTTTTGGTCAAAAATAAGTCTTTCAAAAATTTGGCATAAGAAGGTATTTGTTTAACCGCATCCAACAAAGGAATATTGACCTTCACTTGTTTCAACGCCTCTTGAATGTCCTGAGAGTTAGAGAGAGATTTTGGTGCAATCAACCATTAGGAGAATAGTGCAATCAGCTTACTTTGGAGTTCCGGTTATAACTCTTGTGGAGTGTTACTAAGTCTATCAATTTCATCTACTTTTAGGTCCTTAGACATTTTATCCCTTACCGAAATACATTTGTCAATTATCTTCTCACTCCTAATAGTGGTGATAGACTTAGCTTACTCTATTTGATTTGAAGAGCTTGGATCACTTATTTCATATTACGATTTATGATTGGGGAAAGGTTGGGCTAGAAGAATCCCTTTTTCCCCAATTGAATTTTGTCTCATGCCCTTGTATGGCCTTTGAAATGTCTTGAGGGGTTTGCAATATACTCTGAGTGATAAGCTCTTGGTTTTTAATATTTTTCCAGACCGGATCCTCTTGAGATTTCCCTTGATTCAAGAATTGGTTAGGGATTCCTTGGGGAGTAGCAATTTGTCCATTCATCCAACTAAAGTTCGGATGATTTCTCCAACTAGGATTGTATGTGTTAGAGATAGGTCCATTGAAAGGTCTTTGGCAGTTGTTTACAGCATTTGATTGCTTGTTCAGTGCCTCTTGAAAAGTAAGTATTGTTGGGCAATTTTCAGTTGTATGTATGTTATAAGCACATATACCGCAAATAACTTCCTTAGCCTTATCCTTCTTAAGTTTCATGGCCTCGACCTTCCTTACGAGACTAGCCACTTTAGCATTTATATCATCATCCTCTTTCAGTAAGCATATCCCACCCCTCTCCCTTGCTAGAATAGACTTAGATGTGGTGCTGGGTTTTGGAGAGATGTCCCATGATTGTGCGGTTTCAGTGAGTTTATTAAAGTAATCCCACACCTCATCGACATTCTTGTCCATGAATTCTCCATTTCACTTTGTCTTGACGAATTGGCGCATGGAAGATGTCAGTCCATCATGGAAGAAAGTTGTTATACGTTATGTTTCAAAACTGTGTTGTGGGCATGAACTAATGAGATCCTTGAACAACTCCCAACATTGGAAGAATGTTTCATCTTCCTTTTGGGCGAAGTTCATGATCGACTTCCTGATAGTGTTCGTCTTATGATATGGAAAGATTTTTTTTTTTGAACTCCTTCATTATGTCATTCCGTGTGCTAATAGATCGTGGATGTAGTGAGTGCAACCACATCTTAACTTTCTCTTTCAAGGAGAAAGGAAAGAGTTTCAGCCTGACCATGTCCTCAAACACGTTAGGAAAGTATAAAGTGGCTATAACCTTGTCAAACTCTTGCAAGTGTAGGTATGGACTTTCAGATTGAAGTCCAAGGAACTTTGGAAGGAGTTGAATCACTCCAGGCTTGATATCCATGTTTCATGTGTTTTCTGCAAAAACCATATAAGAAGGGGTGTTCACCCTCGCCAGTTGTAAGTAATCTCGTAAAGTACGAGGCGGGGTGCATGATGCACCTCATTCTCATCCTAGACTTCCGCAACCAGAGGCTGCGGCTGATTCACCAGTTGATTTGCAGCCATAACCTCAATTAGCTCTATGGATCTCGAATGGTGTCTAATCCTATGATAGATAGATAGCCCCTCAACCAATCCTCCTTCACTCAATAAACGTCGAGTGTTGTCATGGACCCACTTGAGCATAAAACACTCTCAGCCCTCAATTTTAGAATCTAACCTAAACCTAGAAAGAAAGAAGGGAAATAGAAATCTAGAAATAGAAAGAGAGAAAGAGAGAGAGAGAGAGAGAGAGAGAGAGAGAGAGAGAGAATTAGAAAGAAATTACCAAAGTAGAAGTTTCTATATTGGGATCCTGCAAAAGAAAAAAGGAAAGCAATTAGTTTCTAAAAAGGAAATAAGGAAAGCAACCTAAATTTTAAAAAAATGAAAAAGAAAAGTTTCTCAAAAATAGAAAATAGAAAGTTTCTAAAAACAAATTAAGAAAGTTTCTATCCTAGAATTAGAAATTAGTTTCTTAAAAATAGAAAAGGAAAGTTTCTAGACCTAGAATTAGAAAGCAAAGTTAGTTTCTAAAATAACTCAGAAAAAACCCTAACCTAAAAATAGAAAGTAGAAAAATCATAATCTCAGTTAACCTAATTCCAAACTAGTCAATCTCATAAAAACAAAATCGTTAGTCCTCGATAACGATGCCAAAAACTTGTTCACAACTCCAATTGTAGGGTTGCGATGTAGTAATAATCTCGGTAAGACCGAGGTCGAATCCACAGGGACTGAACTTGTGCATCTTCTAAATTTAACTAGAACTAAAACTAGATGAAGAACTAAAACTAAATCTGAATAATTGAAAGAGTAATTGTGATTAAAGTGATTAAAACCAACAAATTCAAAGGTGGTAACTAGGGTTTCCAAGGATCCACTTGTAGAGATCAGGAAGCCCTCTTACTTGATTCAAGTCACGTGATTGAAATTGGAGTCCTATCATATCCAATTGAAAGATATATAATTAAGATCAATCTGAACTTTCCTTGACCTAATTCTCAATGGTGGAGAATTGTGATAATTGGAAGAGATTCCATCACCAAACCATGCCCTAGAGACGATGACTAACAACAAGATTTACCAATCCCATAATCTCAAAATCAGGAAAAGAAGATACTCAAAGCTATTACAGATCTGCTGTAATTTGAGTCACAATAAATCATTAAGAACTGAAAGTATTCTTTTAAAATCAAAATAGAATCAAAGAAGGTTCAACATAAACATGAATGAAAGTAAAAGAAACATCCTATCATGCTACAAGCTTCACCTCTTAGCCCTAGCTGAGAGGTTTAGCCAACCATAGACATGATTGAACTAAAATCTCTTAAGAAAAACATAAAAATAACTAAGAAAAAGGAAGAAAAACTTTAGCGACGAATTTTTTACACTTTTTCTCCACTCCTCAAACCCTAGAAGATGCCTAGGAACATCCTAAGGACTCCTATTTATAGTTGTGCAACTCCAACTTTTGCACCGAGTTAGAAAATTTCGAAAACCGCTTCAAATTTACGCAGTCCGCGCAACATCTGCATAACCCTTGACTAGTCAAGGACAGCCTTCGATTGGTCGAGGATCGTGTGAAATTAAAAGTTTATGTTGCTTGAGTTCGAGTCAAGGAATCTCCAACTAGTTGAGCAGGAGCCTTAGACTAGTCGAAGGAGGGCTTATACTAGTCGAAGCAAGTAGATTTTTAGGGTTCCTTTTCTTCACTTCAAGTCTTCAATTCTCTTCATTCGTCACTTGATTTTCTTAGATCTTTGGCATGTGAATTCTTCATTTTTGGTCTTCTAAGATCCAACCTTTACTTTGGTGATTCTTGAACTTTAAATCCATGCTTTTAACATCATTTTCAATCTAAGCTCTTAAATTCACCTTGTAACGCAAACATGAGTAAAACAGGACATTAAGCAGTATCATGTTCATAAAACCAAGATATAAATGGGATCTAATATACAATATTTGACCCTCAACAGTGGATCTATACATATCAGGCAAATCTAATAACAAGACCAAATCTTCTCTTGATCCTCAACCGTCAAGTAGCATACTAGTCATTAAGGATCATCCCCCAAATCAAATCATTGAAGATCCTAATATCGGTGTGAAAACTCAGCGTCTGATTGAGGGTATCAACAGTCATCTCTGTTTCACCTCTAAAATAGAGCACTTCAAGACAAATACTGGATTGCAGCTATGTAAGATGAATTACAACAGTTTGAAAGAAATGAGGTGTGGTAGCTCATTCCTAGACCACTAAACACAAATATCATCGGAACCAAATGGATCTTTAAGAACAAATCTGATGAATCTAGGAATATGGTAAAAAAATATATAATAATAAGACAAGCTTGTAGCGCAAGGATATTCACAAATAGAAGGCATTAATTTTGATGAAACATTTGCCCCTATAACACGCCTTGAGTCTATAAGAATCCTCATGTCCATTGCATGTGCTCTACAATTTAAATTATTTCAAATGGATGTGAAGAGTGCCTTTCTCTATGGTATACTTGAGGAAGAAGTTTATGTAGAACAACCAAAAGAATTCCTTGATCCTAAATATCCTCAACGTGTGTACCGATTGAGCAAAACACTTTACAGTCTTAAACAGGCACCCCGAGCATGGTACGAGCGCTTGACGCAATTTTTACTAGATTACCAGTTTTGTAGGGAAAGTGTTCACAAAACATTATTTACACAAAAGACCGAGGATGCCTTACTCATAGCCCATATTTATGTGGATAATATTGTATTTGGATCTATTTGTGAAGATGTTGCTCATGAGTTTGCCGAACTTATGAAATCTGAATTTGAAATGAGCATGATAGGTGACCTCAACTACGTGTTGGGGCTACAAGTGGAACAAATGCCAAATGGGATTTTTATATGCTAGTCCAAGTATGCAAAGGAATTGCTAAAAAGATTTGGACTTGAATCTGGTCGTACACATTACACCCCCATGAGCAGTACACTTAAACTTTCTAAGGATGCAAATGGCAAGAGTATAAATCATCACTTATGCCACAGTATGATAGGGAGCTTACTATATCTAACTGCGAGTCGACCCGACATTTCTTTTAGAGTTGGTACATATGCTAGATTTCATGCCGATCCCAAGGAATCGCACCTTTCCATCGTTAAAAGAATCATAAAATTTATGGCTGGAACTACTAACTTCGGATTATGGTACTCATTCGACACATCTACTACCATTATGGGGTATTCAGAGGTCGATTGGGCTGGAAACATAGATGATCACAAATCAACCAGTGGTGGATATTTTTACATCGGCAATTGCCTTGTATCCTGGCACAATAAGAAGCAAAATTTGATATCCCTGTCTACTGCCGAGGCCGAATATATTGCCACCGGTAGTTGTTGCACACAACTTCTATGGATGAAGCAAATGTTGCTGGATTATGGCATCAAATAATACCTGGATGCCAATAGATTTGATAATCTTCAAAAATCGATTGGCGTATGTGCAGTCTAAGATATTTCAAAGAACATATAGGTTTAATGTCATATTCGAGGATTTGGAGGCCTCATATTCTTTTTGGACATAGAATAGGATTTTCTTTCTTTTTGTCCATTTTGTTCAATTTTTTTTTTTGCTGAGTGTACAAAGCTTATAAGTATACACTTATGTACATTCTCTTGATCTGATCGAATCCTGCAGATAATTGATATTTTTGTTTAGATAAGTAGCTCAATGTCATCGAACGCCATTCGATGTCATCGAAAATTGAATCTCGATGACATCAATATCATTAGACACACTTTGATGACATCGAAGTATAGGCAGGAGCCAAATCGTTGGACACAAATTCAATGTCTTCAAAAATTGAATGTCGATGACATCAAAAAATCTTTGATGACATCGAAGAATCCCTCTGTTATAAATATTGGGCGTCCACAAAATTCCTCATTCTTATTTTCTTTTTGCTCCACTGTCTTTTAACTTCTTCCTACTCGACGATGGAAGTTTTTGTGGGTGGTTCTTGACAAAAGCCCTTCAATCTCGTTCGTGCATAGTTGAGAGAGAGCAACATGGTGAAAGATATAGGCAAGGGCCATACAAAAGGAGGATCATCCAAGAGAAGGCATATAGACAAATACGTTCATTCTTCATCTAAGGACGTATCTCAGGAGAAAGAAATCGTCTTTGAACGGATTGTCAAAACCTCTTACATCGAACCTTATGCGGTCGATTTGTTTTTAGGGTCTATTGGATAGCATAATATACTCAATCTAGGAGGGGAAGTTCAATATGAGCTTATTCATCAATTTCTGAAATCCTGTCACATTGTTCATGATGATCCTCCATCCATCCACATCACTTGGATGAACATCACCAACCAAATTACTCCCATGATGTTTGGTCGCGTTTTGGGTCTACAGGTTACTCATATCACCACAACTGACTATTCCCTAAACCATCTAGGAGTGTGGGAAGAAGTAACTCGTGCCCTATGCAATGGATCGATGATTCCTAGAAACAAGAGCAACTCTCTCTCCTCTGAATACTTGGACTCCACTTTTAAAGTACTTCACAATATTTTGAGTACCAATGTATATCCTTGTGAAGTCTCTAATGATATGCTCTCTCCACATGCTCTAAACATTCCGTATGACATTCACCAAGGAATCCAAGTCTGTCCACTCTCATCTTGCGACAATTGCTCTTTCTGGTCAAAGACATACATCATACAACACTATTTTTTCCCAATCTCATTTGCAAATTGTCAAAATTCATAGGGTTGCCTCCGACATTCGATTATGTGTATCCATCTGTTTGGTTCAGTCAAGAACCATCCGATCCCTAAATGTGACTGCCAATGAGTATCAAGATAGCCCTGACCACAATGAAAACATAGGAGATGATTATGCTCAGAACACTCCCCTGCGGACTGCTAGGGACTCGTATCGCACCCCGATACCTTTGCAAAGTCCAGACTCGATGAATACTCAAAAATTTCTGCAACAAAATGATCCTATCTGACATCTTCTCGATGGTCAATCGAACATTGAAGGGCGACTCCATTAATGGGAGAATCAACTCTCCAGCATTGAATGACCCCTTGCTTTGGTACATCATGGACTGGAACACATCACAGAGCTGCTCCTAAGTCGTCGCGATACCGATCCTGTCCCATAGGTTATCTTTTATTGATCGCAAACATGTGTTCATATGTTGAGTTTGGGACATATGTTTGCAATCATAGTTTCTTTTTATATCCTCTCTTTTGGTTGTTAGTTCTCCCTAGTTGGGATTCTTTTTGGATATTATTGCCCATGCTTGGGGCATTAAATTTTTGATGGTTATGCCCATAAGGGATTTTGGATGGATGGTTGCTACTCATGTTTGGAATAGATTCTTTTATGGCTAAATGATGATATCTTTCTATGGCATGTTTGTTGACTAGCTTGATTATGCTTGTTGATTCATGATAATTTTATATCATTGCATAATTAGGCGAAGTTAAAAAGATAAATAATGCTTTCACACACACATATCTATTGGACCCTCTAAAGGCTTGGAAACCTTAGAGTTTCGTTTTAGTTTCATATCATGAGTGTTATTTATTCCTATAATTCTTGATATGATTTCAATATTCTCCAACTTCAGTTATGTATTCAACTTTAATCTTTACAAATTGACCTGTGCCAATGACTGACAAAAAGGGGGAGAACAAACCCTCCATTTTTATGAATTCTATTTAAGCAAATGGTGATGCAGGTTGATAGGGGGAGCAAGCAAGCTTTAAAGTCGTTTTAGGATTTTATAAGATTGTGTAAAATGGTTGTACACACAGGTAATAAATCCCCTTAAAAATTTCTCTAATCTATCCTAAAACCTTCTAGGAATACACCTCTAGTATATTAGAAAATGGAAAACATAGTTGCAAGAACAGATGAAATTATACAAAGTTATTCTGTAACTATTCGACAACATCGAATAGCGATTGATGACATCGAAACACATGTTTCAATGACATCGAGTTTATGCCCAAATATGTCCAGCAACCATTTGACATATCTCTGGAATTATTCGATGAAATCGAGATCCATTTTATGTCATCGAAATTCAAACTTTGATGACATCGAGGAACAGACAATGACATCGAAATATGGGCACAAAATGTCCAACAAGATTTAAAGGAAAATCATGATTTATTCGATGACATCGAACTGGCTTTGATGACATCGAATTTCAAACTTCAATGACATCAAGAAAATTTTGATGTCATCAAAATTGGGACCAATCTGTCTAGAGAGTTTATAAAAAAAAAAATCAGGAATTATTCAATGTCATCGAAATTCAAACTTCGATGACATCGATATAGTGTCGATGACATCGATGTTTGAATTCTATTACTTTCCATGCAAACCTCAAAGTTCTCCTGGTAAGAAAAACTCAATGACATCGGAATCTGTTTAATTCATCGAAGGAAACTTCAATGACATTGAACGCAGACAGATTTGTGCTCATTTTTTTACCGTTTGAACTTTATTGCTTATTTAAAGACGCTTGCTCCTTAGGTTCCTAAGTAATAAAAAGTATACAAGTTGATCTACCATCCTTCTTAAATCTCTTTTCTCATGGGAATTCATCTTTCAATTCCTTCTTAAAATCAATAGATTGAATTGAAGAATGAACTTCACCATTCAAGGAATCTTTCAGCAACTCTTAATGGTAAATTATTGAGTTGAAATCCTTTAAATGGAGAATATTTTGGAATCTCTCCTTCACTTAATGACCAACATTTAATAGAGAAGATTCATTAGAATACCCTGGCTCAACACCAGAAACCTGTATTGGAGCATCTACAAAGTTGTGGATTAAGGGAGCTGAAGATACTTCATCAATAAGGTAGGTCACCTTCAACATGTGCTAATCAATGGGGCTCACCTGCTTACAATTAATTTATTAAAGTCTACTGACCCTGAAGATCTTTCCTTGTGTAGGACTGATATTTAGTGGTTAACATACCAAGACCTTCATAGGCCTTTGACGGGAGAATACGTCAAATCCTTGTGTAGGACTTGTTAGCCTTGTGTAGGCATTGTTTTCGCCATGTGTAGGCTCCTGGTTATGTCCTTAAGTAGGACTTGATTGCCTTGTGTAAGTATCTAAGGTTGCCTTGTGTAGGCTCCTTAATTAACCTTGTGTAGGTTGTGAAGGTTGATGGTTAACCTGATTTAAAACCATTTAATAGTGAAAATCTGGCACACTCCAAGGGGGAGTGCATCAGCCGGGAGTGGAGTAGTGTAACACCCTAGTTCCCGAAACCCGAGTACACTACTCGTTATCCAAAAATCAGAGTGTTAACCTTTAACGGTGGCTCAAATTTCACGTACATTTTTTTCCTTAACAAAGTTAGTAAGAAAGCGGAATATAAACACATCAAGTATAAGAGGGAGTCTAAATATACAAATCCAAATATTTCAAGCGGTTACCCAAAAATTTATATAAACCAATGTCTTATTAACTAAAGATTGAACAACCAATTAATGAAAGTAGTTTAGAAATTAGAGCCGCATAGCCATCAATCTCTCCATACGATGCACCAGAGTTAACTCATACATCATCCACGTATCCTGCACATTGAATACGATTTGATAGCGTCAATGGTTATCCTAGTGAGGCATAACCACTAAATTTATCGTATCATCAAAATAATTAAGCATAGTTATCAGGAACAGTGTATAACAAATATTTCACAATGATTATCATAGAAATTAGATAAGGTTCATCAGATATGCATTCATTAAATAAATTTCACAAAGATAATCTTATTTATATGCATGAATGCATATACATGCTCACAGGCTTGGGGATGCACATCCAGCTAATAAAAAGTCACTTAAGGAGAACTAGCCATTCAGAAAAGTATTCAAAGGTACGCCTTAAGGAGAACTAGCCACCCGGAAAAGACCATGCAATAAGGACACCCAAGGTGGCATCGCTTCCTAGAAGAGTACTCTATGTATGTCAAAGGAAAACTAAACACCCGAAAAAGTCCATGTGAAAAGGACAACCCATGGTAGTCGAATGCACACAATGAAAACTTAGGATCACCAGGTAAAATACTTTGCGGTACAGCCTGTAGTGACCCAAGAAAACCCCGCGTCTTGTATCGATCACCCGGTAAAGTCCGTATGCTATGAATATGCATGATTAGCCCAACCATTATTATTTCAATTCCAAACAATGATTTTAAGAAAGCTCAAAGGTCATTATGGAGGGTTTGTCATCCAGCATAGGACGACAGTTCAAGCATAGTGTCCCATTCCACCATCATCAGCTCATGAGACTAACAAATAGGATGTTTAAAGTAACCTACTCAACTAGTGGCCAATTATAATTCTACAAGTAGAACTTACCAGCGCAAGGGTATATGAAGACGGTTCATTAAAGCCACATAGGGCAAATATTACATCAGGTCGCATAGGGCAAATAATCCATCCCAAGGATGTGATAAAAAGGGATTATCCCAAAAGTCACTTAGGCAACAAACGATCCATAAAATGATAAGTCCACATCAAATGTTCCATTTAATTTATTAGACATAATGGCCACTAGTTCTAGGACCTCCAATCATTCCATCAAGCGATCATGAATAACAAATTAAATCATGTATAATATCGATATAGCACATCCATATCTAAAACATTCATTTCAAATCAGAATAGAGGCATTTAGATCGTACTGCATATTCAAATATTTGATTTAAATCCAATTTATCAATCATCATAAGGAATCAAAATCAACAAGAGCAATGACCCACATTTAGCAATAAAGTAAATGAATGAAGATGAATAAACAAGCTAATTATTAAGACGTAGAAAAAACTTAAAGGTAATCATCACCTTCCAAGGGTCGGTTCGTCTCCTGGTAATGTTAAAGATAGTTGTACGTGCCCTAGGATCGAAATCTAACAAAATTAGAATACTTTGTGTGGTTAGATTACAACGTAACAAAATTTATATGGTTAGGATTAAAGCTTAAGGTTTAGATCATGTAAATTTTTTGGCCTTATCCAGCAATCTAAATCTAAGCATAGGTATTAGAACTTGAACTCTAACTTTTTGTGCAAAGAATAAAATAATATTACTAATGATAATTTGCTAATTGGTATTAATTTTCCCAACAACATCTAATATAAAATAAGGGTTTAATAAATGCTATAAATAATAATAAAATAATTATTGACAATAATCTAATAAGAACTAATATTAAAATCATACTAACCCATAATGGAAATGAAAACATTATCTAATAATGATAATGACAATAATTTTAACAACTAATAATAGTGAACCTAGCCATACTAACAAAATGATACATGATATGAAGATCGACTCACCTTGTTGCGAAACTCAACCCGACAAGGTCTGAAATCAATTAGATGCGTACCCAAACTCGACCCAAACTCGATGAAATGATAGTCGAGTTGCCTCGGTAGTAAGTCAGTGCACATTGACTCTACTCTGTAATCTCCTTTCTCTCTCTCTCTCTCTCTCTCTCTCTCTCTCTCTCTTCTTTCTCTTCTCCTGCTTGACTAGGCTAGTATCTGGATATGATCAGACAGTGAGTCAGAGTCCTGACTCGATTTTGAACCGAGTTGACTCAGAGACTCGTCCCATTTTTTCTTCTTCTCTCTGATCCTCTTCTTCTTCTCCATTCTCTCTCTCTCTCTCTCTCTCTCTCTCTCTCTCTCTATCTCTCTCTCTATTAGATTGTCTAGATCTTAACATCAATAAAATGGGCCAGATCAGATAGAATAACTAAGTCGACTCAGCAACATTCCAGGCTCAGACTGAGTCACCTGGACAGTGTCTCCCCTCCTCCACTTCTTCCTTCTTTCTCACCTCTTTTCTTTCTTCACTCTCTAGCTGGTCTAGTAAGGGAAATCAGACCAGACCTAACTCAACCCAACTCGACAGTGGTGGTGCGACTGGTGGGCAACTCGCCTGTGTCCCTTCTCTCATCCCCTACTTCCTCTCTCCCCTTTTCCCTCTTTTGACCTGACAGGTTCTGGACTCGGCCCCAGACTCGAGTCCAAACTTATGACTCGAACCAAGACACACCCCAACTCAGTGCAGTAAAAGGAAGAAAAACGAAGCGATGCACCCTTTCTTGAAATCTCTCCCTCTCTCTCTCTCTAACTTTTAGGGTTTCTTTTGGGATGTTTCCCAAATTGGAAAGGGCTATATATAGTTGTCCTAATTGGCTTTTAGAGAGGACGAGAGTAACTAATCAAGGGATTAGTTACTAGTGTTTGTCCTAATCGAGAGAATTATAGGCAATAGTTGTTGATCTGATTTACATGGTCAGGATCTCATGACGTGGATAATCTTTCGATCATATGGGCCACCAAAAGAATGTATCTAATCGACTAATAAGACCCATCCCATGATGATGGGTTTCTTGCTCGGATGGAGAAGATAAGTGGCCAATCACTACTTTTGATGTACGGTCCCATCACGTGATCCAATGCCTTTGGATGGACCGGATGGGTCTACTGGTCACTATGGGACCTGCCACCTGTTACAACTTTCGATACTTTCGGCTGCCGACGAAGTCTCTTGCAAAAAGAAAGAGATGTGTGCCCTAAAATGAAGGGTTAAGATGATTCCATCCAATGGCTAAGTTGGCTGGAGGGAGGCGCACGCATGGATGCTAGCTAAGGAGAGAGAAATGGAAGTCTTTCCGTTTTTGAAAAAATGCCGCACACTGCCCCCGTCGATGTCAGATTTTGTGCAACCACGCATTTACATCCGGCGTGGAATCACCTGAGGTTCGGTCAGATCTACCAGCATAAGAAGATGGACGGTTTGGATCGTTGTAATGGTCAATGACGGAGGGCCCAAGCACCCCAACGGACGTTGTATGTTTGGATTCTGTTCGTGTTTGTGTGCACGTGATCGAGCTATCATGTGAGATATGGATGGGGTTTTGATTGAAACTCTCGTCCTTACATGATGGACGGTCTGGATTGGTCTAGTCGACCACGATGGTGGGCCACTGATCAAGACAAGGGACATTGTCCATTCATGCAGTTACTGGGCGAAAATGAAGGAAAGAGAAAGAGAAAATCTCTCTTTTTAGAAATGTATCGGGTCAGCACTTGTTTGACCAGCTAGTCAGTTCAGTGTGTTGCGCATGCATGTGCACACCGATACACACACAACTAGGGTGGGGTCCACTGTAATGCTTCATGAGATCCATACTATTAATCTGGCTCTACTACTACTGATAGGTCATCAGACCAATTTATCAACAGATCCAGCAGTTAGATGAGTCATAACTTTAGCTTTTGTTCCTTTATTTGTAAATTTTCATCGATCCAATGGCCAGATTGTGTTCATTTTGTTCGTCTATGGTTATATGGTCCTAGTTTTGCATAGATTGGATTTAAAGGATGAATTAGTGGTTTGAGGGATTTGCAGAAGTAGTGAGAGTCGGAGCTTCACTCACTATCATTGGTACAGGAGTTGGTAATAAGTGTGAATCATGCTCAACAACATTGGTCATTACAATTTGTTCAGTCATAGGAACAATTGCCTCGCAAGCTAAAAACTCTTCAACCGTTGGAGGAAGTTGTTCGTTGGGTGAAGAGATTGGTTGGGAAGATGGTCTTCTGCCGGAGTGGCGAGAGATGAGCAATTCTTCTTATTCTTCTTCTTGTTCTTAGCCGACTACAGGAGGAGGTGTCAAGGACAGATTGACCATGTATTCAGACTCTGAGGGGAGAATCGTGATTTCAAGAGAATTATGGGAAGGAAAGGCCTTAACGCTGATTGTATTCTCATAATCGATGGTCTGAACATCAGTGATATCAGGAACATCGTCGTTGGATGACGTTGTTGCAACAGTTGTGCCATAATGACTTTTTTCTCAGTGGCCAATAACTCTCGAGTAACTATAAGAGAGTTATAGTCAATCGACATGAGAGGTAAGAAGATTCGGAATAATTATATATAGGTACGTAATTTCCACCTAAATCAAAATGGACGGCGTAGGTGATGGATTGTCTGTCCACAGTTCGAGGATTTTTATAGTCATTGCCATCACTCGCGTCGAAGTGGGGAATGGTGGCGAATTGGGATGATAAGAAATAAGATATTTTTTTATCAAAGGGGAGATGGGGTTTATTTAATCTTTTCCTATCCCACCACCATTTGTTCCAACATTTATTAAAAAGAGTTTCGTGGTGACGTTTTAAGCATTTTTTGATTTCTTTTGAATAATCGGTGATGTAGAGACATGGCCAGTACTTGGTTTTGAAGTATTTTTTAAAAGAAAATACAACCTCGACCGAGGACGTACCTAATGCCCGTCATGGTTTCAATGAAGTCGGCAACGGTCGATCCACAATTGTCAGTTGGGAAGATGGGTCGACGCATTTGAGAATCAGGACAGGAGGCTGAAGAGGTGGACTAAGTGGAGCTCTCAAGTCAAGGATTCTCCTCAGAGCTCTGGCGGATTGGTAGATGTGCAGGGGCAGTAGGAATTTTCGCCATAATTTTTTGATGCTTTGGTGGAGCAGTTGCTTCCTCGGTTGGTGAAGTATGAGGGGAAGATGTAGTGGCTAATTTGGTCTTCGGCTTATTTGTCCTTCAACTCGGTGTACTGGCTGATGAAGGTGCTGCTCTTTTTTTCCTTTAAGATCAATCTTGGAAGAAAGTTGAGCTATAATCTCCTCCTGAGACTTATTCATCAATTTTTTATAATGCCTCTCCCACTAAACAATGAAAGTATCCATTACTTGTGTTTAGTTTAGATAGCAAGGAAGATCAAGAGCTAGGCTAGCTTCTTAAAAAGAAGAATAGAGAGACTGGTAGAGTTTAGCACTATCGGCGACCGGCCGACTGAAAGGGGGCTGGATACAGGTTTTCTAGGTGAATGGATAGGGGATGCATTAGACTATACCGAACTGCCGAGCAAGCAAGTTTGAACAATACTACTCAATCCTGGCCTTAACATTTTTTGCAATGTTGATCGTACCTCTGTAGGGAAGGTCCCTGCCGATAAGATAGCTTTCCCAAGCTAAGTGTGGCTAGGATGCTTTGTGGTCATTCTCCTGTTCGAATCGGCCAATGAACTAGCTAAGACCGTATTTTCCATCATGAAATGGAGTAAACGAACGATTTCACTTGCTATTATTCAAATAAAAGAATAAACTACTCATATATGCAGAAAATGATTTGATTGATTAAGGGAAGTTGATGATGTGTTCACTGTAGGAAGAATAAACGGCTTTGAAGTAGATGAGATTGTGTACGATGGAAGGATGAAAATACTCATAGATCCACATTTGGAGAAACCATAGCTGTCCTTCTCCAATAAATAAACCTTTGGTGGTGACTTTGTAAATACTCTTGTACAGGTGGTCAAGTACAAAAGGTGTCAGGGCAAGTTTTCGACCTTAAGTAAGTGCTTCAGTCAAATGAATGTATTCATTTATACTTGTATGACATTCACTCAGAATAGATGACGACAGATCAAAGCAGAAGTAAAGTCGTGTGTTCCTCATAATCGACCAGTCCGTTGCGTTTATGATAAGCCTACATTAAGTGAGAATAGGCTTTATCGGATTTATTTGAGAAACATTTGGTTTCTTTCTATGCGAAATGTCACGCCCCAAACTCAGAAACCGGGCTCACAAAATTTTTGATTACCGAATCCGATGCCGACAGCCTCCGTAGTACCCCATTCTCAGATCTCAGCACCCATACACCAGGTTTCGATCCTAGGATCCTACAAGGAGGATTTCAAACATGATTTGATTTGTAATGAGCATAACCATAAGCATAACCCACGAACAATAACCACAAGAATACTATCACAAAATCCACTACGATCAAAAACTTTGAGTACAATGCGTATGAAAGCGAAATATAAGATAATGAAAATAACAGAAACTCCAAAAGCTCGACTGCACGCTCCAACTGCGACAAGGCTACGGCTGTGTCCTGACGTCACCTGCACGCATCAATCGTGCATAAGCTTATAGAAAGCTTAGAGGGTGATGTAAGTATGTGCGTAGTATGAACATGCTCAGAATGCAATGTCAGAGTAATGCAGAATTATGCTGATAGGTACATGAATGCAATCAGTCGTACCAAGGCTATACGGTGTAAGACATGAATGTTATCGGCCATATCAAGACCATGCGATGCGAGATGCAACTCAAGCATACCAATCATCATCCAAATCCACATATCAATACAGCTCATCAGATATCAGTACAGTTCTCATTCTAGATAGTCACCGGGGTCTAGTACACTCTACGCCAGCTTGCCGCCCCTATCGGAAGGCACAACTGGGAGAGTAGAAAAGACCTCACAATCTGCCTGCCAATATCGGGCATGGCTCGTTGATAGCTGACCGATTCCTCAAGCTGGTCAAACTCAACCTAGAAATTGCCCCCTCAATCAGGCGGGTAAGGTCACACCCCTTTCCAACTGACCACGACACATTGGAAGATGCGGCCTGCTGGTATACGGCCCTCGTACGCTCATGCATCCACTCGGTCTCAACGTTGGAGTCATCCTCTGGTACCATCAGGTTTACGGATTTTCACCCAGAGACATCTATGGCGTCCCAATGCTAGAAACAGTATTTTCGGTATTCAATCCAGCCATCCACGATGTGTCTGTGGAGGCTATGGCCCTGATGTTACTAAGGCATACAATAATCACAATCACACGAATACAAGTGCATGAATCACTCTACCAAACATGCAACAATCCTGCGCGTACCGCGCGCTCATGAAGGGCAACTCCGCCTATCAAGGAGCCCATAAATAATTTGCTCGAAGATATATGCTATGATCAGTCACTCCTCATATCAAGCATACATATGATGTGTATGAGCATGAATCATGGATCTATATTAAACATGTTATATGGTGATGGACTCTATTCATAACGAAGATGGGCCTAGATGGCCTACACACTACAAGTAAGGGCCTAACAATAGGCCCTAGGGAGAGTTATAATGCGGATATTTAACCAACATTATTCTTACAATATGGACGTCAAACTATCATTGCTCCCAAGGCATGACCTGCCATGAACATCATTACATAACCATGGTGGAATCACATATTGCAATGGGCCTTATGTACATCTTGTTGGGCCTCGACCCAAGGGCTTCAAATACATCAGATGGGCCACATCACATGGGCTTCATGTATGTCAAAGTGGGCCTCAACAACAGACCACAAATACATCAAGATGGGCCTAATCACATGGGCCTCATATAAATTAAAGTGGGCTCAAAATACATCATATCGGGCCTTAAGTGGGCCCCAAATATATCAAATGGGCCCTAATAAATGGGTCATACCAATGGGTCGTACCAACTACATACTTCAACCATTATTAGAGATTATTTTAGAGCATTATATATATGAAAAATCATATCCAAAGCTCATCTGGACCATACCACAAATGGCAGTGGTGATATTGATTTCCACTGTTGAATCCCAGTGGGCCCCACCGTAGTACTTATTTTCCATCCAATCTGTCCATAAGGTCATAAAGACCTGGATTTAGAGGAGAAACAAATATTATATTGGTTCCAAAACTTCTGCAATCCCCAAAAGGGGTTTCAATGGTGGGTGTTCAATCCACTGCTTTCTGTAGGGTAGTCCACCTGATAACTGGATCTGTCATATTTTTAGTCTCAAGCCTTGAGACAAACTCACCAGATAAATGGACGGTTTGGATGCAACACATGCGTCATGGTGGGGTCCACTACTCGTCCAGTAGCCCAGTTAAAAGGGGTGGACGGCATAGATAAAACACATATGTCATCGTGGTCCCACCGTCCAATGGTATGGACGGTGTGGGTAAAACACATACACCATAGTGGGTCCCACATGGGGCCCACCATAACATTTTATTCCACCCAATCTATTGATAAGGTCACGTGGACCCAGATGAAGAGGAAAAACAAATTTTATAATGATCCAAAACTTCTATGACAACCCCAAAAAGGGTTTCAATGGCAGTCATTCAATCCCACTGTTTCATGTGATGTGGGCCACCTGAGTTCGCTACACAACTGATTTTTGGGGGGCCCACTGCCCAAAAACGGGGCCACCAAATGTACAGTGTTGATGTTTCACACACATCATGGTGGGGTCATGGCTGGGACCCACGTTTGGGCCAAAGACGTGCATCACGATGGGGGCTGCCAAGCGCCAAGAATGACAGCCACAGCCTTTTACGCATCGACGTGAAGCAAGTAATGTATATATATATATATATATATATATATATATATATATATATATATATATATATATATAAGGAAAAGGGGTTTTCACGGTTTTTCCTATGTGAGGCACGCGTCAGGCAGATCCACTCCAGCCATTGCATTCCATGGCTCAAGACATACCAATCAAGCCCAACATGCGGTATGTTTTAGCGTATAGAAATATCAGAGTAAATTTCAACGGTAAAGCGACTGTTTTCTATGTTATAGCCCTCCAGATAGTCAGATGTGCTTCATTTTTCGGCTCAACACCTAAAATGAGCTGAGGAATAGGATGGACGGCGTAGATTTGATCCTTGCATCAAGGTGGGACCTGCATGAGCAACCCACCCCAAAAGCTCAAATATAATATTATATATATATATATATATATATATATATTGTTAGCTGTTAGTACACACCGATGTCAGTACACACACTCCATGTTAGCCGCACCTGTCCAGCGTCCAGGGATGCTGGATGGTATGGATATAACACAAGTATCATGGTGGGTCCCTCATGGACGTGGCCCACCTATTTGGATCACCTGATATTTGTGTTTTTCTTTTCGTCCAGGCCCACTAATGGGATGGATGGTGTAGGTCCAACACATACATTAGGCGGGTCCCACATGAAGGTGAATGGCATGGATGAAATATACACTTCATGGTAGGCCACACACAACCACACTATCATCCATACAAGAGAGAGATGGAGAGGAAGAGAGAGAGAGAGAGAGAGACAAGAGAGACGGTGATGGAAGGGCCCCGCCACTATGGGCCCCTCATGATTACAACACATACATCAAGTTGGTCCCACAACAAGTGGACCCTTAAAATTTAAAATTAATGGTCGATCACCCACCTATTGGCTTCCTTCTTGCTCCCTTAGGCTTGTATGCTCCTTGCCTTCGATTTTAATGGAGGTTGATGAAAGCTAAATGGTTGAGATGGGAGATGAGAGGGTGGGAAAGTGGGCCACACTTGGATTGGGAGAGAGAGCTTGGACATTAGGTTTTTTTGTTGCTTGGGAGATTTTTGAGAAATGAGGAAGAGAGAGAAGTGAAGGGTTGATATGGGATGGATGATGGGTGGAGTAATGGATGAAGTGATGTAAGGGTTGACTTTGGGGTAGCTTGTGTAAGAGAGAGGTAGGGGTAGGGTATGGGTTGCTTGTGCTTGACTTGAGGCGTGATGTGTACTTGATTGATGGGATTGATTGATGGATGGATGGGATAGGTCATAGAGATTCTCTCGAAGTTCGCATGCTCGGTGTTTTTCTCGAAATGAACATGGGCCTACATCTTCTAGCCCGGGTATCGGATCGGTGCGCGAGTCATGGCGTTGGAACCACGGCGACGGCGCAATCACCAAGATACAGGTTTCGGTTCAAGCTGACTTCGGTATGCAAGACTCAGCTTAGGATCGCGTGCAAACGTCGGATACGTGTTGAGGGTTGCCGGAATTCGACCGTAAGGACCGTGGAAGCCTACAGAACGGTACGGTCTAGGATACGGGTCTTACACGAAACTTGGGTAAACTGTTTCACCAAAAGGAAAAAAGTTGAGTTAAAGCCGTGATGTCGAAGATGGTCGGGCTCATAAGGCTGCAACCAAAGAAGAATGTGTTGGTAGAATAACACCAAAATGTTGATGCTACAACGAGAATAGCGGGATCTAAAGGATAGTCATGAATGGAAACCTTGATGCATTCATAGATGCCCAATTCTCTCCATATTGCCTCATGTTGAAAAGAGACACGAGCAAACCAAACATCCCATTTTGAAAGAGGTCTTGACCATAATCAATGGTTCTCTAGAGCATTAGAAAGATCATGGATGTCTTCTAACTAGATCAACAAAGTTTTACCATGACATATGGGAAACAGGGCATCTATCATTCTGACTTCATCAACCGCCGTTGTTGGAGAGAATGCTAGACCTATATAGGAAGAATCCCCAATAGGTGATTGGAAGACTGTTTTGTCGATGCATTTTTTACAGAGAGCATCTAGCACTATGACGAGATCATTTTATTAGAATGATGGAGGAGAAGACGAGGAGGAGGCCATTGATCGAGGAAATGGTTGAATTTCAAAGCTACTTTAAGAAAGGAGAATGAGAGCGTAAGAATGAAAAAGTATCAAAACGGCACTTATATCGGCTGAAGCAATGATGCATTAATTAGGGCATCATTGATTTTGTGGGAAACGATGCGAAGGGCACGTGTCAGCATGGGATTTAGCGTAGGTTTTGATAAAGGGGTGGTCATCGATGACATGTTACGATGAATCGGCTGAAGGTGGTTATTGGCTTGCTACCACGTGTGAATGATAAATACCGCATTAATGAGGGGTTGCATGTCGCTTTCACATTTTTTTCAAAGGTGAAGCGACTGGGGGGGGGGAGCAATGTTCATCCCCATGGTCATCATTTCTCATGAGAATCAATCAAAGCAAGTTACGTGTGATATGTATGGATTCACATGGTGTTTTTGAAGATCTGTAAAGATGTACGGAGAGGATTTCTTAATAACATAGCCAGAATACATCGAGTGCTGCTAGAGATGGTCGATCGTGAAGGGGCGGTTACAGGATAGATGGCAAGGAAGTGTCTCTAGAAGGTCACGTAGTGCTGAAACGGTTATAACAACTGTCAGAACATATAAAGGATCCAGATGATCGAATTAAGATTATAAATAGCAAAGAAATTCATTAGAAAGAATTCGTCTCATACCAACCAAATCAAACCAAACATTACATTTTAATTATCCTTTCAGTTACCAGTCCTTTTACATTCTGTAATGTAATCCTTTGCCTTTTTTCAAGTAAATGTAGCCAAGTAAATTACATTTCTTAGTGTAATAATTTTACTTTCAACTTGTCATTTACATTCTGTAGTTTAATCCGTAGCCTTAATCAAGTAGCTGATACTCTTAGTTGTAATTTGAGTGCATTAATCAAGTAGCTAATAATCTTTAGCTATAATTTGAGTCTACGCTCAAACGTTGGATTTTGTTCTCACTCAGAAAGACGTTTTGCAGCTATTTTTCACAACTGACTGTAAGAATCCCTTTCTCATCTCACTTTATCTATACTAAAAAGTATTTTCATACGAAAAACAAAAGTGTAACCCATCATCAGAGGACGAACCCCACCCTCTGAATATTGCCTGATCATGTTTACACATTAAGCAAGTAGCTGAATAGGCAGCCGATCTCCCCATATCTCGGACGTCGTCTACCTACTTTAGCGCAACTGTTCGGTTTAAATTGATCGCAATTTTAATTCTGGCAAGCCCAACATACATAAGCCGAAAGCAAAGCAGCAACAATCTATTCTTAAGCAGCAACAATCTATTTTTTACTCTTTATAATCTACCGCTCTTCCTTTGAAATCGGACGGCCTTTTTAGACTTGTAAAATCGAAGGGATGATATATTTAATATTAGATTTCCTTCGGTTATATGCTATCCTTGTAAGGTCCCATCGTATAGACGGTTTGGGTCATTGGAAAGGACCCAATCCAACGGCTGAAGTCCCAATGTATCCTATGACAGTGGGGATGTATTCTAGCAAACCTCAACCCAAATGTCCCCCCAAATGTCCCCTCCATTTATCTCCCTTCATCAACCGCACCAATGGCTCTATTGATTGTGGATCTTTTCCCACCATTCCTTCGTCAACCGCTAATTTGGATGCCATTAATCGAATCATTGTGATGCTGCAGACGGCCATGGTCTGTTCGCCGTGCAGCCTAGGACTCAAAACCTCAGAACCGTTGCATTTGAATCCAGAAGGCTGTTTTACTCGATAGAAATGTTAAGGCAAATTTTGAATGGGAAGATTAAAGGAGTGAACCACAGCTTATGTGCAAGATCCGGACCATGCATACCTGTACCTTCGTCACCGGAGTTTCGTCGTACTGTAGTTGGCTTGAAATGTAACTTCATCACTGGAGCTTCGTAGTATTGCAATTGGCTTGAAATTCCTCTCTGAATTTTTCGAATAATAGTGGTTCCATGCGACACTGAGGAATTCAAGCTGCAAATAACAGAAAGTAATGCAATCCCATGACATGAATGCCAACGCACCCGGCCGTTGGTCGCTTTGCTGAACTAATTATCACAATTCAATTCAAGGATGAAGGAGATTATCAGACCAATGGTCCACTCATGGTGGGACCCAACAGTTTGGCGGTCTGCATTACTGGACCATGTGCACCGCCCCTGGTCGAGGATCCTATAATTCATCACACTTGTACAAAATCTTACATGGAATACTTCTACATGAATCTAAAATGTTATTAAGCAGTGAAACCTCATCAGTTCATAATACATTTCAAGATCATAATTTAAACGAACAACAACAACAAAAACCAACTAATGCTATCTTCACAACATTCAGTCTCCTAAATAGATGTGTGCATGCGTGTTGTATGTGTATACCGATTGTTGTTATATGCGGATATCATATTATAATACAGAAATCTTCTTTTAGCTTAAGCAGATTTACTCTCTTGATGATCTCCATTTCTCCTTCATAGCCAAGGAAAGCTAATATTACAGAAGAGGTTGCCAGTGGGACCACTAATCCCGTGCTTTGGCATTTCTTCAGTAGTCCAACGACCCCACGGATGTGATCCCAGTGCTCGAGTTTCTCGAGTCCTGCCGGCCCACATAATCATCACAGCTGCTGCTCGAGAGCCTCTGGATTGGGACTGAGTTCAGAAGCTCAAGGTCTTGCTTCCCCATCTGCTGCACTTCTTGCGGCGAGAGGATTTTAATACACCAGACATTGTTCACAAATTCCCTGGATTAAGCAAAAAGATGTAATAAATAAACTTGTAAAAAATTCAAGATTTTGAAATAGCGGCAATTGATGGTAATGAAAATGACAGGATTTTCATTAATCACAGCATCTCTCACACCAAGAAATGGTGGTATTGTTGAATTCTTTTTCGAAGGAATGGAATGGTTGAATTCTCATTTGGTTGTTTTGCTAATGAAGAAAGGGAATTGAATGGCATCCAGTTTTTAAAATCCTCAACAGGCTCAATTTGGAAGCTTCATGATTAGTAGTGGACTGGCCCGCACAACCAAAATTACTTGTAGAACTGAAACTAATCGTGCTTTTGTCAAAAATGCCAAGTGGGGCCGCAAATAACATTCCAAACCATCACAAAGAACATTTTCTACAGTGCAGATAAAAAAAGCGTCAGTCTATAAGGAAAACTTGGCCTCTTTAGGAACCATCTACTGAGGCACGTCAGACACTCTTCTATCAAAACATTTGCATAAGGAGACAAGACTTATCCTCTTATCTGCTCATTACACACTGTTGATTTAGAGACTACACAATACTCGGCCAGAGTTTGTACAATATGCTCGTGTTTTTCGGCTTGTATAATTGAGCGCATGACTCAGTGATGCAAACATTTGAAATGATCAGCCTCACAGAAGGCCCGCATACCCACAACCCCCTAGATTCAAAGATCCTGGACATTGAATCTTTTCACCTTTCATTGGTTGAATGTTGAACTTAGGCCGAGCGTGGTATACTGTGTCATGGATTTAACATGTTTCTACATCTCTAGATGTACATACATCTTCGCATGACAGATTCTGCAAGGTGTCTGGACTCTGAAGCCAACCTTGATACAAGCACCCCTATAAGATAAATATGTTTTCGAAAACATCTATTCAATAACATATCTTACAGTATTAACAGACATATCAAAAAAAGAAAAAAAAAAAAAAAAAAAAAAAGACATCAACCGGTGTTTGGAAACTTGCAAAAACTCAGATTTCATCAGGAATCAGAGGGAGGGGAAAAAAAAAAAAAATTGTTCATTGAATCAGCCAAGACTAGTTCAACTTGACTGGACTAAATTGGACAGAGTACTAGGAAAAATTTGACGAAATTCTAGAACATTCAACTCGACTCGCCAAGACTACAATATTTATAAAAAGTAAAATTAAATAAGTATATATTACTGAGTCAATAGTTTCAAGACTCTGGGAAACTCGATAGAGTTGCTCAACTGGCTCAGACTTCCAAGAAGAGTATTACGCTTTAAAGTTACAGTCCTAGAAAAACAGTTCCAAGGGTTCCTATTGACTGACAGAGACGCATTTGAATTCTAATACATGGGTCAAAACTACAACAGTTTCCTAAGGGTTCTTTTACTAATTCAGCCATCTGAAATTACGCAGTGCAACCGCAGGTGGAGTCTGGCCTTTTTTTTGGGAATTAAAATATGAGGGAAAAAACATAAGAGAGTCTACCATCTAATAAGATTCAATTTAAATGGTAGCCCCATGTAACAAATTAGGATTGCTCTTAGTATTCAGAAACAGACGCAAGAAAACGCGTAGAGGAGAGGAGTATACGTACTGCCAAGGGTCGTCCCCTAGGAGAAGAATATCATTCTCCCGGTCGACAAATACAAGCTGCCAGCCTGATCTCAGAGGGTCCTCCAACTGGCCTTCAAGGCCAAACATATGTGCGAGCTCACTACGTAGTTCCTGGTAGCTGCTGAACCTGGTTATATCTAGTGACCTCCCAAAGGACCCTGACTTGTGAACCTGTCTCCATAATACCAATACATAATCAGTAAACAAGAAAAAAATGTGCTGTTATCACATCAATCAGTACTTCAATAGAAACACCATGACTCGGTATTAGTGGATTTGATGTGCAAACCAAAGTTCAAAAACCCAAAAATAACTTGACTCGATCTCCACTCGGTCGGGTCAACTCGAAAAAGTTTTAAATCGACTTGCCTCAATATTATGTAATACGCAATTGAAGAATAAATGGGTCAGAATAAATATCTCAATACTTTCCATATATAAACTTATCATTAAAAAACCTATACTTTCACATTCTGGTAACAAAGTTGTGCTTCTAAAGCACACAGGTCCAATTCTTGTTGTCTGCACTTTTTTTTTTTTTACTAAAACACTCCTGACTAGGCAGCTGACTCGATTCGAGTCACAACAAGTCATATTGACTCAGCCGAGTTGTCAAGCCAACTCAACGAGTCTTGTCAAGTTTGGACCGAGTCAAGCATGTGAGCAGGTTTCTCTGAGACTCAACTCGAAATCTCGTAGAGTCAAATTGACTTAGCCAAGTTTCAAGTCACATCAGCAAGTTTTAGAACTATGATACAAACATATCTACAATATCACATCACTCAGACTAATCTTTCCTGAACCATCCAAGTTCATTGAAAACCATCAAAACAATTCAGTCTGCAGGTATCAATGCTTTTTTCATTGACTTCGACGACAGGCCTAATTTCAAGAAAACAATGGGAAACTTTGTCAGCAGAGAGAGCCAAGGTAAAAAGTTCCAAATTCCTCACCTTCACAAAGGTTCTGGTTGGGGGGTTGACTTGGCCCACATTATCTGACGACTGCAAAAAACCTGATTCATCTAAGCAGCTTGAAGTCGTTACTGCTGGATTTTGTGGGAAACCGGTTCCTGTGGCACTCAGATAACTGGAAGTGACATAAGACATGGTCGTCGAGTCAGTCTCACTGACAACACCTCTCAGACTTGGCATGCTATTCTGCATTAAGAGTGACGAGGAGTCTATATTCACCCCAAATAGAAGATGGTTCTGGGGGTCCGTACTGCCTTCTTGCTCCAAACACTCTCTCCCAGGAAATGGTGGCAATGATAAGGAATGTTGAGAGACATTTGGCTGTGGTGGGCCCATCTGATCCACTTGGGGCAGAACACATTGGGCTCCAGAAGGGAGTATAGATTCCAATGAAACTTGCTTGGGCAACCAGGCAGCACTAGGGATTACTGGATTGGTTCTTGGAAGGTTAAGAAGATGGGATGCATCATTGGAGGCGAATGAGCCCAAAATGCTGTGCAGGGGAGACATGCCCGATGTAGTAACAGGATTCCCATTCGAGTCTGGAATGTTCTGCTGCCGACACAATGAAGATATAGCTTGCAAAGACGGAGTCTGGGACTGAGAGGCTGAGGCAAGCTGAGAAAGGGCCGAGACTACATTTGGGATTTGCTGCTGATCAGGTAACCGCTGCTGATGATGTTGCTGCTGCTGTTGCTGCTGATGTTGCTGCTGATGTTGCTGCTGCTGATGTTGCTGTTGCTGCTGCTGTTGCTGCTGCTGATGTTGCTGCTGTTGCTGCTGCTGCTGATGTTGCTGCTGCTGATGCAGCAGCTGGTGTTGTTGACGCTGCTGCTGCTGCTGATGCTGCTGCTGCTGCTGCTGCAGTTGTTCATTGAATGAGTGATGGTGCTGCAACTGCTGCTGAATGAGATGAGCCTGGGACTGCAACTGAGGTTGATTCCCATGAATAGTCTGAACAAAACCATGTGATGACTGTGGAAGAGATTGCTGTAAAATCTGACTCTGTAATAGAGAAACGGTTCGGTTAGGAATGTTGTGAGGTTGCTGGAATTGCAGAAGAGGTGAACATGTCTGCTTCAAAGGATCCACATTCCTCATTTCCTGAAGCGCTGCAGCTGCCATCGCTTGGTACATATCAGGTTGTAGACCCAATAGGGAAGCATCGAGCCTCGGTTGCATCCAGGGTGTCATTCCGAGACCCTGGAAATTCAATGATTGAATCCCTCTGTCACCATCTCCTCGGAGCCATGTTGTGAGAGGAGAATTCAAACCAAGATCATCATCCCTGCCGCCTGCACAAATAAAAGTGACAATTGAGAAGCAGGCTAGATGGAGACGACTTATGATAAGGAGGATGCAGTCTCAGATGAAATAGAAATAATAAAGGCCTATATCATAAAAGTGGCCTGGTAAGGACACTCACTGCCTCAAATGCAAACGTGTGAGATTCAAGCTGCTCATCAGGTGGGCCCAGTTGTCCCAGGCCAAAACGTCAGGCCAGTCCTCTTATATGGTACATAATGTATCCAAATAAATGGACAGTTGAAGAAAGTTGACCAATTGTCATAGCATACTTGCCTGATTTTTCGTCCAGCAAATATACACAGTGGGGCCCACCTAATGAGAAGCTTGAACCTCTCACATTAACTCATGTGGCAGTGAGTGCACTTGAATGAACATGTACTCTCTTTTTTTTCTTTTTTTTCCTTGTATGATATCTTATAGTTACTTTCCTCAGCTTAAAAGAAACAGATAGGAAGCATACCATGCAGAGATGGTAGTCCAGCCGGCCACGGTCGCTTCAGCCTGAGAGGAAATGGGGATGGATACATTGGAAATGTTGTTAAAGGTTCGATCTCCCACAAGGATACTCTTGGCTGCCTCTCTCCTGCTGTTGATTCATCCCAGCCAACCTGCATATATGACAGGTTATGAGAATTACATTCTTCGGATATGCCTGGAAACACTTTCTCGCAACCACAACCTTCAGAAAGGTATAGCAAGAATGCCCCCAAGAGAGGTAATGCGATCATGGAAGAGTTAAGTTTAGAGCATGCTTTGCAGCAAAATAGCATGCTGTCACTACTGGTCTAATAGAAAAAACCAATTGTTTTTGCAGTATGCATACCTTCACAGAGCGCCAGTGTGAGTTTGGCCATCGAACAGGATCTAAATCACTAATGCCAGTTATCGTGCCCATGTACCTAGAAATAGTGCAAGGATGACCATTAAATAAAGCATAAGGCAAATAAAATGTAAGAACCAAGTATACAGACACAGAATCATGCAAGCCTTAGACATCAGAACTATGAAAAAGTTCACACGGGCCGCTACATGCCTGACTGTAAATAAATGCAAGTTCCAGATAGCAGCAAATAAAATTTCAGAAAGACAATAAATGAAAGAAAATAAGCATTTCCAGATTGAAACTTACCGACGAACACTGGATTCTTCTGTCTCAAACAGCATCCGAAAGCGCATGCCGACAGAAACACGTGTGTGGTAGACTGCTTTAACATATTTCGCGAGGGGTATGACAAATTCAGATGGGCTTGCCCTGAAATGAATGATACAAATCAGATGGGCTTGCCCTGAAATGAATATGATACAAATCAACATAACTGAAAGATTGACAGCATTCAAGTTCTGTAAAATGCAGAGGATCTACCTTGGGTTATAAAAGATAGTGAAACGGCTATTTGTTGCAGCCGCATGAGCTGCTGCAGCAAGGAGCCCAATGTGCATGCTATCGCTCGATAAAACCGATGAAGGCATGACAGTCTGCGGCCGATTAGCACGGCGGATTCCCAAGAGTAACTGATTCTTTTCATTCCTGATTAACACAACATCAGCCAAAGTCATACGCAAACTGTAAAGGGACAAACAATTAATTGATGTGCAGATGTCATTGGAGAATGAAATTTCTAAAAGAGCATACCAGATAAAAAGGACTGAATCACCTGCAACCAGCCTTTTTGCACTTACAAATACACTCCATCCAGTTGTGAGAAGATGTCGCTTGGGCTGACCTGTAATACAAACAGAATTAACTAATGACAAGATAGTTTCAGAAGAGAGCAAAGGGTCGCCATTGCTATTCAGATGACAGTATATTACCTCCTAGACCAAATATATCATTGCTTGCACTATAGCAAATATTAAATCGAAGCAAATGTCTTGAACACTCAAAATTCATTTTACTTGCTTAAAAGTATAAATGAATTTTTTAATCAATATAATGAAATTTTATTACAATTGAAAGAAACAGAAATAATGTTATAGTGGGGAGACTCATTCATGCAAAGAGTTTATGCAGACAAGAACTCGGATGTAAGTCCCATACAATCAACCTTGAGTCCTAATTGTTTGGAAAACTACCTAATAAACCTTGCTCTAATCCATACAATTGATATTTTATGGTGGTTCGGATGACATTAGATTGTAGTCTAGGATAATATTTTCTGGTCATCATGACAAACTGTAGCATACTAGTATTGGATCTGAACAAGCTCCACAAGTTGGAAAATTATGGTGTTGACAGTTCTCTCTATGGTAAAATGCCTAGGGGGCAGGCTCCTGAGGCTTAAGCGTCCTCCAGGAGTGGGTTGCATGTGACCCGGGCACAGAGATACACCTGCTCCGGGGATGTGAGGGGCCCACAGAGATGTCTGTGACAAATCCACTCCATCCATCTGTTTTTAAAGACCACAATAGGACAGGATTTTAAAAATCAGGTGGATCCAAAACTCATGTGGACCATACCACACGAAACAGTGGGGATCGAACGCATGGGGGTGATAGAAGTTTTATGTCAGGTTGACATTTGTGCCTACAATTTATCTAAGTGGTAATAACCCTATGAACAGTTTGGATGGCATATAAACATCATGGTCAGCTCCAGGAAGGTTTCAACACGGGACGTTTCCATTCCCACTGTTTCATTTGGTGTGGCCCACTTGAGATTTGAATCTGCCTGATTTTTAGAATCCTATCCTATTGTGGTCTTTAAAAATAGATGGATGGAGAGGCTTTCTTACGGAAATCTCTTTGGGCCCCATACACCCTTGGAAGGTTAAATTTTGTATGTTACATTTAGATAGGGGAAGTGACAATATATCTATCAACCCATTAAACCCTAGATAATCATTTGTTCTCCCTTCTACAAATTGAAATCACAATAAATTTTTTTCCTGTAGGCCCATACCTCTACATCCGCAAGTGCCAAGGAGACGGTCATCCAAGTGTCCTAAGTGTGGTAGATGAATTATGAAAGAAAAAAAAAAAAGAAAGCACAGTTCATTTTCTCAGAAATTTGTTTCTTTTTTTTTTCATCCATAACCACTGTTTTAAAACCTGGACCAGACTGGATGGTTAGAACAGTTTGGACCAAAACGTGCCACCAAAACAGGCTAGGCTACTGCAAACCCAATTACCTAGGGCAGCTGTTTTTTTTTTTTTGACAAAGTAAAATCCACCAGTACAGGGTTGAGTCCATGACCTCTTCTCATAAACCAAGTTCCTGTACCACCATGTGAGTAAATTGTTTGCTAAATCATACTATTAACAATTGTAGATTTAAGTGATTTCTGGGCTGGAACTGGGCAGCACAAGTCTGATGGGTTGGACCGGCAGTTCAACTGAACCACCAACAAAAATGGGCTGTGTTTGTATACAGGTTTTAAACATTGTTGGCAGCAACTAACTCTATTTAAGAATCAAACAAGAAAAAAAAGGAACCACAATCCATCAAGACTGTGGATGCATAGATCTAGAAATCAAGCTAGATCATGACAAACCATCCTTGGTTAACACATTGGCAATCAAGTTGGCATCTCATTGATTTTTTTTCTCGTGTCAATGTGTTTTTTTTTTCCACCTTTTCATTTGCCTTCTATGAAAATCTCTTCAGCGACGTATTTGTACTCAGACAAAAAATAACTCTTCAAAACTTGGGAGAATGGTTTCTTCCAAATGAAGCAAAAAACTATATTTTAAAAACCTGTTATTAATATGCATATAAAACTCACTTACAACCACATTCGGACTTCCAATTCAAGCACTAAAAGTTTGTTCTACACCTTGTCTGAAACTCATTTTACTTTTCTTGTTTCACCAAACTGAGACAACTGGATGGCCACAATATCTACTTCATCTTCAAGCATCTTCAGGTATGCCTTTACTAAACCAAGTTCCATAGTCAATTAGCACGAATAAACTGCACAGAATACTTTTGATAGATGAACAAATAATAATTATTAGAATAAATAAAGTGCATGTAGCATACATCTCAAAACATTTGCTATCTAGCAAGAATCACATTTAGAGCAGACCTCAACATTGTAAATTTGAGAGCATAACCAGGGCGAAAGGGTTCAGTTTCAAAACAACCCAGTATTTAATGCCCACGAATATCTATTATTCTTCAATTGGCAGCTCATGAACAATGCTATTTGTTCATTATGAAAGAACATCCGTTCCTTCTTGTTTTCAGTGTCAAAATACTTAGGGTCCCCATTTTCACCAGAAAATCACAGATTCAACAAGTGAAACCTTTCTGGGTAAACCATTGTGAAGAACGAGTGTGGATGCCAGGCAACTTTAAGGGCCTGTTTGGTAGACACCTAAAAATGAGTTCATCCCATTTTAGTTAATCAAAATTATGTATTAGAGAACATGTCTCTTGGGCAAGGATTAAAATAATCTTAATAAAGCAATCATGATCTCTAATACATAAGTACAAATAACTAAAAGTAGATGAACTCATTTTTAGCTGTCTACCAAACTGAAACAGGCCCTAACACGACATAGAAGGTACAGAGTTAGTATCGAATAAATGTTCAGATAGGGAGTTCCTCATCTTTCACAAGGAAAAGAACTCATATAAGTATATGACCATAACTACTTACAAGAGTTATGCAACCAAGAAGTAGCTAGTGGTGACTGGTGAGAGACAGTTAAAGGCCATTACAAAAAGAAATGCACAAGGTTTTGAGACTTAATTTGCATTTGCTGTCACACAAACTCAACGCAAGACATATGACAGAATTTCACTCATTATCATGAAGATTCCTAGCAATAAACTCTTGAGCAGTTTTTTTTCAAGATTGAAAATCTTACTGCAGAAGATAGCATATACAAAGACCAACTAAGGGAATGGATAAGGTTTTGGATAACAGTATCGGTGGGAGTATCGGGTAGGACCAAAAACAACACGACACAGCGTATCTGACTGTATTAGGCCCATATTGACCTTTTTCTTTTAACATGGATCTTGAAAAAATAATGGGAAAGTAAGAAAAAAAAAAATGTAAATTTTAAGAATCTATCCTTTTTTCTTTTTCTTTTTTGGTGTGTGTGTGTTCCTTTACCCAACACCGGAAAGAACGATACGAGGGAAGAAGGCGGGGAAGGATCAGAGGGTGGTTCAACCAGAAAGGATTAGGAATGAAAGGTTTGATAGGCCAGGCTATCACGTCGGGATAAGGCATACGGAGATCATCAGCTTATGGCGGGAAGGATGGATGAGCTTACGGATGGGATGGATGGGGAAATGAAAGCTTTCGACGGCTGGTGAGGCTGGGTGATCGAAGTAATGAGCGGCCATCCATTTAAAGGCCACACCAACCCATGTCAAGGGCTAAAGTTCACCCTATAATGACTGCTTCATATTCTGCAACATTGTTGGTACAAGGATAGTCCAATTTCAAAGCATGTGGGATAACATCTTGTTCTCCCCGGCCTACTAGAATTAGAAGGATGAGAGGGTGCCTACAACCTCCCTTGCTCTTCCGAGCAAGCTCGGGAACCCCCTTTCCATCAGCCATGTACTCAGTACTCAGTAGCAGGACCATGGCCCAAACGAAAGTCAAAAGACCTCTAGCTCATAGTTCGATTGGACATGTAGGTTATATTCGTACTGGTTTCTCATGTGGAACCATAGAAGGAATTCAATCACTACTAATTGGTATCTTTATTTATGCATCAATGACAAAAGATTGATTACAGCATTCCTTTCTATTGCGCCTAAAATCTCTATTTCTGCAAATATGTCACGTGTTTCTATTTATGGTTCCTATGGAGCTACATTGCAACAAATCTTCTTTTTCTGCAGCATTGCTTCTATGATCTTAGGAGCAGCAAGCTACCAGATCCTATCAGCGAGAACTAGGCATCAGCTTGGTTAGTAGAGCCCACCCATTCTGTCTCACCCACCTGCTGGCCCGTTCTAAAGAATTCATGGGCCGGCAAGCCAGGCGGACGAGGACCGTTGAAGCAGCAAGCAGCCAAAAAACAATAGCACACTAGCCCATTTTACTAATAGGCTTTTCAGCCAGCAAGCAACAGCCGTTGCGCGCGTTGGCGCTCATATGTTTTGAAGCTTCGGGATAATCAACCCTTTCATTAAGGGCTGGCTGCTCTAAATCGATAGGTAACGGGAGAGGAAGGCGAAAGCAGCTAGGAAGGCAAGGAAGAAGGAAGGTCGGACTAAATTTGAGTCGGTCAGGCAAGGCAGGGTGTTCTCCTTTCCTAACTTGTTTACTTTTTAACATGTATTCAATAGTGTATCGGACCATTCTTTGATAAGAATGTTGTTTGTCAGCTTGACCTACTTAGAGTCAAGCAAATAGGTCCTAATTGAACATAGACAAAGCATGATTTGGTGGATTAGGGGCCATTGAATACAACAAAAAGAAGATGAAAACATGGAAAAAGAAAAGTGATGGTCTATCACTTCTTTGATGTTTCCACAATGGTCCGTTCCACTTCAATTCATCAAATCCTACTCAAATCTTTTGTTTTGATCCTCAAAATAGGCCTGCATCAAGTAAAATACTTACTACTAAGCTTCCTTGATGCTTGAGGGCCACATAAATGCTCCTCAAGAAGAGCCACTCTGATTTTGATTGCAAATATCTCTCCAGAACTTGCATTGCCAATCTGCTCAAGGGTAGAGAACAATACTATAATCTTCCCATGGTCATAGATCACCCATCAACTCCAACATGTCCAGGATTCCTCGTAGAGTTCCTGTCAGTGTTTAACTTCCACACCCGAAAAGGAAGTGAAGCCAAGAGACCCATCTTTTGGGGCTTGATAAACCACCCAGAATAACTTCAGTCCAGGATCAATGAAAGTCAAAACTGTTCATCCTTTTGAATTCTCTACATTCTAGATGACGAAGGGAAACTAGCTAGAAGAAACATAATATGTTGTGCATGATAGCTACTGATAGCTAAGACCTAGAATGGTAGTAAAAAATTCTGCTTGTCCTTTCCTTCCTGACACCTAGCACAAATGCAAGTGGAAACAGCCCTCATAGAAGTCTCCCCCAGAATTGAAAGGGCCGCCCAAACATCCTAGCATGAGATCCACTAAAAAAGAGGGTAACCCAGGATACATTGAAAAGATAGAAAAAGAAATCCCAAATCTCCCTAGCCATGTCACAATCCAGAAACTGGTGATACATAGATTCAATGTCTTTCCATCACATAAAGCACATATAAGGAAGGGAATAATTCCTTCATTACACGTAATCCAACGCAAGAATCTCATTTGGTAAGCTATCCAACAAAAGCTAGAACTCTCCAGGAGATTTGAAAGGGCCGCCCAAACATCCTAGAATGAAATCCACTAAAAATGAGGGTAACCCAGGATACATCGAAAAGATGGAAAAAGAAATCCCAAATCTCCCTAGCCATCTCACAATCCAGAAACTAGTGATACATTGATTCCACGTCTTTCCATCACATAAAGCACATATTAGGAAGGGAATTTTGCTACACGTAATCCAATGCAAGAATCTCATTTGATAAGCTATCCAACAAAAGCTTCAACAAGAGCACAAGATTCAAAACCTTGAAGCAAGGACTTCTGACACAGATCATAGGATGAAAAGCCTTGCAAAAAGCTTCCATGATGAGGACGTCTGAGCACCATACCAGAGGAGGAAGGCTGAGCCAGTCTCGTTATGGCTAGACCGTCCCGCATCATTCCGCTGAAAGCTTCCCATGAGAAGTGTGAGCTCAAATGGGAATATCCTCCTAGCTTCTACGAAGTTTTGCATCATCTAGCACTTTTGAGCTGGTTTTCCAATGCCTTGTGCTCAAACTCCCTTAAAGTACCTTTTAATACCCCCAACCCAACGCCCATCAATCTCCCAACATTCCAAAACGTATTTGACAAGAATGTTCCTTCCCAAAAGGGATTATAACCTTGACAACCTCGTTGCTGGAATAATATCCCTCACCCAAAGATCCTCTTCTGTTGCCCAAACCCACCACAAATCCAATGTCTCACCCCTTTAGAAAGACTTCGCCCTCCTCACTCATCTCATCCCATAACTCGGCAATGACCTTCTAAATGTACAATTCTCTTCTTCTAACCACACCTCCCAAGAAGAGAGTGCATGTTGTGAATTTTCCTATGTCAGAAATGTCAGAAATCAGATCATCTGGTTAAGGCTGGCTGCCTTCCCCTCCTGCTGATACTTCCAACATAAATTTCGATGGAAGTTAAGTCTCAAAATCCTGGATGGGCAGGTATTGATGCGGTTGTTTGTGACCATATGGGTATGATCATCAATCAAATTCTCTAGCCTTATTGGCTTCCGAGACTACAATTTTGCTGAAGCTGCCAGTCTTTTGCAAACCATCAAGATCGTGATCTTGTTTCAGCTCTTACCTGCAATTGTAGAGGGTGATTCTTGAAGTCTTCCAGGAACAGCCTATGCCAGGTAGCAGATTTAATTGAGGAAGCTCTAGATCTATGTAGAGGAAAGGCTGCTTCTTTTGGTCATGCTCCCCGGGAAGCAAATTATATTGCTGACAAGTTGGCCAAGGAGGGAGTTTCTAGAGCATCTCTGGTTATTGAAAGATAGAAGGCTTGTAGTTTTGGTCCTGTTTTTTTTTCCCCTTGTTTCTTTTCTTTTCATACAGCATGGTGGTGCCTTGTTCTGTTCATTTTACTTTTCTGTTTCTTCTGTTATGCTATTTTTCCCAGTTGTTGGTTGTTTTGCTAGCAACCGTTAGCTAACTTGTTCACTTTTTTGCTGTTTTGGCTTAGTAAATTGCATCTCATCTTTCAAGGAAAAACAAATAAATAAATTTCGCTATACTGTGTGCTTATCTTCCCCAGGGAAACAAATTTAATGTAATCATGACTGCTTAAACTTCTCCTCCGGCTGGAGAATCCAAAACCGCACATGAAGCTTTTATCACTGTTGATCAGCATACTTTTGAAAACAACAGGGCTGACCTCGCTAAATCTATTGTTCTTATTACAAAGGAGGGTGCCTCCATAACGTCCGTCAAAGAATGGATCCTTCACTATTTGGGGGTCAAACTAGGGTTATCCGATTTTAAGCCGCTGGGATTGCACTCGCTTTGGGTGAGAGCTGGTGCGAGACTCCTCCTAGATAAGGTGTCGGATGATTTCATCTTGCCTTCTTCAAGTCCAGTGGCAAAAATTATGCAATGGGAAGAATTCTCCATCTTTGGCAAAGAAAATATTTGGGTTCTCATTTGGGATGTTCCCCTGGAATGTTGGTTCGACGACTTCTTAATTGCGGCCGCTTCTTCCCTAGGGTTCCTTCTGGAACTGGACCCCAAAACGAAAATGGGTATCGAACTAGGGGTCATCAGGGCCAGGATCAGGAGGAAGAAAGGATCTCCCCTTCCATCTGCGGTAAAGGTTAAGGTAGATAATCGTATTATCTCCCTCCCAGTTCAACTGGAAGTTCCGGGTACTCCTCAGTGTCGGTGGGGAGATAAATGGAGCATGAGATATAAGGCAAATTCGACTGCTCTGACAGCATCGCGAGAAGATGATGGCGGTCTCTCTTCTATCCATCGCGGACTACCGCAAGAAAGCGAGGAGGGTAATTATGAACCAGGCCATCAACGTCCTCTCATCAACTGTCTAACGGGGACGCGTGGCTCTCCTCCTACAGCTTTAGCTTATCCGGTGTCAGAAGAAAACCCTCTCCGAGCTGCTACGAAGACACGTGGCACACTAGTTGTTCATTTAGCGCCCCCGGCGTCAGACGATCATTTCCACCAAGCAGCCACGGTTAAGAGATTTTCGGAGAGCTCACCACGTGGCTCACCCTCTGCTCCCAAATCTTGTACAAAGGGATTTTCTCCGCTTCGGTCGCCTCCGGAAACGCCACATACCCACTCTTCGATCTCTCTGTCTAATGACGGTGGCGTGCCCCTAAAGACACCGCGCGTTTCAGCGGTCTCTCCTGATGCTCCCACGATGGTTGTACACGTGTCTGATAGTCCTCCAGATATTAGGCCTGCTCAGTGCCTTCTCTTCGGGTCCTCGGATTCGGGTCCGGGTTTGAACCGCTGCTCTTGTTCGCTCGATGGCTGGGGCCCTATTAAATTTATCGACTCAGTCCCCAATATTCCTCCTCTCCTGTCGGGTCCTCCCGTCCGTGTTATCCCTCCTCACACATGGGGCGATGACTCATCAGAGGGGACTGACTCCCAAAGCTTGTTGTCGGAAACTCTTCCTTCCAGCCCTGCATCCCCATCGGAACTCCCTGCCCGGGATTCTGACTGGACCGATTTGGGTCCTATCGCCCTGTTCCAAGAGAATGTCTCCAGTGAAGTTCTCGAAGCAAAACCTTTGCAGGTGTGTCCAAATCGTCCACCGCAGCAGCAGGAAAACAGCAATGCCCCCATGATCTCTTATCCTAGTCCTCATCCAGACCATCAGAAGGAACGAAAGACTAGAGACGACATATTCCAAGAGATCCAAAATAAGAAATGGATCCGCGATGCGGTAGGGCATGTTGGAAGATCCCTTGGCCTCTCTTTTGGCAACAGACCAAAAGATTACATCAGTTTCTTCCAGTTTATTGAAAATCGCGGGAGGCCTCTTCCTCCGTCCAAAACGTCTCCTTCTCCATCTTTGAGGTCCTCTAACAGAGAATTACTCCGTCTCCAGCAGAGCTCCAACAACGCCACTCCCTTGCTGGGTCGGCGTGGTCGCAAGGAAATCCAGGGTAGCAGAGTCTCCCGATGAACATAAAATCTTGGAACATTCGGGGCTTGGGTTCCAAGCAAAAAAGGGGGCTAATTAGGGACTCTATTAGTCGCAAGAATCCTGAGATTGTCTGTCTCCAAGAAACCAAAGTTCCTCTCTTCTCCGAAAAGTTGATGCGGTCGATTTGGAAGGTGAATGACGTCCACCGTGTCACTCTGGACGCAGTGGGATCATCGGGGGGAATTCTAGTCGCCTGGAAATCTTCGAAATGGTCTCTGATCTCCTCTTTGATCGGGAATTTCTCTGTTTCCATTATGCTTCAAGATAAGTCTTCTAATTTCTCCTGTTCTATTATTTCAGTTTATGGTCCTAACGATGACTCTCTCAGGTCTTCCTTTTGGGAAGAGCTGACCTTGGCTAGACAGTCTTTTCCAGGTCCTTGTTGTATCGTCGGTGACTTCAATGTCATTTGGTTTCCGGAGGAACATTCTCGACGTAGGAACACCTCTTCTGCTATGCTAAGCTTTTCCGACTGGATCCAAGCTTAGGAGCTTATTGATCTTCCCATGTCAGGCGCTATGTTCACCTGGTCCAACTGTCGCGGTTCTCCGATTCAATCTAGACTGGACAGGTTTCTTCTCTCCACCGAATGGTTGGAGGCTTTCCCCGCGGTTCACCAACTGGCTCTCCCAAGGACAACTTCGGACCACTGTCCGATCTTGTTGTCGATGGAGGAAGTTAACTGAGGCCCGATCCCATTTAAATTTAATCCTGCTTAGCTTAAAGTTGAAGGTTTCCAAGAAAAAGTGGTGGCATGGTGGAGCTCGTTCCAGGTAGCTGGTTATGCTGGTTACAGATTGACTAGTAAGCTCAAGTTACTTAAGGAAAAAATCAGGGATTGGAAGGAACAAGAATTTTTTTAAAAAAAAGGAGAAGGAAACTGAGTCTCTAATGATTGAACTTCAACGGATTGACGCGGTAGTGGATGTTGATGTCATCCCTACTGAAATTTTGTATAGGCGGATTCAAATCATCCAATCCTTGTCTTCCCACGCACTGGAAGACGAAATTAATTGGAAGACTAAATCCAGGGTGAAGTGGCAGAAAGAAGATGATCGAAATACTAAATTTTTTCACAACATCGCCAATATCAGAGCTCGTGGAAAAGCCATCCGGAGCATTATCGTTGATGGTCGCCAGATCGAAGACAAAAATCTAATTGCGGAGTATGCAATAGAGCATTTTCATTCTCTCCTCACTTCCGAAGGGTGGTCCCGTCCGAGGCTGGATGCCATTGCTTTCTCCGTTATCCAACGGCCTGAATCGGACTTTCTTGAAATCCCCTTCTCAGTGGAAGAAGCTAAAGCTGCGAATTTCAATTTGTCGGGGGACAAATCCCCGGGTCCTGACGGATTCACGATGTACTTCTTTCAGGCCTTCTGGGATATGATCCATGATGATATTATGGAATTTCTCCGCAAATTTCACGAGAGGGGGAAACTCTCAAAAAGTTTAGGAGCTTCATTCATCTCTTTGATCCCCAAAGTTTCAGGTGCCTCTTCGTTTTCATATTTCAGACCGATAAGCCTTATCGGAGGCCCCTATAAAATCCTTGCTAGAATTCTCTCTTCCAGGCTCGCTACAGTCATAGGAACTCTCATTTCTAAACATCAGAATGCGTTTATTAAAGGGAGACAGATTATTGATGGAGCACTTATTGCTAACGAGTGTCTGCATACAGCTCACAAAGCAGGAAGGAAGGTAATTTTTTATGAACTTGATATCGAAAAAGCGTATAACCATGTCGACTGGGACTTTCTTGACTACATCATGCTTCGCATGGGCTTTGGGGACAAATGGCGAAGATGGATCAGGGCGTGTGTGGAGTCTACGCATTATTCTATCCTGCTCAATGGCTCCCCTAAAGGTTTCTTCCCAGTTTCGAGAGGATTACGACAAGGTGATCCTCTATCCCCCCTTTTGTTTATTCTCATCGGAGAGGCTCTATCTCAAATGATATCCAGAGGTCAGAGCGCTGGTTTGTTCCGTGGTATTTCCCTCTCAGATGATGCTCCTTGTCTCTCCCACATTTAGTTTGCTGACGATACCCTGATTATGATTGAGGCAGATGAGGATTCGGTTAACAATCTTCACACGACTCTAAGATGCTTTGAGGCGGTTTCCGGTCTAAAAATCAATATGGCCAAGTCTAAACTTTACGGGATCCACCTATCGGATCAGGAGTTGCAAGTTCTCACTAATATATTGGGTTGTTCTCCAGCTTCCTTCCCTACGACTTTTGTTGGTCTCCCTCTCTCCATGGGCGCCCCTCCAATTTCGATGTGGGATCAAATTTTCGCCAAAATTCAAAAAAAAACTTGCTACTTGGCAATGCCGTTATTTATCGATGGGCGGTAGAATCATCCTTATCAAAGCAGCGCTGTCCAACCTTCCCCTCTACTATATGTCTCTTTACAGATGTCCGACTTCAGTCTTGAATCGTATAGATGCGCTTAAAAAGGATTTTCTTTGGAACGGTAAAGATAATCACGACAAGTTTCATTTATTGGACTGGAAGGTTGTGTGCATGCATGTCAGGAATGGGGGAGCTAACATTAAAAACCTCAGGCTTATGAACAAGGCTCTGTTGGGTAAATGGATTTGGCGCCTGGGAATGGAATCCGAAGCTTTGTGGAACACTGTCATAAAAAGGAAATATGGTACGTCTGCTGGTGGATGGTGGACTAGCGACACCTCTTCCTATAGGGCCTCTTTCGTTTGGAAAGGCATCCTCCGCCATAAATCAATTGTGCTGTCCAAAATAGGCTTCGTCTTGGGTAATGGAACGAGAATCAGGTTCTGGAAAGATCAATGGATGGGAGAGTCTACCCTCAGCAGTAGATTTCCTGGTATATATTGCATCGCCGTCAACAAACAAAGTATGATTGCCACCAACTTCTCCCAAGTAGGGACCAGTGGAACCTGGGAAATCATATGCTTCTGAAATCTGCATGACAACGAAGTTGAAGAATACGCTCAAATGCTGCATTGCCTTGCTACTGTTTCTCCGGACCCGGCCTCTATTGATGATTTGCGCTGGAACGGTCATAGATCTGGCGCTTTCTCGGTGAAATCTTTATACTCTTTTCTTGCTCAGACTCCTCTTCCCTCTCAACAGACTGTGCCCTTCATTTGGAAATGCGCCGCTCCTCCCTAAGTTTCTCTGTTTTGGCTGGCTTGCTGCTATGAATCATATCCTCACTATAGACAATCTTCGGAAGCGTGGTATGCAGATTATCAATGTCTGCCGCTGCTGTATGCATGACGAGGAGACAGTAGACCATCTGTTGGTCCACTGCCCCTTTACTTCTCTAATTCTGTGGGACTATTGTTCTCGTTTCAATATTGTTGGTTGTGTCCCCAATTCGGCAGCGTCTTTGGTTGCAGCTTGGCAGGGGCCAAAACTTGGTAAAGTGAAAACTAAAATTTGGAGAATGGGGATCATTGCTATTTGGTGGGCGGTTTGGAAGGAGAGGAATGAAAGATGCTTCAACGACTCTCAGGCTTCGGCTAGATCACTTGGATCTTTTGTCAAAAAGTTAATTGTTGAATGGGTGTCTACTGTTTTGTGTCTAAAGGACTATGATCTTTCTTTTCTAGGTTCTTAGTTTGTCTTTTGGCTGCTATCTCAGCAGTCCTCTTTGTAGTCTTCTTTTCTCTTTTTATATATTTCCTCAGTTGCTTTTAAAAAAAAAAAAAAGGATCATAAGACTGAAGCAGTTGGCATTGAGAGACAGGAAAGAAGGCTATCATGCAAAAAACTAAATAAATAAATAAATAATAAAAATCCACAAGGTTTAAGACTTGATTTGCATGTGTAGAAGTCAAACAAGCTCACCGCGAAATATATGACGGAATTTCCACTCGTTGTCATGAAGATCTCTTGCAATCAACTCTTGAGCAGGAGGCTGCTGGGTGAAGTCCTGCAGGAGCAACAAAGGAAAAAACAATGTAAGTTTTCAACTGCCCGGATCAATCACACACATCATATTAGGAGAGCCACATTCAAATAGGATAAGGGGTGGATAATTTACATAAAATTCATTACGAAAAGCAACCTACCAATGGAGGGAAAACTTTTTCAGCTGCCCGGCGAGGAACAGAGAATCCCCCATGAGTGCTGGTGTCACTTGCAGTCAATGTCTTACAGAAGTAATTGGTTGGTTGTTTGCTAGGGTTACCCAACTCAGCAGGGAGGTACGGATCCTTTTGCTCTTGCTATAGAATTAATTGTGTCAAGAAAATAGAAGTAAATAAAATAGAAATTGAATTCCAAGAAATATGAAAACCGGAGAAAATAAATGGTAGTACCAGACTCAATGGTTGCAAGGTCATTTGAGCATACACTTCATCTGTCTCGACATCTGCCTGAATTTATACATGCCATCAATTTCAGAAACCAACTAATAAAATACTAAGGTACTGAGAAAGATACAACAGAAAAACTTACATGCATGGTAACATTGTGAAGCTGACAGATCAATTGAGGAGGTAAGCTCGGGTAATTAGGTATATGGGCATCAACTTCCTTATTGGTTGATGCGGCTACCTGCATCAGCGCATCTAACAAATTTTGATATAGTAATATCATTCGTGAAAATATGAACTGACCAAGAAGCCCATTAACTAATTGATGGTATAAAACCTGTTTGCAAAAGGGAAACAATCACATGCAGCTAGCTGTATGTTTACTTGGCATGCAGTCCCATTTTTCCCAATCATGTCCCACTTGTCTAGGACATCTCTACCATGCAAACGGTAGGCCCCACAAAGAAAATATTTTTGCTTACAAATGAGGCAGATCCAATTATTAGGTGAGCCACAAATGTGATTTGGGTCAGACCATCAATTCTGCATTAAGTTGAACATGTGGTCCACCTGAATCAATTATAGGTCTGAGTTTTATGACATGATTTTCATTGTGGGGCCTACCATTTGCATGGGACTTGTTCCTTACCCAAGTGGCATGTTGGCAGGAAAAATGTCGCTGCATGGAAATTTAGCATATGGTTGTCTATCAGTCTTTAGTCCTCCTTTTATAAAAGGCAAGGCCAATGCATGTCCCTATTTCAGAGTGGATCATCCCTATGAGGCGGTTTGCTCGAATCGTCGTAGCATTACTCTGTCCAATAAGCCAGGCCATGAAGCTCTTCTCCTCTATCCGACAAATTGAATCTTGTATTTTTACTTGGAGACCTCTCCATCCTAATTTCAAGGGGATGTAAACCAAATGGCTGTATCCACACTTCAGAGGGTGTGACAAGAGGGTGAATTGTGACTGCCCATTCAGTGGCTAGGTAATTATTTTGGCCCTTTCTTTTATAAAGTTTCTGTCACTACTAACGAAAAGAAGAAGAATACTGCTTGCCTAACAGCTAGCATACTTATTTGTCAAGATGAGTAAATGTTAATACATGGAAGACGGCTGGAGATTATTTTACTGTCTGCTGCTGTTCATACACAGTAACTTTACAAAATGGGCTTAGACTGACCTGCTCACTATGACCTTGTGGGAAGTAAACAACTCGGCTTCCAACAGCAGGCAAAGACACAAGAGGGCCAGCACATGCATGCCAAAGCTCAGAATTCAGACATCGTTTTTCTCCTGCAAAATTCAAAAGCATAAGCCATGAGGTATGTATGAAGAAGTTGAGCACAGATCAACATATGATAAATGATTACTAGCATAGAAAATCAACACATTGTGGCCAACTACAGTACAATACGGATGTACCTTATTTTTTTCTCTTTTTTTTTTTAATTTTCTTTTGAAAGAGAACAAGAATTCATTAAGGGAAAAGGCAATGAGATGGTGCCAGAAATAGCCCAAGCAGAAACAAAATACAAAAAAAAAAAAAAAAAAAAAAAAAAAAAAAAAAAAAAAGACAAATCACAACTTTTCAAAACATCCCATGCCCACATCGCACTCAATGGCAAGAAGAATTGTTATACTCGCAACCCATTCAACCCACTTACTTTCGTTATGGGAAACATCTTCTACAAGCAGATCTCCAATATTGAAAGGCATGGACCAAGCTAGGTTCAATCTTCTAAAAATAGCAGCCCATTCTCAGCTTGTGAAAGGACAATTGATGAAAAAATGGTCCACCAATTCGGTGTTAGACATGCATCTAAGGCAAATATTGGAGATAACCATATTTTTTTTACAACACAAGGTGTCCCCGCCCCATTTTTTAGGCGAGACTATTCCCTCTGGATGCACTCAACCACGTGCATCGGATAATGCTGGGGAGGGGAGTCGAACCCACGCCTATAGGGAGCAAACCCATGGTGTTGACTGCTCACCCAAACCTCATTTGGTCGCTTTTGGAGATTATCAATCATCAAGAGACTCAAGACCCCTTTTCTACCCACAAACCATCCAAAAGCCCCTATTTCGGAGGAGCACCACCATAATGCAATACATAACCTGTCTGTCTACCCAGGTTTTGCCTATTCTTTTAAAGCATAGAATAGAAAGATCGAACCAAGAAGTGACCTGACTTTTGCTTTGCCCACACAAATCCATCACTACCATCCTCTGCTGGGCAACAAAGCTTCAAGCAATCCAAAAGAGAGAAACTCATCTACATCATCGTCTCAAAGATAACGGCAACAAGGTGGAGCCCACACAATAGACTCGCCCCGCAAAAAGAATACCATTTATCAACCATGGTGCTATGGTCCAAAGCAATGCGATCTATCTTCGGAAATCTAGTAAGAAACAGAGAATCACCCCTCCACGCATTGTCCTAAAAACAAACCCTCCCCATTCCCCAAGAGAAGAACATGTCTTCCTTGAACATAGATCTGCTACATATCCCTTTCCACACCACCGAGGCTTTATAGAGAGGAGAACCCCTTGTTCACCATCCCCCCATCCACAAAGATTTAGATCAACTTTCAAAAGGCAACATGCTCGCAAAGCACTATCTAGAAAAAGTTGCATTTGTGCCCCCATGGATTTCAGTAGCGCTCTTGGTGTGACTTGCCTAGGGACTAAAACCCATACAATTTACCCCAACCTGGCCCAACTCAATCTAATGCGTCCTATACCAGTGTGGTGACTCATTTCATTTTGGACCAAAACTAATACGTCACTGAATCGTATTGGATGATATTTCAGACCATGTGTGCTCCCAAATAGACACAAATTGGTATAACCTAAATGCACATACAATTACAAAGACCACAAGTACCAAACAAGCCCCCCCAAAGCCTTGAGGAGCCAACAAGTCAAAACAAACATGAGTAACCTCTCACTCCTCGACAAACGGCCACCTCAGTGCAACCCATGAGCTGACAGGGACAACTGGAAGGCCTATTACAAAGAGATTTATTTTTTATTTTATTTTTTTAAGGGACCCTGAACACATAGTCCCATATAAATGATGAGGTGCCACCCTCCATCACCCCTTACAAATCACATAATAACTCCCCTTACGACAACACGAAATTCCAGAAGAACCATGGCCCAATTGAGAATCAACAAAGAAATTCTGTTTTTCATGACTTCAGCAGACGGAATCTTGTTGTCAAAAATTCTGCCATTTCCTCCCTCCCACACCCCCATAGAATTGCCTGCTGCATATTTATCTCTAAGAATTGAGTGGGAGGTTGTGGCTATTCCAAACATTGACTACATAGACATAGGAAAGAACTCAAGGTGACACTAACAAGCCTAAAACCCCAAAATCAGAAAAAAGGAGCCCAAAACACTGCAATGAACATTCTCAATCCAATCCACAACAATGTGTCATAGATTTCATTTAAATCTAATACTACAGAACTAACACGCCAAAACCACATGAACATTCAAAAGGAGGGAAAAAAACAAGAGAAGAAACCTTGAAAATGGTAATCTTACCTTCCTGCGGCTGATGACTGAAACCAGACGAAGAAAGCCTCATCTGTACAGACTCCACAAGAACCTTTGCACAAAGGCACAAAATTGAGCAAAACAAGAATCCTAATCCGAGTATATTATCCTCGGATAACAACAGAAAACTTCAAGAGAAACTGAAGCCGCATACGAAAGCCAACCGTCTCTTTCACCTTTTCCTCCAAAAAAAACAAAGACTATAGCCCTACAGCCAACTCAATCTAAATCTCGAGAAAGCTGTTTCCCCACCAAATGCTTTCCACGCCCTTTTACCAATGAAGCACCACTAAAAACAGAAACCCACCCCAAATACTGTCATCCGAAACCCGTTCCACTACAAGAAATGCTCCTTTTCAGCTTCATCAAGTCCAGATCTTTACCACCCCCAACCCTATAATCCCAAACTTCGGAATCATCAATCCACGACTTCCAGATCAAAAACATCACATTTCATATCGAATCTGGAGAAAGAGCACTGGAAACCCTAGATCTTCAACTTCCACAGCACCTCTGCTTTCAAAACCTCAAATCGCCACACGAAAAAGCGCAAATCGGAAGCAGATCTCTTCCGTTCAAAATCTCAGCTTTGAAGACCGAAAGAAAAACTCTAAAACCTCGATCAACAGCTTCTCGAACCAATCTTCCACTGAAAAAACAGCAAAGATCGCTCCACAGCTGAAATTTTCTGCCTCAGAGCATAAAGAAGCTCCAGATCCTTTCCTACAGCTTACAACGCCAATCGCCGACCTAGAAACCCGCGTATTTTAGCAGAAACCGGCGCATCTGAGCAGGCCCTGGTGGAAAAAAGAAGAAGAAAAACCCTACGTACGTCGGATCTGAGCGAGGTTCCTGTCACAGAATCGAGCGTGTGTGAGATACGAGCTCAGGTTTCAGATGAAGCCTTGTGGAGATTTAGATAGCGGTTGATGAGCACGTTTTGGAAGATCAACGGCTGTGATTTTCGCGAGAGAGAAAGAGAGAGAGCGCGGGGATAGAGATGCAGCTGGATAGCGTCTTCTGCTTTTCTGCTTCTCTTTTTTTCCACTGTATTTATATTTTTCTCTCTTACTAGGCAGTCAATCAGTGCAACCGCCACTGTTTTCTTTTTCCTTTTTTTTCAGATGGATAGAGGACTGGAATCCTTGCGATTCAGTCGGGTCGGGACCTGACCGAGTTAGATCAGATCGTAACCGTAGGGCCTACCTTGATCTATGCGTTGTATATCCACGCCGTCCATCCGTTCTTCTAGCTCATTTTAGGTCTTGAGTCCAAGACTGAAGCAGATCCAGATCTCAAGTCGACTGCACCACAGGAAACAATTGTGATTGATCGCCTACCATTAAAAACTTTCTAAGGCCTACCATAATGTTTATTTTCAATCCAACCCGTTGATAAGCCCAAACAGACCTAGATGAAGGGACTATATAAATATCATCTTGATCCAAAAGTTTTATGGCCCACGTGAAGTTTTTAATGGACGATTGCCATTATTTACTGTGGCGTGGTCCACCGGAGATTTTTATCTGCTTCAGTTTTGAGCTGACATCCTTAAAATAGAATGGATTGACCGTGTGGATATACAACACATGCACCAAGGTGGACCCAAGGTCCGACCAAATCCGTGCCTACCTAAAACACAGCTTGTAGCTTGTGGGGTCCACCACTAGGGGGGCCACCACTAAGTTCTACCCTCTGTTAGAACGTGAATTGCATGGAAACCTGGCACTACGGATGCCCTTGTTGAAGCCCGCTCCACCAGGTTCTACCATATATTAGGAAGTGAATTGCGTGGTGACCTACCACGGTGGTTTTAAAGGCCAGGTAACACTTTCAGAGATGATCCGGTGGAACCTAATAACAACTTAGAGAGGGTTTGGGGTGCGAGGTGAACACAACAACACTAAGTAGATGTAGCTACGCAGTAGAAAGACTATATGGGGCCCACTATAGTGTATGTGTTTTATTTGCACCATCTATCTATTATTACAACTCTTTTCTTTTTTTTTTTTTACACATGCACACACACCCCCACACACTCACGCCACACACACACACACCGTAGGTACTTGAACCCTTGACCCAGTGTTGAAACTCCAGGGAGTCTACCACCCGGGTAAGAGTAAGGACCCACCATCTATCTATTATTACAGCTCATTTGTGAGGATGAAGCTAAAAATTAAAGCATATCAAAAGTTTAAGTGGACCACACCAAAAGCAACAGTGAGGATAATAACATCCACATCTTAGGCCTTGTCATTAGAGGTGGGCATCGAGTCGAGTCGGATCGAGGTGGGCTCAATGCGGTGTTGTGAAAACCTGACCCAAACTCGATACGACTCGGGACTAAGTCCAGCGGGCCTGACTCGATCCAAACCGGATCTTGGCTGGGCTGATCTGAACCGAGTCCCACACGGTCAGAGATACCGAGTCGGATCGAACTGGCTATGGTTCGAATCAGGTCACGAAATGTTGACGTGATGTACTGTTTGTAAGTATATGTTGTAGATCTAGCACCCTGTATTGTCAAATTTTATAGTGTCAAACCACTTTGGAGTGATTGACTTGTTTTGATAGATGGAAAGTTCACCTTCATTCGAAGATGCATTTCAAGTCATTTACATCAACATCAAGAGCTATGACAACTTCAAGTCAGCGTGCTTGTTTAACTAATAGAACAAGATCAAGTTCACCTAGTACAAGTATGACTTCAAGTTTAAATGCCTAAGTACATCTCAAGCTCAAGCTCAAGTTCAAGTATATCTCAAGCTCAAGCTTAAGTTCAAGTTCAAGCTCAAGCTCAAGCTCAAGCTCAAGTTCAAGTTCAAGCTCAAGCTCAAGCTCAAGCTCAAGTTCAAGTACACTAGCTCAAGCTTAAGTTTCAAGACACAACTTCAAGATACAAGTTCAAGTATACGAGGTCAAGCTTCATGTACTTCAAAGTAAACCATCTACTGAAGCGACCGATGTTATAAGTTCAATACTCACATTTAAGGTATACATAACCCTAGAAAGACCTTAGGTTTAGATCATTAATGTTGCATATTTAATTTGGGTCATAGTACTTATTTTAGGTTTTGCTTCGACTAGTCTTAGTCATTGTTTGAGTAGTCCTGGCACTGGCTCGACCAGTCCAGAGTTTTTCTCGACCAATTCAGGATTTTACTCAAAAATTCGAATAAGTTTATTAGGTCTATGAGCAGTCGAGTACCCTGCTCGACCGGTCGTGGAGTCTGGCTTGACTTGAACTCCAGCAATGCAATTTTGACCATCTCGACTAGTCGAGCTGGCCACTTGACCACTCGAGGGTCTGTTTTATCCAATCGCGCAAGAAAATTTGAAAATTGGTTTTGTCAGGACCAGTCGAGCCAAACCTTACACCAGTCAAGGGAACTGAATTGCAGCATATAAATAAAGGACATTTCTCAGATTTTTTTCATCAATTCCAAGCCAATTCAAGCCACCACTCTGAGAGATTAGTCTCCACTATTGTGAAGCTATTGTAAGGTATTTAAAATTATTTTATATAGCTTTTTGGTTTCTTAATTTCTTGATTTCTTGTTATTCCATTCTACTTTATATAAATGGAATTTTTGTTTTAACCCTTTTTGAGATCCAAGAAATTGAATCCAAGTAGCCAAAGGTTGGATTTAATTTAAAATACATCTAGACCTAGAACCCCTTCATTTATGAGATTGAATATTGAACATCTTCATCTATAAAGAAGTAGTTCTATCGGCTACATCGAAGAACATTCTTCAAATAAGTATTGTTTTCAGTTTTCTGTATTTAGTTTGAGATATTCAGCCAGAAAAATCTCCATTTGTGGTTTTTGACTGAGATCAGCCAGGAAAATCTGAGCACGGAGTTTTTTATTGTGTAAGCCCAATTGAAAAATACAGTTGTAAAGGCTTTAAGGTGAACCTTGGAAAACCTTCTTTCTTAGTGAAAGACAATAACACGTGGGTTGTGGATATTGAGAGTGGAGTAGGTGTGGTTGTTTGTGAACAGTTGGTGTACACACTGAACCACTATAATTCTTGGTGTTGTGGTGGATGTTGTATCTAATTTATGTGTGTGAATGCTTGTACTTATTTTATGCATTTGTGGTGAATGTTGTAATAGCCAGATTTATTTCTTTTGCCTCTGTATCGGTTTGAGTTTTTGATACTTACCGAAGTTCTAGAAATCAGGTTGTCCTACCATAAACCTTGGTTTTTGGTGTAAGGTTGTCCTTAGAACAATGTTTGTGTCAACTTCTCAAGACTTATGTATTTGAGGTTGCTATTACTTTCTGCTATTTGAGTTTATTTTTCACATTTTATTTTTATTTGGCATAGTCATATTCACTCCCCCCCCCTCTCTCTCTCTCTCTCTCTCTCTCTCTCTATAGGACTTAGAGCTCGCCCTTTTCAAGTGGTATCATATCCTAATAGCTCATTCTATTGAATTTATTTCCTGAGCTAAGCGATCTCGAGCTCTTAATATGTCAAATTTTGATAGCCTTTCTATCACTAGGCCACCACCATTTAATGGCTCCAATTATGCTTATTGGAAAGCCAGGATGAGGATCTTTTTGAGGTTCATTGATGAAAGCGTGTGACAAGCCACGGTGACTAGATGGAACCCACCTACGTCTGAAGTTCTAAGCACTGATGAAACTAAGTCCCTTAAAGAAACACCGTATTATATGTAGACTACTCTTCAGAAAAATGAGAGCAGTATGAATGTCGAAGCTTTAAATGTAATCACTTGTGCACTATCACTAGATGAGTTCAAAAGAATTATATCTTGTGATACTGCAAAACAAAACTGGGATATCCTATAAATGACACACGAGAGTACGACCATTGTTAAAAAGTCAAAAATGAAGATCCTCACCCTAAAAATTAGAAATCACTAAAAGACAGTCAGTGCTTTAACTGCCATGAATATGGGCATCTGGCAAATTAGTGTCCAAAAAGGGACAAACCAAAGAGAAAAGACATGTTGGTCACATGGGATGAATCATTCTACTCTGAAGCCTCTTCTAAGTCGGATGATTCAGAACCCGAATTTACAAGTGAAGTCAAGGCCTTAAAACTCTAACCAGAGTTACTTCCACAGATAGTTGTGATACATCTAAATATAAAAATCTGAGGGGTGACCCTGAAAACGAAGATGATCTTCAGAATGCCTACAATGCCCTATACAGGGAGAGTTGTAAGATTGTTGTCAAGCTTAAACTTCAAAAAGAAAAATTCCTAAAATTAAAAGAGGATTTTGAAAACATATATTTAAAAAAGTCGCATATTTCTGATTATTTTGAAAAAGCTAAATGTGACTTGAATTTCAAAACATCTAAACTTGAAAAACTAAGATCAGAAAATGAGAAACTAAAACTTAAAGTTTCTTCCCTCTTGAGTTCAAAGGATACTTAGAGGTATGCCCAGGGAGACCCTAAACTTGAAAAGTTACTAACTGCATCAAGAAAATGTGGAGATATATTAGGTCTAGGTTATGATAAAAACATGCCTCTAAAAAATAAGAATATAACTCCAAAGTTTGTTAAAGGAGAGTCCTCCAACTCAAAGGGGAAAGGCTTGAATCAAAACAGCTTTAAAAATCATAAAACTTTTAAGCTCTTAAAGTTAATGCCAACCATACCAGCCTTAGAAATCAAAATTATAACCTGTTAGCTGAGAAGATTGTGGACTTACTCAAGGAGCTTCTGAAATCTAACTCGAATGTGAGAGTTAATAATAATTATAAGCGAATGAAAACCAAGATACTTCAAAACCCAAAAATGATAATGAAATATGTCCCTAAGGTTACATGTCTGGTGGCTCACACCGCCTTCAAGGCTTCGAGTCAATCAAAGTGGTACCTAGACAGTGGTTGCTCTAGACACATGACAGGTGACAAATATTTATTCACCAACTTCAAAGAAATGACTGACGGTTCAGTCACATTTGGTGACGGAAGCAACTGCAAAATAATTGGCTAAGGTACGATTCAACTTTTCAATCTTCCTCCTTTTGAAAATGTTTTATTTGTAGAAGGTCTTAAGCACAATCTTTTGAGTATTTCTCAAATCTACGATAATAAGTATAGTGTTAAATTCACTAATCAAAGATGCGAGATCTTAAACGAGAAAGGTTGTGTGATATTGAATGGTTGAAGAACATCTGAGACTTGCTATATTGTAAGTAATTCTAGCTCGTCTAAATTATCTTGTTACATGGTCCAAACTAATGAGACCGAGTTATGGCACAAATGCCTTGGACATGTAAACTACCGAAATTTATATAGACTAAGAAAGGCCGATCTAATAAGAGGTCTACCCAAATTGAAGAAAATGGATAAAAATTGTGGTGAATGTCAAATCGGAAAACAAACAAGAAGAAGTCACAAGAAAGTGAACTCCTTTGCCACATCTAAACCCCTTGAACTCCTCCACATAGATCTTGTAGGACCAACCAGAACGGAGAGTCGAGGTGGAAAGAAATACTTTCTGGTAATTATGGATGATTTTAGCAGATTTACATGGGTAGCATTCATGAGAGAAAAGTCTGAAACTCTCGATGAAGTGAAAAGGATACTTAAACGTATCCAAATTGAAAAAGAAACGAATATTTCTAAGATCCGAAGTGACTATGGATCGGAATTTGAAAATAGCAATTTTGAGAAGTTCTGTAGCAATCACGGAACATCGCATGAGTTTTCTGTACCTAAGACACCGCAACAAAATGGGGTTGTTGAAAGGAAAAACTGTGTGCTTCAAGAAATGGTTAATGATATGTTGAATACCATGAAGTTACCTTAAATTCTATGAGCTGAAGCAGTTAACACCGCATGCTATATAATAAACCGAGTTTATATCAGAAAATCAAAAGATAAAACAACTTATGAACTGTGGTTTAATAAGAAGCCCACAGTCAAATACTTTCAAGTTTTTGGAAATAAGCGTTATATTTTACGTGACCGCGAAAATTTAGGGAAGTTCGACACTAAAAGTGACAAAGGGATCTTCCTAGGGTATGCTCTAAATAGTCAAGCGTATCGAGTTCTCAACAAGAGAACCGGTGTCATTCAGGAGTTTATAAATGTGGTTATTGATGATCATCTGAATACACCAACTACTAGTTCAAAAGATGATGAAGTCAATATAATAGAAAAACCTGACTCCTCATCTAGTTAAATCAACACTGAACTTCGATCGCTTAAAAGATCCTTGATCAAATTTTAGGTAATAAGTGTGCATAAGAAAACAATTAGAAAACATATATGATTATGTGTGTTTTACTTCCTAAATTGAGTCAGCTAATGTAAAAGAGGCACTCACTGATGAAAACTGGATAGTAGCCATGTAAGATGAACTGAATCAATTCATTCAGAATGATGTATGGTATTTGGTTCCAAGACCATCTGATAAATATATCATTAGAACCAAGTGGATCTTTAAAAATAAATCTGATGAATTAGAGAATATAATAAGAAACAAGGGAAGACTGCTTATACAAGGGTACACTCAGATAGAATGAGTTGATTATGATGAAACTTTTGCCCTAGTAGCTCGTCTTCAATCCATCAGATTATTCATATCTATTGCATGTTTCAAAAAGTTTAAAATTTATCAAATGGATATCAAGAGTGCTTTCTTGAATGGTGATTTACATGAAGAGGTTTATGTTGAACAACCTAAGGGTTTTGAAGACCCTAAACACTTTGATCATGTGTATCACCTGAAAAAGGCACTCTATGGTTTAAAACAAGCTCCCAGGTCATAGTATGAGAAACTGACTAAGTTTTTACTAAGTCATGACTTCGCTATGGGGAGTGTTGATAAAACTCTGTTTGTTAAGAAAAATAATGAACACATACTTATAGTACAGATATATGTTGATGATATTATCTATGACTCTACATGTTCCAACCTGTCTACTGAGTTTACAGAGTTGATGAAATCTAAGTTAGAAATGAGCATGGTGGGAGAACTAAATTACTTCCTAGGTCTACAAATGAAACAACTTAAAGATGATATTTTCATTTATCAAACCAAGTATGCCCTAAACTTGGTCAAGAAGTTTAGATTTGAGAGTGGTAAAAACTTTTGATACTCCTATGAGTACAACTCTTAAACTTTCTAAAGATGCGACAGGTAAGTGTGTAGATCCTTGATTGTATCACAGTATGATTGGTAGTTTGTTGTATTTAACTACGAATCGACCTGATATAGCATTCAGCGTAGGTATCTTTGCTAGATATCAATCAGATCCTAAAGAATTTCACCTGATTGTTATCAAGAGAATTATTAGATATATCACAAGTTCGATTAATTTAAGCCTATGGTATCCTCATGATACTACTGTTCAATTAGTTGGTTACTCGGATGCTGACAGGGCTGGGAATATAGATGATAGAAAATCCACTAGCGGTGGTTGCTTTTATGTTAGGAACTGTTTAGTTTCCTGACATAGCAAGAAATAAAGTTTCATATCTCTATCCACAACTGAGGCTGAATATATTACAGCCGAAAATGCCTATACTCAACTAGTGCGGATGACAAGAATGCTAAATGACTACGGTATTACACAAGATATAATGATTCTATGTTGTGATAACTCTAGTGCAATCAATTTTTCTAAGAATCCCATCCAGCATTCCCGTACCAAACATATTAACATTCGATATCATTATATTCGTGAATTAGTAGAAGAAAAAATTATTTCATTGGATTATGTGCAGACTAAAAATCAACTTGTGGATATATTTACTAAACCACTTGACAGAAATAGGTTTTTTAAATTAAAAATAGATATTGGCATGTGTAATTCTAACTAAGATTATCATGTTTACATGCTTGTATTTTTGTATATTTTTCTGTAATTTATTTTTGAATTAAAATTGATAAAATATGTAATTTTTGTGCTTGCACAACCGGTCGAGCACATACTCGATCAGTCATGGCACGACCAGTCGAGCATGTACTTGACCAGTCGTGGTGCGCGGGCGGAAACTCCTTTTTAGTGGGAAAAAGTTATTTTTCTCCAAATTTCTCATCTTCCTCACTCGTCCCTTCTCTGACCCGTCGAACCCATCTTCAATTTGTGCAAGTAAGTGCTCCATTTTCAATTTCCTTTTGGATTTAGGTTCTTTGAGTCTCAATTTGCTTGAATCTTGCTTTTATTTCATCTTTCCTTGTGGTTTATCGGGTCTTTTTGAGAAAAATTTGTTGGGTTTGAAACCCTTGCTTTCTTTGTTAAATTTTCTTGTTTGATCTTGTTATGTAAGGTCGTTCAAAGAAAACTAGAGCTTCATCTTCTCGGACAACTCATGTTAGGGTGAGAACCCTACGACCTCCTGGTGATGACCTCGAATATGTGAGGGATTTCCGTCAATGTGAGGTCATTGTTGAGCTGCCAGTAAATGCAAACCATCTCACTCAATTTCAGATCATTCATCTCCTTGTTGCTGTAGGATGGGAAAACATTCTGAATTGGGGTGGACCTGCATACCGCTCCACTGCGCAGGCCATGTTCGCTTGTATAAGCGATGTCTCAATTGAGGAATTAACCTTCGCAATCACATTTAGAGAAGGTTTATACAAAGTAGATCAATTCATTATTGCTAACTTACTTGATGTTAATATTAATGACGACGGTATACCTATATCGGTTTTAGCCGAGAAAATAACTGAATCGAAAAAACGGCCTTTGACTCACAAACTATGCAACATGGACTCGGAATGGAATTCTGGGAATGTACTCCGGGCCAACCAAATGTTGCCCAAATACAGAGTGTTGCATTGTATCTTTATTTCCAATGTATATCCTAGATTTGGAAATAAAGTCGAGTTAACATCTTTTATGGTTCATATTCTTCATTCCGTAGTATCTGGTAATCTTATGTGTCTTCCCTCTTTAATTTGTTATATCATCATCCACTTTTGACCTCATTCGGGTCACAGTTATATTCCTTTTGCTTATTTGATGACTACACTTGCTTGCTCCTATTACTCTTCCCCCATTCAACAATTCAAACATTAATAAGATGAATTTGAAGCTTGCTCCTGGTCAAAAGGATGGGGAAGCAGAGGAAGTTGGAGAGGAAGATGTGCTGCCCACTGACACTATGATAAATGACATTTTTTATGAATTAGAAGAAGATGATGTTGAGGCTGAACCTGATTTTCAACCTTCTGACTTTGATGAGTGCTTTCGTGCCCTAGAGCAAAAGGTGGATGGATTGAAAATATCCCAAGATAGTCAAACGAAGTATATGCGTAAGTATTTTAGATGCATCACAAAGGGATTACATCAGATTGATCCATCCATTCCACATCCTTCTTCATCTGGTTCTGATTAGATTTCTTTATGTTTAATGTTGAACTTGTATTAATGCTTAACTCTTACTTGGTGACTATTTTGACCATTTGGACATATATAATTGTGTGATGTTGATACTCTACATTCGTATGTTTTAAACTGCTAACATTCACTCTCTTTCTCATACTCTTTACATATTTTTATAACCACAATCATATCTTTCTATCATTTCTTCTTTTATCATTTTATGACAAAAAGGGGTTGCTTAATTTATGTATGATTTCTGTATGATTGGTGGATGTAGAGAAATGGAAATCATGTAGCATGAATCATGTGGCATGTGGAATTTTTTTTGGATATGTATATGTTAATACAGGTCTCTACAAGTCTCTCTGCTCAACTTGAGGGGGAGTAGATTGAGGGGGAGTTTGTGAATGTTGGATTCATCATGAAGAAGTTTTTGAACTTTGTGAATCTGTGTATTATGAATAGGTTAATCTTTTAAGTTGGTTTTATCACAAAAATTTGACAAAGGGAGAGATTGTAAGTGCTATGTTGTAGATCTAATACCATGTATTGTCAAATTTTGTAGTGTCAAACCACTTTGGAGTGATAGACTTGTTTTGATAGATGGAAAGTTCATGTAAGGCCCACCCCCACAGCACATGATATTGTTCACTTTGCCAAAGCTCACGGCTTTAAAACGTGTCATGTCTGTTAAGGGAGAAACCCAATATATAACCACCATAATTCCAGACAACTCTTCTAATGTGGGATAAGGTTCCTCCTTCAATGTGGGTACAGTAGCTTGCCAACCACTGGTAGCTCACCCAAGCCCTTTAGGCCCCACCTATATCAGCGTTCGCCCACGTGTGCTCGCCCACATGTGACCACATAGTAATGGGGCGTCACAATATCCCCCACCGAGGGCATATCCATCCTCTGCTCTGATACCATTTGTGAGGCCCACCCCCACAACACATGATATTATCCGCTTTGTCAAAGCTCATGGTTTTAAAACGCGTCATGTCTGTTAAGGGAGGAACCCAATATATAACCACCACAACTCTAAACAATTCTTCTAATGTGCGACAATGTTCTCCTTTCACTATGGGTACAGTAGCCTGCCAACCACTGGTAGCTCGTCGAGGCCCTTTAGGCCCCACCCACATCAGTGTCTGCCTACGTGTGTCCGCCCACATGTGACCACACAGTGACGGGGCATCACAGTTCACCTTCATTCGAAGATGTGTTTCAAGTCATCTATATCAACATTAAGAGCTACGACAACTTCAAGTTAGTGTGTATGTTCAACTAATAGAACAAATTCAAGTTCACCTAGTACAAGTATGACTTCAAGTTCAAATGCCTAAGTACATCTCAAGCTCAAGCTCAAGTTCAAGTACATCTCAAGCTCAAGCTTAAGTTCAAGTTCAAACTCAAGCTCAAGTTCAAGTACACTAGCTCAAGCTTAAGTTTCAAGACATAACTTCAAGATACAAGTTCAATTATGCGAGGTCAAGCTTCATGTACTTCAAAGTAAACCATCTACTGAAGCGACTAATGTTATAAGTTCAATGCTCACATTTAAGGTATACATGACTTTAGAAAGACCTTAGGTTTAGATCATTAATGTTGCATATTTAATTTGGGTCATAGTACTTATTTTAGGTTTTGCTTCGACTAGTCTTAGTTATTGTTCGACTAGTCCAGGCACTGGCTCGACTAATTCAGGATTTTACTCAAAAATTTGGATAAGTTTATTAGGTCTACGAGTAGTCGAGTACCCTGCTCGACCGGTCGTGGAGTTTGGCTCAACCAGTCGAGCAGGGCTCGACACGAACTCCAGCAATGTGATTTTGACCCACTCGACCAGTTGAGTGCTATGCTCGACCAGTCGAGCTGGCCGCTCAACCGGTCGAGCTGGACACTCGACCAATCGAGGGTCTGTTTTATCTGATCGCGCTAGAAAATCTGAAAATTAGTTCTGCCAGGACCAGTCGAGCCGAACCTTAGACCAGTCAAAGGAACCGAATTATAGCATATAAATAGAGGACATTTCTCAGATTTTTCATCAATTTCAAGCCAATTCGAGCCACCACTCTGAGAGATTAGTCTCTACTATTGTGAAGCTATTGTAAGGTATTTAAAATTATTTTATATAGCTTATTGGTTTCTTAATTTCTTGATTTTTTGTTATTCCATTCTACTTGATATAAATGAGATTTTTGTTTTAACCCTTTTTGAGATTCAAGAAATTAAATCCAAGTAGCCAAAGGTTGGATTTAATTTAAAATACATCTAGACCTAGAACCCCTTCATTTGTGAGATTGAACATTGAACATCTTCATCTATAAAGAAGTAGTTCTACTGGCTACATAGAAGAACATTCTTTAGATAAGCATTGTTTTCAGTTTTCTATATTTTGTTTGAGAGATTCAGCCAGAAAAATCTCCATTTGTGGTTTTGAGTGAGATCAGCTAGAAAAATCTCAGCGTAGGGTTTTTTTTATTGTGTAAGCCCAATTGAAAAACACATCTGTAAAGGTTTAAGGTGAACCTTGGAAAACCTTCTTTCTTAGTGAAAATATCACATGGGTTGTGGATATTGGGAGTGGAGTAGGTGTGGCTGTTTGCGAACAGTTGGTGTACACACCGAACCACTATAATTCTTGGTGTTGTGGAGGATGTTGTATCTGGTTTATGTGTGTGAATGCTTGTATCTATTTTATGCATTTGCGTTGAATGTTGTAATAGCCAGATTTATTTCTTTTGCCTCTATATCGGTTTGAGTTTTTGATACTTACAGAAGTTCTAGAAATCAGGTTGTCCTACCATAAGCCTTAGTTTTTGGTGTAAGGTTGTCCTTAGAATAATGTTTGTATCAACTTCTCAAGACTTGTGCATTTGAGGTTGCTATTAATTTTTGCTATTTGAGTTTATTTTTCGCCTTTTTTTTTTTTTTTGCATAGTCCTATTCATCCCCCCTCTAGGACTTAGAGCTCGCCCTTTTCACTATTCCCACTATTTTTTGTGGTCGAATCTGCTGGAGCTTTGGTTCTAACTCATTCTTTAGCTCATGCCCTAAAATGATCTCTCCGAATGGATGGACGGTATGGATATAACACATACAGCATGATGAGCCCACAAAACTTGGTGACGTCAAGTTCAGTACCCACATAGCTGTTGAAACCATCAGTAGCTAATCCATGTCCAAACTACCCATGCTCTGGTGGGACACCATATTGTATGCATAAACTACACTCCATCCATCGGGGGAGAATTTGAACCATCGCATTCAAAATATAAACTGTAGAAAATAGTTGGATGGGCCACACCAATAAAAAGATTGTAAAATTGCTCCTTAGTTAACTTACTGACTATGTCCCACATGAGTTTTAGGTCAGGCTTATTTTTGTGTCTTTGATTCATCTTCTTTAGTTTCACCTGATTAACGGTTTTGTTAAGAGATAAGCACCATGATGGATATACATATAAACCTATGTTCGTCCCACATGGAAACACTACTAAGTGTGGCTCACATGAGTTTTGGGTCAGGCTTATTTTTTTTATGCTCACTCCATTTGTTTAGTTACACTTGATTAACGGTTTTGATTAGAGACAAACACCATGATAGCCCCACACGCAAACCTATGTTTGGCATTCCATTCCCATTGTACCTGGGGTGTGTCCCACCTTAGTCGTGGATCTAGCTCATTTTTCTCCCCTGAGCTTAGGATTCAGGATTCAAACTGATGGACAGTTGATTTTACTTATGTAATATGGTGGGCCCATAGAGGTTAGGAATTTTTTTCTCTTTGTAAAACTAGTGTTGCCAAGGATGCCAGTAGTAATGAAATATATGTGTGGACCCCAACCTGATAACATGTGCCTCCTACAGTAAGATTTAAGGTAAAATCTTCAATTTGGGAGATTTCATGAAGCACCATCCATGGTAAGACACATGATATCAATACGTTAGACCATTTAGCTAAGTCATTCAACTGTTAAAATATCACAGATCCAACTTCTAAAATAAATAAACTACGTCCATAAAACGAACAAAGTAAACGCTATAAAAAATCAAAAGCAAATAAACCTAACATTCACATGCAGACAAATAAAACTTTCATTCATTCAATAACCTCTATATGATGAATGTTTGCGTGGCATGTAACCAGAGGAACAATGTCCGTAATAGTAACCCCCTCCTCCACCTCCACCTTCGTTGCCAGAATCATCTTTTGTTCTCTTTTTACGGCTTCAACTGCAGGAGAACTATGGGTTGACTCCTAGCTAGAGGTGTCCAAAAGATGGTCGCTTACCTCTGCCGAATCAGATGGTAGAGATGTCTTTCCATGGCTTTCCCTTTTGCGGGTTGCTCCTCATCAATGCCTTCAAGTGCCAATCTTCGCGTGGGCTACCTTCGAGGCTCGTCAACCCCCGAACCCTCCTAGAATTCGAAGGAGGAAATGCCTCGAGCCAATGTCTGAGTACCAAGCGCTATAGCGCTGAAGTAACCCATGACATACTCCCAGGAAAAGCTCAAACAACCTTCAACAAAAGGGTGCTTGTACCCAAAATATTCGTTTTTAACTTAAAAATTTTCTTATAAGTTAATCCATAATAATTTTCGCATTGAACCCATAAATGTTTGTATTTTTATTTATATCGAAAAGTGAAGAAAGTGTGTTTAAGTGGAGTGGTTAGTTCCTCCGAATTTTCCTAACTCTTCGGAGTTGGGGTACGTGATTCTTAAATGCTTCTAAATTAGATATAATCATATCTGAAAGAGGCAGGCTCTGCAACTCGCAACACAGTCAGAATATCTCTAGTACGAGCAGCTCCAGGTCCAAAACTAGTAGACCCAGCAAATGTTGAGTTAGTTGGGTTCAATCGATTCTATTGATTTTGCAGACGGTGACCCCTGCTGTGGTAGGACATACTGAAGTAATAGGAGCAACCTAAACAAGAGGAGTAGAGGATTCTAACAAATCCTTCTAGTTACTTCGTTCTCTATTTCTACTCACGAGAATCCTGAGGAAAAGAATTTTCTTTCCACCGAGCTGAAAAAATATGTCGATGCGACGGCTCTAGTAAACTAAAGTCATCGTTTAATAGCTATTTGGCTTCAGGTATATTCAAAGGGAGTGCGACCCCTGCTCATTAGTAGTCACCCAATTATGCAATCCCAACTACTGTTTAAGAACCGCTATAATGACCACAACGTGCATTTCATTCTCTTTGATCTTCTCTTTTCTTACTTTTTATGAAGTAACTCTAGGAGCTTAGACACTCTAAGATCCTTTTTCAAACCTGCTCCCATTTTAAGTTAAGAAATAGATAAATAGACACATCTCATTGCACTAATCGGGGGGTGTTATAGTGATTGAGGGGGTCGAAGACCAAGACAATACATAGAACTTGAACATAGTAAAATAATAAATTGAAAGATTTCGTTGAAATTATTTTTTTGGAAGTTTTCCAAAAAGCTAATCATAGGATCTTTTTTTTATTGGCTTTGAGTATGATTCATGATCCCCATAGAAATAAAGTAAATACGAGTTCATTAGCAAAGTAATATATTAATTTCAATCGATATCTATATCCGCATGTACTTAATAAATACAACTTCTCTTACACACATCAACCCTATTATATTAAATTCTACTAACAAATGGGTAGAAATATCTCTCTTCTCTGCGAATCATTTTTTGAATGTAAAAGATATTCATTTTTTTTCCATAACTTGGACATGTGTGGAAAAAATATTGTGACATTTCATTTCTTACTATTTTTTCGAAGTGATCATTTTTTATATATCGCAACTTTGGATCAAACAAATCTTTCAATTATTCCCGTGTTCGTATTTCGAAACTCAAAGGGATACACATGATAGGAAATTTCTTTTTCCAACCGAATTCTTCCTAAATATTCCATTTCGATGAACCAGTTCTTACCAGAATGATGGATAAACCAATGAGGAGCAACCCCTATTTTCTTTGTTTCCCTCTTTACTGTACTGTTCAAAGAGGGAGTCGTTCTGCTATTACGTAAATACTTGGGCATTGAAGAGAAGATGGATTTGGAGATATCTCGCAGGAGGTAACACGATGGCTAGAAGACTTTCTCTAGTTAAGTAGAGGATTTAGATATGTTTCTGCTTTACGAATATGGTATCTTCTAGGCATTTCTAATAATATCAAGTGTTATTCCTATTTTGGCATTTTTAATTTCCGGAGGTGTCTGCTGGTTGACTAAAATCTTAACGAATAACTTGGTTATTTCCTATTTGTGCCCCACTTTATTTATTCCATTCTGAATTCATCCATTTATTGGTTTTCCATGACTCTACCACCTGGTCAATTCTATTCCACTTAATCCCTCTTTCATGGCCACATATCTTTCTCCTGTTACATGAATCAAATGTTTTATTTCATCCGAGAAAAGTCATCAAGCAGTAAAAGCATAACCTGCGTGAACCAAACCCCACTAGCCTAGCCAATCCTAAAAGTGTTAGGTAGTCGAGTGGGGCTAATGAAATGATTCTATCTCCTAGCCGAGAATAGCCTTATGCAGAATCAGGTGCTAAGTTTGCAATGTCTGATAACGACACTGAGGTAGTCAATCTATCGACACCACAGCAGTGGCATACAACTTTGGACCTAACGGCCTACCTCGTCACCGGGAGAGCATTTTACCAGAGTTTTCTATTGTATCAATTTACCCTTGTGTGATTCTTGCACCCCGTAAGTGCTATGGATTTTAGCCCCTATAACTGTCAAATTTTGTAGTGCCAAAACCTCTTGGAATCTGTGTCTTGTGTACTGAATCTACATATTCAAGACAATGCAAATTATGTACAAGGACAATGGTCTTTACTTCAAGAACTTCTAATGCAAGATCAAGTACTCAAGACTCAAGGTGAATTATAACTCAAGTACTCAAGACTCAAGGTGAATTATAACTCAAGTACCTCAAGCTCAAGCTTCAATGTAACTACAAATTCAAGCTTCAAAAGATCTCATGTTCAAGCTTCTATATATGTAAAGACCTCAAGCTTCGTGAACTTCGAAGATCATCTATCAACCAAAGGAAAAGAAGTTTCAATGTTCATACATCACTAACAAGGTATGAATAACCTTAGATTGACCTTAGGGTAGGTCATTTTGAATACATAATTCAATTAGATCATTTTATAAGTGAATAGATTGTTTCTCGACTAGTCCTAGACTTTGTTCGACTAGTCCTAGCACTAGCTCGACCAGTCCATGAAATTCCACGACCAGTCCTAAGTTTGTTGTAAAATTTCAAAATTTTTTGTTAAGCCATGATTAGTCCTGGAGACTGCTCGACCGGTCGTGTGAATAGTGTACGACTTGTTCACGACCAGTCCTGCAGCCATGACTCAAAGTCCAGCAACTAAATCTGATTCCACACGACCAGTCGTGGACAGGTCACGACCAGTCGTGGAGGTCCTTCGACCAGTCGTGAAGGTCCTTTGACCAGTCGTGGAACGATTTTATCCGATCACGCTCAAAATTTTAAAAATCTATTGGTCCTACGACCAGTTGTAGTATCCATAGGACTAGTCGTGAACGCGATTTCTTCACCTATAAATAGAACACGAATTTTAGAGTTTCTCAATTCAATTTCAAGCCAATTCAATTCATCACTCTGAGAGATAAGTTCGTGTTCTTTTTAAGCTATATTGTGCTCATTTAATATTCTCTTAATTTAGCTTTATTATATTTGATTTTGTATTCTTTATTCCAATCATATTTGAAGAAGGGATTGAGATTGCCCTTTTCTTGAAATCAAAATCAAATAGAGCTAGCCCAACTTGATTTAATTTAAAATTAATTTAGAACCTAGAACCATTTCATAAGTGGGTTTGGACATGGAACTTCTACGTTGAAATTCTACTCCGAATTGGTTCTTCTGGGCTGCTTCAAAAAGGAGAATATCCAGGTATTTTACATTATTGTAAATTTCTGTTTTGGTTTTTGAGATTGTGCCAGAAAAATCTCTGTTTTGGTTTGTCTAAGGTGATCCAAAAAACTCAGAGCGTGAGGTTTTTGAATTGTGTAAGCCTACTTGAAAGACACAATTGTGAGGGTTTTAGGTGAACTTGGAAAAACCTATTTTGATTGTGAACACTAATATCCACTGTGTGAGGATATTAGGAGTGGAGTAGTTGTGTGGCTGTTTTGTTAAACAGTTGGTGTACACATAAGTGAACCACATAATTCTTCGTGTCTTGTGGTTTGATTGTTTATTTATTTGTGTGGATGATTGTAATTTCCTTTTTGCATTGTGGAGAATATTGTAATTTCTTTTATACAAATGTGGAGAATGTTGTAATAGCTTAGATTTCTCTTCTTGCTATTCATTTCTTTATTCCTCTGTATCAGTTTGAGTTTTTGATACACAAACTGTTCAAGTAAGGTTGTCCTACCATAAATCATTTGTTTTTATGGCATGAGGTTGTCCTTAGAACAACATTTGTATCAACCTCTCAATAGTTGTTCTTTTGAGGTTGTCTTTAAATTCAGCATTGTGGAATTATCTATTGCTATTCCACTGTTATTTTTTAATTTGGCATAGTCCTATTCAACATTTGTATCAAAATTATCTATTGCTTTTGAGGTTGCCTTTTCAAGTGGTATCAGAGCCTAATAGTTCGCTTTTAATTATTCTTTTTCGATTTATTTTCTGAGCTAATCGATCTGAGCTATTTGAGATGTTAAATTTTGATAGCCTTTCAGTCACTAGGCCTCCACCATTTGATGGCTCCAATTATACCTATTAGAAAGCCAGAATGAGGATTTTAGGAAAAATCTCATCCATGGATTTTAGGAAAATCCTCATTCTGAAGTAACTAGTATCGATGGATCCAAATCTATGAAAAAGAAAGGAATGTTGGCTACTCGGGATGAATCTTCTGGCTCTGAAGCCTCTTCTGAATCAGAAGATTCTAAAACTGAGTCGGGCAATGATGTCAAATCCCTTATGACTCTAGCCAAGTTCAATTTTTCAGATCATGATGATTTAACTAGTGAAGAAAATATGAATAGTGATCATAAAAATGAATAAGATCTTCAAGATGCTTATAATGCTCTATACAAGGAGAGTTGTAAAATTGCCGTAAAACTAAAACTTCAGAAAGAAAAGTTTTCGAAACTTATAGAACATTTTGATACTCTTGTTTTATAAAAATCCCATATTTTAGATTGTTTTGAAAAGACTAAATGCGATTTAGATTTCAAAACCTCCCTTATTGAAAATCTTAAATCTGAAAATGAAAAACTAAAACTTAAAGTCTCTTCACTTTTGAGTTTAAAAGACACTTGGAGGTATGCCCAAGGTGATCCTAAGTTAGAAAAACTATTATCCAGATCCTAAAAATGTGGCGACCGATCCAGTTTGGGCTTCGATAAAAATATTCCTCCCAAACGTAAGAATAATCCTCCTAAGTTTGTGAAAGGAGAGTCTTCAAACTCAAAAGGGAAAAGTTCGAATCAAAATTATTCTAAAAATGCTAAAACTTTTCAATCCCTAAAACTTAAAAGCAACCATATCAACTATAATCAGAATCGTAACCCTTTAGCTGAGAAAATTGTTGATTTACTAAAGGAGCTCTTAAAATCTAACTCAAATGGCCGGTCTTATATCAATTACAAACACAAGAAGACAAACTATCCTCTTAAACCCAAAACTATAATGAAATGGGTTCCTAAGGTTACTGGCTTGGTTGCCCATCCGGCTTTCAAAGCTTCAAGCCATTCAAAGTGGTACCTAGATAGTGGATGCTCTAGACACATGACCGGTGACAAAGGTCTATTCACCAATCTTAAAGACATGACTGATGGTTTAGTCACATTTGGTGATGGTAGCAACTGCAGGATTATTGGTAAGGTATGGTTCAACTTTCTAACCTCCCTTTATTTAAAAATGTTTTATATATAAAAGGTTTAAAACATAACTTATTAAGCATTTCTCAAATATGCGATAAAAATTATAGTGTAAAATTTTCTAACCTAGGGTGTGAATTTTTAAATAAAAATGGTTCTGTAATATTAACTGGTCGCCGAACTTCTGAAAACTGCTACATTGTAAGTGATTCTAGCTCATCTAATTTATCATGTTACATGGTCCATACCGATGAGACTGAATTATGACGTAAACGTCTTAGACATGTACACTACCGTAACTTGTATAGATTAAGCAAAAGAGAGTTAGTAAGAGACCTACCCAAAATACAAAATATAGATAAAATATGTGGCAAATGCCAAATTGAAAAACAAACTAGGAGTTTCACAAAAAGGTGGACTCCAATGCTATATCTAAACCGCTCGAACTCCTTCATATGGATCTTATTGGACCAACTAGAATGGAGAGTTGATGTGGAAAAAAGTATATTCTGGTAATCGTTGATGACTTTACCAGATATACTTGGGTAGTCTTCTTAAGAGACAAATCCGAAACTCCAGATGAAGTTAAAAGGATACTTAGACGTATCCAAACTTAAAAAGAGACTTAAGTCTGTAAGATCCGTAGCGATCATGGATCAGAATTTGAGAATAGCGGTTTTGAGAAATTTTGCAGTGATCAGGAAATATCACATGAATTCTTTGCACCCAAAACACCACAACAAAATGGTATAGTAGAAAGAAAAAAAGTGCTTTTTAAATGGTAATTTCCATGAAGAAGTATACGTTGAACAATCAACATGTTTTGAAGACCCTAAGAATACTGATCATGTCTATCGCTTAAAAAAGGCTCTCTACGGTTTGAAACAAACTCCCAGGGCATGGTATGAAAAATTGACTAAGTTTTTACTAAGTCATAATTTATAATGAGAAGTGTTGATAAAACTCTGTTTGTAAAGAAACATAATGATCACATTTTAATAGTACAAATTTATGTTGATGATATTATTTATGGATCTACTTGTGCTAACATGACTATTGAGTTTGCAGATCTTATGAAATCTAAGTTCGAAATGAGCATGATTGAGGAATTGAATTATTTCCTTTGGTTGCAAGTTAAACAGCAACCTGATGGTTTCTTCATTTCTCAAACTAAATATGCTCTGAACTTAGTTAAAAAGTTTGGATTTGAGAATGGAAAAAATTTTGATACTCCTATGAATACGACTCTAAAACTCTCAAAGGACTCTACAGGTAAGAGAGTTGATCCTAAATTGTATCGCAGTATGATAGGTAGTTTGTTGTATTTAACTGCAAGTCGACCTGATATTGCATTTAGCGTAGGAATTTGCGTTAAATGTCAATCTGACCCTAAAGAGTCACATTTAACTGCTGTTAAGCGAATTATGTGATATGTCGCAAGTTTGGCTAATCTAGTTCTTTGGTATTCACATGATACTAGTGTTCAATTAGTTGGTTACACTGATGTTGATTGGGACGGTAACGTTAATGATAGGAAATCAACTAGTGGTGGTTGTTTATATGTTGAAAACTTTTTAGTTTCATGGCAAAGTAAGAAGCAAAGTTCCGTATCACTCTCTACCGCTGAGGTTGAATACATTGTAGCAGGAAATGCATGCACTCTGCTTGTATGGATGAAAAGAATATTAAGCGATTACGGAATTGCACAGGATTCTATGGTTTTATATTGTGATAATTCCAGTGCAATTAATATATCTAAAAACCTAATCCAACATTCATGAACCAAGCACATTGACATTAGATATCACTACATTTGTGAATTAGTGGAAGAAAAGACAATTACTTCGGAATGCATTCCGACCGAGACTCAACTTACTGACATTTTCTGTAAGACCCATATCTTAGTTCGTACTGTTCCATCAAATCCCGCGATCCTTTCCATCGAAGTCCGGCAATCCGTGACTGATAACCGACATTTGCGATCGACCTTAAGTCGTATCCTGTAAATTCGAGTCAATTTAATCCGAGACCTGTATCATTACAACTGCACCGTCGCCGCGATTCAAACGCCGCGACTCGCGCACTGATCCAATACCCTGGCCAAGAGATGTGAGCCGGCGTTTATTTCAAGGAAAACGCCGCGCATTTGCAATTCTAAGAGAATCTCTACACCATGTCCCATCAATCAATCAATCACTTCATGTCAAGTACACATCACCTTTCACCCCATCCCCAAGCAACCACCAAAGTCAACTCTTTCTCACCCTCTCTCTTACACCACCTTACATGTCAAGTACCACATCCATCACTCCATCACCCATCACTCACATCTCTCCTTACAACTCTCTCTCTCCCTCTCATTTATCAACATTCCCAAGCCAAGCAAGAGCACCCCCACGTCCAAGCTTCCAAGAGAGAGAAGAGAGAGTTTGTGTGGTCCACTTTCCCATCCCAAGATCTTCCATCCTAGCCATCCACTTCTCATCTTCCACCATCAAAGAGGAGCATAAGAAGATAGGCGTTCCAACGGACCAATTAGATCGAAAGGTGGGTGCTCTATATGCCTAGTTTTCTCTTCTTTTTCTTTTTTTTTATGAAGGGCCAAGTGAGGCCTACCGATTGATGGTATGGATCTCACTTTGGACCCTAGGTGTGACCGATGGCCACCTTGATCCACATGCCATTCTTCATAGACCCCATCATGATGTTTATTTTCTTTACACAAGAAGAGGTCATCTAGACAGTCCATTTTGGGTGGAGAAGGATCTCCACCGTTGATCTTTGATTTAGTGGGCCCACTTGTATTGGGACCCACTCGATGTATGATTGAATGCAAGGGAGGGCTCATAGTGGCGGAGCCCTCCATCACACGTGTCCCGTCTCCCTCTCTCTCTCCCTCTCTCTTTTTTCCCTTTTTTGTGTGATGTAGTCGTGTGGCCCACTAGGATGGACCCCACTTTGATGTATGTATTACTATGCCATCCAACCCCTTTTTGGGTGGCCCATGTCAATGGGTGGGGCCCACTTAACTGTATGTGTTAAGTCCAGATCGTCCAGCGTCCAGGGACGCTGGACGTTGGAAATGGTAAATGCAAATATGAGCTTGGTAGGAAGCAATGGGGTGGGCCACTTGTATAGTCCCCGCCTTGATACATAAATGTAATCCACACTGTTTATTTCGTTCCTAAGCCCATTTTAGACGTTGAATCGAAAAAGGAAGTCAATCCAACTTTCAGGCAGGCCATACCTTGAAAAACAGTGATTTCCACTATGTAAATTCATCTTAACTTTACTACACGCCAAAACATGCCCAATATTGGGCTTGATGGATTTGTTATGGACTATGAAAAGCTGTGGACGAGGCAGATTCTTGCGATGTAGGCCCCGCACGTTAAAAACCTTAGAAAAAAATGTTTTTTTTTAAAAAAAGGGGGGCGCTGTCAGAAGAGACGTCGCGCATAGAGCGAGCAGCAATGAAGGCCACGTCGCAACATACTGGCGTGGACAGGCCGTGGGTCCCACCATGATGAGTGATATATATCTGCACCGTTCATTCAGTGGGCCCCCTCCAAAGATCAGCCCGATCTGAGGTTCAGGTGGCCCACATTTTAGGAAACAGTGGCGATTAAATGGCTGCCATTGAACCCATTTTGGGTGTCACAGAAGTTTTGTATCAATTTGAAATTTGTTTTTCCTGTCTAGGTCCGTGCAACCTTATCAGCAGGTTGGATGGATAACAAACATTATAGTGGGCCCCACATGGGGCACACAGTGATGTATGTACCTTACTTCCACCGTCCAGACGGACGGTGGAGGCCCACAATGATGTATGTAAATTATTCACACTGTCCAGGGGACAGTGGAACCCACCAAAATGTATGTGTTTATCCATGCCGTCCAACCATTTGGCTGGGATGCTGGATGGCTACGTGGGCCCCACCTGTTTCACCCTCGTCGTCCATCTATGGGCCCCACCATGATGCTTGTGTTGCATCCAATCTGTCCAACCATTTGTAAGCTCATTCTATGGCATGAGCTAAACTGAGATAGATCCAATATCAAGTGGACCACATAGTAAAAACCAGTGGAGATTGAGTGTCTGCCCTTGAAACGGTGTTGTCATAGAAGTTTTGGATCATTAAAAAATTTGTTTCCTCTTAATCCAGGTCTGTGTGACCCTATGGCCAGATTGAATAGAGAATAAATGATGCAGTGGGCCTTGAGGGTTTAATGGTGGAAATCATTCTCACCACTGTTAATTGGAGTGTAGTCCAGTTGATTTTTTGATATGATTCACTTATATGTATATATATTTATTATGTGTACATATGGATGTATTTGTGGCCATCCGATTGAGACCCATTAGATATATACATGAGGCCCATGTGCTTAGGCCCATTTTGGTGCATTCTAAGATCCATGGGTTATGGCCCATTTCGATGAATATAAGGCCCATTGATGTAGCCCACTTGATTTATATAAGGCCTATATGATGCGGCCCATTTGATGTATCCAAGGCCCATGGGTCGAGGCCCAACGGGATGTCCTTAGGGTCCATTACAATGGGTGATTTCCCATGGTTTGTGTGATGATATTTATGACGGGCCATGCCTTGGGAGCAATGTTGGTTTGACGTCCACATTGTAAGAATGATGTTGGTTTAATGTTTGCATTATAAATCTCCCTAGGGCCCATTGATAGGCCCATACTGGTTATGTGTAGGCCGTCTAGGCCCATCTTCAGTGTAAGGATAGTTCATTACTTTATAACATGCTTAGTACACTTTCATGATTCATGCGCATACGCATCATATGTATGCTTGATATGAGAAATGTTTGATCGTAGCATAAGCCGTCAGGTTGAGACATTACGAGACTCCATATGAGACGGAGTGCCCAATATGAGCATGTGGTACATGCGAGATTGCTGCATGTTTGTACGGTGTGACTCATGCATCTCGCATATGTGTGACTTGATCACTGCACGCCCTAGCAACATCGGGGCCGTGGCTCCACAGACACATCGTGGATGGCGGAAATACTTTGTTCTAGCACTGTGGGCACTTAGGATGTCCTTAGGTGAAAGTCCCAGAACCTTTTTGGTACCAGAGAATGCTCCAACGTCTAGATAGAGTGGATACACGAGCGCCCGAGGGCTGAATACCAGTAGACCACGTCTCCCACTGAGTCATGGTCGGTTGGAAGGGGTGTGGCCTTATCCGCCTGAGTGAGAGGGCTATAAGCTAGGCTGAGTTTGACCAGCTCGCAAATGAGTCCGCTATCGACGAGCCGGGTAGGTATTGGGAGACTACTAGTCAGGCGGATAGTGTGGTCTCTTCCACTTGCTTGACTGTGCAGCTAGGGAGGAGGCAGTTAGTGTGAGGTGTATTAGACTCCGGTGATATCCAGAGAGGAACTGTACTGATATGTGTACTTGATGAATACTGACATGCTTGTATTACATCTCGCATATGACATTTGACTACATAAGCCTCGCATCGCATGGCCTTGGTATGGCCTATAGCATTCATGCCTTGCATTATATAGCTTTGGTACAGCTGATAGCATTCATGGACTTACCGCATATTTCTGCATTACTCTGATATTGCACACTTGGCGTTTGCCTTGCGCATACACTTACACCACCCTCTAAGCTTTTGTAAGCTTATGCACGACCGTTGCGTGCAGGTAGCGTTGGACAGCAGCAGCGCTGAGGTAGGAGTGCGGATCAGATCATTTTGGAGCCTTTTGATCATCTTGTATTTTCCTTCCCATATTGTACTTAAAAGTTTTTGATATAGTGGATATGTGGTATTACTGTTTTGTGACTTGGTTATGCTTGTGGTTATGCTCCTTTACAAAAAAAAATTTATACTGAAAATCCTCCTTCTAGGATCTCAGGATCGGAATCTGGCGTATGGGTGCTGAGAGCCGAGAATGGAGTACTACGGAGGCTGTCAGCATCGGATTCGGCGATAGGGAATTCTGTGAGCCCGTTCCCCGAGTTTGGGGTGTGACATTTTCACAAAACCACTCGACAAAAGCAGGTTTTCTAAATTGAAATTTGAGCTTGGTATGTGTAATTTGAATTAATTATTCATGCATTTCTATATCATATTGTATATATTTGTTATTTTAAATTATGTGAAAAATGTATATTTTTTGCTGTGCACGATCAGTCGAGTATATATTCAACCAGCCGTGGCACGACCGGTCGAGAATGTCTTCGACCAGTCGTATAGCGCGGGTTTGACCTTTATTTGGGGGAAAATCCTTTTTTCTTTTATTTGGGGCTTCTTCTCCAATGAGTCTTAGCACGACCGGTCGAACCCATCTTCCTAGATCTTCAAGGTTAGTCCATTATTTCCATTTTCCTTCTAGATTCAAGTTCATTTCACTTCTTTTTCATCTTTAGAGTGATTTATTTCTTGTTTCCTTGAGGTTTTTGGGGTTTTCTTTTTCAAAACCTGATTTTAAGAAAACTCAGTCTACTTCTTTTGCAATCACTTGATTCGTTGTATTCCTAGTTGCAAATGGAAGGTAGAGGTAAAAAGAAAACTTTCCGCGGTGCTTCAACATCTAGATCGGCACCTATCACACGACGCCACCTTCAGTCACCTGAAGATGATCCATCCTATGTGCGAGATTTAAAGTTACGCAATGTTATAGTTGAACGACCTGTTCATATTGAACATATTGCTCCATTTGAATTCCTTCCTCTTCTCCAATCTGTAGGATGGGATAACATTCTACATTGGGGTGGGCCGGCATGCCGATCTATTGCGCGAGCTATGTTTGCATGTATTTCTGATTTTTCAACTTAGAATTTAATGTTTATTATTGCAACTAGAGAAGGTCCATTTGAAGTAAATCGACATCTGATCTCTGCTCTAATGGACATACCTGTCAATGATGAAGGTATTCCAATTAGCACTCTAGTTGATAAACCATCTGAATCAGAAAAACGTGTGCTTACTAGAGCCTTGTGCAATATATATGCACAATGGAGTCAAAATGGGAACGCGCTTGCTTCAAAGTATTTGTTACCCAGATACAGGGTCATTCACAGGATATTTATTTCAAATCTTTATCCACGTTCTGGTAATAAAACCGAACTCACCTCTTTCATGGTTCAGATTCTGCATTCCATCATCTCTGGTACATCTATTTGTCTTCCTTCTTTGATCTGTCATTCCATTATACAATTCCGTCTCCATCCTGGACACAGTGATATCCCCTTTGCATAGATTATGTTGGCCACCCATATGTTAGTGGCTATGCCTGTTGAAGAGGCTCCCATTCAACACCTTATTTTCAACAACTCAAATATAAACAAAATAAATTTGAAGTTGGCTGATGGTCAAGTCAATGAGGGTGTTGGTGGAGCTGAAGCTGTGAATGAAGAAGAAGGCAATTTACCTCTAGATGATATTAACATGGACGATATCTTTGATGAGATCGAATCAAATTCTGAGGTTGACCCTGATTATCAGCCTTCTGATTTCGCTGAGAGGTCGCATTCTCTTGAGGAACAGGTAGCTCAGATTCGTGTAACCCAGGATTCATAATTTTCTTATACGCGTTAATATATGAGGTGCATTAATAAGGGTTTACATCAGATTGATCCATCTATTCCTGCTCCCTCTTCAGGATCTGATTAGTATTTTCTAATTTTGGATTGTAATAACTCTTATGATACTTTATTTCCTTTCGGTTTGGTGGATTGACTTTAGTTGAACTTGGATGATGTTTGATGATACTTGACCTTTATTTGCTTATGAATTTTCATCTCTTGCTCCTTTATTCGTCATTGCTCGTCTTATTCTTTGTTTATCTACATCCTGCTTCCTTTGTTATATTGTGACAAAAAGGGGGAGAATTTTGACATGCTTCATATATGGTGTTTGTGAGTAGTAGGCATGTGGATTGTGGATGGATGGATAGGAGTAAGGGGGAGTAGATGGATGGATAGGAGTAAGGGGGAGTAGTAGCAAAATGCTTGCTTTCTTCTATATATCTGGTGCATGATTCTTTAAATCAGGTTGTAACTGGTTTCTTGTTATAACTGGTGCATGATTTTTTGTGCGTATAATGCTTATGTTTGTATGGAGTGTGTTTTGGCACAATTTGACAAAGGGGTAGATTGTAAGTGCTATGGATATTAGCCCCTATAATTGTGAAATTTTGTAGTGCCAAAACCTCTTGGAATCTGTGTCTTGTGTAGTGGATCTACATATTCAAGACAATGCAAATCATATACAAGGACAATGGTCTTTACTTCAAGAACTTCTAATGCAAGATCAAGTACTCAAGACTCAAGGTGAATTATAACTCAAGTACCTCAAGCTCAAGCTTCAATGTAACTACAAATTCAAGCTTCAAAAGATCTCAAGTTCAAACTTCTATATATGTCAAGACCTCAAGCTTTGTGAACTTCGAAGATCATCTATCAACCAAAGGAAAAGAAGTTTCAATGTTTATACATCACTAACAAGGTATGAATGACCTTAGATTGACCTTAGGGTAGGTTATTTTGAATACATAATTCAATTAGATCATTTTATAAGTGAATAGACTGTTTCTTGACTAGTCCTAGCACTGGCTCGACCAGTCTATGAAATTTCATGACAAGTCCTAAGTTTGTTGCAAAATTTCAAAATTTTTTGTTAAACCACGTCCAGTCATGGAGACTGCTCGACTGGTCGTGTGAATAGTGTATGACTCGTTCACGACTAGTCCTGCAGCCACGACTCAAAGTCCAGCAACTAAATCTGGTTCCACATGACCGGTCGTGGACAGGTCACGACCAATCGTGGAGGTCCTTCAACCAATTGTGAAGGTCCAACGACCAGTCGTGGAACGGCTTTATCCGATCGCGCTCAAAATTTCAAAAATCTGCTGGTCCTACGATCAGTAGTAGTGTTCACAGTACCAGTTGTGAACGCGATTTCTTCACCTATAAATAGAACACGAATTTCAGAGTTTTTTAATTCAATTTCAAGCTAATTCAATTCGTCACTCTGAGAGATAAGTTAGTGTTCTTTTTAAGCTATATTGTGCTCATTTACTAGTCTCTTAATTTAGCTTTATTATATTTGATTTTGTATTCTTTATTCCAATCATATTTGAAGAAGGGATTGAGATTGCCCTTTTCTTGGAATCAAAATCAAATAGAGCTAGCCCAACTTGATTTAATTTAAAATCAATTTAGAACCTAAAACCATTTCATAAGTGAGTTTGGACATTGAACTTCTACGTTGAAATTCTACTTCGAATTGGTTCTTCTGGGCTGCTTAAAAAAGGAGAATATCCAGGTATTTTATATTATTGTAAATTTCTGTTTTGGTTTTTAAGATTGTGCCAGAAAAATCTCTGTTTTGGTTTGTCTGAGGTGATCTAGAAAACTTAGAGCGTGAGGTTTTTGAATTGTGTAAGCCCACTTGAAAGACACAATTGTGAGGGTTTTAGGTGAACCTGGAGAAACCTATTTTGATAGTGAACGCTAATATCCACTGTGTGAAGATATTAGGAGTGGAGTAGTTGCGTGGCTGTTTTGATAAACAGTTGGTGTACACACAAGCGAACCACTATAATTCTTTGTGTCTTGTGGTTTGATTGTTTATTTATTTGTGTGGATGATTGTAATTTCCTTTTTACATTGTGGAGAATGTTGTAATTTCTTTTATGCAAATGTGGAGAATGTTGTAATAGCTTAGATTTCCCTTCTTGCTACTCATTTTTTTTATTCCTCTGTATCAGTTTGAGTTTTTGATATACAAATCGTTCTAGTAAGGTTGTCCTACCATAAACCCTTGGTTTTTATGGTGCAAGGTTGTCCTTAGAACAACATTTGTATGAACCTCTCAACACTTGTTCTTTTGAGGTTGTCTTTAAATTCAGCATTGTAGAATTCTCTATTGCTATCTGTATTTAATTTATTTAAATTCTGCTGTTATTTTTTAATTTGGCATAGTCCTATTCATCCCCCTCTAGGACATATAGCTCGGCCTTTTTACACCCTCCTCTAAAAAATAAACTACATTGTCAACAGAAATGAAAGTGTGTTTTTCCTTCACTAACCATCGAGCAAACAACATTACTAAAACCTGCGTAATAATATAGTCATTCTCTTTCCGTCTTCCTCTCCTTTTTGTTAAGCTTCCACTCCCTCTTAGGACGATTAGGGAGAGTGACTTCGTACCTTAACCTATCTGTCTTCGTCCCTCTCCTGCTTCAGATAAGAGGCTTCTGATAGAAGTAGAAAGATCATTTTTAGTAAGAGCCAATTCATAGAAGGCCCATATAGCTTGATTTTGGAGTGGAGCTGTGTTGGTTCTCAACTGTTCTATGACCTGGTGTCTGCTCCTATTTCTTACCCATCTTCTTTCATCTCTATCGGTGGGCCAGTATTTGGTCCAATCGGAAATGATTCTATCATTGATGTATCTGCAATTCAATATGGATGGATATATCCCACATATACATGTCTCTCTCCCTGCAGACAACCAATGAGGGACATTCATAATAAAGTTTACAAATTGTTTTTAGATGTAATTGAAGGTAAGGAGGGAAGATTTCGTGAGACTCTACTTGGTAAACGGGTCGATTATTTGGGCGGTCAACATGGGAGCAATATCTCGTACCTTCAATTTGTCTCCTGCTTCAATCTCATAGCATGCTGCCCTCCTTAGTCTCTTCATGACATCTTCATGGGATGCATTTACACCAAAGCAAGGACCAGAGAGACTTTTATCCGGATACCTCGTAGTGTTTCCCCTTTTTACCATCCATTCACCTAGAGGGGGCCTTTGAAAAGTGCAATGGCTTTTCATTCCCCTTTCTTTATTAAGGGCCAGTCAGAGTCCTTAATGGTATTAAAGGTCCTTTAAAGTCCATCAGCGAAGTCTGTCGTTAATTGCGTTTTACAACGGTCCATCGTTTTTTCACTATTTTGGTGTAGTATATAATGTCTTTAATTGGTGAATAGGTTTTTCCACTTGTATTGCTTTTGTTTCTATCATTGCAGGGAAGTAAATTATTAGGTTAAAATATTTTAGCATATATTAGAATGTCATCCATTAAAAGGAGTTTTGATCAATTTTACACAGTGTTAGCCATTGTTTTTGCATTTTGCAGTGTGTAGTGAAGCTTTTCCAAAATTACTTCTTTGCCTGGAAGATAAATAAAAAATGATCAGAAAAACACCTCTCCTCTGCAAAAATGACGAAATAAGTGCTGAACTGGCTCTTTGTCAAAAAATGTCGGCAACTAAAGGGATCCAAATCCATTTTGATGTCGTGCAATGCAAACGTCCCTTAGAAACTTCAATGTTTTTATTTTTTATACATTGCTTCATTTACATGTTCTCCCTTTAATTTATTTAGTTGATTTGTTGACATCAGTAAGACCACCATAATTTAATATGGATTGGATGTTATTGTTTTCTCTCACTTCTTGCAACCTTTATTTTGCATGATTATGATTAGACATAATCATGCAAAATTCTGGCACATGACTTGTAAAGAATTTCCTTTTAAAAAATGTTGTATGCATGGCAATTTAAAATTTGTAACAAAACCGATACTATTGATTCCATAGCATGCATAAGTGCAGAAATTATAGTTCTTATATGACTAGAGGGAGACATTGTTACTAGAAATATTTTTTGGCTACTTTAATGAAATATATTTGGAATTTTATGTCATAATAGGAACCTTGATTGCGCCAAAATCCACAGTAGAAAATCTACTTTCAATACCCTAACACCCATAGTAGGCACCTTGATTTCTAAACTTAAAAGCTAAGGCAAATATTCTACTTTTAGAATCTAAAACCCAAATTAATGAGGAACCCTATTTCTCAAAACACCCTAAGGGCGTGTTTGATTTTCAAGAGCTTATGTAAATACCCTTGAAATGGGTAATTATTACCATTTCACTCATTTGAAAATCTAGGGAAATTTTTACATTGGGAACCGGTTCAAAAGAGATACTTTAAAATTTTGGACCCCAAGGCAACGTATATGATATATCTATTCCGTCCATCTATTTTACCACAATATCTTGAGGCATTAACCAAAAAATAAGGATGATCCAACACTCAAATGGCCTACACCCAAAAAATCAGTGGCCCTAAGATGTTTTTAATGGTAAGTGTTTAATTCCCTTTTTCCCATGGCGTAGTCCACTTAAGCTTTGGATATACCTCATTTTCTGGCTTATGTGATAAATTGATTAGGCATAATAGATGAACGGTGTGGATAAGCGACATGCATCACGGTGGGACCCATAAATATGTTGTGGCGTTCTTGATTTTTGTGTCAAAAAAGCAGTGGTCGAATCAAACATCGGGAAGAGGGATGTAAATACGAGCGGAAATAATCATTGCCTATTTACATGGTATTTACCATTGACTTGTAAAATCAAACAAGCCCTAAAATCCAATGTAATAGCTACACATTCAAAACAATAAAGGCTCGGAAACTTACGACATAAACTTATTTTTAAAACCTTAAAGCTCAGAATAGCCACTCTACTTTAAAACCTTAGAGACCAAATCTTAAACCCAACTATCAAAACCTTAGAAAAACTCTAAAACCCGTATAAGAAACCAATATCAAATCTCTGCAAAACAAATAATAAACCCTAATCATGAACCCAAAACCCAAATTACAAACCTTGCTCCAAAAAACCCAGAAACCAACACCACAAAATCCACCTCCAAAATCCCAGCTTAAAAAGAAACCTTAATTCCTATAATACCCCCAACACTAAAATCCAAAAGCTTAACTAAAAAAGGGAGAAAACTAAAATTCTCCAACAGCACATCACATTAACATATTTTCATTAAAAAAAAAATAGAGAAGAGAACATCAAATTACAATAAAACCCAAACCTTGCCCCAAAAATATAAAAAATAAAAAAATAAAACTCTTTAGACACCCTACTTAGGGGCCGACAAACTAATCATAGAACTGAGTCCAACCCAATCAATTCACCCTAACTTTAGGCCCAAGTTAAGCCCAGTTCAAACCCATACTCGAGCCCATTAGCGCCTAAGACAACAATAATCAAGGCCGAGAGGAACAAAAGTTATACACCATCCTAGGAACTCACTCGCGGAAAGTGGAGGAGTTTCACGTAAGGGGTGGCATATTGTGTGTCGCCAACCACGTGGCAATTCTCCAACTTTCGTATGAGAACTTAACTGAGGTGGTGATGTTAACTAGACTCTAACATGGGACAAGACCCTGCTGCCCTACCGTTTAGCCGAAATTACAGTCTTTGCCATCGATCTGGTCTCTTGGATTATGCCACGTGGTAGCCAACAATCCAAGCCCTTGAAGCCTATTTTACCCCTAAACTTTCTCAGATTAACAACCAAAATGTCATCTCAAAACCTATAAATACCCCCATCCTTTTCATTTGAAATCATCTTCCAGCTAGCTCATAATCTCAAATTAAACCCCATCCAACCTAAACCCATGTCATCCCTCCACTAAGGAGAAGTGAGAGTTGAAGGAGAGGAATCCAACCTAGGTCATCCTAGCCAAGCCAAGCCCAACCCTTAGTCACATGAGCAACCGAAAACACCAATCCGAGCAACTTGATCCGACCCTTGTGAAAAGGCCATCCACCCTTTCACCTAACTTTGATAAGGTTCGTTTATTCTTGCATCATCACCATGCAATATTCACTCCTTCCTCAACACCCTTGCTTATTTCACTAGCCAGCACCGCATATTGCATGCATTGCATTTGAGCACATTAACGATTTGAGTGTATGCTCCACGGCTTGCTGAAATATTGCATTATGCCCATCAAAAACTCAAATTGACTAGTTATTCGACCGCTTCCTCAAGTGGGTAAGTCAAGGTAGATTTATCTTACCTAGTCCATCGCCTGTTATAGGTATCGTATTACCACAAAGTATTGAACACTCATTTGCATCATTTAGTGTGTAAGAACTACTCTAATCCTTGACAATCTATTTAATCTTGTGAAGTAGAGACCGTACACTTGAACAGGTAGAGAGGGAGCCTAACACCTTCCATCTTTGTAACCGTGGTCCCTTAAAATTGAAATTGCAGTAAACAGGTACTAGTGAAGTACGAAATTATGTCCAAGTGTCCCAAAAGGGGGTGGATAAGACTTTTTAAAATTGTTAATCTTACTTAATGCTAATATTAACTTCTAAGCACTAGTAAGCAAGATTAATTGACAATAAACACAATCAATAGCTAAGATAGTGAAACATATGAAGTTGCATTTTATCAAACATCTTGTGTGCATAAATTAAACATAGCATGAATCATTGTAAATATAAGTAAGATCAAGCATCACAAATATAACGATGTACAGTGGTTCGACTATGTACATACTCCACTCCTGGCAGACACACTCATCCCTAAAGTATACTGGATTTCACTATCCAATGGTTTTAAATCAGGTTAATCATAAACCTTTACAACCTACACAAGGTTCTCTAAGGTGCCTATACAAGACAACTTAAGGTGCCTACACAAGGTAACCAATCAATGCCTACACAAGGCAATAACCAACACAAGGCAGTATATCCTACACAAGGACTCTATATGTATTCTCCCGTTGGAAGCCTACAAAAGGTCTTAATGAATTTGTAGAACCAAACTCTGAATCTCAATTCTACACAAGAAAAGGACTTTAGACACAATGGACTTTAGAATTTACTTGTAAGTGAGTAAGTCATGTTTTAGCATACGTTGATGAAGATTCTTCAGCTCCTTTGAACTGCAACTGCTTATAAATGTTTCAATCAAGGGTACCAAGTTTGTTGGGTTATGGTTTGGTTCGATCTACTTTAGTTAATGATTAATCTTTAAGAACTAGAGAAGATTCTTAAAAGCTAAGCATTCAATGATCCCAGCATAATGATTTGCTATTAAAAAGTGTTGTTGGATGATCAATGAAAATTGGAGTTCGGATATGAATGTTCCAATAAATGCCTTTAAGCCATGGATTTAATGATGAACTCCTATGGGAAAGAAGGCTTGAGAGTAAGGATATTAACTATATCAATCACTATCTCAAAGCTCTCTTCAATACTCGCTTAAAAAGCCAAGAAGTAACCCCCAAGTGATATATAAGATGCAAAAGATCAAAGTAAAAAAGAAAGATTCAAGTATATTGTCATCATCAACATCAGGTGGAGAAATAACTTATCATTTAGATACACGACAACATCAGGTGGAGAAATAGATTCTCATTTAGATACGCAGTCACATTAAATTCATGTCATCTCCATAATTAATGCATATAGAAATATCCTTTTTTCGTAAACAAAATCTCCATTATATTCACAAGGAACCTTCTTTGTTTTCTATATATGGTCAAAAGCCACCCAAAGGTTAAGTTCTATGGCCAACAAGTGGCGGAATCATGATATAGCTATTATTGTTGACCATAAAAATGACATTTTCACCTATGTGCTCTATACAAAAGAGGAAAATGACATTTTTCCCTTAAACCATGGGTACTCGTCACTCGTCTCGCCAATGATTTTTAAGATTTGAGCATTATCACAATATATAGATCAAGGCCTTGCTGCACATGAGGCTAATGTAGGTGACAGTTGAAGTACTCATAATGTTCACCTCAACACTAAGTAGGTGGATTGCCATTTATGCCTCCATATCACATGGTGAACCATTCACATATGTGACCAATGATCCAAACTATGCGTCCTATGGGCTCCACCATTGAATGCCTTTAGGGCCTGTTTGGATTCGCGTATAAGAGGGCGATGTATCGTATTATAAGTGAATATTCCCAAATATTCTAATTAAACAGCGTTTGGATTGGAGCGTATAACGGACGGTATCCCATGCGCGCAATTTCAATCCATTTCCAGAAATTCGAAAACACGGTATTGTGTTGTCAGAGTTCAGCCCTGCCGTCATTACAGCCGAATGACTGCACTGGACTGATGACTGAAGAGAACTTCAAGTAGTGCAGTCATATACATAACCTTGCTCACATATACATACGTGCCAACACGAAACATCTGTGTGAGATCAGGACTTTCTATCAGGTGGACCACATAGTTTAGATTGTCTATAGTAAAAATAAGAATATTCTAACTCTCAAGTGGTCCACAATATGCAAAACAAATGAATGAGCATAGAAAAATGTTTTAACCGTTGGTTTGTTTTCTCTGTACAATGTGGCTCACCGGATGATTAAAACCGAGTAATTTTATAAATAGAAGATCTAATGATTAACTTGAACTAGATGGAAGGCTCAGATCTTGCACATGTATCTGTGTGTAGACGGGGAAGGCTCCATAGTATGTGGAATCTGCATAGACAGGACATGCACGTTTGCTTGAAATGTGTTGGCCTGTTGGACGGGGACGCGGAAACAATAGTGATTGGATATCAACCATTAAAATCCGCCTATGGCCCACTATACTGTTTATTTGACATCCAATCTGTTCATTAGGTCATACAAACCCAGATGAAGAGAAAAAATATCAGCTTGATCCAAAACATTATGGCCCCAAAAATGTTTTTAATGGTCGACCCTCATTCAACACTGTTTCCTATAATGTGGTCTACTTGAGATTTGGATATATCTCATTTTTGGATTCGGACTGTAAAATGATGTATAAAAACACATGGATGGCATGGATAAAATACATACATCATGGTGGGGTCCACATAGCAACAACCACCAGTCATTGGCTGGTGTCAGGGGGAGACATAATACCTCCTATCCAAACGTTGATTTGTATAAGATACTGTATATTATTCTCCATAATACCTCCAATCCAAAAATTGATTTGTCTCTGAATGACTTGGATGTATTTTAAAAACCGTTCATTGTATACATGAATAGTTTCCGAATACAGTACAATACAATACAATACACGAATCCAAATAGGCCTTTAGTGAAAATCTTCAGTATGGATTTCATAGTTTTCATTTCATGATAATGATTCTACATGTATTTTCCATTACCATATTTACGATTCTCTATCCCAATAGGCTCAGTTTGTCTTTCTATTTATTGGTGTATTTTTCATTTCCAAGTTTACACATTAAACCAGTCTCCCACTTTCCCTAAATATTCAGTAGTTTTTGGGGTTTTCTTGAGTTTGAGCCGGTCCTCCTCTGACCAGGTCTCAATTGAGTTTTCTCCGTGACGACACAAATCCAACTCTGTCAAAGATAGAGATGGCTTGCGTGCCTTGGACATGGGTAACCTCTAAAGTGAGAAATGATTTTGCTTGTAAGAATTCCACCCTGTCCATCAGGTACACCACTTCTTGTTTGGCCTTATCTCAAAAGTCAGGCTGATTCGACACTCACCCAGTTCAACACTGTACAAAAACCTTCAAGTTCTCATTTTTTGGCCCACCTGAATTTTAGAATAGTGGTATTTTTGGGATGCGGATTTCCTGCTAAACCCTTTTGCAGAAAGTTTCAGTCTGTGAAGCCCACCTGATGATTGTGAAAAATCCACCCTATTCATATGTTTTTCAGATCACTTCAAAATATGGGCATAAAAACAAAGCAAATCCAAAACTCAAGTGGGCTGCTGTAGGGAATGGCCTACAGTTGAAACCTCCCTTGTCCACCATGATGTTTATATGCCATCCAAACATCTAATTGAGATGGACTGAAAACACAAAACTATTAGCCTAATCCAAAACTTGTGGCCCCACAAACATTTCAACAAATCCTTTTTTTTTTTTTTTTTTCCATCGTGTGGTTGACTTGAGTTTTATATCTACCTTATTTTTGGTCATGTCCTAACATAATCCGAAAAAAAGCATAGATAGGGTGACTTTCTCAGCAACATAACGGTGGGTTAATGTTTTGCAGGCAATCCGCGTACGTATTGGGTAATCCTTTCATCTTGATGAGCACGACAGATGAATGGGTTGGATATGGCATGTAAACCCATGGTCTACCCAAAACTAATGGTGGGCGTCCCAAACTGGCCAGCCTGAGTTTTCGACCATTATGATTTTTTGGGTCTGGCAGTGAACAAAGTCCTCTGTAAAGTACCCGGTTTGAGCAAATTTGTGCCGGGTTGATTTTGAGAGGTCCCAAAGACATTTTAGTAATAAGCTGGGACTTTTGGATCCCAGTTTGATCTCTGTCAAAATTTTGGACCGTCGATTGTTCAGGTCCGCCGGACCCATTCGTGCCAGTAATTTTAAGGGGCTGTTTGGCAGGCGCCTAAAAATGAGCTCATCTCATTTAGTTAATGCTAATCGTTTATTAGAAATCTTGATGCTTGGCTATCAAGATCAGTTTCAGTGCTTACCAAAAGGAAGTATGTGATTCTAACACTATTATGAGCATTTAAAATGAGCTGAACTCATTTTTGGTGCCTGCCAAACAAGCCCTAATTATTACCGAACTATGATCTACTAATATGAATTCTCAAGATTTAGTGTGATGAAAACTTATGTGGGGCCAAGTAGCTCACTTATGATCAACAAAGACCAATAGATATGTAGATACAACATGGCCCAAAAATGGCCATCACTGATTAATGACCTTGGTATAATTAAGCTCACGGAAATGTGGAAGGACCAGCGTATATGGTCCCGCCGTCCATTCTGCGGACCCTTGGTATATTTAATGACTTTGATCCGCGGTTTGGGGTGATGTGCAGCCCAGGTGCTATCCTGGGTGGATCTATCCTATCCAAAGGTGGCCCCACAAATAAATTCGAAATATAGTATGGTACAAAAGATATTGCAGTGCATCATGGCTCAAATATTAAATTCAATAAAATAAAGATAATTAATTTTACAAAATACTACCTACTTAATATAGAATTCACATTCTGGCACCTTTTCCAATAAGAAGCTCATCAATCTAAGTAATTTCATTAGATCACCTTCATTTCTTAATAGTGGATAGGCTGAAACTACAAGCAAAGGGTTTGGCAGCTTGGGTGGGCCCCACCGTGATGCGTATTTGAAATCCACCCCGACTATCACATGTGTCACCTCATGTTAGGACCAGTGCCCCAAATCAGCTCATTTATGCATGATTCAGGTAGACAACGCGATTGGAAATAATGTATAGGATAATGCTCACCTTCCAATCTTTTTCCTTCATGAAGCCCAGATAAATCATGGATGAGCTTAATTTTTAGGCCTCAAGCCTAAATCATGGTGTGGCATCTAATGGTGAGAGTGGATTTCATGTAATAATCACAGTGGTCCCTATAAAAATCAAGCAGGGACGCAAGTGTTTCATTTATTGTGTTCCACCTTAATCGCATGTCAGTATAATTTTCTGGCCTGGCATAATGTGGACTTACACATCTAATGGTGAAGTGAATCTTACATATGCATCATAGTGGGCCCTGTCACAATCAAGGGTGGGATTCTATAATATTTCTTCTTTTTATTTTTCTAACATATCAGCCTAAATCTCTCTATAATTTATTTTTTTTTAATCTATCGGGAGTTGGGCAAGGATGCCCACTCATCATTTTCTTATGGGCCCATTATGATGTGCATGTGAAATCTACTGTCCATTAGATGTGGAATCCCAGGATAAATCTAAGGTTTTTTTTAAAACACTAACTGTACCAGGCAACACCAAGGGGGTGTGTGGCGCGTAGGTTTAGAAGGGATTAGGTGGGAGTGGGTTTTAATATCCCATGGATAATTGTAACGTCCTGTTTGGGACCGGCTTGCGAAGCCTCTTCTTGGAATCCATGCCTAGGTAAGGGATTTCCACATTCCTACTTTGATCGGTATTATGTGGATCCCACCATGATGTATATGCTTTATTCATGCCGTCCATCCATTTTGAAATATAACTTTAGGGCTGGATTCCAAAAATGAGGAAGACAAAACTTATGTGGACCACACCATGGGAAAACAGTAGTGATTGAATTCCACCATTAAAAACCTCATAGGGCTAACTGTAATGGTTATTTGACATCTAACCGATTGATTAGGTCATAAAGTCTTGGATGAAAGGAAAAAATATATATCAGCTTGATCTAAAACTTTTGTGACCCTCAAAAAGTTTTTAATGGTGGTCGTTCAATTAACACTGTGTGGTCCACTTGAGATTGGATCAAACTCATTTTTGAGCTCTTAACATAAAATGATTTGGAAGAATGGGTGGACGGCATGGATGAAACACATACATCATGGTGGGGCCCACATAGCACTGACCGGTAGTGGTTGCGGGTGATTTGCCAATCCGTTTCCATTCCAACACCAAGCCACGATTAAACGACAATCCTTGACACTATGTTATGATTGCATTTTTCAAATTCCATCCCACTTAGACCCATGTAATCCCATGCACCACCCCAAAGGAAATATCTAGAGACATAAACGCTAAATTTTTATAAGGTCCACTATAATGATCATATAAAATCCATTCTAACCATTAGAAACCAAACAAAAATTTAGGCTTAGTATCAAAATCAGGTCCATCTGTGATTCAGATGGGCCATACCAAGGAAAACAGTTTAAAGGGTGAAGTTGCCCGGTACACTCATCCATTTGTGCAATTTGAATGAAACATGAATCTAAGTTTTGGGTCCTCAACCTAAAAGCAGATGACACACCTGGTGGTCGAGGTAGATTTCACATAAACATCACTGTGGGGCCCACCCGAGCCCCATAAATTCCCTAAACAAAAACATATTTGTAACATATTTTAAAGAGAAACACTCTTGTGCTCTCAAAGCACTATTAATTATAGTGCCCTTAATTGAATAAATCAGTTCACTTGCACATTGCGATGAACTGTCCACTAAGTCTAGAAAACATTTTATGACTTACATGAAAAAATTGCACTCATCAGATAATTCCGTCTATCCTGCTTATTTTCTTTAGCCATCTTTTTAATTCAGGTCATCTTCGATTTCACCTTATTTTCTTTAGCCATATTTTTATTATAAAGCCATTGATAGGATAGGTGTAATTGTCTAACAAAAGCAATTCTTGAAAACCATAAACAATCCATGATGGTCCCTAACAAACACATGGGTGAAATTGTTGATTTGACCTATTCTTGTTACGGTCCATATTAAAAGGCCACTGATCATTGGCTAATATTTGTCGGATTAGTGTGATGTTTGCATGGTAGCCCAAGAAATGTGTGGTGGACCAATCAAGCAGTTCAGATCAATGGATTGAACTATCTAACTATCCCAATTCAACTAGGAGCACTACAACTTGTCTTGCTATGAAAGGAGAATTTCTCTATTTCGAATACTACAATATATCACACAAACAAAGCCACTCAAGATTTCAAATACATTGTTCTTGATCCATGTCACCAAACACGTCCTTATCAAAATACAACTCTCTCACGTGCATGTCACGTGTCTTACGTTCCAGCATTGCCATGTTTAGCTACTGGATAATATTATATATTAGCCTTTTAATTTTTTAATATTTCAACTCTTTTTTCCTTTTTCTTTTTTCTATTTTTTGTGGGTTTTATTTCCTAGTTCAAAGCATCCACAATATTTAAAAAATTGTATTTTTTCTTTTAAAATTATTATACGAGTTCTAGATATAGATATTCTATTTGCATTGAGATTTCTTTGTGTTTGATTATAAAACATTCGGATGATTATGAATCCAATACAGTGCTTCGGCCAGGAGTCTGAAGTGTATTCTCAGCCTTTCAGTTTGTATGAGTGGGACCCAAGGTTCAGCGTCCAAACTCCCAATCGTTGGTATGGTGGCCCCCACATTAGATGGGGTATGTACAGAAGGTCTTTTTGATATGAAAATCGTACTATGAATACTCGACTTTTGATGGTTGTATTTGGACCGTAGATTATTTTCATTATCATCCCCCCATTGAAATGGTCAGAAGTTTTCCATGTGCAAGTTTTTTGGTGCATGGATCATAGACAATGGGGCCCAAAATATGAACGGTTTGGATCACTGCACGACTGGCCATATTTATGAATTGAGAGCATGAGTGGTAACGTGCAATATCTTAGCCGAGCATATGTAATATCTCCTAATGTACGTGTCACGGACATCCTGCATTTTTAAGATGGATGAATACACGCCTCTGTCATGCTAAGCTTACCATCCTGCACTGTCTTTCTTGCCAACGTGTCATATGCTTAGGGCATCCAAGCCATGCAAAAGTTGAATCCTATCTTGGAGATGAACTGGTACAAAAGCCAGGCCAATCCGCTCATCAGGTGGGCCACACCATTTAAATCAGTTGATGGCCGATAATCTGACCCAATGTATCATTGTGGTCCACCTGATGAGGGGATCAGCTGGCGTGAGGTGATATTCATTATCGTTCACAGCTTTTTGGAGGGTTGTAATGCCCTGTGCACGTAATACTTTTGGCGGGAAAAATAGTGCTGCATGATAAGCCGAGCATGCGCGGGTTGTATCTGATCATGCCTTTTAATTCATTTTATAAGATGCAATATGCTAAGGAAATGGTGGACCAATACATTGAACCCAATGCTCTGGCTGTGCTATGAAAGCTGTGAAATGGGCACTTCCAGCTCATAAGTCCAGTTGGTTAGGACGCGACTTGCCGTAACCTGGCTCCTGGAATCTGTGGGCCCGCTGTGATGTTTGTATATATCTAATCTGGTAATTGTATCCACTCCACCCATTTTCCCTTTTTATATCTGCTCTACCTATTTTTTGCCATTTCACTTGCGGAGTTGTTTTGTTTTGCCCATTGACACTGCAACGTAAAGTAAAGGAGTAATTATTTTGAGTTGCTCTATCATACTCTCTGATAGAGCTGTACACGAACTGAGTTAGCTCCGTTAGCTCACTCGACTCGACTTGAAAAAGCGCGATTCAACTTGGTTCGAAAATAAGTTCAAGCTAAGTCGCGAGCTGATTTTTTAAGCTTGAAAAAATTTTGAATCAAGTTCGAGCTTGCCCGAGCTCGACTCGACTTGGATTGAACCCCAACTCGAATCGAACTCGGATCGAATCGGTTCAGTGACTCGGTTATTTTGATATTGATGTTGCTTAGCAAGTGTTTGATGAAACGACTCAACAAAGTGTCGGCTGGTGGCGAGGAAGGTATGGATATGAAACAAATACCCTTGCATCTTGATTTTTATGTTGCCTACTGTGTGTGAAATACCTATAAACTGATGTTGCTGCTTTACATTTTGTGAGATATTGACGATGCACTCCATGTGTTTGAGAAAATGCCGCAGAGGCTCGATCTTGGCTCGAACTCAGCTCAAACTGGCCCAAGCGGTTGATCGAACTGATCCGAGTTGGCTAGTCAGGCTCGAGGACCGAGCCGAGTTCAAGCTGGGGTTAGCTAGTGGCTGAGCCGAGTCGAGTTGTGCCAAGCTCAATTCGGTTCAACTCGTGTACACCTCTACTCTTTGACAGCAACTACATCTCCTTGTAATGATGGTAATTTTATATTGCGTGATTTATCCATTTAAAATTTTAATGATAATAAATTTATATTATTCCAGTGTTAAATTATTATCAAAATAAGTTGATTGCTAAATCATCATCAAAATAAACTAATTTTATTGTTTGGATGAATACTTTTAAAGTGATTACATGAAAAAGTACAATGATTACACATTACTTGTTTGCATTTGACCGAGCATTCCTATGTTGGGTATGGTATATACGGTAAAATAGTAATGATGATTGTATGCTCTCCATGTGGAGCAGGCGCACACACTATTGGTGGCTTGATATGGGATGGAGTGTCCTTTGACTTTAGAATGGGTGCAATGTAGACTTAAAACAGTGCCCTTGAAAGACTTGGAATCGTCACTAACTAATATAGGCCTAAAATCTACAATTGAAAACTCGTAGAATTGCACTGAAACAGGGAATGAAAGATTCCCCAACTAAGATGACTCCTAGATATGGTTTGTAGCTAAAGATTTTAGGTAAAGACTTAAGGGACAAAGAAGGAAGGGGTTAGGCACATTTCTTCGCTTGCACTTATGTGCGACCTCTACTTTATAGAATTTTAGGATTGCACTTATGTGCAATTTCTACTTTATGGGATTTAAGATTTTTGAAGATTTTTAGAGTTTCGAATGCTCTTATTTAACTAACTACCTTGTTGCAAATAACACTAGAAAACCAACTAGTGAACCACTACTTGACTCAAACTACTACCAGGGAGATCACAATGTTACAACCTGCATAGGAATTTGAGGAGATAATAGTTAAAGGCAAGAAGGAAAAAGGAAGAGCAAGCACATTAATAGTACATGAAAGTAAATATAAAATCAAGGGATACTTAATTTCTGACACACTAAGATTCAAAGATTCAATAAGGTGTAGAGCATACACCCAATAGTCACTTGAATGATAAGTAGGGGATGTATAAGAGAGTATTTGTGCAATATGAAAAAGAAAATAAAATAGATGGTTGGATTGCACTGGTACATGTGGAGATGTGGGAGGAGAAGCTTAAAATAGACTGATCATAGTACAAGGTCATTGAAGAGGATCTCTTTAAGAAAGGCCTTAGCCTGGCAAAGAAGAGAAGAAACTACAATAAAAGACATGTTGGCTGAAAATTAGGGAAATTTAGAAATGGAGTAAGTCTAAAAGTGTGAAAAAATGAGAGGTAAAAGTATCATTTATATAGATGTTATGAAGCAAGGATCATTCTCTCGTTTGATGCATCATGGAATGAATGATGTGCAGTAATGACATGCAACGTGTCGTACCACCTTTCGAGAAGTTGGGACATGCAGTCGCAGTGAAATTTATTTTAGCATAGGAAACGACACACGACTCCTCATTTCTATTCCGTGTCAATATGGCGATTACTTTCCTTTAGCGTAAAAAAAGGGGCTAAGTGAAGGATGACCAAGAGATATGAAACAAAACAAAATTGACACTCTAGCTAATCTTATAGATTCAAGATTGTTTTACATACCGATAATAAAAAATTTGAAAGTAGAAAAAGAAGCGATCATCTCCAATGTATTTGCTTGCCTAACCTCTTCTTTGGCAAGAGTCACTTGAGTCTTCAAAGCCACATGCCTAGCTTAACCGGTTGATGATGCTCTGGGTTGGACAAAGTCGGCCAGATTGTTAATTTCATCCTCCTTTTCCGCATAAACTTTCCTTATCTCTTTACGACGTTTCTTTAATGATGTCAAATCCTCCTCTAGTGTTGTAATTAGAGTGGAGAGATCAATTTCTTCCACTTTGGATTCTTTCAGTTTGGTATATGCAACATAAAACTTTTTTCCAATAGCACTAACCTCTGTAACTTTGAGGTTTGTAGCCAAGTGCTCAGCTTGGATCATCTCGACTGTGAAGTTGATCCCCTGATAGTCTTGCACAAAGTATAAGAATTCATGAAGTATTGGTACTTTTGCTGAGATGGTATCATCCGATTGAGAGAATACTTGGTAGCCCTAGATAAGGAATGAAGTCTCTCGACTGACCTCATGGAGATAACTTCTATAACTCTCAAACAAATGAGAGCCTATAGCTCATCCTTAATTTGCTAAAGTTCTAGGGAAGGTAAAGGAGACTCAAGTACAGTAATATTGCTACTAAGAGTTTTACCGAGAGAGGAATGCATAAATTCAACGACAGATACTATCTTGGGAGTTGGAGGAAGTGTCGTTGTTATTTCAGTCTGTGAAGACGTGGGAGCAGAAGTTGGCTCGGAAGAAGTGGCGACTCTGGATATAGTAAAGGTAGCTGACTCCACCATAGGAACCTCACTAACTGTCTCTTAGTAAAAAAAAAAGTTGTTTCCAGGAGATCAGCTAGCCGAGTTGGTTCTTCTTCCTTGTCCATGACTAGTATGTGACTAGCAGCTACGACGGAAGGCTATTTAGTAGGGTCTAGGGGTAATACAAAGTGGTTGGCAAATATGGGGTTAAGATGAGAAGGTGCGTCTTGTGGGATATCATGTTGTGTTATATAAGTTAAACTATAGATGTCCTACCGGGGGGGGGGGGGGGGGGGAATAAGACTAAACCAATTTTTGATAATCAATTGTAGAAAATAAATTCACAACATTGATTAATATTGAAATCTTGATTTCAATTGAGTTGTAGGACAACATTTACCTAAAATCTTAGGCATGATAACCTTATTTAAAGGCGTCCTTGATATCAATATTTCAAGACAATAAAAATACGAATAAGATTATCAATCACCACAATACACATGAAATTATAGTGGTTTAGTATTTAAGACACACCTACTCCACTCCTAAAATTACTACTCCATGCAATTTTGGTTTCCACTATTTTCAAGGTTTTCACAGGGTAACCTCAATAACATCTTACAGTTTTTGTGATTTTCGCAGGCTTATCACAACAAAACCTCAAGCAATTTTCACGAGCTTATCACTCCTCAACCCAATGAGATTTTGGCTAATCTTAACAAACCCAAATTGAAAGTAATTTACTGAAACTAAAAACTTATCTTTTTGAAGACATAAGTCGAAGTGAAGATATCGATGAAGAGTTTGAAGTTGAAGCTTCAGTAGATGCATCGATCCTTTTTCTTAGATGAAGATGAATTAATGTATGCACAACCAAAAAGGATCTAGGGATATATGATTATTCAAAGAATAAAACCCTAAAAACTGCAAATTCAATCATCTAATCTCCAGTTGAATATAAGGAACTCTCTAATTGTATTAATCACTACTTGAGAAGAGAATTGAATAAGCTACAAAAGTAATATAAGAATAACAATGTAAATAGCTTGAGAAATAATAGAATTTCTCTCTTTAATTTCTAGAAGTTTTCTCACTTTTTTCGTCATTTGAAACAGTGAGAAATTATCTCTACTTATGGCCAAAGTTATGGATCTTTGGTCAACCTAGGCATCCCTTCAGCTGGCCGGAGTTCCTCAATTATGTTCCAATGGCTATCAGATTTCGTAGCATTTAATTTTGAAATATATTTAGGCTGGCCTGAGCTAAACTTCGTCTGGCGTAAGTTTATGAGAAATAAAAAACATGCATTGTTGTAAACTTGACCTGGGTCACTCTCAAGCTAACCCGAGCTGGTTTGGCTGGGCGAAGACAGGGTCGGGATGGCCGAAGTTCCATAAGAATCAAAATTTATTTGTTGCTAGAAACTTGACCCAGGCTGATCTCGGGCTGACCTGAGATGGTTCAGTTGGCATAAGGAAGGGTTGGGTTGGCCGAACACCCTTGAATTTTCATGTAAAATACCATAAGTTAAATCTTACAAAACCATTAAGATGTACTTTATCCTAGTATCATTCCTAACGTAATCTTTACCTGTAGGTTGGCATACAATTGATTCTTCTCTTGAAATCCTTCCGAGCCTTCTAATCTTAAGATGTTGAGTCACACTCTAGTCATGAAATATCGAAGAAAGCTGAAGTGTTCTTAAGTTCTATATTATACATTTTGTTTACGAAATTTGACAACATACTAGTGTGCTTAAACCTTTAGCACTTACACGTTAACACAAGTGACTCATCATTTTCTTGGTCGAGTATGGCTGATGGAGCTTTGGAATGAGGGGAAACATGGGAAGGCTTCAATGATTCGGTGATTTCTTTGTCTCCAGGAATATCTTCCTCATGCCAAGGCTCATTTCTTATAGTTGCTTCAGAATCTGAGCCATTGGGTTCCACCGTAGGAGTTCAGAATCACTCATTGCATTAGGGGTAATAGTTTCTTTAATTATTCAAAGAGGATGGACTGCTTCAAGAATGTCTTATTTTTCAACAGTCGTGAGTTTTCTTGTCACTGCATGATTGCTTGCCACTAAGTGCAGAGGTTCGTAAGTAATATCCCGTGAATACAGGGTCGATCTCACAGGGAGATGAATTGCGAGAATGAGAAAATCAAATGCAAAACAAACTAAGTAATAAAAACTAAACTGATGATTTGATTTTAGACTTTTTGAATGGATGTAATTTAACTGAATTAAAATAACACCCAAGCTTCAAAGTTCCACACATAGGTTAATGTTCCAAAATCATGATGACTTGGATAACACAACTAAGATCTGAGCACTATGGTCAGCCTAATCAGAAAATAAAACAGTTTAAATATTTTAATAAATGATATAAAATATTAGAAAATCATGGATTTGCACCATTGATATATATTCTCAAGCGCCAGTGATTTTAAGAATTCAATATCAATGAGATAATGAGTATCAAAGAAATATAGCAAGTTGAGAACCTCTCCTATCTAGGAAATCTGATTGATCTAGGGTAAGCCTATCCATCAATGTGGATCTCATATGATGAAAACATATGGATCTCACATTAGGATTAAAAAAACTAAACCTAAACAATAGATAACATGCATACACCATTCTTCTCATCATTAAAACAATCAATCATCATAATTATGAAAACATTAAACCAATGTGCTTCCATTCTAGCTTGGGCTAGAAGGAACTTAGAAAAATATAATTAGAATAAAGAAAGAACTAAATATAAATAGAAAATATGTAAAATAAAAAAAATAACTTATAAAACTTTAATAAAATTAAAAACTCTTAAAAAACCCTAAATCTTGCTTTGGGATGCCTTAAATGATACTTAGGAATGCCCTAGGAAACCCTATTTATAAGTGGAGAACTCTAATTTTCGTACAAAGTTGGAAAACTCTAGAAACCGCCTCAAATTTATGCAATTCTTAAAATAGACTTCTCACTGCACAGTTTTGTTAAAATAGTCTTCACGCTGCGCAGTTTTTCAAAATAGACTTCAGAGTTTCATAATACACTTTTTCAAGATAATTTCAGGATTCTTCACTTCAAATCTTCGATTCTCTTCATTCCTCACTTGATTATCTTGGATCATTGGCATGTGAATTCTTCAATCATGGTCTCTTGAGATCCATCCCTTGCCTTGGTGATTTTTAAACATCAAATCCATGCTTTTAACACCCTTTTTTAATCTAAGCTCTTAAATTCACCTTGCAACATATACATGAGTAAAATAGAACATTAAGCTGATTCATATTTATAAAACCAATATATAAATGGGGGAAGTTATGTAATATTTGAGTCTCAACGCTGTATAGAAGAGAAAAGTTTAGAAAGGGCAAAGAATATAAAGAGAATGACTAGAAATGAAGAAAATATCCGCTTAAGTCAGAGCGAACAACGAAAGTGGAATATCAGTTTATCACTAACTGAATATTTTTTTTGGATTATTGATAGTCATAGCGAAAGGATGAGTAGAAAGTGGAAAATGTCATGGATTAGGCCGATACAGTTTGAGGTAATGATCAAAAGGAATTTTGGAATCTTTCAACCTTTTCTTATCTTTCTTCCACTTATTCCAAGCTCGATTGAAACTGACTTCCCATTGCCTCTTATAAACTTGATCCATTTTCTGTTCACTCCCCAAGTATAGGGTTGTGATGTAGTAATAAACTCGGTAAGACCGAGGTCGAATCCACAGGGAGTGAAACCTGTACGTTATCTGAAAATAACCAGATCTAGAACTAGGCTAAGACGAATTCTAAACCGATTGTAATTTGAAGAATAATGATGAAATATTAATCTAAAACTTTAGAAAAAATCAGAGAAGGGAAACTAGGGATTCAGAGGATCCACTTGTAGAGATCAGGGAGATCTTATGCCTGTATTACAAATTAGGAAAATTAACTGAACTGCCATTGATATAGATTTCAAGAGATGAAAGGTGTATGAATTAGAATGGATTCCATCACCAAACTATGCCCAGGAGACAAAGTAAACAACAGAATTAATCTAATTACCAACCAATCTACATGCCATACAGGTTAGGAAGGGTACCGACATCCCACCATGCCCAGGAGACGATGGTGAACAACAGGGCTTCCTGACGTCATAAACATAAAAAGGAAAAGAACATGTTCAAAGCCATTGCAGACCCATTGTAATTTCAGTCACAACAGACCATTAAAGACTAAAAACACATTCCCATAATAAAACCCAAATCAACATCAAGTCAGTCTAAACAAAGACTCAAGCAAAGACGCATCCCATCACGCTACAAGCTTCACCTCTTAGCCCTAGCTAAGAGGTTTAGCCACACATGAATGGGCTGAAACTCTCAAAAATAAAGAAAAGAAACAAAAACAAATAAAAAGAAAAAAAGAAAAAAAATACTTTCTCTCTGTCTCTCTCTCTCCTCACGTCCACGGATGCCCACGGCTTCCCTCGCCAACCTCCCCGTCTCTCTCTCCTCTTCTCCCTTTTATAGAGCCTGGCAAGTGCGACTACACTCCCTGTTGTAGTGGGAGACAAAAAAAACTTATGCTGGTACTCTGGATTCCCCATTCTTGCGTTCTGATGGAAGATCCATTCCGTTCAATGAATGCACAATGAGAAACCGTCCAGGAAAAGATGTTTTTGGAGCGTTGATCGCGCGGCCCACCTGTTTTCTGCTCTGCCATCAATCGTCCGTTTGGAAGGTTGGATTTTGATCCTTGCAATCTTTTAGAATTCTTCCACCTAAGTCTTGGTAACATGGCCCATGGGAATCTGGTGAACGAATCGGATTGCCTGTATGGACAAGGTGGGGCCCACACCGAATCAGCGTCCGCACCTTGCGGACGCTGTTTGTACGCGAACCAATCCTGCGGTGACATCCGTGGGGTCCACATACCCCAGTGTTTGGGGAATCCACACCGTCCACTGAATTCCCAGGGAAAAACCGGTCAAGAAAGGTGAGTTTGTTTCAAATTTGGCGTGGCCCATTGTAGTATATCCTTTCACCGTCCATCTTTCTTTTAACAGCAATCCACGCTCTTGCGTTTGCATGAGTCAAAAACGACACCTAGGTGAGGGTCAACCCTACCCTAGAGATGCACTGGACGTTTCAGATTCCTGATCTGGATGATAGGTGGGGCCCAGTGCGAAAGATCAGTGGGTCGGGTGCGTCCTCGCTGTTGAAACAGAGATGGAGACGTGATTCGTCGGTCAGCGCAATCGCTGACCGACTTTCTCTGTTCGGTGCACGGCCAGTGAATATTCGCTGTGTACACGCCTGTATACACATGGGATCCACTGTAATGTTTGTGTGAAATTCGATCCGCTCAACAGCTGTGTCACCTCAGTTTAACAGTTGAGACAAAAATTGAAGCATATCCAGATCTCAGGTGGGCCCCGAATCGCTTTTTTTATGGGCTGATCTGTCCATTCAGTCACTTCTGCAAGGACCGAACGGTTGAAATTAGATTTGTACGGTTAATTTACATTCCTCAGGCCCTGTATGAAGTTTTGAGCTGAACAGATGGCGGGAACCCCGTGATCTTTCATTCTGACTGCCTTTCAGGCCACTTGAGCTTCAGTTTCTCAATTTCCTTAGATTTCTGACGTTGATCTTGGTCCCCTGGAGTCCATCCCTTGCCTTTGGTGACTTCTGTGCATTAAATCCACGCCTTTAGCATTCTTTTCAGTCCACGCTCATACATACACCCTACATCACAAACACGTTTAAAGTAGTCTGTTAAACAGTATTGTGTTCGTAAATGTAGACAATAACTAGGGTCTGCTATGCAATATTTGACCCTGAACACAACCCCCAACCAGCATTTTGCTAGTCCCGAACAAAGTATGCGAAAATTAAGTTGAGAATTACGAGATAATTCTTGTGAAGCCGAGTAATATTTTGAAAAACAATCCAGATATGAGAAATCTTAAGATTCATGAATGTTGATTATTAATTTCCCCTGGCCTCTCATGCACGGTAAATTTCATAATCAAGTTCAAATATTAATCCATAAACTAGAATAATTTTAACATTGAGTTCCATGGGTGTATAGTGAAATCTCAGCCTATCATCATTAAGAGATCAAATTGTCGATTTCATGATATCATTAGTAATCAATCAGAAAATTCATAACAACCATCACCTAAACCAGTACTTTGCCTCACAGGTCATTCTCTCTTCTTTTTTTTTTTTTTTTTTTTTTTTTTTTATATTGCAAGATGGGAATCAAATTTTCACTTATAGGGAGCACACCTATGGTGAAAATTGTCGTCTAGCTCTGTCTAATTGTTCATCATAGAAAATCAAATCCACACCTACAGGGAGCAAACCCATGGTGTAATTCTCTTTTTATACCCTGATGGCCAAATCTTTTAGGCTGGTTTCTTTCATGCTCAGTGATTACCAAGTTAATCATTCAATATCAAACTGAAATCTCAATGTGTAAGTGAGATGTGGTATGTGAAATCATAACTCAATCAATGTTCACAACTTCTAATCATGAATTAATAATTTAAACTTAACTGTGAAATCTACCGAGCAACTGAATCCAAGAGTAGTAAATCACCAACATAACGTATCTTGAAATTCTAAATCCAGGATAGTCGTCAAAATCACTTCAAATGTACAAGAATTTCCAGAAAAAAAATTTAAAAATTTTCACAATTTTTGCTCAAGACCAAGAAAACACTGATTAGGTTACCTAATCTCCCACCCCCAACCTAAAATCTACATTGTCCTCAATGTAAAAGATATGAGCATGGAATGCAGACGGGACAACGAAAGTAAAAGAGAAGTGATGGGAAGATAGTACCTGAATGATGAATCATGAGAGACTTTCCAAGAGATCTCAACATGAGAGCGGGTGAGCACGAGAGAAAAAGCAACATAAAAAATAACAAGAAACAAAATCCTACCTATACCACTTTCGCAGGTGCTCTCGATTGCATTTAGCGCATGCAACAAGCCTTTAAACCCCTAGGTTGCCCCTAGTGGACGAGTTGTAGTCTCGTGAGGGTTTACAGCAATGTTACCCACAAACATTGAACTCACTACTCATGCTGCAAGGTTCATCTTCTGGCCAGTATCTTGATAAGTTCCTCAGTAAGTTCCTCAACAAGATCATCCAAAAGCCCTTTTTGCAAAAGGCTTGGGTGCCCTGGAGCATGACTTTCCAGAGAGACTTATGTACCTCATAAGAAATTTTCCATTGCATTGCTTGAGGTAACCAGAGTATGTACGATTCACTGTGTGATGAAGAAGTTTCAACGTTAGTATCCCATGGTGAATCAGAGACTACAAGTAGATAAAGTTTAGAAAACTTCGCAAAAAGTGATGTAGCCTCAACACATTTCGAAGTGTCAATCTTCGGTTCAATTTTCAGCTCCTCCTCCTTTAATGGTAGACGGTTAGGATCAGGGGAAGAAGGGGCTTCAAAATAAGAGTTCTCTCGGTCAGTGATAACTACCGAGATGTTGTCTTGCAAGGCATCCACTTTGTCTTTTGACATGGGATCGTTTGATTTTGAAAAGTGTGCCCAGCAATTATCAAAAGAGTCGGAAATTTCAGCTGAGAGTGACTTATTTTCCTCATGAAAATCTGTAATGAGATGCTCAAGGACTCCCTCATCCTTAAAAGTATATGAAGATATGTTCTCTTGCTCCAACCCTGCACAAACATATTGAAGATCAGTAGGGGAAGCATCGATGGGATCACTTTGTTCATTGAAACTACTCAATCGAGGCGTTGAACTGTCAGACGTGTACAGCTCAGATGGTGGTCTTAATTGAGTGGTTTCAAATTCTAGAGTCGTAGCGAGCAGCTCGTCCTTCTCCCGAATCACATTATCATTCAATTCAAGAGAGTGGTCCAAACATGTCTCACAGAAGTTGGAAGGGTCAGTTTTAATGAGCTCATCTTCCACTTTTAAATCAGATATGTTAGATGAGTGGAGTAGCTCAGTATGACCGATCACTTCGTGTGCTTCTTGAGCATTGACCTGGACCATACTTGAGATTGATTCCAGGGGAATTTGGGTTGTGCTCTCATGAATCTCATCCCAATACTTCTCAGCTTCCAATTCAGTGCAGTACACACTTGAGATGGGATCGCTTTCCTCACAATCTATTCCTAAATTCGGTTGAGGTTCGAATGAACTAACCTCTACCTCATCATTGAATTCATGTGTGTCAAGTAAGGGAGGTGTGTCATCATCACTGTATTTGAAAGACACCCATGTATCTCCACCATTCTTTTGAAAAGTCATCAAGATCGGCTCATTGGGAAATTGAACCACGTGCTCGTTAATGGAATCCAACTCCTCATTCCAAATTCCAGATTTCGTCAAAAGCGAGTGAGGATCACTTTCCTGGCATTGTATTTCTGGATTGGATTGTAGTTGGGATGCACGAGCTTCTTCTATCCTTTCAAGGCGCGAATTCAGTGCTTCCATTGCTTTTCGTATTTCCGTAAGGCATTCCATGGTATACTGAATTTCATCCTCTTGGATCGTTTCTGGTAGGTTCTCAACGGTAGGGTATCCAAGAGAATAATCATTACATGTGGTTGGTTCATCTTCCCAGTTTTGATGGTTCCACTAGTTATAGTCATACGGGTCATCGGTCGAGAGTTGATACGCGTTATCATTCCAATAATCACGTACTGTTTCCTTAACTCGTGGAATGCAATTATTTTCCGTAGATAATCACCGAAGGACTTCTTAATCGGTGGAGCATCATGTTTCGATTGGTTGAAGTAATTTTCGGAAAATATTTGAGGCATAGGTCGTTTTCCATCATTATCATCATACATCAAAAATTTTCCCAAGATTCCTTAGCTATCTCAAAGATATATACGTTCCAACTCTTGCATAGTAAAACCCAAATTCTGAATCTACTCTAGGAAAAATAAAAAGAAAAGATCCTACAACAGTATGGAAAGTATGAGGGGAAGAAGTTAGAAAGAAGTCACCAGGTTAAAGATTCCTAAGTAAAAAAAAACCTGCAAAACAAAACAAAACAAGTTAGTTTTTAAGAATAGTAAGTCTAAGGTTAGAAAATTTCTAAAAATAAAACCCTAATTCTAAAAATAGAAAAAAAGTAAAGAAATTAGGAAGATATCACCAAATTAGAAGTTTCTATCTTAGAATCCTACAAAACAAGAAAACTGGTTAGTTTCTACAAATCAAAATAGAAAACAAAATCAAAAATTAAAATTAGTAAAATCCTAATCTTAAACTAACTCTAAATCCAATTAATTTCAGAAAATCGTAGTCACGTCAAGGTCCCGGCAAGCGGCTAAAAACTTGTTCACTCCCCAAGTATAGGGTTGTGATGTAGTAATCAACTCGGTAAGACCGAGGTCGAATCCATAGGGACTGAAACCTGTACGTTATCTGAAAATAACCAGATCTAGAACTAGGCTAAGACGAATTCTAAACCGATTGTAATTTGAAGAATAATGATGAAATATTAATCTAAAACTTTAGGAAAAATCAGAGAAGGGAAACTAGGGATTCAGAGGATCCACTTGTAGAGATCAGGGAGATCTTATGCCTGTATTACAAATTAGGAAAATTAACTGAACTGCCATTGATATAGATTTCAAGAGATGAAAGGTGTATGAATTAGAATGGATTCCATCACCAAACTATGCCCAGGAGACAAAGTAAACAACAGAATTAATCTAATTACCAACCAATCAACATGTCATGCAGGTTAGGAAGGGTACCAACATCCCACCATGCCCAGGAGACGATGGTGAACAACAGGGCTTCCTGACGTCATAAACATAAAAAGGAAAAGAACATGTTCAAAGCCATTGCAGACCCATTGTAATTTCAGTCACAACAGACCATTAAAGACTAAAAACACATTCCCATAATAAAACCCAAATCAACATCAAGTCAGTCTAAACAAAGACTCAAGCAAAGACGCATCCCATCACGCTACAAGCTTCACCTCTTAGCCCTAGCTAAGAGGTTTAGCCACACATGAATGGGCTGAAACTCTCAAAAATAAAGAAAAGAAACAAAAACAAATAAAAAGAAAAAAAGAAAAAAAATACTTTCTCTCTGTCTCTCTCTCTCCTCACGTCCACGGATGCCCACGGCTTCCCTCGCCAACCTCCCCGTCTCTCTCTCCTCTTCTCCCTTTTATAGAGCCTGGCAAGTGCGACTACACTCCCTGTTGTAGTGGGAGACAAAAAAAACTTATGCTGGTACTCTGGATTCCCCATTCTTGCGTTCTGATGGAAGATCCATTCCGTTCAATGAATGCACAATGAGAAACCGTCCAGGAAAAGATGTTTTTGGAGCGTTGATCGCGCGTGGCCCACCTTTTTCTCTTCTGCCATCAATCGTCCGTTTGGAAGGTTGGATTTTGATCCTTGCAATCTTTTAGAATTCTTCCACCTAAGTCTTGGTAACATGGCCCATGGGAATCTGGTGAACGAATCGGATTGCCTGTATGGACAACAGGTGGGGCCCACAACCTGAATCAGCGTCCGCACCTTGCGGACGCTGTTTGTACGCGAACCAATCCTGTGGTGACATCCGTGGGGTCCACATACCCCAGTGTTTGGGGAATCCACACCGTCCACTGAATTCCCAGGGAAAAACCGATCAAGAAAGGTGAGTTTGTTTCAAATTTGGCGTGGCCCATTGTAGTATATCCTTTCACCGTCCATCTTTCTTTTAACAGCAATCCACGCTCTTGCGTTTGCATGAGTCAAAAACGACACCTAGGTGAGGGTCAACCCTACCCTAGAGATGCACTGGATGTTTCAGATTCCTGATCTGGATGATAGGTGGGGCCCAGTGCGAAAGATCAGTGGGTCGGGTGCGTCCTCGCTGTTGAAACAGAGACGGAGACGTGATTCGTCGGTCAGCGCAATCGCTGACCGACTTTCTCTGTTCGGTGCACGGCCAGTGAATATTCGCTGTGTACACGCCTGTGTACACATGGGATCCACTGTAATGTTTGTGTGAAATCCGATCCGCTCAATAGCTGTGTCACCTCAGTTTAACAGTTGAGACAAAAATCGAAGCATATCCAGATCTCAGGTGGGCCCCGAAACGCTTTTTTTATGGGCTGATCTGTCCATTCAGTCACTTCTGCAAGGACCGAACGGTTGAAATTAGATTTGTACGGTTAATTTACATTCCTCAGGCCCTGTATGAAGTTTTGAGCTGAACAGATGGCGGGAACCCCGTGATCTTTCATTCTGACTGCCTTTCAGGCCACTTGAGCTTCAGTTTCTCAATTTTCTTAGATTTTTGACGTTGATCTTGGTCCCCTGGAGTCCATCCCTTGCCTTTGGTGACTTCTGTGCATTAAATCCATGCCTTTAGCATTCTTTTCAGTCCACGCTCATACATACACCCTGCATCACAAACACGTTTAAAGTAGTCTGTTAAACAGTATCGTGTTCGTAAATGTAGACAATAACTAGGGTCTCGTATGCAATATTTGACCCTCAACATTTTCCAAGAATATTTCAAAGGAGATGTTCATGGCTAGTACTTAGTTTTATAGTATGTTTCGAAGGCATGAACAATATTGGCTGCAGGAGAAATACTTGGCATTTTCCTCGTAGTTCGACCAGTCCTACCTATCGCAGAGGAGCTTATTGGCACAGTTAGAATGGTAGGAACTATAAGACCAGCAAGAATGAGACTTGGAAAATTTCCAAAGTCTGAGATCTTTTTTATGACTTGAGGAGCTATAGAAACTAAATCAAGTTGAATTGGTTGAGCATGTTGAGAAGGCTAGACCCGTATCCTAGCCCGTACCGTTCCATCGGCCTTCGTGGTCCTCCCGGTCGAATTCCGGCGACTCGCAATCTATAACCGACGTCTGCGCGTGATCCTAAGACAGATCCTGTTGGTCTGAGTCGGCTCGACCTGAGACTTGTACTAGTGCGATCGCGCCGTCACCGCGGTTCTGATGCCACGTCTTGCGCGCCGAGGCGATACTCAGGCAAAGAGATGTGGGCCCAAGTTCTGTTTGAGAAACGCCACACATTTGTGAAATCTCAAGAGAATCTCTACAACTTGTCAAATCAACCAAGTACATGCCACATCACTCAAAAGCAATCCAAAGTCAACTCTTTCTCTCTCCACCCATCCCTTTCAAGTACACACCTATCACTCCCCATCACTCCATCACCTCTCACCATGCCTCTCTCCTTACATCATCTCACCTTCATCTCTCTCTCTCTCTCTCTCTCTCTCTCTCTCATTTCCAAGCACCCACGTCCATGGCTTCCATGGAGAGCAAGTGTGGCCCACCTCAGACCTCCCATCTCCACCATCCATGCTTCATCTCGGTCGTTAAATCTCGTCCACTAGAGCTTTAGAATGCGTTGATTGAAAGAGAAGTCCGTGATCAAAGGTGGGTGCTTCTCTCTCTCTCTCTCTCTCTCATTCCTTTGATTATTTTGTGGCCCACATGATGAGTGTTTATGGTGTCCCAACCGTCCATCAAGTGCACTTATGGTTGACCAAATCACGTGGGCCTACCCTTTGATGTTGGCAAAAAAAAAACACAAATATCAGATTGACCCAAGCTAAGTGGGCCATGTCCAGGCGTGGGACCCACCAGCCGTGGTCCCCACGCTTGGGACCCACCTTGATGAATGGCATATAAACACCATTCGTCCAGCGTCCAGGGACGCTGGACGTGCTCACTGGACAGTGAGGTGTACTCGCTGCAAGGAAAAAAAAAAGAGAAGAAGAAAAAAAAAAACAGGGGTACTTAGATTTTATGCTTTTTGGGTGGGCTGCTTATGTAGGCCCCACCTTGCTGAATGAATTCAATTCACGCCGTCCATCCCATTCAGCGGATCCAATCCAGATCTCTGGCGGGCCATAATATAGAAAATGGTGATTGTGGGTGATTTATACTATTAAGGCCTACTATGATGTTTTGTATGTCGAAAAATACTGTAATTGGACTCATTTGAATTGTCTCGAGCCCAGAAATCTAATCGACGGATCGGATCTCCTTTATGTGGGCCCCATCTATGAAAAAATTTTAAAAAAAACAAAAAAAAAAAACAAAATAAGGTTGCTGCTGACGTCCAGCGTCCAGAGGACGCTAGAGCTGTTGGACGTAGGCAGGGACGGTGGGCCCCACCTCAGGCTCCACCATGATGCCTGTTGACCATCACCACCGTCTAATCGATGGTCCCCTTTAATTATGGGGATATCCCAAAAATTCAGCCGTCCATGGGAACTCAGGTGGCCCACATCACAGGAAATAGTGAGGGATTAAACGTCTACCATTGGAACCCTTTCTGGGTCACAGAAGCGTTGGATCATTATGAAATTGTTTTTTTCTCTTCAATCCAGGTCCGTGTGACGTTATCAACGGATTGGATGGAAAATTAATGTTATGGCGGGCCCTACAAAATTTTTAACAGTGAAAATCAATTTCCCCGCTGCTCTTTGTGGTGTGGTCCAGCTGATCTTTGGATATGATTTTTTTTTATAATGCTCCGAAATGATCTCGAAATATGGATGAACGTTGTGGATATAATAAATACATAGCTGTGGGGCCATGTAACTTTGATCTCTCCTAAGCCGTTCGTACAACTCTTAGTTGGAGGAGCGTCAGCACTCGTCTTCGCAGTGAAAACGAGGGGTAGTTTCGTCCTTAAAATCGTTGTCCGCATGTGCTAGTCTAAGTTGGTAACTTAAGTTTGTATTCCTTCATAAAAACCGCTGGATAAAAGGTTTTTTTGTCTACAGTGGTCATTTTCTCGTCAACAGGTTCTGTGGGACCCACCTCTCTGGATGTGTTATTCCACACTGTCCGTCCATTTGCTGGACGTGTATGGACAGTGTTGTGGGCCACACCGTGTTGTTTTGTTTCATCTACACCGTCCAGACCATCTGGATGGTGTTGTACTACTTGGACAAGTGCTGTCCTGCTCTACCATGATGTGTTACATTTACACTGTCCATCCCAATTTTTTTAAAGCCATGGACCTGGAGTGAGGCAGATCCAAATCTCAACCGTTCCTCACAGCAATAGGAGTAGGGACTGACGCCCAATCTTAGAATTTTTTGGGGTCCACTGTGATGTTTGTGGAAGGTTAGCAGCTGACCCATCTTCCTAGGTTGTCCACGCTCTTGTGGGACCCACCTTGTAGATGCTTTATCCAGACCGTTCATTTGTTAGAAATGCCCAAGTGGGGTCAGCGGTCCAGTAGGATTAACAGTCCAGCAACCTACTAGACATACTATGATGTATATGTTTATCCATGCCGTTCAACCATTGGATGGTCCACCAAGACTCGGTCCACATTCCCGTAGGACCGGCCCACTGATGAGGCCCACCTCATGTGTTTCATCCTGACCGTCTAAATCATATAGGGCTTGCCTCGATGTATGTTTCTATCCACACCATCATTAGGACATGGACCCCACATGATGTAAGTGTTTTACCTTCAGGCCATCCATTAGTTTTCAGGGCCCACTTGATATATATATATATTAGGCCCATGTGAACGACCCATTGCGATGTAATTGTGGCCCGATGGGTGAGGCCCAATGAGATGTATTTCCGGCCCACATGACGTGGCCCATTGTGATATGTTTCCAGCCTATATGATGAAACCCAATGAGATGCAATTCCAGCCCATTGTTGAGGCCCATTTGGTAAGGCCCATTCGATGTATATTGACCCATTGATGCAGCCCACTTAATGTGTATGAGGCCCGTTAGTGCGGCACATTGATGCAGCCCATTTGACCATATATGAGGCCCAATGGTGCGACCCATTAATGTGGCCCACCTGTTGTATTTGAGGTCCACTATAACGTGTATTAGGACCATGTGATGCAGCCCATAGTGATGTGTTTGAAGCCCTTATATGAGGCTCACTGCAATGTATATTAGGCCTTTGAGTGAGGTTATGAGCCGACTTTATATTTGGCTCTATGTGAGCCACTGCTTGGGGGCGACGTTGGTTAAATGACCACATTGATGGGCAATGATGGTTGAATGCCCACATTGTGACCCTCCTTTAGGCCTTGATAGTTCCATTCTCATCATTCACTTATGGGTTAACCCTAATCAGTGGGCCCCATTCACCATAGACGAATGGCTCCGTGTTATCGGATTTGACATAACCACGGTCGAGGGCTGATCCTTATATTATGATTGATCATCTGTCCATCTGTGGATCCAGCCTTATTTATGTGCTAGTTGTCGGTGCCGATTAGTGATGCTGATTGTCGGTGCCAATTATTGAGGCAGAATACCGATTATGATTATCGGGGTCGAGGCCGATTGTCGATTCTGCTTGTCGTGGCCGATTGACAGATTACCGATCGAGGTTAATTATTGTGACCGATTACCGATCGTGGCTGATTGTTGATTGACGAGGCCGAATACCGATTCTGTTTGTCATGGCCAATTGACCGATTACCAATCGAGGCCGATTATCTTGACCGATTACCGATCGAGGCCGATTATCTTGACCGATTATCGATCAAGGCCGATTGTCGATTGACGAGGCCGATTGCCGATTCTGCTTGTCGTGGCCGATTGACCGATTACCGATCGAGGTCGATTATCGTGACCAATTACCGATTGTGGTCGATTGTCGATTTACGAGGCCGATTGTCGATTCTGCTTATCGTGGCCGATTGACCGATTACCGATCGAGGCCGATTATTGTGACCGATTACCGATCGTGGCCGATTGTCAATTGATGAGGCCGATTGCCGGTTTCGATTGTCATGGCTGATTGCCGATTCTGATTGTTGAGGCCTAATGTAATGTATATGCGGCCCGTATTTGAGGCCCATTGTGATATGTATTAGGCCCATAATGCATGCCCATTTGTTGTATTTGAGACCCATGTGTAGGGCCCACATGTCATGTATTTAAGGCCCATGAGCAGGGCCCACTTTTTGTGTATATGTGGTCCTCGGGTAAGGCCCACTGTGCTATATATTAAGCCTTTGTGTGAGGCAGTGGGCCCATTATATGTTTGGCTCTATGTGGGCCATTCCTTGGGGCAATGTTGGTTAGATGTCTACATTGTCGAGGCCGATTGTTGAAGCCGGTTATGAATACCGATTATGAATATGTGACAGCATAATATCATGATATATGCCCATACGCATCGTCTGCATGTTTGTTATAAGATGTGGTTGATCATTACATATGTCATTGAACATGTTGTTATGAGACTCCCTGATAGGTGGAAGTTATCTCACATGAGCGCACGGTATGCGTAGGATCGATGCATGACTGGATTGTATAACTCATGCATCTTGCATTGTGATTATTGTACGCCCTAGCGACATCAAGGCCGTAGCCTCCACAGGCATATCGTAGATGGCCAGATGGGACACCGAAAATGTTTGGTTCTAGCATACGGGCGCCATAGATATCCCTGGGTGAAAATTCCTAAACCTCCATGGCCAGGAGACGCCCCAACGTCGAGACCGAGTGGATACATGAGCACTTTAGTGCCGAATACCAGGAGGCCGCGTCTCCCACTGTGTCGTGGTCGGTTGGGAGGGGGTGTGGCCTTACCCGCCTGAGGGTAGGGGCAATACTAGGCTGAGTTTGACCAGCTCGTGAATGGGTCCGCTATCGACGTGCCGGATAGGTATTGGCAGACTATTGGCTAGGCGGATAGTGAGGTTTCTTACGCTCACTTGGACTGTGCAGCTGGGAGAGCGGCAGTGCCATTTGGAGTGTACTAAACCCCGGTGATGATCCCAAAGATGAACTGTACTGATATGTGGACTTTTGAGCAGGAGTTGCATGCTCATTCATTCATTCACTCACTATCCACTCGGGCTGGTAGTGCGCAACTATTTGTTATGTGTACCTTCACAATGGCCAGGATTTCGGTTGGTGCGCGCGACTAACTTGAGATTAGGAGTTTACCACATTGAGTCTGACTATTCAAATTTAGGTATGGGACTGGTTTGGATAGAAGTCCTTTGTGGTGGACCCCGTAGCCTGCGATACTACGTACTACCATCACGACTTCACACTCCAGCATGGTCATTCCATTCGCATCCCATATTACAATACATTCACGGTATATGGTATTTTGGGTTTGTGTGTCTGCATTTATGTAGTCTAGATACGATGCCTGATATTTGGCTCTTTATGAATCCTCATTTGCGTAGCTGATCTACATTATCTACTCTAATATTATTTAACTCATGTACTTGTCAATATTTCCGTTTACTCTGTTATCGTATAATTCATGATCTTGTTAGTATTTCTGCTTACTCTGATAATTCATGATCTTGTTAGTATTTCTGCTTACTCTGATAATTCATGATCTTGTCAGTATTTCTGCTTATTCCGATATTGTATGATTTATGAATTACTAGTATTTTCGGTATTGTACGATGATGACATTGTATCGAATACTTAACACTTACCTTGTGCACACACTTACACCACCCTCTAAGCTTTCTACAAGCTTACGCATGATAGATGCGTGCAGGTGACGTTAGGTTGTAGCAGTGTTGAGCTTAGAGCGTGAAGTGGTCTTCTGGAGCTTGATTTTCGATTTACGTATTTTCCTTTCAGCATTGTATTCAAATGATTATATTAGTGGATATGTGATGATGATGTTGCCTTTGTGAATTGGGTAATCTTGTGGTTATGCTTATTACGAGTTAAATGTGTAAAAAAAAATCCTCCTTGTAGAATCCCATGATCGGAATCTGGTGTTTGGATGCTAAGAGCCGAGAATGGGGTACTACGGAGGCTGTCGGCACCAGATTCGGCGATCGGGATTCCTGTGAATCCGATTTCCGGGTTTGGGGCGTGACAGCTAATAGCAAAGACTTTTTAGCATTTACGCTGGGGAGATGCTAGACTGACCACTCTTATTAATGCTACTAAAGGAGAGATTGTCGAAGTAGTTGATGCTCTCTAAGTTTGTGTTATTATTATTTTTTTGCTTGGAGATGTAGTTGGCTTCAGAGCAACCTTCCTTATAGCATTCTCGAGCATTGGTCTCCTTTTCTTGGCCATGAGTTTAACTTTTCCAACCTCAGAAGAGTAAAGCTGAACGATGATAGTAAGAGTAGGCTTAATAACTAATTTATTATAGTACTTCTACCACCAATTAAAGAAGGTGATCATTTGGTGAGGATGACTCTGAAAGCTTGGCAACTCAAAAGTAGCGCTTATTGTCTGGAAGTTGTTGTGGAGAGTGTGATGAAGGCCTATTGATTCCACAATTGGGCATTGATGAGGAGGTTGATTAATAGTTTTATGAGTGAAAGGGTAATGAATGCATTAAGCTAAGCCAAATTGACGAGTAAGAAGATTGGGACAATATTGTTCAACCCATGCCTTGGCATAGACACCAGTTTCCATGGTGTCGCCATAAGAGAGGTCTCTGTAAATGAGGTAACTCTCCCAAGCCTTGTCTCTATACTCGATTGTGTCGAGATCGGCCAGTTCAAAGTTTTTGGTGAATTAAATTGGGCCAAACTCTTTATTTTTGAATGGATAAAAAGAATGGATGGACATATCGGAGCGAAGTGAAAAGAAGTAGTTCATAAATTCTTCAAATGTATGAATGACTCTATGATAGAAGACATTGTGTTGGCCAAATGTTGAGGGTCAAATATTGCATATTAGACCCCAGTTATTACCTGATTTTATAAACATGATACTGTTTAACGCCCTATTTTAACCATGTTTGTGTTGCAAGGTGAATTCAAGAGCCTGGACTAAAAAAGGGTACTAAAAGCATAGATTTAACACTCATAAATCATCAAGGCAAGGGACGGACCCCAGGGGACCAAGATTGAAGAATTTACACACCAAAGATCCGAGAAAATCAAGTGATCAACGATAAAGAGGCCTAAAAGTTGTCCTAAATGCAAGATCACAGGGTTCTCACCATGTATTTGGCTCGAAACTTTATATCTAGCCTGAGGACCCTAAATTAACCATACACGTCAAATTTTAGCCATTGGATCCTTGTGGAAGTGGCCCAACGGACGGATCAGCCCATAAATCATCAATCTGGAGCCCACCTGATATCTGAATATGCTTCAATTTTGGTCTTAACCCCTTAAATGGGGTGGTAAAATGGATGGATAAAGCGGATTTCTCCTAAACATCTTAGTGGACCCCACACTTTACATGCGTGTACACAACGCACACCACTTACGAGTTGCACCGGACGGTCAGCACGGTAAAAAACGGGCTGACTCGTCTTTCTTCTTACGCAGGAAACAGCGAGTGGACACCGTCCACTATGTGATGAGTAGTGGGCCCCACCCATCCCCCAAATGAAAGATCTGGACAGTCCATTGCATCCATAGGGTGGCCACAATCCCATCCATGCTTCTCTTTCGGCCCCATGTACACGTACACACGTGGATCTCCAAAAAATGCAGGATGAATGGTGAGATGATTTGATATAGTGGACCGCACCAAAACTCGACCAAAACCACTCCTTTCCAACCAAAATTTTGCCAGAAATTCAATGAACGGGGTGGATTTCACCGAAAACATCACCTTAAGGCCCACCGAGCATCTCAGCGCAGGATCTTTCGCACAATACGCACGTTCGGTTTTCCCAGACATTGCGGAGAGTTGTGGTCCACTGTTTGTGGTCGGATAGGTGATTCAAACCATTCAGAACCTTCATAGGGGGATCTTTACCCCAACCACAGAGCCAAAATCAGTTTCTTGGACGTCTATTGGCTAAAAAATCTGTTCATAAGCAAGTTGAGCTGCGTTTTTGCATAGCACACATTGTGCGGAAGCCTCCACCGCCCTTACTTCGTAAAGAACATCCTCCATCGACTCCAGCAGCCTCTCCTCTCCACCGCCCTTGCTCTCTATAAAAGGGAGAGAGAAAGAGAGAGATGGACCATCTTTTGGGGACGTGAGCAAGGAGGAGAAAGAGAAGAGAGAGAGAGAGAGAGAGAGAGAGAGAGAGAGAGAGAGAGAGAGATCGTGGCTAGCCTTCATCAACCTTCCTTCCTCTTTGGTTTGTTTTGTTTATGTTTTTCCTTTAAGAGCCTTTAGTTTCATCATGTCCATGATGAGCTAAACCTCTTAGCTAGGGCTAAGAGGTGAAGCTTGTAGCGTGATAGAGTGTTTTTCTATACTTTGATTCATGTTTAAGAAGCTGTCTTTAAATTTAGTTTGATTATAAGGAATGCTTTCAGTTTTTAATGGTTTATTGTCACTTATATTACAGTAGATCTGCGATAGCTTTGAGTATGTTCTTTTTATATTGAGATTGTGATTTTAGGAAATCTCGTTGTTCACCATCGTCCCATGGGCATGGTTGGATGATGGAACCCTTCCTAACGTTCATAACTCTCTCAGATTGGCTGTGGATTGGTTAAATTATGTTGTTTACTTTGTCTCATGGGCATGGTGTTGTGATGGAATCAATTCTAATATTTATACCTCTCATCTCTTGAAAACTAGAGCAAAGGAAGTTCAGATTTGATTTTTAATGTTATATCCTCCAACTAGATAACGATGGGACTCTGAGTCCAGCTGTGTTCATGAAATAAGCATAGATCTCCCTGATCTCTACAAGTGATCCTTGGAAACCCTAGTTTCCCACCTTTGAATTTATAAATTTTAGTTAAAGTGTTTCATCATTATTCTCTTAATTCTCCCTGATTTGGATTACATCTTTGCCTAGTTCTAGTTCAAGTTACTTTCAGATTACATACAAGGTTCAGTCCCTATGGATTCGACCTAGGTCTTACCGAGAATATTATTACATCACAACCTTATACTTGGGGTGTGATCAAGTTTTTGGCGCCGTTGCCAGGGACTGACGGTTATGTTTTTCTAAGATTAACTCGTTTTAGAATTAGATTAAGATTAGGGTTTTTCTAGTTCTTAATTATAGGTTTAGGTTTTTCTATTTGATTTCTAGAAACTAACCTAACTTTCCTGTTTTGTATGACCCTGACATAGACTTTCTAAATTGGTAATCTCTTTCTAATTTTTCTTTTTTTCTATTTTTAGGATTAAGTTTTCTATTTTTAGAAATTTTCTAATTCTAGGTTTTCTTTCGTTTTTAGAAACTAACTTGCTTCCAATTTCTAGGGTTTAGAACTTTCCTAATTATTTTCAGAAACTTTCTATTTTCGGTTTTAGAAACTTTCCTTTTAGAAACTAGTTTACTTTCTATTTTAGGAACTGACTTGTTTTGTTTTATTTTGCAGGATCTTAACATGGAACTTAGAATTTGGTAACTTCTTTCTAACTCTTTCTAGATTTCTATTTATTTATTTATTTTTTTTTGAAGGTTTAGTTTAGAATCTGAATTAAGGGCTACGAGTGTTTCATGCCCAAGTGGGTTCGTGACAACACTCGGCGTCTCTTGACTGAAGGAGGATTGGTTGAGGGGTTGACTATCCATCGCTGGACTAGACACCGCTCGAAATCCCCTGAGTTAATTGAGGTTATGGCTGCAAATCAACCTAAAGTACTACCTCCACCTAGGGTTAGAAAAGTCCAGGATGAGAATGAGGTGCATCAAGCATGCCGCCTCGTACTTTAGGAGATTATTTACAACTGGCGGGGGTGAGCACACCCTCATGTATAGTTTTTCCTGAAAATACGGGACACATGGATATCAAGTCAGGGGTGATCCAACTCCTTCCTAAATTTCATGGGCTTGAGTTAGAAAATCCATATTTACACATGAAAGAGTTTGATGAGATCATAGTCACTTTATATTTTCCAAATGTATTTAAAGACACAGTTAGGCTGAAATTCTTTCCCTTTTCTTTGAAAGAGAAAGCTAAGACGTGGTTGCATTCACTATGTCCTAGATCTATTGGTACGTGGAATGAAATACAAAGGGAGTTCATAAAGAAATTTTTTTCACATCTTAATACGAACACCCTTAGAAAATCAATCATGAACTTCGCCCAAAAGGAGGATGAAACATTCTTCCAATGTTGTGAAGGGTTCAAGGATCTTGTTAGTTCATGCCCACAACACGGTTTTGAAACGTGGCGCAGTACACACTTTTTTCATGATGGACTGATATCTTCCATGTGCCAATTGGTTGAGACGATTTGCAATGGAGATTCATGAATAAAAATGTCGATGATGTGTGAGACCACTTGGATAGACTTGCTGAAAATGCACAATCATGGGACACATACCCAAAATCAAGCACCATGTCTAGACTGACTCAATCTAAGAAGAGGGTTGAAATGTATCTCCTGAAAGAGGACAATGATATCAATTCTAAAGTGACTAATCTCATAAGAAAATTCGAGGCCATGGAATTAAAGAAGGATAAGGTTAATGAAACTGTTTGAGGTATTTGTGATGAGAACATTCACACAACTAAAAATTGTCCAACAATACCTGCCTTTTGAGAGTTGCTGAATGAGGAATCCAATGCCGTGAACAATTATCAAAGACTTTTCAATGGACCTACCTCCGATACATACAATCCTAGTTGGAGAAATCATCCAAACCTTAGTTGGAGGAATGGACAAATTGCTACTCCTCAAGGTTACTTTAATCAAATTCCAAATCAAGAGAAACCTCAAGGCGATCCGGTTCTAAAGCATATTCAAAACCAAGAGCTTATCACTCAGGGAATATTGCAGACCCTTTAAGATATTTCAAAGGCCATACAAGGGCGTGAGACAAAAAATTCAATTGGAGAAAAAGGGATTTTTCCAGCCCAACCTTTCCCCAATCCTAAATCGTAATATGAGCTAAGTGATCCAAGCTCTTCAAATCAAATGGAGCAAGGTAAGTCTATCACCACTCTTAGGAGTGGAGAGATAATTGATAGGTCTATTCCGGTAAGGGTTGAAAAGCCTAAGGACCTGAAAGAGGACAACGATGATACACTTAGCACTGCTCCACAAGAATTGGAATCAGAACTTCAGGGCAAGCCAATTGCTCCATTCCCCCAACGGTTGGTTGCACCAAAACCTCTCTCTAACTCTCAGGATATTCTAAAAGTACTGAAACAAGTGAAGGTCAATATTCCTCTACTTGATGTCGTAAAACAAATACCTTCATATGCCAAATTTCTAAAAGACTTGTGTACGACCAAAAGACGACAAAATATTCAAAAGAAAATCTTCTTGACTGAGAAAGTGAGTGTCATCCTAAAGCAAGATGTGCCGTAGAAATTCAAAGATCCCAGTAGCCCAACCATATCATGTGTAATCAGGAATTATCGAATTGAGCACGCACTTCTTGACTTAAGAGCGAGCGTTAATTGAATTCCTTACTCGGTGCACAAGCAGTTAGAATTGGGTGAATTAAAACTCACCTTAACCACATTACAACTTGTTGATCGCTCTGTTCGTGTATCAAGAGGGATAATTGAGGATGTGTTGGTCCATGTTGATAGATTCTACTACCTTGTAGATTTTATCATCTTGGATACCGAACCCATCAGTAACATGAGCACTTAGATTCCCATCATTCTTAGTCGCCCATTCCTTGCCACTTCAAACATAATTATCAATTGCAGGAATGGTGTCATAAGTATGTCTTTCGGGAATATGACATTGGAATCAAACATATTTTTTAATATAGGTAAATGGTTAGAGGACGATGACGATTTCCATGACATTAACATGATTGACTCTTTCGTGGAAGATAGGACACCTCTGACCTTATCCTCTGACCCTCTAGAGACGTGCCTGGCCCACTCCTATGATTTTGATGATGACATGATTAGGGAGACGTGTGCCATGCTTAATGCTATGCCGATGCTTGAAGTTAATGGGTGGAGGCCACAATTTGAAGAGTTGTCCCAGACTGATGAAGTACCTCTACCGTCTAACCTCAAGCCACGGAAGCTTGACCTAAAACCGTTGCCCTTTGATTTGAAATATGTTTATTTAGGTCAAGATGAGACATACCCGATGGTGATTTCTGCCCAGCTGGTGAAAGAACAGGAAAGTATGCTCATATCATTTCTTATTGAGCATAAAGGAGCCCTTGGATGGATGATTGCGGACCTCAAGGGAATTGACCCTTCAGTTTGTACTCACTGCATTTATCCTGACGATAATGAAAAGCCCTCTTGGCAATCACAACGTAGATTAAATCCAAACATGAAGAAAGTGGTTAAAGCCGAGGTTCTTAAACTATTGGATGTGGGTATTGTATACCCTATATCCGATAATCAATGGTTGAGTCCAACTCATGTGGTTCGTAAGAAGTCCGGAATCACTATCATAGCCAATGCTAATAATGAACTCGTGCCAACTAGAGTTACTACAGGTTGGAGAATGTGCATTGACTATAGGAAGTTGAATACTGTAACGAGGAAGGATCACTTTCCTTTGCCCTTCATTGATCAGATCTTGGAAAGGCTAGTTGGTCATTCCTATTACTGTTTCCTTGACGGGTATTCGGGCTACAATCAGATCAAGATAGCTCCTGAAGATCAGGAAAACACTACATTTACACGCCCTTATAGAACCTTTGCTTACCAAAAGATGTCATTCGAACTATGTAATACCCCTACCACCTTTTAGCGATGTATGATGAGTATCTTTTCTGATATGGTGGGGCAATATCTAGAGGTCTTCATGGACAATTTCTCTGTCTTCGGTCTATTTTTCAGCGAGTGCTTAGAGAGTCTTAAATGTGTGCTGAAAAGATGTGAAGAAAAGAACTTGGTACTTAATTAGAAAAAGTGTCATTTCATGGTTCATAAGGGAATTGTCCTTAGACATATCATCTCGTCAAAAGGAATCGAGGTAGATAAGGCTAAAATCGATCTTATCTCTAACCTACCGCCACTTAAGAATATAGGAGACATGCTATCCTTCTTAGGACACGCCGGGTTCTACAAATGATTCATAAAGGACTTTAGTCTCATCTCTCGTCCTCTATATAATCTACTTCAAAAGGATGCACCATATGAGTGGACTGAGCCATGCTAGGAAGCTTTCACTAAGCTTAAGGGCATGTTAACTACTACACCTATCATACAGCCACCCGACTGGAGTCTTCCTGTTGAACTTATGTGTGACGTGTTTGACTATGCTCTTGGGGGGGTGTTAGGCCAAAGAAAAGATAAAAAGCCCTACGTTATTCATTACGTAAGTAAGACTCTAAATCCTGCCCAAGTGAACTACTCGACTATGGAAAAGGAACTCTTAGCTGTAGTGTTCGCTTTGGATAAATTTAGGTCCTACTTGATTGGATCCAAGATCATCATTTATACAAATAATGTGGTACTCAAGTATTTTCTTGCTAAGAATGATGCTAAGCCCCTCCTAATAAGATGGATCCTTCTACTCTAAGAATTTGATTTAGAAATTAAAGATAAAGAGGGAGTAGAGAACATAGTGGCTGACCATCTTTCCCGCCTCAATGCCTTTGATTTCCTTGAGACGGCACATATCAATGACATATTCCCTGATGAACAATTGTTCAAAGTCTCCCATTCACCTTGGTTCGTTGATATTGTTAATTATCTTGCCATAGGTTTCATACTGACACATTAGACTGCGCAAGATAAGAAGAAATTTTTCACTGAGGTGCACAACTTCTTCTAGAACGATCCATATTTGTTTAAATATTGCCTATACCAAATATTAAGGAAATATGTGCCAAACGATGAGCATCAGAGTAGCATCTCCTTTTGTCACTCACAGGCTTGTGGTGGTCACTTTTCTGCTAAAAAGACCACGGCCAAAATTCTGCAGTGTGGCTTTTACTGCCCACTATATTCATGGACACTCATGAGTTTTGCAAGGCTTGTGAATGTTGTCAGAAATTGAGAGCGTCCCATCGAAATATGATGCCCTTGAACCCCATTCTCATCGTAGAGGCATTTGATTGTTAGGGCATCGATTTCATGAGATCATTCCCCCAATCCTTTGAAAATCTATACATTTTGCTCGTCGTAGAATATGTCACTAAATGGGTCAAAGCGATTCCGTACTGGAACAATGACTATCACACGATCATTAAATTCTTAAAAGAAAATATCCTTTCTCAGTTCGGAACGCCTCGAGCCATCATTAGTGATGGGGGCTCATACTTTTGTAATAGACCATTCGAGAGTTTAATGAAGAAATACAGTATTTTCTATAAGGTGAGCACCCCATACCACCCACAAACAAGTGAGAAAGTTGAGATTTCTAATAGGAAAATTAAACATATTTTGGAAAAGACGGTTAACCCTAACCATAAAGATTGGTCAATCCGATTGACCGATGCCTTATGGGCTTACCGTACTGCATTTAAGACCCTTATTGAAATATTTTCCTTTAGACTTGTCTATGGGAAGGCTTGTCACTTGCTTGTGGAGTTGAAACATAGAGCCTACTGGGCGATAAAAATCTGAGTTTCAATCTGGACAACGCTAGCTCGCTGCGCAAACTTCAGTTGAATGAACTTGAAGAAATCCGGAACGATGCGTACGAGAACTCGAGAATTTATAAGGACAGGATGAAGGCATTTCATGACCAATATATTCATCGAAAATCATTCATGCTAGGTCAGAAAGTCTTTTTGTATGATTCTTGGTTACATCTCTTTCTGGGTAAGCTTCGACCTTGTTGGACTGGCCCTTTCACTGTTATCAATGTTTATCCTTATGGGGCTGTCGAGATTCAGAATCTAGACAATGGCAATGAGTTTAAAGTAAATGGACATCGATTAAAGCCACTTGTTGAGAAATTTGATTCAGAGGATATGTCCATGCCTCTAAATGATCCTGTGTACCAGGATTGATCTCCTAGTCTGATGGAGGTACAGGTAGGTTTATTGCTTTCATAGGACTAGAGTAGTTTGTTATTCTAGGTTAGTCAGTTTTATGCCGTTAGGTTAGTTTGCTTTCCCGTTATTTTAGGGTAGTTTGCTTTTGTTGGATTAACTCTTGTGCTGAGCTGCCTTCACGCTGAAATCTCTTTGGGAAAAAGCTCCACGATTCTGTCATCAGGTAGTATCTTTCCATCACTTCTCCTTCACTTTTGTTGTCTCATGTGCATGTTTATATCTTTTACATTGAGGACAACGTAGATTTTAGGTTGGGGATGGGAGATTAAGTTACCTAATCAGTATTTTCTTGGTCTTGATTGTGAAAATTAAAAAATAAAATTTGAAAATTTTTGTGAACTCGAAGGGATTTTAATAGCTATCTTTGATTTACACGTATAAGATATGTAATTTTGGTAATTTATGACTATTGGATTCAACTATCTTTAGATTTCACAGTTAAGATTGAATTGCTAATCCATGATTAGAAGTTTTAAACATTGATTGAGTCATGATTTCACATGTCACACCTACTTTACACATTAAAACTTCAGTTTGATATTGAATTGTTAACCTAGTAATTACTAGGCATGGAAGGATCCAACCTGGGGAATTTGTTCATCATGTTCATTGGAAAAAGGAAAAAAGAAAAAGAAAAAAAACCAGCTAAAAAACAATTGTATTTGAAAATGGTTACCTGTTAAAGATCTTTAAAAAGATTGACACAGCGTGAAGCCATCAATGGAAAAATCAAAAGCTGGAAGAATAAAAAGGTTGAATTATAAGGCTAGTTTCGGTTTAGGTTTGGTTATCCGGAATGTTCTATTTGGTTATCAATGTTATCATGAAAATTGACGATTGAACCATAAATTGTGATAAGTGGAAGTTACACTATGCACCCATGGAACTCAATGTTTATAATTGTTCTAATTGATGGATTAATACTTTGAACTTAACTATGAAGTTTAAAATGTGCTTGAGTCTAGGAGAAAGTAATGCTCAACATTCTTGAATCTTAGAATTCTAGTATTGGGATTGTTTTTCAAAAATCACTCGAGTTTATAGAATTTGTCCTGTAATTCTCAAAATATTTTTCACATACTTTGCTCGGGACTAGCAAAATGCTGGTTGGGGATTGTGTTGAGGGTCAAGTATTACATATTAGACCCTAGTTATTACCTGATTTTATGAACATGAGACTGTTTAACGCCCTATTTTAATCATGCTTGTGTTGCAAGGTGAATTCAGAAGTCTAGACTGAAAAAGGGTACTAAAATCATGAATTTAATGCTCAGAAATCATCAAGGTAAGGGACGGACCCCAGGGGACCAAGATCGAAGAATTTACATGCCAAAGATTCGAGAAAATCAAGTGATCAACGATAAATAGGCCTGAAAGTCATCCCGAATGCAAGATCACAGGGTTCTCACCATCTGTTTGGCTCAAAACTTTATATCTGACCTGAGAGCCCTAAATTAACCGTACACATCAAATTTCAGCCATTAGATTCTTGTGTAAGTGGACCAACGGAAGGATCAACCCATAAATCATCAATCTAGGGCCCACCTGATTCTAGATATGCTTCAATTATGGTATCAACCCCTTAAATAGGGTGAAAAAATGGATGGACGGAGTGGATTTCTCCTAAACATCTCAGTGGACCCCACACTTGATGTGTGCGTACATAACGCACACCACTTACGCGTTGCACCGGATGGTCAGCCCAATCAAAGATGGGCTGACCCGTCTTTCTTCTTGTGTGGGAAACAGCAGGCGGATGTTGTCCGCTATACGATGAGTAGTGGGCCCCACCCATTGCCCAAATGGAAGATCTGGACCGTCCATTGCATCCAGAGGGTGGCCATGACCCCATCCATGCTTCTCTTTCAGCCTCACGCACACGTACACACGTGGATTGTTGAAAAATGTAGGATGAACGGTGAGGTGATTTGATACAGTAGATCGCACCAAAACTCGACCAAAACCACTCCTTTTCAACCAAAATTTTGCCAGGAATTCAATGAATGGGGTGGATTTTGTCGAAAACATCACTGTAGGGCCCATCAAGCATCTTAGCACAGGTTCTTTCGCACCATACGCACGTCCAAACTGTTCAGAACCTTTAGAGGGGGGTCTTTACCCCAACCACAGAGCCAAAATCAATTTCTAAGACGTCTATTGGTTGAAATTTTTTTGTCCAAACGCAAGTTGAGCTGCATTTTTGCACTACACACGTTGTGCGGAAGCCTCCACCGCCCTTGCTGCGTAAAGAACATCCTCCACCGACTCTAGTAGTCTCTCCTCTCCACCGCCCTTGCTCTCTATAAAAGGGAGAGAGAAAGAGAGAGATGGACCATCTTTTGGGGACGTGAGTAAGGAGGAGAAAGAGAAGAGGAGAGAGAGAGAGAGAGAGAGAGAGAGAGAGAGAGAGAGAGAGAGAGATCGTGGCTGGCCTTCATCGACATTCCTTCCTTCCTTTCTCTTTAGTTTGCTTTGTTTATGTTTTTTCTTTAGGGCGTGTTTGGATTCACGTATAGTATTTTTTACACTGTAAATTACTACAGAGCTAGTATTCCACAAACTGTAGCACAGTGTACGTCCTGAAGGTGGTAAACTACCACACTGTTTATTTTTTTTATAAGAATTCGTATACGTATTAATTGCAGAATTCAAACACGACGTTTGGGAAGAGACTCTGCACCTGGCCCAACATGTGTAATTAACGGAGTACAATATATATACACACACACATCAGCGTTCTTTCTCAATATCAGGTCCACACAGTATGTGGACCCACCATAATATGCGTCCGGGGATTCCAAACGTGAACGATCTCATGTGGCTTGGTCCACCTACGATTTCTAACCCTTTCAGAAGTAACATACGGTGGATATCCAATCACCGTCACTTTTGTGGTGTGGTCCACCTCTGATTTATTACCCTCTCAGGGGTTTTCAATGGTGGATATCCAATCACCGTTGAACACATGAACGTGGTTAATATGTGATACATAGCCCTATCCAAAGGTTTTCAACGGTGGATATCCAACCTTCCTTATTCAAGTCATGATTGTGGTCTGGCTGTCCGTTTTGGCCCTCTCAATATCGCAGCACTGTGCATATAATGATCTGAACCATGACCCACAGTCACTATACATTTCAAATAGGAAAGTGTGTGGTGGGGTCCACACACTGGAGGGTTCATTTCTTTTGGGAAATGAAAACAGAACGAAATTAAAAATGTGGAATTAGAAAATAGAACTAAATAAAAAATGTAAAAACTGTTCACAGGCAACTCAGTCTTACATCACAAATAGAATAAAGTTTAAAATAAAGTAGCAGTATTAGAGACATGAAGCAGGACAGACATCTCCTTCATTCAGTTAAAATGCTTCCGTCAGCAGGCCTATCACGCTGTAGACCTCCTTTATGAGATGAATTTTGAGACAATCCATTCGAGCACCACATATATTACCAACCCCCTATCAGAACTTTCAATATTGGGGAACCATCAGCAGAAGACTCGTCATCTCCTTTCACATCTGGAACGGCAGCGTCGGAGAAATGCGGCCCATCAATCTGATCTTCATCTATAGCCGGATAATAAGTAGTGAAGATTCAGTCTCACGTCTCTTGGAAGGTCCCTCACTACGGCAATTATGCCTTATGGCTTACAGTGAATTTTTAGAAAATTTATGGGGCTTCAAATTAAAAAAAAGAAGTAACTATTAGACCGATCAGATGAGTGATTTCATTAACAAAAAATTAGGACAAAGAAACCATTGATGGTTCATCTATCCAGAATTATCAAGCATATAACGTGCCTGAAAGTTAAGCCAAGCTGTTGTGGCCTCCTCGAATGATTTATATGACTGATGTCTACATCCTGAATATCGATCCACTTGTGCCTTTGCATCCTCCCAATTGTCATAGAGGCCTGGAACTCTTCCCTCAAATAGCACATAATATTTCTTCATAATTTCCTGTATAAAATAGGGGATATTAAAATCGTCAAACATTCATGTTGTAAGCTGACTGTAGCTTATATAATCAGAGCAATATCCTAATAAATGATTGAAAAAATTACTATCTGGGTGATATTTCGTATAAGCAGTTATGGAAAATTTTCCGATAGTTATACATTCATAGTCTCATCTCAACATTTCACAATCATACAATAACTCGACATTCGAATTCCATGTCAATGTGGAATCTGAATTTTTGCCGCTGTAGTTGATTTATACGTACCCTGCTTACTGATATAAAATGTGTACAAGTTCAATAATCAAGAGAGGGCATTGTTATCATTCAGATATCATAAAGAGACAAACAACCGTTAACATTAGAAACTTAGACTTTTAAACAAACATAGCACCATGGATTGAAACCAGCTGAACAACTCAAAGCAATCAAATAACCACAATAGTGTAAACATCCCAAATTGAAACAAGCTGAACATCTCAGAGCAATCAAATAACAGTAACAGTGTAGACATCACAAATGCAGTTTATGCATTGATTCTAAAGCAAAAACACTTGCTGTACTTGCAATAATGAGCAAAATATCAACCTTGTTTGAAGTTAGATAATGGAAGAAACTGATTATCCACATAGGTATGTCAATGATGGTTCGACCATCATTAAGAACAGTTTGCAGTTAGTCCAACCAGCAGTGTGTTGGATGCTCATCTAACACCCAAATATCCATGCACAATCCACTTGAAAATATAAAATAAAAATAGATTTTTTTTTTTTAAAAAAGAAGAGTTCGGTTGTTAAAGTTTCCAATTCTAACCAAGTAGAACAGTTTCAAACAGGCGGATTGCGGTCCAGGAGCTTCTGGACCCACTCATTGAGTCTCTCATGCCCCATTTTGATGAAAAAACCTATGCTGACAATATCTTCTTGCATCAACCTAGCTGCGTGGACCTGATCTTTGTGGCTCAGACCATCTACCTCCTCTAGTATTTCCAACAACTTTTGTAGTCGGGTCATAGTTTTGCCATGTGCCATTGTTATGGTAAGGGTCTTGACGGCCTCTGCCATTTCTCCCATTCTATCACCTATGCGATCACTTGGCTTTCCCTTTCTTCCTCGGGATATGCCAGTAGCGGTGCTGCTTTGGCTATTTTTAGACCCATACGATGTCTCCATAGACCCTTTATGGATCCTCTTTGACCATTGTTATGATCCTTCATTAGGATGCAAATGGCGCACCACTTACATGGTCATCATCCTCATTCGAAGATAGGTCATCATCCTCATTCAAAGATAGGCAAACAGTTCCAGTTCTATTGTTATCAAACATATCATCATAATCGAGTTCATCTCTGCCGCGACGTTTGTCGGAAAGAGGAGATGAGTACGTTGTGCTGGCAAATGCACCGTGTGCACAATCATTACCAAATAAATATGCCAACTTTGAAGATTATGGATGTCTTTGCCACGCACTCTCTCGGTGTATGGATGAGACTGCAAAACAATCATATGTGTATATAAGCAACTTTGAAGATTATTCAACGGATATACATAGTAACAACTGCACAATAAAAGTGTATTATAGGGATAGACATTGGGATGATTAAAATGTTAATCTCACTTACCAAAATATAGTCATCCCAAACATCATTTGTTGCCACCACCATACTGAGGTCTGCATCTCACCCGAAACCATTGGTATTTAGCATATCCCGGACTGCCCAATAAAATTTTTTTAACGTTCGGAGATGGTTAGAAATATGCTTATTCTTTAACTCCACCCCACATCTATTGAAAATTTCAGTGATGGTTGCCTTAAAGGCTTCGGGCTTAAAACCAATATCACTTTTACAACCCAGATTGACTTGCTCAACTAATGCATCAACCAATGCATTATCCATTGGATCGCTCCACTGAATAAGCGTTGTTTTCTTAGATTCTCTGGTTCTTCGAGTGCGGGCATTCGGAGACACGGAGGGTGGAGCTTTCTGAAGTGTCGTCGAGCTTGGCTTTGTCGGAGTACCAAATATATTACTCATTGATGCGACAATCTTCTTGGGTGAAGCTGTACTTTTGGAGGGGGAGGCAGTCTCATTCTTATCTTTCCCTACCTTGTACGAGCTTCGAAGGAAATTCATCTTACCTATGTTGCAATAATAGTCAATGGAAATACAATCTCATGATCCAAATTAAAAGAAGTAAATTACAGGTTTAGACAGATCTAAGAAGATTATAATAGCGCATACTGCAATAACATTTAAACTAAGTGCTCACATATTTTATAATCCATATGAAGAGTTAGAAAATGTAATGAAACAAATGCCCCAACATCATACATCGAAGATAAAATTATCCAAACATATAGTACTGCTGTTACAATAACAGTATAAAACAGTGACTTAAAAAAAGGGAAATTAATGTCGCTATCGCGTTTGAGGAAGGTTGTCATTCCACATCCTCTCCGCAATCTCATCCCTCTTTTTCGTCCATTCCTCTCTCGCGCGGTCTGTCACAGTAGACATTGCACGCTCCTCCTCTGCAAGAGATACGTCTATAGGGGATGACGAAATTTCCTCCATACTATCTCCAATATCCTCTATTGTTTCTGAAAATCCATTTTCACCACTAACACGGATGAAGTTATGCATAACACAGCAAGCGATAACAATTTTTACTTGCGTTTTAAATTTGAATTGTAGTGTTATGCGCAGTATCGAAAATTGTCCTTTTAAAAGTCCGAAACAGCGTTCAATTACATTTTGTAATTGAGCATGACGATAATTGAATAATTCTTTCTTATTAGCAGGCTTTCTCCCAGTACGAAATTCATTCAAATGATATCATATACCTCGTTGAGGTGCCATAAATCTTGGAGAATGGGCATATCTCGCATCAACAACATAGTATTTTCCTACAAAAGCAATATATAAATATTAAGCACTAGCCACATTGCATGCAACATATTTATATCAAACTTGCAACAATTATTTCTTACCATGAGGCAAAAGAAAATAATCAGGGCGACGAGTTAATGCATTTTTCAAAACACGAGAATCGAAGGCAGGACCATCTCAACCCGCTAACACATACAAATTTCATATCGAAAGTACAGGCTGCCATTACATTCTGGGATAAGAAACCTTTCGATTTTGAAAGGTTCTTAATGCTTCTTTCCACAAATAGGCTGGTATGTGGGTGCCATCAAGTGCCCCAAAGCAGTCCTACGAGAAACATTAAGCTGACTTTTAGGCTTATATTACATAAACAGTAATTTAAATGTATTATAATTGCATATTCTATTCATTGTATTACCTGAAAATAAGAGCTCCACATTGGATTATCAGATATCTCTTTCGGTATATGTAAACTTTACGTATTCCAGATAAAGGCCTATTACAATATCAAGAACTTTTTTGAAATGCCGACTCACGGTTTCATTAGATCGTGTGAACCGATTACCAATAACATGGTTATGCACGTTGTGGTAAATAGTATGAAGGAACATGGCTACTTGTTCCTCTAAACTGCATCTCCTTATATCGGACAGCAAATTCCTATCTCTTAACAAAGAACACAACTCAAAAAACTTATCACGACCCATTCTTAGCTGTGTAAGACAGTCTACATCGTTCTTCTTTATGATTCCATTAATAAATATATTTATACTTTTATGACAATCTCGATGCAAAAACTTCATACAATGTCAACGATAATATTTATCAGCTTCCATAACACATGCAGAGACTGCAATCGCGGTTAATGGTGCTCCAATTTCTGTTTCATTCCAATTACTATTGGAGGAGTCCTCCCGGCTAGAGTCATCACTGTGAGACCCCATGAGTAATATGTGTTCTGACCTGTTACCTTTTCAAGTTACCCTGCTTATAATATTTTCGATAACAGAAAAATCTCAAATGTACAGCAATGCCAAAACATTGTTTATAATAATACTCATACAAGAATTCTACAAATAATGTATCTATTACACAATATACATTTCTTTGAAGATAGTAATAATCCTTCATGGATCAAACATAACAGAAGTTAATTTGTATTCTAGTTTATTCAAAATATGAAATAGTAATCGGGCAACATACAGAAAGAATGCAATAATTATAAAAGAAAATCAATATTCTCATAGCTACATCAAGTTTAGCATAAACTGACTAGTATACTATGCACCTGTTAATAGTTTCAAATGAAAAGTACTAGAAAGTTTGAGGGTCAAAACTCTTGCAAGGCTGGACAGCAGGATAGGGTTACAGTTAGTCGCAACAACAATGTATATTTCATGGTGCTATATGGAAATACATACAGTAATCCTGAAGTAACTATCACGCATGATGTGGATATTCATTTCAAAATAAATGAAAATATTAAAAAGTTCATTTTCACATGCATAATTTCTTAGCATTAATCCCAAAGAATGTCTTCTTATATGTTGCATATTAAACATAAAAAATGAAGAACAATGATGATCATTTACAAATCTCATTGACGTTGAGATTGGAATCTTACCTCCTCTGTCCTTCAACACATGCGATTTAGAGGAAACCCCAAAAATATTTCAGAAGAAATGGAAGGTGGTTCTTCATCTGGCAAAGAAAATTTTCTTATATAGCCATTCCCGATATGGTTCTGACTGCGGAAGAAGATCATTACTCCCAGTCACATTGACATGCACAAGTCATGTCACAAGTATCTGGAGGTGAATCCATCTACGGGATTTTCTCTAGATTCGTAGAAATTCATGGAGGTACAACAAACTATAAAATGCTATCTAGGATGTATTGCTGGGTTGCCCACATAGTAGAGGGAGGGGAAATCTTGGTCCAACACCCATAGAGATGCGACTGCAACTCATAGGGTGTATCATGGTATACACGAAGATAAGGAGGACCAACATGCAAGGGATAAGATCGAACAATAGACGGACATTTTTAAATCCTCTCTTCCCCAATAACGCAATGGCATTCCATTACATGCATTACCACTAAAAATACTTGTCTGCAATACCTGGTTACCACTGAATTTGTGAGAAGATTACTATAGCAGTTTCACAGTGATGGAATTAGGGTAGGTTCATGGCGATGCGCTGATCTACCGATCCTTAGACGAGTAAATAACGTTCATAGAGAACAAAGAGGACCACAAGTAACCATCTATGTCTTGGATCTTTTGGATTTGCAATGATATTCTCAAGTAGGATGATCAGTGAGGAAGAAGGGAATGGATGAGGGAAGGAGTATCTCACACTAATGGAGTATGTGCGTTGATGCTTTGCAGGACTAAAAGCTTTCGTCTTTAGTTTTTTGCCGCAGGGCGGTGCAATGCAATGACTGCAATGCACTGCACGATGCGTTGCTTACTGACACGAGATAACACGTGGTTATTGAAATGCGGTTCGGCGATGTACTCGGGTCTGTAATCCACGACCGCTTTTAATTCGTATTCAAACATTGGATAACGTATGGCCCAACTCATAACACAGTGCAACACCACCTGGGCCGTAAATCCAAATATGCCCTTAAGAACCTTTAGTTTCATCATGTCCATGATGAGCTAAACCTCTTAGCTAGGGCTAAGAGGTGAAGCGTGTAGTGTGATGGGGTGTTTTTCTATACTTTGATTCATGTTTAGGAACCATCTTTGAATTTAATTTGATTATAAGGAATGCTTTCAGTTTTTAATGGTTTATTATGACTTAAATTACAGTAGATCTGCGATAGCTTTGAGTATGTTCTTTTCATATTGAGATTGTGATTTTATGAAATCTCATTGTTCACCATCATCCCATGGGCATGGTTGGATGATGGAACCCTTCCTAACATTCATTACTCTCTCAGATTGGTTGTGGATTGGTTAAATTCTGTTGTTTACTTTGTCTCATGGGCATGGTGTTGTGATGGAATCAATTCTAATCCTCATACCACTCATCTCTTGAAAACTAGAGAAAAGAAAGTTCAGATTTGATTTTTAATTTTCTATCCTCCAACCGGATGAATATGGGACTCTATGTCTAGCTGTGTTCATGAAACAAGCATAGATCTCCCTGATCTCTACAAGTGGATCCTTGGAAACCCTAGTTTCCCATCTTTAAATTTACAAATTTTAGTTAAAGTGTTTCATCATTATTTTCTTAATTCTTCCTAATTTAGATTACATCTTTGCCTAGTTCTAGTTCAAGTTACTTTCAGATTACGTACAAGGTTCAGTCCCGGTGGATTCGACCTAGGTCTTACTGAGATTATTACTACATAACAACCCTATACTTGGGGTGTGAACACCGAAGGAGGTATAAATGATAGAGGAAGTAGGATTGTAGGTAAAAGAATGGAAATATTCATAAAACCACATTCGAAGAAGCCAAAGAGATTCTCACCTATGGTGAAAACCTTTGGTTGCTACTTCATACATGCCACAATACAGATGGCCAAGCACGAATGAAGCGAGAGCTAGTTGTCATCATTGACCTAACGCCTCAACCATATGAACATACCCTTTTCATGATATGTACGACATTCATGCAGAGCAAATAACGAAAAATCCACATCAACAAGAACGATGTGTGTTTCCGATCATTGACTTTTGCAATTTTCTTACGTTGAGTGAGTATGAAGTTGGAATAAGACCTTCCATTTATTTCTAAAAAGATGAAGTAGTGATCCTCATCTTGAGTGAAGCTTCGGTAGATTGCCTTGCCGAAAGGAAGAAGGTGTATTAGAGCACAAACATCCATGACCGTGGGGCTTATAGAACCACAACCGAAGTGGAAAGTGTTGGTCGATCGGCTCTAAAAAGTTGAAGTTGTGATTAATACATTAGTATGTGCTGGAAATTCAAAAAGAAAGTCAGATGCATTCATTCATGTCAGCTTATCTCCATGTATTACCTTAATGTTGAAATAACTAGTAGTGCCATTCTGGCCACCCTTTCATTAGTTTTGGCCATGATAGTGAAGCTTTGAAGGTGTTTGCAAGATCGGTGAAATTAAATTGAAATACTAATCTTTCGTCTGGATAATTGGGAAAAAACTGATCCACCATAGAGATTTCTTAGTGAGTGATTTCAGGGTGAAAGGTCGGGACAAGTGAAAGGAATGTCCTATTCTGGTTGAGGGGGACATCATGACGATCTCGTTTATAATTGTGGAGGAAAGATCATCTAATTCTCTGATGAGGTCTTCCTGACGGAAGGTTACAGGGGTAGAAAACGAAGAGGGAGTTATGACAGCAGCGTTAACAAGCTTGGGTTGTGAAGAATTTGAGAAGAAGAAGGAAGAGGGTTAAAAAGAACAAGAGGCATAAAAAATCAAAGTCGATTCGAAATGGCGTATATATTGGTCAGGAACGTGCACATTAATGAAAAGATCATTATGACTCATTATATGAATCAATCATTTGTTATTTGTCACAACAATAGCCATAAGATAATGCAAAACTATCGTTCGATTTTCATCTCAGTCAAGCAGAATCGATAAGGAGTTAACACGTGGAAAGAAGGTCGATTGTGTTTATCACATTAAAGCACGTAAAAGAGCCAATTAGGGAAGGACACATGTCATTGCACGAGAAATATGTAACATGTATAAGATCGGTGAAGATATTTTGAGCATTTTTTATAAAATTACAGTAGCGCTTGTTGGATAATACAAGTTATTCAAAGACGGAGCGTGTTCAAGCAGTAAAAGACATAACTTGGTCGACAGAAAAGCGGTGCTGAAATGGTTACCAGGACAGGTTTCGAAGAAGAGTTTGGAAAGGCAGAGTGGTGCCAAAGCAGTTTATGAAACCGATTGAACATGGGAAGAAGCATATAGATGGCTATCTTAAGGAGATCCATAATTAGTAAATGAATTCAACAAAACAAAGTGTCTCATATCAACCTAATCAAGCAAATCAAATCTATCAATTATTATTTATATTCCTTAGCATAACTAGTAGCCTAATCTTACATTAAGAGTAGCAGTAACCCAATAGTTGTAATCCTTAGTTGAAATATAAGTCTACACTCCTATGTTAGACAACTTCCATTGTAATACAATCAGTTCTCTTAGAACGGTGCTTTACAATTACTCTTTGTGATCAACTGTAATTGTTTTCTTTTTATTTATTTTTCTATTTGAAAGTCTTTTCGTACTAAAGGCAAGGTCCAACTCATTTTTGGAGGATAAACCCTATCCTATAATAATCACCTTATCATTTTAAACAACATCTTACAAGTGGCTGAATAAGTATTTTAAGCAACATCTTACCAGTGGCTGAATAAGATAGAGGTCTCTCCAATCATATATGGTCAATTCTAACATATCAGTATATCTTAGTACCTGGTTAAAGTTGTTCGGTTGCAGTCGATTGAGTCATAGGGTCGGTGGTTCTGACACACCCTCGCATATCACGCATGATCAAAATTTGAAACTGAGAGGCAACTGCATTGTGAATCTGATTTTGGTGTTATACCCAAAGCTACTCTGGTCCCACCGTTTGGACGGATAAGGCACACTAAGCCCCATTTGCAAACCTTGGGCACCAGTGGCATGCATATGTACCAAAAGATAATGTCCCATCATGTATCATAACATTGATAATCAAGTATGTGTGCTTTTTTAGAGAAATAAAATAAAATAAAAATAAAAAAATAAAAAAATCCTTCAAATGATCAGAAGATATGAAGGAATAGTTTTTATTTTTTAAATTCCAAATAAATAGTAGAAAAAATGGAGTAGGTAGCCATTTGCATTTTAGTTGGGAGGTACATATATGCCCACGTAGGCAACTTTCAATGTGTATAAGAATAGAGCAAATGTTCTAGCCAATGTACGGTTGTGATCATCGCCAGACTAGTCATGGTACAGAGTAAGAGCCTGCTTTGAAAGCGAGAGAAGATAAGGTCAATAGCAATGTTCAAGCTCTGACAACCCTCTCCATGAGTGTTCGAAACGAATGAACGGTGAAGACCACCGACCCACATTTTACACGTGTGACCGATTGATTATTAGATCAACTTGACCTCAGAACTCAATCATTTTACAGTCTGGGAGCTAGAGATGTCAATAATCAAACTTATCCAAAACTTAGGTGGTTTTATATATATATATATATATATATATATATATATATATATATATATATATATATATATATGAAAATGGTACTATGAGGTCGACCTCATGGGAACTTCCCATGAGGTAGAGCTGTGTGGCCCCACCGTGACGTGTGTGGAACATCAACACCATGCATTTGATGATGCATGGGTCCCCTTTAGTTTATAGGATATCCCAAAAATCAGCCATATATGGAATTCAGGTGGGCCATACCATCTAAAACCATATGAAGACATGCCTAAAACATATAAAAGCGCTAGGTGGGGCCCACCTGAGTTTTGGATTCGGCTGAAATTGGTCTGATCGCTCATCCAAGTGAGACACACAATGGATGGTCTAGATTTGTGAACCAAAGTTTTTTGGGCCCAATAAATGATTACGAATGTTTTGACGGGAGGATAACTCCTCTCAACTGTTGTATGTGGTGTGGCACACCCAAGTTATGGATTGACTTGATTTTTAAGTCTGTGGTCCACCATGGAATGGTACATCGAATGCATGGTGTTGATGTTCGACGCACATCACGGTGGGGCCCACACAGCTTGACCTTATGGGAAGTTCCCATGAGATCTACCTTTTATATATATATATATATATATATATATATATATATATATGAGTAATGCTCACACACAACTAGTTGGACCATTTAAATTGGTCCAACTAGCTGTGTATTAAATGGTAAGAATATCTTTTTTATCCACATGTAATGTCCACTCATCGGAGTTTAGGTGACACCCAATTTTATATCCATATGATAGAAATACATATCATAGATCTAGTTGGTTTATCAAATTAGGCTTACTAATTTAATTTTATCCATCAAAAATTAGTAAATGATCTTTATTATTAGAGACACATATACAAGCTGAATCTAACTTGTTGGAATAGATTTCTAATGGCCCACTTTTTTTGTAAAAGAATAGTTAGCTATTAATTACAAAATAATAATATTTTATATCTTTCACATGCTTATAAAGAACTGTACCTAATTAACTGGCCAAATTTGTTACATATGCTGTGTATCTCATGAATGTATCACACACGTACAACTTCTCCAGTTATACCATTTTCTTTCGAAGCAATCCTCTTCTTCCTCCTATCTCTCGTCATTTAATGCACTCTCTTTTATTATCAGGCTCTCTCTTCCTCTAACTGTGTGACAGGTTGAGCAGCGAGACAGGCTACCGAAGTGACGTCACCAAGTTCCGTGGGTCCCACCATGATATATGTTTTGTATCAACACCTTCCATTCATTTGGAGAGGTCATTTTAGGTCAATATCCAAGAATTAGTTAAATCCAAAGCTCAGTAGTGGACCCCAACACAGAAAAAAGTGGGACAGACAATGACACCCTCCATTAAAAACTTCTAAAGGCCACAAAAGTTTTATATCAGGCTGATATTTGTTTTTTTCCCTTATTTCATGTCTTTTTTTTACTTTTGAACAGGTTGGATTTCAAGTAGACATTATGGTGGGCCTTAGGATAGTTTCAACTGTGGGAATCACTCCTCCGCTGTTTTCTGTGGTGGAGTCCACTACAGATTTTTATCTGCCTTATTCTTTGGCTCATGCCCTAAAATGTAACTTTAAAATGGATGGACAATGTGGATACAACAAATACATCATAGTAGGGCCCACAAAACTTGGTGACGTCACTACAGTAGCCGACTGGCTACTTAACTTGCCAGTATCTAATCCGCTTCCTAATACTTGTGCTTTCCCTCCATCCATTCAGGTCCATGTGACATTATGAACAGGTCGGATGTAAATAAACATCACGGTGGGCCCTAGGAATGTTTTAATGGTGGGTGTTCATTGTTTACTGTTGTTGTTGTTTTTTTTTTTTTTTTTTTTCTGTGACGTCGTCCAGTTGAGATTTAAATCTGCCTCATTTTTAGGATCTTGCACTAAAATATCTTTAAAAACTGAGGGACGACACAGATATGTGACACATACATCATGGTGCGCCCACGTTTATGGAAACGTACACTTACCCGTAGGTGTTATTACCTAATCCACTTTCTGTTAATATGGGAAATGTAAGATTTTTCTCGGAACCAACATTAGTTTGAGATACGCCCACACTTCAAATTTTAAAGGCCCCACCGTGACATTTTTAAGAAATCCACTTCTATCATTAGCTATATAATCCCATGTTATACTGGGACAAAAAAAAAAAAATCAGGCTAATCAATGATTTAAGTGGGCCATTCCAATTGAAACAATTGAGAGAGATTTCCACCCTTGATTTTTACAGGCCCTGTCATGATGAGAATATAAAATCCACTCCAACCATTAGCTCCCACACCAAAAATTAGGCCTCGAGCCTAAAAATTTGGCACATGAGTGATTGAAGCGAATCACACCAAGGGAAAGAGATTGGAGGATGAGCTTTATACATACACATTTTTCAATTATGTGGTTCATGTGAGCCAGGGATGGGACTGATTGTTTTGCACTAGGTCTAACTTGAGGTGGCTCACCTAATGATCGGCTGGATTTTACATAATACTACAGTGCAGCGCACTTAAGTAAGCAACTCTTTTTCATCAATTGAAATAACTTTTATATGAGAATTTTTACTAGCATTAACTGTTCATTAAATGCCCAGCTAGTTGGACGAAAACGAATCGTCCAACTAGTTGTGTGTGAGCATTTCTCTCTCTCTCTCTCTCTCTCTCTCTCTCTCTCTCTCTATATATATATATATATATATATATATATATATATATATATATATATGGAAAAGGTTCTATGCGGTCGAGCTCATGGGAACTTCCCATGAGGTCGAGCTGTGTGGGCCCCACCATGATGTTTATCGACCATCAACATCATGAATTTGATGGGTCCCCTTTAAATTATGGGATATCCCAAAAATCAGCCACCTGAAAATTTGGATGCATCTGAAACTTAGTTTGACCCCTCATCCAAGTGGGACACACATAATGGATGGGTTGGATTTGTGAACCATATCCCAGTGGCCCAACAAATAATTATGAATGTTTTAATGAAGGGTAACCCCTCTTAGCTTTTATATGTGGTGTGGCCCACAAAAGTTACCACAAAGGTTATGGATTCACTTGATTTTTAAGCCCCAGGCCCACCATGGAATGGTGCATTTGCCTGATAGGGTAGATGGTCGACACGCATCACGATGGCGCCCACATAGCTCGACCTCATGGGAAGTTCCCATCAACTCGACCACATAGAACCTTTTCCCATATACATCCACCCCATTAGTCAGATGCACCATTCCATGGTGGGCCTAGGGCTTAAAAATCAAGTTAATTTGTGAATGTTGTGGGCCACACTACATACAAAAGTTGAGAGGGATTACCCTCCATTACAACATTCATAATCATTTGTTGGGCCCACCGAGATGTGGTTCACAAATCCATCCCATCCATTATGTGTGTCCCACTTGGATGAGGGGTCAGACCAAGTTTGAGATGCATCCAAATTTCATGTGGGCCCCCACCAAGTGCTTTTATATGTTTTAGGCATGTCTTCATATGATTTTAGATGGTATGGCCCACCTAAGTTCCGTATGGCTGATTTTTGGGATATCCCATAATTTAAAGGGGACCCATCAAATGCACGGTGTTGATGTTCGACAACATCATGGTGGGGCCCACACAACGCGACCTCATGGGAAGTTCCCATGAGCCCGATGTATATATATATATATATATATATATATATATATATATATATATATATATATATATATATATATATGGAAAAGGTACAATGCACTCGAGCTTACGGTAAACTCCCGTGAGGTCGAGCTATGTGGACCCCACCGTGATGTGTTTCGACCATCAACACCGTGCATTTGATGGGTACCCTTTAAATTATAGGATATCCCAAAAATCAGCCGTATACGGAACTCAGGAGGGCCATACCATCTAAATTTATGTGAAGACACCGTTAAAACATATAAAAGCACTTGGTGGGGCCCACCTGAGTTTTGCATGCGCCTGAAACTTGGTCTGAACCCTCATTCAAGTGGGACACACATAATGGATGGGTTGGATTTGCAAACTACATCTCGGTGGGCCCTAAAAAATGGTTATGAATGTTTTAATGGTACACGGCCCCTCCCCACTTCTGCATGTGGTGTGGCCCACAAGTCACGGATTGACTTGATTTTTGAGATCTAGGCTCACGATGGAATGGTGCATCTGACTGATGGGATAGATGCTCGAAACGCATCACGGTGGGGCCCACACAGCTTGACCTCATAGGGCGTTAAAATCGGCTCGAGCGCATTGTACCTTTTCCCACATATATATATATATATATATATGTGTGTGTGTGTGTGTGTGTGTGTGTGTGTGTGTGTGTGTGTGTGTGTGTGTGGGAAAAGGTACTATGCGCTCGAGCGTAAAGCAGTCGTCCGTACGGTCGAGCTGATGTGGGCCCCACCGTGATGCCGTTCGAAAATCTACCCCCTCAGTCAGTGCACCATTCCAGAGGTGGCCCACACGGCTGAAAATCAAGTCAATCCGTGACTTTTGTGGGCCACACCATGTACAAAAGTTGAGAGGGGCCGTGCACCATTGAAACATTCAAAACCATTTGTGGGGACCTTTCAAGACGTGTTTTGATGATCAACACCGTCCACCATGTGTGTCCCACTTGGATGTAATTTTAGACCAAGTTTCAAGTGGTATCCACAACTCAGGTGGGGCCCACCAAGTGCTTTTACATATTTTTGCTTGTATACTTATGCTATCTGATGGTATGGCCCACCTGAGTTACGTGGACGGTTGATTTTAGGCCGTGTGGGCCCACCCTGGGCTCGTGCATCTGGTGGACGGTGTGGATCTTCGAAAGGAATCACGGTGGGGCCCACACAGCTCGACCTCACGGACGACCGCTTTACGCTCGAGCGCATAGTACCTTTTATATATATATATATATATATATATATATATATATATATATATATATATATATATATAGGGAAAAGGTACAATGCGCTAGAGGTGATGATAAGCTCCCGTGAGGTCGAGCTGTGTGGGCCTCACCATGATGTGTTTCGACCATCAACACCATGCATTTGATGGGTACCCTTTAAATTATGGGATATCCCAAATATCAGCCGTATACGGAATTCAGGTGGGCCATATCATCTAAATTTATGTGAAGACATCGTTAAAACATATAAAAGCACTTGGTGGGGCCCACTTGAGTTTTGCATGCACCTGAACTTGGTCTGAACCCTCATTCAAGTGGGACACACATAATGGAAGGGCTGGATTTGTAAACTACATCTCGGTGGGCCCTCAAAAATGGTTATGAATGTTTTAATGGTGCACTGCCCCTCCCCACTTCTGTATGTGGTGTGGCCCACACAAGTCACGAATTGACTTGATTTTGGCTCACGATGGAATGGTGCATCTGACTAATGGGGTAGATGTTCGAAACGCATCACAGTGGGGCCCACACAGCTCGACCTCATGGGGCGTTAAAATCAGCTTGAGCGCATATATATATATATATATATATATATATATATATATATATATATATATATATATATATATATATATATATATATATATATATGGGAAAAGGTACAATGTGCTCCAGCTGACGATAAGCTTATCGTGAGGTCGAGCTGTACAATGCGCTCAAGCTGACGATAAACTTATCGTGAGGTCGAGCTGTGTGGGCCCCACTGTGATGCGTGTCGACCATCAACACCGTGCATTTAATGGTACCCTTTAAATTATAGGATATCCGAAAAATCAGCCATATACGGAAATCAGGTGGGCCACACCATCTAAAATTATGTGAAGACACCATTAAAATATATAAAAGTACTTGGTGGAGCCCACCTGAATTTTGCATGCGCCTGAAACTTCTGAACCCTCATTCAAGTGGGACACACATAATGGATGGGCTGGATTTTCAAACCACATCTCGGTGGGCCCTCAAAAATGGTTATAAATGTTTTAATGGTCTACGGCCCCTCTCCACTTCTGTATGTGGTGTGGCCCACACAAGTCACGGATTGACTTTATTTTTGAGACCTAGGCCCACGATGGAATGGTGCATCTGACTGATGGGGTAGATTTTCAAAACGCATCACGGTGGGGCCCACACAGCTCGACCTCTTGGGACGGACTCGTGAGGTCAAGCGCATAGTACCTTTTCCCATATATATATATATATATATACACACACACACACCAACTAATTAAATCATGGAATAGTTTAAGTTTTTTGTGTCCCTTCACCTTGGTGGCTGGTACCTGATTAATGGGTTCCACAACATATGAGCAGCATGGTGGACCCGCATTCCATGTGGAAGTCTCTATGCTCACCCTCCCAATATCCCCGAATATTTTTTATTTCGTGTGGCTCACCTGAATTATGAATGCGAGGATATATTTTGGCATCTAGATCTAACATTGAGGGACTCATTTAAATTGACGGTTTGGATGCAACTACCATACTACGGTAGGTCCCACATAGAAACTCACATGATCATTCCCTATACCTAATAAAATCAGGTCATCCATTCATCACGTGTGCGTAAGTATACGTTGAGTGGATGAGGTGGCAATCCATATTTCATTTTCTACGGTGCAGCCTATCTGATGAATGGATTGGCCTGATATTTTTCTCTCAATAATCTTCTAGGTGGGACCCATGCACTCAATGGATGGTACTTTTGTGGTCTACTGAAGTCGATGTGAACATTCCTACAATTGGAGAGGGAAAAAGTGGATGTGATGGCATTGTCCATCGTCAAAGTACCCAGAATCTCATTAAATTTCGTCCACACGTCATAGCTCGTGAAGGGACCACAACAGCTCACGACTAGATTTGTGGACCCCACTCACTCTCCGTCCTTGACGCCTCCTTGACGTGACAAACGTGTCCACACGCTGTGGTGCTTTCACTCGCACGTGCTGCCGACTAACACAACGTGGATTTATTATGTGTTGGCGTGGCTAAGCTACCTTCGCCGCATGATGTATATATTATATCCACACCGTTCATCTATTTTTTCAGATCATTTCAAATCATAAATACAAAAATTAGGTGGATCCAAGTCTGAAATAAACCACACCATGGTAAAACAGTAGGAATTAAATGCCTATCATTGAAAATTTCTTGGGGGCCGCAGAAGTTCTGGAGCAAGCTGATATTTGTATTTTCCCTGGGCTGTGTGAGCTAATGAACAGGTTGGAAAGCAAGTAAACATCATTGTGGCTGTGGGCCCTTGAAGCTTTCAATAGTGGAAGTTATTGTCTCCACTGCTTTCTTGGGTGTGGTCGAATCAGAGCTTTGGATCTAACTATTTTTAGAATCATGCTTTAAAATAACCTGACAAGATGAATGAACGGTGCGGATATAACAAATATTTCATGGTAGACCCCACGTAATGTTACCTCGTATACACAGTACACTCGTACTGCGTTTACACTACGCAATCCAAGTCCGGTCGGTGCTGGAAAAGTTACGTGGAAGTGTGGAACCCACCATTTTGCCAATTCATTTTAGCGGATAAGCTCGAAAATAAAGTAGATCAATTTAAATCTAGGGTGGACCACTCCATAGGAAACGGTGGTGATTGAACGCTCTCTATTAAAAGCTTTCGTGGCCCGACGTAATGTTTATTTGCCATCCAACCTGTTGAGTAGGTCACACGGACCTAGACGAAGGGAAAATACAAATATCAGCTCCATCCGACACTTTGTTGGCGTTTAAGAAGTTTTGAACGGTGAGCGTTCAATCACCGCTGCTTCCTAGGTGTGGTCCACCCGAGATTTGAATCAGCTTCATTTTCGGGCTTTTGCCCTAAAATGAGGGGTGAGAAGCGGATGGACGGCGTCGAGATACATCACATACATCGAGGTGGCCCCACAGTCACGACTCCCAAAAGTCGGTGTTTCTACGGCCTCACCGAATCTGCGTTCCAAACCGGCAGAGGCGGTTACCAATACCAACCGTCTAAATGATGGACCCCACTGAGGAAAGCACGTCCTCAGAAAAGAGATTGATTAGACAATCATAAATTTTGTTTATGAGAAATCGAACTTTTTTTATTATAAACTTTTCCGTTTGTTTTGTGGATGCCAATCTCACGGTCAGGATCATCCTTTAAGTTGGCCCCCATGAAGCTTTTAATGGTGGGGATTCAATCACTACTATTTCCTGTGATATGGTTCACATACGATTTAGATTTGCTTCATTATTACGGTAATGCCCTAAAATGAGCTTTCAAAACGGTTGGACGGTGTGGATTTAAGACACATAAATCAATCTGATGGCCCTGCACGTTGGTGGTTCCGGGTCTCACCGAATCCGCTCCCCTTGGCTGCATATGCGATGGCCCTGCACGCACGTGCGAGAGCTGAACCTATTTTTGTTCGTGTGGGCCAGGTTATAAAAACTGCTCTTATGCATATTGGTGTGCATGCCGCCACCTGTGCGATGATCCTTGCCATCCAATTGGTGGGTCACTTTCTAGATGGGCAACAGCCCAAATCATCCTTACCATCCAATCGAAGTTTGTTTCTGAGAAGATCTGTCGAATGTCACCCGCTCGCATCTTTGTTGTAAATGTTCGTGGGACACGCTTTATGAGAATATCGACCGTCTGATTCATATGGTTTTCCGGTGGAGGACCATCCATGGTGGTCCACCTAAAAGTACGGAAAACACGTGCGAGCACTTGCCGTGGGTGAGTTTTTTTCGGTGGGTCGGTGAGAATACACGTGTTGATATTCACTGTGCACGTGCTGGTGAACGCACGAGTAGGTGCGTGTATTGGTGAGATTAGCTGGCTTTCGGATTCGAGTGAACGTGGTGGCGTGGTTCACCTCATATTTGAATCGGCTTATTTTTTGGGTACATGCACTAAAATAAGCTGATGAAACGGATGAACGGCGTAGATATACAACACATACTTCAAGGTGGGCCTACGGTCGACGGACTGAATACACTCCGAGACGGGAGACGCTTGTAAGCGGCTTCGAGCTAGGTGGATCCCTGAATGTGGGACCCAAGGTGATGTATGTTCCTTACATCCATGCCGTCCATCCGTTTTTACAGCTCTTTTTACTGCATGTTTCAAAAAATGAAGAAGATCCAAATCCTATGAGGACCACGTTACAAAATGAAGAAGATTCAAATCCCATTGGCCGTTGTTTCATCCTATGAGTTCTGGATACTCCTCATTTCTATAGCATGTCCTAAAATGAGTTTGAAAAAAGGATGGACGGGTTGGATTTCTCATAAATATCACGGTGGACCCCACCTTCATCCCAGCGCAGGAGCTTTTGCAGGAAATAGCGTCATCCGTGGGACGCGGATTGCGTCCTACCCCCGCCCGGACGGTTATCCGTCCGGGCAGGGCTCTGTGGGGCCTATCGTGATGTAAGTGTTTCATCCACGCCATTAATCGTTTTTCTCATATCATTTTAATGGATAAAGCAAAAATTGAAGCACATACACAGCTCAACTTGACCACATAAAAGGAAGCTATAGTGATGATGACACTCACCGTTGAAACCTTTCTAAGGGCCACCGTGATGTTATTTTTACCATCCACCTATTAATAAGGTTATGTAGACGTGGATGAAGTGAAAACACAAATATCAGCTTGATCCGAAACTTCTCCAGCTCCCAAGAAGTTTTTAACGGTGGAAATTAAATCCCCACGTTGGAGTACATTTAAGCCCTTTACATGCTTTATTTTTTGTCTCATACATTAAAATGATCTGAAAAAAACGATTAATGGCGTGGATGAAACGCTTACATCACGGTAGGCCCCACAGAGCCCTGCCCGGACGGATAAACGTGCCGGGGGTAGGACGCAATCCGCGTCCGTCCTCCGTGAGGGCCTGTTTGCGCGGCGGGATTAGAAGGGACTAGGTGGGATGGGGATTCATCTGGTCGTCTGCCAGTTCCACTCCTGGGAAGAATGGAAAAGCTTAAGAATTACATTAAATGGAATTGCATTAGTCCCGTGCCAATTTCACTCAATGTTAGCAAGTTGTGTAGGTCTCACCATAATGGGTGGGTTATATTCACACTGTCCACCCATTTATTAAGATTATTTTAGAGCATGGGCTAAAAAATAGGTAAATTTAAAGCTCAAGTGGACCCTACCATAGAAAGCAACGGGGATTGAATACTTACCGTTGAAAACTTCTTTGAAACCACATAAGTTTTGGATTTACCTCATTTTTAGACCCATGCCATAAAATGAGGTTACAAAACAAATGAACAGTTTAGATTTAACATGCGTTATTCTCATTAATTTTAAATAATGGTAGGTATATACATTCAATGTACCGCCGTATTATCAACAAAACATGGCATTAATCTTATCCCACGGCAACAGCGGACAATCATTGTCATGGGTGGTAATTTTGTTTTTCGAATCCCATCCCAAACCCATGCGGCTCCAGAATGGTTGGTTTAACGGTGGTGTACCCAAGTGTTTCTTGTGGTGTGACTTAACCTGATTATTTGATATGCCTGAAGTTTTGAATACACGTCTAATATAATCCAATGAAACTGATGGACGGAGTGTATGCCACATGTACATCTCTGTGGGCCCCACGAACTTAGGGATATTGGGGCTCCGCGTAACTCCGGTTTCAGGTAATTCGCGTCCGGCGATGTGGGAGGTATTTGTCGAATCGGGCGTGAATTTCGTCCTCGACCGGTCAATTCGGACAAGTAGGGAATATGAATCATCCATCTAGACCGGCCATTTAAGTGGACTAAAACGATAGTGCAGCAAACAGCACCGACCTATTTATTGGTCGGTGTTGAAAAAGCTCCATCAGCTTCACCGTGATGTATCCGTTTTATTCGTCATCTGTTTTGCCTGCTCATTTTCTACCATATTCAAAAATTAGGTTGATCCAAATCTTAAATAGACCATCACGTAGAAAACAACGGTGGTGATTGAATGCCACTGTTAAAATCTTCTTAGGAACTACAAAAGTCTGGGCTCAAACTATATCCACCGGTTGAAAATCTTGTGAGTCTACTACTAAGTCATAAGTTTGTGACCTAATTAGTATGTTAGATGAAAAATAAATATTAAGGCTGTTTTCCCAAGTAAACCCTGCGTGTATTGAGAGATTCAAGATAACACTTCTTTTTTTAAAAAAATGAGAAAAAAATGTGGGAAAACGAAATAAAAAAAATATTTAAAAAAAAAATCACTTTTAAAAGATTTTTTTCTTCTTCCTTCCTAAGATCATACTTAAATGGAACTTTTGCTAAGAAATGGATAGAAGTAAAGAAAAGAGATACCGACAACTTTACATTTAGAAATGAAAGTGATTGTCATATAGACTTTGGGCCCATTTTTTAAATGTCATATGGTGTCCAAATGAGATGATTCCAGTCTTATTTAAAAGGTCATCGAATTATCTTTCCAATGAACCCAAGACTGCTCTGATCCATCCTATCATGAGAATTATGAGCATTTTTATGAGATTTCGTGCTGCTAGAACAACGACAATCACTCCAGTGTAATACTAGTTATCGCTCCTGTGTAACAACAATGATCACTCATGTGCACTCCTGTGTAATAGTTACAATAGCGATCGCACCTGTGTACTCTTATGTAACAGTAGCGATCATTCCTTTGTTACAACAGTGATTGCTCCTATGTAACAACTTGCTCTTTTATTACAAGAATGATTAATGCTATAATAAAATAGGGACAATTATTGTTTTATGTATGTGTGTGTGTGTAAAGGTCATAACTCCCTTGTTATCGATCGATTTAGGATGATTTTGGGTTGGTTAGAAAGATAATGTTGTTTTTTAGATGTCTTAAATCTCTAAATTCAACAGTCTGTTGATAACAGGTTCGATGTGGTCGAGTAGGTTTTGATGTCATCGAAGTCGGCTCAATGTCATCGAGTATTTCCATATTTCCTCCAGTTGGTCACTAGACTAACTGGGTGATTTTTCGATGTCATCGATGAGTGTTTGATGACATCAAAGGAACAGGTCGATGCCATCGAAGATGGCTCGATGCAATTGAAAAAAAATCTGATATCCATGTTTTATTGCTGGATCATTTTGGTATTATTTTGATGTCATCAAAGTGGCTTCGATGTCATTGAGGGTTAAGTTTCGATGACATCGAACAGTTTCGTGCAGATTTTCGCAGAGTTGCGATTTTGTGGGATTTGTTTCCTATTTCGATTGTGATTCTTTCAAAGGCTATATATTTGGTTTCAATCGGAATTAAGAGGTATCCAAGGGGTTTCTAATTCGTTCTAGGGTTTCAAAGGTGTAGCTTGAAGTGATTCAAGGCTTGTTCAAATTTGGTATTCTCAAAACTCTTGTAATTTCTGCTTTCATAGTAATTATCTGCCGCTTTGTGCCGTGGTTTTTTCCCGAAAGGGTTTTTCTAAGTTAAAATCGTTGTGTTCTCTTTGTGTTTGCTTGGTACGATTGGTTTACTATACTTTATTCATCTCTATGTGCTTCTGCGGCCCCCAACAAGTGAGATCAGAGCTATTGTTGGGGCGTAGGCTTAAATCTAAAAGTGAGTATCAATGGCCAGCAATCCTAAGTTAGATGTTGAGAAATACTCCAAGAAAAATAATTTTGAACTATGGAAGGTTAAGATAACTAGCCTATTAATTCAACAATGATTGGATGAGGTCGTTGAGAAGCGACCAGAATCTATGGATGATGATGAATGGAAGAAATTGGATAAGAAAGTTAAATCCTCAATCCAATTGTATTTAACGGATGAGGTTCTCTATAATGTCTTGAGGGAGAAAGCCGCAACAAATTTGTGGGCGAAGTTAGAGGACATCTATGCGAAAAAGTCCCTTGAAGTTGCAGTTGTTCAATTTCTAAATGGCAGATGAAGGAGATGTTGAAGCCCACATTAACAATTTAACAAAATGATCTGCAAATTGTCGAATGTGGAAATAGTGGTCGATGAGGAAGATTGGACATGTATCTTGTTAAATTTACTCCCTACTTCTTATGAGTCTTTTAAAGACACCTTATGCACCAGTAACACAATCCTTAGTGTTGATACTGTTATCTCAACCCTTCAGGAAAAGACAATGAGAGAGAAAACCGGTAGCATGGGGGTATCCACTGATGCTTTCTTTACGAGGGGTCGGAATTCAAATCGAGACACAGGATCTTTTCGATCGAGATCCAAATCCAAGGGCAAGGGCAAAGGAATGTTAAAGTGCTGAAATTGTGGGATGTCGGGATACATGAAGAAGGATTGCACCAATCCTAAAGCGAAGAAAGAGAATTCAGATATTTCTTTCAGGGAGGCCAATATTGCCACGTCTGATGAAGAAACAAATGGAAGTGATGTGTTGTCAATGTCTATGATTGAATACTTATATGATGAACGTAGGAACGAGTGGATCTTAGACACAGAGGCTTCGTATCACATGACTCATCATTGAAGTTGGTTCTTCAGCTACAGGGAATGCGATGGTGAATAAGTATTTATGGACAATGATAATGCATGTAATATTGCGGCTATTGGTACTATCCGTATTAAGATGTTTGATGAGATGGGGCATACCTTGACTGAGGTAAGGCACGTTCCTGATATGAAGAAGAGTTTGATATCTCTTGGTGCACTCGAGGTGATTGGGTGCAAGTTCACCAGTTTCAATGGTGTTCTTAAGGTTTTTAAAGGGGTGCTCGTAGTCATAAGTGCACAGAGGCATGATAATCTTCATAGGTTGATCAGAAGCACTTCAATAGGTTGAGCTGCAGCTATAGTAGCAAATTCCACATCTGCACATATGTGACATACATGTCTAGGCCACATGAGCGAGAGGGGCATGAATGTACTTTCTGATCGATGCTTAATTCCATATTATAAAAGTCTTGATTTAAATATATGTAAGCATTGTATATATGGTAAACAATCTAGGTTATCTTTTAAATCTAGAAAACATGTATGTAAAGAAGTAGTTAATTATGTGCATTCTGACGTATGGGGGCCGTCGTCTAAGGTTTTCACTGGAGGGTCCTTATGGTTTGTTACATTCATTGACGATTACTCTCGGAAAGTTTGAGTTTATTTCATAAAACATAAATCTGAAGTTTTCACCTATTTCGAATAATGGAAGACCATGACAGAAAAATAAACAGAGAGAAAAGTGAAAGTTCTAAGGACTGATAATGGTGATGAATTTACTTCTACTGAATTAATCAATTTTGTAAGAATAAATGTATCATAAAACACAACACAGTGTGACACACGCCCGAGCAAAACAGTGTGTCTGAATGGATGAATCTGACTCTCTTAGAGAGGGCCCAATGCATGATTAGTAATGTTGAGTTAGGCAAGGAACTACGGACTGAGGCCGTTAACATGACCTGCTATTTGGAGAATCGGAACACTTCTAAGATAATTGATTGTAAGATTCCATAGGAAGTATAGAGTGGTCAGAAATCAAACTACTTAGGATTGCATATTTTTGGTTGTGAAGCTTACTCTCATGTACCATCAGTTGAGAGAGATAAGCGAGATCAAAAAACTAAAAAATACATCTTTGTTGGTTATGGTGTTGGTGTGAAAGGTTACAGATTATATGACAATGTTACACATTAAATTATCACTAGCCGTGATGTCAAATTTAACGAATGCTCCCTATTCCACAAAAATGATCAGGAGGAATAAAAGGAACCGGAAAGGTTGGTCGTATATGTACAGGTTGACATAAGTGATACTTAAGTAGAGACAGATACGCAGACAAAGGTATATGAGCAGGTGGAGCAGCCACTTGTGAGAAAGAATTTGTCATGAGATCGTAAGTTATCAATGAGATATCGCATATGCCCTCCTTACAGATGAGGGGGATTCGTCTACTTTTCAGAAGGCTTTTGATGAGACAAATGCAGAAAAATGAAAGGCAGCGATAGATGATGCATGAGATAGACTCTTTGTATAAGAATGAGACATGAGAACTGATTGAGCTTTCAGTTGGGCGAAAAACGATCGAGTGCAAGTAGATATTCAAAAAGAAACATGATAAATACAAAACAAAGTTGGTAGTGAGGGGTTATTCTCAGAGAGAAAGTGTGGATATCACAGAGATATTCGTGCCAATAGTAAAGTAAGTATCTATCAGATTTGTGTTGATGCTGGTTGACCAATACGATCACTAGCTGTAACAGATGGACATGAAGACTACATTCCTGCATAGGGAATTTGAAGAACATATCTTCATGAAGCAATCAGAAGGTTACGAAGTTAAAGGGGTAAAGAAAAAGGTTTGTAGGTTAAAAAGGTCATTGTACGACCTTTAACAGTAACCTAGGCAGTGATATAAAAAATTAATTCTTTCATGTTGAGTCAGAAATTTACTATGAGTGAAAATGATCATTGTGTCTATTACAAGACACTAAGTGATGGCAAGTTTATCATCATAGTATCGTATATTGATGAAATGTTGATCGTCAGTCATAATATGTCTGAAATCGATGTACTAAAGACCCAGTTATCATGAACATTCGAGATAAAAGATTTAGGGGCTGTAAAGAGGATTCTCGGCATAGATATTCATAGAGACAGGAAGAGGAATAAGTTTTGTTTATCCCAAGCAGAATACCTTGAGAAGGTGTTGATCAATTATGGAATGGACAAGGCAAAGCCGATCAGCATTCCCCACGCGGCTCACTTCAAACTTTCCTCATAACGATGTCCTAAATCAAATGAGAAAAAGCAGGATATATCTCGTATGTCTTATTTGAATGCTATTGGAAATTTAATGTATGTCATGGTCTGTACGAGACTAGATATTTCACAGGTAGTTGGTATTATGATCAAATACATGTCAAACCTTGGTAAACAACATTGAGAAGCGGTAAAATGGCTACTTCGATACATTCGAGGTATAAAATACTACGTCTTAACTTTTGAGAAGACATGGGCAAAGTTCATCGGGCATGTGGATTCACATTACGCAGGTAGTGTGGATTCCAGAAAGTCAACTTTATGTTACTTGTTTTTACTAGTGAATAGAGCAATTGGTTGGATGTCGAAGCTTCAGTCTATGGTATCTTTTTCCACAACCGAAGTCAAGTATATGTTGGTGACAGAGGCTTTCGAAGAAGGTGTTGGTTGAGAAGCATGATAAATCAGTTGAGGCTTCAGCAGGAGGCCGTACTAGTTAATCGTGACAACGAAAACGCTATTAATATGACTAAAAACTATGTTTATCATTCACATACTAAACACATTGATGTTTGTCACCATTTTATTCGACAGGTGCTTGAGGAACGAGGCGTGACTCTGGAGAATATTCACACCAGCGTGAATCCGGTGAACATGCTAACCAAGGTGGTTCCTGCAGAGAAGTTCAAGTTCTGTGCGACTTCTTTAGGCTTAGCAAATGCGTAAAAAGAAGACAGTATGCAAGAGAAGTGATGATAGGGCTATGATGCAAGGAAGAGATGAGAGAAAAGGTCAAGGAACTACACGTTTGATGATTGAAGACATGGTGAACATTGTTATTTTTTAGATTTCTTAAATCTATAAATTCAACAGTCTATTGATGACAGGCTCGATGTCGTCAAGTATTTTTGAATTTTCTCCAATTGGTCGTTGGACTAACTAGATGATTTTTCAATGTCATTGAAGAGTATTCGATGACATCGAAGGAACGGTTCAATGCCATCGAAGATGACTAAATGCAATCAAAGAAAATCTAATTTTTATATTTTGTTGCTGGAATGTTTTGGTATTATATCGATGCCATCAAAGCCATCAAAGTGGCTTCGATGTCATCAAAGGTTAAGTTTCAATGACATCAAAGAGTGTTCAATGTCATCAAACGGTTTCGTGAAGATTTTCGCAAAGTTATAATTTTGCAGGATTTGTTTCCTATTTCAATTGTGATTCTTCCGAAGGCTATATATTTGGTTGCAATCAGAATTAGGAGGTATCCAAGGGGTTTCTAATTCGTTCTAGGGTTTCAAGGGTATAGCTTGAAATGATTTGAGACTTGTTCGAATTGGGTATTCTCAAAACTCTTGTAATTTATGCTTTTATAGTGATTATTTGTCACTTCGTGCCGTGATTTTTTCTCGAAATGGTTTTTCTACGTTAAAATCTTTGTATTCTCTTTATGCTTGCTTGGTGCGATTGGATTACTCCACTTGATTCATCTCTGTGTGCTACCATAGTTCCTCAATAAATAATTCTCAGACCTTTCAAATAGGACTAGAATAATCTCATTTAGACATTATTTATTTTTTAAAAAAAGTGAGCTTAAAGTTGGAGTTTTTATATATTCATCTAAGCCCAATCTTTTGAAAAAAATAAAAACTCATTATTTAAAATGGAGTTTTTATATATTATATCTTTTGTCTCCTTCTATCAATTTCTTTATGAGCAAACACATCTAAACAGAATTTTTATACAATGAAGAACCAAATTTCTAGGTGAATTTTTTATTATCTCAATTTTTTTTTCTTCTATATATTTATTGACAAAAGATTCATCTTCAGAAAATCTTTTGAAAAAAAGATAGAAGAAGAATCCATCTTTTAATAGTATAATTTTTGAAGTATTTTTTCATCTTATTTTTATCCCTAACAAACCTATTTCAATGTAACAAATAAAAAGGAGTTTTTGTCAGAGGCGACGATCGAAAAACATAAAAGAACACTTGATAGTAATCAAAAGGTAAGAAAAAATGGCTAAAGTTTAGTGATAGAAGAAGAGTTAGTCATAAAGTAAGGATAAAAGAAAAGGTACGGAGAAGAATATCAAGGGGCATTCTTGTTCAACAAAGATTCAAAAAGGTGTTGGAATTCTAAAAAATTAAATATTTAAAAAGTGAGTTTTTTTTTTTTCCCTCTTCCATCCTTAAATATTATAGGCCATTAGCGATTTTTTTGGTGAGCATTTAATCACCAGTACTATTTTCTACGCTGTGGTCCAATTCAGATTTGGGTCTACCTGGACTCAGCTTTTTTGGCACCGGTGCTGCACGCTGCACTATGCAATCAACACACCGGGATTGCCTAGTGTATCACATGGCTCCTAAGGTCTACACTATATGTTGCCTTTGTAGGCTTCACCACGGTGTTTATATTTTACCCAAGCCATTGCGTCCTACCACGCCATCTCTAGTCACAAATGGACATTTATGTGGGCAGGCTGACCGTGATGTAATCCATGCTATCTCTTTTACGGTATCACTTTAATGTACGAGCATACGAATAAGCAGATCAACTCTAAAGTATACTGTACCACTCTTGCATTTAATGATTTGTGCATTTAATACAACCTAAGCTTATTATTTGGCGCGTTCTACCATAGTGTTAGATCTGCTTCATTTATATGCATTTACATTAAAATTGAGCAAATCAACTCTAATGTGTACTGCGCCACTTTTGCATTTAATGCAACTTGCATTTAATGATTTGTGTATTTAATACAACCTAAGCTTATTATTCGGTGGGTTCTAGCGTGAGTGTTACATCTGCTTTTATTTATATGCAAGCAGATACATTACAGTGGGCCTTCCCATGGAACTACATGACCCCACCGAAACAGTGGTGACTGAACGCTTACCCTTAAAAAAAGCATTACATTGACCCCACGGAAATGGTGGTGCCCTTTAAAAAAAAAAAAAAACAACTCAGGGGCTGCCAAAAGTTTTGGACAAAGCTTATGTTTGTGTTTTACCTTCATCCAAATTAAATTCGCGTGATCTAATCAATATGATGTATGGCAGTAAACATTACAGTGTGCCCTGAGAAAATTTTAAGGATCAGCGTTCAATCACCACTGTTCTATGTGGTGTGGTCCACATAAGATTTGGATTTGTCTTATTTTTTGGCTCATGCTATAAAATGATATGGAAAAATGGATGGATGGCATGGATAACACACCTACATCATGGTCGGCCCACAGAGCTTTCAAAGCATGCAACTTGGTGCTGTGTGCTACCGAGTCCCCCCTAAGGGCGTGTTTGGATTCACGTACAATATTGTATAGGGAAGTAAAACTGTCTCATCAAGGTATTAGTGGTCTTGCAGCAGTAATGCGTCTGTAAATTGCAAACCATTTACAATGTTTGGATAAAAGTGCACTTGTAATTAGAGGAAACCATCATTTCCAAAATCAGTATTTGGGAATGGAGTGTTCATCAGCTTGGAAACCACCGTATTTCGACCTCTCCGTTGGAACTTGGCCGGAGATCTGTTTTCTACTCGCCGCATTTCGACATCTCCGTCGTCTCCATCCTCGTCTTTCTTCTCAGTCATTGTTGGTGTGGAAGCGCTCTCGCTCAAGCTACAAAGATCGGAGATTTCAGAGATTTCATCACAGCCATTGATCACGATCGGAGCTTTTTTCTCGATCTAATCATCTTCTTCTTCAATCTTCAAAATGGAGGGTTTTGATGTCTCCGGAAGCACTTCCTTTACTGTCTCCTCTTCAATAGAAGGTGTAGGTGGGGGAGGAGCTCTGCTCAAGTTATCTTCGAGCTGTGGGTCAGATTCTACACGGGAGGTTTCGCCGGGAAATGGGGATGCGGAGGTGGAGTTGGCTTCTTTTTCTGCTTGCTGCAACAACTTCTCATTTGTGTCTGGATTCAGGACTACAGTGTTGGGTTATTTTGACCCATCTTCGACTGGTCGAGAGCCCTGCTCGACTGGTCGAAGGCTGGTGGTCGACCGGTCGAAGGTTCGAGTCGAAAACTTCGACTCAAAGTCCAGCGAGTAATTTTGCTGTTTTTTACTGTAGCTTGGACTGGTCGAAGGAACCTTCGACTGGTCGAAGGGGGCCTACAGCTGGTCGAAGGGATGTCTCGACTAGTTGAAGGTTACGCAGTTTGTTCCGCGATTTTGCGCGAAACTGCGGATTTGAGTCCTTTCACAACTGGGATGCGAAAAGGAGTTTCCCAAAACTATAAAGGGGTTGCCTAGGGTTTTTCTAGGTATCACAAAATAGCAAGAGGGTTTCCTAAAGCTTTGCAAGGGATTTGCTAAAGGGTTTAGGGCTATTAAAGGTGAGAGAGAGGGAGAAAGAGAGAGAGGAAGCTTATAGAAGGGAGGTTCTGCTCGTGGAGGTTCTCTACTATGCAATCTATATCTCAGCGCTTCTATGTCCTCGTAATCGGTTAGATCTCTCCGTTTTCTCTATTTCTCTTATTGTTTATCCACTCTTGCGTGAGTGAAGAAGATTGTAACGTTCTACTTCATAGTGGATTGTTGATCTGGACGAGGTCCCGTGGTTTTTACCTCTTTGAGGGTTTTTCACGTAAAAATCTCTTGTGTGGTGTGTGATTGATGCTTTGATTTATTTCATTGCTTTATTATCTATAATTCTGGTTTGTTTCGGGAGGCTAGATCCTAAGGTTTGTGCAAGGCATCCCAACAAAGTGGTATCAGAGCTAAGTTCATTGAACGGGTAGGATCGGTTTGGAATTATGGAAGGTGGCTCAAGGATGATCAGCCTCAATGGTTCTAACTGGACCATATGGAAGGCTAAGATGGAGGACTTGCTTTATTGCAAGGACCTATATTCTTCAATCTCAGGCATATTAGCAAAATCCAATGATATGACTGATGATGATTGGAAGAAGATGGACCAAAAGGCGGTGGGGTTTATTAGACAATGGTTGGATGATTCTGTGTTCCACCATGTGTCTACGGAAACCTCAGCTGCAAGCCTATTGCTAAAATTACAAGGGCTGTATGAGAGGAAGACAGCCGACAATAAGATATTTCTGATAAGGCGACTTGTGAATCTCAAGTTCAAGGATGGTGGTTCTGTGGCCGAGCACATGAATGAAGTCAGCAATATAGTGAACCAACTCACCTCTATGAAGATGGTCCTGGATGATGAATTGCAGGTTTTACTATTGCTTAGTTCATTGCCTGACAGTTGGGAGACATTGGTGGTGTCTCTAAGTAACTCCGCGCCAGACGGAAAGATATCCATGGAACAGGTAACCAGTTGTCTCTTCAATGAGGAGACAAGGAGGAAGTCTCAGGGTCTACTCAGCAAGAGGCTCTTGTGACGCAGGAACGGGGGAGAGGAAAGAACAGGAAGGGCGGGAAGGCCCGAGATAAATCAAGAGGCAAGTCGAGTAACAGAAAAGAGGTTGAATGCTGGAATTGTGGCAAGAAGGGCCACTACAAGCATGAATGTCGTGGTAAGAAAAACGACAAGAAAGGAAAAGGGAAGGAAGATGAATCAGATTCCACTGCGGTCGCTTCAGATGGCGACATGGTAGTTATTCTTTCTACAGATCACGATGTATGTCTCACGGCTACGAGTCAGGGCACCGACTGGGTGATAGACTCGGGAGCTTCTTTTCATGCGACTCCACACAGGGACTCCTTCACAAGCTACAAGTCAGGTGACTATGGGACTGTGAAGATGGAAAATTCTGGCGTATCAAAGATCGTGGGAGTTGGTGATATTTGTGTGAAAACTGATGTGGGCTGCACATTGGTTCTCAGGGATGTGAGGCATATCCCAGACCTTCGCCTCAACTTGATGTCGACGGGAAGGTTGGATGATGATGGCTATGAAAGCCGGTTTGCTGGTGGGCGATGGAAGCTCATCAAGGGTTCGTTGATCATGGCTAGAGGAAAGAAGTGTTGCACCCTGTATAAGGCAAGTGTCAGTATGTGCAAGGGTAGATTGAACGCAGAGGAGATGGAATCCTTGCATAAGAACCACACCTATGACATGGTGAAATTGCCTAAGGGCAAGAAAGCTTTGAGCAACAAGTGGGTGTTCAGAAAGAAGGTTGAGCAGAAGAATTCACAGACGAGGTTTAAGGCCAGACTTGTGGTGAAAGGGTTTGGTCAGAGGAAAGGCATAGACTTCGAGGAGATATTCTCACTAGTGGTGAAATGACATCTATACGGGTGTTGCTTGGGTTGGCGGCTAGCATGGATCTGGAGATAGAGCAGTTAGATGTTAAAACTGCCTTTCTCCATGGTGACCTGGAAGAAGAGATCTATATGCACCAACCAGAGGGGTTCGAAGTCAAGGGCAAGGAGCATATGGTGTGTAGGCTGAGGAAGAGCTTGTATGGGCTGAAACAAGCTCCACGGCAATGGTACAAGAAGTTCGACTCATTTATGTTGAAACATGGGTATGACAGAACGGAGTCGAACCACTGTGTGTTCACGCGTAAGTTCTCAGATGGTGATTTCTTAGTTCTGCTGTTATATGTTGATGACATGCTCATCATGGGAAAGGACATCAAGAAGATCGACAGGCTGAAACAAGAGTTGGGCAAGTCTTTTGCGATGAAAGACTTGAGCCCGGCTAGACAGATCCTAGGAATGGAGATAACCCATGACAGAAGCAGCAGGAAGCTTTGGCTGTCACAGGAGCGGTATATTGAGAAAGTCCTAGAGCGGTTTAATATGAATGCAGCGAAGCCGGTCAGTACTCCACTGGATGATCACTTCAGATTGAGCGACAGACAGTGTCCTAAGACGAAGGAAGAGGTGGAAGAGATACAGAAAATACCCTACGCGTCAGCAGTAGGAAGTTTGATGTATGCTATGGTGTGTACACGCCCAGACATAGCATATGCGGTTGGTGTTGTCAGCCGGTACCTTGCCAATCCTGGCAAAGAGCATTGGGCAGCGGTGAAATGGATACTACGGTATCTAAGAGGCTCATCTAGGTTGAGCCTATGCTATGGTGACGGTAAACCTGTGTTAGAGGGATACACAGATGCAGATATGGCAGGTGACATTGACTCCAGGAAGTCTACATCGGGGTTCATGTTCACGTTTGCAGGGGGAGCGGTTTCTTGGCAGAGCAAGCTACAGAAGGTCGTAGCATTGTTGACGACAGAGGTCGAATACATTGCAGTCACAGAAGCATGTAAAGAGATGCCTTGGATGAAAAGGTTCCTACAGGAACTTAGCCTAAAGCAGGAAGAGCACGTGGTCTATTGCGATAGTCAGAGTGCTATACACTTGAGCAAGAATCCAAGTCAGCATTCCAAGTCGAAGCACATAGAGATTCGGTATCACTGGATCAGGGATACTTTGGAACAGAAGGTGTTATAGCTTGAGAAAGTCCACACGGACGATAATGCGTCAGACATGATGACCAAGGCTTTGCTCAAGGGCAAGTTTGAGGTTTGTAGAAACCTGGCTGGCTTGAAGAAGGTGGATTCCTCCTGGGTCAAAAAGGGAGAGATTTGATGGGTTATTTTGACCCATCTTCGACTGGTCGATAGCCCTGCTCGACTGGTCGAAGGCTGGTGGTCGACCGGTCGAAGGTTCGAGTCGAAAACTTCGACTCAAAGTCCAGCGAGTAATTTTGCTGTTTTTTACTGTAGCTTGGACTGGTCGAAGGAACCTTCGACTGGTCGAAGGGGGCCTACGACTGGTCGAAGGGATGCTTCGACTAGTCGAAGGTTACGCAGTTTGTTCCGCGATTTTGCGCGAAACTGCGGATTTGAGTCCTTTCGCAACTGGGATGCGGAAAGGAGTTTCCCAAAACTATAAAAGGGGTTGCCTAGGGTTTTTCTAGGTATCACAAAATAGCAAAAGGGTTTCCTAAAGCTTTGCAAGGGATTTGCTAAAGGGTTTAGGGCTATTAAAGGTGAGAGAGAGGGAGAAAGAGAGAGAGGAAGCTTATAGAAGGGAGGTTCTGCTCGTGGAGGTTCTCTACTATGCAATCTATATCTCAGCGCTTCTATGTCCTCGTAATCGGTTAGATCTCTCTGTTTTCTCTATTTCTCTTATTGTTTATCCACTCCTGCGTGAGTGAAGAAGATTGTAACGTTCTACTTCATAGTGGATTGTTGATCTGGACGAGGTCCCGTGGTTTTTACCTCTTTGAGGGTTTTCCACGTAAAAATCTCTTGTGTGGTGTGTGATTGATGCTTTGATTTATTTCATTGCTTTATTATCCATAATTCTGGTTTGTTTCGGGAGGCTAGATCCTAAGGTTTGTGCAAGGCATCCCAACATACAGAAGCTCAACTGCTAGGGTTTTTCTCATCTTCTGAGATTGGGCTTGGAATGGCATGATGGGTTTTTTCAGCGAGGTTCTTTTGTTGGGAAATGACGGTTTTTGGGTGATTTTCCGGCCAAGATTTGAAGAAGATTGATGGAGATTCAGGAATGGTGGGTTTTCAATGGCAGAGCTATGGCGGTGAAGTGCAATGAAAGCACTGCACTTACGCCTGCATTGTAGCATAATGTACGAGACGTGTGGTTTCGAGAAAGTGGGCTGACGACGTACTCGGCTTGCCAGCATACCACGTGGCAACGTTTGGATAGACTAGCATTGAATTGTATATTTTATTAAAATATACAATACTATACATTATGGGTCCGGCATCCAAACACGCCCTAATAAATACCAGATTGTGATCTCCTGCGAAAGCCTTTTGAAAGAAGCTACGGAGCTAGAAACCTGGCCAACCATTATGTTTGTGAGAAATCCACCCCCCACCATCCGTTTTTTGAGATCATTTAGGAATATGAGGCCAAAAATGAGCTTGATCCAGTACTCGAGTTAGCTGAAAAAATGAGAGTTGAACGTCCACAGTCGAAATGTTCACGAGGCAGAAGCTTTGAATCATTCTAATACAGTAGGAGTGACGTCATGAACGGTATAGATTGCAAGTAAACACCAGTGTCGACTCAGGGAGGTTTTAACGGTAGGAATTTCTGCAACTACCTTTTCATTTAGTACGCGCCACTTGAGTCTTGGATCTGCTCACTTTTTGTCTCATATATTAAAATGAGCTCACACAACGGATGGATGGATGGATTTCTCGAATACATCACGGTGGACCCCACGTAGGTTTCCAGCGTAGGAGCCTTGGCTTTCGCAGTAAATCCGCGTACGATTGTGATATCATACCGTCATCCAATTCCCATTTCACGACGATCGAATCCTGATGCATCAGAACGATATAATTCTTCAGTGACGTCGATGTTTAGAAGTGGAATTATTCGCACCTGGGCGGGTGGATCTGATTCTTCAGCCACACGTGTTGCAGGAAGAACGTGCAGCGAACGAGATAGGTGCGGCCCCTATGATGGATGTCCGACATTTACTCCGTCCATCTGCTGGGACAAGCCCAAAAATCAGGGAAATCCAGGACTCAGGTGCACCACGCGGCAGGAACAGGCGGATGGGAAGGAACGGACGCGGATTAGCTACTGAAGTGACCTCACCACGTTCTGTGGCCCCACCATAATGTATTTGTTCCGCATCATTCATCCATTTGGAGAAATCATCTTAGGGCATGAGCCAAAGAATGAGTTATATCCAAAGTTCACTTGAAACATTTGTAACGCCCACCATGATGTTTATTTGAGATCCAAAATTATTTATAAGTTAACACAGACATCGAATAAGGTAAACCATAAATATTAGCTTGATGGAAAACTTATGTGGCCCAAAGAAGTTTTTAAACAATAAGTGTTCAATCTCCACTATTTTTTGTGTTGGGGTCCACTTGAACTTTGGATCCTTATCACTCTTTGGCTCATTCCCTAATATGATATCTTCAAACGGATGAACAGTGTAAATATAACAAATAAATTATGGTGAGACTCACTGAACGGGGTGACGCCACTTTCAGCAGTGAGACTGAGGGGCCACCGTTATGTATGAGTTTTATCCGTACCATCTCTTATGAGTAAAAATGGTCTGACCACCCATGGCATCAGCTCTGACTCACAAGCATATGCTTTTGGACTAAGGGGTTCCTAAGCAAGTCTCATATCGTTCCGGGGAAGAGTTAACACCGAATTCTCGAGCCCTGGCCTCTGTACTATACATTTCCAAGCTTTAACTAAGCTTATCTAATCTCTAAGAAATGTCCGGATTTATATGATTAGGAGATGATCAATTGGCTCGACAAGATTAGGGGACGGTCATCGAGAACGATAAATATTGCCAAGGAGATGAGTCCGCTTCCCATGCCCAAGCATAGACAGACCAAGGAATTGATTAGTGGAGTGACGATCAGTGTGGAAACTCGCTTCGGGCCGATCATGGAGATCGACCCGATTAATCAATAACTCGGCTTAGCTCGGCTTCATCCTGGTTGATCGAGGGCTTGGCTCAGGTCAACATTAACATTTATCTGGTCAAGAGCATGGTTCGGGTCAACCTCGACCATCCATTGCATGATTCTAGGGTCAACCATGTCAACACTTATCGCATACACCAATCCCACGTAACAGTTGAGAAACTTACGTAAAGATTACGCCTAAGATTAAGAACTGCCTCTAGCTCACCTACACTATAAATAAGGGGCACATTTACAAGAAAAGGTACGCAAAATCTCTCACTTAAAACCTCTCGATACTACCAGACCCGGATTCCTACCCCGACTTTGCATCGGAGGGTCTCCTACTTTAGTTAGAGTTTCATTTGTTTTCTTCCCGTGTAGGTACTCAAAGGTCTAAAGAGAGTGGACCAAATTTTTGCATCAACACCCTCCATCTATTTTTCCATGTCATTTTAGGCCTTAATACCTGAAGGCAGATTCAAAGCCCAAGTTGGCTAGACCATACCATAGGAAGCAACATTTATAATGACATCCTATGTTGACACTTTACTCGCGACTTGTGTAATATTTACTCGCCATCGAACTTGTTCATTTCCTAACATAGACCTAGATGAATGGAAAATACAAATATCAGCTTGATCCACAGCTTCTGTGGCCTTGAGAAGTTTTCAACGGTAGACATTGAATTCCCGCTATATGGTCCACTAGAGCCTTGGATCAACTTTATTTCTCGGCTTATGACCTAAAATGATATAAATGGAAAAATGGATGGATGGTGTGGATAAAACCCATACATCAAGGTGGCCCCTCAGAGCCCCAGCATCTGCCGAGCTCGGGGCAGGCATGGTGGGGACGCGGATTGCCTGGAACACCCCGTCTATGAAGTTCCTCCACTCAGAACCTCCCGTTGTGTGAAATCCACTGTCCATTCGCTTTCCCTGCTCATTTTTGGGTAGATCCAAAGCTCAAGTGCGCCGCACCACAGTAAACAGTGAATATTGAAAGTCCCCGTTGAAACGTTCGTGGGCCACGGAAGTTTTGGATCAGATTCATTATCTCTGTGTTTTCAGTTCATTCCAGTAGGAATGACCTTATGAACGGCATGGATGGCATATAAACATCATGTTTGATTATGGAGGTTTCAATGGTAGGCATTTCTCTACCCACTTTTTTCTCCCATATGGTCCACTCAAGTCTTAGATCTACCTCATTTTTTAACTCATGTTCTAAAATTAGCTAGGAAAATGAATGGACAGGGTGGATTTCTCACAAACATCACGGTAAGCCTCACCTACCTTCTGAGTGAAGAAAATCTTACTTCAGGGTTTAGCAGGCAATCCCCATCTATCTTGGGCTGCTGTGTCGTTTATATGCATCCAAGCCGTTAATCAGGTAAGCTACACCAGGATGAAGAGACATTCCAAAAATAAAATCAGGTGAGTGAATTTACCAGTTTTAGGCTTGGTTTTACATTGTTTTGTGGTGTGGCCTACCTAAGTAATGGACAATATAATTTTAATTAATGTATCGGTGAAAATGAGGTGGCATAACTAACGGACACAAAAAAAATCATCGTGAGCGCACAAAGCTTGTGTACTGCGGGCACTTCCTGCGACAGGTATTGCAGTGTTGCAGAGAAAACTGGGCCCCACTGAGCCATGCATATTCGTAGAGTTCAAGAAAATATTCTTTTATTAGGCTTTTGGTTACCCCACATGTTATGAAATTTCACTATTTATTAGTATAACATTCTATGATTAACAAGTTTAATTGGGTGCAAATTTCAGGATATTTGGTGCAACCAAACGCACCTTAACTTTCTCTTACCGAGGAGAAATTATCTTATTCACGTTGTCCTTATGGGTGTGTACATGACAGCTAGCTGGCCTAAGAGGTGTGCTGCCCTAGCTGGAAATCACCCAGCTCAAAAATCAGATCCAACCAATCGATGCATGGCCCCACCCGATGAAAACAATGGAAAAGGCTGAAAGAGTTTGAGTAGTATGACTTTTACGACCTATTTTCATAGTGGGTGACCCTTTAACTACGTCAATCATAAATTGACTACTCATCCAACTCAACTAAGACCTGGTCAAGGTTGATCTAGGTCATTACTCTATGTTGGAATTGAGAATAGACGATGACTTCATCCAACTCGCCTAGCCGCCATGCGACCCATGGTCATATGGGTCATCCAAGTTGCATGAGTCAAAAAACCATGATGCAAATTTGGAGGTTTTTGGGCACTTGTTCGTTGATTTCCATCATGTGGCTTACTTTATGTTTTGGAAAGTCCTATGTTTCAAGCAATAAGTGCTCCTCACGGGGGCTGTACCTCTTAGGCAGGTTTGATGTAATGCATGTAATGGTGGGTTGAACCCAACATGGTAAATTAGCATGTTAACATGCAGTGACGACCGTAGTAAATAAGGGCTTATTAGGCAATTTGTATTTGGAATGCATTGGAAAATCACAAGTATATTGAAATTGAAGTGATTTGGAATCTTTAATTGTATTTGGCCGCCTATGTAAACCCTGAGCAAAAATTGCGTTTGGCATTTTGAATTTTGGATAAAAGGAAATCTTGTAATATATTTATAGAAATTCAAATTTGATTAAGTAAATCAATTTTAATATCCAAAATGACATATATGTGTGATATTTTAGATATTCATTGTAATAAATCGACTGAAATATATACTTGGGATAAAATGAGGTAATTTGAGCCTCAAATGGGTCATATAATTGGACCAACTAATTTTACAGTTAGAGAGAGAGAGAGAGAGAGACCAACTAATTTTACAGTTAGAGAGAGAGAGAGAGAGAGAGAGAGAGAGAGAGTAAGCGATGGTGGTGGATTATGCTGAGAGGTAGAGAGAGAGAGAGAGAGAGAGTTGTTAAGGGAGGGAGGGTGGTTTCATGTTTTAAAGAGACAGGCCTCCAACAGTCGCCTATTTTACTATTGGGATGAAATCTATGTGAATCTAGTTCAGATACTTGTCATTTCAAAGATATTTTGAAAATCATATTTTTGAGGAATTGGATTACAATGAAGTCTAATTTTTCTCAATTACACGCTGACAAGAGCTCACACTTCTCTTATTTTCCTCGATTTACACTAAATACTCATTACTGAATGCATCCTAATAGTAGAAGCAGTAACAACAACAACACAATATTAAACAGAAGTAGTTAGATGATATTATTATCATCCACTAATGCATTATTGTTAATGTTACATCTGTGAAAAATCCAATTAGCGACTAAATATTATCTTCAATTAGTACATATTATTAATGTAAAGACTATATCAACTAGTTGTAGATCCAACTAGTTCGCATGTGGGGACCACCATGGTGTTTGTATGACATCTTATCTATTTAGCAAGGTTATCTATCATGAAAATGGGACACCCCAAAAGTTAGGTGGATCCAAATATGAGGTGGGGCATGTCATTGAAAACAAAGGAATAACCACCCTAAAAACTCCACATTCTCGTGCGGGACATCTAATGGTTGGATTGACTTGATTTATGGGGCATTCCATTTTCATGATGGGACAACGTTGCAAGATAAGCGAGACATCATACAAACATCACGGTGGATCCCACATGCCAATTAGTTAGATGCACATATGTGAAACCAAAGTTTGGTGGATGCTGGAGTTGTAATCAATGGACCATGTTTCACAACTGATGTTAGTCACTTATATTCATATGCAACTCGAGTGTCATGAGTAGAGGGCACATATAGATGGAGGGCATGGATAAAATATTGGCATCGACACCCCATAGATGTAGTGGATTTTGAATTCCACTAGAAAGCTTGATGCTTCTCCTTATGGGACTCAAAAATCAAATATCGGATTAATCCAATCCTTCTAGTGGATTCCAAACACTTGATGGATTTTATATGGGACCAAAGGTAATTCCATACCACCTAACCCCACGTTCCAAATAGGCTCTAAAATTGATTTGGAAACCTTCGGCACATGTAGTAAATGTACTAAAAGATAATGGTTGATCATATTTTATGGACAAGCTAGTCTCTCCTTTTGTAGAAGTAAGGCCGAAAGTCTTCAAATGGTTAAAATATTTGGAGAAATAGTTCTTATTTTTAAGGTTCGAAATAATAGTAGAAAAATCATATTAGGAGACTTATTTCTCACTAGTTAGTTAAGAACGACATCCACTCCCAAGGGAAGAAATTGGATATGGTGCCACCAAATAGATAAGATGGAGTAGGTAGCCATTTGCAATTTAGTTGGGAGGTACATATATGCCCATGTATGCAACTTCTCGGTGCATAAGAACAATGCATCATGTTCTAGCCTAATGGACAGTCACGGTCGCAAGACCAGTCATGGTGAAGAGCATAAACCTGTCTCTAAGGCAAGAGAGGGTAAGGTCAGTAGTAATGTTCGAGCTTTGGCAACCCTTTTCCAATGGGTCACACAAAACAAATTAATGAACGATGAAGAGAAATATATCAACGCATTTTCGACCCACTTGATTACTGGATCAAACTAACTTTTGAGTTGAAGCAACCCTACCAAAAGATAAGTTGGTACACATCACATGGAGAAATACAAAATCATGTACCAATGAGGTAGGTTGGATGTCATGCATGCAATGGTGGGCCCAACATGTCACCAATGTAGTAAATTAGCATGTTAGCACATAGCGACCCCAGTAATGAGGGGTCATTTGGTAGCTTGTATTTAGAATACATTAGAACCCGAATCACAAGTAAGCTAAAATTGAAGTGATTTGGAATTTTCACTTGCGGTTGAAAGCCTTGTGGAATCCTAAGGAATTGAAAATTTGTGTTTAACAGCCTAAAGTTTGGATATAGAGGAATTTTGTAATATATTCATAAGAATCTGAATTTGATTAAGTAAATAATCTTTAATATCCCAAAATGGGATACCGGTATATATGACATTTTAGATAATCATTGTAATAAGTCTAATAAAATATATACTTTGATAAAATGAGATAATTTTGAGCCTCGAGTGGGCCACATAAGTTGATTAACTGATTTTATTATTGAAGATAGAAAGAGGTGTATTAGGTGATGGCAATGGTAGATTCCAGTAGGTAGAAGACTACAATGATTGGAGAGAGAGAGAGAGAGAGAGAGAGAGAGAGAGAGAGAGAGAGAGAGAGATGGTGGTGGTGGTGGTGAAGTAGAATCTAATAGTGGGTGGTGATTTGGATGCCCACACTGTTCCTTATTTTCTTTATGTGCGGGTTGACCAAGTATATATGATATGCTTGACTTGGATTTTCCACTAGCTAGTTACCTCAGAATTTCACAATCGCTTAGACATTTTAGAATCTTTAAAAATCAGAGAATCTAGAGTCTTTATTTCGTAATGACTCCCTACGACTGGAGATTCTAAGGGATCTCGATGATAGAGGAAGGTGTTAGGTACCTTCTCTACTTGTACTTAAGTGTGGTCTCTACTTTATAAGATTAATGAAACTTTAGAGGATTTACTAGCTATGAACACGCCTGCTGCTAGTGATCACTTTTACCTCTTCTTTTAATTGCGCGAGATTGGGTTTGAGAATTAAATCAAATGCAAAAATGCATTTGATTTTTGGAGTCACCACTAGCCAAATGAACCTTGGAATTTATGGGCGGCTAGAAACTGTAGAATTATTTACAGGTTAAGAAATTGTAAAATTCATTGACTTAAGTAACTTTTGCAATTGATTTACGATCGTAAATTTTGAGTAAGGGTCTCAGTGATATAAGAGAAATGGATTAGGTACCCTCTTCTACCCGTACAATGTACAATTTTTATTGCATGAAATTTTATAACTTTTATGGGGATTCGGTAGAATTTCAACATTATATATCTATACATGCTTTACATAACCCATGAGGTGTTGGGCAAGCAAAATAAAAGGATTCTAGCCTTTGTAGAGTCAAATGGCTCTAGGTAGGCTAATGTAATGAAGAAAAATGAATGTAAATTAAAGAAAGAAAATAAAAGTGTTAGTTAATGACGCATGTATATTAGGAATGCGTGGAGTGGAATGCGATCTAATCTTGATTGAGATGTGAGAAAGAAAATAAGAGATCAAACACTTTTTTTTATTCAAAATGAAAAGTTGGATATCCCCGATTCTAACTCTACTCTTGACTTTACCAGCTTCTTTAGTACACTATTTTCACCAGAGCTGGCCTCCTGAGTCAGGTAGGGCCTCAGCATCGATCAGGAATCTCTGAAGTATTCGGAGAAGAGGACCCATCCCAACACTCCTCTAAACCTCTCTATTTCTACCCCCTAGAATAACAACTGTTGTGTTGCATTTATATATCGAGATCATTGGATCATGGTGGGTTGACTGTATGGCACTTCTCCCCTCCTTGTGATTTTGGCATCTGGGAGAGGGAAGTGAGATCTCGATTAAGTAAAAAGCATGTCAGGTAGTCGTTTGCTTGCAACAGGCCAATGGTCCACTTGACACTATTTTATTTAACAAAATAGGTTTCTTGACAAATGTGGGAGAGAAAAATGAAAGTAGGAATGATAAAGTCACCGCTAGCTCACCGCGAGCCTACTGTTTTATTTTATCGATCTGTCTATTAACTACTTCTAAGTGCTACTAAGGATCTTTAATATATAATCTGTATAGATTTGAAATTCTTTACAGGTTAGATATAGACAACTTTATCCACATAAGGCATAAATAAGGTTTCTAGAGAGTGGATGATTAACCATGATATGATTTATCAGGTTCCAGATCTGTCGATCAAGTCCATCAATTATTCTTGAAATATGTTGAGAGTCCTACACTCTTGATCGATTAGATTTTCATCAATTCTTGAGTTGGCCATGGATGATTTTACTGAACCTCAATCGAATCTTGAAGAGTAGTTTAGTCTCATTTTGAATGGTGTCTACAAATGCCCCTCTTTGGTGGAAGTTGTGGACAACCAAATGCCAAAATGAGTGGACACCCCACCTTTCAGGTTAGCTGTAGATACGCTCTGGTTTATTTCAATCAGAGCGTCATTGTTAAAAGGTTTGCTTGGTTGAAGAATAACTTAGATGCCTCACATAGGCTGAATAAAATATTACGATTTGTCCTTATGTTGTTTGTGGCCTTACAGGGCATTAAATCAAAACCCTTTCATGTTGTGATTGGCATGTGTGCATCGAGGGTTTCTACAATTTTAGAATTTAAGTGTTAGAGCCTCTGCACTTTTTGTAGCCTTATGTGGACAACACACTTAGATTTTAAAATGTAGTTCTAGATGTTGCTCAATCCCCTGGGATCACCTGTAAGACTAATCAATGTAATAGACAATTGCTTGCACTTTTTATAGCTGTACAGATCTTCCACATTACATTAAGTTTGGCTGCCAGGTGTCTTGGACTAGAGTCTTCTCAGGTTATTTTTTCGTCATTTAAATTTTCAAATTTGATACTATAATTGTAACAGGCTTTCTCACGACTTAAAGTATGTTTGTGCTAACTTAGATATACTTAGTTCACATTTTGAGATGATCGGATTAACACCAAGATTTTAGGCTGGTCATCCCATGCTTTACGTATGATATTAGAGAAAACTAAAGATTTAGAGAAAATCAAAATCAATTATTGCTTTTACGTTGGTACCCACCAAGAAGTATGGAAGACTGCCTAGTGTCTTGAATATCATGCGCGTTGGTATTTTTGAAATTTTTTATTATTGAAAATTTTTAAAGAGGTTCCCACTTGTAGAACATCATTTCATGGAGTTTTTATTACAAAACACTTTTGATAGATTTATCTAGATCATTTATTTTGAAAAGATCCACTTCATCTCACGCAGAGGCATCATAACGCGTTTTTGTTTTTGTTTTTTTTTTTTTGGTCATTTAAAAAAAATTAAATAAGTTTGACTTACTCTTTCACCTCTACTAGGAATTTTAATGGTTGTAATTGGAGTTGGTCTTTATTACAAGTGCACTGGATAATGCCATCCAACTCTATTTGTATTCTTAATTGAAAAAACTATCCTACTGGCCACAAGAGATTGCTTTGTTGTCGAAGACTCTTTAATGCCTGCACGGAGGGAGGGAGGGAGGGAGGGAGGGAGAGAGAGAGAGAGAGAGAGAGAGAGCCTATGGAGGATTTAAGAGTTCGTGTAGATGTAGCGAGACATACCTGACTAATGGACTGAGGTAGTTGTTTAGTCAAGCATTCTGCAGAAGCCCTCATGTCTTAAAGATGCAACTTGTAGGGATGGGTGTGTGTGTGTGTGTCTCTGTGTGTGTGTGTGTGTGTGTGTGTATAAATGGGTATTTGTTTATTTATATGCAATTGTATTCCCCCTTTTCTTTCTTAAAGAGAAAAATGCATGTAAGTAAAAAGTGCAACAAAAGGTAACTTTTTTACCAATGCTAAGATCCCTCCTTCACATGAAGCCCTGGACCACTTTCGCGACCATCATCATCATCTGATGATAGATGAAGATTCAACCCCTTTCAGAAGGGACCGAGGTGGGGAGATATGTTTCTCAAGCTGTTTGTACCATACAGTGAAGATGAGAAGGAAGGAGCAATGAAGGAGTAAATATGGATATGAACCACCGAAGCATTTAAAATTGATAATATCTTTTCCAGTGTAGTGTGATGAATGCGCTACACTATTTGATGGACTGCTCGCTGACAATACTGACGAAGCTCATAAGTCTTGAAGTCGGTGATGTCTTAGAGGGTGGCATAGATGCCAAATTTCAAGTCGTATTCAAATGGTTTAAATGCATTAATTTATTATTTAATACAATGCAAAAAGATCCTCATCGTAAATCCAAACACGTCCTAAGTAGTAACGATCTAAGCTAGAATTAAGTTATGTTATGCTAAGAAAGATAAATTGAAAATATAGATAGATGTTTTTGGCATAGGGCCTTGAGCTCTTTATCATATTCTCCTTTTATAACTTGTCGAGGTGGGAAAACCGTCGTTGGGTTTCCTTGTTAATCCCGAATCCTTCACGTTTACAATGTGCTTTTCGGATAAGAAAATTTCATGAACAGATCGGAACTACTGGCTTCTAGGATTCTCTTCTTATAATCGTTTCCTTTATGAAGATGTTCATGGCCTACTAATTGGATTTGAGATAATCAAGAGATCACTGATTATGATCTTAAATTGATCATGACCACTCAATTGGTGGCTACCTCCTACACTTTCAATCGAGGTGTTGGACGGTCCATATCAGGCTACCTTCTGCATTTAATAATCCACTCCATGATTGTTTGGAGTGCTAGAGAGGATATATGAACATTATCCCCCTGATACTGATATGTTATCAAAGATGGGTCAAACCAAATCTTATATCTAATTCTCTCATTCTCTTGATCCTAATCAAACCACAACCACATGATCAGGTCCTTAAGCTTTCCCATTCTTTTTATTCCAATCATCCTTTAGCTTGTTACCTAATGTAGCCGCTATCTATTTTCTCCTGATTTGAATCCAAACCATAGTCGGGTATGCTTGTAAATCAGTCTGTTCTCCAGATATTCGGAACCTTCTCAAATGCTACAAACTCTCCAAACGTTTCTGGGAAGATCTTCCATTTTGAAAGGACTGTGAAAGAAGGCCTCACCGAGTGTATCATAACCAAATATGTAATAAAATTTGTTCTCTCAGTGGGTCTTTTATAGATGTGTTAGGTATGTTGTCTCATTAATTAACAAGTTTAATTGTGGCCACATGCCGTTCAGTGATGTGTAAGAGCATGTGCTTTGCATTAATAATGGAATGTGTAACACCGAAGAAAGATTAAACAAAGATACTCCCAGGTAGGGGTGTACATCGAGCCGAACCGAGTCGAGCTGGCCTCAGCTCGACTCAGCTCAGCCATTAGCTAACCTTAGCTCGAACTCGGCCTGGCTTGGTCCTCGAGCCTGACTGGCTAGGTCGACTCGGTTCAGTCAGCAACTCAGGCCAGTTAGGGCCGAGTTCGAGCCAAGATCGAGCCGAGTTTGCCTGTGCGGTATTTCCACAAACACTTAGACTGCACCTTCAAAATCCCACTGTTAGTAAAACAACAACAAAAGTTTTTCAAGTATTTTATCAAATACCTTTTAAGCAACATAAAAATCTAGATAAAAAGGGTTTTTGTTTCATATACATACCTTCCTTACCACCAGCCACACTTCATTGAGGCATTTCATCAAACACTTGGTGAGCAACATCAATATCGAAGTAACCGAGTCACAAAACTAGTTCGATCCGAGTTCAATTCAATTTGGATTCGATCCGAGTCGAGTTGAGCTAGGGCCAGCTCGAACTCGGCTCAAACTCATTTTTGAGCTAAAAAAATCAGCTCGACTCAACTCGAACTCAGCTTTGAATCAAGCTTTTTCGAGTCGAGTCGAGCTAGCTCGGTTCGTGTACACCCCTACTCTTAGGCATATCAACACGTGGCAGCTTCCTATTAATCTATGTCAGGGTGCCAAAAATGGGTGTAAATAGTCACTCAATTGAACATTGAAGAGGTAATGCATAACTTTCTTTATGATTGACTAACACAAGGCATTACTAAGATAAGTGATTTTGACACAGAGCACATTGTCATGGCAAAGGAGAGGACTAGTGCACACCTCTTTCAACACAAGAATTAGGGAGCACATTGCTTTGTCATCTTAAACAACATGACACCATGTGACAAGGGAGTCGATTACTTGGCATCCAAGGTTGTAGCTTATTGGATCCTTTCTCTTGCTTTGGTGGTAGGCTCTCAGGAGTTTCAACACCCAGTCAAGGGTTCGAGTATCCATAGGTGTGACATCCTACTGCGGCGTGAGTGTGTGGGGTGTGTGCGAGCGTAAAAATAAAAAGAAAAAAAGTTGTAGCTTATTGATTATTGTTCATCACATTATGTTACATGACCGGAAGTATGGGTGAGTTGAGATAATACTATCATTTTTAGAGTGAATACCAGCTTCCCAGGCCTTGTACCACTTACCAATTAGTGAGGATAAGATGAGCTCGGATAATATGATTATTTCGAAGAAGAGTGGTCCACTTGAACTTTGTATATGCTTAAAATTTAGGCTCGTGACTTAAAACGAAGTTGCAAAATAGATAACACATACATTATGGTGGGCCCCACAGAGTTTGCCACCAAGGTGGCCTATTTGGCTTTCCATTTACCATGGTAAACAGGTAATAATTACTTTTGTAATTATTAGGCAACATCACTTACATTATAACTGCAATAATAATTTTGATACATTATTTTTTTCACCCCAGAATAACTTTTTTAATTTATAAATGTAATAATTATAATTTAATTTATATGTATTTTTTTTTTTACCAAGGTATTTAAGTCTTAATTTATCTGTATTTAAACAAACACCTGAAAATGAAAATAACGATAGCTATTTTGATACCAAACTAGCCCTAAATACAATATGGTATTATAATACGATCAGCTTTCTATCCTATCAAAGCTTTCTGCAACGAAGACCCTTGGATCAAATCTCCCATGCTCTCAACCTAACCTGACAATCTATTCTCTAACATGCACACGGGTATGCATGGTTGGATAATCTAAACCGTTCATCTTATAGACCATAACATGGATAGGAAATGGTTCATCGATGATGCCAAATTGAACGAAACTGATCTTATTGTTGGTGGCATTCAAATGGACAGTTGACAAGACCCCAAAAAAATTGTAATCTTCCACGTTGAACTATTCTTCGGTGTATATTCCATCACGCTTGGGCCCACAAAGATTACCAAACGGATCATCAAATCATGCAGCCAAGTTGGTCCCAAAAGGCAGGGAATTAGTCAAAAATGTACGTGGATTGGTTCTGTCAACCAAAATCCAAACACAATCCAACCATCCAAAGGAGGAGGAAAGGCTGGGAAAAAAAAGAGATGTACGTCCGTGATGCATGGGACATGTCTGCATGGTGTCGCACACACGTCAAGACAATTTTTGAGAATGGTTACATGCGCTTGAATGATGGTAATTGCCGGAGCTGCATGGGGCTCACCTGTGATTTGTAAGTGGAATCCAAACCGTCCATCTGATGAGCCCCCACATATGCATGTAATTCCAAGGGGAATAACTACATAAGGAAGTAATAGAAAGCAATGTACAACCACACCTAAGACGAATAGATATAGACACACATACACTTACAATTTTTTGTGGTCCACCTGAATTTTTGAATGGATTGAGTTTCACTGTGTCTCTTTCTCCTGGTGAGATGCACCGGATGAATGGATTAGATGCGATATAAACAACATGGTGGGCCCTCCATTCCATCTGGAACTTCCTATCATGGACGCCCCCTACCTAATTGTTCACTTTGGTGTGTCCCACATGAGTTATGGACGGCTGGATTTTGGTGTCTAGAACTAACATTAGGCGGCACATCTAATGGAAGGGTTGGATGGGACTCATACATCACGGTGGACCCCACAAAGCTCGAACTTATGGTAACGCATTTGATAATTCCACTACGTGGAAGTTTTAATTTAATTCGCCGTAGCCTATATTAGATAACAAGTGGACTCGGATTCTATAGTGACCCCTCCAGGACGGTAGTTGGTGGTACAAAAGTTGTGGGGCCCATCGTGATGTATGTGTTTTATCCACACCGTCCAAAATTTTTTTATCTCCTTTTAGGGCATGAGTACAAAAATTTGGCAGCTCGAAAATCGTAGGTGGACCACAACACAGGAAACAGTGGTTGATTGAACGCCCACCATTAAAATTTCCTAGGGCCCAATGTAATGTTTATTTGCCATCAGACCTGTTGATTAGGTCACACAGACATGGATGAAGGTAAAACAAAAATATCATCTTGATCCAGAACTTTTGTGACCACTAAGAAGTTGCTAATGGTGTACGTGGACGTTCAATCACCACTGTTTCCTGTGGTGTGGTCCACCTGAGATTTGGGTCTGCCTTAAAATACGCTGAAAAAATAGATGAACGGTATGGATAAAACACATACATCATGGTGGGACCCACAAGAGCTTTTCCAGCACCGACGTCAGTAATGGAGGATCACTACCGAATCCGAGTCCACAACAAGTGTCCATTACTGCGAAAATAACAAAAAATCGAATTCTGGTCAGGATTTCGTACATGTTGGGCTAATATCCGGCGATCCACACTGTTGATCTAATTGGGCTCAATGTTGATGGTGGATGCCTTGAAAATCTTTTCAATCAAGAAACCATAACCAATGGATAAAAGACCTCCAGGTAGATGGTTGAGAAGAAAATACAGCGAAGGACCCCATTCAAATGAAAAAACAATCCAACCAACAGATTTAAAAATCTTCCAATTCTGGAAACTTTCAATCCACTGTCGGACCCACAAGATCAATGGTTTGGATCACTGAACTCGGGCTCAGACGCATGGAATCCAAACCGCCCACCAACTGTATGATAGATGTGTCCAAGATTCCTCCCCAATAAAACATTCTTGTGCTAGTTTTGGCACCTACACACGCATTTCTTCAACACTAAGAGCTTTTTATGTACTAACAATAGTCAGCAAAACTTATATTATTACAAAACAGAAGAAGATTCTTCTACTTGGGAACCGGACAGTGTGACAACAACCGGTCGATAGGTGGGCCCCACGATAGGTCCATTTTAAATAAAGGCATTAGATTTGGATGACGAAGGAATGCTGAATTCAGGGATTAATGATGATTAAGAAAAGGAATGTGTGGTCCAGCCACAAACCCTAGAGCATGCAATGCCAATGCATAATCATTAATCATTTCCCTAAGTTTGACAAAATGCTATGTTTTGTGGTTCCTTTCTTCGCATGCTTTCGGAGGCAGATCCGCAGGCTTGTTTCTTTCTTGATTGTGTTTTGGGTGGCATTGATTTTCCACTAATCTATCTCATTAGCATGTATTAGGCGCCGTTTCCTTCATTGACACTTCTAATCATGCATGTAATTTTTTAGGTGAAGAAAGGACCAGGATAAAGGATATATGGGCTGGGTCAATGGGTGGGCCGCGCCGCGCGCCTATTTCTTAATTGGAAGGGTAATGTATCAATAATGTATCAATATCGGGACCGTCCGTGTAGTGGGTCATCATCCTATTAATAAGTTTTCTTTGTTTTCTCCTTTTTAAATGTTGGTTGTTAATCTTTTTGTTTTCTACCATCTATTTTCTTTTTACTAAGAGATGGTACGATAATTTAATTTATGTGTACTTCAAAGCATTCTCAAGCCTTACCTATTTAGAGGATTAGATCAACATTTTAGATTGGAGCGTCACCATGCCATTTGTGTTGTGGATAGAGCTGGGCATCGAGTCGAGTCGGACCAAGTTAGGACTAACTCGACTCGATCCGATTTTGAAATAGGACTGACCCAAACTCGACTCGACTCAGTACCCAGTCCAACATGCCTAAACCGATCCAAGTTTGGGTCTGGCATGGACTAATCTGGATCGAGTCTGACCCAGTCAAAAGTATCATGTCGGTTCGAGTTGGCACCGATTCGGATATATATATATATATATAGAGAGAGAGAGAGAGAGAGAGAGAGAGAGAGAGAGAGAGAGAGAGAGAGAGAGGTGATGGTAGTGGGTGGTTGCCGGTCTTGAAAGAGGAGGAAGAGGGAGGGAGAGAGATTGGGATCTAGTCAGGGTGTGTTCGGGGTTGGCATATAGGATTAGAGATACTTAGAAATTATGGTTTTTAATTATATATATAACCAAATCCGAGTTGAGTAGGTTTCGGATTGAGTCGGGTCTAACTAGTTCAAGTTTTGAGTCGAGTTATTGGGTAACTCGAACTCAACTTGGTTTGAGTACGGATTGGGTGAAGCCTACTCTGTTCGGACTGACTCAACCATTCGGTTCAGGTTGAGTTAGGTTTGAACGAGTTGGACGAGTTGAGTCAGGCGAGTCGAATCGTCTGGTGCCCAACTCTAGTTGTGGAGAGATGATTGTATCATTTTAGAAAGTTAAGATAGGTGGTGTCAATGCTTGTCATAAATTATACTTAATTACTATTTCTATGATTAGATTTACTCATATAGAAGGTTTGGATCTTACACATGTATCAACATTTACTCATGTGAAAGATATACCTCTAAATCCTGTAACGGTCCATGTGGGGAGAACCTATCCACTCCATTTATGAGTGGTATTTGAGAGTGGTTGAGTGCTATTGGGAAATGAGTTTTAGTATGTTTTCTCTCGGCGAAAGCTAACGCATGCGTCAACTACAACCGAAAGTGGACCAATGATTAATATTCAATAAAAGATTGTGGTCCACATGGTCGTCCAACGCGCCTGAAATATCGTTGGAAGCCCTTTCTCATTACGAGGATTTAGTTGAACCGTTCAAATTCAAACGCGTGGCACACATGTGAGAGGTGGACAACCACAGTCTTGCTAGCGTGTTAATTTTATAAAGAGGACGGAGTAACTTTCGCACCAAATGAAAAATGAAAATGAGGGGCAGCCCAACAGGGCCTAAGGCTAGATTGCAACTTCTAAAACTTAAGATAATAGAGAAAAAGAGGGTGAATGACAATGAATAGATTAATGGTTTTTAAGAGAGAAAAAGGATGAAATCCGCCCTCTTGAGATCTTGCAAGACCTTTTCGTAGATATTGTAGACTAGGAAAAAAACTTCTATACTCTGGAAGAGTGTGAATGACCACAAGTAATCACTTAGTAAATACCTCAAATTTGCATACTTTTCATGCAATTGACTAAGTTAAACTGTCCAAATTAAGGGTGCCAGTTTAGATGTATCATAAACAAGGCAATATACTTATTTGATCATTGATCTGATCCGTGGACATTTATTGGACGGTTAAAAGTGAAAAATGTTCGATCATCGTTTCCCAACAAGCGTCCATAAATCAGAGGTTAGGATTTTCCAATCAATCTGATTTTGGGACTGACTGATCATCAGTGGGTTTCACAATTTAGTTAATTTAATTTGAGTCCATGTGTGGTAGGTCTACAATTTTGGAGTGGCCGTGTATCAAGCATCATACTCTTCAAGAGTATCAAACAGTACACCATGCAACTAAAACATGAAAAAATTATATGATATAAAATGAATTTTTTAAAATGGCGGGAAAAAGCTGCTTACATTACCAAAATCTACCACAAGTCAAAAGGGCCGATCTCAATCTCTCTCAATTGTCAAAAGAAAGGTTTTTTTAGGAGTATTCAAAGAAAGAAATGACCTCTCTCTCTCATGAAGTGGTAATAACTACCTCAGCCATCAACTGTTTTTTTTTTTTTTTTTTTTCTTTTTGTCTGAGCCATGAAGTGGTAAGAACTACTTGGTCTTGATGGGTCCATTCTGCAAGAGGGCTAATGGTTGAGTGATCCACACCATTGATCTTATGGGTCCCAAAATGGATGATTGATATCCCTAAAGTCTTCTACATTGGAAGATCCTATCCATCAAATACCTTACTTCTTTTTGGATCGATGTCTCATTTTTTGAAGCCTCCACATCTAGCCCAATAATTGAACCGCTCGGATCTTCAACCTATCCATGGTGGGTCCATTAGATCAACAGTCTGGATCTCTAACTATGGGCCAATATGATAGATTGGGTGAGTATGATCTATTATAGATTCTTGTGGTGAAAAAGCATTTCTACGAAAAGCTGCCACTCTGCATACGTTCATGGTACAAAGCCCATGTGATACCTTTCCACTTATTAAAACGTTCGCATCAATCGACTTACATATGCCAAGTTAGACTCTATGTTAGTTTTACACTATTTAAACGCAACTGTAACCCTTCAACCGTACATATGGCATAGATTTATGGCAATCCACACCGTGAAAATCTCTGAACCAAATGTGAACAGAGATGAGCAAAAATTATGATGAGAAGTGAATATTAACCATCTGATTTTCCCTTCTAACTGGTACCCTACGCCCTACTTTCCTTTTAATCATCCATTTTGTCGTTATTCAATCCGGGTACTAGCCTTACATATAATGAAAGGGTCAATTTTTGTAAAATGTGTTGGATTAAATTAGGTGTTGGGTGTACTAAAGTCATGTTGAACTCGAATCAAACCGAATGCTTGTGAACCCCAAGCGCATAATTGAGGAGATTAACACTGATCTATGAAGATTAACTTGACTATTTAGCTATCAATTATCAAAAGTGATAAGGCAATTTAAGAATGAGAGGGTTGACTACTTTTCTTTCAACACCGTGTAGCTTATATTTAGTTTCTGTTTGACAACTCCAAATAGAGTTGTGAAGTAGTATATTGTTGATAAATTCGAGGTCAATCCACATAAACATGAACAACAATTTTCAAACACATCTAGATCTAAGCTAAATTCCGTAAATTCATAGCTCAAGTGGTAGACTGAGTGAAGATACCCTTGTTTCAACACGAGGTCTTGGTATCGATTCCTAGTGGGGGTGGCTAATAGTAGAGTGTGGATTGACATTGTTGTGTGTACTAACAAGCTAACCTAATAATAAATTTTTTTTTATTTTTTTTAAGAAGCTAAGCTGGAATTAATTTAAGGCTGAATTCTACAAATAAAAAGGAAAAAAAAAAAAATCAATAACACGACAAGCTAGAGTGCCTAAGATCCACTTTAGGTAGATTACAATAGCAATTCAGTGATTCAACTTGATAACTCAATCGGAGAAGAAAATGTATTCCCTCTAATCAGAATATAAAACTGTTAAACCATAAATTCAAACATCTAACATATATTAGGATCGTAATTGATCAATCTCACATGAAAAGCACAATAATTAATCGCAGGGAATTCTAAGTATCCAACGTGCCTAAAGTCTACAATGGATCAATGATTATACATATCACTATTCTCCAATAGAATTCAATCAACAAATAATTAAAAATCTAATAATTAAAACATATTTCATTGAATCAAAACTGAATTAAACATCAAAATCCATATAAAGCTTCACTTCCTAGCCCTAGCTAAAAGATTAACCAATCATCGTCATGAATAAACTATACTCAAACAAAAAACATCATAAACAAACTAGAAATTGAAGAAAAACTAAAAGAACTTGACGTTGAACGGCTCCACTCTTGATCGCCTCTCTCCTCTTTCATCCCTGGTTGCTCTAGAACGTGTACAAGGCCTCCTTTAACTAGGAAAATCCAAACCAGCATTGAGGAATCACGTAAGTTCATAATGGCCAACATCATCAATCTAAGCCTCAATCAATCGATGATCGTAAAAAAACATCCAGCAACAAACTTTCTAAATTCTAACTTTATGTCAATCAATCGAAGTTAGTGAAATTTGTCCAACAAGTAATCTGTAGAAATTAGGGGATTCTTGATCGATCGATCCTAATCCATTGATTGATCGAAGTGTCCAAAAAGTGTCCAGCAAGTTTTCTTCATAATTCGGAATTCTCTTGATTTTTCTCTTGATTAATCAATGATTCCTCGATCGATTGAATCCTATTGTTGATTGATTGAACTATCTTGTTTTTCAGCACTTTTATTCTTCATTATCCCGGCTTCTTCAGTCTTCACTCCTTTGGGCTTTAAATCATCCTTAATAGCTCCAAATCCATCTTGAACTCCAAATGTTACCTCGCTGTTAAGGGTCAAATACTGCATATTATTCTCCATTTATTACTTGATTTTATGAACATGATAATTCTTAATATCTTATTTTATACATGTTTGCGTTGCAAGGTGAATTTAAGAGCTTCGATTGAAAAGAGTGTTAAAAGCATGGATTTGATGCTCAAAAGTAACCAAGGCAAATGAGAGATCTTAGGAGACCAAGAACGGAGAATTCTCATGTCAAAGATCCAAGGAAACCAAGTACAAAAGATGGAGAAAAGATTGGCAAGAGCACAAGTAAAACAGTAGAAAAACAATTAATTTCAGTCCTAGTTAAGCCAACTTCAATGGCTACCTAAAGTGCACAAAACAGTCCAGTAAGAAAATAGCTTAAGTCGATGCTACCTAAGTCAATTTCGGTAGCAACTTCGATAGCACATTTGGCTACCTAAGCAATTTGCACATACAATTTCATATACGACTTTGGTACTACTGAAGCCAGCTTTGGTGCTACTAATATCGCTCAGAGTTGTTGAGCAGGGTCGACGCGGATTGCGTAAATTGAGGCCTTTCACAAGCGGTTTCTAAAAATTTCAAGTCAGTGCATAAGAGGGGGATGCACAACTATAAATAGGAGCCTCTAGGACGTTTCTAGGCATCATCTAAGGTTTAAGGAGTGTAGCCATTGGGCGGAGTGGCTGTCGAGAAGCTTTCTTCTTCTTTGTTTGTTTTTATGCTTTTCTTAAGAGTCTTTAGTTCAATCATGTCTATGGTTGGCTAAACCTCTTAGCTAGGGCTAAGAGGTAAAGCTTGTAGCGTGATTGAGATGTTTGCTTTGCTTTGATTCATGTTTTATCGAACTCTTTTGAATTTTAATTCTTTATTAAGGAATATTTTTAGTGTTTAATGGTTTATTGTGACTCAAATTACAATGGATCTGCGATTACTTTGAATATCTTCTTTCTTGATTTGAGATTATGAAATTAGCAAGTCCTATTGTTCAACATTGTCCCTTGGGCATGGTAGGATGATGGAATCCTTCTTAACCTTTATAATTCTCTTATGATTGGTTGTGGGATTGGTAAATCCTGTTGTTTGCTTTGTCTCCTGGGTATGGTTAGGTGATGGAATCACTTCCAAATCCTCACAACTCTTGTCCATTGATGATTAGATCCATAAGAAGTTTAGAGATATGACAAATCTCTTCTTACCAATTGGATAAGATAGGACTCTGATTCCAGTTGTATCCTTAAATCAAGCAAGGTAGCATCCTGAGAACCTACAAGTGGATCCTTGGCACCCTAATCACCACCTTTAAATTTATAAGTTTTAATTACCTTATTTAAAATCACTTTCTCAAAAATTTCAGATTCAGGTATACATCTTCTTCTAGTTCTAGTTCTAGTTCTAGTTACTTTTAAAATACACAAGATTAGTCCCTGTGGATTCGACCTCGGTCTCACCAAGATTATTACTACATCGCGACCCTACACTTAGGGTTGTGAACAAGTTTTTGGTGCCATTGCCTGGGATTAACGGTCACGTTTTTCTAAAATTAATTAGTTTTAAAATTAGGCGAAGGTTAGGGTTAGTTTAGGTTAGGACTTTTCTTATTTTGTGAATTTTTCTAATTTAGGGTTTTTAAAGATTTTTCAGTTTTCAGATTTAGTTTTTTAGGATTCATCTTTTATTTTCTCTCCTTCTTCTTTCTTCTCTAATATTACAACGTAGTTGGATTGTTGTGACTAGTTCTTCTCTTTTGGTAACTTCTTCCCTCTACCTGCTCTCCATATTTCTGTAGAATTTCTTTTTTAGGAACTAATTTTATAATTGGAATCAGAATTAAGATTTCACCATGAACAAACTAGAGTGGCTAGAGTGGGCACATAGATATGTTAATGAGAGGGTTTGTGAAGAAGCGTTAGATGATTATGTTAGGAAATAACCTATGTCTCAAAATTTTTCTGAAATCATCATCGAGAACCGACCAGAACCCAATGCTCCACTGGTTAAGAAGTCTTTACACGATCATATACGAGAGAATAACTACACTTCACAATTAAGAGAACGATACATGATTATTGGGGTCATTGTGATTATTGGAGTGAGAACTATTATCACCCATCAGACAAGAAGAAAATAATGTCCGATTATATTATGGGTGATAATGTATACCAACAACCATCAAACTCTCCCGCATATGGCCCGTTTGACTATGATCAGTGGAAACATTAACATTGGAGAGATGAACCACCAATTGATTTTAATGACGACTCCCTTGGATTCCCTACTTATGAGATTGAACCAGAAACCTAGAGGAGTCAATTCAGAAATACATAATTGCTCAAGAACAATTCAACCAATATGTCACACAATCATGTGAATTGCTCAAATCCTCAATTCAAAGAATTCAGTCGCACCTTATGGAGAGGAAGATGCTAGGTTATCCCAGCCTCAACCCAATCCAAAAACACAATGCGAAAAAAGTGATCCTAACTCGCTTATAGAAAGTATTGAAATTGAGAATAAAGAGTCGGATTTTGTTAATGAGCGTACGGTTTAATTTTCTAAAGAGTCAATCTCGATGATTATCCAAAGAAGTGATTAAAAGACAATGTTAGTTTTCAAATATAATGATATTGACATACTTCACTCACATGACACACTTGGCTTCAATGAGGAGGAAGAGACCAGTTTATTCGAGCCTCAACCCAGCCTATAAAAACGGTGTGAGGAAAGTGATCCCATCCCACTGGTAAACTGCACAAAATTAGAAGATGATGATTATTAGGATAACAATCATGAATGTATAACCCAAATTTCCCTAGAATTGATCTCAAGTTTGGTCCAGGTAATTGATCAAGAAATACAGGAAGTGGTCGGTCATAATGATCTACTCCACCCATCTGACATGTCTGATTTAAATGTAAAAGATGAGCCTATTTTGTGAGGCATATTTAAACCACTCCCCTTATTTAAATTATAAGATGGTTAGGGAGATGGACAAGTTGCTCAATAGAACTCTAGAATTTGAGGCCACCCGGTTGAGACCACTATCTGAGTTGTCAATTCTTGACGATTCAATGCTTCTTCTGAGCAGTATCAATGAACAGAGTCTTTACATTAATGCTTCGTTTACTAACCCTCAATCTGTCTATGCAGGGCGGGAGCAAGAGAACATGCTTCCATCTACTTTTACAGATGATGGAGTCCTTGAGCATATCATTACAGATTTTAATGTGGAGAATGAGTCTCTCTTAACTGAATCTCTTAGCTTTTTAGAAAATTTTTTGGCACACTTTGAAGATTCAAATGATAATATGATAATATGATAATAGAAATAGTGGATGCCTTGTAAGACAATACCACGGTAGTTGTTACTGACCGAGAGAACCCTTATTCTGCAGCATCTCCTTCCCCAGATCCTAAATGTTTACCATTAAAGGAGGAGGAGCTGAAAATTAAACCGAAGTCTGAAATTTCAGAATGTGTTGAGACTACATCACCTATTGAGAATTTTTCTGAATTTTATTTACTTGTAGTCTCTAATTCACCATGTTGTACTAACTCTAGAACTTTCTCTGTCGAAGGTGAATCATATATACTTTGGACACCTTAAGAGATTCAACGACGATTTTTTGTTGAGATCCATAAATTTCTCTAGACATTTATGGTCCAGGACATCCAAGCTTACTGTAAAAAGGACTTCTAGATGATCTTATTGAGAAACCTTCTGAGAAATTTATCAAAATACTAGACGGAAGAGGAACCGTGCTGCATGATTGAGTAGAGTAGATTTCCCTTGCTTTCTTAGTTAGGTTTACTGCTTTCTACTGTTTAGGATAGTTTACTTTCTGCTGTTTAGGATAGTTTGTTTATCGTCTGTTTTGTCATTGTACTAACCCATCTTCACATTAAGAACTTTGGAAAAACTGCAATTCGCCTTCTTCAGGTACTATCTTCCCACCATTACTCTTTTCTTTTCGTTGCCTCATATGCATTGCATGCTCACATCTTTTACATTGAGGACAATGTATATTTCAGGTTGGGGTATAGATTAAGTAAATTAATCAGTGTTTTCTTAGTCTTTAAGCAAAAACTATGGAAAATTTTTAAAATTTCTGTGAATTAAGTGATTTTAAAGATAATCCATAGAGTAAAATTGTAAGATACTTAATGTTGATGAGTTATGAATCTTAGACTCAGTTACTTGTAAGATTTCAAAGTTAAGTTTGAATTATTAATCCATGATTAGAAGTTTTAAACTTTAATTGAGTCATGATTTCACAGGTCACATCTAACTTACACATTGAAGTTTCAGTTTGATATTGAATTGTTAACTTGATGATTATTAAGTATGGAAGGAATCGACCTGGGGGATTTGTCCATCATGTTCATGAGAAGAATGAAAAAAGAGAGAGAGAGAAGAATACTCAGCTAAAAAACAGTTGTCGTAGAAAAGGGCTACATATTGAAGATCATTGAAAAGATTGAATATAGCGTGAAAGCCATCGATGGAAAAAATCAAAAGCTGAAAGAATAAAAGAGGGAATTAAAAGATGAACTGTAAGACATGTTTCGGTTTAGGTTTTGATTGTCTTAAATGCTCTTTAAATTATCAATGTTATCATTGAACCTTTGATTGTGATAAGTCTAGACTTTATTATACACCCATGGAACTCAATATTCAAAATTGTTCTAATTAGCGGATTAATGCTTTGAACTTGATTATGAGGTTACCAAGTGCAAGAATTGTGGGGCCGAAGTACTGCTCAACATTGTTATATTTTAGAATTCTATTATCAGAATTGTTTTAAAATTACTCGAGCTCATAGAAATTATCCCGTGGTTCTGAAATATTTTTGGGAAACTTTGCTCGGGACTAGTAAAATGCTGGTTAGGGATTATGTTGAGGGTCAAATATTGCATATTGTCCTCCATTTATTACTTGGTTTTATGAACATGAAATACTTAATATCATATTTTATATATGTTTCCGTTGCAAGGTGAATTTAAGAGCTTGGATTGAAAAGAGTGATAAAAGCATGGATTTGATGCTTAAAAGTCACTAAGGCAAAGAAGGGCTCTTGGAGACCAAGAATGGAAAATTTTTATGTTAAAGATCCAAGGAAACCAAGTACAAAAGATGGAGAAAAGATTGGCAAGAGCACAAGTAAAACAACAAAAAAAACAGCTAATTTCGGTGCTACCTAAGCCAACTTCGGTGCTACCTAAACCAACTTCTGTGGCTACCTAAAGTGTATAAAACAGTCTAGTAAGAAAACAACTTAATTTAGTGCTACCTACGCTTAATTTGGCACCGCCAAAGTCAATTTCGGTAGCAACTTCGCTAGCACATTTTGCTACCTAAGCACTCTGCACATACAATTTCAGATGCAAAAAATTTCAGATACGACTTTGGTGCTACCGAACCCAACTTCGGTGTTACCAAAATCACATAGAGTCGTTGCATAGGGCCAATGCAGATTGCATAAATTAAAGCCTTACGCAAGAAATTTCTAAAAATTTCAAGTCAGTGCGTAAGAGGGGGATGTACAACTATAAATAAAAGTCCCTAGGATTTTTTAGGCATCATTTAGGGTTTGAGGAGTAGAGCTAAAGGTTGGAGCCGTCGTCGAGAAGCTTTCTTCTTCTTCCTTAGTTTATTTTTATGCTTTTTTTTAAGAGTCTTTAGTCCAATCATGTCTATAGTTGGCTAAACCGCTAAGAGGTGAAGCTTTTAGCGTGATTGAGATTTTTGCTTTGCTTTGATTCATGTTTTATTGAACTCTCTTGGATTCTAGTTATTTATTAAGGAATATTTTTAGTGTTTAATGGTTTGTTGTGACTCAAATTACAATAGATCTACGATTGCTTTAAATATCATCTTTCTTTATTTGAGATTGTGAAATTAGCAAGTTCCATTGTTCACCATCGTCCCTTGGGCATGGTAAGATGATGGAATCCTTCCTAACCTTCAAAGTTCTCTTATGATTGGTTATGGGATTGGTAAATCCTGTTGTTTGCCTTGTCTCCTGGGCATAGTTAGGTGATGGAATCACTTCCAAATCCTCACAACTCTCGTCCATTGATGATTAGATCTATAAGAAGTTCAGAAATATGATAAATCTCTTCTTACCAATTGGATAAGACAGGACTTTGTTTCCAGTTGTCTCCTTGAATCAAGTAAGGTAGTATCCTGAGAACCTACAAGTGGATCCTTGGCACCCTAGTTACCACCTTTAAATTTATAAGTTTTAATTACCTTATTCAAAATCACTTTCTCAAATATTTCAAATTTAGGTTTACATCTTCTTCTAGTTTTAGTTCTAGTTACTTTCAGAATACACACAAGATTAGTTCTTGTGGATTCAACCTTAGTCTCACTAAGATTATTACTACATCATGACCCTACACTTAGGGTTGTGAACACTCGCACAAGAAAATCGTCTCATTATGACTAGTTTAACTTAACAAGTATGACAATGACACTGCATAATTGAGGTTAAATATGCATAATTCAGCACTCCACAGACCCCAATTATTATTTTACTAGTCCCGAGCAAAATATGTGAAAATAGAATCAAGATCCAAAGCCAAAATTTTTCAGAAGAATAGTCCATGTGTATTCTAAGTTTTCCAAGTTAGAGAATTCAAAGGCACAATGTTCTCAAAATAAAGTCCACCTAAATTCCAGTGTAATTAATTAAATAATCAATTTGAGTTATAAAACATCAATCAACTAATAAAAACAAATTCTAAACATTGAGTTCTTAGTGTACTTAGTAAATTTTATCTTATCACCAGTAAGGATTTAACTCTTTATTGTTAAGTTAATACTGATAATCACCAGAAGTAGTCAGATCAACTAAAGACACTGATTTCGAACCTTGCTATTGTTCAATAAGAATTTCCAGTTTTTATTTTTTAATTTTTTTCATCGATGGGTTTCACCCTATTTTTCATTTTTCTTCTTTTCTCATCAATAGGTAGCCCTTTTCAATGCTCACTGTTTTTAGCTAGTTATTAAAAAAATTCTTTTCTTTCTTCCTTTTTCTTCTTTTCCTTTTCACCTCAAAACTCCCAGTGAACAACGTCGACAAGGATATCCAAGCTAAGTTCCTAATGTATGACTCGTAACCTTGTGAGACCTTCGTAAGCTTAGATTTCAGTGACGGCACACCCTAGATGGACCAAATCAGCGAACTTGGATCATGACCCTATTTTAATACTGCAACGACATGAGACTTATACCCTAGGGACTGCACTAGCGTTGCAATTCCAACATTGTGTCGCACACTTTGTTGCGATACCTCATTTAAAATATACGTATGTGCGCATAAATCAAGGCAGGTCATGCCATGTATATGTGGTGTGGGGCCCACCTAGAGAATTTATAATGGAATCTCTAAAAGTAATATTCCTAAAACCCTAAACTACCATCACACCCTTACCGATACCCTCACAATCATCCCTTGCCTAGTGACCAAGAGGCCCCTACTAAAGTACCCTACACCCCCTACCCAGGCCCAAAATATCCATACTCACATCCCTCTCTCTCTCTCTCTCTCTCTCTCTCTCTCCATTAGTCAACACAACCCATACCCCTCTCCCCTCAAAGGCATGAGAGCCCATGCCCTTGTCCATGCTAAGCCACTCTCATCTTTTTTCTCTGTCTCTCCACTTTACCCCTCCACATTTTCCTAATTCCTTCTCTATCTTAAAATTTCTACCACAACCCTAAACCTCTCTCATTTCCACCATTTTTCCTAGCAAAAGAGAGTGAGGAGAAAAGAGATTAGAGAAAAAGAAAGTGAGATTAGAGAGATTAGAGGGAGAAATTAGGGAAAGATCAAGAGAGAGAGAGAGAGAAAGGAAGAAAGATTAATAAAGAAAGGAGAGAGCTTGAGAGCTTGAGGGAGGGTTAGAGGAGTTAGGGGAGGAGCATCATCATCCGAGCCATCTGATTAACTATTTGGACCAATCTGACTGTCCATCGTTACTATGAGTGCAAAGGAGGAATAAGTTCTCTTTTCTTTTTATTGTTTTCTTTCATTTTGATGGGCCCACAAAGGTGATACCCACCTTGTGCATGTATGGTGGACCCCATAGTGGTGGGGGCCCAACCAATCGTCAAGATCTTCTTTCCTTCGCTTTCCCTTTCCATTTTCCTTTCTTTTCTTAAGTTTGATTTTTTGTGGGGCCCACAAGTGCGCCACATTGCAAGACAGCATGTCCCACACACTGGCACAACATGGATCATCTTGTGTGCCCCACCATGATATTTATTTCTATCTAACTTGTTGAATAGGGTCACACAGATCTGGATGGTGGAAAAATACAAAGATCATATTGATCTAAAGCTCCTTTTGCATACCTTTAGCTGGCCAATTTAATGGACAGTTCGGATCTCTTGCATGGACCCACATACAAGGGGAAAAAAGAAGAAGAAGGAAAACCAAAAACAATATAAAAAACATTACATGCAAATGGTCCAACGCATGGACACTAGAACTGTTCAACGTCAGAGATGTTGCATGCATTGAGCCTTGCATGGGGCCTCCAGTCGTGGGACCCACCATGATGCAGATATTTCATCCATGTTGTCCATATATTTTTCCAACTCATTTTAGGCCATGGGCCCAAAAATGAAGTCGATCCAAATATTTGTGGACCACACCATAGAAAACAGTGGCGACAATGATACCTATTGTTGAAACCTTCTAAGACCCACTGTGATGTTTCTGTGCATCAAAACCTACCCAAGTCAGGGCTCTTTGACCCCTCATGAGCTATCCAATCCGATGTTTGGATTGGATTATTCAAGTGGACCCCACCTAGATGGGAAAAATAAAAATAAAAAATCATCAACAAAAAAAACAAATTAACTAAATGCAACAGGACGTTGGCCCTTGTAGGTTGTAAGTAATCACATAGTGTCCTAATCAGTGGAACATTGTTTACCTTGTTCTCATCTCGCATTGGCTGATTAGGTTGATTCAGTTGATTTTCAGCCATGTTTCCAAATAATTCACAATAATTTAGATGTTTTCTAATGTGACAGTGAATGGAAAGTCCTTCAACCAATCCTCCTTCACTTAGAAGATGGAGCATGTGATCATGGACCCACTTGGGCATAAACACACAAAAAACCCAACTAGTTCTACTTCTACTTCTAAAAGTAAAATAAAAATTCTACAGCAATGTAAAGAGGGAGAGTTGGAATGATAGTATCTAAGATGTCAAACTAGGTTAGAAATTCCTACAAAATAGAAAACACAAAAAACCAAACTAAGTTAGTATTCTAGAAATGCAGATAAATCCTAACCTAAGAACATAACAAAAACTTATTCTAACAAATCAAAAACCCTAAACCTAAGTATTCAAAACTATTACAATCCCCAGCAATGGTGCCAAAAACTTATTTGACAACCCCAAGTGCAAGGTTGTGAAGTAGTATATTCTTGGCGAATTCGAGGTCGAACCACGTGAATTGTATGAACAACGATTCTCAAACACAATTAGATCCAAGCTAAACTAGAATTAATTTAAAAGAGTTGAGTTATGCAAAATTTAAAAAAAATAAAAATAAAATAATCAATAACATGACAAACTAGAGCGCCAAGGATCCACTTTAGATAGATCACAATACCAATTCAACAATTCAACTTGATAACTCAATCGGAGAAGAAAATCTATTTCCTATAATCAGAATATAAATTTGTTAAACCATAAATTCAAACATCCAAGATAGATTAGGATCGTAATTGATCGATCTCACATGAAAGGTACGATAATTAATCGCAGGAAATTCCAAGTAGCCAATGTGCCCAAAGTCTACAATGTATCAAGGTTTATAAAGGTTTATACAGATCAATATCTTCTCCATTCTAGAATTCAATCAACAAACAATTAAGAATCCAACAATCAAAACCTATTTCATTGAATCAAAATTGAATTAAACACCAAAATCCATCTAGCCCTAGCGAAAAGGTTAGCTAATCATCGTCATGATTAAACTAAACTCCAACAAAAAAACATTACGAACAAACTAAGAATTGAAGAAAAACAAGAAGAATTTATCGTAGAATGGCTCCACCCTCGATCTCCTCTCTCTTCTTTCATCCTAAGATGCTCTAGAATGTGTAAAAGGCATCCTTTAAATAAGAAAATTCAAACCGACCTTGAAGAATTATGTAAAATTTGTGTAAGTTCACACCGGTTGACATCGTTGATTTAAGTCTCGATCGATTGATGATCGTAAAAACTATTCAGCAACAAACTTTAAAAATTCAAGCTTTGTGTCGATCAATTGAGCTCCCTCCTTCGATTAATCAAAGTTAGTGAAAATTTTCTAGCAAGCAATTTGTAGAAATCAGGGGATTCTCGAGCGATCGATCCCAGTCCATCGATCGATCAAAGTGTCAAAAAAGTGTCCAACGAATTTTCTTCATAATTATGAATTCTCTCGATCGATCAACATCGATCGATGATTCCTCAATCAATCGAACCCTACTGTCGATTGATTGAACTCTCCGATTTTTCAATACTTTAATTCTTCATTATCCTAACTTCTTCAGTCTTCACTCCTTTAGGCTCTAAATCATCCTTAATAACTCCAAATCCATCTTGATCTCCAAATATTACCTCACACATGAAAATCATTTCATTATAACTAGTTTAACTTAATAAGTACGATAACAACACTGCATAATTGGGGATAAATATACACAATTTAGCCCTTAACACTTTCTCCATAAAAATAATAAAAGATAGATAAATTAAAAATAAACAACTTAATCGATAATTTTATTAATTAGGGTGTCAATGTAGTATAATTAGTAAAATAAATAAATAAATAAATAAGTAGAAGAAATTATTAATGATGGTCTGTGCTGGAGAAAATGCTCGTAGTCTGATAGTGCCATAGGCCTAAACAGTTGTGAGACCGTCGTGATGTAAGATCAGAAAGATGTGACCAAATATGTACTAAGTAAAAAACTCAGTAACCTAAGGGATCCAACAATGAGAAATCGGATATTTATACTACAAACTAAACTAAGAAGGTAAGGATTCCAATCTTGCTATATATAGTATGGTTTTAGACAAAGGTGGAGAAAACTAAGCAAAAAAACTAATAAATGTTCATGGATGATGAAAGAAATAAGTAGCTTAGGGCTAAAAATTTATGTGATTCTATTGGTGTGCGACCCCGAACTCATCTTCGAGTGTACTTTTATAGCTTTCTGAGAGACAATGGTTGTGTGTAAAATTCCATAACTTGTGCAAGAATTGTTTGGTTACGTAGCGGTTGTATCCCACTTGGATCTATAATCTTTACTTTATTATGCCATCGTAAGCGATTTGTTTTTATTTCTGAATAACTTCTTGCTATTTATTCCGACTTTCTCGTCGTTTATTGAAAGATCTCAGATACTCTTTAGAATATTTTATTTTAATTAAAATCCTGAAACAACTAGGCAGTGCGATTATTAAATGTGAAGAATTCGTCAATAGCAAGTCTTCAACGAAACCCCATTTACATGCTAAGGCCACATGTACCTTGTGCTCGTTGGTCATATGTCATACGAGAGTCAACCTTTTTTCGTGTTATGGTCGTTCATATGATTCTGAGTGCCTGGCCTTTTGGCAGGATACATGTCCTCAACAAATAAATAAATGTTGTGGTCTTTTATGCTGCAGGTATATTTCTTTCCCATATTAAATTTGTATAAGCGTGCTGATACACATAGCTTTCAGATCGTTGATATAAACTACATTGGGCCATTAATATAAACACATTTGATAACTAATAATTGAATGTTTACGATTGCTTGATGAGCGTGAATTTAGACATTAGGCCCATATGCAATGAGACCCACAATTTGGATAGAGCTGCACACGAGTTGAGTTAGCTCGGTCAGCTCGACTCGAAAAAGCTCGACTTGCCTCGGCTCAAAATTGGATTCGAACCGAGTCGAGCTGTTTTTTGGCGCTTGAAAATATTTCGAGCTAAGTTCGAGCTTGCTCGAGCTTAACTCGACTCGGATCAAACCTCAACTCAAATCAACTCAGATCGAATCGGCTCGGTGACTCGGTTAGTTTGATATTGACGTTGCTCGTCAAGTGTTTGATGAAATGACTCAACGAAGTGTTATTTCGGGTGCATATATTCTCCGTGAGATCGGCTAATGGTAAAGAAGGAATGGATATGAAATACATTGTTACAAAAAAAATTAAAAAAAAATTAAAAAAAAAAAAACCTTTACATTATAAAACTACCCTTTAATCTTTATTTCTATGCTTCCCGTTGAGTGTTCAATGATATACATGTAAACTTACTGTTTTGTACTACATAAGAAATTGAAAATGCATTAGAGAAAATATGACAAAAGCTCAAACTTGACTCCAACGGCCTGAGCTATGATCGGACTGAGCCAAGCTGGCCAATCAGGCTCAAGGACCAAGCTAAGCCGAGTACGAGCTGGGGTTAACTACTGGCGAGTTGATCCGAGCGGTGCCAGGCTCGACTTAGTGCGACTCGTGTGCAATTTAGTTGTGTAGCTGCACGTCATGCCACACGTAAAGACGGCAAGTCGCCACCATTTCAAAAATGCCGCCGAACAAGCATAGGAATCTAGCCCTTACATATTTCCATGGCTGACATTCATACGCGAGTTTCATGCCCACGTGCATTTCAGTGTGCGTTTCACGTGCATTCTCCATCATGTGGCTGTCACATCAAAGCACGTAAAAACAGTAGTAGAAGTCTATGCATACTCCCGCGAGTATAATTTTCAACACGCATGGTACGTGTGCATGTTAGTGGGCTACTTGATACATGTTAGTAGCCATGGAATTTTTGCTTGTTAGTGACTAACAGGTGTTTGTGCTCTGGATACGATACGCTCGACTCTAGCCTATTCAACCCGTAAATACGACGATTGTACGGTTAAAAGTCAACAAATAAAAGCTCTCATGTATGTCATTTCAACCCTTTGATATTTTCACTCTTTTGAACAAGGACGGTCATCCTAACGTTTGTCTGATCAAACAGTCATAACATTCAATCCGGGTATCCTCCATCCAAGTGCAACCCAATCGGGTAAACGGTTTGGATCTAAAAAATACACAAATCCAACGGTTGGGTCTGATTGGAACGTGGGATTAGGTGGGATGGAATTGCATGCATTTGTTTGGTGCATGGCATTAGAAAGGATTTTATGGAATGGTCTTTCTAATCCTACACTTGTGTTTGGTCAGGGTGGTAAATCAATTACAATTTAAAACTTTGGAAACTGTGCGTAATAGGTACAGTGAGTATTGGGTGGTATAGTGAATTATATTAGGTGGTGTGCCACCATGATGATTGTGTTATATTCATGATATCATTTCGAGGCATGGACCCAAAAGATATGTATCTTATGCCCAAGCGGACCACACCTCATAAGGCAGTGGTGATTGAATGTTTACTATTGAAAACGTCTTGGGGACCATAGAAGGTTTGGGCCTATCTCATATTCGTTTATTTTATTTTTTGTTTTTTTTCATCCAGGTCTATGTTACCCTGTGAACAAGTTGGATGACAAATAAATTTTATGGTAGGCCCTATTAAGGTTTTAATAGTGGGAATAATTGTACTTCTCACTACTTTTTGTAGTGTAATCCACTTGAGCTTTGGATCTATATCTTTTTTTTTTTTTTTTGTTCATATCTAAAGCTAATCTCCCCAAATGAATGGACAGTGTAGATATAATAGGTACATCATGGTGGGGCCTAGAAAACTTGGTGATGTAAACACATCACGTACGAAAGTCAGTGGTGTGGGACACTCCATCTAATCTAATACCAAAAACTCCCTTTAACATCCAGACGTGTATCCCTGATATCTCTATGTCACAATGCCAGAACCATACATTCCAACCATGGAAATAAAATTTGGTGTGTTACTATAATCCACTGGCATTATGTAACGCTCCCTAATTATTACATTCATTACAATTCCATCCAACGTAATCCCACTTAATTTCATGCACCAAACACAAAGTCCACTATATCAATGGCCCCCATGTTAATGCATTTGTTTTATTCATGCCATCTATTCATATGCGCACTTTATACATGACATTCAAGTTGTATATGCATACAGGTGAACTGCATTGGTTTTGAAATTTAATATGTTAAAGGTTAAATTTTATGATATTTCTAGACATGCAATTATTGTGCAATAATGATGTTAATTCCTTTTAATAAAATTCCATACCGTTTAATCAGTATACCAAATAGGTTAGAATCTCCTATGTATTTTATTGTGATACTAAGGGCTTGTTTGGATTTGTGGAAAGGAAATATTGTTTTTCAGTTAACTTTATTTTCACAAAATTGTGGAAAATAAAATTTTTTTTTTTCAAGTTTGTTGTTAAGTAGTAATTTAAAAAAAAAAAAATTTACTATTTTTTCAAATTTATTATTTGATAAATAAAATATTTTTCCAAGATTATTGGCATGTGCCATGTTAACAGGTGCTACATATGAGATGCTTGAACCCAAGGATGGCTCATGCGAGACTGTGTAAGCTTAATGGTGTCACACATGACACAGGAAGAGTGTTTGAAGTTGTTTGGTGACACATGTGGGCACTTGAAGGTAGATGGTTACACATTTGCACAAAGGCACAATCGGTATGTTATCATATGTTGCATATATAAAGCAATTGAAAATGGACAATGGCACATGTGGCATAGTGACACATGTGGGTGCTTGGTACATGTGAGACTTAAGTCATAGATAAAATGGATAATGGATAATAAAAAGTTGACACATAAGGCATATGTGAGGCACTGTGTACGGCTGGGCTTAAGTGATAGCAAATCAGGGTGAATTCGATTTGCTCTGTGGAATGCAGCCTTACGCTCAACCTCTACAGAGTATTGTCAACCCAAGCAACCATCTGGACATGCTACAAGTGGAGGTATATGATGGAAGGAATGCCATTATAGGAGGTACTCAACACTCTAATGGAATCACTCTCAACACCGAGAATCATCAGAGCCAGGTACTAGATCTATTACAAGTGAGTGATAAAGAAAATATCCCTCCTGGTATCAGAACTGAGGCAACCATCTTACTGACGCTAGCAAGAGACATTGCTGATAGCAGAAATGAAAGAATTAGCCCTCATTTTCACCAGGTGGTGACTAGATTAGGTAGCCATTCATTCCCAGTAGCAAAATCAGACCGGAATAAAATTCTGAAGAAGAGGGCAGCCCTTGAAGTGGACCTCTCTCCTTATTTCTCCTCAGCGATCAATTGTGATTCTTCTCTCATTGGGGACCAGGGTGAAGGATTCAAAAGCCCAGTGGCTAATCAGGGCAAGGGACAGGAGCTGGAACTCAACTCGAAGTTGGGTCCACATTTAAACTGGGAAAGCAGGCAGCATGCTTTAGCAGAGAAAGATATTCAACAAGACAGCATACAACAGACAGTAGATAACTCAAGAAAATTGTCTAAACCTCACCAAAACCTCTATACAAAAGGAAACTGGAGCTCCAGGTTGCGACGACTGAAAAGACGAGCAGTGAACTCTAAATGTGTAACGGATGGATAACGCAATTATATGGAATGCTCGAGGAGTCGGTAATGCGCTTACAATTAAATCCCTTAAGCAGATGGTTAAAAAATTCAATCCCTGTTTCCTGGCGATCTTAGAACCCATGATTTCGGACAGTAAGAGGGTAGCGCTGGGTCTCAAGTTAGGCTACCATTGTTCGGTTTCAAACACGGATCAAGGAGGAAAAATCTGGGTTTTTCTCAGGAATCAGATGAATGCCCTCATGACCTCGGCTTCAAATCAGATGATGACTTTATCTTTCACTCCTCATTCCTGGTACAATCCCATTTCTCTATCGGTTGCGTATGCTAAATGCTGCAAACTCCAAAGAAGAGCTCTGGGGCGCGAGATTGAAAATTTTGGGAGATTGATTCAAGGAGCCTGGGCCATTGCGGGCGACTTTAATGCAGTGACTAACTCAGACGAAAGGAGAGGGAGACGTGCGGGTGATAGCTCAAGCATGGATGATTTTGCGGACATGATTCATAATATTGGGCTCATTGATGCAGGTTACGTTGGTAATAAGTTCACATGGTGCAACAATCGGGAGGGTAATGCGCGTGTATGGGCTAGGCTGGACAGAGTGCTTCTCAACACTTCTTGGCTGACTGCACTTCCGCTGTTTCGAGTTGAACACCTTCCTCGCCTATGCTCGGATCATGCCCCATTGCATCTCCTATTCCCCTCCCACAATCCCCCAAAGGTGAGACCTTTTAAATTCCTAAGAATGTGGACCATGCATGATTCCTTTTTACAGATTATTCAAAAGGCGTGGGCGGGAGACTGTTCTCCCCACTCGATGATAAATGTTCAACTAAAGCTGAAGAAAACAAAACAAATTTTTAAAATGTGGAACAAGGAAACGTTTGGAAACATTTTCCACCAGATCCAGATAGCTGAAGAAGAATTGGAAGGTATCGATTCCTGCATGCAATCAGCCCCGTCTGAGAGTCTGTCTCGCCAGTACATCGAAGCCAAACACAAGCTTCACCAACTCCAGCTCATAGAGGAGGTTTTCTGGAAACAGAAGTCCAGGAATTCTTAGCTTCTCAAGGGCAACAAAAACACCAATTTTTTTCATTCGGCCACAAATGAAAGAGTCAGAAGGGCCACCATTTCTTCCATAAAAAATGCGGCTGGGGAAGTTGTCACCTCGAGCGGAGAAATAAAAATTGAAGCAATTAAATTTTTTGAAAATTTGTTTCAAGCTGATCAAACCAATTACAATGCAGAGTTCCTCCAGGCTATCCCCCAGGTCATCACTCCTCTGGATAATGAAGCCTTGCTAACACCGCCTTCAATGCAAGAGGTTAAAACTGCTGCCTTTTCGATGCCTCAAGACGGAGCCGCGGGTCCGGATGGTTTCTCAGCGGCTTTCTATGCTTCATGTTGGGACATTATAGGGGAGGATATACTTAAAGCAGCAAAGGGCCTCATAACTAGGGCCGCCTTCCCTAGAGCCTTTACTTCAAACCTCATCTGCCTTTGTCCTAAGTCCCCATTAGTGGCATGCTTCACTGATTATCGCCCCATAAGCCTTTGTAATGTTATTTATAAAATTTTTGTAAAGTTACTAGCTAATAGACTAAGCTCTTTACTGCCTAAGATGATTTCTCAGGAATTGGGTGCCTTCGTGAAAGGGAGATTAATTGCAGATAATATTGCGTTGGCACAAGAGATGATTCATGATATCAACAGGAAAGTCAGGGGAGGTAACCTCATTCTCAAATTGGACCTAGAAAAGGCTTACGATAGGGTAAGTTGGGATTACCTGAAACAGGTTCTTTTCAAGTTCGGGTTCAGCCATCGGTGGGTCAAGATCATGGAAAACTACTGGGGCAACAACTGGTTTTCCATTCTTATCAATGGGGAACTGACGGGTTTCTTCAGATCTTATAGAGGCTTGAGACAAGGAGACCCTCTCTCTCTGGCCCTCTTCATCATAGCGATGGAATCTTTCTCAATGAAAATCTCAATCTAATGTTCTCGAGCAGCGGCTGTCATTAGTTTTCCATTCGTCGAGGTTGCAACAGTCCATCCCACCTTATCTTCGCTGATGACATTCTACTCTTCACAAACGGTAAAAGGGAATCCCTTTTGCAGCTTAATCAGTTTCTAGCTATATTCCAGGCAGTTTCAGGCCAAAAAATTAGTCGACAAAAGAGCCGATTCATTTGCTCAAAAGCTCTAACGCCAGCCAGGATCAGATCCACTGTTCGAACCCTCGGTTTCCAGAAAGCCAAGGATGATCTCATCTACTTGGGTGCCCCTCTATACAAAGGAAGAATAAAATCTGCAGCCTTTCAGTTTTTGTTGGACAAGGTGAACAGGAAAACTTCAGGTTGGGCAGGTAGACTGATTTCCCAAGCAGGCAGATTAACGCTTATTCAGGATGTTCTGAGCAGCCTCCCAATCCATATCATGGCAGCAACGCATATCCCCCGTAAGGTGATTGATAAGTTGGAAAGAAGCTTCTCTAATTTCTTTTGGGGCTGGACGGATGAAACTAAAAACTTCATTGGCTGGCTTGGAAGAAAATTACCAGACCTACCGAGGAAAGTGGGTTGGGTATAAGAAGATTGAAAGATGTGATGACTGCTCACCATCTCAAGCTAGCATGGTCTGTCAAGTATGGAGATCCTCCCAGTCCCTGGGTGAAACTCATGAACAACAAACATGTCAGGGACATCTGCGGTAATGCCCAGGAGCCCGCTACTCCTAATGCTTTTCCTCTGTGGAAACAAGTTAGAGGCCTCTTTCCTATGCTTTCTGAGCATATTCAATGGTCAGTTGGCAATGGAGAGCTCAATTTCTAGTCAGCAAACTGGTTGGGCAGGGGCCCCATCCAACGCCTCCTCGAATGTCCTGTCCCTTCCGACCTCCAGCAGCTGAAAGTGAGCAATGTTCTGAGTTGATCCGGACCTTCCACGCCATCCTGGGTTTTTGCTTTTCTGCCCTAACACCTAATTGACGATATTATCAATGGCGGGTTTTTTTTATTTCTGAAGAGATTCCTAAGTGCGTATGGTCGCATGAAGCATCAGGCCGTTTCACCATTCGCTCAGCCTGGACAGTTCTGCGATCCCCCTCCCCTCCTACTTAGTGGTCTAAATGGATATGGTTGCATACGCTCCCCCCAAAATTCTCCATCTTCATTTGGAGGGCCCTGCACAATGTGTTACTCGTAGATTCCAAGGTCCAAGAGAAGGGAGTGGCTTGGCTTCTAGCTGCAAATGTTGCCTGCAAGGTATGCACCCGGCTCCTTAACAAGAATCAATCCCCCACCTTTTCCTTTTTGGTCGCCATTCACAAGCCCTTTGGACATTATTCGGATCCACATTTGGTATTCCTCTGCTGCTTCATATCTCAATTACAGGAAAACTATGCCATTGGAGAAATGCTTCGGCTCCTGGCGCGGCGCACCGGTCGGTCAGATGCCTGCTACCCATCCTTATCCTTTGGGAAATTTTGCGAGCTAGAAACATAGCAGTCTGTGACAATTTCCTGATAAGCTTGAGCACTTCAGTGGCCCGTGTCAGATGGTGGGCGAAAGTGCTCCTAGGCGCTGATCGAATGGATGCAATCAGCTGGAATCATGGAGTGAATCCCAGGAAATCGCCTACTGTCCATAATCGAAACGACTTCATTCTAGTGAAATGGAGCAGCCTTCCCTGGGATGGGTCAAATTAAATACCGATGGATCAATGATGGGAAATCCAGGTCTCTCGGGTGGGGGAGGCATCTGTAGGAATGAAAACGGGACATTTCACGTTTGCTTTTTCCATGGGCTATGGGGTTGGTTCTAAGAATATGGCGGAAATTCGTGTGGTTCACGATGGGATGTTGATTTTCTTGGAAAAAGGCTTGGACAGAGTTATATGGTGGAGTCTGATTCCATATTGGTTATTCACAGCCTTACAAACCAAACTAAGACCCCTTGGAGGTGGGTTCCTTGGCTATCTCGAATTAACCGCCTACACAGCCTGGGTACTTTTGTTTTTACTCACATTTACAGAGAAGGCAATGGGTCGGCGGATGCTTTGGCTCGAGAAGGGAGTTCTCTTCAACGGTCTTCGACCTACCTCCAATCCAGGTGCCTTCCTCCTATCGTCTGGGGTAAGATATTTTTGGATAGGGTTGGTTTAGGCGTGGTTAGATCGAAGGATTAAATCCATGGTGTGGGTTTTGGGTGTTCCTGTTTGGGACTTTCTTCTAGATATGTAGCCGCCTTCATCGCTTAGTCGGGCTTGCTTTTTTTTTTTTTATTTAAAAAAAAAAAATAAATAAATAAATAAATAAATAAATAAAACACCGAAGATGGAAAATGAAAAAGTTTGTTGATGATGAAATGAATATAGGGACTCCGTCTGCCCCTTTTCTCAAAAAAAAAATAAACAAATAAATAAAAAGACGGTGAAACACGTGATATAGTGCAACATATGCAATACAACAGAAGATGGAAAATGAAAAAGTTGGCACATGTAGTACAATGGAGGTTCTTTGTACATGTAGGAGCCAAGTGTAGATGGACGGTGGCGCAACAGACATAGAGTGTCCCATGTGTGGGACGATAGAAGATGGATGGTGGAACATTCGTACATGTGACACGTGCAACAATTGAATAATGGCGGTGGTGGCACGTATGTGTTTATGTGATTTAATAGAAGATGGATGATGGAATATTTGTCCATGGGACACATGTAACAATTTAAGACTAGCAGTGGTGGATATGTTTTAACTCTTGAAAAATTCATTTTTCTTTATCAGTGGGGAAAGCTTTCATGAGAGGGAAGGTAGGAAAATAAATTTGTTAATTATTCAACAAAAGAGAAAATGCAAATGTTTTTTTTCTAGTAATTTTCACAAAAGAGTCTTCCATGCAATAGAAAAATAGTTTTAAAACCTATTTGGATTATTATTTACCATGGTAATGCAAATGAGAAGTGTAATAATTATATATTTATTTACCTCTCTTAGCAACATTTACATCTTATCGTCAATTCTTGTTCAGTTTATCCATTATAAAACTATAATAATGACATTTTTTTTAGTATCTCGTACAAATATACTTAGGTTGCTTTTGGATCTGAAATCTTCTGCTATAAAAAAAAAAAAAAAAAAAAAGTGTAATGATTATAAATTTTGTATCCTCACTAAAATGTTATAAAAAGTGTAGTGATTAGGGTAAAACGGTAGTCATAACTTTTCAAAGAAATTCATCCTGATGATGTTGATAGTTGCTACTTTTGACTCAATACCTAGGTGGAGAAGAAAAATTCTATGGGGCCCATCATGATGTATATGTTTGATCTATGCCGTCCATCGATTGTAACAGCTCTTCTAGAGAATGAGCCAAAAAATGAGAAGGATCCAAAGCATCGGTGGCCTACACCACTTGAAACAGGGGGAATTGAATATTGATTACTGAAAACTTTTTCAGGGTTATAGAAGTTTTCGATGAAACTGATATTTGTGGTTTTTGTTCATTCATGTGTGATGACCTTATGAACGGGTTAGATGATCGATACATGTGATTGCGGGCCCTTAAAAGGTTCAAGAGTTTTAAAGGTGGGTATTATTATCCACACGGTTTCCCGTGTCGTAGTCTACTTGATCGTATAATTTGCCTTATTTTTTAGCTCAAGCATTAAAATGGGTTGTTAAAATGGATGGACAGTTTAGATCAAACAAATACATCATGGTGAAACTCACATATTTTACTCCTGCAATTCCTTTCTGATTTTCAATAATGCAAATAAAATTTTGAAGGCGTAAATAAACTGTGGTTCCCATTTCTCCAGTACAATCTTCAAACGGCTTGTCCTCTATTTTCCTGTTAAATGCAAGTAAATGAGTCATTCTATATAAAAGAAGTAAACTTGATTTATAATTTGTGGATAAAGTAAGTAATGCGGTAAATTTAGTATTAAAGTAAAATTTAAGTAGTTTCATTATACACTTACATATGTAAATAATCATTACTTTAATACATTAGTGTAGTAAATGGTAATCCAAACAGACCCTTAATGGAATTGGTGTTTCCTTTCTCTCCCTTTCTATGAATCCAAACATGCCCCCTGTTTGATACTCCATGGTACAGGTAAATCATGGTAAATAAGTAATTATTACTTTTTCACTTGGTTTGGAAATGCGAGAGCAATTCCACCTCAAAGATCCATACAAAAATGTTGACTAAAATATGTGGACTCCACCATACATTCGCACCGTCCATCTAATTTATTAGAACAGTTTGGGCCATGAACCGAAAAATGAGACAAATTCAACATTCAAATGGCTCACACAGAAGGAAACAGTGGTCTTCATTTGTCCACCATTGAAAGTTATTTCTTTCATGAGGTTCATATTGAGGTTTTTTTTATCATCTAACCCGCTCATAGGGTCACACAGATATGGATAAGGGGAATCACAAATATCAACTTAATCAAAAACTTTTAAGAGCCTCAAGAAGTTTTTAATGGTATGTGTCCGATTTCCATAGTTTCTAGTGGTGTAGTTCACTTGAACTTTGGATTTTACTCTTTTTTTGTTTTTTTTTTTTTTTTGCTCATGCCCAAAATTCAGCTGGCATGAGAAATGAGCGGCGTGGATAAGTCATATACCACACTAGCCCCACATTGATTTTGTAAATTTTTTTATTTAAGTGTTGAAAAAGTAAGCGTTTAGATTTAAATATTAAAAAAATAAGTTGTGACGTCTGCATAAGAAAGATAGAGTAATTACCGAGGTAAATAATTAATACCCATTTTGGTGGTAATTACAGTTGAGCTGAAAAATCAAACAGGGATATGAGCTAACCAATTCGATCAGCGGTGAGGATGAGGTTTCGCACGTGAGTCTATGATCACGTGACAGATAATGGGCCGAGAAGCTCGGACACAATCATTACCATCAACATGAAGTCTTGACAATCGAATCATTAGTTGGGGTGGTGCGATTATCGATATACGGCCCACTTGTATAGCCCTGAGATCATACACGCAGCATTGTGGACGGTAGAGATGAATTGGGCAGTTTTGTCAAAGAAACGGGTACTTTGGAAGGCACGCGAGTATGATCTGGAATAAACGTGCGAGCAGTCGATATCGCGTGTGGGCCATTTTATTCTGGTCGCTGGATGAGATGGACAGCTACACACGTGTACTAAAACCATGCTGGTGGGCCTCATGCACGTGAGTAGGTGCGTGTGGTTGAGGTTAGGAGGCTCGCCATTCGGAGTGCACGTGTTTGTGGGTGTGTCCAGTGACGTTGATTTTTCAACAACCGTTGCTTGCTCCTGGAAGCAAGCATTCTCGTCAGACGTCTCACGTGGTGAGATGATAAAGTAGAAGTGGTGGGACTGGAACATGGTAGAGCAAATTCCTCAATGTTACACGTGGTAGGTTTGTGCATTCAATCCTGACTGTCCATCTGCTGTGCCCTATCATGGATGGACGATTTTTTAAAAAGAGGCACCTACCATCAAATCCTATTTGTCATTTATCTCACTTCCCTGCAGTGAATTGGGACCGTTAATCATTTTTATTTTCTACAACCTCGGTGAATGCGAACAGTTTGATGGATACAAAACAATCATCCGGTTTGTATTTGAACCCCCTTTTTTCTCTTGAACCAGTTTCAGACCTTTTTCGTACATGATTACCAAAGAGTGAAATTTTGTTACTCTGGCAGAGTGTGATGATGATACGCAGGCACTAAAAGTTGCATCAATACTGCACACATGGCGTTGAAAAAAAATACTCAAATTAAACTGTCCACTTTATAGGTGAAGTGTAGATGTAGACGGTGGACATTTATTGGACGGCAGAAAAAGAAAAGGAAAGACATCCAATGGGCGTGCTTCAACGTATAAGTGTTCACATTCATAAGGATTATTCAATCAAACTGATTTTTGGACCGTCACTCAGTGAAAGTGGTTTCTAATTTTTAGTCCGTTTAAAGTATAAATATCGCCACGTGTACAAGTTCTGAGTGCCTGCGTATCAAACGTCCGAAGCCGTCTGAATATCATATGAGCTGTGTGTAATGCGCGAGAAATTGACCACGGTAGACCACCTTTTACCCAGCGTCTTTTTATAACACTCTCAAACTTTACTTTTCTAAAGTAAGCCATTCTGTACAGACACTATTTACAGACAAAAATGCCCTTGCCTTCGAAACCTATAGCTACAGATTATAACCGTAGCCATATGTATTTAGCCACCGTGATGTAAGGGTATTTTCATCTACAAATAGTTTGTCCATAGATAATGGCTTGCTTTGGGAAACTAAAGTTTGGGAGTATTATAAAAGGACACTGGGTAAAAGGTAGCGTCTACGGTGGTTAATTTCTCATGTAATGCGTTTGGAATTAGCAAACCTCATCAAGCATGTTTATAATTAGAGTTGTACACGAGTTGAGTTGAGTCAAGTATCACCCTACTCGTATTCGGCTCTTAACGCTCGAGAGCTGTTCGTACTCGGCTCTACTCGACCAACGAGCAGGGACTCCCTGCTTGTACTCTACTCGCCCGAGTACGAGCCGAGTACGAGTAGTAAACGAGTCTAGTCGAGTCCGAGTTTTCGAAGCGAGTTCGAGTACGAGCAGAAGTCGTTCTTGCCCAGCTCGCCCGTCCTCGAGTTTCTTTCTAATTTTGAGATATTTAGGGAAAACACAAATATCAGGTTAATCTCAAATATATACTAAACAATTTCTATATTAATATATATTAAACAATTTCTAAAAATCAAAAATCAAACCCACACATACTGGGCGAGCTGAGCAGGAACGACCGGTAGCTGCGTGCAGGGCAGAGCGATGAAGGACGACTGGATAAGTGACAGCCTGGCAGAGACGAGCTGCGGCACCGAACGAGTGACAGGGAGGAGCTCCGTCACCGAACAGGGGCACCGGACAGGCCACAGGGACGAGCGGACAGGGGACGCGAGTCTAGCACCGCCGTACAGTGGACGGGCGAGTGAGAGAGAGAAAGATGGAAGAAGAGGGACGGCTGGACGGTGCTGGGGAAGGGAGGAGAGAGAGAGAGAGAGAGAGAGAGAGAGAGGGGTTCTTTTTTTAAACGGCCGCTGGAGGGAAAAAGGGTTTCGAGCGGGTGCTTGAAAATGACGGGCAACTGGGTGAGTGAAGTAGGATTTTTTTTTTTTTTTGCTTATATATATGGGTACAAGTCGAGTATGAGTCGAGTACACGAGTTAAGTATCGAGTCGAGTACCTCCAGACTCGTACTCTACTCGTAATTTAAACGAGTAGATGAAACCCGCTCGTACTCGGCTCTAACTCAGACGAGTCGAGTACGAGTCAAGTATTCCGAGTTGGGTCGAGCGAGTACTCGAGCCATTGTCTGCTCATGTACAGCTCTGTTTATAATAGAGCTTTGCTGCCCCACACGCGTGTGCAGTAAAGCTCATCCACACATGTACTATCATGGCACGATATCTCTACGATCCAGTCCATCCATTAGACAGGCACCACTATATTGATTCAATAGCCCAAGAATCAGATTGACGTAATAGTCAGGTGGGCGACAGTTTACAAAAAAAAAAAATGAATAGCTTTGAAAAACTTTTCTGAACTTCTCTAAATCATCCATATATTTCCAATACTGGGGCCCACTTGATAATTGGACAACATTATTGAAAAAAACATGTATATAGTTAGACTGACATGATGGATGGATTAGATCTCACACATGTGTGGCATGTACATGTGCGCTGGGCTTAGCAGAGCACTTTATGGTAATCAGAAGTTAGAATTGTTCGACCAATCTTAGAAATAATTAGAGGAATGGATGAGTCCGTGCAATGCCTTTATTATTTTCGACCAATCTTAGAAATAATTGGAGGAACAGATGAGTCCGTACAATGCCTTTATTATTTTCGCCGGCCAAAACTTATTTAGGAAAAAATGACTTTTAAAAGTTTGTAAGCTACTTATTTTGACAAAAATACCTCTTGACTATCAGGGTAAGCAGGTGTATAGTAGGGATATTTTGGTCTTTTGGGTTCGTCTTTACAACCCTAGGTCCAGTTTCACAATTAAAGTTTCTGGCTGCGAATGTAATTGCTGGCTGAAACTTGAGGCCTATACGCCTCAAGACCCACCAACCTTATCATGGAAGAACAACTTACCGGCAGTGCAACTTTTGAGTTAACATATGACACGTGTGCAACATCTGACTGCCTGCATATCAACCATCAGACTCTGCCAGAGTATCAAATACTCTTCTTTTATTAATAAATGTCATTTGATAAAGGCCATAATGACCAATGTATGAGCCTTGGTTTACAATGCATAAAGATAATATAACATAAAAGACTTCAATGAAGCGCATATGTTCGTGGACTAGGATGTCCAATAATGTCTTCCTTTATGGGGCCCACGTGATTTATTGTTCAAACCATCCAATCTTGCAGGCGACGTGGGGCCCACTTTACCAATCAAATTCGAACCACCCAAAAAAGGTGCCGAAGACCAGATAAATACCCGTACCATGGTTCAAAGACATGATGATGTGTGGGCCATATCTTCGTACTGTCCCACCTAAATGAAGATAGAAGGTCATCAAAGGGTTGATTTCAAAATGGGAAAATGTTAGAAGAGAAAATCACCCACGAACCGTTGGATTAGTGGGCCCCACTGCTAGAAAAAAAATGTTTTAACTGTCAGTTTAATTTATACATTGTGGCCCACCTGAGTTTTAGGCAAAATGTGTAAACAGCATTTCCTACCAGATGGGATGGCAGATCTTGCACATGTGTTACACATTGGCACGTGAGTAGAAGATGGTCAGGGATTTGATATTTTTCAACACTAATAAGAGTTGTTTATGAAAGAAGAACAGAAAAACACTCTGACAATGTGACAACAAGCAGCACCAGGAATCATTGGTGGGGCCCACATTGGATGGATGGCCCACTATCAAAAGCACGAGATTTAGCTGACGAAGGAACGTTGAAAGCGGGGACCAATGATGATTAAGGAAAATATAAAGTTAGGAAGTGGGGCCCACCTATGATAACTAAAGCATAAAATGCCCATACTAATCATTCCCATAAGTTTGACAAAAGGATTTGGAGAGACAAACAGGCAAGCTTGTTTCTTTCTTGATCCTGTTTTAGGTGACACATAATCTCAATTAGACAACCTCATTAACATTCTTGTTTTGTTTTAAGAGGCGTCATTAGCAAGTAATTCCCACTAATCATGCTCCCATCATTTCAAGCAAGGAAAGGCCAATGTAAGGTTGTAAGCGGTGGGCCGGGTCCGGTAGTGGGCTTGTTTAGGGGTGAGACTTCATGTTAGGTCCATGGCCCAGATTGTTTCTTGTTCAGATCCAATTAATTGAGTGGGCCAGGTTGGTTTATTGGTATGGATTGAAATTCAACCTTGATCTGATCGTTCATCATCATTGGTGTTGGAATTTTGCGCGGTCGTAATTGGGTTTCGACCGGATCGGCTGGATCGTAAAGTCGAATCTAGGCTATGGCTCGGTAGTTGGGCCTGAAATTCAGTGTGGGCCCCAGCTATAGGCTCAAATATCAAGGTGAGAGAGAGAGAGAGAGAGAGAGAGAGAGAGAGAGAGAGAGAGAGAGAGAGAGAGATTAGCAGCAACTAATTATAGCTATTAAGAGAAGATTAATCACTTGAGAGGAAGCTCTACAAATTGGAGGGAGATATGATGTGATTTGGAAGAGAGAGAGAGAGAGAGAGAGAGAGAGAGAGAGAGGAAAAGTAGCACTATGACTAAAGGGTAGTGGAATGATTTAAGAGAAAAATAAAAGGCCATGGGACCCAATGAGATCTTACTAGAGCTTTTGATAGATATTGTAGACCACCCAACAATGACAGCATCCAAGATTTTAAATAAAAAATAAACATAAAAAATAAAATAAACATGATGGGTAAGGCTTGCTTGCATTATCAAAATACACATCAGCCAATAAGGCCCATCACTCACTTCAAAGACGTGGGCCCCATCCCTCTCTTGCATGAAACACCATTTCCTTTCTTTTTCTCCTCCTCCCTTTTCTGTGGTCAGAGCTATCATTTGTTACAAGGCATGTCTATGGTTACAAACCATCCAGTCCTGATGCATCCGGCCCATGATTTGGTGATCCACACCGTTCATATGTTGGTCCAAGACTGGATGGACAACCCCAATAAAGCCTTCTAAATTGGACCCTATAATTGATCTCCGATCGAAGCCGTTGGGATAATCTACTATAGAAATTTTTCGCGTTATCAATCATCCATGTCGAGACTCTTCAGATCAACGGTCTGGATAGATAAATCAAGGGCCCCACATGTACGGAAAGTGTAACTAGGACCAAATAATGGAAGGTGGTTAAAAAATCATGTCCATATATCACGACAACTTTGCATATCTCCCGTATCTATCTTTGTAGTAAATGTGTTCACATCAAGGAATGTGTACATCTGAGTGGCTGACTATTTTATAATGAAGTTTTGAGTCTATATGCATATCTGTATGCATGCACATGCACTCTCAGCCATGTGGCTGTCACGTCCAAGTCACGTGAAAATGAATATATTAGGTCCTGGTCGTTGGACGATTAGCAGTATCTGGCCCATTTGTACGAAGAGAGAGAGAGAGAGAGAGAGAGAGAGAGAGAGAGAGAGAGAAATATAGCTGGTTTGGATTGACGGTGGAAAGAAGCCCATGAATGAAAGGACATGCCAACCAGCTGTGGTGTAGCTGGTCCATTAGGTAGCCATCCCCCACACGTGAAACTGGCACGTGCGTATGAGAACTGGGTTGTTGATTGGTTGGTGGTACCGTGACCTGGTCAGGATGGGATGTTGATCACATGGGTTAGGTGGGTATGTTGGATCTGAACCGTTGGTTGTTCATTTTCAACAGCCCATAGTTTTTGTGCGCGCATAGCCCTTCTGGCTAGCTTGTTTATTGGGCGAAAACACATATGGGGTGGGGCCCAATATCTTAGTGACTGAGATCTTCCACACACACGCCAATTTGGCACACGTGGGGAGAGCTTGGAAGGTAAATCTTCTCACTTTCCATGCTATTTTGGACTTAGTCATCTTAATTAGTGCTAATGACTGATGTATCACAAGAGACAATGGGCATCTGATGTGGAATGGACACAAGCTGCCTTATACAATCATTGGAATCAAATCACAGGTCATGACAATCGACGGGCGGATGTGAAGTCTACAAATAAGAGAAAAACTACCTAAGTCGTTTGGGAATTACTTAAGAATTCAATTTCAGAAATTGGATTTCCTAATAATTGGCTTAGGGTCTGTTTGGATGCAACTTTCATAAAGTAAGTGTATATGGACTTTGTCGGTTGATTTTTCAAAACCCAGCGAGTAAGCTTTTTAGCTTTTATTTTGATTAATTAATAGAAAATCTAAAAAAATTGTGAAAATGTATCCAAACACACAATAGGAGAAGAAATTTAACTAAAAAAAATAAAAAATTAGATACAAAACAAACATCCAAACAGGCCTTATATGCTAGTGGAATTTGATTATAGGAAATTAGCTTTTTATCTAATAACCATGTTTGGATGCTGTGAAATGAGTTTAAATTAATAATTTATTTATTTATTTTTAATGACTGTTGGATGGAGATTGATAAACTTGGAATTTACAAACTACGATCTGACCAATAATTCAAAACTCAGCCACTTTGTAGCGGAATTCAATTCTCACATTTTAAAGAAACCAAACCAGAAGAATTTGCCCATAGAAATGGATTCCATTTTCAAATGCCTAAAATTCCAATTTCAAAATTGACTAGGTTTTGACAGAAGTTAGGTTCAAGTCAGGTCGGAGTAAAGCCGAGCCTAAACCGACTAAGAATTTTGGCATGGACCTGACAAGTGATGTGGACCGTCCAACTACCACAGTAGACTGACTAGGGGTGGCTAACTAGGGCTCTCAAGGGGTTGCGTTGAGTTGGGTTGGGTTTGGCCCGAGCCCAACCTGTTGCAAAACCGGCTAAGGATTTGGGCTCATACCTGAATTGTGGTTGGACTTGACCCATTTAAAATTCATTAAGCCCGACCCAACCCAACCCATTGGATTATAATCGGGTCGGTCTCGATTGCGGCTCGTATGGGATTGAGCATTTGCATTTACAGGGAGTCATTGGCCCAGTCCACTAAAAACCTACATGGATGGGTCTAGTGGGGTTCAATCAAGCCCAGCCAATTTACTTTACTGATCTACTAGCCACTTAGCATGGGCCCCAAAAGCAGGATGGTCTAACTAATCATGGGCCCACCTGACCCATTGCAACTACCACAGTTGACAAATTAAACTTATCTGCAGATACATTTGAGTTTTGGGGTGGATTTGCCACGTCACTTTATGGATCAATTAGATGTGTGGATAGGATCCATGTTCATGGATATTTAAAATCCTGGACATGGACAGCGATAGATGTTGAGATTTTATGTTTAGATGCATGGATCTGGGCCCATGGATGTGATTTTTCCTTCAGATGACAACTTATGAAAGTCCTTTTCATAAGGAGTGTACCACAGGCACATTTCAATGGATGAGATGTAGCACGCATGCCTAGTTCTACATGGCACACGCGCATGATCCGTGCCCTCCGATTCATTGGTCGTAAAATATTTTGGGCCTGGACCCTAGCCCAGGCCTGATTTCTTAGATCGCAGCCTCAGTTCGAGCTATTGAAAGGTCCTTAGCTCATGGGCTGCACTTGACAATCTTCGGCATAGATTGGCCCAGCCCATTTGCCATTCCAAACATGAGATATACAGCTTGAATATTGTATGGATCCTCAGACCTTGATGAGCTCTGGTCCAGAACATTTACGGCTCTATTTTCATGGTTCTTAAGCTGCAAGACCATGTGAGAGTGGGCCATTGCGACGAAGCTAGTTATCTAGTAATGTGAATCATGGGGCTGAGGGAATCGAGTGAGCAGGGCTGTCAACGTTGCAATAGATCGATGAAGAGTGCAATCGACCAGCCGACCGAGTTGCAAATGTGCGGTGGATTGAGTCATGTGGGTTCAGATTTTGAACTGATGGGCCAGGGCCAGACAAGAGGACCTATGCAATATTTTGATTTTTTTCTAAATAGATTGTGTACAGATCCTGTCTGGGCCTACTGGTAGCAGAATATCTAGCACAGTAAGGTTCAACAAGTGGGCCATGTTGGACTGTCACAGGCTTTATATGGCCCAGTCTAGGCCCAGCCCATTTAGCTGTCCTGGCTGGAAACTAGGGGTGCACATGGAACCGGTAAACCGGACTAGAACTGACCAAACTGTACGGTTTGGTCCGGTTCTGAAGTGCACCGGTTCCGGTTCCAAAAATCAGAGAACTGGTTGGTTCGGTTCGGCTCGGTTCTTCATTTGGGGTTATGTAGAACTGAATCGAACCATGAACCGGACTGTAGAACCGAACTTGGAACCGGATCGTAGAACCGAACCTGGAACTAGACCATCACTATCATGCTCTTATCATGCTTAATTGGACTTGTCTTCAAGTTATTTTATGAGTTTACCATGTATTTTTGTTGTCTATTTGACTAATGATTTGTGGTTTACAATGCGCCTTTTGATTGTTTTCATAAATGTTTTTTTTTTTTTGCACACCTTAAACAATATCTATACCATTCATCAAATGGATCACAACACCAATGGACATGGGCTGGATTATAAAATATAAAAAAACAAAAAAACACAAAAAAAAAAAAAAAAAAAAAACAAACAAACATGCAATTGGGCTGGATTATAAAAATCCCATAACTGTAGAACCAAATTGGAACCGAACCAATTTTTACGGTCCGGCTCCGATTTGGTTCTAGGGTGCAAACGGTCTGATTCCAGTTCCGATTTTCCTTGAACTATTAGGAGTGGTTCGGTTCCGATTTCACCCCAAGACCAGACTGAACCAAACCGTGTGCATCTCTACTGAAAACCATGCACAGGCCAATACCAGATTCTTTGGGAGGATAATCGCAGGATAATCGAGCCTTGAGTTTGGACAAGTGGGGCCCATTATTGTTGATCCAGCATGTTGGTTTGATGGGCTTCCTTGAGATTCAGAGATTCGAAGGAAGTCAACTTGATTGAACAATCCCAACGCTTCTTTCATTGGCCTACGGATAGACAGCTAAGAATAAAGAATCCACATTTGAAGGAATAAGGACCATACATTGGATGGCTACGATCTTCCCATGAGGGGAATTTTAAAGCTTGGTCTATCCACATTTAGGTCCATCAAATCAACCATGTAGGTCATCAAGATACAGAGGCCATTTGTTCCTAGTCAAGCTCAAGGCCCGGTTTCCATATGCTGCAACTGTCTTTGAATCATTTATTTTCTCTTAATTTTCAACATTAGAGCGTACCATGACATTAGCTCTTTGATTAAAGTGATTTACTACAACACACATTTTAGGCATTTGAACATTAGGTATAAGAAGTTCTTTGATGAAAAGTGTTTCATGGTTGTAATACATTTTTCTCACAGGAGAAATATTTCAACTATATATTAAAATGTGTCCAGGATGGAATCAAGCAAGTCCATTTTAAATCTTCTCAAAAGAAAGGTTGAGATTTGCTAAATAGGTAGTGTGGACTTGGTAAGTAGTAAATGATTAGTAAATGGTAAATGATTAGAAATGGGTAATGATTAATTGTTTGGTGATACCACCTATATTTGGGGCTGCAATAATGATTTTGCTAGCATTTTTTTTTAACACAACACACACTCACACTCGTGCAAACACTCACTAACCCAACAATGGGTACTCGAACCCATGACCTCGGCATTGAAACTCTTGTGAGTCTACCACTGAGCCATGAGCAAAGACCCAATGATTTTTCTACCAATGTCCATTTTACATATCAGTGTAAATTGATAGTTTTATAATGTAAAAATGTGATGATTATAAAAAAAAAATTATTACTCATTTCCTTTATAATATATTTAACTCCTAATTTATGAGTCATAATCGTCACGCCCCATATTTGGTGACCGGAACTCACAAGAATCCCGATAGCTGATTTCGGCGCCGACAACCTCCGTAGTACCCCATTCTCGTCTCCTGGCACCCATTCACCAGGTTCCGATCATAGGATCCTACAAGGAGGATTTCTATAACATAAGTCCAATCTATAAGAGCATACCCAAAATCATAACATAGTAACCATTGAAAATAACTACAAGAACATGTTACAAGATCCACTAGGAATTAAAACTTTGATACAAGGTACAGGCTGAAAAAGGAAATACAAAAAGTGAAAAAGGGAAATCTCCAAAAGGTCCTCGACACGCTCCAACACTCTTCCTCAGCTATGGCTGCTGCCTAGAATCTCATGCATGCATCAATCGTACATAAGCTTATAGAAATCTTAGATGACGGTGTAAGTGTGTGTAATACCAGTGCCGGAAAAGTAATATCAAATAAAGCAGAATGCGGCATGAACCATGAATATTATCAATGTCACCAGCCATACTAAGGCTATGCTATACCAAGCATGAATGCAGTAAGCCATGACAAGACTATGAGATGCACCATATGAGTACTGGGCGCCATACCAAGGCGATGCACAAGAGGCCTACATAGCCAATGTCATATGCAAAGTGCAAATGCGATCATGTCGGTCCTCATATTCAGTCCACATATCCATACAGTTCTACTCTAGGGAAACCACCGGGGTCAAATACACTGTTAGCCGACTGCCGCTCTCCTAACTGCACAGTCTAACAAGCGTAAAAGACCTCGCTACCCGCCTGTGAACAGCCGATCACCGGCAAGGCTCAATGGTAGCGGATCCATTCATGAGCTGGTCAAACTCAGCCTAGTTATTGCCCCCTCACTCGGGAGGGTAAGGCCACACCCCATCTCGACCGACCACGCTATAGTGGGAGTCACGGCCTAATGGTATAAGGCACTCGGGCGCTCATGTTTTCCACTCGGTCTCGGCGTTAAGGCGTGTCCTGGTACCATGAAGGTTTAAGGGCTTTCACCCAAGGACATCTTAAGTGCCCTAAATGCTCAAGTAACATTTCTGGTGTCCAAATCTAGCCATCCACGATATATCTATGGAGGCTATAGCCCTGATGAAGCAATGACGAATATCCATGTGCTATGTAATGCCAGATGCATGAATCACACAATCAGCCATGCATCAATCCCAAGCATCTAATGCACTCAAGAGGGGCAACTTCATCCCTTAAGGAATACCATAATATCCTGCCCAATGGCATAACCATGACCAATCATAATCTCAACCAAGCACACACATGATGCATGTGAGAATGGGTCATGAAGATAAATAAGTATGTCATACGATGATGTTATATTCTCCTCCTAACCAAGTAGGGTCTAGGAACTTAGACAAATTTTCATAAGGAATACAACCTTTAGTGGGTGCCCAATAGCCTAGGGTAGCCCACGAGACTAGATAGATAATAGCATGGGCCTAAATAATAAGAATGGGCCTAGCAATGGTCTATGGTGGACCTTTAACCACCCATAGAAGTAAGAATGGGCTTAACAAGGGCCTACAGAGGTACACCAATGTGGGCATTCAACCACCATTGTCCACTGAAGGCGGCCCGATAATAATCTACTAAGAATCAAGACCCGTGGCCCGAGCATCGCCATAAGAAAGAGATGGGCAGCTATGTACATATAGATACATCACATGTTAGGCCTCAATAAAGTGGCCCAAGCTACACACAATTCATGGGTCCAATAGGAGCAATATATAGCCCAATCCACATGCAATAATATTGGCCCATAAGGAAGGTTAGGCCCAAGTATAAGGGCCACCAAGTCCATACATTGTAGTGGGCCTAATGGACCGTCCATTACTCCAACACATGGGCGAGAATCATACTCAAGATTAGCAAGTTGGGCCTTACAACCTAGCCTAAGAATTTAGTTGATTTGGTGGGCAACCAAGGGCCCAACCACTCATACATTTCAGCCCACTAGCCCAACACAATATCATGGAGAATACAGCCCAAGAATCCACTGGGCCTACCTAGAAAGTTCCAGCCCATTTGGACCTACAAGGAGTCCAAAATTCTGGTTACATATAAGTGCCCATATAACCCAACCAAAGTGGGCCTCAATAATGCATTAATTAAGCCCAAAATTAAGGGAGTAAAGGCATGAATTATCCCTACAAAATCCTCACAATATGGTGGGCCCCACACCCTTAAACTCCAGCCATAAAACGATGTATATTTATAGATACCTTGCAGGATTTTTAGTCCACCAACCATTCGGGGCCTGCTGGAGCCCAGTAAAAATAAACTCTGATTGGGACATAAGTCCAGATGGTCCAACACCATGTACAATGGGTCTCACCACATAGGGAGCATATATAAAACATATAAATTAGGTGGGCCATACTGCTGGACCGGAAGTCCAGCAGCAGCCCATCATTGGGCGTCCCACATAGGGGGTGGGCGGTCCATGGGCCTAGACGCCCAGCCCACTCCAAAGCTCAAAGTGGGCCACACCTTGGACGTTCCACACCAAGGTGGGCCAAGTCCAAGTGGGCCACTAGATGGATGGACACATGGATGAAATACTACATCATGGTGGGCCTCACAAAGGTGGGATGGCCAGTCTTGCTAGATGTCAACCGCCTGGGACGTCCAACAAGGTGGTTGGTCCAGCCACTAGCCCCAAATTTCCAATGGCCCAATTGGCCTAAATTCAAGCTAGGTGGGTCCCAGCAAGGGTGGGCCACCATAGGAATAAATTTCAAAATTTATAACACATGTTAAGTATTTTAAAAGAATATGGGCAACAATACATCAAAAAATCTGCTGGTATAGAAAATACTACTGTCCCCATGTTTGGCACCACATGGGGTGGGCCTAAGCTTGTCCAAACCTCTGAAAAATAAGTGGGAAGGTTGGTCCCACATATGGACAACAAGCGCGATCCACTGGGGTGGCCACTTACTCCAAAAATTAAGGTGAAAGTGCTCATTTCTAACATGCAATGTTGTTAAACTATTCAGAAATTTCTGGACAGTTAGCCTACTTTGGCCCATCCCTTGTGCCTCAATCATGGGGGAAATGATGTGGGCCCCATTCCACATCAAAGTGGGGTCCACACTCTAGAAAATTCTTAAAGAAATTTAGGAAAAAGAGGCATATAAATTGTACCAAACATTAGCTCAAAATCATGTTCCAGATGGGCCTGAAATCTGGACAACAACATATGATGTCCATATTTCGGTCCATATAAATTATCCAAAGGGTTTTATACCCTGATCCATCAAGTGGGGTCCACCTAGATGGGTCATCAACATTTCAGATCCATTAGTACACCAAAAGCCTCAAGAAAAACCATATTTGGAGGCCACCTAAGCCATGTATTCATGGTGTGCCTGGACGTCCAGCTAGGTGGGCCTAGACGTCCAATCTCCCTGATGGATCTGAGATGCTGCTGACCATCTCAGTGGGCCACAATATCTCCAGCAACAATGGAAAGAAAATAGAGAGAAAGGGAGAGAAAGGAAGAGAGATCCGGCCATTGGTGGAAGGTTCCGCCACTAATGAACCTTTCACCTTCCATGCACACCATGCAATACATTTATAGCATACATGCAAGGTATGTTCAATTGAAAAGAGGTGCTGAGGTAGGGATACCATCCCTACCATTACATGCAAAGGTCTAAATGACCTATGATAGGTTAGATCTAAGCGAAACGCCTCATGGTGGGTACATGGAGAATGGCCCACCATGGAAGATGAAATGCATGCATTTATGCCCATGGCCTTGATCCTACGAGTCATGTAGGACCTCCACCATGGATTCGTAGGTCCTACATGCTTCCATTCATGTGAGAAAGAGAAGGAAAGAAGAAGGAAGAGAAAAGGATCTTGTTGGAGCACCCACCTCTAAGGAAAGCTTCGAAACTCCAAGACTATCACCTAGGCTTCAAGGGAAGATGTTTAGATGGTGGAGATGGAGGTTAGAAGGTTGAATTGAGGGGGAGATAAGGAGGAGAGTTGCTGGAATGAGGAAGAGGTCGGGACGTCTCTAGCACTAGAAGAGAGAAATGAGAGAATGGGAAGGAGAGAGAAGGGAGAGAGGGAGGTATATCAATGTAATCATGAGTTTTTTGGCTAGGGAAGAGTAATGCAATGATAGCACATGGGGGGTAGAACCCAAGGCCCATGATAGCTTTCTATATAAGGTAGCTACTACCTAGGCTAAGGGTAGGGTAGGCTTTTTAGAAAAGGGAGCATGGTGGGGCCCATTCTAGAAAAACGTGTAAGGCTAGCTAAGTGGGTCCCACCACATGATGAAAGGCCAGTAAAAGTTCAGATGATAAGTCAAGATGTACACGTCGGAATTATGCATGAGATGCGGCGTTGGAACCGTGTCGCTGATGCGGTCACAATGGTATAGGTTTCAAGTCGATCCAGATCGGGTCTACGTAACAGGACTTAAGGATGACTACAAACACAATCCATAGGTCGTGGGTCGCAGGATTCAATCGGTAGGACCGCGGGACCTAAAGGAATGAAATGGATACTCGGGTAGGTCTTACATCTCTCCCCACCAACAAAGAAATTTCGTCCTCAAAATTGCCAAAACCAAAACAACGAAAATACACAAACATCATCATCATATATATATATATATATATATATATATATATATATATCAATCAGCAATCACAAGAGAAGGCAATACATAGAGCATTACAAGCAATCAATCAATAAACAAATGGGGATAGTGCTCTCGAATCTCTGCTTCACGCTCCCGAGACGCCTCTGCCTCCGAATAATGACCCCACTGAACCTTTACCAGGGGAATAACCTTGGTCCTAAGAACCTGCTCCTTCCGATCAAGGATACGAATAGGCTGCTCAATGTAAGAAGCATCCTTGTGGACCTTAAGGGGCTGCCAATCAATCATTGGAACAATGTTCAACCCACACTTTTGCAACATCGATACATGGAATACATCGTGGATCCCAAACAACTTTGAAGCTAAGGCAAGCCGGTAGGCCACGGCGCTTACGCGCCCAGTAATCTCAAAAGGTCCAATGAATCTCGGGGTAAGTTTGTCATTTGCTCCAAACTGAACCACACCTTTCATAGGCGAGACCTTAAGATATACCATGTCCCCAACTGCAAACTCGAGGGGTCGATGCCGACGATCAGCAAAACTCTTCTGCCAGCTCTAACCTATGCGCATCCTCTGCCTGATAATATCAACAATATCTGACGTTTGTTGCACAAGCTCGGGACCTAGGAGACGATGCTCTCCAACCAAGGTCCAACAACTAGGAGATCCGCACGGTCTACCATACAGTGCCTCAAAAGGAGTCATGCCAATGGTCGCCTGATAACTATCATTGTACGCAAACTTGGTCAGGCGTAAGTGCTCATCCCAGCTACCTGCAAAGTCGATCACGCAAGCTCTGAGCATATCCTCAAGGATCTAGTTGACCCTTTCGGTCTGCCTGTCCGTCTGCAAATGATAAGCAGTGCTGAGCTACAAGGTAGACCCCATCACCTTCTGAAAGCTCCTCCAAAACTGAGATGTGAATCTGGGGTCTCGGTCAGAAACTATCGAAATCGGAATGCCGTGTAGTCTCACTATCTCTTCAATGAATACCTACGCAAGCCAATCCAATGTCCAGGTCGCACGCATTGGAATAAAATGTGACGACTTCGTCAGATGATCGATGACAACCTAGATGGCGCCATGACCGTGCTGAGTTCTCGACAAGCCCATGATGAAATCAGTCAACACGTGCTCCCACTTCCACAGTGGAATGCTCAATGACTGCAAAGGACCAGGGGGTCTCTAGTGGTCGGCCTTGACACGCTGGCAAGTGTCACACTCGGCCACAAAATTAGCAATCTGGTGCTTCAAACCCAACTAGAAGTACTACCTCCTCATATCTCTGTACATCTTCGTGGATCCCGGGTGGATCGTAAGTCTCAATCATTGTGCCTCGATCATCAGATCTCTACGCAACTCTGGCACGTCCAGAATACATAATTGGCCTCTGTAGCGAAGTCCACCATCGAAACTGATCTGCTAGTCTGACTGCTCCACGGATACTACCTCTGCTCGGTACCCTTGTAACGACTCATCCGTCTGCTGAGTCTTGATCACCCTAGCCACCAGAGAGGGTTGAATCGACAAGCTCGAAAGTTGAACAATAGAAGAATGTAGACCGAACTCAAAGTCGAACTCCAATACATCCTCGAGCATCTTTCATTCATGAACCATCATCTGCGCTACCAGGTGTAACGTCTCGAAAAAATCCGTACAAAGACCTGAGTTCAACCTCAGGCAGAAATTGCTTAGGACCAAATCCTTTAGAAATTAGACGAAAATTAATCAAGTGCTAAACTAAATTATCATGAAATTAGCTTGAACCACTTTAAATACGAACTGCAAGACCCAAAACGTGTAGAATCATTGACGCTACATTACCCTGAAACTTAGAATCAATCTTCAAACTCGGTTGCTCTCGGGAGCACACCGAAACTCCGTATCGGACCTGTACTGCACGTCGAAAGTCTGATTACCGTGAGGCTATACGAAAATGATCGCCTTACTGGGCTTGATGACCATCTCAAAAATCAAGTCTAGATAGTATCCAGAAACGCACAACTTTAGCCTGGAGCGAAGTGTGTGAGAAACGTGAATATCTTTAGAAAATGTACTCAGATTTAAGTAAACTAGGTCATTCACTTATTAGCCAATTTTAAGGTTTCAAACTGTCAGAATCTGACCCAAATATACCCTCGGATCAGGGAAAATTTCATATGCAGGTCAGTGTACTTGTGGCCCTGATCGAGTGGCGATGACCGATGAACTTAAACTGGTCCTTTACGATCGTTCCATAAATTAGATTGGACCGAAAACTTAACCTGACCTAGATCCAATGTCAGGAAACTTTTTCCAGATCGTATGCAGAAAAGGGGCCTCTAGATGTGCTCCGTTGGACCGAAACAACCACTCTTTGGCTATAACCTAAGTATACCATGAAAGTGCCCTGGTTTGTTAAGTTACGTGAGTGGTGGGTCAGACTGTCTACTGAGCTCGATTAGAAGAACAATTCAAGCGTCTGCCTCATCCGGAAGTGTGGAAGCTCGCCATAGGTAAATCATAGCCTCACATCCCTTGTCCCAAAACACCAGGTGATTAAAATCCTTAAAACAAGATAGACATCTTAGGGTTTTTAAGGTGAGAGAACTTTGTTTTAAAACAAGAAAATTCCTAAGTTTTTCTCGCTGTGTCGATTTTATCGATGCACCCTCGATATGATCGACCTGCTCTGTCGATGTCCTCGATACCTTATCGATATTATCGATATGAGGACCAAAAGTGTCCAGCAACTAAATATTCATCTGGACGAATTTATCGATGTATCGATACACCTATCGATATTATCGATAAAAGCACTGAATATGTTCAGCAACTTCACAACATATCTGGAGGAATTATCGATGTATCAATACACCTATCGATATCATTGATATTCAAATCTCAAGTCCATAGGGAGTAGCTTGATAAGATCGATAAGCAGATTTCTGGTGCCCCTATTTTTTAATGAAAATCTCAAATTCCTTCGATGTATCGATGACCGTCCAATATGATCTGAATTCAAATATCGATAAGATTAGATGTCCATCGATGATATCGACAGTGGTCCGCATTTCTTACAGCAGATATTTCATGTTGTTTTTAACTATGATCGGGGGCCCTTCGACAAAATCGATATTCAAATATCGATGATATCGGCACCAGGTCGATTGCATCGAACAAGGACACAAATCGTCCAGCAAGCTTAAAGATAAATCTGCTGGATTTATCGATGCATCGACTCTGATCTCGATATCATCGACATTCAAATTCCGATGATCTCGACGGTTTCCCCGATCATTCATGAAAACCTGAAATATCTCAAAGTCAAGTCTTTCTCATTTTCATGTGTCGATTGATCGAACCTGTCATTGATTGAATCGGAGTTCGAAATCCAATGACATCGACAATAGTTTTGATTTATCGACCATATGGCAAAGAGTTTCAAAAGCGCATGACATTGAGTCTGAGTCATCGAGCAGACCATCGATGCTATCGAGAGTATACGCTCGATGAAATCGAACCTGCTCGATGATATCGAACTCTGTCATAAATATGACCGTTTTATATCCATTGGAACTTTTTGCCTATATTTAGACGACTTGCCTTTTGTTGCTGTGAGGGAAAAGGAGAGAGAGCTTTTGAGTGTTTCAACTTATATCCTAGATCTAAAGCCCTTTCTCTCAAGGGAGTTCATCCTCTAATCCACCCTCACCATTGACATTCAATAGAGTAAATTGGGGAATGAACTTCTGCATTCAAGGATCCTCTAGCTACTACCCTAATGGCAAATCATTAAGCTGGGATGCCTTGAATGCATAAGATTGGAATCGCTCTACATTCCTGAGAGGAAAATATTTTGAGAGTAAGATTCCATCTTCACCCTGACCCAACCCGAAGCCTAGTATAAGTATATTATTGTAACACCCTGGTTCTCAAAACCTAAGGATAGTCACTCGAGTACGAGAACCCGAGTATTACGTCATGAAGTGGACTAACATACATCTAAATAGTGGCAATATTCTATAACCTGGACTAAGGCGTCATTGTATAAACTAAAGATATCAAGAGTAACAACAAGGAAGCTTAATACATATGAATGGGAGCAAAATGAAATCCCACAACAGGGGAAATATTTTATTACAATTCAAACAAGTTACAAAATCTGAAATATGAAAACAAGTAAATCCTAAATTATCAATCGAGCTCCAACGGCTCAACTGCAATGGTATAGAGGCCCTCATTGCCAATCTCCACCTCAGTCATCCCTGAAATCTCGTTTTAGGGGTCTCCACCTATTATTAACCCTGCATCTATTTGGTGCAACCGCACGATTGGTGAGTGAAAACTCAGTGGAAATTTCCCTCATAGATTCAACCATAACACCTCAACCCAAAATGGGTTAACAATTCAAATTTGATTCAAAGGGCAATACAACTACATATCCAATTCATGTATATCAAACAGTTATAACATAGTTAAACCAACACATCAATTCATAACCCGAATAAGATGAATTTGTATGAATGGATGTATGAATGTATGTTCAAGCCACGGATGCACATCCAGCTGTCAAAATAAAAGACTGCCTGAGGTAAATAAACTACCTAGAAAAGGCCATTAAGGTGAGTGCGCCCAAGGACGACCTCCTGGAAAAATACCCGGCGTATGCTCGAGGAGGAATAAAAATCCCGAAAAAGCCTCATGTAAAATAAGAGCGCCCAAAGCGACTCAAATGCACAACTCTGGTCATTCAACTGATCTACAGCAATTTGAGAAGAACGTGGCTTACATTAAGCACTCGGAAAAGCTCACATGTCATGCGTGAATGTTATGCACCATGACACATATACACATTACTTTGACATAATAGGAATGACTTTCAATTTTCAAATATCCAACTATACATTCCACATGGATTTTCATAATTTCTTTACATTCAAGGAGGGTTCACCACGTATCATGTACATTTACAAGCGAGGTCATATCATTTGAATTATCTAAGAGTCCTTCTATGTCCCTTAAGGACTCTTCCCATAATTCTTCTTCATACCACTCACAATGTATAATGAAATAGGAGTTTGTAAAGCTCAAGTCAGACTCATTAGAGTTATATTCATGAATTAAAGATGACAAGAGGAATTTTGTCTCATAATAAAATAGTAATAGTTATGAAAGATGGAGTTCCCATCATCCCTTTGTACACTATATGTGAACAAATTCACATTTACCATATCTTAAGAATTATCCACATGATAGTGCCAACTAAATTAGAGATTAGAGAGTATAGAAAGTCATGAAGGTAATATTTCACTACCCAATTCACAAATAATCTAGTGTAGAAGCTTTCTTTTCTTAATATGTCTAACAGGGTTATATTCATAGGCAAATAATTATAAATGTGACATAGAGTTTATAAGACAATATATCATGCACATAATTTTAAGGAAATATGACATTAAGACGATTAATACAAGAAAGTCACAATAACTAGGAATTAATGATTCTATACATTAGAGATTTAATCCATATGGAAATTAGAGAAAGGAAGAAGCTATGGGGGATGCTCCTCACCTTAGGTGGTATTCCTCTGATTTGGAATGTTCTTGTGAGGTGAGCGTAATGATCTTGTTTGGACTGATTGAAGGAGGAAATGTCTTTCAAGGTAGACAGTTGCAAATTGTACCTACACAAAGTGTTGTAAAACCTTGTGGGTCACGACCGAGTTAACTTGGTTGAGGTCATCAACTAATAACTAGTTGAGCTAGTTTCAAGGGTTTTGTTAGCCACAGGGTTACATCATGGGTCTATTGGATTCAATGCTCCTCTAAAAATATTTGCAACTTGTTGGAGTCAGCTTAACTCGGCCGGAAACTAACTGAGTCAGCCAGATAAGGAGTACTGAGTTGACCCAGTTGGGAAAAGTGGTCGGGTCCCCAAATGGGCAAACCGCAACTGAGGCCCAGCTGAGTAGGGATTTTTCTCCCAAAACTGAACCTGAGTCAATGACTTAGTGCTAGATCACCCAACCAGGTTCCTTTGGCTAGCAGCGAATAATCGGGTGAACCCATTGGAGATCGGATTGTGGTACTGGTCACTGTGCACAATAAGCCGATCACAGCCTGGGTCCCAATCTAGATTTTTCATCCAGAAATGTAACTGAGTCACTCAACTCATGATCGAGTTGAGGTGACAGTGAATACAGTCAGCGGAGATAGCAGAGAGTTTAGGTTGGGTATTTACTAGTTTGATATGAACTGCAGACAGGGATAGATTTCGAGTGTTGTTACCTGCACTGGGGCTGGGGACAAGTAGCTACTGTTGTGAGATGGGCCGGCCACAGATGGACAGTTGGAGACTCACACGACCGCACCCCCTCACCCTTTCTCTCTTCTCCTTTCTCTCTCACTATTTTCTTTCTCCCTCTCGATCTTATTTCTCTTTTCTTCCTTCTTCTCATCTGTTTCTCTCTTTCCTCTCTCACTATTTTCTCCTCAGCAACGAGTCAGCCCTGCTTGACTCGCTGACTGGTGTGGCTCAGTTGAGTTGCAGCAGAGATCTACAACTCACCAGCAATCGATTCACCTTCCTTCCCTATTTCCTTCTCCTCTCTCTCACCCCCTCACGATCTGTGCTCTGTAATGGACGACTTGAACTGAGTTGAGTTGCTACCGAATCAGCAACCCGCTCAAACAACATTCCCCACTCTCCCACTCTCTTTCTCTCTATCGCTTTCCCCTTTCTTTCTTTAGGTTTTCCTTGGGAGATGCCCTAATTCCCGGCTTTTTATAGGCATTTCCGTTTCTAGAAAGATCTGCAGCTAATCGTGAGGATTAGCCGAGGATGGTTAGGCGTCTGGATCTCTCACTGCTTTAGATCTTGTGCATGGGTCTTTTTTATTGTCATCGATGGACTTCAAATGTGATGGGCCACACAATGAGCGGCCTGGATAGGTGAATGGGTTAGTTTTACAAAACGTGGGTCACTCGGCCAATCAGGGAAGATGACCCGTCGATAATGGCGATTTCTTAACTAACGGCTGATCCTACGATCAGAGACGCTCAACTAGTTTGGATTGCATCCAAGAGACTCGTGGGGTCCATCTTACGGTGAGGTATGGGCCGTTGATAACACATTCACTAATACTGGGTTTGGTTCGAGTTGTGGCTGTGACTTATCAATATCTCGCTTCCTTACGAGATTTTGTTGATAGACCTAATCTTAATGTCCCAGATAAGCTCTATAGAAGCTTCTAGGCGACAATGGACCGCTGAGATGGGTTGTTACTATAAGCGAAAAGATTCCTTCCGCAATCCGACGAGTAGATAGGTATTTTTGGAAATTGTAGGGGTGACTGGGATTTCCAGTGCGAACGTGGCTTCCATCTGACGTCTCCCAACGGTCGGATCGGCCAGAGAAGCGGTAGACGTGGATTTATCCTCCCCGTCAGCGTCTTGCTCGTGCATTGCCTGCTGGGTTGCTGACAGAGGCGACACGGGTGGCTTTCATTGAATAATCTCTACATGGACGTGATCAGTGGGACCCAAATAATCAGATGGATGGTGTGGATTTGTCCACTGTATTCGAGAAATGATTATTTGCACCGTCGAAGGGACGGTCACGTTGTAAGATGCTGGGCGGGAGGGAGTTTTTAAATTTCCTTCCCAAATCATGAAATTCATCGGGTCAAAGCTTCTTTGACCCAATGACTTGATTTCGTGCATAGTGCGTGCACTCTATTTTTGTACACGTTCGAGACAGATGTGTGGTCCACGATCTGATCCGACTTGATCCATGCCGCTCATAGGTCTTGGTGGTTCTTCTAGTATCTACGGTTTAAGGGTTGTTAGGCGCCAATGCTGGTTTCCCCTTTCTTTCAAAGGTTTGTAGTTGGTAAGTGATGGTTTATTGTGGTTTTTGATTACCCGTGATTAATCTGAACCATCAATCTTTATTAGAGAGCGGTTCAAATAAATTTTGGCCGTTAGTTTTGCAAACTTAGGTGGCTAATCTTAGTTGTAACAGCATATGGGGAGTTTCGTTATTTTAAATTTCTATTTAAGTACTTGGGTTAAGGTGTGAGTTGTTACAATCTTAGATTTGTTTTGAATATTTGTCCACATGACTTCTTGACATGTTCCAAATGTGAAATGCATAGGTTAAGTTAAATGGTTGGATTGTGACCTTGCTAGGTAGATGTGATCACTATGGTGTAGATATCAGGCTACTAGTTTGTCTTATATTTTTCTTGTTTTATAAAGTGGTTGGTGAGTAGGATTTGTCTTGAGTTTCGATGGACTCTTAGAGTGATCTTAGACCGGACTCAATGAGAGTTGTAACTAATGAAATTTTCTAAAGTTGTTTGTGGTTCACAAAGGTGGTCTCCTGGTGAATCATTTGATGATGATATCCTGTATTTCCATACACCTAAATACATACTACGGTTTAATGGTAACACCCGAGTACTCAAGGTACAGGGTGTTACAATCTACCCTCCTTAAAGAAAATCTCGTCCTCGAGATTTAGTGCTCCTAATAGGACTAGGGACAATTATAATATAATTTGTAGTGATTCTAAGCATTCATCATTTTCCTGTGAAGGTTGTTTGCAGAAGCGAATGTATACCACTACTGCCAAAATTGAGGTCGTTACAATCTACCCTCCTTAAAGAAGAATCTCGCCCATGAGATTCGATAGTGTGTCCCAATTATTACGGTATAAGTGGTAAGGTTATCCCTAAGGTACAATATGATTTTCTATTTCCAATATTTGAGTTAACACGAATGGATGGTTATAGTGAGTTTGGGCCTGATACGTCAATCCTTCGCCCGGGCAGAACATAGGACTTGTTGTATCATTTCCTAATCCTGGTAACTTTCGATCTTCTGCCTAATCAGAGCATTGAGATCATTAGAATTTGCTAGGATATGGAATTTAGATCAAACAGTGCAACTTCGCTTAAATATGGTTCCATCAACCCATAATCCCGATTATTCTAGACTTCCGGGGAATATCATGTGATCATCTAAATTAGCAATGAGAGTGCCCGAAATCTACGTGAATGGACACAAACGACCATCACGCTTCCACCGCGCACACTAGTAAATGCACTACTTAAAAATTTCTAGACCAGAATTCCTACATGGAGACTTGAGTTTGAAATTTGCTAAATTTTATCCAGACTCTCAAATTTAGTCCTCATAAGCTCAACTGAGGGTCGAAAATTTACTTAAAATTCTATAACTTCACCTCAAATAAATTTTTTTTTTTTGAACTTAAATATATCATAGTTGGAATTTGTTTTCCCATGGTGCCTAGGTAGTTTCCAAATTCAGGTAACTATTCTAGTAATTTATATGGAGTTCAAAGTTCTTGTCCAAATTTTCAAATGACCTATTCCAAAAATTTAAAGGAGAACAAGGTTTCAACTTTCCATGGAATTTATCATAAATCTGAATGGCATTTCTAATAAAATTTGTAAGGGGCCCTAGTGTTTAGTTTCTAAGTTCAAACAAGTAATAGTTCATAATGGGAATGTAAATTCAGTTCCTAAGTTCAAATGGCTAAACTTAAAATTTCAAAGAAGCCTAAAATTTTGAATTCCTATGTTCCCATCCTTCCCTACTGCTAAGGGAATTCCATATAAATTTAATGGTCACCCAATTCAAAATCTCCTTAACTCTAAGGGAACTCTAAATAAATTCAAATGTCTTCCCTAAAAAGTTTATATGGGAAACTAAGTTTGATTTCTATATTCAGACGACCAAACGGGGTGGACATTCATTGGGCAGTTGAAATGAAAATATCCAATGATCATAGTATTCAATTGGCAAGCTTTAACTCAATGTCACAAAGGATAGTGGAAAGTCCGAATTCAAATGCATACTTCAAGGTGGATAAGAAAACACCTTTGATACTGTGGTGGTGAATGATACACGGGTATTCAGAAATTGTTAACATGTCATGTGCAATCTAAAACGTGCACAACGGTTCCCACTTTAGATATGGCATATAGAACAATAATTAGACTAAAATGAATCATCAACTAATTAGTTAAAATCAAGTGAATGATACTTATGAAATGAAACTAACAGCTCACGTTTAATAATCACAGTTTCATAAATCAAAGATTACAATCATTCAATTAATGATGTTTTTAGTTTATTATGCTTAAGAAAGATCTTATAACATAATTCAATTTGCGTAGCAACATGGAATCAGTGTACCTATTTGAATTGGAAGTCGAGTTTTATAGGATAACTATCAGACTAGTAATGCAGTTATGGATAGAAATATTTGTTAGTTAAAGAACAAGATGTTTACAGCTTAGTGCAGTTGAATTAAGGGCGTTGACATGAGTGAGTGTATATCTATGAAACCTAATGTGATTATAGGATCCAGTACTGAGAATCTAAATTTAATTTCTACGTTCGAAACGCTAAACTTGAACTTTCTTACAAGGCCTAAAGTTCCGTGTTTCTATGTTCGCAATTTTCCAAGTAATTCCAATCAAGTTTGAATGGCTACCCTAATGAGTTCAAGGGAACTTAAATCTAGGTTTTTATGCACTCAAACTCTCTCTAAATCTAGAGGATTTCTATATAAGTTTGAGTGGTTAGCCAAACCAGTTTTTTTTTTTTTTTTTTTTAGAGGGAATCTAAGTTTAGTTTCTAAGTCTCAATAACTACATCTAAAATTTTCAAAGGAGCCTAAAATTTTGCCTCTCTATTTTCAAAATTGTTCCTAACTTTATGGGAGTTCTAAATGAATTCAAATGGCTATCTTATCAATTCCACAGGAAACTTAAGTTTGGGTATCTACATTTAGTTTCTAAGTTTGGTTAATTCTTCTAATAATTTATAATGGGGACTTAGGTTTCGTTCATAGGTTTAAAGGTTACTCAAGCAAGTTCCTAGAGAACTTCCAGTCTTAAGTCTCTAAATTCTCAATTTTTATAATTATAAAGTAATTCCAAACGAGACAGAATGACTATCCTAATTATTTCAGGGGAACCCTAAGTTGAATTTCCAAGTTCAAACAACCAAACCTTAAACTTCCTAAGGGCCTAAGGTTTTACATTTCCATGATCTTAACTCTCCTTATTTTAAGGGGATTTCATGCAAGCCAGAATGGCTATCTTAAAAATTTCTAAGGAACATAAGTTTGGACTTCTACATTCTCAAAATTTCCCTAAATCTAGGGGAGATTCACATAAGTTCCAACTCTAATTCTAACATACTAAATTAGAACATTTAAGGTGGGTATAAGTTTATTTCCCCAAAGGCAAGGTTTGTCTAAACTCTCTCTCTCATACCATCTTGTAACACCCTGGTTCCCAAAACGCGAGGATAGTCGCTCTAGTACGAGAACCCGAGTATTACGTCATGAAGTGGACTAACATACATCAAAATATTGGCAAAATTCTATAACCTGGACTAAGGCGTCATTGTATAAACTAAAGATATCAAGAGTAACAACAAGGAAGCTTAATATATGTGAATGGGAGCAAAATGAAATCCCACAACAGGGAAAATATTTTATTACAATTCAAACAAGTTACAAAATTTGAAATATGAAAACAAATAAATCCTAAATTATCAATCGAGCTCCAACGGCTCAACTGCAGTGGCATAGAGGCCCTCATTGCCAATCTCCACCTCAGCCGTCCCTGGAATCTCGTTCTAGGGGTCTCCACCTGTTATCAACCCTGCATCAATTTGGTGCAACCGTACGATTGGTGACTGAAAACTCAGTGGGAATTTTCCTCATAGATCCAACCATAACACCTCATCCCAAAATGGGTTAACAATTCAAATTTGATTCAAAGGGCAATACAACAACATATGCAATTTATGTATATCAAACAGTTATAGCATAGTTAAACCAACACATCAATTCATAACCCGAATAAGATGAATTTGTATGAATGGATGTATGAATGTATGTTCAAGCCAAGGATGCACATCCAGCTGTCAAAATAAAAGACCGCCCAAGGTAAAAAAACTACCTGGAAAAGGCCATGAAGGTGCGTGCGCCTAAGGACGACCTCCTGGAAAAATACCCGGAGTATGCTCGAGGAGGAATAAAAATCCCGGAAAAGCCTCATGTAAAATAAGAGCGCCCAAAGCGACTCAAATGCACAACTCTGGTCATTCAACTGATCTACAGTAATTTGAGCAGAACGTGGCTTACATTAAGCACTCGGAAAAGCTCACATGTCATGCGTGAATGTTATGCACCATGACACATATACACATTACTTTGACATAATAGGAATGACTTTCAATTTTCAAATATCCAACTATACATTCCACATGGATTTTCATAATTTCTTTACATTCAAGGAGGGTTCACCACGTATCATGTACATTTACAAGCGAGGTCATATCATTTGAATTATCTAAGAGTCCTTCTATGTCCCTTAAGGACTCTTCCCATAATTCTTCTTCATACCACTCACAATGTATAATGAAATAGGAGTTTGTAAAGCTCAAGTCAGACTCATTAGAGTTATATTCATGAATTAAAGATGACAAGAGGAATTTTGTCTCATAGTAAAACAGTAATAGTTATGAAAGATGGAGTTCCCATCATCCCTTTGTACACTATATGTGAACAAATTCACATTTACCATATCTTAAGAACTATCCACCTGATAGTGCCAACTAAATTAGAGATTAGAGAGTATAGAAAGTCATGAAGGTAATATTTCACTACCCAATTCACAGATAATCTAGTGTAGAAACTTTCTTTTCTTAATATGTCTAACAGGGTTATATTCATAGGCAAATAATTATAAATGTGACATAGAGTTTATAAGACAATATATCATGCACATAATTTTAAGGAAATATGACATTAAGACGATTAATCCAAGAAAGTCACAATAACTAGGAATTAATGATTCTATACATTAGAGATTTAATCCATATGGAAATTAGTGAAAGGAAGAAGCTATGGGGGATGCTCCTCACCTTAGGTGGTATTCCTCTAATTTGGAACGTTCTTGTGAGGTGAGCGTAATGATCTTGTTTGGACTGATTGAAGGAGGAAATGTCTTTCAAGGTAGACAGTTGCTGATTGTACCTACACAAAGTGTTGTAAAATCTTGTGGGTCACGACCGAGTTAACTTGGTTGACGTCATCAACTAATAACTAGTTGAGCTAGTTTCAAGGGTTTTGTTAGCCACAGGGTTACATCATGGGTCTATTGGACTCAATGCTCCTCAAAATTATTTACAACTTGTTAGAGTTAGCTTAACTCGGCCGGAAACTAACTGAGTCAGCCAGATAAGGAGTACTGAGTTGACCCAGTTGGGAAAAGTGATCGGGTCCCCAAATGGGCAAACCGCAACCGAGGCCCAGCTGAGTCAGGGTTTTTATCCCAAAACTGAACCTGAGTCAATGACTCAGTGCTAGATCACCCAACCGGGTTCCTTTGGCTAGCAGCGAATAATCGGGTGAACCCATTAGAGATCGGCTTGTGGTGCTTGTCACTGTGCTCAATAGGCCGATCACAACCATGGGTCCCAATTTGGATTCTCCATCCAGAAATGTAACTGAGTCACTCAACTCGTGACCTAGTTGAGGTGACAGTGAATACAGTCAGCGGAGATAGCAGAGAGTTTAGGTTGGGTATTTATTAGTTTGATATGAACTGCAAACAGGGATGGATTTCGAGTGTTGTTACCTGCACTGGGGCTGGGGACGAGTAGCTCCTGTTGTGAGATGGGCCGACCACAGATGGACGGTTGGAGACTCACACGGCCGCACCCCCTAACCCTTTCTCTCTTCTCCTTTCTCTCTCACTATTTTCTTTCTCCCTCTCGATCTTACTTCTCTTTTCTTCCTTCTTCTAATCTGTTTCTCTCTTTCCTCTCTCACTATTTTCTCCTCAGCAATGGACGAGTCAACCCTGCTTAACTCGCTGACTGGTGTGGCTCAGTTGAGTTGCGACAGAGATTTACAACTCACCAGCAACCGATCCACCTTCCTTCCCTATTTCCTTCTCCTCTCTCTCACCCCCTCACGATTTGTGCTCTGTAATGGACAACTCGAACTGAGTCGAGTTGCTACCGAATCAGCAACCCGCTCAAACAGCATTCCCCACTCTCCCACTCTCTTTCTCTCTATCGCTTTCCCCTTTCTTTCTTTAGGTTTTCCTTGGGAGATGCCCTTATTCCCAGCCTTTTATAGGCGTTTTTGTTTCTAGAAAGATCTGCAGCTAATCGTGAGGATTAGCCGAGGATGGTTAGGCGTCTGGATCTCTCACTGCTTTAGATCTCGTGCATGGGTCTTTTTTATTGTCATCGATGGACTTCAAATGTGATGGGCCACACGATGAGCGGCCTGGATAGGTGAATGGGTTAGTTTTACAAAACGTGGGTCACTCGGCCAATCAGGGAAGATGACCCATCGGTAATGGTGATTTCTCAACTAACGGCTGATCCTACGATCAGAGATGCTCAACTGGTTTGGATTACGTCCAGGAGACTCGTGGGGTCCATCTTACGGCGAGGTATGGGCCATTGATAACACATTCACTAATACTGGGTTCAGTTCGAGTTGTGGCTGCGACTCAGCAATATCTCACTTCCTTACAAGATTTTGCTGACAGACCTAATCTCAATGTCCCAGATAAGCTTTATAGAAGCTTCTAGGTGACAATGGACCGCTGAGATGGGTTGTTATTATAAGCGAAAAGATTCTTTCCGCAATTCGACGAGTAGATAGGAAATGGTAGGGGTGACTGGGATTTCCAGTGCGAATGTGGCTTCCATCCGACGTCTCCCAACGGTTGGATCGGCTAGAGAAGCGGCGGACGTGGATTTATCCTCCTCATCAACGTCTTGCTCGTGCGTTGCCTGCTGGGTTGCTGACAGAGGCGACACGAGTGGCTTTCATTGAATAATCTCTACATGGACGTGGTCGGTGGGACCCAAATAATCAGATGGACGGTGTGGATTTGTCCACTGTATTCGGGAAATGATTGTTTGCACCGTCGAAGGGACGGTCACGTTGTAAGACGTTGGGCGGGAGGGAATTTTTAAATTTCCTTCCCAAATCACGAAATTCATCAGGTCAAAGCTTCTTTGACCCGATGACTTGATTTCGTGCATAGTGCGTGCACTCTATTTGTGTACACGTTCGAGACAGATGTGTGGTCCACGATCTGATCCGACTCGATCCATGCCGCTCATGGGTCTTGGTAGTTCTTCTACTATCTACAGTTTAAGGGTTGTTAGGCGCCAATGCTGGTTTCCCCTTTCTTTCAAAGGTTTGTAGTTGGTAAGTGATGGTTTATTGTGGTTTTTGATTACTCATGATTAATTTGAACCATCAGTCTTTATTAGAAAGTTGTTCAAATAAATTTTGGCCATTAGTTTTACAAACTTAGGTGGTTAATCTTAGTTGTAACAGTGTATGGGGAGTTTTGTTATTTTAAATTTCTATTTAAGCACTTGGGTTAAGGTGTGAGTTGTTACAATCTTAGATTTTTTTTGAATATTTGTCCACATGACTTATTGACATGTTCCAAATGTGAAATGCATAGGTTAAGTTAAATGGTTGGATTGTGACCTTGCTAGGTAGATGTGATCACTATGGTGTAGATATCGAGCTACTAGTTTGTCTTATATTTTTCTTGTTTTATAAAGTGGTTGGTGAGTAGGATTTGTCTTGAGTTTCGATGGACTCTTAGAGTGATCTTAGACTGGACTCAATGAGAGTTGTAAATAATGAAATTTTCTAGAGTTGTTCATGGTTCACAAAGGTGGTCTCCTGGTGAATTATTTGATGATGATATCCTGTATTTCCATACGCCTAAATACATACTACGGTTTAATGGTAACACTCGAGTACTCAAGGTACAGGGTGTTACAATTATCTTGTGTTGCGGATCAAGGGAGCAGAAGACTCTTCGTCAACAAGGAGGAGGAGATCTTCGGCATTGTGCTGAATGGGACTCATCAACTTATCTGTAAGTATCTAGAGTCCAGAGGACACTTGTGATCATTCCTTTCTAGGATTGGGTCTTAAGTGGTTCTCACCCTTTGAAGTCCTCAAGGAGTCCTCCAACAAGAGTGTACATGTTGGGTGCGTTGTATGGACCATTGCTCTGTGGAGAGCATAAACATCCGGGTGCATTGTGTGGACCCTTGCTCTATGGAGAGCATAAACATCTGGTTAGGAGTGGACTAGTAAAACTCCAGGGTTAGAGGTGAACCGAGTAGAAACCTTCGTATAAAGGTTGAAGGTGAACCTGATTTAAAACCTTAGGTTTGAGGTGAACCCTGGGAAACCTCCTTAGTGAAATCCGGTACAGTCAAGGGTTGAGTGTGGCAGCCGAGAGTGGAGTAAACAAGTAGTCAAACCACTATAAAAATGACTGTGTTTGCGATTGTTATTCTTTTATGTGTGTGTTCTATGATAATACTTTCATATCCATATATCTGAGATCACACCTCACACACTTACACAGTCATATCCATCATAAACTAGTTTGTACACTGCTTATTTCTTTCATAGTTTGTGATTGGATCCTCTACTGGGCTTGGAAGCCAGTAGAGTTATTTTTGAGTAATCCTAATATATGTCTGGTGTTAGGATTAGTGTGATAGGATTTTAAATAAATCATAAAAACTTTTAAAAGTCCTATTCACCCCCCTCTAAGACATATTGGCATATCTCTTCTTCAACTCAAGCGGTCTTCACTGCTATTTTCAATTGGTATCAGAGCGGGTCTCTCTTTAAGGGCTTCACCGCCTAGAGAGTGATCTTGATTGAAGAAGGAATCATGATCAAAAGAGTCCAAGAGGGTGTGACAAACCAGAACAATTGTCTTGTAATTCACACTGCTTTGAAAGCAGGCAATAGTTCAAAGTGGTATCTTGATAGTGGATGCTCTAGACACATGACTGGTGATCAAACTCATTTTTGTGAGTACTCAAACTTTGATGGAGGATCTGTCACGTTTGGTGATGGAAGCTCAGCCAGAATCGTTAGACAAGGAACAATAGTTGTACCAGGCCTTCCTAAAATTAAACATGTCCTCTGTGTGGAAGGTCTAAAACATAATCTCCTGAGTACCTCCCAAATCTGTGATAAAAAAACATCTTGTCACCTTTTCAAAAGATGTATGTAAAATTCTAGATCATACAGGCAAATCTCTCATAAAAGGTTTACGCACTAATGATAACTGTTATGTTATTGAAAGTACAAGTGAGAAGGTTATAGCCACAAAATGTAATATGGCTATAAAAAGTGAGTCCAAATTGTGGCACTAAAGGTTGGGACATGTCCACTACTGAAATTTAGCAAAGCTTGGTTCAAAAAATCTGGTTAGGGGACTTCCCAAGATTAGAAAAGAAGAAAAAGTTGTCTATGGAGAATGTCTAAAAGGAAAACAGATAAAGGTCGGACACAAGAAGACAACCTCCATAGCAATAACAAAACCTTTGGATCTGCTACATATGGATCTAGTTGGACGAACAAAAGTGGAAAGTCATGGCAAGAAAAGATACTTCCTGGTGATAGTAGATGACTACACCAGATTTACTTAGGTTACATTTCTTCGAGAGAAATCAGATGCCTTTGAGGAATTTGTGATCCTGGCAAAGCAACTCCAAAATGAAAAAGGATACGGGATCAATCGTATCAGAAGTGATCATGGTGGGGAATTTGAAAATGAAAATTTTGAAAAATACTGCAATGAGAAAGGAATTCGTCATGAATTCTCAGCTCCAAAAACCCCACAGCAAAATGGAGTCGTTGAAAGGAAAAATCGAGTATTGCAAGAGATTGGATCAGTCATGCTAAATGGAAAGGATATGGCAAAAAGTTTTTGGGCAGAAGCCGTCAATACTGCTTGCTACATCATAAATAGAGTATACCTTAGAGCAGGTCTGAACAAAACTCCATACGAACTATGGTATGGGAAACTGCCTAGTGTGAAATATTTCCGAGTCTTTGGTAGCAAATGTTATATCTTGAGAGATAGAGATCACCTAGGAAAATTTGAGTCTAAAAGTGATGAAGGAATCTTCTTGGGGTATGCCATGAATAGTCGTGCGTACAGAGTATACAATCTAAGAATTCTCACTATCCAAGAATCAGTCAATGTGGTAATCGATGATCAACCTCATGAAGAAGATGCACCTGTGAATGAATTAGAAGATGATGTAGATTCATGCATACTGGAAAAACCTAAAAACAAAACTTTATCATCCAGTGAACCTCAACCATCATCTAACATTCCCATCATAAAAGATCATCCTCGAGAACATCTCATTGGAGATCTTAATGCTGGTGTAAAAACTCGACGACAGATAGAAAATATCTATAGTTAATTCTGCTTTACCTCAAAAATTAAGCCTAAGAATATTGTGGAAGCTCTTCAAGACGAACACTGGATAAATGCTATGCAAGAAGAACTTCAACAATTTCAAAGAAATGAGGTATGACAATTGGTTCCCAGGCCACTCAATACAAATGTCATTAGAACGAAATGGGTATTCAAGAATAAATTGGATGAATTAGGAAATGTGATTCGGAACAAAGCAAGGCTTGTAGCTCAGGGGTACTCACAGATAGAAGGGATTGACTTTGATGAAACGTTTGCTCCTGTGGCTTGCCTGGAGTCTGTTAGAATTCTTCTGTCCATTGCATGTGCATTAAAATTTAAGCTATTTTAAATGGACGTTAAGAGTGTTTTTCTTAATGGAGAACTTGCTGAAGAAGTCTATGTTGAACAACCAAAGGAATTTACTGATTCCAAGTATCCTCACTACGTATATCATCTGAACAAAGCCCTCTATAGTCTCAAACAAGCACCACGTGGTTGGTATGAACGATTAACAAAATTTTGTTTGGACCATGAATTCTGCCGAGGGAGTGTTGATAAGACTCCGTTTATCCAAAGAACAAAAGACTCACTGCTTATTGCACAAATTTATGTGGATGATATAGTCTTTGGTTCAACATGTGAGGATATAGCATACAAATTTGCCGACCTCATGAAATCAGAATTTGAAATGAGTATGGTCGGTGAACTAAACTTCTTCTTAGGATTGTAAGTCAAGCAGCTAAATGATAAAATCTATATTTGTCAAACCAAGTATGCGAACGAGTTAGTGAAAAGGTTTGTTCTTGAATTTGGACGCTCTTATCACACTTCCATGAGCACCACACTCAAACTGTCCAAAGATGCAAATGGCAAGAGTGTGGATCAACATCTCTACCGGAGTATGATAGGAAGTCTATTATATCTCACAACTAGTCGTCCTGATATATCTTTTAGTGTTAGAGTATGTGCTAGATATCAAGCTGATCCTAAAGAATCTCACCTAACAGCCGTTAAAAGGATAATTAAATACATAGCTGGAACTACCTCTTACGGTCTGTGGTACCCATTTGAAACATCCATGATTATCGCTGGATACTCTGATGCTGACTGGGCAGGAAACTTGGATGATCGAAAATCAACTAGCGGAGGACGTTTTTATATTAGAAACTATCTAGTCTCCTGGCAGAGCAAGAAGCAAAATTTAATATCATTATCTACTACCGAGGCTGAACACATTGCCACTGGTAGCTGCTGTACACAACTTCTTTGGAAGAAGCAGATGTTGCTGGATTACGGGATTGAACAACCCATGATGAGTCTATTCTGTGATAACACAAGTGCAATCAACATTTCAAAGAATCCTGTTCAACATTCTCGGACTAAACATATAGACATTCGTCATCACTTTATCCGAGAACTTATTGAAGACAAGATTCTTACATTGGATTATGTTTCCACAAAAAAGCAACTCGCAGACATCCTCACCTAACCTCTTGATGCAAATAGGTTTAGTGACCTACAAAAATCCATTGGGGTCTGCACTTACTAAATCTCAGAGAACATGAGCCACACAAGAAAAATCTTCACACTGAGACATTCATGGTTATATGTCCACAACAAGTCAAAATTCTCTGTATTAACCATGATATTCTGAATGCAAAAAATTGTGACAATCTTGATAATATCCGAATAATGTCAGATCAATGATATCAACACTCAACATCGATATAATTGAAGAAACCTAGAAATGCCTTGATAAACTGCTATCTGTGACAGTATGTGTGTTGATAGTTGAATAGCTAATTTTTTTTGGGCTTGGGATTTACTGCTGTCTGTGGCAGTTTTGGTTCTTTTATGGCTACACAAAATTCATATCTTTTACTGCCATATGTGTGTTAATTTCCCCCTGGTATTATCAAAGTTCTGGAATGCATGTGATGTACTTAAATGAATATTTCTCACTGCTATATAACTGCCATATCTTATCTAATATGCATTCACAATTTCTGGAATTGATGTTTGATTGAATTAAGTTACAACTTTTATACATCAATGATTTGCTTCTACCTAATGGGTTCTCCCATGCAATTCACTCTTCAGTTAATATCACTTGCTATACCTTTGCCAATGACTGACAAAAAGGGGGAGAACATTTACAAACACCCCGAGCGAAAAATTGTATATCTAATGTGTTGCAAGTGTTCGGGAGAGCAGCTGCACCAAGAAAGGGAGAGCAGATAATATGTTGTATATATGGTTCATTAAATTTTGTAAAATTATGTAAAAACATGTACACACAATTTAGGGTGTGTTTGTCTAGAAGTATCCTAGGGTGTTTTGGGGGTTTTGTCACGTAATTGACAAAGGGGGAGATTGAAAGTGCCCTGGTTTATCAAGTTACGTGAGTGGTGGGTCAGACTGTCTATAGAGCTCGATAGGAAGAACAATTCAAGCGTCTGCCTCATCCGGATGTGTGGAAGCTCACCATAGGTAAATCATAGCATCACATCCCTTATCCCAAAACACTAGGTGATTAAAACCCTTAAAACAAGATAGACATCTTAGGATTTTTAAGGTGAGAGAACTTTGTTTTAAAACAAGAAAATTCCTAAGTTTTTCTCGCTATGTCGATTTTATCGATGCACCCTCGATATGATCGACCTGCTCTATCGATGTCCTTGATACCTTCTCAATATTATCGATATGAGGACCAAAAGTATCCAGCAACTAAATATTCATCTGGACGGATTTATCGATGCATCGATACACCTATCGATATCATCGATAAAAGCACTGAATATGTCCAGTAACTTCACAACATATCTGGACGAATTATCGATGTATCGATACACCTATCAATATCATCGATATTCAAATCTCGAGTCCATCGGGAGTGGCTCGATAAGATCGACAGGCAGATTTCTAGCACCCCTATTTTTTTATGAAAATCTCAAATTCCTTCGATATATCAATGACCGTCCGATATGATCTGAATTCAAATATCGAAAAGATCGGAGGTCCATCAATGATATCGACAGCGGGCGCGCATTTCTTACAGCAGATATTTCAGGCTGTTTTTAACTATGATCGGGGGCCCTTCGATAGAATCGATATTCAAATATCGATGATATTGGCACCAGGTCGATTGCAGCGAACAAGGACACAAATCGTCTAGCAAGCTTAAAGACAAATCCGCTGGATTTATCGCTGCATCGACTCTAATCTTGATATCATCGACATTTAAATTTCGATGATCTCGACGGTTCCCCCGATCATTCATAAAAATCTGAAATATCTCGAAGTCAAGTCTCTCTCATTTTCATGTGTCAATTGATCGAACCTGTCATCGATTGAATCAGAGTTCGAAATCCGATGACATCAACAATAGTTTCGATTCATAGACCATATGGCAAAGAGTTTCAAAAGCATATGACATTGAGTCCGAGTCATCGAGCAAACCATCGATGCTATCAAAAGTATACACTCGATGATATCGAACCTGCTCGATGATATCGAACTCTGTCATAAATATGACCATTTTATATCCGTTGGAACTTTTTGCCTCTATTTAGAGGACTTGCCTTTTGTTGCTGTGAGGGAAAAAAGAGAGAGCTTTTGAGTGTTTCAACTTATATACTATATCTAAAGCCCTTTCTCTCAAGGGAGTTCATCCTCCAATCCATCCTCACCATTGACATTCAATAGAGTGGATTGGGGAATGAACTTTCGCATTCAAGGATCCTCCAGCTACTACCTTAATGGCAAATCATTAAGCTGGGATGCCTTGAATGCATAAGATTGGAATCGCTCTACATTCCTGATAGGAAAATATTTTGAGAGTAGGTTTCCATCTTCACCCTAACCCAACCCGAAGCCTAGTATAGGTATATTATCTTGTATTGCGGATCAAGGGAGCAGAAGACTCTTCATCAACAAGGAGGAGGAGATCTTCAGGATTGTGCTGAATGGGACTCATCAACTTATCTGTAAGTATCTAAAGTCCAGAGGACACTTGTGATCATTCCTTTCTAGGATTGGGTCTTAAGTGTTCTCACCCTTTAAAGTCCTCAAGGAGGCCTCCGACGGGAGTGTACATGGTGGGTGCGTTGTGTAGACCCTTGGTCTGTGGAGAGTATAAATATCCGGGTGCGTTGTGTGGACCCTTGCTCTATGGTGAGCATAAACATCTGGTTAGGAGTGAACCAGTAAAACTCCAGGGTTAGAGGTGAACCGAGTAGAAACCTCCATTTAAAGGTTGAAGGTGAACCTGATTTAAAACCTTAGGTTTGAGCTAAACCCTGCGAAACCTCCTTAGTGAAATTCGGTACACTCAAGGGTTGAGTGTGGCAGCCGAGAGTGGAGTAGACAAGTAGTTAAACCACTATAAAAATGACTGTATTTGCGATTGCTATTCTTTTATGTGTGTGTTCTATGACAATGCTTTTATATCCATATATCTGAGATCACACCTCACACACTTACATAGTCATATCCATCATAAACTAGTTTGTACACTGCTTATTTCTTTCATAGTTTGTGATTGGATCCTCTACTGGGCTTGGAAGCCAGTAGAGTTATTTTTGAGTAATCCTAATATATGTCTGTTGTTAGGATTAGTATGATAGGATTTTAAATAAATCATAAAAACTTTTAAAAGTCCTATTCACCCCCCTCTAGGACATATTGGCATATCCCTTCTTCAACTCAAGCGGTCTTCACCGCTATTTTCATGCCATAGCCCTGAGGCCATTCCCTTCAGTTCTGAGCCTATATAAAGGCCTTTACCCACCCCTCTCTCATTCCATACGAATTCTAAACCCTAAAGAGAAAAGAGAGAGAAAATGAAGGAGAAAGTTGAGAAGTGAGAGAGCGAGTATGAGATAGTTCCTGGGATTCGATCTCACTACTCCACGAACGTAACTACCGCTTCTGTATCGCTATATCGGAGATTCTGATTCCATTCTTGGGTAAGAAACCCTAACCCTAACCTATTTTAGGAATCCAAATATGTAGATCGGTGAAATAGCTAACCCATTTTATTGATTAGGTATTCAAAATCTGGTTTATAAGGTGAGAGTGTTCTAACTGAATCCGTTACGAGTTTACCAGCGAAAGGTGCGGACTATAAACATTTAGGTTATGGTTTTCAAGGCTGTCAATGTCTGTTAATGATTTATAACTGACTTGGTTGCCATTTCTCATGCTAGATACATTGTTTCCCTCGCTTTACAGATATATATGAACTATGTTGAATATAGTGTAATTCATCTGTGTTAAAATGTTTGAATGGGTATGGAATTTGAATTTGTGCTTGCCATGATTATCCGTCGTGGATATATGATTGTTGTATATGTGACAACTCCTTGGTGAAAGGATTTGCTCTAATACATGTTATGACCAACATATGTCATGTATGTTGAAGTGTGTAGTCTAAGTGTTTGTAAAAATGTTTGAATGAGTATAGAATTTGGATTCATGCTTGCCATGATTATCCATCGTGGATATATGATTGTTATATATGTGACAACTCCTTAGTGAAAGGATTTGCTCTAATACATGTTATGACCAACATACGCCATGTATGTTGAAGTGTGTAGTCTAAGTGTTTGTAAAAATGTTTGAATGAGTATGGAATTATGATTTGTACTTGCTATGATTATTGATCGCTAATACATAGTCGTTGTATACGTGGCTACTCCTTGTGAAAGGACTAGCTATAGTATGTGTTTTTAACAAATTTATTACCTGTATGCAATATGTGTGGTCTAAGTGTTTGATAAAATGCCTGAATGAGAAAACGATTGATGTAATGTACTTACTGAGGGTGTTGAGATAGGATTCTCAATTCTCTTATATATAGTTACAGTTTCCTTTATGCAACCTATCTTACTACTATGTGATTTACAGATGAATGCCTTTGTATAATGACATGTGTGGTATGTGTTTGTTGAAATGCTCGAATGAGATTTATGTTTAGATTTGGTTGTCACATGTTGCCTTGGAATATCACATGTGGATGCTATTGGTTGGAGTGTGATTGGGGCTACGATGTAGTCCAGGCAATCGGTAATGGTTTACGATTGGTGGTCGTACTGCTTAGCCACAACGAATACTCCTGATAAATTCGAGTCGTACGTTGTTTGTCGACAGTGGTTAGGCCTCGCGGAATGCTTACGCACTTCATATCGATCAAGTCAATGTACGCTTGTACCAATCGAGCTTGTCAAGTAACCCAGTTGGCCTAATGTATGTTCACCATATATGGACGCTAATGCTTGAATCTAAGATACCAAACTTACCAGTGAAAGGCCCGTTTAACCTTGGTACCTTGATCCACTAAGACTCATGAGTCAGGCATGGTGGTATGGGACATCGTGGTCGAGCTGTCGGCTTACGCTGGGGCGACAAGCCTCCCCGTAGTGTCCAATGAGCAACCCAGACTCGTGAGCCGAATACGGTGGTATGAGACACTGTATTCGAGCTGTCGGCCTACGATTAGGTGACGAGCCCGTAGTGACCTCGAGTATACTCTAAGACTACGTTAAGGCGACGAGATTTTTCGTAGTGACCTCGAGTATAAATCAGGCCTGCGCTGAGGTGACAAGCCACTCCGTAGCTACTTGAAACTGTTCTTCGTATGTGATTAACTAGGATTGACAACCCTAGATGGATAAATGTTTGGGTAAATGATATGAAGGGAGGTACCTAATCTTGCTATATGAATATGTTTAATTAAGAACTTAACTAATCACGACCATGCACCACACTGCATGTGCTTTGGTGAGGAAGCGCAAGTTTCGGGAGGATGTTATGTGCGAACGTGAGATGAAGTCACTGAGAGAGTGTAGGCGAGGGTATGCATCATTATCGCATACTATTCTTGCATTAACAAGAGTAATCTAGGATATGATTGTTATACTGCTTTATCATTACTGCTTAACTGAATTGATAACATGTTAACCTTTGCCTTATAGTTCCACTGAGTTGATCACTCACTCCCACTCTGGGACGGTGTTTTAAAACACCAACCAGACTCTGTCTTAGTTGCAGATGATGACGCAATTTATGAAGCGGAGCCTGATTTTTATGACAACAAGGAGTTCTCGTATATGCAGTACTCTGGCGGGTTCATGTAGGCCGCATTCTGACCGTCGAGGCTATAGGGATTTCATAATGTAGACGGACCTACACATTTTGATATTTTGTATTTTAAAACGATACATGTAATTGTTTAACCTGGAACATGATTATACTCTGGAGACGAACCACTACTTATATGTTTTATACATACCCATCATGGTCTTCCGCTTACGTAATTTAACTGTCTCTGGGGTATGATATGATGATTTGGTATAATCCCACTCATGTTTAGTGCACTAACACAGACAACATTTAATCATCATTATCCATGTTGCATAGTTGATGCATTGGAACTCGGGAGTTGAACTTCTGCTCGACCCCCCATTTTCAGGGCGTTACACTAGGTGTCGTGACTGATAGCTGAGCGCGTCTGCCACCACGTTCACCTTGCCTGGGTGGTACTGGAAGTCGAAATCATAATCCTTCATCATCTTCATCCATCGCCTCTGTCTCATATTCAGCTCCGACTGCGAAAACAGAAACTTTAAGCTCTTATGATCCGAGAAGAGCTTGAACTTAACCCCATAGAGATAATGCCTCCACACCTTCAGTGCGAAGACAACTACTGCTAGCTTCAGATCATGTGTGGGGTAGTTCAGCTCATGGACCTTGAGCTGGCATGAGGCATATGCCACAGGCTTCCTATGCTGCATCAGAACAGCACCCAAACCAACTCTGGAGGCATTAGTGAAAATAACAAAATCATCACTCCCATCAGGAAGAGTGAGGACAGGAGCAGACTTGAGGTGGTCCTTCAGCTCCATAAATGCCTCCTCACAGGCGTCACTCCAAACTAACTCGACGCCCTTCCGCGTCAACCGGGTTAGCAGTGCTGCAATATGGGAAAAACCCTCGATGAATCGTTGATAATAACCCGCGAGACCAAGGAAGCTACGGATCTCGGACACGTTCGTGGGCTGGCCCCACTGACACACTACATCCATCTTCGAGGGGTCCACAGCGACACCATCCCTCATCATCACATGACCGAGGAACTTCACCTCCTCCTACTAGAACTCACACTTCTCCATCTTCGCATATAGCTGGCGGGCATGGAGCGTCTCAAGCACAATCTATAAATGTATCTCATGGTCCTCCCGGGTTCTCGAATGCACCGGAATATCATCGATGAACTGGTCGAGGTAGGGCCAAAAAACCTCGTTCATCAGCTGCATGAACACGGTGGCGGGTGCATTGGTCAGCCCAAAAGACATGACTAGAAACTCAAAGTGACCGTAACACATCCAGAAAGCTCTCTTCAAAATGTCCTCCTCTTGGACCCGAATCTGATGATAACCAGAGCGTAAGTCAATCTTGGAAAAGAACTGAGCACCCCGCAGCTATTCGAACAAATCATCAATCCTGGGGAGCAGATATTTGTTCTTAATAGTGACCTTGTTGAGCTCGCGATAATCCACGTAGAGCCTCAACTAGCCATTCTTCTTCTTCACGAGCAATACCGGGACTCCCCATAGTGAACTGCTAGGACGAATAAAACCCAACTCTCGGAGCTCATCCAACTAATCCTACAGTTCCTGCAACTTTATTGGTGTCATACGGTATGGGGCCTTCGAAATAAGTACAACATCGAGCATCAAATCTATCTGAAACTATCTGTTGTGGTGACGGCAAACCCGGGATCTCCTAAAACACATCCAGGAACTTGCAAACTATCTGTAGCTGCTTAAAACACCCTGCCACTGACTCCTCAACAACACAAGTCAACAAGCTCGACAACGGCTTTCCTCTGGACTTGGCTACGAATTAGAATATCTGTAAGCTGGGAATATGAAACGTGACTGTCCTTGTGGTACAGTCCAAGATAGCATGGTACTCGGCAAGTCAGTCCATTCCCAGGATGACATCATACTCGGCCATCGACAATACAAACAAGTTAGAGGGCAAGAACATCTCACCAACCAAAACAGGACAAGATGAACAGAGGTGACTCAAAACTGCGGACTTCCCCAAGGGAGTCAAAATGGATAAGGCCTCAGGCACGGACTCTGATGGAATACCGGTCGATCGGCAAAACTCCTCGTCCTCGAATGAATGAGATGAGCCAGAATCAAATAGCATATGGGCAATACAAGCAAAGATAGGAAGAGTACCCTCAACTACTCCTCCAGAAGATGACTGCGGGTCCTGCCGGGCGGTGTAAAATCTGCCTTAAGCTGGCAAGGGAAGCAAGCCTGAAGACTGCGGATCCTTACCTTGCACCTGTTGTGCGGCATATACTCAGCCCTGGGTCTGCGGGGGAGGTGTCTGTCCCCTCTGCTGCGATCTTTGCTGTTGCTGCGGTGGCCTACCCTGCTGCCTCTGCTACTGCGAAGGAGGCTTGAAATAGGAGTTTGATGCTTAGGTCTTTGCTGCTACTGTGGATAGTGCGAGGGCTGCTACGGTGCCCTCTGCTGCTGAGGATGAGGACACTCGCGCCTACAGTGCCCTGACTGCCCATAGCCATAGCATACACCAGAAAATGGCCTAAATGAAGAAGCTGATTACGACGAGGATGAAGCTGGCTGCACTGCAGGCAGTCTGAATCCATAACGGCCCTGATACTGTCAGTGCTAGTGCTGACGAGAGCTACCGGAGGCTGTTTTCCTCTTCCGGTCTCCAATGAAACTCTGCTCCCTGGACCTCTACATCATAGCCCAATCCTCCTCGTAAACTAAGGCCCTCTGCACGACCTCATCAAATGTCATCAACAGATATCCGACGACGCGACTGCGAAGGGCGGGATGCAAGCCGCTCACAAAACGGCAAGCCTTTTCGCTTCTCGTCGTCGACGAGGTAGGAGGCAAAACGAGACAGCGCAACATATCGGGCCTCAAACTAAGACACCGTCATCTCACCCTACACCAGGGTCTTGAACTCTAGGGCCCTCTACTCATGAATATGCTCTAGGAAGAACTTCTGATCAAAGCGGACCACCAACTCCTCCCATGTCCAAACAAAATCTGGCCCGGCCATCCGGGAAACTGAGGACCACCATTGACGGGCCTCGCCTTGAAGAAGGAAAATGGCCAATAGAACTCTCTGCTCACTGGTGCACTACATGGTGTCAAATATCTTCTCCACCTCGGTGCTCCATAACTCTACTGCAAACAGGTCTGGCTCACCCTAGAACCGTGGGCGATCATGCTGCTTAAAGTCTTGGAGTAGTGCGATTGCTCGCAACTGCTCAGACTGCTCAGGGATCTCGGGAACTAAATGACGGGTATGAAGAGCAGCAGTGACAACCTATGAAGAGCAGCAGTGACAACCTGCATCATTTGCTAGAAATGCTCAACCCCAACCAGAACTATGGGACAAGCGGGGGCAGCACTGGCCTCTGGCGGAGGCACGGGTGCGGCAGGAGCCTCGGGAACAGGAACAACAAGCTCAAGTGGGGGAACAGGTGCCATAGGAGGTGGAATCACAACCTCCAAAATAGGGTCCTCAATGGGTGGAGTAGGATGTGCTCGGGTTGATCGGGTCGCTCGACTGTCACGAGTGCCTCTACCTCTCGTGCCTTAACCATGGGTGCCTCGTTTAGGCGGCATTGTTTACATAAGAATAAAAGTGATGTACGCATTGAGATTAGAACCTCGAAGGCTCAAACGGAAATAAGGGAAACACACTTGGGACACAACTTGTCCTAAGCTCGTAGCAGATATGTGATGTAGTCGTAAGTTATTTCGTAGGTTACTTCTTAAGCTCTAATACCAACAACTGTCACGCCCCAGATTTGGTGATCGGAACTCACAAGAATCTCGATGGCAGATTTCGACGACAATAGCCTCCGTAATACCCCATTCTCAGCTCCTGGCACCCATTCACGAGGTTCTTATCTTAGGATCCTACAAGAAGGATTTCTATAACATAAGTCCAATCCATAAGAGCATACCCAAGATCATAACATAGTAACCACTGGAAATAACCATAGGAACACATTACAAGATCCACTAGGAATTAAAACTTTGATACAAGGTACAGACTCAAAAAGGAAATACAAAAATTGAAAAAGGGAAATCTCCAAAAGGTCCTCAGCACGCTCTAACGGTCCTCCTCAGCTATGACTACTGCCTAGAATCTCCTGCACGCATCAATCATGCATAAGCTTGTAGAAAGCTTAGAGGGCGGTGTAAGTGTGTATAATACCAGTGCTGGGAAAGCAATATCAAAGAATGCGGAATGTGGCATGAACCATAAATATCATCAATATCGCCAGCCATACTGAGGCTATGCTATACCAAGCATGAATGCAGTAAGCCATCATAAGACTATGGGATGCAACATATGAGTATTAGGCACCATACCAAGGCAATGCACAAGAGGCCTACATAGCCAATGCCATTCGCAAAGTGCAAATGCGATCATGCCAGTCCTCATATCTAGTCCACATATCCATACAGTTCCACTCTAGGGAAACCACCAGGGTCAAATACACTGTCAACTGACTACCGCTCTCCTAGCCGCACAGTCTAACGAGCGTAAGAGACCTCACTACCCGCCTATGAACAACCAATCACTAGCAAGGCTCGATGGTAGCGGACCCATTTAGGAGCTGGTCAAACTCAGCCTAGCTATTGCCCCCTCACTAAGGTGGGTAAGGCCACACCCCATCTCCACTGACCATGCTACAGTGGGAGTCGCGGCCTAATGGTATAAGGCACTCAGGCGCTCATGTTTTCCACTCGGTCTTGGCGTTGAGGCATGTCCTGGTACCATGAAGGTTTAGGGGCTTTCACCTAAAGACATCCTAAGTGCCCTAAATGCTCAAGTAACATTTTTGGTGTCCAAATTCAGTCATCCATGATATACCTGTGGAAGATATGACCCTGATGAAGCAAGGGTGAATATCCATATGTTATTTAATATCAGATACATGAATCACACAATCAGCCATGCATCAATCCCGAGCATCCAATGCGCTCAAGAGGGGCAACTCCATCCCTCAGGGAATACCATAATATCCTGCCCAATGGCATAACCATGACCAATCATAATCTCAACCAAGCACACACATGATGTATGTGGGAATGGGTCATGAAGATAAACAAGTATGTCATGCAATAATGTTGTACTCTCCTCCTAACCAAGTAGGGTCTATGAACTTAGACAAATTTTTATAAGAAATACAACCTCTAGTGGGGGCCCAATAGCCTAGGGTAGGCCACGTGCGAGCCTAGATAGATAATGACATGGGCCTAGGGTAGACCTTTAACCACCCATAGAAGCAAGAATGGGCCTAACAAGGGCCTAGAGGGGTACACCAATGTGGGCATTCAACTACCATTGTCCCCTGAAGGCGGCCTAATAATAATCTACCAAGGATCAAGGCCCGTGGCCCAAGCATCACCATAAGAAAGAGATGGGCAGCTATGTACTTATAAATACATCACATGTTGGGCCTCAATAAAGTGGCCCAAGGCTACACACAATTCATGGGTCCAATAGGGGCAATATATAGCCCAATCCACATGCAATAATATGGGCCCATAAGGAAGTTTAGGGCCCAAACATAAGGGCCACCAAGTCCATACATTTTGGTGGGCCTAGTGGACAGCCCATTACTCCAACACATGGGCAAGAATCATATTCAAGATAAGTATTTGGGCCTTACAACCTAGCCCAAGAATTTAGTTGATTTGGTGGGCAACCAAGGGCCCAACCACTCATACATTCTAGCCCACTAGCCCAACACAATATCATGGAGAATATAGCCTAAGAATCTACTGGGCCTATCTAGAAAGTTCCAATCCATTTAGGCCTACAAGGAGTCCAAAAATCTAGTTACATATAGGTGCCCATATAGCCCAACCAAAGTGGGCCTCAATGATGCATTAATTAAGCCTAAAATTAAGGGAGTACAGGAATGAATTATCCCTACAAAATCCTCACACTATGGTGGGCCCCACACCCTTAAACTCCAGCCACAAACGATGTATATTTATAGATACCTTGTAGGATTTTTAGTCCACCAGCCATTCTGGGCCTGCTGGAGCCCAGTAAAAATAAACTCTAATTGGGACATAAGTCCAGATGGTCCAGCACCATATACAAGGGGTCCCATCACATAGGGAGCATATATAAAACACATAAATTAGGTGGGCCATACTGCTGGACCGGATGTCCAGCAACAGCCCATCATTGGGTGTCCCACATTGGGGTGGGCGGTACATGGGCCTAGACGTCCGGCCCACTCCAAAGCTCAAAGTGGACCACACCTTGGACGTTCCACACCAAGGTGGGCCACGACCAAGTGGGCTACTAGATGGATGGACACATGGATGAAATACTACATCATGGTGGGCCTCACAAGGGTGGGATGACCAAACTTATTGGACATCAACTACCTAGGACATCCAGCAAGGTGGCTGGTCCAGCCACTTGCCTCAAAATTTCAATGGCCCAATTGGCCTAAATTCAAACTAGGTGGGTCCCAGGAAGGGTGGGTCACCACAGGAATAAATTTCAAAATTTATAACACATGTTAAGCATTTTAAAAGAATATGGGTAGCAATACATCCAAAAATCTGCTGGTGCAAAAAATATTGTTGTCCCTATGTTTAACACCACATGGGGTGGGCCTAAGCTTGTCCAAACCTCTGGAAAACAGGTGGGAAGGTTGGTCCCACATATGGACAGCAAATGGGATCCACTGAGGTGGCCCACTTAGTCCAAAAATCAAGGTGAAAGTGCTCATTTCTAACATGCAATGTTGTTGAACTGTCCAGAAATTTCAGGACAGCTAGCCTACTTTGGCCCACCCATGGGCCTCAATCATAGGGGAAATAATGTGGGCCCCATTCCACATCAAAGTGGGGTCCACACTCTAGAAAATTCCTAAAGAAATTAGGGAAAAAGAGGCATATAAATTGTCCCAAATATTAGCTCAAAATCATGTTCCAGATGGGCCTAAAATCTGGACAACAACATATGCTGTCCATATTTCGGTCCATATAAATTATCCAAAGGGTTTTATACCCTGATCCATCAGGTGGAGTCCACCTAGATGGGTCATCAACATTTTAGATCCATTAGTACACCAAAAGCCTCAAGAAAAACCATGTTTGGAGGCTACCCAAGCCATGCATGTCATGGTGGGCCTAGACGTCCAGCTAGGTGGGCCTGGACATCCCATCTCCCTGATGGATCTTAGATGTTGCTGACCATCTCAGTGGGCCACAATATCTCCAGCAATAATGGAAAGAAAATTGAGAGAAAGGGAGAGAAAGGAAGAGAGATCTGGCCATTGGTTGAAGGTTCCGCCACTAATGAACCTTCCACCTTCAATCCACACCGTGTAATACATTTATAGCATACATGCAAGCTATGTTCAATTGAAAAGGGGTGCTGAGGTAGGGATACCATCCCTACCATTGCATGCAAAGGTCTAAATGACCTATGATAGGTTAAACCTAAGAGAAATGCCTCATGGTGGGTCCATGGAGAATGGCCCACCATGAAAGATGAAATGCATGCATCTAGGCCCATGGCCTTGATCCTAGGAGTCATGTAAGACCTCTACCATGGATTGGTAGGTCCTACATGCTTCCATTCATGTGAGAAAGAGAAGGAAAGAAGGAGGAGAGAAGGATCTTGATGGAGCACACGCCTCCAAGGAAAGCTTCAAAACTTCAAGACTATATCACCTAGGCTTCAAGGAAAGATTTTTAGATGGTGGAGATGAAGGTTAGAAGGTTGGATTAAGGGGGAGATAGGGAGGAGAGTTGCTAGAATGAGGGAGAGGTTGGGACATCTCTAGCACTAGAAGAGAGAAATGAGAGAATGGGAAGGAGAGAGAAGGGAGAGAGGGAGGTATATCAATGTAATCACGAGCTTTTGGCTAGGGAAGAGTAATGCAATGATGGCACATGAAGGGTAGAACCTAAGGCCCATGATAGCTTTCTAGATAACGTAGCCTACTACTTAGGCTAGGGGTAGGGTAGGCCTTTCATCATGTGGTAGGTCCCACCACAAGATGAAAGGCCAATAAAAGCTCGGATGATAAGTCAAGAAGTACATGTCGAAATTATGCATGAGACGCGGCGTTGGAACCACGTCGCCAATGCAGTCACAATGGCATAGGTTTCAAGTCGATCCGGGTCAGGTTTACGTGACCGGACTTAAGGATGATCGCAAACACAATCCATAGGTCGCGGGTCGTCGGGATTCAACCGATAGGACCGCAGGACCTAAAGGAACGAAATGGATACTTTGGTAGGGTCTTATAGTAATTCTTGTTTAAAAAAATACTTGAAATAGTAATAGTGGGTCATTTATTTTGCATTACATGAAAAATTTGTAAACCAAACACTCCTTAAAATTTATCGATAGTCTATGATACTTAACTTCTATTAAACTTAGTATTATATTTGGAGTGGAATGATAAGCATGTTTATGGAGTCTCTATATCAAGCTCACTTGCAAGATTTGAAGTAGATTTAGAAGTATATCAAAGGTACTAAGATCATTAAAAATTATGCATCCACTAATAAAGTTGAACTCCTTAGCAATACAGATAATGATTGGGCAAGTATTATCAAGTATAATCCATTAAGCTGTGCTTCCATTTTAGACCGGAGTATTCTCCTAATCATCTAAGAGCCGCATATGGTTGCCTCTCAACCACACAATGGGAGTACATAGTAGCCATGTATAGTGCATGACAAGCAGGGCAGTTGTGACAAATCTTAAGTGAGATAAATCACAAGCAAGTGACTCTACAAATCCAATGTTTCATGGGCAAAGTAAGTATATTAACATAAAATTTCACTACAGTCAAGACCCCATGGAAAATGTGAGTTATTGATAGAATTTGTAAATATGAAGATTAGACATCTTCACAAAAGCATCAAGCAAGATGTATTGTTATGTTGTGAATAATGATGGCATAGTGACATTTAAAATCATAGTTTAAGGGAGTCCGATAGAAGTAATAATTAAAATAAGATTAGCTAAGGTTTCTTAGTTTGGTATATCCTTTTTATATTTGTTTTATTGTTAGTAAGTTGTGCTTAGATTATTGTGGCGTTCGTGCCATGAGTGGTTCAGCCCCATGAGTAAGGCCCTACTTATTAGTGGGACAAAAACAAGTGGGTAAACGAGGAGAAAGAAGAAAAGAAGAGAAAGGCAATTTTCTTAGTGGTCTAGGCTAGAGTTCAAGTGACAATTCTTGGAGTTTTTGTTTGCTATCTCCATATTTTTCATCCTCATAGTAGTCCAATATCTCTTTCAGGTTGGTTTTCTTTCATTGGAAAAGGTTTCTTGTGTTGAGAAAGTTGGATTTTGTGAAGACTAAAGACGTAATTTGTATTGGGTTTTTCTCTTGCAATCTCTCAAATTTTGGACATGAGATTTAGAAGAATATTATACTCTCCTATTTCATAGTAGATTTATCTCATTTTGCCTTGTGATTTTTTCTTTACCTTAAAGGGTTTTCAGGTAAATCTTCCTTTATAGTTTTGATTGTGTTGTTTGGTTCTTTCCAATCTTGTAGCTTTATTTTGAAGTTGTAATGGTCATGTGTGGATTTTATATTTTTATTTAATTCACATGTAATTCACATGTAAACAGGAAGCTTGTCGATTCCTTGAATTGGATCAATGCATTGGTTGAAAGTTTTTTTTTATGAAGTTTATCATTTGTCGCATGTGAATTAATGGAGGAAAAAATCACAAATAGAATGGTTAGCTTTAACAGCTTTAATTGGATGATTTGGAAAGCCAAAATGGAAGAGACTTCATATTGCAAAGATTTGTATGTACTGGTTGAAGGTGACAAAGCCAAACTAAAGGATATGTGGAATGAAGAACGGAAGAAATTAAATAGAAAAACTATTAGATATAATTGGCAATGCTTGGATAATAATGTTTATCACCATATGTCAAATGAAACTTCTTCTCAAGACTTATGAAAAAACTTAGAAGCATTGTATGAAAGAAAAACTGTTAGGAGCAAGGCTTTCTTAATTAAAAAGCTCATAAATCTAAAATTTAAATAAAAGAGTTTTATTGCGAAGCATTTTAATGAAATGTATAGCATTGTAAATCAATTAGCCAATATAAAGTTAATTGATTCCACTCACTTATAAGCATTGATTACTGAAATAAGGTACACAAACAAGAGTAGAAAGCCATATCATCATGAAAAATCATAAGGAGATTGAAGTATGTAAATCGGGTCAAATGTTTCCATTGTACAAAAGAAGGATACATGAAGTGGAACTAATGAATCATTTTTAAAAAAAAAAGTAAATGATCAAAAAACAAAACAACCAAAAATACTTCCATTGTTGCATCTAATGACAAAGTTATAATACTCACATTTAGTAGAGTTGTCTGTCTCTGTGTCAGGTGTCAAGATACCAAATGGGTGGTTAATATGGGTGTTTTATTCCATGCTACTTTCAAAAGAGACTTCTTTCTATCATAGTTGATTTTAGTATATAAAGATGGACAATAATAGTGATTCAAAATTAGTGGGAGTGGGTGATGTGTGCACAAATGTAGGTTGCACATTGACTTTGAATAATGTAAGACATGTTCCTGACTTTCAACTCAATTTAATTTCAAGTTGGATAAATAGGGTTATCTAAGCTATTTTGGCAAAGCTAGTTGGAAGCTTATGAATGAGTCTCTTGTTATAGCAAGAGGAAAGGCATGCAATACACTCTACAAGATTCAAGCAAAGGTATGTGAAAGATGAGCTACATATGTCCTAAAGGGGGATGAATAGGACTAAACCAATTCCAAATAATAAATTACGAAAAATAACTTCTCAATTGCAAAAGATATTGAAACCTTGATTTCAACTAAGTCGTAAGACAACCTTCACCTAAAACTTTACCGAGGACAACCTTATGACACAACGTCCTTGAAACCAATCTTTCAAAATAATAAAAGCAGAGAATAAGATAAGAAATCAACATAATGCACAGAGAATTATAGTGGTTCGGTGTTTAACAAACACCTACTCCACTCCCAAAATTACTACTCTACGTAATTTTGTCTTTCCATTATTTTCAAGGTTTTCACAGGTTCACCTCAACAACCTCTTACAGTTCTTGTGATTTTCACAGGCTTACTACAATAAGACCTCTTAGTGATTTTCACGGGCTAACCACTACACAATTCGATGAGATTTCCGAACAATCTAAACAAACTCAAATGAAATAATAAACTAGATACTTAAATTCTTGAAGACAAATGCATCGATGCGAAGATACTGATGAAGTCGATGCTTTAATTAACGCAATGATCTTCTTTCTTAGATGATGATGAATCAATGTATGCTCAACTAGAAAGGATATATGAATATATAGTTTCTCAAGGAATAAAACCCTAAAAGCTGCATATTCAATTCTCTAATATCAAGTTGAGTATTGCTTACTCTCTAATTGAATTTAAATCTAACTTAAGAAAGGGAATTTAATAAGGTATAAATAGAATAAGAATTACTACACAAATAGCTTGGAAATGATTAGAGTTTCTCTCTTTGCTTGAGGAAGAATTATCTCACTTTTTTGTATCTAAAACAATGAGAGAATGTCTCCATTTATAGTTAAAGGATTTGGAACTTCGGTCAACCTAAGAACAGCTTCAGCTGGCCGAACTTCAACGATATTGTCCCAATGGATATTAAATTTCACGGGATTTGATTTTATCGAAAATTCGGCTGACTAGTTCAAAAACATGACTAGCTTGAGCACGATTCGGCTGGCCGAATACAGGGTTCGGTTGGCTAAATTTCCTTGAAATCTGAAAATCAGCATTGCTAGAAACTTGACCTGGGTCACCCTTAGGCTGACCTGAGCTAAATTCGGTTGGCCGAACTTGGCTCTAAATTTTCAATATGAAGCTGTTGTAAACTTGGTCAAGGCTAATGTCGAGTTGACCGAACAGAATTCAGCTAGGCGAACTTAAGGTTGGGCTGATCGAACATTCTCAATTTTATATGGAAAATTTCATTGTTTGAATTTATAAAGGCCATGACCAAGTACTCTATCTTATGGTCTTTTCTAAGGTCATTTTACTGTAGGTTAGCATACACTTGATCTTTCACTGAAACCTTTCTGAACGTCTATTCTTGAGATGTCAAGTTGCGCTTCTTGAAGTGTCATAGAGGACTAAAGTGTGTTGAAGATTTAACTAGTATTTTGTCTGCAAAATTTGACAACTATATTTGTGCTTAGGATACTAGCACTTACAATATGTAATAATAGTGTAAATACTACTAAAGATATATCTTCACTAAATTTGTGGTATAAGCATTTTAACCATATGAGTGAAAGAGTGTGTAGATTCTGGCAAAGAAACAATTTTTCCCTAATATCAAAGGTACATCTCTCGACCCTCGCAATCATTATTTAGCAGATATGTAACATAGAATTTCTTTTTGGAGATCTTCGGAAATAAAATCATACATTCTAGATTTGGTTTATTCTGATATGTATGGTCCCATGAATATTATTGTCTTAATAACACATAATATTTTGTTATATTTATTGGTGATACTTATAGGAAGGCTTGGGCCTATTTATGAAATTAAAAGAGTAGGTTTATGAAATTTTTAACATTTTCATGATAAAGTTAAAATGCATCCATACAAATAATGGTGGGGAATATACCTCAGAGTCCTTTGAGAGTATTGCATAAATAATAGCATCAAGCATTAGACAACAATTCCTATGAATCCTTAACAGAATAATGTAGCTGAGAGAATAAATAGAGCCGTTATTGAAATATTGGGAACTGTTGAGATGTGGAGCCACATCTGGACTACACTACTCGACCAGTTGAGTGGGCTGCTCGACCAGTCGAGGGTTCGCTCGACTCAAAGTCCAGCGCGTAAAATTTATTTTTGATCCGTAGTGCTCGACCAATCAAGGTCCATGCTCGACCGGTCGAGTGGCCCACTCGACCAGTTGAGAGGTCCTCAACTAGTCGAGGTTACGCAAATTCTAGTCCAGATTTGGTGCGTACTACGTAAATTTGAGGTAGTTTTTGCTAAGGTGCGGAAGGGAGTTGCCTAAACTATAAATAGGGTTCCTAGGGCTATTCTAGGGTATGAGAAAGGGCTTTTTAAGCTAGGCTAAGGGTTATCTCTGTGCATGGGAGCATCGAGAAGGTTAGTATATTGATTGTAATCTCATTTTTCTTCATAATGGAAGTTTGCACCCATGGTTTTTTATACCCTTGTTGGGGTTTTTCCATGTATATTTTGTCTTGTGGTTTGTTGGTATGCTTTGATTCTACTTCTAGATTATATTTCTTCTTATTTATCATTTTGTGAGTGAGACCAGAGATTGGATCTCGGTTCACTAGCGTTGTTGGCATACCGCGCAACAATCTCCCACTTGGAGATACATCGCCATAAACCTTCGTCTTCTATATTTGGAGTGCACCACCTCCCCGTCTTTAAATCTAAAGACCAATTAAAGCTGAACAGAGTTTCAGCTTCTCCCGTGTGACCGCCTTGGTCAGCATATCCACAGGATTCTCATTTGTATGGATCTTCTCTAGAGCAATCGATCCATCTTTCAGTAATGAACATATGAAGTGATATCTGATGTCAATATGCTTGGTCCTTAAATGAAAGGTTGAATTCTTAGTCAAGTGTATTGCACTCTGACTGTCACTGTACAACTTGTAATTTGGTTGCTTCTTTCTCAACTCTTTCATAAAACCTTGCATCCACACCATCTCCTTGCACGCTTCTATAGCTGCAACATATTCTACTTCCGTTGTACTGATAGATACTATCTTCTATAACTGAGAGACCCGGCACTACCCAGAGTAAAGACATACCCTGTAGTGCTTCTTCTACTGTCGATATCTCCTGCAAAATCTGAATCTACGTAGCCTTGTAGCTTAATTTTTGATCCTCCATAACATAGACCTACATCCGCAGTACCTACTAGGTATCTAAGGATCCACTTCACAGCTTCCCAATGTTCCTTCCCGAGGTTATTCATGAACCTACTAACAACTCCCACTGCTTGAACAATGTCTAGTCTCGTACTCACTATAACATACATGAGACACCCAATAGCTGACGCATATGGGACTTTAGCCATGTAGTCCTATTCCTCCTGCATCTTTACACCTTGCTCCTTAGAAAGCTTGAAGTGGTTGGCTAATGGAATGTTAACCGGCTTAGCACCTCCCATACTGAATCGATTAAGTACCTTGGATATGTACTCTGCTTGTGACAAAACCAGTTTCTTATTTTCCCTGTCATGCTTTATCCTCATGCCTAGGATTTATTTTGCAGCTCCTAAATCCTTCATGGCCAATTCTTTAGACAGTTGTCTTTTTAGATCTAAGATGTCTTTCATGCTTGATCCGACTACAAGCATATCATTTACGTACAGAAGAAGAATGATGACAACGTATCAAACTTCTTCAAATAGCAACAGTGGTCTGCATGACATCTCATAAAACTATTTTCCGACATGAAACTGTCGAACTTCTTGTACCACTACCTCGGGGCCTGCTTCAGGCCATATAGACTCTTCTTCAGTCTACACACCTTGTTCTCCTTTCTTAGTGCCACGTATCATGTCGGCTGATGCATATATATCTCTTCTTCAAGATCCCCATGAAGAAAAATTGTCTTAACATTTAGCTGCTCTAGATGTAAGTCCTTTGTAGCCACTATAATCAAGACCATACGAATCGTAGACATTTTCACTACTGGTGAAAATATTTCAGTGAAGTTGATACCTGCCTTTTGTTGGAACCCTTTTACAACCAATCTAGCCTTGTACCGTTTCGAACTATCGTGCTCCTCCTTTAATCTGTAAACCCACTTGTTATGAAGAGCTTTCTTACCCTTAATTAGAGTGACTAGCTCCCACGTACGATTGGATTCAATCTCTCACTTGGAGATACATCGCCATAAACCTTCGTCTTCTACATCCGAAGTGCATCCCCTCTCTTTCAAGCCTGAAGATTAATCAAAGATGAATAGAGCTTCAACTTCTCCCGTGTGACCGCCTTGGTCTATATATCTGCAGGATTCTCATTTGTATGGATCTTCTTCAGAGCAATCGATCCATCTTCCAGTAACGAACGTATGAAGTGATATCTGATGTCATTATGCTTGGTCTTTGAATGAAAGGCTGAATTCTTAGTCAAGTGTATTGCACTCTAACTGTCACTGTATAACTTACAGTTTGCTTGCTTCTTTCCAACTCTTCTATAAAACCTTGCATCCACACCATATCCTTGCACACTTCTGCAATTGCAACATATTTTTCTTCCATTATACTGATAGATACTATCATCTGTAACTGAGAGACCCAGCATTACCCAGCGTAAAGACATACCCTGTAGTACTTCTTCTGTTGTTGATATCTCCTGCCAAATCTGAATCTATGTAGCCTTGTAGCTTGATTTTCGATCCTCCATAACATAGCCCTACATCCACAGTACCTACCAGGTATCTAAGGATTCACTTCACAGCTTCCCAATGTTCCTTCATAGGGTTGTTCATGAACCTGCTAACAACTCCCACTGCTTGAGCAATGTCTGGCCTCGTGCTCACCATAGCATATATTTGACTCCCAATAGCTGACGCGTATGGGACTTTAGCCATGTAGTCCCGTTCCTCCTGCGTCTTTGCACCTTACTCCTTAGAAAGCTTGAAGTGGTTGGCTAATGGAGTGCTAACTGGCTTAGCACCTCCCATACTGAATCGATCAAGTACCTTGGCTATGTACTCTTCTTGTGACAAAACCAGTTTCTTATTTTCCCTATCATGCTTTATCCTCATGTATAGGATTTATTTTGCAGCTCCTAAATCCTTCATGGCAACTTCTCTAGACAGTTATCTTTTGAGATCTGAGATGTCCTTCATGTTTGATCGGCTACAAGTATATTATCTACGTACAGAAGAAGAATGATGTACGACATATCAAACTTCTTCAAATAACAACAATGGTCTGCATGACATCTCCTAAAACCATTTTCCAGCATGAAACTGTCGTACTTCTTGTACCACTGCCTCGGGGGCTGTTTCAGGCCATATAGACTCTTCTTCAGTCTACACACCTTGTTCTCCTTTCCTGGTGCCACATATCCTGTCAACTGATGCATATATATCTCTTCTTCAAGGTCCCCATGAGGAAGGCTGTCTTAACATCTAGCTACTCTAGATGTAAGTCCTTTGTAGCCATTATACTTAAGACCATACAAATCATAGACATTTTCACCACTGGTGAAAATATTTTAGTGAAGTAGATACTTGCCTTTTGTTGGAACCCTTTCACAACCAATCTAGCCTTGTACCGTTTTGAACTATCGTGCTCCTCCTTCAGTCTGTAAACACACTTGTTATGAAGAGCTTTCTTACTTTTAGGTAGAGTGACTAGCTTCCACGTGTGATTTGACTCAAGAGAGTCCATCTCATCATCCATGGCCTACTCCCACTTAACTCGTGTATCTAACTGTAATGCCTCTTTAAAACATTCTGGCTCACCATTATCTGTCAGCAGTAGATAATGTAAGGAGGGTGAGTATCAGACCTAGTTCTGCCTCATTATGCTCCTGTGCATGCTCATCCTGTGGCATTATAACACTCGTGTCCAGTAACTCTTCCAACTCTACGAATTCTTTCTCATCGACCTTATTTTGCTGCAAACTGTCCTTATGCATCACTTTTTTATTGAAGAATACATCTTTGCTTCTGATGATTCTCTGGTTCTTTGTATCCCAAAACCCGTAGCCAAAATCATGTTGCCCGTAGCCTATAAACGTGCACTTCCTGGACTTCACATCCAGCTTGTTTTTGTATTCTGCATCAATGTGAACATATGAAGTGTAACTAAACACTTCGAGATATGTAAGGTTCACTTCTTTTCCAGTCCACATTTCTTCTGGTAGCCCACCATCCAATGGTGCTAAGGGACTTCTATTGATGAGATATGCTGCAGCATTCACAGCATCTGCCAAAAACGTCTTAGGAAACCCTGCATGTAACCTCATGCTACTTGTGCACTCAAGGATGGTCCTATTAATATGCTCAACCACACCGTTCTGCTATGGTGTCCCTAGAATTGTTTTTTAATATTTGATTCCATTTGCTGCACAATACTCCTCAAACCTCTTATCACAGTACTCTCCCTCATTATCTGATCTGAGACATTTTACAGTTTTTACCTGTCTCGTTTTCTACCATTACTTTCCACCTCTTAAATACATCAAATACATCAGATTTATGCTTTAAGAAATAGACCCATAGTTTTCTACTAGCATCATCAATAAAAGAAATAAAATAACGTGAGCCACCAAGAGATGATACCTGTGGCAGTCCCCGCACATCAGTGTATACAAGCTCCAACAGATGTGTCTTTGGAGCGCGTTCTGTTTTCTTAAAACTTACCCTCTTCTGCTTGTTATACATGCACTCCTCACAGAATTTCAAGTTAATAGACTTTAGCCCTGGTAGCTTCCCTTTTGACAATAGCACTTTTATCCCTTTCTATAAGTGTTATGGTTTCTAGCCCCTATGATTGTCAAATTTTGTAGTACCAAAACATCTTGGAATTTGTGTCTTGTGTAGCGCTTCTACATGTTTCAAGACAGTGCATCTCATGTACAAGGACAAAGGTCTTTACTTCAAGAACGTCAAATGCAAGATTACATGTTCATGTTCAAGTACAACATCAAGTGTAAATTCAATCTTTCAAGCTTCAATGGTTCAAATTTTCAAAGCTTCAAGTCAAGATAAAGTAGTACAAGCTCAAGCTCAAGCTTCAAAAGTCTTGAGTTCAAGCTTTTACATATGACAAGATCTCAAACTTCGTGAACTTCAAAGATCTTCTATCAACCGAAGGAAAAGAAGAACTCAATGTACATATTTCACTAAAAAGATTTGGATGACCCTAGATTAACCTTAGGGTAGGTCATTTTGAATACATAAGTCAAATGACTCATTTATAAGTGCATAATCTGTTTTTAGACTAGTCCTAGGCTGTGTTCAACTAGTCCTAGCACTGGCTCAACCAGTCCAAGAATTCCTCGACCAGTCCTAAGTTTGTTATTGATTTTCAGGAATTTTTGTTGTAGCCTCGACCAGTCCTGGAGACTGCTCGACTGGTCGTGTGAACAGTGCTTGACTCGTTCTCGACCAGTCTTATAGGCTCGACTCAAAGTCCAGCAACTAAATTAGGTCGTGCACGACCAGTCGTAGACAGGACTCGACCGGTCGTGGAGGCCACTCGACCAGTCGAGTAGGTCCTTTGACCAGTCGTGAAACGATCTTATCTTATCGTGCTCGAAATTTCAAAAATCTGTTAGTCCTACGACCAGTCGAGCAAACGATTTCTGCTATTATAAATAGAGCACGAATTTTAGAGTTTCATATCCAAATCAAGTTAAATCAATACGTCACTCTAAGAGATAAGTTAGTCATTATTTTAAGTTATATTGTGCATATTTAATATTCTCTTAATTTAGCTTTGTTATATTTGATTTTGTATTCTATATTCCATTCATATTTGAAGAAGGGATAGAGATTTTCCCTTTTTGGAATCAAAATCAAATAGAGCTAGCCCAACTTGATTTAATTTAAAATCAATTTAGAAGCTAGAACCATATCATAAGTGACTGTGGACATTGAACTTTTACGTTGAACTTCTACTCCAATTTGGTTCTTCTGGGCTGTGTCAAAAGGAGAATATCTAGGTATTTTAAATTATTGTAAATTCTGTCTTTTGGTTTCATTGAGACTATGCTAGAAAAATCTCTCTATTTTGGTTTGTCTGAGGTGATGCAGAAAACTCAGAGTGTAGGATTTTTTGAATTGTGTAAGCCCACTTGAAAGCACGATTGTGAGGGTTTTAGGTGAACCTTGAAAAACCTATTTTCATAGTGAACGCTAATATCCACTCTGTGAGGATATTAGGAGTGGAGTAGTTGTGTGACTGTTGTTTAACAGTTGGGTACACACAAGCGAACCACTATAATTTCTGGTCTTGTGGTTGATTATTTATATTATTTTGTAGATGCTGAAATTTTCCTTTATGCATTTGTGGAGAATGTTGTAATTTCTTTTATTTATGTGTGGAAATGTTGTAATAGCTTAGAATTCTTTTCTTGCTATTTATTTCTTTATTCCTATGTATCGGTTTGAGTTTTTGATACACAGACCGTTCTTGTAAGGTTGTCCTACCATAAACCCTTGGTTTTTATGGTGTAAGGTTGTCCTTAGAACAACATCTGTATCAAGCTCTCAATACTCGTTCATTTGAGGTTGTCTTTAATTTCAGCATTGTGAGATTGTTTAGTACTTTCAGTATTTAATTTATTTAAATTCCACTATTAATTTTTTAATTTGGTATAGTCCTATTCACCCCCCCTCCCCCTCTAGGACTTAATAGCTCGGCCTTTTCAAGTGGTATCAAAGACTAATAGCTCGTTTTAAATTATTATTTCATTTGGATTAAATTCCTGAGCTAATCGATCTGAGCTATTTGAGATGTCAAATTTTGATAGCCTCTCAGTCACTAGGCCTCCACCATTTGATGGCTCCAATTATGCCTATTAGAAAGCCAAGATGAGAATTTTCTTAAAATCCATGGATGAGAGCGTGTGGCAAGCCACAGTGACTAATTAAACCCCTCCTACCACTGAAGTGACTGGTATCGATGGATCTAAAACTATGAGAGTCACACCTTTTTTCTCTTGGACCACTCTTCAGAAAAGTGAGAGTAGTGCCAATGCAAAAGCACTAAATGCAGTCACTTGCGCACTATCACCGAATGAATTCAAAATAATTATATCCTGTGATACCGCAAAGCAAGCTTGGGATATTTTAGAAATGACACGCGAGGGAACAACAATTGTCAAAAAATCTAAAGTCCAAATCCTCACAACCAAATTTGAGGAAATTCGTATGGAAGAAAGTGAAATTTTCATGGACTTTTATACTAGATTGAATGACATTGTCAACTCTATGTGGGGTCTCAGTGATAAAATCCTAGAAAGTAAAGTGTGTGCAAAGATACTACACTCACTACCTGAACAGTTCAATTCAAAGGTGACTGCGATCCAGGAACTTTGTGATATGGATAATATGAGGGTAGAGGAATTAGTTGCTTCATTACAAATCTATGAGTTAAACTTTAAAGCTCCTAAAGGTAAATCCACCACCCTTAAATCTTCTAGAAGTATTTCATAAGAAAATTGTTGTAATTCTGATTTTGAGAATTTTGAAGATGATATGGCCCTTTTAGTTAAAAAGTTTTATAAGATTTTCAAAAGTAAAAAGAGAATTAATTTTCAAAAATCAAATGATAAGAAAATATCTAAATCTAAAACTTGGAAATCTTTAAAAGACAGTCAATGTTACAACTGCTATGAATATGGGCATTTAGCAAACAAGTGTCCTAAAAAGGACAAACGTAAAAGGAAAGGAATGTTGGCTACTTGGGATGAATCTTCCTACTCTGAAGCCTCTTCTGAGTCAGAAGATTCTGAAACTGAGTCGGGTAATGAAGTTAAAGCCCTTACGACTCTAGCCAAGTTCACTTTTTCAAATAATGATGATTCAACTAGTGAAGAAAATCTGAATAGTGATCATGAAAATGAAGATGATCTTCAAGATACTTATAATGCCTTATACGAGGAAAGTTATAAAATTGCGGTAAAATTAAAACTTCAAAAAGAAAAGTTTTCAAAACTTAAAAAGAATTTTGATAATCTTGTTTTAGAAAAATCTCACATTTCAGATTGTTTTGAAAAAATTAAGTGCGACTTAGATTTTAAAAACTCCCAAGTTGAAAACTTAAAATCTGAAAATGAAAAACTAAAACTTGAAGTCTCTTCACTTTTGAGTTTAAAAGACACTTGGAGATATGCCTAAGGTGATCCTAAGTTAGAAAAACTTTTATCTGGATCTAGAAAATGTGATGACCGATCTGGATTAGGCTACAACAAAAGCATTCCTCCTAAACATAAAAATACTCACCCAAATTTGTGAAAGGGAAGTCTTCAAACTCAAAAGGGAAAAGCCTGAATCAAAATCATTTTAAAAATACTAAGTGTTTTCAAACTTTAAAACCTAGAAGTAACCATATCAACTACAAAAATCATAATCATAATCCTTTAGCTGAAAAAATTGTTGATTTACTTAAGGAGCTCTTAAAATCTAACTCATTGGGTCAGTCTTATATCAACTACAATCATAAGAAGAACAACTATACTCCTAAACCCAAGACTATAATGAAATGGGCTCCTAAGGTTACGTGCTTGGTTGTCCACACTGCTTTCAAAGCTACAAGCCATTCTAAATGGTACCTAAATAGTGGATGCTCCAGACACATGACAGGTGACAAAGGTCTGTTCACTAATTTAAATGATATGACTGATGGTTCAGTCACATTTGGTGATGGTAACAACTGTAGGATTGTTGGCTAAGGTACAGTTCAACTCTTTAACCTCCCTTTATTTGAGAATGTTTTATATGTCGAAGGGTTAAAACACAACTTATTAAGCATTTCTCAAATATGTGATAATAATCATAGAGTAAAATTTAGTAACCTAGGGTGCGAAATTTTAAATAAAAATGGTTCAGTAATATTAACTGGTCGTAGAACTTCTGAAAATTGCTACATTGTAAGTGATTCTAGCTCATCTAATCTATCGTGCTACATGGTCCATGCCGATGAGCCTTAGACATGTACACTACCGTAACTTATATAGATTGAGCAAAAGAGAGTTAGTAAGAGGCTTACCCAAAATACAAAAAATTGATAAAATATGTGGCAAATGCCAAATTAGCAAGCAAACTAGGAGTTCTCACAAAAAGGTAGCTTTAATGCCACATTTAAACCACTCGAACTCCTCCATATGAATCTTATTGGACCAACTAGAATGGAGAATCGAGGTGGTAAGAAGTACATACTAGTAATTGTAGATGACTTTACCCGATATACTTGAGTAGTCTTCTTAAAAGACAAATCAGAAACTCTCGATGAAGTAAAAATGATACTTAGACGTATTCAAACGTAAAAAGAGTCTCAAGTTTGTAAGATCCGTAGCGATCATAGATCAGAATTTAAGAATAGAAGTTTTGAAAAGCTTTGTAGTGATCAGGGAATATCACATGAATTCTCTGCACCCAAAACACCTCAACAAAATGGTATAGTAGAAAGAAAAAATATAGTGCTTCAAAAAAAGGCAAATGTAATGTTAAATAGTATGAAGCTCCCTAAAAATCTTTAGGCCGAAGCCGTTAATACTGCTTGTTATGTAATTAACCACGTTTATACTAGAAAATCAAATAATAAAACGGCTTATGAAATGTGGTTTGATAAGAAGCCTACTGTCAAATACTTTCGGGTTTTTGGCAGCAAGTGCTACATTTTACATGACCGAGAAAATCTGGGTAAATTTAACACTAAAAGTGATGAAGGGGTATTTTTAGGGTATACTCTGAATAGTCGAGCGTATCGAGTTTTTAATAAAAGAACCGGTGTAATTCAAGAGTCCATTAATGTGGTATTGACGATCACCCGAATACACCTATCTCAAGTTCAGAAAATGATGAAGTCCTTCTAATTGATAAACCAGATACTTCATCAAGTTAACAGAACACTGAACTGAGGACTGTTAAAGATCATCTAACTAATCAAATTCTTGGAAACCCTCTCACTGGTGTGTGCACTTGTAGATAACTAGAAGATATGTGTAATTACGTGTGCTTTACATCTCAGATAGAACCGACTAACGTAAAAGAAGCTCTTACTGACGAAAACTGGATAGTTGCAATGCAAGAAGAGCTTAATCAATTTGTTAGAAATGATGTTTGGTACTTAGTTCTTAGACCTAAAGATAAACACATAATCGGAACTAAATGGATTTTCAAAAATAAGTCTGATGAACTTGATAATATTATTAGAAACAAGGCTAGGCTGGTTGTAAGGGGTACACTCAAATTGAAGGCATCGATTATGATGAAACCTTTGCCCCAGTAGCTTGTCTTGAATCAATAGACTATTTATATCCATTGCATGTTTTAGAAAGTTAAAAATTTATCAAATTGATGTAAAGAGTGCTTTCTTAAATGGTAATTTGCATGAAGAAGTGTATGTTGAACAACCAACGGGTTTTGAAGACCCTAAGAATACTGATCATATTTATCACCTAAAAAAGTCTCTCTACGGTTTGAAACAAGCTCCCAGGGCATGGTACGAAAAGTTAACTAAGTTCCTATTAAGTCATAACTTTATAATGGGAAGTGTTTATAAGACATTATTTGTAAAGAAACATAAAGATCACATTTTAATAGTGTGAATTTATGTTAATGATATAATTTATGGATCTACCTGTGATAAAATGACTGTTGAGTTTGCAGTTCTTATGAAGTCTAAGTTCGAAATGAGCACGGTTGGAGAATTGAATTATTTCCTTAGGTTTCAAGTTAAACAGCAACCTGATGATTTCTTTATTTCTCAAACCAAATATGCTCTAAACTTAGTTAAAAAGTTCATATTTGAGAATGAAAAAAATTTTGATACTCCTATGAGTACTACCTTAAAACTCTCAAAGGACTCTATAGGTAAAAGTGTGGATCCTAAACTATATCGCAGTATGATTGGAAGTTTGCTTTATTTAACTTCAAGTAGACCTGATATTGCTTTTAGCGTTGGAATTTGCGCTTGATATCAATCTGACCCTAAAGAGTCATATTTAACTGCTGTTAAGCGGATTATGTGATACGTCACAAGTTCAGCAAATCTAGGTCTTTGGTATTCACATGATACTAGTGTGCAATTAACTAGCTACACTGATGCTGATTGGGCTGGTAACATAGATGACAGGAAATCAACCAGTAGTGGTTGTTTCTATGTTGGGAACTGTTTAGTTTCTTAGCAAAGTAAGAAATAAAGTTCCGTATCGCTTTCAACTGCTGAGGTTGAATACATTGCAGTAGGTAATGCATGTACTCAGTTTGTGTGGATGAAAAGAATGTTAAGCGATTACGGAATTGCACACGATTCTATGGTTTTATACTGTGATAATTCAAGCACAATTAATATCTCTAAAAATCCAATCCAGCATTCACGAACCAAGCACATTGACATTAGATATTACTACATTCGTGAATTAGTGGAAGACAAAATAATTTCTTGGAATATATTCTGACCGAGACTCAACTTGCTAACATATTCATAAAACCATTCGACAAAAGCAGCTGTCATGCCCCAAACCTGGGAATCCGATTCACGAGAATCCTGATCGCCGAATCTAATGCCGATAGCCTACGTAGTGCCCCATTCTCAGCTCCCAGTGCTCATATGTCAGGTTCCGATCCTGGGATCCTACAAGGAGGATTTTTTTTAACATACATTTATCTTGTAAGAAGCATAACCACAAGTTTACCCAAATCACAAAAGCAGCATCATCATCACATTTCCACTGATATAAACTTTGAATACAATACTAAAAGGGAAAATACATATGTCAAAATAAAATCAAAGCTCCATAAGTTAGCTACATGCTCAAAGCTCCATGCTGCTACAACTTAACATCACCTACACACATCTATCATGCATAAGCTTATAGAAAGCTTAAAGGGAGGTGTAAGTGTGTGTACAAGGTAAGTGTCAAGTATTCAATACAATGTCATAATCATACAATATCGAAAATACTGGTAAGATCATGAGTCAAATAATATCAGAGTACGCGATACAGATCAACTATACAAATGAAAAGTCATAAAGAGCCAAATATCAAATGTCGATAATGCAATGTAATATACAATTCCTTATGGTCGAGAATGCAATATAATATACAATTTCTTATGAGTTCACGAATGTTGTCAACCATTTCTACACCATATAAATGCAGAAACACAGTAACCCAAAATGCCATATGCTGCGGATGTAATGCAATATGCAGTGCGAATGGAATGACCACGCTAGAGTATGAAGTCGGGAGGATAGTACGTGATATCGCAGGCTATGGGGTCTATCACAAAAGACTTCTATCCAAACCAGTCCCATACCTAAATTTGGATAGTCAGCCTCAATGAGGTAAACTCCTGATCTCAGGTTAGTCGCGCACCCCAACCGAAATCCTGGCCATTACGAAGGTACACGTAACAAATAGTTGCGTACCATCAGCCCGAGTGGATAGTGAATAAATGAATGAGTATGCAACTCCTACTCAATAAGTCCACATATCAGTACAGTTCCTCTCTAAGATCATTACCGAGGTCTATTAAACTCTACACCAGCTTGCCGCCCCTATCTAAGCACGCAACTGGGTAAGTGAAAGAGACCTCACTATCCACCTACAAATATCGGGTCCGACTCGTCGATAGTGGACCCATTCCTCAAGCTGGTCAAACTCAACCTAGATATTGCCTTCTCACTCAGGCGGGTAAGGTCACACCCCCTCCCAATCGACCACGTCACAGTGGGAGATGCGGCCTACTGGTATACAGCCCTCATGTGCTCATATATATCCACTCGGTCTCGACGTTGAGGCGTCTTCTTGTACCAAGAGAGTTTAAGGATTTTCACCCAGGGCCAGCTATGGCAGCCCATGCTCGAACCAAACATTTTCGGTGTCTCATCTGGCCATCCACAATATGCCTATGGAGGCTACGGCCCTGATGTCGCTAGGGCACATAATGCAAGATGCATGAGTCATACAATCCAGTCATGCATTAATCCTTCGTATACCATGCACTCATGTGAGATAACCTCCGCCTATCAGGGAGTCTCATAACAACCTGCTTAATGACATATGCAATGGTCAACCACATCTCATAACAAACATGCAGATGATGCGTATGGGCATGTATCATGATGCTATGCTATTACATACTCATAATCGGTATCAATAATCGTCATCGATGATCAGTCTCGACAATGTGGACATTTAACCAACATTGCCCCCAAGGAATGGCCCACATAGAGCCTAACATATAGCGGACCCATGGCCTCACATAAGGGCTTAATATACAATACCATAAGTCTCACTCAAGGGCTTAATACACATCACGATGGGCCTTTCCCATGGGCCTAAAATACATTACAATGGGCTCCATCGGCCGGCCCTCAATGCATCAAATGGGCCTCATCATATAGGCCACATATGCATCACATTGGGCCTTAAACACTGGCTGAATACACATCACATGGGCCTCAAATATGGGCCGCATATACATCACATTGGGCCTCAACAATCGGCCTCGATATCTGGCTTCGACAATCGGAATCGACAATCGGTCACGATAATCGGAATTGATTGATATTCGGTCTCGATAATCGGAATCGGCAACTGTCCACAATAATCGAAAACGATTTATAATCGGCATCGATGATCAGCATCGACAATCGGCACCTGAAAATCAGCATCGATAATCGACACCGATAATTAGCATATAAAAAGGTGGGATCCATAAATGAATAGTCGATCAACCATAATATAAAGATCGGCCCTCGGCCATGGTTATATCAAATCTGATAGCGCGAAACCATCTGTCTATGGTGAATGGGGCCCATTTATCTGGGTTAACCCACAAGAGAATTTTGAGAATGGGTCTAACAAGGCCTAAGGGAAGATCACAATGTGGACATTCAACCATCATTGTCCATTAATGTGGACATCTAACCAACATTGCTCCTAAGGAGTGGCCCACATAGGGCCGAACATACAGTGGGCCCACAGTCTCACACAAAGGCCTAATATACATCGCAATGGGCCTCATACAAGGGCTATATACATGACAGGTGGGCCCTACACGTGGGCCTCAGATAATCGCACGGGCCACAATCCATGGGCCTCATTAAATGGGCTACAAAAACATCACAATGGCCACGCCATATGGGCCGAAAATACATCTCATTGGGCCTTACCAAATGGTCCGGAGATACATCACAATGGGCCACGACCCATGGGCCTCATATTCAAGCAGGTGGGCCCCATCATATGGGCCTCACATATCACAATGGGTTGCATCACATGAGCCTCATATACATCACAATGGGCCTCACACAAGGACCTCATGAATCAGCCTATGGCCCTCACAGTAGTTAGAACGTAATTTGGGCAGTATTTACAATATTCCACACATCATGTTGGGACTCAAACAACGGCCCAAAGCCTAAATACATCAAGATGGGCTATGTGAGGGGCAGCCATGGCCCAAAAACATCACAGCCAAAGAAAACATCCCATTCATACATTGTGTTGGGCCTCATGGGCGACCCATATGCCCTAATTAAATAACCAAGGTATATCCAACATCCACCAATGTGGGTCTTATAAATCAGCCCAAGGACTAGGCAAGTTGGATGGACAGCAAAGATTCAATCACATATATCGTATTGGGCCCTCATGGGGCAGCCCATGGTCCATAAAAAGGGATGGGCAGCATGTATATAGCACGTAACAACAAGGTGGGCCTCATCAGGCAACCCCAAGGTTGGACGCCCAGCCCAACTGTTTCCCCTAGTGGGCAACCACCTAAAATTTAGATCTGATTCATTTGGTCTGAGCCGCCTCATAGAGTGGAGCCCAAAATCTGGAGAAAGGCGTGGGGACCCACACATCACCAATGGGCCCCACACATATATACAACATGAATATGCAACAAATACAACAAGGTGGGCCACCTTTAGACGGTCAGTCCACCTGTCGCTAGCCCAGTTTGGTCATCCAAACAGATGGGCAACTATGGTGAAACACAGGGATAAGATGTGCCTCATCTGTGGGCCTCATAGCCCCTAGATGGGCTTCAAACAAACATTACAGTGGGCCCAAAAAAAATGTTAAATGATAAACGTCAGTCCCAACTATTTCTTACGGTGTGGGTCAACTGAGACTTGGATCTGCCTCACTTCCAGGCCCACGGTCTACGATGATATGGGATTGGATGGACGGTGTGGATTTCAACACACATCACGACGGGACTCTGCAGTGGGCCCCACAGCGTTAGAGAACACGCTGGACAGCACGGTGCACTCCACCTGAGATTTGAATCTGCCTCATTCCTAGGCCCATGGCCTGGGAAGTTTGGATGGATGGTGTGGATACAATACATCAAGGTGGGTCCCACCGCTCTTAGATTGGGTAGCATATAAAATTATAGTGGGCCTGGGTTCAACAGCACCAAGAACACTACTATTGCTGTGGTGCGGCCCACAAGAAACCTGGATCTGGACGATGTTCAGATGGACGGCTGGGGGCTATAGGACACATACTTCAAGGTGGGGTCCACGTTAGTGTGGCCCACCCGTTTTGAAACAAGTTGATATTTATAATTTCCCTTCACCAAGGTCTGTCCCAGAGTAGTCCAGGCAGCATTAATGTTGTTGGACGTCAACAAGGTGGGTCCCACAATGGGACAACATAACGTGTATTTCCATCCAATCTGCTTATAAGGTCACAAGGACCTAAATAAAGGGGGAAAAACAAATTTCATATAAATCCAAAACTTCTTCGACCAAAAAGGGTTTCAATGGTGGACGTTCAATCTCCACTATTTTCTGCAGTGTGGTCCACCTAATCACTAGATCTGACTTATTTTTAGTCTCAGGCCTTGAGACAGGCCAACCAAATGGATGGCCGGCTGGATGCAGCACATCCATTAGTGGTGGGCCCCTAATGCCACTGTCCAGATGGACGGATGGATAAAATGCATACATCTATGGTGGGTCCCGCCCATCCAGCGTTCTAGACGAGTGTGGCAAAACCCAGGCATCACGGTGGCCCCATGTCCATGCACAGATGGACGAGAGGGATACAACACAGCATCATGGTGGGGCCGTACCTGGCATGCCTGCCAGACCTACCATGATATTTTTATAGTATAAAAATAATATATTATATTATATATCATATATGATATGTATGGGGGGTGTCAGCGCTGACGGACGGCTGATGGTGGGCCCCACAGGTATGGACGATTTGGATGGAAAACATATACATGAAGATGGGGTCCACGATCCTCCAATGGACGGACGGTTAAGATGTAGCACATACATCATGGAAGGGCCCACCAGAGATTTGAATATGCTTTATTTTTGTCTCAAGCATTAAGAAGAGCTAGCCATTGGGTGGATGGTTTGGATGTAACACATACATCATATAGTGGGGTGGCCAGTACATCAGATGGATGGGCAGTTTGGATGAAATATGTCTACCAGTGGAGGCCCCATCTGCCACCATCAAGATGGACGGATGGAGTGGATTGTACATATATCACGGTGACCCTGGCTCCTACTGTACGTGTAGCAGCTACAGGTCCACCGTCCATCAGACAGACTGTCACGCTCCAAATCTGAAAATCGGATTCACTGGAATCTCGATCGCTGAATCCGGTGCCGACAACCTCCGTAATACCCCATTCTCGGCTCCTAACGTCCATATGCCAGATTCCGATCCTGGGATCTCACAAGGAGGATTTTTCCAATGTACATTTAGCTCATAATAAGCATAACCAAAAGATTACCCAATTCACAAAGGCAACATTATCATCACATTTCCACTAATATAATCGTTTGACTACAATACTGAAAGGAAAATAAATAAATCGAAATCAAGATCCAAAAGACCGCTGCATGCTCCAAGCTCAACACTGCTGCAACCTAACATCACCTGCACGTATCTATCGTGCATAAGCTTATAGAAAGCTTAGAGAGTGGTGTAAGTGTGTGCACAAGGTAAGTGTCAAGTATTCAATACAATGCCATCATCATACAGTACCGAAAATATGGTAATCTACAAATCGTACAATATCGAAATAAGCAAAATTACTAACAAGGTCATGAATTACCAGAGTAAGTAGAAATACTGACTAGAGCAGGAATTATCAGAGTAAACAGAAATACTGGCAAGATCATAAACTATATGATAACAGAGTAAGCGGAAATATGGACAAGTCCATGAGTCAATCAATATCAGAATACGCAATATAGAACATCTATGCAAATGATGAGTCATAAAGAGCCAAATATTAAATGCCGAGGATGCGATGTAGTATGTGATTCCCGATGAGTCCACGAATAACGTCAATCGTATCTCGATCATATAAATGCAGAAACATAGTAACCCAAAATATCATATGCCACAGATGTAATGCAATATGCGATGCGAATGGAATGACCATGCTAGAGTGTGAAGTCGAAATGATAGTACGTAGTGTCACAGGTTATGGGGTCCATCATAAGGGACTTCTATCCAAACCAGTCCCATACCTAAATTTGGATAGTCAGACTCAATGTGGTAAACTCTTGATCTCAGGTTAGTCGCGCGCCCCAACCAAAATCCTAGCCGTTGCGAAGGTTCACATAACAAATAGTTGCGCACTACTAGCCCGAGTGGATTGTGAATGAATGAATAAATGAGTATGCAAATCGTGCTCAATAAGTCCACATATCAGTACGGTTCATCTCTGGGATCATCACCGGGGTTTAGTACACTCCAAATGACACTGCCACTCTCAGCCGCACAACCCAAGTGAGCGTAAGAAACCTCACCATCTGCCTGGCCAATAGTCTGTCAATATCTATCCGGCACGTCGATAGCGGACCCATTCACGAGCTGGTCAAACTCAGCCTAGCAATGTCCCCTACCCTCGGGCGGGTAGGCCACACCCCCTCCCAACCGACCACAACACAGTAGGAGACGCGGCCTCCTGGTATTCGGCACTCGGGCGCTCATATATCCACTCGGTCTAGATGTCGGGGCATCTCCTGGCCACGGAGGTTTAGGGATTTTCACCCAAGGACATCTATAACGCCCGTATGCTAGAACCAAACATTTCCGGTGTCCCCTCTGGTCATCCACTATATGCCTGTGGAGGCTACGACCCTAATGTCACTACAGCGTATAGTAATCACAACACACAATGAAAGATGCATGAGTCATACAATCCAGTCATGCATCATGCCTGCGTATATCGTGCGCTCATGTGAGATAACCTCCACCTATCAGGGAGTCTCATAACAACACGCTCATTGACATATACAATGATCAATCACGTCTCATAACAAACATGCATATGATGCGTATAGGCATGTATCATGATGCTATGCTGTCATATACTCATAATCAATATCAATAACCGGCATCGACAATCGACCTCGATAATGTGGACATTTAACCAACATTGCCCCCAAGGAATGGCCCTCATGGTTCCTAACATATAGTGAACCCATGACCTCACACAAGGGCCAATTGTATAACACCATGGGCCTCTCTCAAGAGCTTACTACACATCACGATGGGCCTCTCTCAAGAGCTTACTACACATCACGATGGGCCTCTCACATGGGCCTAATATACATTATGCTGGGCTCCATCGCCTAACCCTCAAATGCATCACAATGGGCCTCAAACACAGGCCTCATATACATAACACAGGCCGAGTACACATCACAATGGGCCTCAACTACGGGTCGCATGGTCTCGACAATCGGCCTTGACAATCGGAGTTGGCCCATTCAATCGGTCTCGATAAATCGGAATCGGCCTCGATACTCGTCCTCAACAATCTGAATCGGCCTCGATACTCGGCCTCGACAATCGGAATCCATCAATAATCAGAATCGACAAATCGGTCACGTCAATCGGAATCGGCAATCGGCCATGACAATCGGGATCGATCGATAATCGGAATCGGCAAATCGGTCACGACAATCGGGATCGATCGATAATCAGAATCGGCAAATTAGTCACGACAATCGGATCGATCGATAATCAGAGTCGGTAAATCGGTCACGCCAATCGACAATCGGCAATCGGCCACGATAATCGGGATCGATCGATAATCAGAATCGGCAAATCGGTCATGACAATCGGATCGATCGATAAATAGAATCGGCAAATCGGTCACGATAATCGGAATCGATCGATAATAAGAATCGGCAAAGCGGTCACAGCAATGGCACCAATAATCAACAGATAAACAAAGCGGGGTCCATAAATGATCAGCCGATTAACCATAGTATAAAGATCGGCACTCGGCCGTGGTTATATCAAATCTGATAGCGTGGAGCCATCCGTCTATGGTGAATGGGGCCACTTATTTGGGTTAACCACTAAGGGAATGATGAGAATGAGCCTATTAAAGCCTAAGGGAAGGTCACAATGTGGACATCCAACTATCATTGCCTATCAATGTGGACATCTAACCAACATTGCTCCCAAGGAGTGACCTACATAGGGCCAAACATATGTGGGCCCATGGCCTCATGCAAAGGCCTAGTGTACATCGCAATGGGCCTCATACAAGGACTACGTACACATCACTATGGGCCACATCACATGGTCCTAATACACGTCACGGTGGGCCGTAACACATGGGCCTAATACGCATCATGATGGCTCGCAACCCATGGGCCTCAAATACAACAAGTGGGCCGCACCAATGGGTCGCACCAACGGACCTCATATAAACAACAGGTGGGCCTTGCTCATGGGTCTTGTATGCATCAAATGGACCATGTATCGAGGTCTCGAATACATTAAATGGGCCATGCGTCATGGGCCTATTGTACGTCACAATGGACCCCACGATAAGGGCCTAATACACATCATAATGGGCCTCGTGTTCATTAAGTCTAGCCTCATCTTATAGGATTCACATACACAATAGGTGGGCCCCATCACATGGGCCAAAAAAATACATCATGATGGGTCATGGATGGGCCCCAAGTAGGCTTGGACAACACCAAAAATCATATCAATAGTTGTAGGTGTAACATGTGTGTGTTACTGCACACATGGCCCACGTATGATGATCAGCACTGTCCAAACATTGTCTAGGTGTACGCCAGTACCGTCCAAACATTATCCATATAAATCGGTGCCATCCAACCATTAGCCATATAAATCAGCACTGTCCAACCACTATTCATGTAAATAAGCAACGTCCAAACATTGTCCAACATCGTCCCGCACCATCTGAATGGTAAGGATAAATATATCATGGTGGGGTGCAGGGCCGAATAGCCTGGATGACCAGATACATCACGGTTGAGACTCCCTATCATGGACATTGCAGATAAAAACATATAAATCAAGGTGGGTCCCACCCACACATGTCACACATGTGGGGTGGCCCCACGTCCCAAACGCATGGACGGAATGCATAAAACTCATACATCACAGTAAGGTCCACCGTTTTCAAACAGATGGACGCCTAGGATATAATGCACGTACATCAAAGTGGGTCCCATCCAACACATGCCACACGTGTGGGATGGCCCATAAGACAAAAGGAAGTGGACGGTGCTGGGGTCCCACGTCCTCAAACGGAGGGACGGTCTGGATCATCAGACCCAGCCAAAGTCAATATACCAGCTATATAGAATATTATATAATATTTTAATTCAACAGGCGAGTCCCACCAGGTGGGCCCACCAGATATGGATGAATATATATATCATATACATTTATGATATTATGTAATATTTTATATATAACTGTATATATATAATACTAATCTAAGAAATGCTTGTAGCTAACGTCCAGAGCATAGACATTTGCCTGACGGACGGTGTGGATTATCCACATACATCACGTGGCAGCTGTACACCGTCCAATCACTCCAGCACCATCCAGATCATCTGGACAGTGTGGATGGAACAAATACAACTTGGTGTGGCCCATATAACTTTGTGGCGTCAGTACACTCAGATGGACAGAGGGGATTTAGAATAAATACATCAAGGTGGGTCCCACCCACACGTGTCACACGTGTGGAATGGCCTCACGCGTCCAGCACTGGCGGAGTGAATACATAACACATACATTGTGCTGGCCTCACAGCACCATCCAACTCCATGGACGGTGCAGATAAAATACAAACATCAAGGTGGTTTCCACCAGAGATTTGAATCTGCTCATTGAATGGACGGTTTAGATATGGCACGTGCCACATGCACGGCTCACAAGTGAGAAATGGGTTTAGATATAACACGTGCATCACGGTGGAGCGCCCTACTCCATCCAAATGAGTCCACCACCGTCCAGATCATCTGGACGGTGTGGATGAAAATAATACAGCTCGGTGGGTCCGCCGTCTCACCTGGACGGCTGGATGAAACACACTCATCAGGTGGATTCACGCGTGTGGCCACCTGTAAAATAAACTGGTATTTGTGTTTTCCATCTAGTGTCCAGGCAGGAAGGACGGTTTGGATATCATGTACGTAGCATGTGGGCCCCACAGCCGTTGGCCATAGATAATTTGGAAAGATAGATGGACTGTGTAGATGTAATACATATGTGTAGGTGGGGTCCATGTGCTGGATGCAGCACTGCATCAGGTGGGTACCACCGTCCAGGGTATCTGGACGGTGTAGATAAACATATACATCACAGTGCGCCCACCCCTGAACGGTCAGAATCGGATGGGTCCGTGGCCAGGACAAAATGGATGGACGTGTGGATGTGGGACACACACCATGGTGCATCCAACACACCCATATCATGGTGGGTCCACCTGGTGGCCCACCAAAGCTTTGGATCAACTTGATATTTATATTGTCCCTCATCCAGGCCTGCCAAATGGACGGGCAGCAATGGTGGGTCCCACAATCAGATGGTGTGGATCAAACTCATTATGGTGGGCCACACAAACATCACACAAAAGGCAAAAGAGGGAGAGAGAAACGAAAAAAATAGACCAAAAGAGAGGAATCAAATGGTGGTGGAGGGACCCCGCTACTATGGGCCCTCCATTTCTTACAACACAAACATCAAGATGGGTTCCACCACAAGTGGGCCCTAAAATCACAAAATCAAAGAATAAAATCACCCACCTTATATCTTCTTGGACTTCTTCTTCCATCAATACATGCTAGAGATCCAATAGATGGACTTCAACGGTTGAGATCGACTTAGGATGATGGAGATGGGAGATAGGAAGGTGGGCCACACTAGCCTCTCCATGGGAGGCTTGGACGTTGGAGTCGCTTGGGAGGAAAATGAGAGAGAGATGAGAGAGAGAGAGAGAGAGAGAGGTGTAAGAGAGAGAGGGATGGGTGTGAGTGATGGAGTGATGGGGAGTGAGTGATGGGTGATGGGCATATACTTGACATGTAAGGGAGAGTTGACTTTAGGTGAGAGAGGGATAGGTGATGGTACTTGACATGATGTGATAGATTGATGTGATGTATTGTAGAGATTTTCTCTGTATTTGCAACGTGCTGCGTTTTTCTCAAACTGAATGCGGGCCCACATCTCCTGGCCTGGGTATCGCCTCGGTGCGCGAGACGCGGTGTTGGAACCGCAGCGACGGCGTGGTCGCTAGGGTATAAGTTTCGGGTCAAGCTGACTCTGATATACGGGACATGACTTGGGATCGCGCGCAAATGTCGATAGCAGATCGCGGGTCGTCGGAATTCAACCAGGAGGAACGCGGAAGCGTACGGAACGGTACGATCTAAGGTACGGGTCTTACGCAGACGGTGAGGATCAAGGTACATATATTGTGGTGGGCCCCATTTAAATGGACGGTCATTCTGTGATGAAAGGTGTGGATGGGGTACACTCAACAACTGGGTCCCACATAAGGTATACACATACACGTGGTTTATATATAATATAATATAATATAATATCTATATATACATGAAAGAGGGAGTGCAGCGCCCAGTGTCCAGCTCTGAACGTTTGGATGCCTGGATTTGAAATACATCACGGTGGCGTTCTACGTGGTGGGGCCCATGGCTGCTGGGCAGCATGGATGGTGTATACAGAACACATATATCATGAGAATCTGGTGAGACATTCATCAAGTGGGGCCAGGTGTGGCCACCATTGAAACAAGCTAATAGTAGTGTTTTCCCTATGCCCAGGCCTGTCCAAACGGACAGGCGGCGTGGATAAATACATCATGGTGGGCTTGCTAGCCCTGGACGATCCAGCAAGATGGGCCGATTCCATTGGATGGACGGTCTGGATCTTTACATGCCTCACCAAGCGGGCCATCATGTAAGGAAAGGAGAGAGAAGGGAAGAGAGTAAAAGAGAGAAGCACCCACCTCTAGATCTCTAACTCCTCCTTCCTCCAATAGGTCTTAGAGCTCCAAGGAGGGTGATTTAACGGTCGAGATGGGGTTTGGTGGGTTGGATTAGTAGGGAGAAAGGATGGGAGATGGCTGGATTTTGGGTTGCTTGGATGTCCCAAGCTTACAACAATAGAGGAAAAAAATGAAGAATAAAGAGGGAGGGAGAGAGAGGAAAAGATCATGGCTTAAATTAATGATGTAAGGTAATCATTAATTGCTTAGTAAGGAAGGGTGTTGACTTTTAGGAAAAGGAGAGAAAATGATTACCAGCACATCACCCCATGATGGCTTAAAAAATTGTGTCATTGTAATAGGTGGGTCCCACAATGTGTAATCTACAGTCGTTATAATACGCGAGCCACAACTTATGATCTAAGCATTACATTGACGCACAAGATACGTCGTTGGAACCGCGGTGACGACGCGGTTGCTAATATACAAGTTTCGAGTCAAGCCGACTCTGATATACGGGACATGACTAAGGATTACGCGTAAATACCGATAACAAATCGCTGGTCACCGGAATTTGACCAGGAGGACCGCGGAAGCCTACGAAACGGTACGGCCTAGTTTACAAGTCTTACAACAGGTTTTCTAAATTAAAATTTGATCTTGGTATGTGCAATTTGAATTAATTATTTATGCATTTCTGTATCATATTATATATACTTGTTATTTTAAATGATTAGAATTTCAAATTATACGAAAAATGCATATTTTAGGCTGTGCACGACCAATCGAGTGCATACTCGACCAGTCGTAGCATGACCGGTCGAGCATGTACTTGACCAGTCATGTAGCACGGGATGGTGCTTTATTTGAGGAAAAAATCTCTTTTTCTTCATATTGGGTTTCTTCTCCAACGGGTCCTAGGTCGACCGGTCGAACCCATCTCCTAGTTCTTTAAGGTTAGTGCGTTATTTTCATATTCCTTACAGATTCAAGTTCTTATCACTCCTTTTTCATCATTGGTGTGATTTATTTCTTGATTTGAAGTGGTTTTTTAGATTTTCTTCTCCAAAATCTGATCTTGTGAAAACCCATTCTACTTCCTTTGCATCTACTTAGTTCCTTGATTTCTTAGTTACAAATGGAAGGTAGAGCTAGAAAGAAAACTTTCCGTGGTCCTTCAACTTCTAAATCAACACCTATCACACGACCCCACATTCGGTCACCTGAAGATGAGGTTGTGCAATGTAATAGTTGAACGACCTGTTCATGTTGAACATCTTGATCCTTTTGATATCATTCCTCTCCTCCAATCTGTAGGTTGAGATAACATTCTACATTGGGGTGGACCGGCATACCGGTCCATTGCACAAGCTATGTATGCATGTATTTCTGATTTTTCAACTGAAAATCTAACATTTATTATTGACACTCTAGAAAGTCTAGTTGAAGTAGACTGACATTTAATCTCTGGTCTAATGGACATACCTATCAATGATGAAAGTATTTCCATTAGCTCTCTAGTGGATAAACCATCTGAATATGAAAAGCGCATGCTTACTAGAGTTTTGTGCAATATAAATGCTGAATAGAATCCTACTGGTAATGCGCTTGCCTCAAAGTATTTGTTATCCGGATACAGAGTTCTCCATAAGATTTTTATTTCAAATGTTTATCCTCATTCTGGTAATAAAACCGAACTCACCACTTTCATGGTTCGGATTCTTCATTCCATTGTTTCTGGAACCAGGGTATGCCTTCCTTCTTTAATATTTCATTGTATCATTCAATTCCGTCAACATCCAGGACATAGTGATATACCTTTCGCATATCTCATGACTATGTTGGCCTCCCATATCTTAGTGCTTATGCCTGTTGGGGAAGCTCTCATTTAACACCTTATCTTCAATAACTCCCATATCAACAAAATGAATCTAAGGTTGGCCGCAGGCCAAGTCAATGTGGGTGTTGGTGGAGCTGATGCTGTGAATGAAGATGAAGGTGATTTACCTCCAGATGACATTAACATGGATGATATTTTTTATGAGATCAAATCTGACTCGGCAGATGATCTTGATTATCAGTCGTCTGACTTTGATGCTCATTTGCGCTCATTAGAGGAGAAGGTAGAGAATATGAATGTGTCCCATGATTTACAATTTAAATATATGCGCAAATATCTGAGGCACATTAGTAGGGGACTTCATCAGATTGATCCTTCCATATTTGCTCCTTCATCGGGTTCTGATTAGTTTTTCCTTATCTTGGTTTGTAATAACTTTAATTATATTTGGCTTTCGGTTGAATTTGGTTGCACTTGTTTGAACTTGGAAGCTTATGCTTAAACTATGCTGATTTATGGTTTTATTATCTTGTCTATCTTGTTCATTTATTCCTCATTACTCTTCTTTTTTTATTCCTTATTGATCTACTTCTATTCTCATTTATTGGTTCATTCCTTTGTCATATTGTGACAAAAGGGGGGAAATTTTTTATGTGAATTGTGGATGTGGTGTGGATGAGGTGGATGAGGTTTGTGAAAGTGAAAATATAGTCCATTCCTTTATCCATTTTTGTAAGGGGAAGTAAAGTAAGGGGGAGTTTTGTTAGAGGAGTAGATGTTATATGATGCTAATTTATGACCTGTTGATAACTGGTGCAGGATTCTTTAACCAGGTTGTAACTAGTTTATGTTGATAACTGGTGCATGATTCTTTGTGCGTATAATGCTTATATTATTCTGAAGTGTGTTTTGTCACAATTGTAAGTGCTATAGTTTCTAGCCCCTATGATTGTCAAATTTTGTAGTGCCAAAACATCTTGGAATCTGTGTCTTGTGTAGCACTTCTACATGTTTCAAGACAATGCATCCCATGTACAAGGACAAAGGTCTTTACTTTAAAAACGTCAAATACAAGATTACATGTTCATGTTCAAGTACAACATCAAGTGTAAATTCAATCTTTCAAGCTTCAATGGTTCAAATTTTCAAAGCTTCAAGTCAAGACAAAGTAGTACAAGCTCAAGCTCAAGCTTCAAGTCAAGCTTCAAAAGTCTCGAGTTCAAGCTTCTACATATGACAAGATCGCAAGCTTCGTGAACTTCAAAGATCTTCTATCAACCGAAGGAAAAGAAGAACTCAATGTTCATATTTCATTAAAAAGGTTTGGATGACCCTATATTGACCTTAGGGTGGGTCATTTTGAATACATAAGTCAAATGACTCATTTTATAAGTGCATAGTCTATTTTTAAACTAGTCCTAGGTTGTGTTCGACTAGTCCTAGCACTGGCTTGACCAGTCCAAGAATTCCTCGACCAGTCCTAAGTTTGTTACTGATTTTCGAGAATTTTTGTTTTAGCCTCGACCAGTCCTAGAGACTGCTCGACCGGTCTTGTGAGCAGTGCGCGACTCATTCTCGACCAATCCTACAGGCTTGACTCAAAGTCCAGCAATTAAATTGGGTCGTGCACGACCAGTCCCAGACAGGACTCGACTGATCGTGGAGGCCTCTCGACCAGTTGAACAGGTCCTTCGACTAGTCGTGAAACGGTCTTATCTTATTGCGCTCGAAATTTTAAAAATCTATTGGTCTTACGACCAGTCGAGCTGACTGCAGGACCAGTCGAGCAAGCGATTTCTGCTATTATAAATAGAGCACGAATTTCAGAGTTTCGTATCCAATTCAAGCTAAATCAATACGTCACTCTGAGAGATAAGTTAGTCATTATTTTAAGCTATATTGTGCATATTTAATATTCTCTTAATTTAGATTTGTTATATTTGATTTTGTATTCTATATTCCATTCATATTTGAAGAAGGGATTGAGATTTGCCCTTTTTGGAATCAAAATCAAATAGAGCTAGCCCAACTTGATTTAATTTAAAATCAATTTAGAACCTAGAACTATATCATAAGTGAGTGTGGACATTGAACTTCTACTCCAATTTGGTTCTTCTGGGCTGCGTCAAAAGGAGAATATTTAGGTATTTTACATTATTGTAAATTCTATCTTTTGGTTTCATTGAAATTGTGCCAGAAAAATCTCTCTGTTTTGGTTTGTCTGAGGTGATCCAAAAAACTCAGAGTGTGGGGTTTTTTGAATTGTGTAAGCCCACTTGAAAGACACAATTGTGAGGGTTTTAGGTGAACATTGAAAAACCTATTTTCATAGTGAGCGCTAATATCCACTATGTGAGGATATTAGGAGTAGAGTAGTTGTGTGGCTATTGTTTAACAGTTGGTGTACACACAAGTGAACCACTATAATTTTTGGTCTTGTGGTTGATTGTTCATACCATTTTGTGGATGCTAAAATTTCCCTTTACGCATTTGTAGAGAATGTTGTAATTTCTTTTATGTATGTGTGGGAATGTTGTGATAGCTTAGAATTCTTTTCTTGCTATTTATTTCTTTATTCCTCTGTATCAGTTTGAGTTTTTGATACACAGACCGTTCTAGTAAGGTTGTCCTGTCATAAACCCTTGGTTTTTATGGTGTAAGGTTGTCCTGGAACAACATCTGTATCAACCTCTCAATACTCGTTCATTTGAGGTTGTCTTTAATTTCAGCATTGTGATATTGTTTAGTACTTTTAGTATTTAATTTATTTAAATTCCACTGTTAATTTTTTAATTTGGCATAGTCCTATTCACCCCCCCTCTAGGACTTAATAGCTCGGCCTTTTCACTTTCTCACTCATATGTCCCAACCTCTGATGCCATAACTGCCCATTCACTCCAGTTGATGCGACTGTGAGTGAATTATACGATCTTAAAGTCACGTATAAAGTACATTCCTTCTTGCCTCGAGACATCACCAAGGCACCTTTTGTGATATTCCAAGAATCACTAATGAATGTCCTCCCATATCCGGTATCAGCCAACTACCCCACTTAGATTAAGTTTCGTTTCAAACTCGGTACATGTTTGACATCCTTCAATTTCAAAACCGTTCTGTCTTTCTGACTTATATGAACGTCTCTCTTTCCAATAATACTGCATGGCTCATCATCACCCAGGTAGTCTCTTCCGAAGTCACCTGACACATAATTACGCAGAACTTCCTAACACGAAGTGGCATGAAACGAAGCACCCGAGTCTATGACCCACGACTCATTTTGCGCATCAAGTGACAAGATCAACGTCTCACTCTCCTCATATAGATTCACTGAATCCTTCTCACCTTGAAAGCTTCCTTCTTGTTTCTAAAGCACCCTGCAATCACGTTTCATGTGCCCCTTCTTCCCGCAATGTCAACACCCGTCTTTGTCTTTCTATCTCTTAGACTTCTTCCTTGATTTAGAATGTCCGTGCTTATTGCCTCCTTTATTCAGGGATCTTCCTCTTCCTTCGACGTTTAGAGCATTCCTTGAATCCCTTGAAACTCTTGTTGTCTTTCTTTTAGATTATTTGCTGAGAATTAGAACAGCCACATCATCGAATTTCAACTTTGTCGACCTTGAAGAATTGCTCACGACAATCACCAAACCATCCCAACTGTCTGAAAAACTGGACAAGATCAATAATGTCCTGACCTTGTCCTCAAAAGTGATGCCAATGGATTTTAATTGGCTCGTGACTGTATTGAACTCGTTTAGATGTTCAGCCACGCTCCCACCATCTGACATCTTCATGTTGAATAGCCGTTTTATGAGATGAACCTTGTTGGACGCTGAGGGTTTCTCATACATCGTAGCTAGAGCTTACATTAATTCTTTTGTGGTATTCACCTTGGATATATTGAAGACGACGCTCTTAGACAAAGAGAGTCGGATCGTTCCTAAAGTCTTCTGATCAAATAAAGATCATTCATCATTTGTCATCTTCTTTGGTTTCTTCTCTTTTCCTCTTAGAGGAATATAAAGGTCCTTCTGATATAGATAATCCTTCATCTGCATCTTCTAGAAGGCAAAGTTTGAACCATCAAACTTCTCGATTCTAGTCTTCCTTTCTTTCGTCATCGCTCCCACTTGAACTAAACCAATAGCTTTGATACCAGTTGTTGCGCAGCACACCAACAATGCTAGTGAACCGAGATCTAATCTCCGATCTCACCCACAAATGATAAATAAGAAGAAATATAATCTAAAAGTAGAATCAAAGCATACCAACAAACCACAAGACAGAATATACGGGGAAAATCCCAACAAGGATAAAAAAATCATGGGTGCAAACTTCCACAATGAAGAAAATGAGATTACAAGTAATATACTAACCTTTTATCTTTGGATGTATAGAAAAAACCCTTTGCATACACCTTAAATAGAAAGCCATTTCTCATACCCGTAGAATAGCCCTAGGAACCCCTATTTATAGTTTAGATAACTCCCTTCCGCACCTTGGCGAAAACCACCTCAAATTTAAGCAGGCCGTACCAAATTTGGACTAGAATATGCGTAACCTCGACTAGTTGAGAAGGTCCTCGACTAGTCGAGTGGGCCACTCGACCGATCGAGCATGGGCCTCACCTGGTCGAGTACCATAGACCAAAAATAAATTTTGCATGCTGGACTTTGAGTCAAGCGAACCCTCGACTGGTCGAGCAGCACTGTCCAGATGTGGCTCCACATCTCAACAGGAACATGCTCCCCTCGGCCAAACTGCTTAAACCATTTTAGGGTGAGGCTATGTGTACGACTTACAACCTAATTAATAAGTCCCTTTTAATTTTATTAAAATGAGATATTTTAAAAATGCTATGAACCAGAAAAGAAGTTTCATACTCTAATTTAAAGGTGTATGGGTGCAAAGCTCATTTTCACGTGCCTAAAGAACATAAAACAAAACTTGATGATGAAGTAATTCCATGCATATTCTTAAGCTACAAGGAAGAACAATTCAGTTATAGGCTATGGGATCAAAAAAGGAAGGAAATCTAAAGAAGCAAAAAATATAGTCTTTTATAAAGATCAGACTATTGAAAACTTTGAAAAAGTTGAAAAATAGCTATATTTGATTAATTATGTTTTTAAATTGACTCTATTTTCTTCTCTCATGTCGCACGTTAAAGGTGAGGGGGAGATACAAAAAGATCTTGAAGAAGTTGTGATGAACAAGAAGATGTTGAACAGGAGGAGAGCAGCCTCCTTAAGAAGAACAGATAGAATCTCAGCTAAGGACTGTAAGATGATGATAGCCCTCTTGGAAGTATCCCTATAAAGAATATGTTATGATAACTAATGTAGGAGAGCTAGAATGTTTCAAAGAAGCTTAAACTCATAAAGAAAATGAAAAGTTGAAGAAGGTTGTGTGTTGCGAATAGGCCTAACCTTGCATGTGTTGCACACCTAATTCAACTCACATGAGTTTAAGCCCAAGCTCGAAAACCAACCCATTCCTGCCTATGCTCTCTTTAAAAAGTCAAAGATTACTAGAAGACTAGTCAATGCCTTAGAAAGACTCAAGTGCAATCAATACCCATGCACTTTGAAACTTCTCACATATCTTGGGACTCTTATACACATTAGAAAGTACCACATACACCTTAGAATCCTCACCATGCACATAGGGACACTACACCAAAATCGTCATTTAGGAACGGTTTAAAACCGTTCTTAAATGCTTCAGGAACGGTTTCAAACCGTTCCTAAATGAGGCGTCGCAGAAAAACAGGAACGGTTCAGAACCGTTTTGGGTACCGTTTTAATTTTTAGAAACGGAATTTTAGGAACGGTTTAAAGCCATTCTGGTACCAACGGTCACATTACAGGCACAATTTTAGAAATGTTTTTGAACGCCTATTAATGTTGCCAACGGTCAGATTTTAGGACGGAATTTTAAGAACAATTTTAAACCCCTTTGTTCATTGTATGAGAGAGAGAGTGGGGTATGTAATTTACTTGTATTATATGCTAGATAATTACACAAATAAAAGAAAAAGACTAATGATTCACACACAATAATCTTTTCCTTCTTTTCTAGTACACATTTCAATTCCAATTTCCAATTTCAATTCAACATTTCATTTCCAAGCTTCTATAATCCAACGATTCCTTACTCTTTTCTAGAATGATCGCTGCCTTCAGATATGACATCCGCTGCAAATCCTCCTCTTCAATGTCTTCTCGTCCATCCCCCACAACCCGATCGATCTCTTCCACAAACTTCGCCTGCACATCCTGATGCTTCACCAGGTTCGCCATGATCCACTGCAGTGATGTGGATAAAAGGTATAATAAACAAACATGATGTTGTATTGGATGAAAGGAATGAAAGAGAAGGCTCACCCAAATAAACTGCTAGGCATTCGATTGGATTGCAATCGCACATGCAAACAACCAGACAAACCACATATCTTAGCAGTTAGGCCAACAATTCAAAAAACTCAACCAAAAAACAATATATATATATATATATATATATATATATATATATATATATATATATATATATATATAAAGAGCGAAAGGGAAAAACCAACAATGCTGAAAATGGTTATCTCCCTATTGTTTTACTAACCTTGCCTTCCTTTTCTAGTCTGGCCTTCCTTCTTGCAGCTGTTGTCCCATAGATGGGCTTCATATCTACCAGTCTACTTATGCCTGATATAAATAAAACCAAATAGCCTTATTATAAGTAAAATAGAAAGCAATGAAAATAAAATAGAAATGGGAGCAACCCACAAGAAAATAAAAATGTATCATTGGAAGCATCACACATAAAAGAACAAGACACCCAAGAGAAAAATATCAACAACAAGAACAACATTAAAAAGGAGAAAAAAAAAAACTAAGAGAGAAACAAACCCATAAGCACCCCACATGAATTTAGGGGGGAACAACAAAAGCAAAAACAAAAACAAAAACAGTGTGACAGAAGGAACCCAATTCAATTTATTTTTTTAAGGTAAAAAATAAATAAATAAAAGGTAATGGCATATGTGCGCAATCTAATACATCCATTGACCATGTAAATTTTCTCATTTGACCTGGGCCAACCCAAACCCAACCAGAAACCTAGGTTCAAAGACCTGATGGGTATCCAAACCCGGCAAACCCAAAGTCTGTTAGTCTGGTATAGGTAGTCTAAGACCCAACCTGTTGACAACCCTAGCAGTACTAGTGCAAAAGGTTAAAACTCAAACCATACATAAATCATAGAAATTTCTTCTAATCAGAAAATCTTACCATTATATTATGTTCTTGGTATCCACGGAAGAATGATTGGAAATTCAAAACATGAGGTTCATGATAAAGAGTAATGCCAAAAGAGATGTGCAAAAGAAAACAGGATTGGGAGAGTAGTTTTACCTGGAATGCTATAGTAAGTGATCAAAGTCTTCTATCTACTGCTCTAGTAACAAGAAAACCACAAAGGTAATAGCAATTAGAGTTGTTAGTAACAAGAAAACCACAAAGGTAATGGCAACATTACCTGCTCTAGTGCACCTTTGCTAACACGATGTATTTTTGCTTCACTGTCAATATAAGTTGGAGCCGTTCACTTATCAGTTGGATTAAATGGAAGGAAATGAACCTCTTGAATGCCAGCCCATGCCTTCTTGTATGTATAGATGGAAAGATAGGCTGAAATGGAAGAATTAGTGATAAAGGCATCATTTGTCTGTGTATAAATAAGAGGATCCCTATGGAAATTTCATTACATCCTTTAGGTTAGCAAGCATCCCAATAACATCTTCGTTTTTAAGTCGGGAGGCTCTTACAATGATTAGAATAACAATATCCTGGTCTTCTACTCCTTCAGCAAAAACTTGGTTGCAATAATTCAAAAATGTGTTTGTACGGCATCACTTATTTGGATGCATGTAACAGTCAATGTTGGTGTAAAAAGGCATGTAAGATTATATTTATTCCCTACTAGGCTTGTTTGGTGTAAATAAAACCTGAGGACTTTAATCATCAGGTCCATTGCACTCCTAATGTAAAGGAGGGAAAGTGGTCCATGATCCAGACCATTGATCAGATCTCTTCCAATTTTCTTCTTTGTTGTTGTCCACTGTCCCAAAGCACATCCATCAAACAATCATAACCATCCTAGTGGTGGACCTATTCCTATTGATAAAGTAGGATGTTAAATTTTGTAACTTTCATAAAAATGTTACAATTTTGGGTGAACTATAAACTAGGATGTTAAATTTTGTAACTTCCATAAAAATATTACAATGAATGAGGGTATTCCAACTTCTCACACCACAAAAAGTAACTGCGATAAATCCCATCTTGTCAATGAATTAGATGGATAAATCAAGCATTCATAGAAATTCTAGCATACCTGTAAATCCTAATTCATGAATCACTCGTCTTCTGCCAATTTCATCATTCAATGAAACAAAGCTAATTAACTTAATATTCTATGTTCTTCCAATTGTGCCCTGGGGCCAAATCATCCACACTGTGGGTCCTAACTCCCACTCGATGCAACTTGAATGTCCCAACCCACCTGCCTAGTTGACATGTGTGGTCGCATATGGGCCAGGAAAACCCTTAGAAAAGCTTCTTCTTCTTTTTTAAAATAAAAAATAAAAATATAAAGAGCATTTAACTATATACCTAGCAATGATGATCAAATCCATCCACACGTTTGTCACAGCTTCTGTAGTGTTTACTGAACTTGCGAACCTGCAAGGTGAACAAGAACTCAAAATATAGAAGAGGGAGAGGGAGAGGGAGGTCGAGAGAGGGAGGGAGAGTGGGAGGGAGATCGAGGGAGAGGGAGATCGAGAGAGAGAGAGTAGAGATCGGAAGAGGGAGAGGGAGATCAGAAGAGGGAGGGGGAGATCGAGGGAGGGGGAGATCGAGAGAGAGGGAGGGAGAGTGAGAGGGAGATCGAGAGAGAGGATTGAGATCGGAAGATCGAAAGAGAGGGAGATTGAGAGAGGGAGACGGAGACGGCGATGGCGATGGAGATGCGAAATGAGGGATTTTAGGGATTTTGGCGCAAGAAAAGGGTTAAAATTCATCGGTAGTCTAAGGCAGATATAGAGCTATGTGCCTCTTGGGCCTTGTGGGGTCCACTCAGAGGTTTTTAATTGAATCCATTCCGTCCATCTGTTTCAAAATAAAACAATAAAACAAACTAAGAAGATCCAACACTCAATTGCAATACACCAACAAAATAGTGGAAAGAACAACGTAAAGCACAATGACTCCAGTACGGTTGATTACCGTTTCAAATCAGGAGCGGCTTAGAGCCGTTTCTGAACCAACTTCTCAACCGTACCAGTTTGACGATTTTGGTGTAGTGGGACTGAGAATCCTCACCATGCACACGTCCATTATTGAAACCTTTGTAGGCCCGACGTAAATTTTATTTTCCAGCTAACCTATTGTTGGGTCACACGGTACCTGGATGAGAGGGGGCCACATGATTATTGGCATGATCCAGAACTTTTATGGGCCCTGCCTTTGGAAATAGTGGTGGATACCCACCGTTGAAACATTGTTGGCCCAGGCGGGTCCAGCATGTGGCAACCATTTGATCCATGTTGTTCATCCATTTTTCCAACTTATTTCTAGTGTGGTCCACTAATCAATGGGGACCACACTCTTGTGTGCATAACCCCAGTCAACCATCCTCTTTCCAGCAGAGAGAAAGGAGGTAGATCCAAAACTCAGATGGGCTGCACCACAACCAGCAATGGAGATTTAATTACTACAGTTAAAGACCTTCCTGGGCCCCACCATAGTGGGTCTTTTTCCACCCAACCTGCACGTAAGGTCACTCAGACCTGGATGGAAGGAAACCACAAATGATAGCCTAATCCAGAGCTTGTTGAGGCCCATAGGGGGGTCCACGTTGCCAGGCAGGTGGCCCACCTCGTGGGGCCCACCCTAATGTATGTGTATTATCCACACCTTACATCCCTCTTGCCAGATTATTTTGAGGCTAAGGCCGAAAAATGAGACAAATCCAGGTCTCAGATGGACCACACTATAGGAAACAGTAGGTACTGAGTGTCTACCATTAAAACCTCCTTGGGCCCATATAATATTTATTTTCCAACCAACCAGCAGCTATGGGGCCCTCTATGGAGTACCCACTTAATGTATTTGTTTTATCCACATTGTCCATCCATAGGACAACTCACTTAAGCATGTGGGGCCTAATTTTGGGTAGGCCCCACTAAGAAAATAATAGTGACTAAATGCTTACCATTAAAAACTTCTAAGGGCCTACTATAAGGTTTATTTGCCATCCCACATGTTTGTAAGGCCCCCGGTGGACCCCACCATGTTTATATTATATACATGGGTCGTCCCTAGCTAGTAGGGGCTACCATGTTGTTGGGATTTTAGTCACTCGATCCAGCGAGTGGGCCTACCATAAGACTCACCTTGATACATGTATTGTATGTTCATGTTATATAACATGTGGGCCCCACATTGGGGCACTCATTGGGGACCTGTCGTGTCACGCCACCTTTATGTGTATGTTTTATCCATGTTGTACATCTATTTGCTATATCATTTTAATGCATGGACCATAAGAGGGGCCGATTCAAGTCTTAAGTCGGTCATGCCATATAGACCTTTACATTGCTAGTGGGGCCCACCGATAGAGTTACACCCTCTATATGCTCGTATTATCATTTGTGTGCCTGCATATGGATGATGATTGATCATAGTATATACCTTTCAACCTGAGATTCTTAGGGGACCTATACGGGATGGGGTTGCCCTACATGATTGCACAATACGCACATGTTTGATGCAGACTTGAATAGTGTGATTCATGCATGGTGCATTATATATGTCAGGTTGCATCTACTTCCTAGCTACACTAGGGAAATAGTCCCACGACCTTATTATGATTGGTGAATGAGTTTATGGACACCGAAAACTATTGATGTTACAGAGCATCACAAGCATCCCTGGGTAAAAGTCTCTAAACTCTATGGTACCAGTAGGATGCTTCAATGTCTAGACCAAGTAGATTCATGAGTACACGAGGGCTAGATACTGGTAGGTTGTCTCCCATTGTGATGAGGTCGATTAGAAGGAGGTGTGACCTTACCAGCCCACATGCAGAGGGCGATATGTCAGGTTGAGTCTAAATAGCTCGTGAAATGGGTTCACTATCAATGAGTCAGGTGGATTTTTGTATACCACTAACGAGGTAGATAGGTAGGTCTCTTACACTTGCTTGGTCTTGCACGCAATGAGCGGCAGCCAGTGTCGGAAGTGTATTAGACCCCTATGATGTTCCAATTGAGAACCGTTTTGATATGTGGATTAGTTAAGGATTTGCATGCTTGCGTTGCATCTCTAGCATATGACACTCGACCATATAGGATCTTGCATTGTATTACATTGGTATGGTTGATAACATTCATGGACTTGGCAACTTAGCCCTCAATTACTTTTCACTTACTCTGATATTTGTATTATTGTCATATGCATTGTACATGCACACATGCACTCTATTGAGCTTCGAAGGAAGCTTATGTGTGTTTGTTTACACCGCAGGTTATGCCAGAACATATCAGTAGCGTTGAGGTTGAAGCATGAGCATGATCTTTTAGCTTTTGTTATATCTTGTATTTTCTTTTCCAGCAATGTACTCAAATAGATATTATAGTGGATATGTGATGATGTTTTTAGTTTTGGTACACTTGTGGTTATACTTATCACCCTAAAAATCCTTCTTGTGGGATCGCAGGATTGGAACTTCACGTATGGGAGCTAGAAGCCGAGATTTAAGTACTAGGGAGGCTGTCATTACTGTATTCGAAGCTCGAGAATTCTGTGAGCCCATTCATCGAGTTTGGGTCATGATACTTAGCCTAATGGGCTAAGCTCAAACCTGGCCATAAGTCGAGTGCAAGAGGAATTTGCAAAGCCCGATTGATAAATGTGCTCGACCTGGCACTAACTTTTGTAAAACTTCATGCCAACATTCGGCCCAAGCTTGAGAAATTAACTTCTTATAATGCTTATGAGCAGGATCGGGCATGAAATCAAAGGCTTCATTAAAAAAATGAGAAAATTTAGACCTAACTTTAGGCTCAATAAGTAATCAGGTAGAGCTTAGACGATTATCCTCACCTGCTCAAGCTCTGCCTTCCTTTCTGAATTATACGTGAATTAATGGTCAATAGATTCATCGATCCAGGCATGCAAATTAATCCAAGTCTAACCTATAACCTATGAAAACAAGTCCATGCCTAACCCTTGAGCTAAGAATCATCTCCAGTCGGGCCAAGCCCATCAAACTAATACTTTGCTCACTATTGTTAAATAAGTGGGCTAGACCATGTCGAATAATTGGACTTATAGATTACTAAAGAACAAGTCCAATCCAGATAGTAGTTGGACCTAACAATTCACCCCAGGTTACATTAAACTATGGGCCTTTTGTCACGAAACAAGCATGGCAGCACACTGGTTGGACTTAGGCTTAGCTCACCTGACCCAGCCCATCTCAATTGCATCTTGGGTTCATAGAAGCGAAGGCAATGATCTGGCCAAAAAGGGAGTTATTTGATACTCCAGCAGCACTGACACTTCATACATAGGCATTTTATATATGGTACATGCCCCATATATTAATTCAAATTAAACCAACTAAATTGTGGGACCATTGTCATATAAATATAATCTAAAAGTCAAATATAGGCATGATAATCCTAGTCTTTGATTTGCAGATACTTATTTTTTAAATGAGGAATGTTGATGGACGATTCACGCTTCCATTATATGGCTCTTGACAAAACTTAAGTGGACCGCACCACCAAAAAAATAATGGAATGGGGGAGCTCGCCATTGAAATCTTTTAGGGCACACTAAAATTTTTACAAGGATGATGTCTGTTTTTCCCCTTCATCCTAGTCGGATTCATGGTCCCACGAAGGTTTCGTTGGTGAGCAACTATTTTCTTTAGTGGGGCCCACTTGAATTATGAATCTATCGAATTTTTTAGCTCAAGTATTAAAATAATCCTATTGCAAGTGATGAATGGAGTGGATGTCACATATACATCATAATGGGCCTCACAGAGCTTTCTCATTGCATTGACTTCTTAATAGACTTTGTGTTCAGTTATGAGAAATTGTCATTACACATGTGATCTAATGCGAGTGCAAATTGTCCTCTATTAAAATAGGGCCAATAGATGCTTTCCATTTTTAATTGTTTAATAAATGTTTACAAATGTAATAAGTAAACAATAAAATTAATGTGATTTTTGGTCTATGATAGATCAAAACCAAGACTCATAATTTGGACGGTTTAGTTAGTACATGTGTAATGTTTTAAATAATTTTCAACTACTCGATGATTGTGAGTTACGTCAATGATGTAATATAAAATAGCCCTTGTTATGATTTTATAACTTTTGTTTAAACACGTAATTTAAGGTCAGATATAGATATATTAGAAGATGGATATAGGAATTTATAATTATTATAATTTTACATTATATTACAGTGAAAATCTCTTAACCAAGCATACACATCAGCATATTTTTCCTGTTTATTTGACATTTCATTAATGTAAAAGTATCATCATTATAATTTTTTCAATCCTATTTAAACACGAAAACTGTTGGTCAAATTATCTTCTTTTTTTTTTTTTTTTCAGCAAGTAGGTATTCTAATTTGTAATTATTACATTTTTACATATTATTAATTTAATTCGCAATCCATACAGAGCATCAAAAAAATTTGTCCAAATAGTGTAATACAATACTAAGCTAAGTTCGTCTTAAATTTCACTTTGTCCAAGTGTGTGCATTAGGGCCCATGGTTTAGTAATCCAAAATGTTAATGCCATGAGCTCTATTTGTGAATGACCCACACATGTTTTTGTTGGAAAAATATTAACCACCACTTAATAGCTGGCTAATAAGTAAAATTATTATATATGAAAGAAATTTAAATCTACTATTTACTTTCTATCAGAAATAAAAATGATTATAGGTTTTAAGTTTTTGCGGATAAGGAAATCCAATAAAGGAAATATGTCTGACTCTAAATGAAGATTATGATACCATGTAAAAAAAAAAAAAAAAAAATTAAGATAAGAATTACTTATGTATTTTCATCAAGTATAGCTTTGAATTTATATAGGAGGAATGACCTAAAAAAAGAAGATTGTAATGAAATCAAATATATTTTAAATTAATTATAACCTAATCAAATCTCAACACAAAAGGAAAATAAATAAAAATAATTATATCAAAATCATATCATTTCTAATACTTTCAACCGAAAAGGTCGGATATTACATAAAGTTTTTTATATTTTTATAGAAATTAATTGTCTACTTTCAATATAAATGCAAGTTAACATGTCCAATCTTTCACATCAGTGATACATTTGCACGCATCTTCTTCTTCTTCTTCTTTTTGTGACATTATGGGTACTTAAAGATGAGGCATAGCATTTCGGATTAGTACTATAAGATTATGTAGGGTATTGCACATTCAACTCATTGGGGAGAGATGGAGTAAATTTGGAGAGAGGAAGGGTCGCATTTAGAGTTTTCTGATAGAAAGATTAGTTATCTCTACTTTATATAACACTAATAGCATTGAACATATTTGCCCAACAATTAGTTTTAGAAGTTAGCATGTTTTTTTAAATATTAGACTTGTGCCTAAAGAAACTAATTTTTTATTTTTTATTTTACCTTATTCAGGGCATGAAGTGATAATCATGGTAGATGCTTATTAATTATTTTACATATCCTTATTGATTTTACTTTTCTGTATATCATTTGATTTCTTTCTATATATACACTTTACGCACATGCATACACACACACACACATATATAAACCATATTTTGATTAAACAATATATACAAAAAATCATATAAGAATTCTCTGAATTATTTCGTGTTATCATGGCATTAGAACTATTCATTTGTGCCACTGACCATTGAGCTCATTGCCATCACAAACATCATGTCGACGCTACCTACCAAATGTTGCAATCCTTATCACAATCATTATAACTTTGGATCACACCCAACAAGACCACAATACGCAATCCAAAGATCATCCATGTGTGCAGCCTATCATCTCTACCCAAACCTATTACAGCAGTCACCCCGTGCCTGCACAAATACCATCTTTATCAATTTTGGCCTTGTTGCCTCGTTGCCTCATTCTTTATAAACCCATCACTATTGCAAACCTTGTCACGACAAGCCCTTTACTGACAAACCCAATCCAACATCTCAACACCCATCTTTCATGTACCACTATCATCGACACCCTTCTCGGACCAACACCCCCAAATCCATGAATTTTTAGATATAATATTATAACAATATCTCGGCCCATCGTTGTTACAACCGTTGTTATTGTCGCATCGCTACCTTCAGGTGTCGTAATTGTTATAGTCCATTTCGGCCCACAACCACCATCCGACAAAAAACTCTAACATGTCACTTCATATATTGTCGTCGACCTCTTTTACTCAAACCCAGCAACCTCAAGAGCATCAGGGGCAAGTTCTGATGCCCTTTTCAAATTCAGAACCTTTGTTATTGCCCATATCAACTCATTTATTATGTGTTTTCTAGTTTTGAGTTTGTCTATCCTTACCTTATATTCTCAAGCTCCTACACACTAATGTTCAAAGGACACAATGATCAAATAATTATAGGCACTAGCAAATAATCACATATATGATCGTGTTCCTCACCCACCTAGTCAATAGGTGATTGGTAGTAAATATGTATATTTTATCAAAGATTAAATTGGATAAATCTCTTGATCGGTATAAGGCTCATCTTGTAACTTAAGGTTATAAATGGAGTAATTATGAAGAGACCTTTACCCTAGTAGCAAAGATAAAGACTACTCGGACACTTCTTATAGTTATTGCTACTCATGACTAGACTATTTGACAGATGAACATGAAAAAAGATATTATTTTAATAGGGATTTACAAGATACCGTCAACCTCCTAATTCCAACACTAGTAAAAAATAGTTAGTAAACTTTATAAAGCATTCACTACAACAAAAAGGACTTTTATTGGTGGTCAAAAGCACTGGCAAAGTTCAATAAAAGCGCCAGTAAAATCTTTACAGGCACTCAGACAATCGCCGACAAAGGGGTACATCAATAAAGGTTTTATCAGTACTAATCATCCTTTACAGGTGCTTTTTTCAATCACTGTAATTAGTAGACTTTTTCGGCGCCCATTCTACTTTTACCGGCGCATTCTGTTGGCCGCCGGTAATCACTGAAAAAGCACTGCAAAAGTCAAAAAAGCGTCGACAAAAGTCTAAGCGTCAGTAAAAGTATTTCAAAGCATGGTTTTTAGCCACATTTAATCACAGAAAAGCGCCGATAAAAGTCTATGCAAGTGCCAATAAAATCTTCCGAAGGGCTATAAAAATTTGAGAGGCTCCAGTTAAAAGCAATGCAATCCGCATCGCAAACCAGTAAAAAAAAATTTATTTCAATTCGAACTTGTATTTTTATAAATATTCGAAACCTAAAAAATGTTGCAATAAAATTAAAACTGAATATTAAACAAAAAATATATTACTTCACAATAAAAAATATAATATTTACAACAGTAAGTTGAAAATGGTCTTAAATACATTTACAAAAAATCCTCCATGTGGTCCACTCCTAGCTGGCGTCAAAAGGCTTTTGTGCTTGTGGACCTAAATTTAGGCGCAATTGATCAAATCCTGCACACATAAGGAGAAAATGTCAAACAGTAGCATTTCACGAAGATATAATCAATGTATTAAAAAATAAGCCATTAATTGCAAGGTTGAAACAATATAATAGAGTTATCAATGGCTTCATGGGCCAAACACGTCTAGGTCAAATTGAGACAGTCCAAGCTCCCAAGTTATGCCCTAAGTGATGCAGGCCTTGTCTGGGCTGAACGATCTCCACTGTTGATATTCATACGGCCTGCAATCAAAAGGTCTTCTAGGCAGTCGGGCAATTTAATTAAAAGGAGTTGTCATAGTCCACAGATTAACACGCGCTAGTGCGGCCGATCAAGTTTTAAATATAGAAATAAGATATAATTGCTCCTTTATTAGACTGAAGATAGTTTTTCCCACCCAAATGGGGATAACCACTCTGCATTCCAAGCTTGAGTAAGAGAGTAGGCTCAATGACTCCAACTAGTAGAACCTACCTTTTTTAAGGCTCAGGAGTGAGAAGTATACCCTGCAAGCCATCCCTATTTTGGCATTATTACTTTATCACAAATTGATACACTTCTGCCTATTTTCACCAACTAACACGATTCTCAACACCCGCAATTGAATTTGGCCACCTTATTATAATTGTTCCAAGTCAAGATTCATACAATGTCATTAATAGGCTATCCTTGTTGTGGGTCGTCCACCACACATTAGGATTCTACATGAATGCAATATTCAGAATTAATCAGATGGATGTTCAGGATTCATTGATGGAGGTTTGAGTTGCAATGAATGATGAAAATTTAATATATGTCAAAAAAGGAAAGATTGCTCTTTACTTGTATCAAGTGTGACCCAACAATATGACCAAGTACCAATTTTCAAAACTGAGCTTGTGAAATATCAGAAACATCCTCAAGGGCAGTTAACTAGCCATAACATATTTTAATGTCATAATTAAATTACGAGTGGAAAACAAATTGACTATATAATTATTGGAAGAAGTGGAGTAGGGAGAGGAAATATACTTGCCTCAAGCACTTACTAAAAGCTAAGGGCGGTATGCTAGGGGGCATTGTCTTAAGTAAGATGTTGTCAGTTGCTCTAAAAAGTGAAAACTCATGATTATACAAAATCCGTGGGAATTAGATGCATGATTTTGCATTTGGTAGCACAACAATCATCCATTTTCTTTTTATAGTGATTTTGCATTTTGCAATGTAATATATATTATTGCAATGAAAATATCATGCACCATTTTATATCATTTGAAAACATCATGCATTAAAAAAGGTAGTTTTTTAGATGAATTATTTTTTTCTTCCTTTTTTTAAAAGAAGAAAGCCCCCAATATCAAGGTATTGATGTAAAAAAAAAAAAAAAAAAAAAAAAAAATCCTACTTTTTCTGCTTGAAAAGATTGCTCATTGGTATAGATAAGCCAAATTCTTAGGAGATTAAGAAGTTTTTAATAGTGGGTGCTTAATCCCCACCGTGTGGTTGGTCTACTTGAAACTTGTATCTGCCACCTTTTGGTGCTTATATCCTAAAATGATATTTTTTTATTTTTTTTTTAAAGGATGGACAATGTTTATAAACCCATACAGTAGGCCCCTCAGAGCTCGAGCCTATTTTGAGATGGGGGTTGTACCTAATCGAGGCATCCCACATTGGTGTGCTACATGCATTCTATCTTGTCTTTTTTCATTAACATTCAGTTGTGGCGACAAGAGAACATTCATCTTGGTGGCTTCAACTGGATATGTGTCACAATAGCATTAGTTTAAAAATCCAACAAACATAAGCGGCGCTGCTATTTCAAACAAAATAACAAAAAGAAAGACCTACTAATCTTAAACAGAAGGGTTTGTTCAATGCACGTTTGTGCAGACCAGGTTGTTGAATTTCTATGCGAAATACGAAGAGATTGGGTGTGCACATGGGGTGTTTGATGAAATTTCTGAGAGGAATTTGATCGTGTGGAGTGAGATGATTTGTGCGACTTAATCATTTCAAAATATGAGAACTTTAAATTAAAAACTCCATTGTAATGAAGGTTGTTAAATCCATCACAACAAAGTGAATGGTTCGAGCTACTTTGCATAACTGAACATAAAAAATTATACCTGAATCTACAACACTTTGAATTTCACAAGTTCATTTCTCATGTTTAAATGAATGAGATAAATAAAAAATTACACTCATTTAATTATATAGCTATGAACAGTTGAAATGATAATATCCAACAACCATATTTTAACAACAAGGATCCACGAATCAGAAACGTAGTGATCTTTGCGATGTGGTTATATACATAAAGGTTTACCTTCTTTGATCTTTCTCTTTGTATTAGCCAATATTTTGAACATTCCAATTAAAGAAAAAGAAATAGAAAAAAGAAGAAGATAAAAATAAAAGATAAACTTAACTGATGTTTGTTAAATGTTACTTTCTATATTAAATCTTACTTATAAGAACCTTCTACTAAGGTTTGAGCAGTGGAGTCTGAGATATAGGTGCATGTAGGCTGATCAGGGGAAGATAGGTTATGTGGAAACATAAAAGATGATACAACGAACCTAAGTTTACAGCTTTAATCCCATGAAAACCTCGTAATAAAGAAGAGTACAAAGGAGAACTTGTGTTCCACTCAACTTGAGAGGGATCATAGCATTTGGAGTATAGCAAGGGCATGTATTATGAGACAAGTTTGCAGATAGTAGCTAGTGACTGGTTTCAATGAGACAAGTTTGCAGATAGTAGCTAGTGACTGGTTTCAAGTGCACAATAGTATCAGTGCACAATGTTTTAGGTGCGTAATGGTTCATGTTTGCAAGTTATATCGTCCAACGAAAGCTGAAGAAAGTTTCAATCAAAGAAGGATTGCAAAGATAATCCTCACCGTTATATGGGCCACATGTTTGAGAGAATGGGTGGTATGGTGAAAATACCAATGCTTCAAGTCAATGTACACATGCAACCCACATGATGAAAGGACATGCCTGATTTTGGGCCAGACACTGTTCATTATGGGCCCACCTAATGAATGGTGTGGGTTTTAGATGTGATCATGTTAGAAATTGTTCTATGAATCACCTTTTCAATTTATTCTCATGTTAATTGCTATATAATATTTCTACAAAATTATATGAAGTCAATAAAGCAAACATAAGTTATTGATATTAATACGTGTATCACCTCTTGTGCTTCAACAAATTCTGACTGCATAAGATCCATTGCAACTTTGTTTTCCAAAAACTGCATTTGAACCATCAAGTAAACGCTTGCTATCCAGATGGCTGAGTGTTGCAAATCACTTTTACAAAAATAAGATTAATGGTCTGGATCCAAGACCCTTCACATAGTCTCATCCAAACAATAACTATAAAGACAGTAGCAAATACATGGTTTGAAGACCACAAACAATTACAAATCAACCAAACTAATGTAGAACTAAATGAAATAACTACAAGGAATACTTCCTAGTTTCTAACATAGATTATCAAATCAATAAACAGTGTCAAAAGAAAATTCATTTAAAATAAAGTGTTTCCTGGAATATTACGTATCAACAATTTTTTCAATTTCACTACCTAGTGCATCTACCTTATGTATTAGTTGAGATTTTGTAGGGCCACCCACTGCAGGATTGCAAGGCTGAAATTCGGTAGTTATTGAGAACTTTGATCCAAATCGAAGATAATATGAAAATGCCGCTCAATCTATAACAAAAAATGTCGAAAATTCTTCATAGGATGGCATTCGATCTAAACCCAATTACTACCATTGGAAGAAAACCTCATCCTAAAACCCTAATTTCCAGCAAAAGCATGGGAAATGAGCTTGAATAAGACCAAAAGCTCTAAACCTAGGAGGGAGAGAGAGAGAGCGGAGGGAAAGGAATAGAATTGAGGGTAGAGGGGTGTTCTACTGAAATGTCATTATGGTGTGATTTCGGCTAAGATATGTACTTGTTTGCTGTGAGTAAAAGGACCAGATCTGACCGAACCTGGTGCTCTGCCATGCAGGATGAACAAGCACAACAATTGCGATTTTCAGCTCATGCTGTAAGATGGTAGAGAAAGAGAGAGATGAAGGTTCTCGGGTGCCGAGAGAGAGAGAGAGAGAGAGAGAGAGAGAGAGAGAGCTCAGAGTTGAATCGAGGGTGGAAGGATGAGAGGTAGGGTAAGAAAATGAGGGGGTGAAAGGCATCTTTAGGGTTTTTTAAAAAAATTAAGAGGCTATTAGCTAGTTGATGCAGAACAATTAACCATTTGCTCTAAAAGCTCGAACTAATAGATCATGATAAATTAATCCCTTTATCTCATAGCTCAGGCCCCAAATCCACGTGTTAAGTCCTCGATCGAACCCTCCTCGTGGGCCTCAAATCCATGGGTTAGGCCCCCTTGTGGGTCCTAAATCTATGAGTTCTGCCTCACACGAGCCACCCGCCTCAAACGGGCCCCAAATCCATAGGTTCTATGGGCCGCCCACCCCGAGTGTGCCCTTGCATCCCATAGGCCACCTCACTCGAGCTTGGTGTGAAAATGCCACTGCATTACTAGCGATCAGTGTTAGTTATCGCTGGCCAATGAAATCCCAAAACTAACCCACATCTTTTGGTAGTGTTTATGTGTTTAAAACACACAAACCACTAGCAATTCTTATATTTATCAACAGTAAGTGTCAGCAATACTTAAATTTCTTGTAGTGATTACATGGATTGAAACAGGCTCCTTGTGCTTGGTTTCAACGGTTTCACAAACTTATTATTAGGATTTAGATAGAGTAATCATGATATTTCTTTATTGATATGATCTTCCTCTCGTTATGATACATGTATAGGATGTACTCAATGTGTACGAGCCCACACATAGATGTATTGAAAATGATACTTTGGGATGGATGCAAAGCTAAGAAAATTGCTCATGCTCTAAGAATAGAGGATTGTAGGTTGTAAGAATGTGAATCTGCTTGTCCAATAGATTTCTTAATTTTTCGAGTTTATTTATTGCATGAGACAAACTCGCAACATAGGTCTAGCTTATTGATATGTTTCATAAAATGCCACTTAAATCTATTTTATTCCTCTTTACTGACAAAACCCCCCACTTGGAATAATATATTTTTTCAAGTGTGGGTTTTTCTTTTCAAAGTTGTACTTTTGCTAATTTATGTTGACGACTTTCTCCTGACAGGCTGTTACACAAAATGAATTGTAAAATTTTAATAATTTTTTTAGTCCTCAACCCATATGAATGATCTGGGCCAATGATATACTTTCTCGTATTTGAGGATTCTCATACAAATCGTGATATTCTCGTCAACCAATAAAAATATATCTAGGATCTCATCACCCTCGCACACTTTCTGATCAAAAAATCATCGAGGTGTCAATGAAATTGAATGTTTACTATGGTAAATCAAATTGCGATATTTTAAAGCAACCTACTCTATTATGTCACTTGTTGGTAGTTTTATTAACTTGACGATGACCAAACTTGTTATCACCCATACTTTTCTTATTGTTAATCAATTTGTTGTTGAGCTCCGAACCTGCATATGACTGTTATCTTGAGTATTATCATATATTTAAAAGGCATAATTGATCAATCATTGTTCTTTTCATCTACATCTCATCTTGAGCTTCTTGCCTATGCGGATGCTAATTGGGTTGGATGTGCCTCACTCGAAGATCTACTACGGAGTGTCGTATGTTTCTTGACACTTCACTTATATCTTAGAAATGTAAGAAATAAATAATACTCTTAAAATCCAGCGCAGAGGTTAAGTATATAACTATATCTTATAGTGAGATTGTTTGACAATGTTAACTCCTTTTAGATTTAGGATATCTATTACTATCTTGATGCCATTTTATGTAGATAACACCAGCATTGTCCAAATTGTTTCTAAAACTGTCTTTCACAAAAAGATAAAATACATTGAAGTTAATTGTCATTTTATTCAAGAAAAGTTTCAGTATAAAATTATCTCTCCCACACGTAGCATCTCAGGATCAGATTGCAAATATATTTATGAAGATTATTACGATAATCAAATATTCTTTTGTTGTTCAAAAATTGTTATTAATTGATCATACACGTCAATTTAATGGAATAATTGTGATAGAGACTCATTGATTATCTTGTATATCCTAATTATTATTATTTTTTCCATATATGTCTTTTAATTTCTTTTTATTTATATTATTTGTACATCTCCATATAAACCTAATCCAAATGTTATTATGATTTATTTACTAAATAAATTCTTATAGAGTATATTTGATGTGGGTTGGAGAGAAATACCTTTGATGCTTTTAGGTAACCAAGATTCGACATAGCGGCTTAATAACTCTTGAAAGATTAATAGTTAAATAAGGCCTATTAGGCTTAGGTCCATATAATAACCTCCAGACGGCCTATATGCTTTGTACATGTCCATATATATATTTTTTTTTATAAAGAGAAGCATAGTTAGGGTTTCCAACCTTTAACAACTAATTCACATTTTTTTCTCTTATTACTTCCTCTTTCTTCTCTCATTTATCTTTATCTCTCCTATCTCTCACATTCCTTCTCCTATCTCCATTTCTCTTCTTTATTTTCTACTATTGATTAGTCCCCACTTGTCTTGAGTGTGTGCTTCACACTGGCTATGTTGATGGTCATTATTGATCATCATCTGATCAACGATCGGCGTTGTTTGAAATTATATTAGAGCGGTGTTCATATCTACATTTTAGTTTGAAGTAGCCTTCAAATTTGGACTATGTTGATGCTTTTCTTCATTTCTCATATCTTGATCTCTCATTGTTGATTAATGTCTTAAATCTGTAAATCAACATATTTGTCGATGACAGTTCAATGCCATCGAGCAGACTTCGATTACATTGAAGTCCTGCTCGATGCCACCATAAAAATTCAGAATTTCTCGTGTTGGTTGTTGGACACTTTAGGTGTCCTGCTCGATGCCATCAAAAGAGGTACGATACCATCAAAGGCAGTTCGATGACATCGAAGGCATGCTTGGTTCCAATAGAAAAATTCAGAAAATCCATGATTTATCACTAGAACGTTTTGTGTTTAGTTTGGTGCAATTGAAGACAGTTCGATGACATCGAAGGCTGTTCAATGCCATCAAAGTCCCATCAAACGATCGCACAGAAAATACGCATAGTTGCATAAGTGCGGGATTTGTTTCCTATTTCGATTGTGATTCACCTAGAGGCTATATATATGGGTGTAATCGAGATTAGGGTGTAGGTAAGAGCTTTTAATTCGTTCCTAGAGTTTTCAAGGGCTTGTAATGAGAGTTTCGATGCTTTTTCAAATCGGGTATTCTCTCTATCTCTTGTAATTTCTGCTTTCATAGTGTTATTTATCACTTTGTGCCATGGTTTTTTTCTCGCAAGGGTTTTTTCACATTAAATTCATAGTCTTTATGATTGGGCTTGATTATGCTATTGGAATACTTTGCTTAATTCATCTTTGTATACTTCTGCAGTCCCCCGACACTCATCAATGATCAAGGTTGTTACATATAAGTTCTTGTTCATGAAAGAGAATCCACTTCCATGGTCTTCATCTTCTGTTCTATCAAGTATGGTGTATTGCAAGTATAACTTTGTCGAAGTATCACTGGATCTGGTTAAAAAAATCATTTTTTTATTAGATCCGCACCGTGGTCTTATATTCTTAACACCATTCGTCTCCATTAATATGATTTAAGTTATTATTATTATTAGATCCATTTTCTCCTGCTAAATTTATTTTCTATTGTTATGAGGAAAAATTATTTTGTGATCCTCAGTTGATATGATCATTCATAAGGAAGATCTAATTTTCGTTTTGATCTTCAAATCCATTTTTAAAAAAAATCATAATAAGTTATTGTAGTTATTGACGTGGTGTCTTATTCATGATTTACACCCATCGCTAGTTGTGTTTTATTATTTAATCACTCATTTTTCTAACTGTTGACCCCACACTTCCTACAGAACAATGTTAAAGACGTTATTGCATATTCATCAATTCGATGTTGTTGTAGTTTGTAATTTTGCAACGTCCTGCTATGAACATAATTTTACTACTACTTGTTGTATTTTGCTGACAATTCATGTGGACCTCACAACCGGTATTGTGTTGATCTTAAACTTGGGTCACGTTGCTCATGAGTCGATTTTTAACTACTCATTAAACAGTCCGTTGATCATTGTTGCAAGTTAGATCATTGTTGCAGCGGAGACAATGATTTTCACCGTTAAAAAATTCGTAGGGCCCATCATAACATTTATTTTCCATCCAATCTGTTCATACGGTCACTGAGACCTAGATGAAGGGAAAAACAAATTCCAAAACTACTGTGACCCCAAAAGGGTTTCAATGGTAGACATTTGATACGCCACTACTTTTTGCAGTGTGGTCCACTTGACCATTAGATATGTTTTATTTTTCGTCTCAAGCCTTAATATGAGCTCGCAAAATGGATGGACAGTTTGGATATAACACATGCATCGTGATGGGATCCACAGACTTGCTGACGTCAATACACTAGCTATATAGCTGGTTTGTGGTACACCAGCCAATCCAATTCCTGACTGAGATCCCATTACCATTTTGTGCTGCTCTCACCGCGTTGACTATTTGATCATTAACGTGGTAAGTCTTATCTCCACTGTTGTAGATCAAGTGAGCAATCTTTTCTACAGGTCGTGAACCTATTTCGTGTTGTTAGATGCATTTTGCTACCGTGGGCTAACACTATAGGTCCATAATCTTAGGTCGTTTAACAAACTAGGTGAGTGGGCTGGGCTTCGTCCTGGGCTGGAGTTTAAGCCTCTATACGCCCAAGACTCAGCTCGGGGTTAAACTTTAGGTTTGTTTAGAGCTGCGATAGACCGCGTACAACAACTGTCAAACGGACCCACCCTTGGGCTTCGCCCAGAGCAAATATTTCAGGTGGGTTCACGCTGGACTATTTTGGCTCGTTGTGGGCTGGACCTATATTAAACCGTGCGGGCCGGACTTGTAATTTGGCCGTTCCTAACTCTAAGTTGATATCCCCACGAATTTTGCTGTAAAAATGTGTTACCAAGTTCTGGGTCCCACCATGATGTATTTGTTATATCCAACTGTCCGTTCATTTTGTGAGTTCGTTTTAATGTTTAAGCCGAAAAATTAGACAAATTCAAAAATTAACTGAACCACATTGAAAAAGGCAGTGGAGGATTGAACGTCTACCATTAAAACCCTTTCGGGGTTGCAGAAGTTTTGTATCAATACGATATTTGTTTTTCCACTTCATCCATGTCTGTGTGACCTTACGAATATATTGGATGGAAAATAAATGTTATGGTGGGCCCTACGAATGTTTTAACGGTGATGATCATTATTCCACTGCTATTTATGGTGTGGTCCATTTGAGCTTAGGATATAATTCATTTTTGGGCTCATGCACTAAAATGATCTCTCCAAATGGATGAACCGTATGATATGATAAATATATTATTTTGGTGCCTATATAACTTTGATATCCTTTCGTACATCCATAGCTGGAGGAGTGTCAGCGCTCGTATTCGCACGACAGGTCGGTGGTGCGCGGTACACCCTACACCAGCTTATCCCTTCGTTCGAAGAAGGGTACTTTCGGAATCCAAAATTGTGTTTGTATTTTACAGAAGTGGATTGCATAGTGCGCCACACACCACCTACCTCTCCTTTGATGATGTCATCAAGTTTTGTTGGGCCCATCATGATGTATGTGTTATATCCATGCCGTCCATTCATTTTTTTGATATCATTTTACAAAATAAATCCAAAATTGGAGCAGATCCACAGTTCAAGTAGAGCACACCAAGAAAAAAGCAGCCATTAAAACTTTTCTAGAGCTCACCATAATAATTATTTACCATCCAATCTGTTCATAATGACACACAAACATAAATAAATGGAATAAACAAATATCAGCTAAATATAAGCTTGATCCAAAACATCTGTGGCCCCAAAAGTTTTCAATGGTAGTTATTTAATCTCAACTGCCTTTTATGGCGTGGTCCACTTGAGATTTGTATCTGCCTCAATTTTGGTTTCGTGCTCTAAAATCTTATTGCAAAATAGATGGATGGTGCAGATATAATATTTACATCATTCCCGGCCGAAAGAACTTAGTGACGTCAACACACCACGTTGGTCGGTGGTGTGTCACACCACGCAATCCGCTTCCGGATTTTACCCGTACCCGACAGTTCTTACCCGATATCTCTCATTTTCTCGCTCCGTCCATCCCTCTACCCCATCTCTCTCTTTGAATCTCTCAAGCTCCACCCTCTCTCCTCCCCCTCCTCTCTCGACTCCACCCATCTCTCTATCCATCTCTCTCGTTGAATATCTCAAGCTCCACCCATCACTCTACCGATCTCTCTCTGTGAACATGTGAATCTCTGTTTTCCTCATCTAACTCAATAGATTTCTCTCGCTCTCTCTTTGGTGAAGAAGAAGAAGGAGAAGAAGAAGAAGAGGAACAACATTGGTATCTTTTTATCTCTTTCTTCCTCTCTCTCCAGGTCAGTCGCATGTGCCATACACTCTGGTATGATTTACTCTGGCTGTTTGCACAATCTTAACCTCTGTGGGCACTTTTTTTTTTTGAAATAGAACCATTGGATATTTTTCATTTTTGACTGTCCAATAAATATCTAGCAATCTAAATAAAAGTAGGTTTCGGTTCATTATACATCTAAGTTAGTACTCATAGTTTGGACGGTTTATTTTGAATTACTTTTATGTCATATATGAAAAATATTCAGTGATTTCTGATTGACTGTGTATCATTCATCACATTGTGCTGGAGTATCAAAGTATTTTTGGAGAGAAAAGGTAGGTGTTTAGAGGCTTTTTTTTTTTTTTTTGTGGGGGGGGGGGGGTGGTGTTGTAAATGCAAACTGTTGGCTGGGAGCTTAAGGTCATATGTGGATTCGTGTATTATTTTTTATTTTAGGAAAATGGTATGTTTAGAAGAAGTCAATTCTAGAAAACAGTGAGAATGAAAACAATTTTCCTTGATTGTTTTCCAACAAATTTTTCTTGACAAATTTTTCTTCAATTCCGAATTTCTCATTTGGAAAAAAAAGGAAAATTTTTTTTTTTCATGAAAATTTTACTTGAAAGTGGATGGTGACACATTTGTGCGATAAAGATGGATCGTGGCAGACATGATGCATTGGCACATGTGGGACATTGGCATGTATGGGATGTTTGAAGATGGATGGTGGCACATGCTACACATGTGGCATGTTGGAGCTTCTGGGGCATGTAACAATTAAAGATGAATGACGGCACATGTGGCACAATAGCACGTGGGGTGCTTGAAGATGAGGGTGGCACATGTGGCAATTAGGGTGTGTAACACGTTTACACACTTGAAGATGGGTGGTTGTACATGTTGCATGTGTCACATTGGTATCTGTATGGTGCTTTAAGATGAATTGTGGCACATGTGACACATTAGCACATGTGGGGCACTTGAGCAGACATTTGCACATGTGAGGCACTTGAGGGTGGTTAGTGGCATATTACATGCCGTGCATGTGAACTGCTTAAAGATGGACATTGACCGTGTGATATTTGTGGCTCCATAGCACTTGATATATTTAAGGAATTTGAAGATGAGGGTGACACATCTTGCACATAGCACATTGATGTGTGTGATGTATTGAAATGTGGGTCATTAAGAGATGAGCAATAGCGCATATATGATGCTTTAAGATGGATGGTGGCATATACTGCACATACGGGGTAGTTGAAGATGAATATTTACACATGTTGGGCACTTAAAGGATCCTTGGTGGCACATTGGACTACCATGTGGGGCTCTTTGTTAGAAGATGGGTCATTTCCTATCATTTCCTATCATTACTTGGAAATGACGTTTCTTAAGTCTGAGTAAGGAAACGAAAATGAACATTTTTCAGGAAATGAGAGGGAAGTGGAAATGATATTTTAAAGAAATTTACAAAAACAAACAACGAAAACGCCATTTTATGAAAATGATGTTTTCTCAATTTATATTTCAACAAATCTAAACAGGCCTTAAAGGGCATTTTCATCTTTATCCACATCGAAATTCTACTTAGATTTAAAAGAAAAAATGCCTGTGTATTTATGGAATGATGTAAGAATCCATGTATTCAATTCAATCTTTGTATAGAATATGGGGGTAAATTCATCTTTTGAGCAAATAATAGTTTGATTATCTAATCTTCTCGAGCTTTTAAAATTTTCCAGGCTCTTGAACTTCTCATTCTTTGCTTTTTAGAAATAGAGGAATCAAAATTTCAATTTTGAAAGGCAAATATTGGACATGGGAGGCATAGAAAAGGGAAGAAAGGAATTGTTTACAAGTTGGATATTGAAAAGGCACCATGACCACGTAGATTGGAGATTCCTTGACTATATGTTGGGGAAATTGGGTTGCAGTCAAAAGTGAAAAAAACTAGATTAAAGATTGTGTTAACTCAACAAGGTTCTCAGTGTTGGTCAATGGCTCTCCCAAAGGCTTCTTCTAGGCTTTTGAGGCGTAAGGCAAGGAGACCCACCTTTTCTCTTTCTATTTGTAGTAGTGATTGAAGCGTGGAGCATGATGCTTAACAAAGGACATGAAGTAGGTTTGATTAGAGGTTTTAAGGTGGGAGGTGATGTGCCTTAGGTCTCCCATCAGTTCGTCGATGACGCCATCCTATTATGTGAAGTAAACGTTGGTATGGTGGACAACTTGAGAAAGGTGGTGAGATGCTTTGAGGTGATTTTGGGTTAACACATCCAAAGGCGAGCTACTTGGTGTGTGCTCCACTAGTGAAGAGGTAGCGACTTTGGTGAAGATTTCCGGTGTAAGGCGAGATCTCTTCCATCAGTGTACTTAGGGCTCCTTTTTTGCATTGGTAAACCTACCAAACACCTTTGGGACAGGATTGTTGTAAGGATAAAGAGGAAGTTGTCTTGGTGGAAAAGTAAAGACCTCTCATTAGGGGGTTAGGTTGAAGTTGATAAAAGCAACTATGCCAAATCTGCTAGTGTACTTCATGTCACTCTTCAAGTGTTTGATATTGGTCATGGAAAGATTGGCACAACTGAGAAGGAATTTTCTAAGGTGGATGTATGTAAGAGGGCTAAAATGAATGTAATAGGTTGTGATTTCTTATACAAAGGATTTTGACAAATGATGGGTTGATTCTAGCTGGGTTGTAATACCACTTTGTACTTTGAGCCTTTGTGCTCTCTTCTATTAATAAATAGTTGTGACCTTGCCATCAAATCAAAACTAAAAATGAAATCATAGATGCTGGAATCTAATTGGATATTGCTCATTTCTTCGATTTCTCTAGTGATTTTTTCAGTTTTCTTTTGTAATCCCCTTTCGTTTTATTTCAATTTTAATTTTAGTTTAATGCGTTCTTTAATTTTCGCAAATTTGATTCATTTACGTTTAATTTGCTGAAGAAATTTTACTCTTAATGGCTTCTTAGATATTTATACATACTGTTCAATGAAATGCCCGACTTTCATACGTTTGTTTTGGATTTTTTTTTTTTTTTTTTGCACGTGTTTGTTAATGTTGTTAACTACATGTTAGAATTCTGTTCGATAATGTTTCTCTATCAGTTGGTGTTGTATGGGCAAGATTTTAGGATTTAATTATGCATTTATTGTAACAAATTTTCTTTTTTTGCTTCATTTTTATTTATTATGAAATTCTTTTACATATTTAGAGGTGTAATTTTCATAAAATGCTAGAGCATAAATGTAGTGAATTCATATGAAATGTAATATTAAAAAGAAATAATTTTTCTTTTCTTTTCTTTTTTCTTTTGGTAATAAGAGATGTGCTTTCTATGGTTGTAAAAAAAATTCAATTAAAATGACTCTTTTGGAGAAAACACGAACTGACTAAGAGAGACGATATGATATGTGGTCACCATCTTTGCGCATTGTTGAAAGGTTGATAGTTGAATAAGGCCCATTGGGCCCAAGTGCATGTAATAAGGCCCATTCACGTTTTTACTATTATAAATTAAAGTAGAAGGATAGGGTTTCAATAGACTCTAAGTATTTGACCTTTTTGCTATCTCTCCTCTCTCTCTTTCTCATTGTTTTTTTTTTTTTTTCCTTCCATCGCTCCTCCTTCTTTCTTCTTCTAATTGTAGCTTCTCATAGGCCCTGAAGATTAGCACAATGTAGTTGCTTAACATGGTATTAGAGCCTAAGTGCTCTTAGGATTTCTTCTTTTTCTTCTAGAGTTACTTCTTCTTTTCCCTTCATTTTTTTTTTCCCTTATTCTTCTTTAATTCTTTTTTTGAGAATTTTGCTAAAGGACTTGCTGATTTTTGTGTTGCCTTGGGTAGGGAATTTTTCCCGCTGAAGCAAATTTTTGTGTTGCCTTGGCTAGGTTTTGCTAGATTTTTCCCGTTTTAAGCATATTTTTATATTGCCTTGGCTATGGTTTGGGATTTATCTGTTGAAGCAAAATTTTGTGTTGCCTTGGCTAGGGTTTGCTATTTTTTATTTTATTTTATTTCTATTAGAGTAAATTTGTAGGTATTTTTTGTGTTTTCCTTCCTAATCCTCGATGTTTCCCCTCTTTCCTTTTTTTTTTTTTTTCCTCTTCTTCTTCCTTGTAACTCTGTGAGTTTTACTTCTAATCTTTTTGAACAAGTGATGTTTTCCCACCTAATCTTCTTTCCTTTCTTTCCCTCTTTCCTTCCATACACAACAACAACTTCCTATTAACCATTTTCCCTTCACCAGTCATTCTTCTTTTTCAAATTTTTTTTTTTTTGTTTTTTGTTTTGGGAGTCATGAGGCCTTTTTCTCACCGACTTGTTATGATTCGTCAAAGGGGGGGTGGCTTGTGGCTGGAATTTTTAGGGTTTTAAATTGTGTCGCTGGTATTGGTGGTCTCATCGCCTCCACTTCTTAACCTCTCACCTGCCTCTCATTATAGCTAACACTATAACTCTTTTTTTTTTTCCCCTACTTTTAAGAGATCTTTTATGTGCTTCTCAAAACTCAAGTTCCTCTGTTCAGAGTACTTTAGAGTTTGAGGGGGGTTGTTAGAGAAGATTTTTTTTTTTCTTAGCTATTATTCCAAGTTGTGCCTCATTAGGAACTTGAGGGGGAGTGTTGAAAGGTTGATAGTTGAATAGGGCCCATTGGGCCCAAGTCCATGTAATAAGGTTCATAGGGCTCATTTATGTTTTTGCTATTATAAATAAGAGTAGAGGGCTAGGGTTTTAATAGACCCTAAGCATCTCAAGTTCTTGCTATCTCTCTCATCTCTCTCTCTCTCTCTCTCTCTCTCTCTCATCTTTCTTCTCCTTCTTTCTGCTTCCTCTCATTGTAACTTCTCATAGGTCCTCAAGATTAACACTATGTAGCCGTTTAACACGTAGTATATACGAATTTTCAATTCTAACAATTTGGACCCATATTTTGCTAATCTAGACCATTGGTCTTTGTGTCCCATCATGAATCTAATACGCCTTAATAGGACTATCCTAATTTTTTGGATTAGGGCCTACAAGGAGATGGTTAAGAAGAGAAATATGTGAATGGTCCACATTCAAATGAAAAAAAAAACATAAAATTGGTCATTGGGATCTTCAATCTAGGGAGATTTTGAGGCATTCTCCGTCCATTATTGTACTCAATGGACCAATGGTTTGGGTTACCCAACCATGGGCCTCACTTATCAGAATTGAAAATCCCATGCATGTATACTATGCAAAGATGTGAACCGTGTATTATATAATCCTCACTTATTATTGGGATGCAAGCAATGGATGTAATGGGGAGTGTCAAATGCAAGAATCAATGCAAATTAATTTTTTGAAAACGACAGAAAAAATATGTACTTCCTATCTTTTATGAAAATGTTGTCAACAACCCGTTTTGGAGATCCACAAACTTAATAATTAGTTGCAAGTAATGGGCGTAATGTGGGGGCTAAATGTGAGAGTCGATGTGGAATAATTTGTAATATTCTGAGTAACAAAGAGTTTGTATTTATACACAAAATTCTATTGAGAAAAAAATGTAATGCTTTTGGGAAGCCAAGGACCGACTTATTCTTTGTAAGTAAGAAGTGTAATCTGGAAGTTGAGTTAGAGAGTTGCTATGAAGTAATTTGGTGATTGTGATAGGCGATTATAAAATGCACACTTTCTCTCTCTATACAATATTTTATCATATGAATTACTTCTGGAAGTCTGCATCTTCTGTAATGGTATCTCTCAAATTGGGAATTTGTTAGTAGTGCCCCTTTTGTACTATGTTTAACTATAGAGCTTTTCTAGGTGTATGTGTAATTAAACAATATGCGTGGTTATAAAATGATATAAAATGATAGAAACACCTTCCATTTATTTATTTATTGAGCAAATGACTGAAGATTGCATTAGTAAAAAGATGAGAAAGATACAAAAAGTGAAGAAAGACCATGGGATACATCAATGCCTGAATAGCAATAGAGAATAAGTAGATTGGGTTAAACAAAATGTTTAACCGAGCCCAGTAGTTATGCCCTGATGCTATACCATGCAATGCCAATAATGAAGGTCGTCACGAAAAATTGGATAGTGAAGCCCATTTGATGATATCCCCTTTTGTCTTTTCAAACAAGGCCGAAAAAATCTAGATATCCTTGAATATTGTGTTATTTCTCTCTTTCCAAAATTTCCAATAGATCGCCAACAACACAAGACTCCACAAAATCTTCCCTTTGCCATTGAATGTCCTGTCGTTCCAGCTTAGAAGTTGCTCCTCCAAAGAAGAACACAAGGGTCCCACCATCTTGAAGTCAGCTTGGAAAAAGTTCCATGCCTCCGAGTCCGCTAGGTACTGAATGAAAAGATGGGGGCTGCTCTCTTCACTTCTTGTAGTGCATGTTTGATTTTTACGAATCCCCTGTAATTGCTTTTAAATGAGTAATGATGACTTCTTACCAGTGTTTGCTTGAGGGAGGAAATTCTGCCTCGAAAATTGAATTTTTTCCTCTCTCGTGTTAGTGAATTCCACGTGCTTCCATACTGATAAAAACTATGGGGCCACTGTGATGTATATGCTATATCCATGCCGTCCATTTGTTCCAATAGCTCATTTTAGGGCATGAGCCAAAAAATAAATCAGATCCAAAGCTCAAGTAGAACACACCATAGGAAATGGTGGTCCTAACAGACCTCAACCGTTGAAAGCTGAAACCTTCCTAGGGTCAAAAATGATGTTTATTTGTCATCCAACCCGTTCATAAGGTATATAGACATGGATAAAGGTAAAATGAAAATATTAGCTTGATCCAAAACTTCTGCGGCCCCTAAAAAGTTTTCAACAGTATGTGTTCAATTCCCACTGTTTATTATGATGTGGTTCACTTGAGCTTTCGATTTGTGTCATTTTTGGGTTCATGCCTAAAATGAGCTGGCGGAACGGATGGACGACATAGATATGACATATGCATCACGGTGGGCCTCGCAATTTTTGCGCACTCCTCGTTTTCCCACACCTCTGTTTTAGAGTCGAAAACCGCCCAAACACAGTAGCTGTCAACCTCAACTTTGGGGTTACTGCCGTAATTACAAGTGTAAGTGATAATGACTTAATTACAATGCATTTACAGCGTAAATTGAAAAACAAATAGGCCCTTACACATAATGCATATGTTGGGAAGTGGGATCCCTTCGGCAAGTTCGGAGGTTGAATGAGAGAGTTGTTATGCTGTAATTTGGTGATTGTGACATGCGCTTAGATAAAAGGTGTACGTTCTATATGTATACACGATTCTCTCATTTGAATTGCTTGTGGATGTCCGTATCTTTTGTAATGATATTTCTCAAACAAGGAATTTATTAGTGCCAGTTTTGTACTATGTTTAGCTCTAGAGCTTTTCTGGGTGTATGTGTAATTAGGCAATGTGTGTGGTTATGAAATGTTAGAGACACATATCAAGGAGATTTTTGAGGCATAGTGCATCCTTGATGGGACATAAAGACCAATGGTCTGGATTAGTGAGTTATGGGCCTTAGTAGTCAGAATCGAGAATTAGTATATGTTGCACAAAGCTGCCGACCGCATATTATATCGTTCCTCTTAGTCAATTCATATTTTCCAAAAAAGGGTCATTTTAATTTATCTTTTTAAAACAATTATAGAAAGTACTTATCTTTTTACTTACAAAAATGTCTTCTTCATATTCACGTCTTATATCCACTGAATCCATTACATGCATCCTCTAGCATTTTATGGAAATTATCATGCTAAATATATAAGAGAATTCCATATGAATAAAAAATCAAGGATATGAAGAAAAACTGTTACAACAAATGTATAATTAAATCCTAAAATTTTAACATTTAGTACCAATTGATCGAGAATCCTTGTGGAACCGAGTTCTAACTTGGTTAACATCTCTAACGAACGCATAAATAAAACCAATAATCGACCTAAAAATAAATTACAAAAGTCAGGCTTTCATTGAAGAGGGAGTATGCATGAATAGTTGATAGGCCACTAAATGTGAAATTTCTTCTACATATTAAACGCGAATGAAGTAAATTCGTGAAAATTAAAAAACCCATGAAATTGTAGTTAAAAATGAAATGAAATAAAAAGGTAGAAATATTAAAGAAATAGGAAGAAAAATTACAAAAGGAAAATTGAGAAAAATCATTCGAGAAATTGGGAAAATGAGCAATTCTAGATTTTAATGTCTATCATTTCATTTTTTGTTTTAATTTGATGGCATTCTCTCTCAATCTCCCTTTTCTTCACAATCGAAATTCGATACCTCAGCTTCTGAGAAGCGAAGCGATAAGTTCAAGAGCTTAGAAAAATTTAGAAGATCAAAAAAATTAGATAAACTAGACTTTCCTTTGTTCAAAAGATGAATTTACCCCATATTATATTAATAGATGAATAAAATATATGGATTCTTATGTCATTATAGAAATATGAGGCTCATTTTTGTTCTTTTAGCCATAAGTGGAATTTTGATGTGGATAAAGACGTGATTCGTGAATGCCCTTTATCTCTTATTTGGATTTGTTGAAATATCAAATGAGGAAACGCCATTTCCATAAAAAAAATGGCGTTTCCATTGTTTATTTTTGTAAATTTTATGAAAATGCTATTTTCACTTAACTCTTATTTATTGAAAAATGCATCTTTTTTGTTTCCTTTCATAGCATTTCCAAGAAATTGAGGGAAATGAGAGAAAATGATCCCTTTTTACGAAGTGCCCTACATGGTAGTCACATGTGCCATCGCTGATCTTTTAGGTGCTCTACATGTACAACCGTCCATCTTCAAGTTCTCCACATGTGCCAATATGCCACATGGCTCACATCTACATTATCTGGTACCATTCATCTTAAAGTGCCACACGTGCTATTGTGCCACATGTGCAACATATCACCCATCTCTTAGTAATCGACGTTTCAATGTGCCACACACCCCAATATGCCATGTGCAACATGTGCCACTCTCATTTTCAAATGCCCTATATGTGCCACGTGCTATGGAGCCACATGTACCACACGGTCAATGTCCATCTTGTAGCACTTCACATGCATGGCATGCGCCACCAACCACCTTTAAGTGCCCCACATGCGCAAACGTCAATTCCAGTGCCCCACATGTGCCAATGTGTCATGTGTGCCATAATCAATTTTAAAGCACTATACATATGCCAATATCCTACGTGTGACATATACAACCACTCATTTTCAAGTGTAGAAACGTGCCACACGCCCCAATGTGCCACATGTGCCACCATCATCTTCGAGCATCCCACATGTGCAACACATGTTATTATGTCACATGTGCCGCCATCCATCTTTAAGTGCTCCACATGCTTCAGACATGTCATTGTGCCATATGTGCAACATGTGCTACCATCCATCTCGAAGCATCCTACATGTGCTAATGTCCCACATTTGCCAATGTGTCATGCATGCCACAATCCATCTTTGTCGCACACGTCTTTCCTTCTGTCTTTGAGTAAAATTTTCATGAAAAATTCTTTTTTTTTTTTTTTTGTTTTTTTCCAAATAATAGATTCGGAAATGGAAAAAAATAAAAATATATTCAAGACCTTGTTGGCAAATGATAAAGGGAAATCGTTTGCATTTCTCACTGTTTTCTAGAAAAGGCGTTTCCTGAAAAACGCTATTTTTCTCAAAAATTTCCATGAATCCAAATAGGTCCTTGAGCTCCCAGGAGAAGGAATTCTCTTATAGAAGAGGAGTTATAAGATACTTAGGGTGTGTATGCAGGTACTCAACACTTGCCATATATTAACTCAAATAAACTGACTAGATCTTGCATCCTACTGTTTCCAAGTCACAATTCCAAGACCCGATTGGTTGAACAATTCTAACCTCTGATTTGTGGACACTTGCTTGTAGAAATAGGTCTGTTAGATATTTTTCATTTTTAACCATCCAATAAATGTCCACCAATCCAATAGTCATAAAATCAAATAAGCTCACTTCTTGATTCATGATACATCTACACCGCGAAGGTGCATACCTTGGCGCTGCAGCTTGTTCCGTGTTAGAATCTCATCTGATTGCCAATCATTAAGAATGCAGCTACTGCTGGGGGAGCAGGGGATTGCCATAGTGGGGATGCAAATGTGATTTTAGGGCCATTTAATTGTGTCGTTGTAAGAATGTTTTTGCCATAAATTTGCTAGAGAGATCCCACTTCCATGTTCCATGGTCTAGTGTCTGCGATGGATGGTGATAGCTGAAGAAGTATCTTGTGGAGAGACAAGAAATGTTCCATTTCTTCATCCTTCAAGGTTTTTTTGAGCATGATGTTCGAAGACAGGTTTTCCCCATTCCATTCAGCACATTCCTTTATAGATACATGCTTCTCATGAACCAATCTGTATAGTCTTGGGAATCTGACTGCAAGCGGGTTATTTCCAGCCATTTGTCTTTGCAGAATAGGATCAAATCACCATTGTATGCTGGTAACCTGAAGAAAACCAGTGCCAAATGCATGTTACAGATAGGGCTGTTATGTCCATCCAAAGTGTCTGTTATCTTCTCTAGTGGCATCTATGTAACTAGTATATTTATATGATCACTCTGGCAACTCTGTAAATTCCAGGTGAAGACTGTTCAATTTCTGCAAGTTGTACAATATATAATACCCTTTTAGGGCTGACAGTAAATATTACCTCAGTTTCAACTTCATAGAGATGATTGGAAAGAATTACAATAATCTCAATGCTCAATAAGAAGCAAAGATGCATTTTTCTTTCTTTAGTGTTTCATGAATGCCTTACCATTCTTCTGTTGCCTTCTTATCTTTTATCTAGTTAATAAACAGGTTTCCTAATCCACTTTATTAATCTTTAGAGATGCATGTAATTGATTTCAATGTAATATTGCAGAATAGTTAAGCATCGATTTAATAAAATGGCATCGCTGTCAGCAGCATGGCTATACCAAGGTGTGGTTTTGTAGCTTTGACAATATAATTTCTCCAACTATCAGGATCTTTTTTGTTCTGATTGGAAGGTTGCATGGACAAATGAGTTTAGTTTCTCTCTCTCTCTCTCTCTCTCTCTCTCTCTCTCTCTCTCTCTCTCTTCTTTTCACAGATAAAACAATGAGGGGTTTGATTTCTGGTGATGGATCTGTTGTTGGAAAATCTTGTTATCCACATTTTCAGGTGTGTTCAATATACAAAACTATTCTTATGTTGGGTTTTCTGCAACTTTTTTTTTGTTTGTTTTTGCATTATGTTTATAAGGGGCTTGAACTTTGATTGCCTCCATCCAGCTCTATTTTGTATTGGCAACATTTTGGTTAAATGTACATATTATAATTTGATGTTGAATTCTGGACTAGCTGTGTAATGAAATGCTCAAAATTGACCATATATCGTCACTTGATATGATCTTGGATCCTTGGTTTATGCATTTAAATGTCCGGTGTATGACCTCATTGTTATACACTTGATGCATAATACAGTCTTCACATTCATGTGTTGTGAAACTTGTGATTGTTTTTTATATATATATATAGGGAAAAGGTACTATGCGCTCGAGCGTAAAGCGGTCTCCATGAGGTCGAGCTGGGGTGGGCTCCACCGTGATGCCGTTCGAACATCTACCCCCTCAGTTAGATGCACCATCCCTGGACGGGCCCACACGGCTAAAAATGACGTCCATCCGAGACTTGTGTGGGCCACACCACGTCCAGAAGTGGAGAGGGGCCGTGCACCATTAAAACATTCAAAACCACTTGTGGCCCCCTTTCGAGACGTTTTTTGATGATCAACACCGTCCATCATGTGTGTCCCACTTGGATGTAATTTTATACCACTTTTCAGGTGGTATCCAAATCTCAGGTGGACCCCACCAAGTGATTTTATATGTTTTCACGTGTATACTTATGTTTTCAGAAGGTATGGCCCACCTGAGTTCCGTGGACGGTCGATTTCCAGCCGTGTGGGTCCCACTTGGATCGGTGCATCTGGTGGACGGTGTGGATCTTCGAAAGGAATCACGGTGGGGCCCACCCCAGCTCGACCTCATGGACGACCGCTTTACGCTCGAGCGCATAGTACCTTTTCCCATATATATATATATATATATATATATATAGAAGTGCATGCAGGGTGCATTTGTTGAGCTCATTTGTTTTAAATGAGAGAACTTGTTTGCTCTACTTAAAGAAATCAAACTGAGGAAAGTAACAACAAGTTCTTTTAACTTAGCATCAGGGATGCAAAACAATAATCTGAAACCCCAACAATTCTGCTGCATTTAATCCTACCATTCAAGGAGTGTTTTGTTCCAAGGGTGTTCTATCAGTGTCACAATACTCTGCATAGATCTCCTATAATTCAAGTTGGCCACACTCCTTGGCTCGGGCCTATTGACAGTTGAGTGCCCACTTTTTTTATCTGCTGCTCGCTAAACTGATAATGCATTTTTGGCTGATGCCTCCTAGATCCGTCATGCCTTAACACAAGGATCTTCAACTGATGATTCTTTGAAGATTGACGATGCAGGATATGAAATTAAATATGACATGCAAGAGCTCCAACTTTAAATTATACCAATTTTAAACAATCGCAAAATTCCACATCATACATACGATCACATATTCAAAAAAGGGAATCTATGGGGGTCCAAGCCTACACAATTTTAGGGCTGGATTAAATTAAAATTATAAACCAAACAAGCCCAAAGGATTGTAGGAGCAGTGTTTCAAATAGCGCCCATAGTGTACGCTACGTAGCGTAGCATGGCCGTAGCGCTACGTAGCGTCCCAAATCGTGTAAATCCCCTGTATCGTACGCTACAGGGGTCGTAGTGTACGCTACAGCTACGTAGCGTAAGGTACAATGTATTTTTTTTACTATTTTAGTTTTTTATTATTTTTTCAGGTTTTCTTTGTTTCTAATATTGAGAAATATGACACTTGTATTATACTTGATACTTTTTAACCTATGGGATTTTTATTTCTTTTCATAATTGTGACTTGTGGTTTCAATTAGACATTATTAATTAAAGTGGTTTGCTTAGAAAGTTGTTGATGTGATAATTATTTGATTTGGCTTATATATGTGTCTTTTGATAAATGATAACTAATAACTTTTTTGAACATGCTTATAATTGATAAAATGAGTCATCTTTTAGGCATTTATATATTTTTTTTCACTATTTATTATATTTGTCCTATTTTTAAATTAAAAAATAGAAGTATCGTGTAGCTTACGCTACACGCTACACGCTATAGGGGGTTGAGCGCTACGCATCACGCTACCGCTATTCAAAACACTTTGTAGGAGTTATCCATTCTTGCAAAGGATTGTTCCCCAATTCAAGAGATTCACCATGTTTCAATTTGAGGGAAAATCTAGGGTTCGAAAATTGGGAATAATTAGGATTTGAGATTATTTAGGGTTAGGGATCTGGATTAAGGGGTTTGATTTAAGTCTAAAGAGAAGGAAAATAGAGAAAAACAGATCCTGAGATGAACCACATGCGCCGGGCAACAGATGGCCCTAGGCGCACGTGCGTGCCCAACCGTCCGCACTTGTGTGGGGCCCACAAAGTCAGAAACTGACTTCTAGTCTAGGATCGGCCAGGGTAGGACTGCCTCCATGCCAAATTTCATATCGATCCATCGCAAGGTGCGTGCGTGGTACTCCGCTGAAGTTTCAGCCCCCCAGATGGGCCAGAATTTGGAAATCTATTGTGCACTGCTGTAGAGGAGAACTTAGGTACGAGAGAGGGTGAATCTGAAAATGGGAGGGATGTCGAAGATGATGGATGTGGGGTATAAAGAGGTGGGGGTGATTTGGAACGGGTGTGGCTTCACACCACGGTAGTTAGCCCTTCGGGGAAGGGAATGTTTCGCACCTAATTTGATTCTTCAACCTAAGAGATAGAGAGCAAGAAAACGCAGGAATTTTATAAACTTCATGCCAATACCTACATGGGGTTGCTTTATTTACAAGAAAACCCTAAACCCCAAAAGACAATTTTACCCTTACGCCATGTGTGCGCACTAATACCAAAACTTAAAGCAAATAAATACTAAGCAATCAAAACCGTTCATGACATTTCTAATAACAAAAGTAATCAAAACTCAAAATCCTAAATCATCTAAAGTAGTGGGCCACGATCAAGAGTTCCGATGGTAGAATCTATGTGATGATTGGGTCCACTCCAAAGTCTTATAGCGCAGCCCCTAACTGTGAGGCCCTCCAAAGATGTCGTCGTCGATCCAGATCGAAAGTGGGGCCTGCCTCCTCCTCAAATACGTGCGTAGGGTGGGGGGCGTGCTCATGATGTCCTCATCAACTGATCACTGAGACCACAAGTTTTCTGAGGAACCTTGACTTTGTGCTAGGCTCCCTGTTGGTTACACTGCCTAGGGTTGTTGCTATGCTGATCTGATGAACTCTGGCTTCATGTTCTTTTCCAAAATGCTGATAACCCTATGTAATAGTTTGTTACTAGAGTTGGATTCTGATGTAGGACAATGGAAACTAATCTAGGATGCAAGATGAGAGATTAATTACACATTAATTTCAACAATCAACATGTAAAATCAAATATATCCACAAAATAGATTTAGAAATTCAGATTTGTAACCCAAAAGTCCTAGGTTACCACATACGTGGTGCACGAAAATATAAAATAATTCAAGAGTGACCCACTTGGAAGTAGGGACTTCCAATCTAGAGTGGGTAGTGCAACAATCACATGAATTGACAATGACGCAAGTAAAATTCTGGTTTGGGAAAGGTTTTACAAAAAAATCAGATTTCGTTAGGGTTTTAGGTTCACGAATTGAGATTTCGAAATCGCGGTCCTAGGGGTTTAAAGGATATAGGAATGAGGTAGGGTTGGAAGGAGATCAATGAGGGAAAGGAAATGAAATGGGGCCCACACGTGAAGGTTTGTATGGACACACGTGCGTACATGTGGGTGGGTACACACGTGGATGGGTAGGGAGAAAGAAGAAAAGGGATGGATTGGATTAGGGTTTTGACAGGTTTAGAAAGGTTGTGAAGGAAGGGAAATGAGGAAGAAAAGAGAAAGAAGAGGAATACCTTGTTGGATATGAGAAAGAAGAAGAATGCACCTTGGGGAGTCTACCACCAAACAAGCCTCTACCCTTCTGGATTCACTTAGTGCTGCTTTTCTCATAATGATCGTGATCTCAACACTGCATCATCTGAGGGATTGTTATTCGGGAGACGTGATTGGCTGAGCGTAGAACCTGAGTGTGGTATGATGTGTTCATGAAAGCTTTGGTCGAAAGCCTGATTTTGTTCGGGAAATCTCGTCTCTTATTGGTCCAACCGGCTTTTTTGGTTTGCTTTGTTACCAACAAAGAGCCAGTTCCACCATAATTTCCACAGGCAATGCTTAATAGGTCCAAACTTCAGTTGCAGGATTCTTCCATGTGCCTTACACTAGCACTTCAGAATTGCAGATTTGCACTTTAAATTTGGATCATGCATTTAAAGCTATGTTCTTAACTCATAGGAATTGTGTCTTATAAGTTTGCTTTCTTGGATGCGATAAATTGCCATTTATCTCTTAGACCATGGGATTCATGGTTTTTTTTTTTTTTTCCCCAGCAAAACAAGATAATAATTTGTATAACTTTTGTTTTAAGGATAGGTTAATAACATGCTTACTAAGATTCTAAGAAAAATCTTTCTATAAAGTGTTTCTTTTAATTAGAGATGCAATGTATGCCTTTTTTGTTTTTGTTTTTGTTTTGTGTCGTTTAGAGAGAGAGAGAGAGAGAGAGAGATCACGTGCACGAACGTCGCCCCCTACGCACGTACGCCAGAAGGAGGACCCCACCGTCGATTTGGATCGATGACGACATCCAGGGAGGGCTTCCTAGTTAGGAGATGAAGTTTTGATTCAAAAGAGTGGGCCCGACAATCAAGAAAAACCCACCATAGGATCTCATTATCGTAACCCATTAGTCAGATTGATTTCATATTTTAGGTTTTGCTTATTGTTATTATTTAAAATATCATTAACGCGTTAAATTTCTTTGTTTGATTTTTATTTTAGTTTACTTCATTGCCATGTAATAGGTTATGCACATGGCGCGAGTTTTGGAGTATAGGGTTTTCTTATAAATAGGCACCAATTGTAATTCTTTTGATTCATTCAAGCTTAATAAAAATCCTTGCTTTATTTTTCTGCTCTCTTAGTGAGTTGTGGAAGAATTCAAAAGTGGGTGCAAAGCCCTCCCTTTTCGAAGGGCTAACTACCATGGTGCGAAGCCACATTGATCCCGATTCACCCCCATCCTCCATCATCTCTATTTTTTCATCTTCTACCACCATCCGTGCTTCAAATTCGTCATTTGTTGCAACAGTTTTCTTCTTTATAGCAAAATTCCAGATTTTGGCCTTACAGGAGGGCTGAAGCTTCAACGAAGCACCACGCACAAGCCGTAGCTCGGATCGACTCGAAACTTCGGGGTTTTGGAGCATATCCCTGACCGACCAGGGCCAAGGAGAGCTTTTCCTCAATCGACACCCCCTCGCACCTGTGGCCAGGTACATGCGCACGTGCGAGCGCCCCAGGCCCGCTATCCACACGCGGGAACAGTCTTTTGGATCAGGTTTTCGTCCTCTTTTAACCTCTTATACCTGTTTTTCATAAACCTTAACCATAAATTGCGTTTTTCATCTCTTTTGCTCCTTTTCTCACCATAGGGTTCCTTAAATTGAAATTGGGGAATCCCTTGAATTAGGGACTGATTCTTATGCATGTGTGGTTGGTTTCTATTTCCCTTTGAGCATTGTTTAGTCTATAAGTTTTATTGATTTAGTCCTAGCCCGTGTAGGCCTGGACCTGTACAGATTCCCCTTTGCTTGAATATTTGGACTTTTGTGTGTTGTGGAATTTTATGTTATCGTTCTGAATTAGTATGATCTAAGCCTGAAATCTTGTATATCATATTCCAATTTGATGTCCTGCATCAAATTTGATATCAGAGCTTAGGGTTCTTATAGGGGAATGCATTACATGTTTAGGGTTTAGTTGTTTATGTCCATGACACATCAATTCTCATCATATATGGCTGTTTAGAGGTCCATAAACCCTGACATAAGCTGTTGAAATTTTCTGTTATACCCTTATTTAAATTATTTTAGAAATTAACTTAGCTTTCTATTTTTAGGTTTAGAAACTTTCCTTTTCTGTTTTTTAGAAACTTTCTTAATATGTTTTTAGAAACTAATTTCCTTTCCTTTTTCTTTTTTAGAAACTGGTGTACTTTCTTTTTTCCTTTTTTTAGAAGCTAACTTACTTTCTATTTTTAGAAACTTTTTTTTTTTTTTTTTTAGAAACTTTCCTAATTTGTTTTTATTTTATTTTATTTTTTGTTTTTTTTTTTATTTTTATAAATTTATAAAAACTTTCCTAATTTGTTTTTAGAAACTTTCCTTTTTCGTTTTTAGAAACTAGGTTGCTTCTTTTTTTTTTTTTTTTTTTTTTTTAAATTTTTATAGAAACTTTCCTAATTTGTTTTTAGAAACTTTCCATTTTCGTTTTTAGAAACTAGGTTGCTTTTTTTTTTTGGAAACTTTCCTAATTTGTTTTTTTAGAAACTTTCCTAATTTGTTTTTAGAAACTTTCCTTTTTCGTTTTTTAGAAACTAGGTTGTTTCCTTAAAAAAAAAACTTTCTTATATTTTGACGACTATATTGTTGAATTTTGGTAGCACTGCGTAGTTTCCCTCATATCTCTCATAGGATCATTTAGTCCCGTTTAGTTGCATATAGTCGTAGTAGAAAGTCCTTAGGTAGAGTTAGCAGTCGTATGCCACACGTACGGGTCATGGTTTTGGCTTGCACCCTACACTAAACATGGAGCAACTGCTAGAGTCACTAAACAAATTGTCCCAGAAGATCGAGTTTTTGGGTAAGCACTAGGAACAACATATAGACCAACGCTTTGATCAATTTAATGTGCGCATTACCCGACTAAAGACCATCGCTAGGACAAACCCCACTATTGGGGTAGATGTCCAATCTCAGACAGGTGGCCTGGAGGATAGACCAATGAATGAAGTTGGTCAAGGAATCAATTATGGGCGTGCACTCGTGCACCCACCCCATGAGGGACATCAAGACCACTATTTTGAGGAGAACAACATGTGTAGCCTTGTGGCTGGAGAGAGTGCACCAGAGGCTAGTGTAGAGTTACCCACTGAGGCCATTTCGGTAGTGGATGAGTTACGTGATGTCTTTCTTGATGATATACCAGATTGAGTCTCCCCCTAGGAGGGAAATAGAGCACACCAGAACATGAGACACCGTAACACCTACAACTGAGTTTGTGTTTAATAGTTCTGTCGATAGGTCCACATGTCTCAGTTCTTATGAAGTCATTACTGGTTATAAACCTAAAAAAAACCTATTAATCTTGTTCCTATGTCACTGTCCCATTGGCCATCAGAGCCTGCAGAGTCTTTTGTGCATCACATTCATTCATGACATCAAGAAATCAGGCAGAAGATCACTACTAGTAATGAACATTACAAATTTTCTGCAAACCAGCATAAATGTTTCAAATAATTTAATATTGGGGACTCAGTGATGGTCCACATCAGGCCCGAACGGTACCTTCCGGGGGCCATTCGTAAGTTACATGCGCGTAGCGCTGGACCCTTCAAAATTATAAAACGAAACGGTCTCAATGTGTATGAGGTATATCTTCCACCTTCCATGGAAATTAGTTTCACATTCGATTTGGAGGATTTAGTTACTTTTCAGGGGATCACTGATACTTTGTCCGGCCCTTCGCTCACCCATCTTAATTCCCATATTTATCCCATGAACCATGGCCTCTTCCCGACCCATTTTCCCAGCCTCTACCTCCCATACCTACTCTTCCTGACCTTTCTTCCCAGCCTCTGCCTCCCATACCTACCCTTTCTGACCCATTTTCTTAGCCTCTACGTTCCATACCTACCCGTCTCGACCCATTTTTCCAACCTTTACCTCTCATACCTATCCGTCCTGACCCATTTTCCCAGCCTCTACCTTTCATACTTACTCTTCCTGACATTTCTTTCTAGCTTCTGCCTCCCATACCTAACCTTCACACACCCAGAGAGGAAATAGAGGATATCCTGGACCATCGAATAGTTTTAATGTCGGACGACAGGTTTCAGAAGTACCTAGTTAAATGGAAGTCACGCCCAGCTTCAGACAACACGTGACTCATTGAGGAGGAGCTTCAGAGACTTGATCCTGACATCCTAGAGTGGTTCAGGAGTTTTATTTCGCCAGTGGCGAAATCTTCGCAGCCGAGGAGAATTGATGGGGATACCATGCGCACACGTGCACGCATGCCGCCCCCTACGCACGTATGCTAGAAGGAGGAGGACCCCACCGTCGATTTGGATCGATGGCGACGTCCAGGGAGAGCCTCCTAGTTAGGAGACAGTTTTGATTCAAAAGAGTGGGTCCAACAATCAAGAAAAGCCCACCATGTGATCTCATGATTGTAGCCCACTAGTCGGATTGATTTCATATTTTAGATTTTGCTTATTGTTATTATTTAGAACATCATGAACGCTTTAGATTTCTTTGTTTGGTTTTTATTTAGTTTACTTCATCGCCATGTAATAGGTTGCGCACATGGCACGAGTTTTGGGGTATAGAGTTTTCATATAAATAGACATCCCTTATAGTTCTTTTGATTCATTCAAGCTTAATAAAAATACCTGCTTTATTTTTCTGCTCTCTTAGTGAGTTGTAGAAGAATTCAAAAGTGGGTGTGAAGCCCTCCCTTTTCGAAGGGCTAACTACTGTGGTGCGAAGCCACATCGATCCCGATTCACCCCCATTCTCAATCATCTCTCTTTTTTAATCTTCTACCACTATCCGTGCTTCAAATTTGTCTTTTGTTGTAACAGTTTTCTTCTTTACAGCAGAATTCCAGATTTGGCCCCGCAGGAGGGCTGAAGCTTCGACGGAGCACCACGCACAAGCCATAGCTTGGGTCGACCCGAAACTTCGGGGTTTTGGAGCATGCACCTGGCTGACCAGGGCCAAGGAGAGCTTTTCCGCAATTGACGCCCCCTCGCATGTGCGGCCAGGTACCTGCGCATGTGCGAGCGCCCTGGGCCTGCTGTCCACACGCGGGAACAGTCTTTTGGATCAGGTTTTCGTCCTCTTTTACCTTCTCATACCTGTTTTTCATAAACCCTAATTCTAGATTGCGTTTTTCATACCTCTTGTGCTCATTTTCTCATCCTAGGGTTCCTTGAATTGAAATTGGGGAATCCCTTGGATTAAGGACTGATTCTTATGGATGTGTGGTTGATTTCTATTTCCCTTTGAGCATTGTTTGGTCCATAATTTTTATTGATCTAGTCCTAGCCCGTGTAGGCCTGGACCCGTACAGATTCCCCTTTGCTTTAATGTTTGGACTTTTGTGTGGGATGTGGAATTTTATGTTGTTATTCTGAATTAGTATGATCTAAGCTTGAAATCTTGCATATCATATTCCAATTTCATGTCCTACATCAGAGAGAGAGAGAGAGAGAGAGAGAGAGAGAGAGAGAGAGAGAGAGAGAAACTTTTGCATGTTCCTTGTGTTGGGACCAATTTATTGAACGGGTTGGAATCATTGGATGTCCCATGTACTTAGCAAGTTAGGAAGTTATCTGCTAGGTGGACCATAACCTGTGGTCCAACATGTTGGGCTTGAGACCTTCTCAGGATGATGCTCTTCATCGAGTGAGTAGACTGATTCAATATCAGAAAAGTCTGCTTCGGCTAGAGATGTAGCCTTTTGGAGAAAAGCCACATTTTTCTTCTTGAATCTTTCAGGACATTGTTTTGAAAAATGTCCTTTCTGTCCGCAAAGATAACAACGGTCGGAAGTCTCCTGTTTAAACCGCTTCTTTCAAAGAAATCCCCATTCGATGGCTTGAACGTTGTACTGGTGAATGAGGCCAAGGGAGATCTGTTGCTGGTTATGGCCTTTGAGGGAGATTAGCTTCCGTGTTTCATCTCCTAATGGTTCAAGCATGGAGTTCAGATATGTTTGCCTGAGGTTTACATCATCGATGCCATTGATAATGTAAAACCTTTTGGACATTTGGTCATGGTGCTTGTCAATACCCTTCATCTTTAAAGAGCACAACTTGATCTTAAAAAATTCTTCACGTTCTGTCACCTGGTATATTTCAACTGATTTAATGAATTCATTATAGATAAGTACCATGAATTGTTCAAAGGATTCAAACCGCAGGGCTTGAAGTTGCCTGTATTCTCCAAGGCTATTCCACCATCTGCATAGTCATCCTACTAGATGGTCCACCAATTTCTGGATTGTTCGTGGAAAAGTGGCATTTGCGGTATGCATTTCAGCTGTGCACACTAGGAATACATTTCAAATAACCTGTATTGCCATTTCAAAAACACACACACACATATTTCAAACCCTAACAAGAAAGATGGAGAAGGAAAGAGGAGGAGAATAAAAAAGAAGAAAATAGGAAGTTTTGGGAAAACAACGGAGACATTTTCCCCCTTTTCTAATATATAAAAAAATAAAGTTTAAAAAATTACAAATAAGTCCCTACTTGAACCCATATTACAGAAAAACCCTTTTAACTACATTTTTCAACACTCCTCAAGCTGAGTGTAGATATCTATCATACCCAACTCGCAAGAATGGATTTTAACTTTGCCTTAATGACTCCCATGGTGAAAATGTCAGCCAGCTGATTCTCAGTTGTTACAAATGATAAACAAAAATCTGGAGAGACAACTTGCTCCCGAATGAAGTGCCTGACAACTTCAATGTGCTTGGTATGAACATGCTGAACTGGATTTTGGGTTATGCTAATGGTTGCCTTGTTATCGCAAAACAACTTCATAGGAGCATGTGCCATGATTCCCAAGTCGCATAACAAAAATTTCAACCACAATAACTCTGCTACACCATGTGTTATAGCCGTATACTCCATCATTAAACTTAGCCATCACAGTTTATTTCTTGCTTCTCCAAGTGGCCAAATTTCGTCCCACAGAAGTACAATATCCTGTAGTTGACTTTCTATCATCTACACCACTAACCCAATCTGCATCAGTGTATGCCTCTATGCGTAGATGGCCATGCCTTGCAAACAAAAGGCCCTTCCTAGGAGATTCCTTCAAATATCTCAAAACTCTTTCAATCGCCTCCAAGTGAGGCACCTGTGGAGCTTATATAAACTGACTCACCACACTTATTGCATATGCTATATTAGGTTAGTTGAGAGAGAGTAGTCGACCAACCAATCTCTGATACATCTCTTTATTCGGTAACGACTCCCCCTCACTTTGGCTCAACTTATGATTAGGATCCATAGGAGTGTCTGTTGATCGAGCAACCTCTATACTTAGAAAATATTTTCAGATGTCCTAGATCCTTAATCTCAAAGCAGTGGATAAGATGGCTGCGCTCCAGCTCACTCAAGAATGGGACGGCAGTGGTCCGCCGGCAAGCTCGTTCTGATCTTGGACGCAGTACATTGGAATCCTGAAGCACCACCACGAACGCTACCGCGCGTCCGCCTGCGGTGCGGTAAGGCACCACCCTGTTGTGCCAGCAGCCAACTCCGGCGTGTCAGCTTAGTTATCCTCATCAAGCCACGTCACTTGATGTCTAGCTTCCCAACCGGTAGACGGTTCCTTTTCCCCCAGATCAATGAAGAAGGGAGAACCAGAAGCGAAGCAGTATGCCGGGTCAGGGGCAGGAAAATAAACTACTACGAAGAAAGAAATTGGGTTTCTCAATACTTCTACGCGTCAAATCCCTCAAATTTTGAATATCTTGGGAATCATTTCCCGTCACCACAATATCATCCACAAACAATCAAAACCGAAGTCAATTGTCCCTGTTGCCTCACAAAGGGAGTGTGGTCAATGTGACTCAAGGAATGGCCAACCCTCTTCACTGCCTGACTAAACCTTTCAAACCAAGCCCAGAGAGATTGTTTTTAAGTACAATAATCTATAAATAGACGTCTTGAACTGACAGACCATTCCTTCATTGTCGTGGAACTTGAAACCGGGTGGAGGAGCCATATACACCTCATTCAAGTCTCCATCAAGAAACACATTCTTCACATCTAGTTGATACAACAACTATGGTACGCCAAAATGGTTACATAACGACTGTTATGTAACGGTAACAGTGGTAACCATTACATGTTATGGGGCCAAAAAAGCCGTAACAGCTGTTAGAGAAAAAACGGTCCGTAATGGTCCTGGAACATATATATTTTTTTCAAAACAAAAAAGGCCGTAATGGCCGTTACAGCCCGTATCGTAATGGTAACGATGGTGGCCGTTATGGCCACCGTTATTGTTATGGAACACCTTAACAGTGGCCAAGAAAAAAATTGTTGCAAGCGATGGTAGAACTCATATGGAGTTTATCTTGGTTACAGGTGCAAACATTTTCTTGTACTCAATTCCATATGTCTGAGTTCACCCTTTAGCAACAAGTATGGCTTTATACCTTTTAGTAGACTCATCTGCCTTATGTTTTAATGTGAAGACCCGTTTGCTACCCACTGGCTCTTTTTGATGCAGGACCGATGCATGAACTAAGTAACATGTGAGATAAAATAACCGAATTAAGATATTTAACAAAAAAACACAAACGTCGCTATATTCATTACAAATATCATGAAAATCAAAAGAAAATCATGCATAATCCTGACCTAAGCTATCAACATCGTAACACAAGATCATTAAATAAACACGAAACTAGGATTTAATAGATGTAGGGACATCTAATTAGCGTAGGGTATATTCTATTTCAAAATAGGAAACCTAATACAACCTAGGGTGAAAATTAGGGTTTGAGTAATTTGGGAAAGTAGGAAAATTAGGAAATTTAGGTTTAGGGTTAGGATTTCGGGGATGGAAGAAAGGGGTTTTGATATAATGATGGCGAAAAATCAAAAGAGGCAGGTGGGATTCACACGTGTGGCCGTATGGTCACACGTGTGGCATGGGAGGATGGGTTTAGGTCGGTTAGGGTTTGGATCGTGGATGGGTATGGGAAAGTTGGGTTTGGGAGAAGACGAAGATTTGGGATGGAAAAATTAAGAATCCGAAGAAAATACCTGAATGAGGAAGAAAAGAGAAGATGGTGTGGGGATAGATGGAGATCTCGCACCTCCGTTGTTGAAGATTAGCCTCGCACTAATCTTCCTTCCAAATCGCATGAAGATGGGAGAAGAAAGCAAGAGCTTTTTATTTTTAAATCACAAAATTTAATGGGAGAGAGGTCACACACCCCTCCTCTTTTTATAGATCCAAGAAGTTTCAAAAATTACAAAAATCCCAGTCTCGTGAATTTTAACGAAAATAGACAGTCTAAATAAAAGCGTCCAAATATAAACTAATCAAAAACTAAATCCTAAAATATGATAAAGTCTAAAACTGATGTGGACAATCAACGATCAATGATCCGATCATGTGATCCATGCGATCTAATGGTCCGATCGTCGCGTCCCTCTGATCCAACGGTTTGGATCACTCCATAAAGCAGCCCATGTGCATCTTCCTAGTGTGAGATCTTTCAGATGCTCACACATGCACGCGGGGTCTTCAGCACGATCACGGGTACTCGCCTAGCCATAGGGAAATCAGCGCGGCCCGCCTCCTCCTCTGATACGTACGTAAGAGTGTACGTGACATGATGTCCTTGTCACTTTTCCTTTAGGTAAATCTGCTGATTCCCATATACCATTTTTCATTAATGCCCTCATCTCTTCCACCATAGCCCTACACCACTTTGGATTGGAGACCACCTTGTGGAATCTTGAAGGCAAACGAACAGAAGAAACTGAAGAGAAGAAAGAATAATAGGAAAGAGACAAGGTTGCCATATGAAACAAACCTAGATATAACACATGAAGCACACTGATGCTTCCCTTTTAGTCAGGCAATGGGAGGATTATCCTTAGAGGAAGAAGGAACAAACAAAGGAGAAAAATTACCTAGTTTTAAGAAATTAGAATTAGTGAGTGGGCCTATCATAGTAATTACCCATTTCTGGCATCTTGTATATATTTACAGCTCCTTCATGTGTGAGTGTTGAGCTACATCTTAGCAGTATTAGTAGGCTGCCCTGGACTTACTGAGACAACAACCAAAGGACTATAAAGAATAGTACTGGGAAGGGGATGAACTATAGAAGGATTCCTCTCTTTCAACTCACTCTCCCTCAGAAGAGAGGCAGGATTATGGGAAAAATAAGGCATGGACTAAAAAAAGGTGACATTCATAGTGATAAAGTGTTTCCTGGACATAGGATAAAAAGCAATTGCATGCCTTTTGCGTGGTGGAATGCCCAAAAAAATACACCTTAAATAACTTGGTCCTATTTGGACCTACGATATTAGTGAAACATAAACACCCAAAGGCACAAGGTGGAACAATGAAGGGGGATTGATCTGGATAAAGAACCTGATGTTGGGACTTCAACTTCAGTACTCTAGATAGCATATGATTAATAAGATAGGCAGCTTTAAGCACTTCATCGGCCCAAAAATACTTTGGAACGTGCATCCCCTATCAAGAAGCTTCGAGTAACTTCAAAGTTCAAGTAGATGATGGTTCTTCTGTTATGCCACTTCGTTCTACTAAGGATCGTATGGACAAGAGTTGATATATGATCCCATACTCTTTTAAATAACCTCGGAATTCACCTTCAAAGAATTCTCAGGCATTGTTTGACTGAAATATTTTTATTCTCTTATCAAACTGGGTGAGTACTATCATACGGAAATTTTAAGTAATATGTGATGCTTCATCTCAAGTCTTCATGAGAAACAACTTGGTGCAGTGGGAGGAATCATCCACAAAAGAAATGAAATAACGATAGTCATCCATGGAAACAACAAGAGGGTCCCACATGTCAGAATGAACAATAAAAAATGGAAACACACTTTTATTCAAACTTGGAGAAAAAGTTGATCTATAGACTACAATATTTGGACAGCTCACAAACTTCGCACTATAGATTATGAGTCAAAATGGACTTGGACAAGTTTGGAAATAACAACTTTAATGACTAAAAGACAAATGTCCTAAATGACTATGCCACAACCTAACCTGGGCACTATATTCATCCCTATTAAGACTACTAAACTGCAAGGTGGAAGGAGAACTAGTGATATCCACAAGGTAGAGACCATTTTCTTCACGAACACTTCCAATTGTTTTCCTCGTTACCAAGTCTTTGAAAACATGATAGGAAAGAAAGTTATACCATAGTTCAAATTTTTTGTGAGACTACTAACAGACAATAAGTTTGTGAATAAATTTGGAACATGAAGAAATGATAGAGATAAGTGAACACTTAAATTTAATATCACCATGATCCATCAACAATTCTAATTTTATCTCTTCCAGAAGACAAACTATATGAAGAAAAAATGGGTGACAGACCTGTCATGTTATCAGGCGCACCTGAATCATTAATCTAGGTCGGGCTGGGTGAGAAACGATTGACAAGGTTAGTGGGTGCATGTGTACCTGATTGAGCGAAAGAAGTAGAAGCAGATGGACCTTCAAATTGAGAAAGTAGACGATGAAGGCGTTCCAATTTTATTATAGATAAAATGTCCAATGCTGATGAGGAATGAGGATTGCCCAGTAGAAGGGGCTGATGTGAAAGTAGTGAAAGCACTCAGGGAAAGAGTAGGGCTGCTACAAGGCCATTGGAGGAAGAAGGTTGTCCAGGATGATTACCATGGAGATCCCAACAAGTCAACTGTGTAAGGAAGGTCTTCCCACGATGATCACATCTCAAATTATCCTTATCAAGAGGCATTCTAATCTTCGGGTGGATTCTTTTCCTCCCTTAAAGGAACCAAAACAAACTGCAAGTGCAAACTTATCGCTGTTAAAAGGAATTGGTTGCATGGCTTTCTTCCAACTTTCCTCACTGTGAACCATGAAATAAACATCGTCCATTGTAAGAAGCTCATCTCTCCCAAAAAATTGCATGCGGCTTAGCTTATACTCAATAAATTCAAATAATGTTGTGATTGAAAAAATAGTTCACTGTACAATGAAAAAAACAAAAGAAAAAATGAAGTGAATTGGAATTGTAATCAGATACATTTCGAGTTTTTGAGAACCATTTAAATCAAGTAGTAATTTAAATGGTTCTCAAAAACTCGCACAAACTTTCTCCTTCTCTTGAAAGAATCTAAGTGGAGTTCGAGTTGTTATCATGCCGGATCGGAGGAGTAAAGCCGTACTAAGAGCCAGCGTACCTGCTCACGGGAGTCAGGCCTGCTCTGTAGTGGGCAGACGTAGCAGGGCCATCTGAAAGAATACTGGAAAAACTGCTGCTGGAGAAAACCAATTACAAGAGCTCAAACCCTCTAAGAAATCAAAGATTCTATTCTGTTTGACATATTTTCGATGTCTCTTCCTATCAACATCAATATTTCACTATAATAACTGGTTGTAATCCAACTCTTCCCATAAGGACCCTTAAGAATGGAATAATAAGTAGCCAAACTCTTTTCCCCTTGACGTAGAGTGGCAATTTCCTAGCAAAGCTGATAGACACGATGGAGAAGACATCTGCGCACCCATTCGAGCGTACGCGAGCAGGGCGTCGATGTCTTTGTGGCTGGATGACCATTACATGGGGCCCGTTGGGCCTGCATCTTCGTGAGCATCTTTTGAGGAGCATCGGGCCCTTGATTTTCATCGTCATATCATTTTGACTGTCGAATCGTGATCGGGGACATCTACACCGTTGGATCGTGATCGTGACCACTTGTGGGACCTGATGGATGATGCATAGGCCATTCGATGGCATATGATTACTTTGGGATTTATTTTATAGTTTAATTTATGTTTTGGACTAGTTATGAGAGATGTAGGGCTAATTTAGTAAAAGTGCATGAAATAAGGACGTTTTTGTAATTTTCAAAAGTTGCTGAGAGTATATAAACATCTCATGGTGGATTCTCTCTAAAAAAAAAAAGCAAAATTCTTTGTTTTCTTCTTCATGCGATATGAAGTTCTATTCCATGCGATTTTGGAATGAAGATCGGTGCAAAGCCCTTCTTCAATCACAGGAGTGCGAAGCTTCCAATTATCGGCCATTGTTCATCTTCTCCATCCAAGGTATTTGTTGAGATATTCATCTTTCCCATTCCAAAACCTTAAAACCCTTCTAGAAACCTACCCCATTCTTCTCTTTAACCTTCCCCATCTCAACCCTACGTTGGAGAACACAAACCCTAGCAATCCTAGCCCCACAAGTGTGACGGTACAACCACATGTGTGAAGTCCCATGGCTGGTCCGTATGGCCCATCTTCTTCCCCCTTGTTTCCCTTTTGATTTCCCACCAAAACCCTCTCATCCCCTGTCCTAAACCCTAACCCTAGATTCCCTAATTCCCAAATTTTCCTGAATTCCCAAACCTTGAATCCCTAATTTCTCTAATTGACCTACAATCCCTAACAACCTATCACCCAAAACCCTCATTCCTATCTATTAGTACCTAAAGTCATCAATCCCCTTAGCTCAGCGATACCGATAACACTGGTAGCGATACCGATAATGCTGGTAGTATCAGAAATTCCAGGTATTAGCAATGTATCAATATTGCTAATGCAATTGTTAGTATTTTCAACTATGTAAATTCTAGGTGTCGCTTGTATTGCCAATGTATCAATAGCGCCAATGTATCGCCAATATTTTCGATTATGTAAATTCTAGGTAATTCTTGTATCATAAGTGTATTGACGATATTTCAATAATATCGCCAACATATCGATATCATCAAAATTTTGTTTATTAGAAAATTTTTTATTAAAATTTTTATTTCATGGGCACATGATTGTATGTAGTGTTCAATTCGTCATTGATAATATTGATAGGATCTCGATATTATCGATATTGCAACATGCGAGATATTGAGATCACAATCTTTCATTTCCTTTTCAATTGTTGATGATTTCTTGGTGAAATATCATGTGTTGTTGATATTTTGCAATATCGATAGATGTTTGGATGGAAGGTTGGATGGTTAAATAGGCCAGAGGGGATGGTTGGACTGATTTTTTTTTTTTTTTTGGGTTAGCTTGTTAGTACACACCCATGTCAGTACACACACTCCATGTTGGACTGATTTCTTACAACAACACATGCTTTTAAGGCTCCATTAAATGGAAACTTGTTATGCATGCATTCTTTTTGTAAATTTTTTTATTTATTTCTAAATATGCAAATATGTACATTTTAACATCTCCTTAAGTTTCGCTGAAAGTTCCACTGTTTTTCCTATGTTTCCTCGCATTTCCGGTTATCAGCGATATTGATATTGTTTCCGTATCCCTGGCCAGTGAAACTTGTAGCGATACCAATACTTCGAACACTGCATTTATCCATAGCCTATTCTCTTGGGTGGTCCATGAAGCAATTGAATGTCAAAAACATTTCCTCCATGGCTATCTTAATGAGGAAGTTTATATGCAGCAGTCCTCTCTGGATTTATTGTTTCTCAACACCCTCATCATGTGTGTCGTGTTAATGAAACTCTCTATGTTTCGAAATAGGAGCCCAGGGACTGGTTTAATCATTTCGGCTCATTCCTTCATTCTCTTGGATTCACATGGAGTTCGGCAGATCCATCTATGTTCTGTAGATGAGATTCAACTGGCATGATCAAAGGATCTAAACCATGTGCTACACCTCTCGCATTAGGGGCTAAGCTCCCTACACAAATTGGTGTGCCATTACCCAATCTCACTGAGCGTCATTGGCTTGTCGGAGCACTGCAATACCTCTAGTGACTTGTCCTGACATCACATTGGCAGTGAATCAAGTCTGTTGGTCCATGCACCAACTGACGGATATTATTCACCTTGTAGCTGTCAAATGCATCCTTCGGTTCGTTAAAACCATGCTTGACTACAGTATCACTTTTCAACGTGCATCCCACTTTTGTCATATAGCATATTCTTATGCTGACTGGCCGGTAGCCCTGATGGCTGACGGTCCATTACAAGTTTATCTATTCTTGGGACCAGATGTTATTTCTTGGGGTCTCTCATTCTAGCACTGAAACAAAATACTGGTTTCTTGTTACAATAGCTGCAGAATTCATATTTCAAAAAAATAGCTGTAGAATTGAAATGGATACTGTACTTGCTCTGTGAACATGGCATGAATGTTTCATCTCAGCCCACTCTCTTCTGTGACAACATTAGTGGGACCTACCTTGCATCTACTCTGGTCTTTCATGCCTGCACTAAGCATATCAAAATATAATACCATTTCATAAGCAAACAACTTGCAAATGGCCTAGCGGACACTCTTTCACTTCATCTCTTGGTCATATACAAGAATCTTTGTTCCAAGAGATTCTAGTTTCGTTGAGACAAGCTTTAAGTTTCATTAGAGCCATTGAGCTTGAGTGAGGGTAATAGGTAACTAGTGTTTAAGTTATCGGCGAAAAGTCGATAATATTGACGATAATATCGGTGTCGCCAGCGTTGCGACTCCGAAAACCCCTTTTTTCGTTTCTCTACCAGTTGTCGGCGAATTATCGGCAATTTTTTTAGAGTTTTCATGATAATCAGAGTTGTCAGGCGACAAATTCGTTGTAGCTACCTAACTCCATTTTGCCGATAAAAAGGCTGTATCAGAAATTTTGGGGAGAACATCGTAAATGTGAAAAAATAAAATTAAAAAATTTGTAAGAAGGTGATTTCGGTACCTATAGAAGAGGTATGCCTGATCGGAAGAAGAATTCGGTGGGCCAATCGATTGATCGACAACAGTTGTGTTTCGGTCCTCCGCAGGTACAAAAAAACCTCCCCTTTTCCTTTTTTTCTTCTAATAGATGAAAATTTTCAAAATCAACGAGAAATCTGGCAAATAATCTGCGATATCTCTTGGGAATTTTGGTTCGATTTGGAGATTTGGGTTCGAAATGGACACCCTTAGATTGGGATTTGGGTTCGAAATGGAAATGGGAAACCCTATTCCCCTTTCCGGAAATGGCAACAGACCCCCTTTTTTTTTTTCAGGCGCGGATTAGTTATTGACAAGTTGAGTAGCTAGACTCGCTACTGATGTGACATCACCAAGTTCTGTGGGCCCCACCATGATGTATGTTTTGTATTCACACCTTCCATCCATTTGTAGAGATCATTTTAGGACAATATCCAAAGAATGAGTTAAATCCAAAGCTCCAGTGGACCCCAACACAAAAAATCGTGGGGACAGTGACGCCCACCATTAAAAACTTCTAAAGGCCACAAAAATTTTAGATCAACTAATATTTGTGTTTTCCCTTATTTCATGTTTTTTTGCACTTTTGAACTGGTCGGATTTCAAATAAACATTATGGTGGGCCTTAGGATAGTTTCAACGATGGGAATCACTTTCCCTACTGTTTTCTGTGGTGAGGTCCACTACAGCTTTTTATCTGCCTCATTCTTTGGTTCATGCCCTAAAATGATTTCTCAGAATGGATGGGCAGTGTGGATACAACACATACATCATAGTGGGGCCCACAGAACTTGGTGACGTCACTTCTGTAGCCCACTTGCTACTCAACCTGTTAGTATCTAATCTGCGTCCCTATTTTTCGGGGACGCGGATGATGCTTATGTTGTAGCGAGTCGTGAGTCGCTGCTACTTACAGTATTGTGGGCCCCACTATGATGTAACGTATTTTATCTGCTTTGTCCATCTATTTGGGCACTCATTTTATGGAACAAGCTAAAAAATTAGTTAGATCGACATTTCAGGTGGACCACACCACAGGAAACAATGTGATTGAACGCTTGCCATTAAAATTTTTTGTAAGGCCCATTGTACTTTTTATTTGCCACCCAACCACTTCATTAGGTTCACATAGACCTGAATGAAGGGAAAACACAAATATCAGGCTAATGATCAAAACTTTTGGGCCCCAAGAAGTTTTTAATGGTGGCCATTCAATGACCACTATTTTCTATGGTGTGGTCCACCTTAGAATTGGATCTGACTAATTTTGTGGCCCATGCCCTAAAATAATCTGCCAGAAGGAATGGACGGTGTAGATATACATCCTATATTATTGATGTAGCCCCACGGCCAGGGTCCCACCCAATAATGGACTGTGAAGAAATCCCACCGGTACTGGGTTACTCGTATGGTTTTAATGTACTGGGTAAACTATGTTGGTGGGTCCACCGTGAATGTATGTGCTTTATCCACTCTTCCATCCATTTTTCGGGCTCATTTTAGGGGTTGAGCCGAAAATTGAAGCATATCCAAAGCTCAATTGTACCACACCACAGGAAATCGTGAGAATGATGATTTCCAACGTTGAAACCTTTTTAGGGCCCACAGTGATGTTTATTTGTTATCCAACCTATACATAAGATCACAAAGACAGATGAATGGAAAATACAAATATCAGCTTCATTTAAAACTTCTATGGCCGTCAAGAATGTTTCAACGGTAGACGTTCGATTCACACTGTTTCCTATGGTGTGGTCCACTTGAGCTTTGGATATGCTTCATTTTTGGAATAAAGCCCTAAAATTGTTTGGTAAAATGGATGGAGGAAGTGGATAAAATACATAAATCACGGTGGACCCCATGGAGTTTATTCAGTACGTTAAGAGTTGCTTGGTCTGTAATCCACTCCTATAAAGCCTTCAAAGAAGGGCTTGCCATGGATGGTAGGTGGGCCCACCATAATATTTGTGAGAAACCCACTTTGCCCATCTGTTTTTCTAGATCATGTTAGGACATGGGCCAAAAAATGAGGCATATCCAAAACTCAAGTGGGTCGCATGACCGAAAATAATGCAAATTAAACCTCCACCATTGAAACATTTGTGAGGCCACAGAAGTTTTGGATTAGTTAGTTTTTTTTTTTTGGCAGTGGCCCATTTGATGTTGGTTTTTTTTGTTAGCTCATTAGTAGACCCATTGTCAGATCACACTTCACTATTAGCCACCCCTACTAGGAATCCCATTTGATGTTGGTTGTTTAACAACAACAATTGTACAATCCAAGCCATCCGAACGAGGGAAGTGAAAAGCAGCATTGTCTCAAAGCTATCCAGAAACTTTTTTAATTCATTTACTTTTACCTGTTTTAATTTTTATATTTTAGCTATACTTATATTATATAAACTCATTTTGGTTACTATTTGAGTGATTTCTTACGACAACGCATTCCTTTTGGCTCCCATTAAATGGAAACTTATTATTTAATGCATTCTTTTTGCAATTTTTTCATTCCTGAATATATAAATATGTGTATTTAGGCATGTCCTAAAGTTTCACTGAAAAATTCCACCATTTTCTCCATGTTTTCCCCTTTTCCCCTGCATTTCCGGTTATCCCCGATAACGATATTATATCTTTATCTCCGGCCAACGAAACTTGTAGCGATACCAACAACTCGAACACTGTAGGTAACAAGGATCTATATAAATTCAAATTCGAATTCTCCTTCAATAGCTAAGTGTATATAGCTGTCAAAACTTGTGCAACTGCAACTACAATTTTCCATATATATATATATAACCCAGTATGTGGAATGTACAATTCATGAAAGGAAGATTTAATATGATATCAATGCATTTTTAGGCTTTGGCCTTTCATCAATAGAAGTATTGCCTTTCAAAACCAAAAGAAGAAGAAGAAGAAGATATTGGTGCAGTCAGGGATACAATGTAGGCAGCGGTTGGGGCTGCAATGGGCAGCGATCGGGACTGTAATAGGTTGCAGGTGCACTGTATGCGGTGTTGAAGGTTGTCAGGGGCACTGCCTCATGGCCGCAGGTTGTAGGTCTGGCAATGTGATTGCAATAATGACATTCAACAAATGTGATGGGGTAGCAGAGATGCACTTCCCCCAAACGATCATGATAGGGCAACGGAGATAGGTCTCATGGTTCGGGTCTTGGTGGGTTCTATTGATGGTCAGTGCTACGACAGTCAACATTGAGAAGGAGAGAGTGAAGGTGCTACGACCTTTGGTGGTGAGGGGAGAGAATCTCCTTGGGCTAGCGTGCATGTGGGATGCGCAAATCCAGCAGTCAAGTAGGAGAGAAAAGAGTGAAGGGAGAGAAAATCTCCCAATTTTGGTGTTGTCATGTGGGTCCACATGGATATTGTGAGAAAAGAGAGGCCACATGTGGTGAAGATGGGGCCCACTTTAGAGAATATAGACACAGCACGGTTGAGGAAAAGAATTCCCTATTGACCTTCTGGCGCTGATACGATATTAAATCTTACCTTCATGATTTGTACATTCCACACGCTAGGTATAAATATACATGAAAAACTGTAGGATATACAATTGCGGTTACACAGTTTTGACAACTATACACACACTTGAGATATGGATAGGAGAGAATTCAATTTTGAATTTATACAAAATTTTGTTTCCTATTACAAACTACAATGGCTATGTGAACATCTCTCTCTCTCTCTACAGGCATGTGAATGTTTGTCTATCACTATTACTATTAACATCACCCAGGTACTGGACCTGAACCAATTTGATTAAGAGTTAGCTGGGTACCAACGGGTACCTGAGACCTGACCTGACCTGACCACACTTCATTGTTAAATATGGTGAACCTGAACCCGACCTGATTTTCCGAAGGGTCCGAACATGGGTCCTGAACCTGTCTAAATGTCTTGGTCCCCTGGGTACCTGTTGACAGTGCTACCTGTATCTGTAACTGTTTCATCTACTGAAATGGAGTTATGCCTTAATGTTAACTTTTGGTTCTGAGATTTTCTTGACATTCTTTGTGATCATAATATCAGTTATGTTGTCAGCATGTTTTTAAAGTTGTACCTTTCCTCTTTCATTAGTTGTTAATTTAACAATGACAAGCATTATTTTCTTGGATACATTCAGACTCCATTTGTAGGTTCATTTCCAGCAAGAAAACCACAAGCTAGTGTTACATCGAACACGGAAAGGAGAGGCAGTTGTCTCCCTTGTATAAAGTGTGAAAAGAAGGATGATCATATTGACCGTTTCTCTGTTGAGCGTCCCCCGTATTACAGTTATATGGATTCCACATCTGGACAGCTTGAACCAGCCTCAGGTGCTCGTGCAAGCATACCTGGGCAGGAGTACTGGCCCGAAGGCACTGCCAGCCGAGTGAGAGCTGCAAGGGCTCCAGCACCGGCAGGGAAGTCAGAAGGGGAGCCTTCATATGGGAAAAAACCTGGTAGCAGAAGGAAGAGACATAAGGAACGTCAAGCTGCCTCGGGATCTTCAGATCAGATTGTAGTTTCGACTGATCCACCGGCACTTGAAACTTCTGATGACACATCTGAGGAGCCTAAAGATGTCTCCAGAGAATATGTTGTTTATCAGACAGAACCAGAGGAAGAGAACTTCAGCCCTTTTGAATTAGACAAGAAATTAGGACGCCCTCACCCCTTTATCGATCCAAAAGTGAAGAAGCCAATAGAGAATACTCTTTCGAGTGAAGAGCTGTGGTGGAATTGGCGAAAACCTGACAAGGAACAATGGTCAAGGTGGCAAAGGAGGCGGCCAGATGTCGAAACGGTGAGTCATGGACACGTATGTTGATGTTGGACATGGGTATGAAGTGTCTGAGACGGGGATCCTGAAAAAATCAACATTACAACGCGTCTCTACTGACATTTAATTATATCAGAGAGGGAGTCACTATTTACAATTAGACCCACCTTTTGGAGATGCACCCTTACATTCTACATTCTGCAATAGTTATGCTATTGTATTACGAAGTGTAGAAAATAAAGATGTATCTTTCAGAATGTGTACGTGCAAGTGTCAATTTCTTATTAAATGTTATTGTCTGTGTTCATGTGTGGATGTATGCCTAAGATATAGAAGGTATCTACGGTCTTGAGCCTAGGCAAACACATAGTTGACAAGGGCCAGGATTCTGTACTTGTCTATGGTCAGTTAGTCCTGACTGTTGATCTGATGAGCCCTCCCATAAATGGAGATTCCCAAAAATCTCCCGGATTGGAGATCCTAACCTTTGATCTTTTTCTTAACCATATATTGCTGGGTCCTCGATCAAAGTGTTAACTTTTTCTATCTGGGTGATTTTGGATATCCCCTAACCATGGTGGGGTCGATCAGCAGTCTGTTTCACCAAACCATGGCCCCACATTTACAGAATCTTGTGCCTCAATAAACTTCTCAGGCAGGACACTAGTAGAGAAGCCTCTTTGCATGTTACCTGGACCAGTGAATTCAAAATTTAACTTTCTGGAGATGTTTGCAGGTGTTTGCCAAGGCTATGGCCGAGACGGGGCAAATAAAGCTTTATGGTGACCATCCAACACTAACTGAAACTGCTCTTGTAAGGGCAAGACGACATGTATTCAAGGAGGAAAGGTAACAAGCTCTCTAAGTTCCCTTATAAAGGGATGTTGGCTACTGAAGCTCTTGTTTTTTTACTTGCTGTAGAAGGCAGAATTTATATTTTCTGAAATTCGCATCGTCCTTCTCTGCTGAAATTTGCAACTTATCATGATTTATGTTGGGAGGCAATTACTTTGGAATTTCTCACGTTTATGTAAAATTGAGCAAGATGTCTTCGACGACTTCAAGTCATCTATAGTGGAATCATTAATGGCCTTGTCTGCTTTGTCGTGCTAATTTTTATCATTGTAACTCTAGGATTATCTTTTATTGCTTCATTATATGAGCCATTTCTTCATCCCAAGAATTCTTGTGGGATATTGTTTCAATCTTCTCAGAAACGATAAAATCTGGTGGTGTAGAGTTTCGATGATAGATGGTTCTTGGACAGGAAGTATATGATTGTCGAGCCAAGGATATGCATATTATTCTTTGCTCCTTTTTAGTTTGGACGAGTGAGGTCCATGGTCTTGTTATCCATACTATTGATCCGATGGACCCCATTGTGGATGGAGCAAGGGCTGAGCAAATCTCCTCAATAGAAATGATCCCTAACCCTTCAATGTATGGTCTACATAAAGGCAAGTAAGAAATGAAATACAGTAGTGGCCCCATTCAACTAGGAAAAGGCCAATAATTGAATGGCTTGGTTCTTCCAAACTAGGAGATTTTTGGGGCTTGGTCTATCACTGTGAGTCCAATCGGATCAACAATCTGGACCACTAAAACATGAACCCTTAATGCAAACGGGTACATGACAGGCCACAACTTGGATCAAGATTATCGTCACATCTGGAGCTGTAAATGTTGTAGAATAATCACCATATATGAAACTAAGATTTTATGAAGGATGCCCAACGGTCCACTAGTCGAACTAGTGATCAATTAACTCCTCTCTTCTACAATTGGCTACACATGCTAATGTAGGGCCATTTTCACATCGGGCTCTAGTGGGGTTGCCTGTGGGATGTAGGGGCACACTCAGGGTGGGCGGCCCGTGTGAGGCGGGTGGCTCGTGAGACGCAGGCCCCACCCGTGTGATTCGGGTGGCTCGTGTGAGGCGGTACCCATGTGATTTAGGGCCCACAAGGGGGGTTCGGCCGAGGTCCTAACCCATGTGATGTGGGGCATGGGCTATGAGATAAAGGGATTGATTCGCCACACTCTAACTGTTCGAGCTTTTGGAGCAAGTGGTCAATTGTCCTACATCAAATTGGTATCAGAGCGAGAGGTCTCGTGTTCGAGACTCCTCACCGGGGGTGATTAATTCAAGGGCATTTTCACACCGGGCTCGAGTGAAGTTGCCTGTGGGATGCGGGGACACACTCGGAGTGAGCGGCCCGTGTGAGGCGGGTGCACCCGTGTGATTCGGGTGACTCGTGTGAAGCGGTACCCATGTGATTTGGGGTCCACGAGGGGGGTTCAGCCGAGGTCCTAACTCATGAGATGTGGGGCCTGGGCTATGAGATAAAGGGATTAATTCGCCATGCTCTAACAGTTCGAGCTTTTAGAGGAAGTGGTTAATTGTCTTGCGTCACATGCCCAAAGGGAAGCAACATATGCTATAACCTCAAGAAAAACTCCAAGATTTTTTTATTTATTAAGTTCAAGGATAACATAATGGGCTGTTACAAGCATGGCGACTCTTATATAAATTTTTGACAACTAAAGAAAACTCTAATAATAGGAACCTTGAATCAAAATCATAAAGGCCTTATATAATTTGGTCATAACTCACTCAAATGACATTAGAAAGATGGCCCGCTCTTCGCATTTCTTTTCATTGTTGTGGCAAAAGGGCTTAGTAGGATGTTATCGAAAAGGGGGAGAGAAGGCTTGTTTACAGGCTTCAAGGTGGATAAAGGGGACGTCGCATCTTCAGTTTGCGAACAAGATGCAATCGTATTTTGTGACGCTGACGCTTCCCAGGTCGACAATCTTTGGAAAGTCATTTTCTGCTTTGAAACACTTTCAGGCCTATCAATGAATCTCTATAAATCCGAGGTGTTGGGTATAGGGTTGGCGAAGGAGGAAGTTGAATCCTTGGCTAATTTGTTTGGGGGTAAGGTGGGCTCCTTCCCTTCTTCTTACTTGGGCCTTCCTTTGTGTATAGGGAAAATTAAACAAACATTCGTGGGACCCGATAATTGAACGTTTTGAAAGGGAGTTATCCGCTTGGAAGAGAAAGCATTTATCCTTGGCTTGTAGAATTACTCTCATCAAAGCAACTCTCTCTAACATACCATTGTACTTCATGTCCCTATTCAAATGCTTGAAAAGTGTTCTCTCTAGGTTGGAAGAGGTTCAAAGGGATTTTATTTTTTATTTTATTATTATTATTTTTTTTAAGTGTGGAGGTTAAAAAGAAATTTCATCTCATGAAATGGGTTGATGTTTGTAGGCCGAAAGAGGAAGTGAGAGTGGGCATCCGTAATCTTGGGAAGATGAATGAAGCCCATTTGGGTAAATGGATTTGGAGGTTTGGGTTGAAGGAAGGGAGCTTGTGGGAGGAAGTTTTGATGAGGAAGTATGGGGTTGATCGTGTGTGGTGGTGACCTAAGTGTATCCCCTTTAGGGTTGAGCATATGAAGGTCCATTAGGAGCCTTAAGAGGGGTTTCTAGGGTCAGATTTTGGAATGATATATGGATAGGTGGAAGGAAATTGGAGGCCTCTTCTCTCTTCCTGGTTCTTTGTGAATGGTGATTTGCATATTATTTTTGAGCTTTGTTTTGATCCATATTGTTTGGATTGCATATGGCCTCTTCATCAAGGTTTGAGACAAATGATTCAATTAATTCTAAGATGGAAAGATTGATTGTTCATTTTGAAAACCTTGAGTTGCAAATTACAACCCATAAACTTAAGTCCAGTAGTGAGATGTTTATTGGGGCGAAAACAAAAGTTAGGTTATATAGATGGTAGTATACCAGAATCTACTATGCCAGATCCTTCTTGTGGAGATTGGAAATCAAATCAATTGCTTATCATGTCTTGACTTCTAAATTCTATGGAACCAAAGGTTAGTGAAGGCCTTTTCTTATTATCTATTGTCTGTGAGATTTGGTTGCTCGCTCATGAGTTGTATGCTTATCAGAAGTTAGTGAAGGCCTTTTCTTATTATTTATTAATCGTTTTCCTACTATAGTTCTTGAGGGTTAGTCCTTATTTAATATTTTTAGCATTCTACTCTATTCCTGAAATTCCATTACGAGTCTTCGGGTGTGTTTATTATATTTACAATGTGGATCCTCGTTGAAATAAATTGTCAAATCGGGCTATAAATGTGTTTTTTTGGGGATATTCATCTTTTAAAAAAATGATACAAGTGTTTTGATCCGATCAATAAAAACTTTATTTTTCTATGGGTATTAAGTTGCTTTGAAACATTCCATATTTTTCACAAGATCAGGGAGAGAACTAGTCAATGGTTCTTCATATACCTGTTCTTGATTCTTATCCAATTCTTTATGTTCCAAGGGCATGTTCTTCACCAAATGATGTGACAAATAAAGTGGTTTTTTATTCTGAGGCAACCAAACCAGATTTGAAGGTGTATAAAAGAAGGAATATTCGAACATCACTCTTCCCACAATCCACCATTGGGCATGCTCTTTTGAATCCAGGTATTGATTGTCTTCTTGCTCACTTGATCATTCATTTTGATCCATATATAGATTTGTCCCTTGATCTACTTGTTGCTATCAGAAAAGCTAGAAAACAGTGTACTACTCATCCTATTCAACAATTTATTTCCTATCATTCCTTGTCTCCTAAACACAAGTCTTTTGTTTCTACTCTTGAGTGCTCTTCTTCTACTATTCCTAAAAATGATAAAGAGGTTCTGACTTCTCCTCTATGGCGTCAAGCTATGGAGGAGGAGATGTTGCTCTTGAGAAGAATCATACATGCGAGATGACCACTTTACACTTATTAGGAAGACTCTAGTGGTTTGTCGTTGGACTCTTAAATTCAACCTTGATGGTTGTATAGCTAGATATAAAACCCGTCTAGTTGCTAAAGGGCTTACTCAAACATATGGTGAGGATTATTCTGAAATCATTGATCTTGTTGCTAAGATGAACTTAGTTCGTATTATCATTTCTCCTACCATTGATTTGAATTGGCAGTTGCACCCGTTTAATGTTAAGAATGCCTTCTTAAATGGTGATTTGACTGACGAAATTTATATGCTTCCTCTTTGTTTTTTTGTTTTGTTTTGTTTTTGTTTTTGTTTTTGTTTTTGTTTTGTTTTGTTTTGTTTTGTTTTTTTTTTTTTTTTGGGGGGGGGGGGGGGAGGAATATGGTCTGTTGTCTTTAAAGGGCGATAGGCGATATGTGGGAGCCTTAATTGATATTGGATTTCCTTGTACTCAGTTAGAACACTTGGGGCGTGTTTGGTTTTCCAATTTCCTGTGTAATGCAAAGCGATGCAGGACAATTAGCCACTTGCTCTAAAAGCTCGAACTGATAGAGAGTGGTGAATCAATCCATTTATCTCATAGCCCAGGCCCTACATCGCATGGGTTAGGACCTCGGCTGAACCTCCTTGTGGGCCCCACTTCACATGGGCCACCCTCGAGTGTGTCCTCGCATCCCACAGGCGACCCCACTTGAGCCCAGTGTGCAAATGCTCCTGCATTACAAAGTAAATGAATCATCATTATCATTTCATGGTGTTTGTTTAAACAAGAATTACAACTCATAAATCAAGAGTCAAATACACCTATAAAGGAAGCAGGTAAGGGAAATTTTAATTACAATGATGTCTAGGTAAAACAAACAATGGTAGCAAACTCATCATTACAGTCAAACGTAGGTGATGTCATCGCACATTTACAAGAGTATGTAATCATTACCTTTTCGAGCCATTTACCATTGTAATTGGAAAACTAAACACGCCCTTAGTGCTCATTAAGCGAAGTGTTTAAGGGATTATCATTGTCAGTGTATATATGGATGATAGTATTGTACAAGGGATGATGCTAGTGGAATCTTTGAATTGAGGCTCTATTTGAGCAAGATTTTTTTATATCAAAGATTTGGGGCTGCTCAAATATTTTCCTAGCGTTAAGGGCTCGTTTAGAAAAGGTTTTTGTTTTGTATTAGCAAAAATATGCTCTTGATCTTTTGATTCTGACGAGCCAAGCCTCTTGACTCTCCATTAGAGGTCAATAAGAAAACTTTAGCTTGATGGTAGGGAGCTTCTTGATGATCATCGCATGTATCAATGCCTAGTTGGTCAGTTGACGTATTTAACTATTACTCTTCTTGACTTATCTCATGCAGTCACTTTGATAAGCCTGTTTATGCATGCTCGTCGCTTCAGTCATCTATAAGTTATTTGTTGCATCCTTTGCTTCATCAAGTCTTTTCTAGGACATGTCATTCTATTTAGTTGTTATAATTATTTAAATATTGAAGGTTATTCCGATGCGGATAGGGTTGGATCTCTTGATGATCGTAGTTGTACAACAAGGTATTATACCTTTTTTGGAGGAAATCTTGTTACATGGAAGACTAAGAAACAAACTATTGTTGCTAGATCCAGTGCTAAGGCTGAATATCGAGTTATGGTGAATACTGCGTGTGAAATCTCATGGTTGAAAATTTTGGAGGAAATCTTGTTGCATGGAAAACTAAGAAGCAAACTATTGTTGCTAGATCTAGTGCTGGGGCTGAATACCAAGTTATGTTGAATACCGCCTGTGAAATCCTGTGGTTGAAAAGATTTGTCGTTGAGTTAGGATTTCTGGTGACTACTCCTGTGTGTATGTATTGTGATAATCAGGATGCAATTCATCTCGCTTCCAACCCTGTTTTCCATGAGTGCACAAAACCCATTGAAGCTGATTGTCATTTTATCGGTGAGAAGGTTATTGCTGCCATTATCTCTTATTCCCTTTATCAAGTCTACAAAACAACTTGTTGATATCTTCACTAAGGATCCTTTTATTTGAAGTGGGACGACATATTTAAGGCAAGCTGGACCTGATTGATATCTTTGTCTTCGTTTGAGGAGTGTTATAGTATATGTGGGCCTGGCCATGGGCCCTTGGTTTGTGTTGTGAGCTTTTGGGCTTGTTATTTCTTTGTTTTTTTCTTTAAAAAATTTTCCTTTTTTCAATTTTACCCTTTTTAGTTAAGGGGATTTTATGTAATTTGGTTATGTTAGCCTTATAAATAGAATGAGGTTTGGATGCCCAATCTTAATAGTGTCTTGTCTTCCAAAAGCTCTTCTACTTTACACTAATTAAGTCATGACTCAACATAATAACTAATTAAAATAAATAAATCCTATGAATTTGATGACATTTGATTGATCCCATGGGCCTTAAAGAGTAACTGACAGTTGATCACATTAATTTTATCCAGTGTTTCAAATAGTGCTCGTAGAGGTAGCATATGCTGTTGTAGCGCTACGTAGCATAGCTAAATAATGTAAATCCCCTATAGCGTACGTTATAGGGGTTGTAGCATACACTACAACTACGTAGTGTGTAGCGTTTGTAGCATATGCTACAGTGTATTTTTTGTTTTTTAAAATTTTGAGGAGTGATAAGAACATTTATTTTTATTTTATTTTTACTTTTGTTTGTTAAAAATTATATAGAACTCATATTAAATACTTAAAAAATGTAAAGTTAAAACTAACATTTTTTACTTTCACTTAAAATGGTGGTGATCCGTTGTTGAAGTTGGTGTGAAACTCACATGCTAAAAAACCTTTAAAACTAAACTTAAAAGAAAAAGGGTTTTGATAGATGGTTTTAAAAAACCCCTCTTTGTATAGATGACATGTATTGTACTTAATACTCTCAACCTATGGGATTTTTATTTCTTTTCATACTTGTGAGTTGTGACTTGTGGTTTCAATTAGACATTATTAATTAAAGTGGTTTAATTAAAAAAATTAAAACGGTTTGCTTAGAAAGTTGTTGATGTGATAATTATTTGATTTGGTTTATGACTTTTTATGTGGATTGACTTTTGATAAATGATAATTAATAACTTATCTGAATATGCTTATACTTAAAAACATGAATAATCTTCTAGGAATTTTTATATTCTTTTGCTTTTTCCTTACTATTCATCATATTTTTCCTATATTTAAATTAAAAAATAGAAGTATTGTGTAGCTTACACTACACGCTACGCTATTTATGGTACATGCTACAGAGGGTTGAACGCTACGCAACATGCTACCACTATTTAAAATACTGGTTTTAGCATCAAACCATGGATCTTATCTAGATTATCAATAAAGACGGTTTAAATGGTTGAATCGGTCTTATCTTTAATCAGCTAGCTTGTGTGGCCTTTTGGTTGCATCAACCCCACTTGTAGAAACTGAAATATGGAGGACACTATGCATGTCCTCGGGGATGGACATAGTTCTTCAGTCTTGGGAAGCCTTATGGCTTCATGTAATTAATCAAAGATTTTGTTCCACAGAAAACCTTCTACAAATGCTTGAATCTCTCAAACTGACCAAATTTTTTATTTTTTATTTTTTAAACGTAATGTTGTTAGGATGCATTAGATTATTTGAAAAAGAAGGATGTTCACCTACAATCATGGTAATTTGCCTTGCATACCAGCCACGGACTGCCATATTGCAAAATATATTTCCTTGTTTTCTGCAAAAATCTCTTTCCATGGAGACTGCCATATTGCAAAATATCTTTCCCACTTTTCTGCAAAAACTTTCCATGGCTGAAATGCATGACAAGTTAATGTGGAATGCATTGTAGGTGAATGTTCTCTTAAAATAAAGTTTGTCGAGTTACAGTTTGATTGTAATTGCTTTGCTATATCTTCAGGCTAAAAGCGGAACAGGAGAGACTGGAAAAAATCGGTCCAATGGCATACTACTCGGAATGGGTTAAAGCATGGAAGAGGGATACTTCACGTGAGGCTGTGCAAAAACATTTTGAAGAGACTGGTGAAGACGAGACCACCCAACTGATCACGATGTTCCAGCATCAAACGGATAGAGAATATCGCATCATGATGGGCACCGATGTCCGCATCCGCAGGGATCCTTTGGCAATGCGAATGCGAGAGGATCAAATAAAGGAAAGTAAGGATTCTATCTCCAAACCTTGGTGTGGTTGTGCATCCCATTTTTCACCATTTTCCCAAGAGAAGTTGGCGATTCTCACTAGAACTTGAATTGGTGAGTCATAGCATGTGTGTGGAAGATGTGGGCTGTTCCTCTGGTCAGGGCTACCACGTACATTTCCTTGTCCACAAATTATCTGGTTCATTCATCAGGTGGACCACACCGGTATGAGTAGGGAGAGTTGAAAAAATATGGCCAGTGGTCTATATTCAATGTACATGTGCAGCCTGCCTAATAAGCAGACCTTGACTTGCAGGTCATGTTATGTGCAGCCCCCCGCCTAATGAGTGGCTTGAATCCCATACATGTGAACCACATCAGCCCATGTGTTGCTAATGTCCTCTTCGATCTCTTGTGCAAATCGCCTCAGCATTTCTCCTGCCCCTATACTGTATTATTGCTTTAATTTGAGCCCTCGACACATCTATGCATGCTAATTGATGGATGATATTCTATCCAATAACTTGGTCTATGTTGTTTTGTGGCATGCTAGAAATTAGTGTGGTTATCTTGTAGCTGTGGTTAAATCATTCCTTTGATCTTTTGCAGTATGGGGTGGTGATCCAGTTTATCCAACAATTAATTACATTCAAGATCCAAATGAAGTGATTGACTATAGGGGTGCAAATTTTCATGAACCGACACCCAACATGCTGTCTTATCTTATGGAGGTTGGTACTTGATACTAATAACTGGTGCCTTCAAAGTCTTTACATCTTTTCTATGGTCTATATTCAGATGATCAACGGCTACAATAGTTAGCACATGATATTAATGGGTCTCCTATGTTTATTTCTTTTGACATTGCAAGTGTCTTGCTCTGAATCTTGGGCAAGGAAATTTTGGCCTTTAGGATGAAAGGAAAGTCATTATGTCATTTGATATAAGGTATGTTTGGAAACTGTGGGTTCCATGCCAAATTCAGTGGGGAAGGAAAATTGTTTTCCTTTGATGTGATAATTTGTGTTGTTTGGATAGCAAAGAAAATGGTGGATTCCACGCAGCAATCATTACACATTTCCATAATTTTAATTCTTGGCACAAGAATCTATGTGTGTATTGGGAGAGGGATATCGATTTCCACTTGCTACCCAAACAAGAACTCAAAATTGGAATTATTTTATTTTATTTTATTTTTTTATTTTTTAATAGTTATCATGGAAACGATTATTCGATAATTATTGTTTTTTTTTTTTTCCCTTTCCATTCCCTTGGATTCCATGTATCCAAACATGCCCCAAGGATTTTGTCATTGGGGCTCTCGACCATCTAGGTTTATGCTAGGCCTAAGTTTGAGCCCCACCTCTTTAGTTTTCCAAAACTGGCCCATGGCAACCATAAAGGGGTCCATATGTATCTGAAAGTATTCAAATATGAAAACGCAGGCACTTGGTTTCTCAAAATGTCCAATGTGGAAGTGGGGAAGGCAATAAAAGGGTTTGTTTCTCAAATTACTTGTGTTCTCTCTCCTGCCCAAACAAAATCGATAGGGGCTATCTTATCGAATTATCAAACCTTCCCCCCATCCAAACAGGCCCTTAGTAAACTTATTCAAAACATAGGGATTTGATCATCATCGTTGAAGAATGTTCACTGAATGAGTTTTGAAACATTGGATATTTCTTATGGATAACTAGAAAGCTAATATCTGTTCTGTTCCTGTTTAGCTAATGGAGCTTTCACCTAGTCTTTTTGTACTTACTAAATTGCTTCATTTCAGCATGGGAAAATGATATCAAGGAAAGATCTTGAGCAAATCTTGGCCAGAGAAAAGACGGAACAACTCGAGGTAATGGGGACGGAACATATTCATCTTGGAAAAGCGGGCACTTCTTCTCGTTGTGTGTTTTAGAACTTTTTCCTATTGATAAAATAAGTGTTTTGAAAGTGAGGGAATACACTCGCTGATCGAGCTTTTGTTCAGCCAAACAAACTATGCTTGTGGGGTCCACATATTGGTGATCCAAATCATTCATATGATGTGGTCATTGTGATGGACCGGAGATGCCCCGACACCTCTGCATTGGATGATCCTGTCTGATTTTTTCCCTGTTAAAAGTTGTCCTTTGGTTTCAGTCATCCATTTACATTGGATGCAGAGGATCATGTGGTAGGGGAGATGTGAGACATGGTCCGCCGCATGATTGGACCACCATATCAATAGTTTAGATCACCATAAGTTAGGTCCCACCGCTACCATTGTTGGGTCGAACAATGGTTTGTTCTCTCAATCAAGCATCGTATAGTCTTCTTGAACGTTCTCAGGCATCTGTGCACTTTCACTACCCTTTTCTTTTTCTTTCAAACTGATGTGGTTTGCCAATGTAATTACAAAAGCAGATCTCTGATATGGACGAAGCCATGGCACGAGCAGTAGATATTGGAGAAAATGATGTGAGTTAACATGCACTGATCTATCTTAAAGCTGTTCCATACTTGCTACTCTATTTATTTTACTTCTCTTTTTGGTGTGTTGAGTTCTGGGCCTCCTGGCTCCTTGAATAGGAAGTTTGCTAACCCCAAATGCACACTCCACTTGCACCCATACACACAGAAACATGTGTTGGAAATCTGAGCTGTGTATCAGGTAGTACCTGCATAGATCATCTGGCCTGCAAATGAAGCCAGTAGACTATTAGATGGGGAATACAGAAACAATGGACTGTCTAAAAAATAGCAAGATCTTTTTTTTTTTTTTTTTTTCTCTTTTTTTTCACGCCATCCATTGTTTTCATACATGTGGCCTACCCGATAGTTTACCAGCCTGACATTTGGCCAGATAATCAACAGGGTGGCTCTTACATGATTTATGGCCTGGATGTCCTACAGGCACGCCAGTTTAGTATCTCCGTGTGTAGAGGTGCATCCGGTGCTACCAAACCTCCTTGAATGGTTGCTGATAGTTGATTTTTGTATTATCTGCTGCATCTTTTTGGCAATAGGATGAAGGAGAGGATAGCGACATTGAAGGTGAAGATGGAACTGAGGAGAAAATTACACGCAATTGGAGTGTTGTAAAGACTACCCCTCAGCTCCGCAACTCAAAGGTGATTCTCGTCAACATGAAATTTTCCTTGTATATGCCTCTCTCTCTCTCTCTCTCTCTCTCTCTCTCTCTCTCTCTCTCTCTCTCTCTCTATATATATATATATATATATATATATATATATATATATATATATATAGATATAGATATTTGGTACTGCACCTTGGACTGAATCCCTAGCCTAGAAGTCTAACGAGGAGAAGAAACATATGTTGCAACCAGTCTAATGTTGCGTTTGGATGCACAAGTGAATTGAATTGCAGACATTCAGTTCAGTAGAGGAAATGACTAAGTTGATGATTTTTCCTGGTATGCAATACAGAGGAAGTACCCCTGAGATTGCAGTTAATTTCCTTTCTAGTCCAACATGAATGTAGCGTAATTGCAATTACAATTTGGTTGCTTCCATATTTATTGGACTGATTATTGCAATTCAATTTGGGAGTACACCCAAATCCATCTTAACAAACTTAAACTATGATAATTTGATCTTTGCTAGGCATACACTAATGTGCAATAAAGCTCAAGTACACACCACACATTTGCCTGCTTGGCACAGATCCAATCCAACCATCAGGTTGGTCTGACCTTGTACATCTTTTCCCAAAAATAGATCTCGTCCACTCAGAATGTGGGCCCCAATATTGAAATAGGTGGAAGGGTTAGAAAACTTCAGTGAAGTTTTTCAGAGCCGTACTTTTGTTTTACTGTGGCCCACCTTACGAGTGGATCAACCTGATTCATGGGGATAGTGCAAAATAGTGGTGCCATCTGATGGATGGAGTTTATCTCAGACATATCGTGCCATGCTGGCACTTGTGTGGCATGTACATGAGCTTCATTGCACACACATGTGAGCTTAGCAAAGCTCTCATAATTTTTTTCGAAAATCAGCCTACAAAGAGGTCTGCTGTAGCATAAAGGTTAAAGGAGAAGGCTTTGAAGGCAATCACTTGGAAATCTACACCTTTATGCCTCTCTTAATGGTGAGATGCGTTTTTGGGCTTTGTCTTTCTCACAAAGCAAGGGAATATAAATACAATATCCCCAGCTAAATAAACCTTTTAATTAACTTGGGCTTTTTTGTATTTTGTAATTAAATTGAAAAATTGGAGTGAAATGAAATGCATGATTTACAAGAAGTTTAACAACTGACAAGATGCATGCCAACGAGAAGGAATGATGATGTGATCAGTGGTCAGGGCTTGCCCAGCTAGCTCCCAGGCATCACCTGCCACGGACTGGCCTTTGGGTCAACTTTTAGACACACAGGCATGATTTTCAGGCCCAAGAAATGAATGAGCCCGGACTAGATCTAACCACAAGTTACTTGGTTGCATCGGCTCAATTTGGCTGGTCTGTCCACTGAATCCAAACTCTCGACTTTATAATAATTGGCTCTATGTTGACTTGGCTGCTTTCAATAAGACCAGAATCTTAGATTCAAAAGTCAAAGACCAAGTTCCCAGTTGATCAGTGTCAAATAGGTTAATGTTGTATTTAAGCATGATGGCTGCCACGCCAGTATCCCTGTACACGCTAACATGGCATGTGCATGCAAGATCTGGGGCGTCCATCAGGCGGGATCCACTTGGTATGTTCTATGACTCAAAGCTTGAAGCAGGTCCAGCCATCAGATGGACCACATCTGTAACTGAATATGGACCGTTTGGCATTTTTTAAACCATTCATTCATTTGAATTATTTCATACATGTGCAGATCCACCTGATTACTAACTGGGTCTGACTTTGGGCCAGACGCATAGGTGGTCTGGCCTTCGAGATGAACAGCTCAGATCTTTATGTTAATTTATCTTTTATAATTGCAACAAAATTTACTTAATCCATCCTTAATTGACCTTAATTTAGGCTGCCTATGGCTCATATTGACTTGAGTGGATAAGAATAATTTCTGAATTTTGAATTTCTACTCTTGATATGATTTCCAAAATCATGAAATGAGCTCCTTTGTGCTGTATGAAAAGAATTCTTTCATATCCATAGAAGCCATTTTATTTTTTAAAATTCTACCTATTTCATAATTCTTTAAAATTCTACTAAGGGCCTGTTTAGATTGGTGGAAAATGGGATTCAATGGAGGAAAGAAAACTGATTTCCTATGGTATGACAGTTTCCCTCATTTGCGAAAAAGCCAAGCGGAGTGAGGAAAATGGTTTTCATTTTCTCATATTAGGCCATTTCCTCTCTCTAAAACCTAAGAAATGGAGATTTCCTTCATTTTAAAGAGAACTCTCACTTTTTGAACATTGACCATTCCATATTTCCATTGAAATCATGTGTGCTAAAACAAACAGGTTATGTAAGGATTGCTTTCCACGGATTTCCGTTTCCATAGTTTTCCTCAAAATGTGGTGTTTTCCATTCCTCATTTACTTTTTGGTTTCCACCAATCCAAACAGGTCCTAGGAGAAGAAAATCCCAGAAATCGGGAACTGTCTTTCTCATGGCTAAAGCCTAAGATGGCCTTGCTTAAACCCAGTGACTGAATAGAATTTTCATGGTAATTTATTTATTTTTTCAGGAGAAACGGAAGAAAGAAGATCCCTTGACATTGGAAGAGGCCGTAGATGATTCAGAGAACTTGACTGATTTCCTTTTGGACTTTGATGAAGATCAGTAAACAGTCTTCAGGCTTCTCATGGCAAGCAAGGGGGACACTTGGATGGTTCTTGTAAGCTAATCATAGCCTCAGAAACTGAATATTTTTTCCAATCGGCAAAGTAGTTGTTTTGACAAGCTCTGCTTAGTTCACACACACCTCTACCACCAATCTGACAGGACGTGTGGGACATTTGAGTAACGTCGGCATATTCATTAGGCATGTGTACATGGAATGTAGACCACTGGTAGTTCTTTTAGAGCGTCTTCTGTGTGTGTGTGTGTGTGTGTGTGTGCGCGCGCGCGCGCGGTGTGGCCCACCCAATAGTTAACTGGCCCAACCCAACTATTGTGCCAGGTAATTGACCGGTGGGGCCGACATGATGAACGGTTCATGTGGAGGTGCATCTAGGCTCAGCAATGCTGGATATAGATTGCCTTGTCTGTATGGTCTGCAGAGCATGCTGTGGACATCTCTTTGGTTTCCTTGACTAGGTTTAGCACACCAATCAATTCAAGGCATTTAGCCCAATGAGGCTCTTCTTGGATTGAGTTCACATGGTTTGGTGGGGCCTCTGTTTGGATCAATGCAGAATGGGATTTCCTCACTCTCCGATTCCAAACATTGAGGTTGATACTGTTCACATAGGTATCATGTGATTTCTGCCCAATTCCAAAGGGAGCCGTTAGATCTTCACCTCTTCACATGACTTGCAACATCAGCTTAGTAATCCATCTGGACACTAGCATAGCACAGCACTTGGCAATTTTAAGTTCATGGGCTACGCTTGGAGAGGCAGCGGATTGCCTGGTGTGCGACCTCCGTGGTGTTTTGATGTCACCAAGTTCTGTGGGCTGGGCTCCACCATGATGTAGGTGTTATATCTTATATACAAACCGTCCATCCATTTGGTGAGATAGTTTTATGGCATAAGCCCAAAAATGAGGCAGATCCAAAGCTCAAGTGGACCACACCATAGAGCAGTGGGGACAATGATGGCCACCATTGAAAACTTACTGAAGGCCACAAGTTTTGGATCAAGCTGGTATTTGTTTTTTTTCTCTCCTTCATCCAGGTCTGTGAAATTATGAACTGGTTGGATGGCCAATTAACATCATGGTTGGCCCTAAGAATGTTTCAACGGTGGGCATCATTGTCCCCACTGCTTTCAATGGTGTGGTCCACCTGAGATTTGGATCTGCTTCAATTTTGGACTTACGTCATAAAATGATCTCCCCAAATTGATTGATGGTGTGGATATACGATGCACATCCTGGTGGGGCCCACAGAACTTGGTGACGTCAACACCACTACGGAGGTAGGTGGTGTGTGGCACACCACGCAATCCGCTTCCGCTTGGAGAAGCCTCAGCTGGGCCCCATTTCTGTCCTCTCATGTACATGAATTCTCTCTTCAGACATCGATAAACCCGGTGCGCTTGTTACTGTGCTCCGTCGCAATTCATCCATGGTACACGTGTCATGCCCATCGGCACCCCCCCAAAATGTGGGCCTTAATTGTGGATGGATCATACGAATGGACGGTCCTAAAAATTTGAAATGATCTCCCTTATGGGGGAGCCAAATGGGCCACTCGTCGGTAACCGTTAAAAGTGAAAAATGAATGTAGGATCTGGGCCATCCTTTGTGTGCGGTCCACCATGGCCTGAAAATTTAGATCAGTCCATGTGTATATTGGATATATTACTGTGGGCCTTCTAACCACTACTGTCGATGACTGGACCCATGCTTAGCCAAGACAGCCAGCTTGGTAATCCTTGATGGGCCAAAACAAACAGGCTCATGATGATTGGCCCAAGTTCAAGCCTAGCCACTATTTTTTGTGAAAGAAATCTGGGCTGTTCATTAGGTGGGCTCCATGATGCATGATATATGGGGAGAGAAAACCTTAAAACCTTTTAAACAGGTAGGCCTATCCAGGTTGAACCTTAGCCCTCCTGATTAATAAACGGGTCTTGGGTTAGCATTTCAGCCCAACTCAGATTTTATGTTTAACGGCCCGGCCCGGCCCGCCCACTGAAGGCTCCCTATTTCTAACCATCCATTTTTTTTCTTGCAAACAATGGGTGCGCCCGCCCGATGAATCACCCCATCTTTCTCACGTGTCATGTCGACACGTGCCAAAGACTGCCTCACCCCTTCTTCCGTTTCTCCTGCCGTGCCGACGATAGCTACGAGAGTCGCGAGTAGGTCTGCAACTTGGCTTAGGGTCAACCCCAACCCGATTGACCACACCCACGTTCAGGTCGGGTTGTGAAGGTCCTCGGATTTGAAAATCGGGTCGTGTTTGGATTGAGTAAATTCGGATCGGGTTAGGTCCGTTTGGGAATAATCACATGTATTTGTGTCGGGTCGGATCCTCTTGGGGCAGTGACCGGATGCGGATTGCGCCCTACCTCGGCCAGGACGGACTCGGTCGGGGCAGGGGCTCTGTTTGGCCCACCGTGATGTTTGTGTTTTATTCATTCATTTTAATGGATCATTTAAAGACATGAGCCCAAAAAAGAGGCAGATCCAAGAATCAAGTGGGCCACACTACAGGAAATAGTGGGGGATTGAACACCGGGTCGCATAATGTTTTTTCTTTTTGAGTCATGCTCACCTGCGCACCTACACACGTTTGCACCTTTGCACACGTGTTATGGGCTTGTAATCCGAACGGTCCATGTGATGTGGAATCCCATGAAATCCTAGGGAAAAATTTTTCACCCTGATCTAAAATTCTAGAGGGCCATAGCAAAGAGAAATGAAAATCAAGGGAGGTAACTGTTTTCATTTTTCATGGCCCACGAAAGTTTTGAATCAAAGTAAAAAATAGGGCCGAAGGGTTTCATGAGGTGTTGCTTCACGTGGACCGTTCAGATTTTGGAGTCAGATCACATATGATGAGTTCTCAAAAAAGTTGGCACGAGTTTCATGCGAAGTGGTGCGCAGTTGAGCAATATATATATATATATATATATATATATATATATATATATATATATATATATATATATATATATATATATATGTGGGAAAAGGTACTATGCGCTCGAGCTCACAATAAGCTCCTATGAGATTGAGATGTATGAGCCCCACCGTGATGCGTGTCGACCATCATCACCGTGCATTTGATGGGTCCCTTTAAATTATAGGATATCCTAAAAATCAGTCATATACGGAACTCAGGTGGGCCATACCATCTAAAATCATGTGAAGACATGCCAAAAACATATAAAAGCACTTGGTGGGGCCCCCCTGAGTTTTGAATGCTGTTGAAACTTGGTCTGAACCCTCATCCAAGTGGGACACACATAATGGATGGGCTGGATTTGCAAACCACATCTCGGTGGGCCCAAAAAATGATTATTAATATTTTAATGGTGCATGGCCCCTTTCAACTTCTATATGTGGTGTGGCACACACAAGTCACGGATTGACTTAATTTTTGAGACCTAGGCCCACGATGGAATGGTGCATTTGACTAATGGGGTAGATGTTCAAAACGCATCACGGTGGGGCCCACACAGCTCGACCTCATGGGACATTCCCATCAGCTCGAGCGCGTAGTACCTTTTCCATATATATATATATATATATATATATATATATATATATATGAGGCATGCTCACCTATGCACCTATGCATGTGCGCACTTTTGCACACATGTCATGGGTGTCGGATCCGAACGATCCATAAGATGTGGAATCCCATGAAACCTTAGGGGGTGAATTTTCACCTTGATCTAAGATTCTGGTGGGCCATAGCAAGGAGAAATTCAAATCAAGGGAAGAAACTGTTTGCATTTTTCATGGCTCACCGAAGTTTTGGATCAAAATGAAAATTCGTACTAAGGGGTTTCATGAGGTTCTGCTTCGTGTGGACCGTTCAAATTTGTGAGACTCATCAGATATGATTTCTCAAAATAGAACTAGTTTGCAGGTGAGCGTTATATATATATATATATATATATATATATATATATATATATATATATATATATATATATATATATATATATATTGTCAAGTTTATGTGTTTATCCTCAGGTCTATATAACCTTATGAACAGACTGGATGACAAATAAAAATCACGATGGCCTTGGGAATGTTTCACTACTGCTTCCTATGATGTGGCCCACTTGAGGGTTGGATATGCCTTCATTTTGGGCGCACATCTTAAAATGATCTATTAAAATTAATGGATGGCATGTATAAAACACGTACATCATGATGGGCCCCACATAGGATTGAGTCCATCCTAGCAGGGTAGGATGCAATCCGTGTCCGGACTGACCATGAATGCCATGGCCCATAAATCAGGCCTAGGATTATAACGCTATTACGAGGTAAATGGGTGGATGGCAATCAAAATCCTAACATCTTACATTCAAACATATAGGTATTGCCATTGTTCAAAGTATCTCCGACATTATCAAAATATCTATATCTATGATATTAATTGTATCTCATACGGATAACACTAATAACGATATTGATTACAGAGTATCATAAATTCTAGATATTGGTGATGTATCACTAATGATCACTAATGTATTACTAATATTTTTTACTGCATAAATTTATGTGTCGCTTATATTGCCATTGTATTGATATTACCAATATTCTCGACAGTGTAAATTTCAGGTGTGACGATATTTGATAATATCACTAATGTATTAATATTGCCAAAAATCTATTTATTAAAAGAAATTCGTTTAAAGATTTTTTTGGCACATGGTTGTATGCAGTAGTCAATTTCTCAAAATATATCGAGATTATAAACTGTTGTTTCAAATTTTTTGACAAAATATCAATTTTTAGGAATATTCTGAAATATGGATGAATGTTTGGATGAAAGGTTAACCGATTGAACAATAAATAAGATGGACAAGATGGTTAAATTAATTTCTTACGAGAACACACGCTTTTAAGCCCCCCCATTAAATAGTAACATATTAAGCATGCATTCTTTTTGCAAACCTTTTTAAATTATAAATATATGTATTTTAACATGTCCTGAAATTGCATTAAAAAATTCCACCATTCACTCCATATTTTCCCACATTTCTGGTTATCAGTGATATTAACAACAACATTGATATAGTTTCGTATCCTGGCCAAAGAAACTTCCAGTGACACCGACACTTGGAGGACTGCGTGTAGCCCACTTGAGAAGCTGATCTATCTAGATTTTGAGATCTTTATGGTTCACCCACAGCTCCATTTCCATTGGCAACGGTGGTCTGGACTGGTCCTAACATTGGCAACGGACGAGATCATTTATATTCCCTACCATCTGTTGAAGGACGATCGCTGAATTATGTTCGCCATCTGACTGGTCTTAACATTGGCAATGGACGAGATCGTTTACATTCCCTACCATCTGTCGAAGGACGATCGCTGAATTATGTTCGCTATCTGTATGATAAAATGTCGGTGATTCGATAAAAGTATTGTATAATCCCAATTCAATGACTGAAAGTGCATTAATTTGGATGGTTAGGATAGTTCCATTGGTAATCTAAGGTGAGGGCCATCATATGGACATCTCCGATCACTGACGGTGACCCCCATGTGTGGTAGAGGTCCAACGATGAACAGCTTCAGCTTCTTCGAACGCAAAGGAAGATTCCCATCTTCTGCCGAAGATTTTCAACTTTTCGGCGAACAGATGTCGGATCTGTGAAAATGTACTTTGTACAGGTTTTGATGGATGCAGTAATTTCCCGGCGACAATGGATGCTCAGGTAATTTAAATTCATGATGATGCCTGAGCGCTCTAGATGTTTGATGAATTTCCTTTATATTACATAGTTAATGTCTTGTTTAGGTATATGAAATGATTGCAGTAGCATTCAATGATGTTTATTAGTATTTATAATTGTTGATGCAGTTTTTCAGCAGACCCTCCGCGGTTTACCCTCATAAACCTGCACAGGTAAAAAAGAGAAACAAAAGAAACCCTGGCTAGTGTAGGAGATTCTCCGATGCCTAAGTCAGGAACAAAGTCTTTTGTTGTAGGGTAGGATTTGCAGAAAAGATATACCGGTTGAGTGCTAGGGTAAGAATAAGCGTACCTTTAATGGTTGGAGATACCTCTATATATACTCTATATATAGGGAAGGGAGTACAAATGCATGAGGACTCTTTCCTAATATCTTAGAGATCCGCTCGGATCTGAGATCTTTACGAGATTACCGGCTTCCGAAGTTATTGGGATATGATCTTATCCTCCAAAGATCTTGGGAGAGATCTTCAGGATGTTAGGAGATTCCTCGAATTTATAGCTTGGATTCAGGTCGGCTCTCACAGGCGGGTGATGACTCAGGAATAAGCAACACTGATCCATTTGACAGATTAACATTCACCATCTTTGACCGATGGTTGGGTCGGAGGATTTGTGTCTCCTTTAGCTGGGCGCTAATGGTTCTTGACTTTGTCAGGGGCATCGCCGACCTGTAATTGAACGTTGGCCAAGCTATGATCACCCAGTGGCCAATCTATGACTGAGACATGGTTGAGCTATGGACAGGTAATAACCGATTTGGGGTTGATCTGGGGTTGATTTATGGCCAACCTATGACTGACCTATTACTTAGGTTGGTATTAGGCTATTCGAATGGGCTCGTAGCCGTGTTCTTTGAGTGTCCTTATAGTTGTATCGACCTCCTTGAAGGTCGGCCAGTTTTCGGACTTAGATGCCTTATCAGGCTCGGGTTTCACTGAGCCCGTGCTGGTTTAGTAGAGTTGGTCCATTCCATAAGCCGACTTATCGACTCGTCGATTTTTCCCCCAACAGTGAGCCCCCCTTACTTTTGGAGCCGATCTATGGAGGTTCGGACAGTAAGCTGGCTATGGCTATGTCGGGTTATGTGTGGACTAGGTCGAGTCGTATTATCATAAATGCCAGATATGGCAGCCAGTACGGTAGTCAAAGCATGTCACTTCGTAATCATGACGTGTCATTTTATGGCTCGAGGTCACGTGGGGTGCTAAACCGTCTTTTCGATGACGGACCAATGAGGTTGTGACGCGTGGCATCGTACTCGATACCAGGGCCAAGCAGCACATGGGGTCGCGCCATGTGTCGAGTTGGGGTAGTCGAGGGGTCGTCGTATGGACTCACATTGATGGGTGTCTTTAATGCCTGCCATGTGGCACTGCTATATAAGGAAAGCCCTAACCCTTGGGGTCTTTCCGTTTGCATTTCTGCTTTTTCCCCCCTTCGTCTTCTTCTTCCTCTCTGGGCGATTTCCGGCGTCCGTTTTCTTCCGCAATCAGGTCAGAGATTTGCCCATTCTCTCCCCGGTGAGCTCCATCTCCCCCTCCTTTTAAATTTTTTTTTTTTTTTTAAATTTTGAGTAATTTTACTCATAAGAATCACCATGTCAAGCTTATTGAACTCGTGGAAGGGGGCCTCTGGCGGTGACAGTGGGGCGAGTAGTCCCCTTAGGGTAATGTCGAACCCACCGTCGTCGCTGGTGATGATGGCAGATGTCGATTTTCGGTCATCATCGTCGAGGGCATTGGAAAGGTCTCCAGCATAAAGGTCGGCGCTCATGATTAGGGCGTTGAATCTGTCCCCAGCGCAGAGGCCAGTGCCCATGCCTGGGGCACGATGTATATCCCTGACAAAGGAGTTGATGGCTGTGGGGCGCGATCCTTCTGGCAAGGTGGACCCGAAAGAGCCCGATGATGAGGAGGGTCTGAGGGGGCCGGTGCCCTCGACCCTGATTGAGGAGTTAGCCCGAGTCAGGTTTGGATATTACGTCCCCAGATTTGTAGTTCTCCGGCTTCCTTCGTCTGACGAGCTTCCGAACCAACCTCTAGAGGGGGTCGTCGCAATCTTCCATGTCGCCCTTCAGTGCGGCATGCGGCTCCCTCTACAGGGTGTGGTCAGGCATCTGCTAGCTCACCTAGGCTTAGCCCTGGGACAAAGATCCCGAACGGGTGGAGGGCCTTGATCAGTTCTGTGGGCCGAGCTAGACCAGCCAAAGCTCTTTGTGGACGAGTTCCTCCACCTATACCAGTTAAAGCCGAATAAGTTGTAGCCCGACTGGTACTACTTCTCTGCCTAGAGGAGCACTGGTGGGGCCCTTATAACCGACCCTCCGACCTCCAATAAAAATTAGAGGGACAAATGGTTTTAGGTCTCTAGGTGTTGGGAGACGGCCGAGCCAGAATCAACTCAGCCCCTGGTCCCTCGAGTTTTCTCCAACCCAGGTCAGTATTTTTGTTGTAGTAGTCGTTCGTCCTTTAGTTGATTGATTTTCGCTACCATCTAACCTTGTAACATGTGTTTTTTGTTGTAGCCATTCCCAAGCATCCTCCTTTGCTCAGCAGTGGATCGCTCACTCAGATCAAGGATTTGCGGGCGATTGACGGGGAGACAAGGTTTTAGAGAGTACTTCTCCAGCTCGAGCTACTCCTTAAGCCGGGCTTGGACTCAGCAATCACTGGTAAGAACTTGGGTAAGATCTTCAGCCGAGATCCACAACTTAGAATTTTCTCAAGAACTTTTCTAACGTATTGTTCTTGTGAATTGATGGAGAGATGCTTGAAGCTTGGCCCTTCATCCGTCCTCTCTCCAAGGTTCGTGCGTCCCCTCGAGATGAGTTAGCGGCGCCTAAGAAGAAGAAATAGAAGACCTCCTCTAAGACCAAGGGGAAGGCCGACTCCTCTTTCTCGGTCTTCCTGGAGGTCGAGGGAGAGGGCATGGAGGTGGAGACCCCCTCTGGAGCGGCAGGAACAATTGTCCCAGAAAGGGTTGCCCCCACTGAGATCCAAAGGGCTTCTGAACTTTCTGTCGAGGCTCGGTCTTCGGGGAGGGAGGAGGCTGAAGAGAGGCAAGGGAACCTTTACCAGACCGTGGAGGGGATTCTCCCCTAGGCAAACCGTCATACGTTCGAGGTGGTGTTTGTCAGCTTATTTGACTCTCCCACGGACACGGCTCCTGCGCATGTGTCGATGAGCCTTCTTGGAGTAAGTACATTATCCGAAGCTGATTTGACTTCTATTTATGGTTGCTCGTCTTCACCCTTTTTTCTTTTCTCTGTAGTTCGCCCTGTTCGTATTGAAGGCGCGCACCGAGTTTGTTCGGATGCGTGATCGAGCGAAGGAGGCCGAGTAAAAGGCGTCCCAGTTAAAGGCTCGGGCTTCGACTGCTAAAGCCAAGTTAGAGACTATGAAGACGGCTCTTGAAGCGTCTTTCATTGAGAAGGCCGAGGTAGTTGCGTGGCTGGAGGAAGTCAAGGGTTGGCATGATAAGTGCCACGCTTGGCTCGTCGAGACCAATGCAAAGTTGGAGAAGCTCAAGAAGGAGACCAAGGCTGTAATCACTCTGACTCGGAAGGAGGCTGTCCAGGAATTCGAGTCGTCTCAGGCATTCCTGGATGTGAAGGATAACCTCTATCATCAAGTTTATGCTCAGTGTATGAGGGCGATGAAGGAGACCTTCCCAGAGCTTGATCTCTACGCTTTTAATGAGCCAGAGTCAACTTCCGATGGGTCGGGCAACGAATTGGCACCTAAGGCAGCTCTTGAGCAACCTTCTGAGGCTTGAGGCTCGAATTCTTTTACAAAGCAGTATTTCCTTCATCCTGCTCTACCTTTTCCTTTTTCAGCTTCAAGCACTTCAAGCGCTGCTCGCCTATGCCTTTTAAACTTTAAGCACTTCGAGCGCTGCCCGCTTGTGCCTTTTTAGCTTCAAGCACTTTAGTCATTTGTAGATTGATGTACATGTATTTTTCTGGGATATAACCGATGCAATCATGCCCTTTGGGCCTTATTAATGAAAATACTTCTTTTTCTTGAATTCTGAATTTCTGAGCTGAGTAGATCGGATTATTTTTTATTTTTTATTTTATGAGTAGGTCGGATTGATCCTAAGTCGTAACTCGGGCATCAGTCGGATATGACTTGGGGAATTACTGAAACCTGTCCAAGCCAGTTAGCTCAAATATAGGGTCATTGATCAGATCAAGATCACTCATTAGTCAAATTTTATCTGGGAATTGATCGGATAACGTGCTGAAGCTTTATTAATGTAATTCAAAGTTGAATAATACATAATGAACATCGTATCGACTTAACTTATGGGTAATAGATCTTCAAATGCTTGGCGTTTCATGGGTGCGGGAACAGTTGGCCAGTCAAGTCCTCTAGGCAATACGAACCAGGTCAGCTTATGCTCGATATCACATAGGGTCCTTCCCAGTTTGGACCTAAGGTTTCTGATCCTACCTCCTTGGTATTTTAGAACGTCTTCCGAAGAACTAAATCTCCAACTCAAAACCTTCTGACCTTGACCCGTGCATTATAGAAGCGTGATACCTGCTGTTAGCGAACAGTAGTCCGAACTCGAGCTCGTTCCCTTTGTTCCTCGAGGAGGTCGAAATTAAGAGCCATAAGCTCGATATTGTCTTGTTTGTCAAAAAAGTCTGTCCGGGCTGTATGTAGTCCGATTTCTACGAGAGTGACTGCCTCTGCTCCATATGCTAAAGAGAAAGGGGTTTCCTCGGTAGCTGTTCGGGTAGTAGTTCGATATGCCCAGAGGACTTTAGGGAGTTCTTCAACCCACGCACATTTAGCATTCTCGAACTTGGTACGGAGATGGATCCTTATTCTTGCACGAGTGGTAGACTCTCAGGAGTTTCAATATCCGGTCAAGGGTTCAAGTATCCATATGTGGTGAAATTCCACTAGCGTGAGTGTGTGGGGTGTGTGTGCGTGTGTTTTAAAAAAAAAGAGCTTGGTACGGAGATGATGCTTGATGATCTTGTTGATTGCCTTGACCTGCCCATTCGCTTTTGGATGTCATGGTGACAAGTAGATGTTGCGAAATCTAAGGTTCTTGCACATCTCCTGATACTGTTTGTTATTAGATTATTTCTCGTTATCGGAGACGATAGTCCGAGGAATCCTGAACCTGTATATGATATTCTTCCAAACAAAGTTTGTGATCCTTTACTTGGTTATCTTTGCTAACGGTTCTCCTTCTGCCCACTTGGTGAAATAGTTGACAGTCACAACAATGAACTTGGTCTGACCTTTACCCATGGGGAGCGAACTAGCAATATCGATCCCCCACTAAGAAAATGGCCATGGCTCGGCCATAGGAGTGAGCTCTTCTGGCGGTTGATGAGGTATATTTGCGAATCTCTGACACTTGTCACATCTCTGGACGAGCTTTTGTGCATCGTGCTGGATGGTCGGCTAGTAATAACCTTATCGAACGACCTTATGTGCTAACACTCATCCTTCAGAGTGGTTTCCCCAGATTTCTTTGTAGATTTTCCTTACGACGTATTCTGCTTCTTCCGATCGGACGCACCTCAGGTAAGGAAGGTAGAATCCTTTCTTATAGAGTATACCGGGGAGTCTGGTATATCGGACAGCTTTGATCTTCATTCGTCGTGCTTCCGTTCGATCCTCGAGTAGCTTGTCGTTCTCAAAGTACTTAATGATCGGGTCCATCCAGGTTGATTCCAAATTGACCGGAAGCATGGTCGTGAGCTCGGTTGTATTGATGCTTGGTCTAGATAGGAATTCGATCGGGATGGACCTCGGAATTTCATCTTCATTTGCTGTAGCGAGCTTTGCCAACATGTCAGCTTTTGAATTCTTGGCCTGTGAAATCAGGGCGACGCTGCATTTCTAAAAATTTTTGATCAATTCTTTGTGTAACGCCTCGAATTTTCACGATCAGAGTTGATACTCGTGCTTGAGAAAAACGGGTGTTAATAATTGAATGAATTGGATGCTTCAAAAATCGCACCTTATTTTTTTCATTTAGATCACATCCAGATACATTCATGAAGGTAACATTTACGAGAATAAAATCGACTGTATTAATTATTTAAAAGAATTTAGTAAATAATCAAATGCCCTCTCAATAGGAGCTTATTACATTTATTGAGTTCGCAACGGAAGTATAAAACTAAATCATGAAGCTATCTTCGTATCTTTTCAGTACAGTCTTCCATAAGGAAATGGTCATCTAAGCCTTCAATCTATACGTCACCTGCATCATCTGTACGGTTGGAGAGAGTCAATGCCCTACTCATAGTGATGGTTATCCTTTAAGATTAATAATAATTCAAGAGATTCATAAAAGTATTGTAAGAGTTCTGATACGTCCCATACTCCACTAATACGAGGGTATCAGCATGCGCAACTAACCTACATGAGATGCATACCTAGCAAAGTGGGCGCGGCTCATCATACGTAGTGCTTATCACAATGTGGACTACGATTCTTAGAAAACCCCGGCTCAACCTGCATCCCATAACTACGGATATTCGCCGGCATGACCAACGTTAGCGTGGATTTATGCGAACATCTCAAGGCGACACAATAACATGGTTGTGGGATTTACGTAACACGAAGTGTTCATGGAGCGACTATTTGTGACATCCAATCCCGAAAAGGTGATATAACACGCAGGACAATTTACTTACATCGATTGTGCACTACGCCAACCAACCCACAGAATTATGTGCCGACCAAGAGGGCCGCTACCTGTAACGCATTAAGTCCATGATAAATATTGAATTACTAGTTGTGATACCTCTTAACACATCACTTGCACTTATAGAGAATGTAAACTAAATCATGGAGGTTTTGGAATATCAAGATATATGCCCAAGCCTTAAAGATAGATAGCACAAGGCCAATATAATAAAGAGAAGAGTGATAATGGTCGACTCCATAAAGAGAAAAGTGGTAATGGCCAACTTAATAAAGAGGAGGGTAGCAATGGCTAACTCAACAAAATAAGAGTGGTAATGACCAACTCAATAATAAGAAGAGTGGTAATGACCAACTCAATAAAGAAGAGAGTGGCAAGGGCCAACTCAATAAATTGATAAAGGCATGGGCAAGGCTTGAATCCATTGCCCCACTTAAATTCGTAGAGATCAATTGTAAGCAACATTATATTATAATTCCAAATGACCATTAATTGATGATAAAATATATAATTGCAGGGAGAATTTAAAGCGACATGAAAGCATGGAGAAGCAAGATAATTCTTATCAACTTAAATTAAAGTAAGCTTAAAGGATAAAACCTCATATAATTAATTCTGAAAGGCCAGGAATCATTACTCTTAAATCACTATTTCTGAAGGACAAACAATGGGTGATGGTAAAATTAGTTACTTGTAGGAAGGATTCAAAGCATGTGAGGGAACAGAATAATTCAGACTATCTTAAATTATTCGAAGCATAAAGGAAAAGTCCTCACCTCTAATGTTACTCCTTCTCCAATGTAGGTGTGCATTGAAGGATTTAATAATTTCATTTGGACGTGATTTGAATCCAACGGGTTTGGAAGAAAAGAAAAGGGGGCCTAGGATGGAAGGAAGTCGGATAGGCTCTTCTCCTTGTCGCTGAGAAGCTCCCTCTCTCTCTTTCCTTCTTTTCTTCCTTCCTTCCTTCCTTTCTTTCTCCTTCTCCTTCTCCTTCTCCCACGTTTCTTTCTTTCTCTTTCTTTTCCTGAGATACTGTTTACTCTCGTCCTTGGGACGGTAGTTTTATAGGCAGGAGAGTCTCCAGACTCTTCTGCGAGAGTCTCTTTACGCAATCGGTTTTGCAGCGAGAAAACAGGCGCATCTTGGGCCGTTTACAGCCTACGATCACCTCATCAATTCCATCTCTCCTTCGTAGATCGCCTCAAGTCGAGTTATCTTTGGATGGGCCACATATGAGGGGTTACAATCGTCTCAGATTAGCAGACCGATCAGAAAGTGGCCCTGTAGCAGATCTGATCTTAGTTTCGTGCGTAAAGATCCAGGAGTGTTAGTCTGGGCTTTTGATTCGGGTTCGACGTAATAACTCCTTAGTCTTGATCAAATTTTCCATCCTCACAAGATGGACGGTTCAGATTTTCTATCACCTTTAAGATGGAGGCCCAAAACGATCCTCAATGACCAACATCCATCCAACTCGCGAACCACGCAAACAGGGTATGCGGGATTTGCGCTGCGAATGGGGTTTCATCTCCTGTTGACATAGACAGTGAGAGGGTCGGTGTTCGTTCAGTTTTTCCTTCTGGTCAATATGGACGGACCTGATCATCTTGAGTGATCTTGGGGGTGGCCCACCGGGCCTTTAAACAGACCTTGTTTGTTTAAATCATGGACGCAGGAAGTTCCAGTTGCGAATCATCGAGAGGGTTGCGTTTCGGTTTCTTAGTTGGTGAAAGAGGCTAGGGTCTGGTCGAATTTGCCTCAGGATCATGATGGACGGTTCAGATCATTGAAGCAGATGATGATGGTGACCCGAAGATCATCTCAGCGAACGATCGTCCGATGACATGATGGACGGTCCTGATCCACCTTCCCATTTGCCTCATGCATGGTGGGAGGTAGGTTTGGGATATTTTAAATTCCTCCGTCTCTTTCCTTGTATTGATATCAATAGTCTAAAGATGAATCTCCTCCACATCATAATCTTCACTGATTTGGACTAATGATCCAATTCATGTGGAGATTAAGATCTTTGAAAATTCAAACGAAAGATATGAACTTCTAAGATGGAATAATGAGAAAACGATTAATGACTTTTGGCCTGTTAGACATGTGGATGAAATGTTTCAAAGATCAGATGGTAGACGGCGGAAAAAAAATGGTCCAAAACCGTCTCAAATGACTAAAAAGGATGGTCATGGACCGTTGTATGGGCCGTCAAATTTTGACGTGTTGTATTACTTAAAGGACGGTTGAAAACTGTCATTCTTATTGATGAAAAAAGGACAGTCATGGACCGTCTCTTATGAGCCTTCATGGACCGTCCTTTAAAAGGACGGTCATGGACCGTCCTTAAATAGGACTGTCATGGACCGTCTTTAAATAGGACTGTCATGGACCATCTCTTATGAGCCTTCAAAGGACGGCCATGGACCGTCCTTAAAAAAGACTGCTATGGACCGTCCCTTACAAGCCTTTAAAGGACGGTCATGGACCGTACTTAAAAAGGATTGCTATGAAAGTCTCTTATGAGCCTTAAAAGGATGGTCCTAGACCGTCCTTTAAAAGGATGGCTATGAACCGTCTCTTCTGACCCTTAAAAGGACATTTTCAAATTTGAGACGGTCAATATACACCTGTTACAATATATTTCATCGTATACTTCCTGATATACACCTGTTATATAATATATTTCATCATATTCACATTCACATCCATCTAAACCCAAACTACGTAAATCCATCCAAACATAAACTACATTCATCCAAACATAAACTACATCCATCCAAACACAAACAATCTTATCCACATTACATTCATCCACGCATAAATACATATAAGTTTAACATTATAAATAAAAAAGGAAAAAAATCAGCAACAATTTTCTTTTTGCGTCTTTCATCTAATAAAAAAATATTCAACCAATAAAACATTATAATTCAGAATCATGAAGAATTGCAGAAACTTCTTCCAAAAAAGTGGGCACTTTTTTTTTTTAAAAAAAACTAATGCAAGTAAATAATGCAAAAAAGTGTTTCAATTCAAGTTAAGGTTTAGGTTTAAGAAATCGAGTTCGGGTTCGGGATCGGGTTTAGGTTTGGGTTTTCAAGTTTAGGTTTAAGTTTAGGTTAGGGAGTTGAGATTAGCATTAGGTGTAGGTTTAGGTTTAAGGATTTGAGAAAACATTTCGGTTTTAGGTTTAGGTTTAGGTTTTAGGCTTAGGTTTAGGTTATAGGTTTAGGTTATAAGTGCAGGTTATAGGTTTAGGTTTAGGATAGGTTATAGGTTAAGGTTTAGGGGGAATTGAGAATAGGTTAAGGTTTAGGTTTAGGAAATCGGGTTCGGGTTTGGGATCGGGTTTAGGTTTAGGTTTTCAAGTTTAGGTTTAGGCTTAGGTTAGGGAGTTGAGATTAGGATTAGTTGTAGGTTTAGGTTTAGGGATTTGAGAATACATTTAGGTTTTAGGTTTAGGTTATAGGTTATAGGTTAAGGTTTAGGTTAAATTTAGGTTATAAGTTAAGGTTTTAGGTCATAGGTTTTGGTTTAAGTTAAGGTTATAGGTTTAGGTTAAGGTTTAGGTTTAGGTTTAGGTTATAAGCTATAGGTTTAGGGAATTGAGAATAGGATAAGGTTTAGGTTTAGGAAATCGGGATCGGGTTCGGGATTGGGTTTAGGTTTGGGTTTTCAAGTTTAGGTTTAGGTTAGGGAGTTGAGATTAGGATTAGGTGTAGGTTTAGGTTTAAGGATTTGAGAATACATTTAGGTTTTAGGTTTAGGCTTAGGTTATAGGTTACGGTTTAGGTTTAGGTTATAAGCTATAGGTTTAGGGAATTGAGAATAGGTTAAGGTTTAGGTTTAGGAAATCAGGTTCGGGTTTGGGATCGGGTTTAGGTTTGGGTTTTCAAGTTTAGGTTTAGGTTTAGGTTAGGGAGCTGAGATTAGGACTAGGTGTAGGTTTAGGTTTAGGGATTTGAGAATACATTTAGGTTTTAGGTCTAGGTTTACATGTTAGGTTATAGGTTAAGGTTTAGGTTTTAGGTTTAGGTTAAGGTCAGGTTAGAGGTTATAAGTTTAGGTTATAGGTTATAGGTTAAGGTTTTAGGTCATAGGTTTTTATTTTGGGTAAGGTTATAGGTTTAGGTTTAGGTTTAGGTTAAGGTTAGGTTTAGGTTATAAGCTATAGCTTTAAGGAATTGAGAATAGGTTAAGGTTTAGGTTTAGGAAATCGGGTTCGGGTTCGAGATTGGGTTTAGGTTTGGGTTATAGGCTTTGGTTTAGGTTAAGGTTATAGGTTTAGGTTTAGGTTTAGGTTTAGGTTAAGGTTTAGGTTTAGGTTATAAGCTATAGCTTTAGGGAATTGAGAATAGGTTAAGATTTAGGTTTAGGAAATCGGGTTCAGGTTCGGGATCGGGTTTAGGTTTAGGTTGTATGCTTAGGTTTATGTTATAGGTTTAGGTTATAAGTGCAGGTTATAGGTTTAGGTTAGGTTATAGGTTAAGGTTTAGGGAATTGAGAATAGGTTAAGGTTTAGGTTTAGGAAATCGGGTTCAGGTTCGAGATCGTGTTTAGGTTTGGGTTTTCAAGTTTAGGTTTAGGTTTAGGTTAGGGAGTTGAGGTTTAGGTTTAGGGATTTGAGAATACATTTAGGTTTTAGGTTTAGGTTTAGGATTTAGGTTTTAGGTTTAGGTTAAGGTTTTAGGTCATAGGTTTTGGTTTAGGTTAAGGTTATAGGTTTAGGTTTAGGTTTAGGTTAAGGTTTAGGTTTAGGTTATAAGCTATAGGTTTATGGAATTGAGAATAGGTTAAGGTTTAGGTTTAGGAAATCGGGATCGAGTTCGGGATCGGGTTTAGGTTTGGGTTTTCAAGTTTAAGTTTAGGTTTAAGTTAGGGAGTTGAGATTAGGATATAGGTGTAGGTTTAGGTTTAGGGATTTGAGAATACATTTAGGTTTTAGGTTTAGGTTTAGGTTATAGCTAGGTTAAGGTTTAGGTTTAGGTTTAGGTTATAAGCTATAAGTTTAGGGAATTGAGAATAGGTTAAGGTATAGGTTTAGGAAATCAAGTTCGGGATCGGGTTTAGGTTTGGGTTTTCAAGTTTAGGTTTAGGTTTAGGTTAGGGAGTTGAGATTAGGATTAGGTCTAGGTTTAGGTTTAGGGATTTGAGAATACATTTAAGTTTTAGGTTTAGGTTTAGGTTATATGTTATAGGTTTAGGTTTAGGTTAAGGTTTAGGTTTAGGTTTAGGTTATAAGCTATAGGTTTAGGGAATTGAGAATAGGTTAAAGTTTAGGGTTCGGGTTCGGGATCGGGTTTAGGTTTGGGTTTTCAAGTTTAGGTTTAGGTTTAGGTTAGGGAGTTGAGATTAGGATTAGGTGTAGGTTTCGGTTTAGGGATTTGAGGTTAGGATTAGGTGTAGGTTTAGGTTTTGGGATTTGAGAATAGGTTTAGGTTATAGGTTAAGGGTGTGGTCCCTGTAAATACAGATATAAACACGGCCTGCTCCAATTGGCCAGGCCCTTCTAATGTTGTCCATAGGAAATAAACAGCTTCATCATGGTCATACTATGCCAAAACAGCGAAAAAAGGACGGTTGAAAACCATCTCAAAAGGCCAAAAAGGACGGTCCTGGACCATTGCAACCACCGTTAAATTTTGACGTGTCGTATTTTTTAAAGGACGGCCATAAACCGTCTCTAAAGAAGTATGGTCATGGACTGTCTCTAAAAAAGGACAGTCATAGATCGTTTATAATGGTAGGTAGTAGTGGATTTATATGAAGCTGAAAAGGATGGTCTTTGACCGTCCGTAAAAAGGACGGTCCTAGACCGTTCGTAAAAAGGATGGCCCATGACCGTCAATAAAAAGGACGGTTATAGACCGTCTCGTATGACCTGAAAAATAAGGTCATAGACCGTCTCTTATGAACCGGAAAAGGACAGTCATGAACCGTCTCTCATTAGTCTGAAAAGGATGGTCATGAACCGTCTCTTATGAACCTGAAAAGGACGGTCGTGAACCGTCCTTTAAAAGGACGATCTTCAACTGTCTCGAATTTGCATATACACCTGTTCATGTCATATTCTTCCTGATATACACCTGTTATATACACCTATTACAACATCATATTCTTCCTGATATACACCTGTTATATAATATATTTCATCATATTCACATTCACATCCATCTAAACTCAAACTACGTAAATCTATCCAAACAAAAACTACATTCATCCAAACATAAACTACATCCATCCAAACACAAAAAATATACACCTATTACAATATCATATTCTTCCTAATATACACCTGTTACAACATCGTATTCTTCCTGATATACACCTGTTATATAATATATTTCATCATATTCACATTCACATCCATCTAAACCCAAACTACATAAATCCATCCAAACATAAACTACATTCATCCAAACATAAACTACATCCATCCAAACATAAACAATCTTATCCACATTACATTCATCCACGCATAAATACGCTCACACCAACCTTGCAAAACTCCAAATCATGAGCCAAAATACCAAACAGTTTGTCATCCAACAAAAACCAAGACTAAATCATAATATTCATACTCTATAGAGACTCCCGAGGTGAAGAATTACACCTATAGAATATGATGCGATGAGGCTTCTATCCCGTTGCTTACCTGAATGCAATCAGTTGTTTTCTGCCAAATACCATAGATATTCTTTAAACACTGAATTCAAACACTTGCACCAAAGATCATACAAAAACAGAGGAGAAAAAGACTTACCAGATCATCCCTTTGTTCATAGAACCTCCCTGAGGATCCTGCACAACTTGAAAAAGATTTCTTATCAGCTCCTGCCGATGCGGCTATGCCGAGAACAACTTCAAAAGATGCAAAAGAAGAAACACATCAGACATTAATTTTTAAGGCAACATTTTCGAGATACTGTTTATTGACTCTGGATGCCTGTCTCGGTTGGCAACACTGCGACACTATGCCCAACTCCGTTTCGCAAACAAGTTATATCTTTCCTGCAAAATCAGAAAACAAAATGCTTTAGTTGATTCATTCCATCTTTCTAGGATTTAGGGTCTTGTTTACATTTACCATATGAACCACTCATGTCAGGTAAAATGATAATAAGCAATTGGAGATGTTTTTTCTTATCTCCACTTTGTAGGTTTGCAGTGGCTTGTTTGTGTACATCCATCAGAGCCATCTCAATCCTATTAGGGCGATTGGTTTTAGGTTTAGGTTTAGGTTTTAGGCTTAGGTTTAGGTTATAGGTTCAGGTAATAAGTGCAGGTTTAGGTTATAAGTGCAGGTTATAGGTTTAGGTTTAGGTTTAGGTTAGGTTATAGGTTAAGGTTTAGGGAATTGAGAATAGGTTAAGGTTTAGGTTTAGAAAATTAGGTTCGGGTTCGGGATCCGTTTTAGGTTTGGGTTTTGAGGTTTAAGTTTAGGTTAGGGAGTTGAGATTAGGATTAGGTTTAGGTTTAGGGATTTGAGAATACATTTAGATTATTGGTTTAGGTTTAGGTTATAGGTTATAGGTTTAGGTTTAGGTTTAGGTTATAAGCTATAAGTTTAGGGAATTGAGAATAGGTTAAGGTTTAGGTTTAGGAAATCGGGTTCGGGTTCGGGATCGGGTTTAGGTTTGGGTTTTCAAGTTTAGGTTTAGGTTTAGGTTAGGGAGTTGAGATTAGGATTAAGTGTAGGTTTAGGTTTAGGGATTTGAGAATACATTTAGGTTTTAGGTTTAGGTTTAGGTTTAGGTTATAAGCTATAGGTTTAAGGAATTGAGAATAGGTTAAGGTTTAGGTTTAGGAAATCGGGTTCAGGTTCGGGATCAGGTTTAGGTTTGGGTTTTCAAGTTTAGGTTTAGGTTTAGGTTAGGGAGCTGAGATTAGGATTAGGTGTAGGTTTAGGTTTAGGAATTTGAGAATTAGGATATAGGTTTTGGGATTTGAGAATAGGTTTAGGTTATAGGTTAAGGGTGTGGTCCCGACAAATACAGATATAAACACGGCCTGCTCCAATTGGCCAGTCCCTTCTAATGTTGTCCATAGGAAATGGACAGCTTCATCATGGTCATAATAGCGGTTCCCACCTTCCAGGGACCCCCGCTCAACATCCGTATAGCTCCGACGCACATCCGGGTCTGCTCCATTAATTTCGAGCAAATACATAAACACGACCTATCCAAATGGCCAGGCCCCTCCAATGGTCATAACAACGGTTCCCACCTTCCAGGGACCCCCGTTCAACATCCGGATAGCTCCGACGCACATCCGGATACATAAATGGGTACAGTTTCAAATAACATTATTAGCAATGTTTCAAATGCATACCTCTTTTAGAAAGTCCTTCAATTTATCCTCATGAAAGTCCTGATCTGTAAGAACCTTAACCGCAATATCCTGCATTCCATGATTGAATAAATAAAAAGATGCATCACCTTTACTTTCAAGTCAAACAAAAATGGGATAGAGAACCATGTAAGAAACACGAAAAAAAAATGTGGATTTCTTTGAATATGATAGAGAGATTGGTCTAGGAACTGAACCGCAAATTACTCTCATCAGGTTAGTTATCAGAATAACATTTCTAGAGAACTTCCCTACATTAAATGTTTGCCTATGTAATTCAATTGTCTTCAGTAAAATCAAATTACTATCTTAAAAGAAATGCACGCCACGCATGCGAAACGTCATTTTCAAACCAAACTACACTCGCTATTTTCAAATCTCATGCGGCCACTTCATTCCCCCACTATCTCCCTCGATTTCCCCACTCTTACCTCTCCGTCTCTCTCTCTCTCTCTCTTGAAGTAAAAAAGAAGAAGACGAAAAAAAAAACTCTTTTATGTTTTTTCAATCCATCTTCCATTTTCTTCTTAATAAGAAAATCCATATTTACTAATATTCCCATTTTTCTATTTTTCAAAAGAATGAGTTCGAACTCCGAAAGTGTCAACTCCAACTTAGTATATACATATGGATGGTGCTGGATGGCTTCTTTTTTGTCACTTGTAGTTCTTTTTCTTCTTCTTCTAATTTTTTGGTATTTCCTGATCTTATTTTCATTTATCATCCTACAAGGCACCCCATGACATTACTTGGAAGTATGGGGCTGTTAAAGAGGTTGATGATTCTTCTACAAAGGCATGACTTGAAAAGATACAGACACTGTTTATCAGGAAGGGATCAGGGTTCTCTTCTCATAGTGTGATTATTGGGGATGCATGTAAAGGGATTCATGAAATCAGTTTATCATTAGAAATTGCTCAAAAGATCGCATTTGAGGAGAAGGTCACCGCATACAACATAGATCATTTACATAAACTAGTGGATGACAAATTATGTGTAACATATAGAGATGGTTCAGCCACTTATGCAATTAGGGAAGGTTCAGAAGGACATACATATTTGAAAGTTGGTTAAATCATAAACAGGCGTATTATGGATGGAGTTATTGTTTTCATTAATAGGCTGCCTAGTACTCATAAACATTCATTGCAAGCATTTTCTGTCTATGTGCATGATGACCATACTGTTAAGATCAATCCTCTTATTTGCGCTCCCCTAGGTGCAGATTTTGATGGGGATTGCGTTCATATGCTACTTCATAGATCATATTCCGAGATAAAAGGTGTCAATTATATATATATATATATATATATTATAGTTCAAAAGCAAACAATAAAGAGCACGAATTCTGATTATAAAGGTGATATTTAGAGTTAAGCTTACCGTCATTGTCATGTTAAAACCGTTCCTTGAATATGAGGACATCCCTTATTGATCTAAAACAATCAAAGAGAATTACAATTAAAAGAAAGAAAGAAAAAAAGAAAAGAAAAGAAGGTAAGCAGGTAATTAGACACTCAAATGCTACCAAAAAGAAAAATATAAACTTATTTTGTTAACTCCCCCTGAAGTGACGCCTACACCAACCTGCAACAACGGAAACCAGATCAGTCCCAAATGTGTACTTAGCAATTAAGGAAGAAATGGGTTATACTGAAATTGTTATTAAATAGAAAGAAATATATTATAACATAAACAATCAGAAACCAAAAATCACTAAAGTGGAATGGAACTCCCAATACACAAAGATGATCATACATAACATGAGCATGAACAAAAGAAACCTAGGGTGTGTTTGGATGTACAACTCAGCAACCTAGACGGAAACTAGAGAAATGACCAAATTGTAATCAATTTTCTGAGCTAGCTTCACGTCGCATGCATTGGAATTCCAATTTGGAAAGAACACGTCTCTTGGCCATCATTTTTTATTACACAAATTGCTGAAGTGCATGTATGAATTTGTAATTATAGTGTGGCTGGTATGGGTTTGGGACTTTGGCTCCTAAGTGCAATCGCTATACTTTGAAGATGGACCTGAAATAACTGGAGTTGAAATTTGAGGGTGAGTTACTCACTAGTGAATGCTAGGAAATGTAACCAGGATTTGGTTGTTTCATTTTTTTAAAACTGAATATTTTCAATTCAATTTAGTTGCTCATCCAAATACAACCCAAATGTATTATGTTATTTTTGTAAAAACTAACATGTAGATGAAGGAATTGGCTAATGGAAATAACTGGGAAAGGATGACAATTTCAACTAGGATTTGGCTATTTGTGACTGATCTGAAACTCAGTATGAATCAGGGTGGTAGACTCGTCAAGAGGGCGAAACATTCGCATAGAATGTTGGACTATTGGCCATTCTTTTTCAACTGCCCATTTGTTTTGCATGCAGTGGCTCACATATGAGATAACTGGCCTGATTCTTAAGCTGGACAGATTGACAATTGAGCCTACCAAATGAAATTTTAGATGTTGATGAATGGTTTGGATCACACATTCATTCCATGTTGGCACTTATGTGGATGTCTAGGTTTAATGACCAGATTTGTGTCTGCAATCCTTATGGGAGATTGCTCTCAATTGAACTTCTCTAGCCTTACTTGAACCTTTCATCAGTCAAAGCAGTACCAAGACTAATTGATAATTGTCAAAAGAGCATTAATCACACCTTTTTAGCTCACCTAACGATTGGACCATCTTGATTTTTAGGCCATGACACATGATCGGAGGGTATCTCCCCACAAATGGTCAAGATCTTGCACACGTGTACCAAACTGGACCTCAACATGAATGAGCAGCACAATGCAAACATAAAACCAATTTGACAAATGGCAAGTTTGGTCAAGTCACACCTTATCCTAAGAGACATACAATTTTCTTAGTTTTTTGGGTTGTTGAGTTGGGCCCTTGGTTCAATGATACAAACGACAACACTATATGGATGGTGGCCCATGAACCAAAAATCCTCCACATAAGGATAACCTGAGCCTTCAACTGGTGGCCAGCAGATAGATGATTAAGGATGAGAATACAGCTATCAGCAAGATAAGAGGCAAATACCTGCATACATCTAACCTTGGTGGCTTGCATTACCCATTTCCATTAAAAACAACAAAATTAACACAACTTTGCTCTAAATGGAGATGGAAGTTCAAACAAAAGTTCCAAATCATCAATGTTCAAACAGTAGTTCTAAATCATCATCAGAAAATTTAAAAATAAAAAGAAATTAACGAATAATAAGAAAAATGGAAAGATTAATAAAGATAATTAGAGTAACGACCACTTCTTTGTGTAGGAAGAGTAAAGCCAGACCATTCATCAGGTGTGCCCAACCATTTGTGTGCTAAAGCCCGAAGATCAGGCCCTCCTTCACGTTGCTCTAATTGGTGGAAGGATTGGAAGGACTGAGGGCAGCCAGGGATGTAGTTCTTCTTCTTCTTCTTCTTCTTATTTTTTGGTATTTCCTGATCTTATTTTCATTTATCATCCTACAAGGAACCTCATGACATTACTAGGAAGTATGGGGCTGTTAAAGAGGTTGATGATTCTTCTACGAAGGCATGGCTTGAAAAGATACGCACAGTGTTTATCAGGAAGGGATCAGGGTTCTCTTCTTGTAGTGTGATTACTGGGGATGCATATAAAGGGATTCATGAAATCGGTTTACCATTAGAAATTGCTCCAAAGATCACATTTGAAAAGAAGGTCACTACATACAACATGGATCATTTACAGAAACCAGTGGATGGCAAATTATGTGTAACATACAGAGATGGTTCAGCCACTTATGCAATAAGGGAAGGTTCAAAAGGACATACATGTTTGAAAGTTGGGCAAATCATAAACAGGCGTTATTTATGGACGAAGACATTGTTTTCATTAATAGGCCACCTAGTACTCATAAACATTCATTGCAAGCATTTTCTGTCTATGTGCATGACGACCATACAAAGGATGATTAAAAGTTCTCTTAACTTTTGAACAATACCATATACAGAAATATGCCACAACACTTCAAATTCGGAAGTTGAACCCGAGTTTTGTCTAGTTTTGTCCATATGTACTGCAATAATAATAAGATCCATTTGTTGGCTATAGTTTTCGGGTACATGTGGAATGTTGGCTATAGTTTATTTTTTAATCATCCATCTGTAGGCTAACAATCGGATGAATGGTATTGCAGGACATGATATATTTTTGCAACATCCCCCAACTTGGTGAGATCCTCTGTACATAACGTTGTTGAGAACCAAAAGCTACAAACATGGACCAATTGTATGCTAAAGCCTAGAATTGTGTACTAAAATGATGTAGAGAAGACAAAACAATTTGCAACTATGTCATATATATATGTTGGCATCCCACATTTAATGTAAGGGTAAGCCTACCGTTTTTGCTTGATGGAGATGAGGCCAGATGCATGCAAGAGATGTATGTGTCAAACAGCTCGAACCTAGAGAAACAAGTCATGAGAACTAGTATAGGGCATTGGCAGAAATGTGTCATGCACTAGAGAAACACGGGGAAAAATGCAATGAATTTAAGGTGAATGGACAAAATCGGTCCATGATTGAACAATTGCTAGTTGCACATATCATGAAATGAAGTGGCAATAGACTCAGTTACAGCACTGGGGAAGCATCTATTTCAAAATGACATGTGTATCACTGTTAAACACACTTCTATAACCAACTAGGCCCCTGTTAGCATGCAACCAGATTATAAACAAAAAAAACAAAAAAAAAAAAAAAAAAAAAAAACAACAATCTCTGCAATGAGATACAAGATAGTGGATTGAATACAAAAACATGGACAACCATGTAGACAGCCATAAGAGAACATCAATTTTGTAAGGATTGAAGAAAATAAATATTACAAAACACCATAAAATAACAAAATTCAAGAAAAAAAGAGTGACATGTTACACTCATGATTCTTCAAAAGAGAGCAAATGTTAGATAAGCAGAGATTTTTATGAATGTTCACTCCAATGATTCAATGAAATTGGTAAGGGCTGAAAGTGTTAATATATGAATGTAGCTTCTTTAGGCACATGAAGCCTTGAAATAAATCTTGATACCTCAAGGAATTTTGAGCCAATGTTAGACATCTTACACAGTAGTACGTAAGCATTTGAAATGAAAGAAAAAACAGAAGGTAGAAATATTTAATGGCATTAACATAAATAGTCCCAGTAAAATCCCTATAAACATGTACAGCCATAAGTTCATAAAAATAGGCAAAGCACGGAATTCAGCATATAATCTTTAGCAGTCATTATAGCTGTGTTTGGATGTGCTATTGAAATGAATTGAAATAATCAGTTTGATGAAGTGGAAATGGGGTTGCCTTTCATGTTCATGCTTCAGGAAAAGTTGAAATTGTTTTAGTTCCAAGTAGAAAAAGCTCAATCCCTTGTTCAACAATGGGATAAGCAACAACTCTACAGCTTTAACAATATAACACAGAAAATGTGTGTATGTGTATATGTATATGTACACGTATCTCTATGCATATGTGTATGTGTCAATCACAGCATAATAACTACTAGAAATATGACGGTGCATATAAATGCACAGCCAAATTGAATTGTGAACATTCAGTTGAATCAAATCAAAATAATGAAACTCTATTGATGTGCTCAAAACGAGAGTAGCAAGCCATCAAAGCATTATCATAAGGGTGTATCCAACAAGAAGAATGCTCAATACAAATCATGGAGACAAATGGTCATGTATTTATCATAAGGGAGTATTTGGTTGCACCTAAATCATGAATTTCATGATTAATAAATCTAATCTGGTGGAAAATATAATGAAATTTGATGCATCCAAACGCAAGAAAGAAGCATGTAAAGAAAACAAAACCAGAATGAGTATCTGGTTAGGCATGCTAAGATCTTAGTTATCATGCATTCAATCTCAGTCAACAAAGCATTTCCTAACCCATACCCATACCACACTTGAGCTCAATTACATATAAAAACAATAGATAACATAAAGCTTTTGTTAACTATGCAACTCTGGTGGATGCATTCACTACATTGTTGATTTAAGATCTTTGGCTTACTTCACTTCAGTTAATGATTCCATCCCCTCAATCTCATATGCCAGCAAGGTGTAAAGTATCAGTCGAAACCAGTATGCATTGTGCACATATTGGCTGATGTACATCCTGGCACGTGTGCACGCGCACGCACACAATACAAAACCAAAAAAGAAAGCAAAAAAACAAAAAAATGAATGAAGAAGGAAGAAGGAAGATGTTTTGGGTTAGCCTGTTAGTACACACCCCATTGTCTACCTAATCTTTTCTCACAAAAGGAAATGCATGGATCGTCCAACAGATGTTTTGGTAATGCATAACATAATCTCACCCACCTCGTTTAGAAGCTTGAATAGACAATAAGCCAGGATATTGCCCGTTGAAAGATGCAAAACTAGTCCATTGAAGCCATTGTCAATATCTTCTGGGTCAATAACAAAGGCACACTGATAATACCCCCAAAACAATCTAATTACCTGTTGCAACACTAAAATCACATAAATAGAATATCTGAAACTGCCCAAATCTAATTACTTGCTGCAACACTAAAATCACATAAATAGAATATCCAAAACTGCCCAAATCTAATTACCTACTACAACACAAAAATCACATAAATAGAATATCCAAAACTGCCCAAATCTAACCCAAAAACATCTGATGTGCAGCTATACAAATCATTGAAATTGTGGGTCTCATAACTCATTATGGGTGGAGCATCTTAAAAATCACACTGATCAAGCAATCCTTACTATCCGATTGATGGCTATCAAGTAGATGGTCAAAAGTAAATAGTGAGTAGTCCAAATTTGAAGGTGTTAGAAATGGGAAAGAAAACAAAAATAAAAAATAAAAAATCAGAATCAAGTAAAAACCATAAATTCAAAATAGGGAGACCGTAGATTGAACTCCCTAGAAGTGGAACCTAACTTCACTTTATGAGAATCAGATCTAAGGTTGATGTGGAGATGCATCACAAATCACCTGTAAGTGGGACATGAGAACATCTCCAATGCATTGTCAGAAATAACAGCATATCTCTTAACTCCATAGAAACAAATTTCCTGAGAATCATAATCAATATTATCTAAAACAAATACAAAATAATCAACCACCATACCAGTGATGAACAACGAGCTGCTATATTTTTTAGGTGCATAGCTTCATCAGTGTTTGTAACGACCTGAAAAATTCCGTACATTGGGTCGAGTACCACCTCGACCAGAAATCACATAGGATTAAATCCTTTAGAAATTTAACAAAGTTAACTAAGTACTAAACTCAATTAAATATGAAATCCGTTAGGATCGCTTTAAATACGATCTGCAAGACCCAAAACTTGCAGAATCATTGACGCTAGGTTACCCTAAAGTTTAGAACCAAACTCATTCCCCGTCTGCTCTCGGGAATGAAACGAAACTTCGTATTAGGTCTAGATCGCACCTCGGGATTCCGATTAACCCGAAGTTAAGGAACTAGGACCGCCCCACTGGGCTTAACAATCATCTCAAAAATCAGCCTTATCCGATATTCCACGGCCATTCGTTTCGAATCGGAGCGAGGTAGTGTGAAAAACACTATTCACAAGCCGAAATAAATATCGGAATAGTGATCGGCATCGTTCGTTGACGCGTCAGTATTAAGCAACCTGACCGTCAGAATCAGACCAAATTACACCCTCGGATTAAGAAAAATTTCAGGAACATTTACATGTACTTGGAATTTCTGATCGTGGCCCACTGACCGTCGAACTGAAAGTGGTCCGCCACGTGCGATCTACGTATCCGAATGAGTCAAAAACGTAATCCCACGTAGATCCATTGGTGGTGAGCTTAAGTCTGACGTTTGGTTCAAAGAGGGCTACCAGAACTCCCCTTTTGAGCTGGAAAAGCGCCGAATATCCTATATAAGCAGTACCCCATGAACCTAAGTCTATTCTCGTAATGTTTGAGGCTATAAAAGGGGCTTAGAGCAGCCCCTCTCACAGCCATACGAATTTAGGGAGAAACCCTAGAGGGAGAGAGAGAAAAGAGAGGGAAAGACTTGGAGATCGTTGCCGATCTTCCTCCTGCTGCTTTGGCTTGCTACACGGCCTACATCTCTCTGATCTAGACGCTTTCCGGCGTATTCCGCCTCATTTGAAGGTAAGAAAACCTAACCCTAGGTCGATTTGAGGTGGAATCTAGGTAGGATGTATCCGACTAACCGATTCCGCTCTTTAGGCTAGAAATCGCTCAGTAGACGGAAGATTCATCACCCTTCTGATTCGTTCCGTTTCAAAAGGCAAAGGTGAGGACTTTAAGCTTATAAGTTACGGTTTTCAACGCTTTCAATGTCAGATAATGGTAGATTCATGATCTGCTTGAAATTGCACATGTACAAAGTGCCTTCCGTTTCCTGTTTTGATTAACGGTGTGAAATATGGAATTTCACATATTCTAGGTATACGTAGAAATACCGTATACGTATTTTTTTGGATAATTGTTTGACATGTTTATTTAATGTTTATTTATATAACATATGAATAAAATACTAGTTTGGCGAAAGAGATCGCCAAAATATATGTTCCTTTGTAAATGTGCCGTATGTTGAGAATACGTATTGTAGAAATACCGTATACGTATTTCTTTTGGAATAATGTTTGACATATGTATTTAATGTATGATTATACAATACATGATTAAAATACTAGCTTGGCGAAAGGAATCGCCGAAACCTATGTTCCTTTGTAAACACTACGTATGTCGAAATTGGGTATACGTGAAAGTACCCTATACGTATAAAATTCGCTGATGTGTTTGCTATGTTTATTTGCTGTATGAATATGTTGTATATGTATAAAATACTAGCTCGGTAACGGGACAACCCTAGTATACACTTCTCTAGCATACGTCATGTATGTTGAAGTAGTGTATTCCAAGTGTTGGTGAAATCACTTGCGAGTGTAAGTGTTTAAGTGTTAGAACCTTAGTTAGGTGCTGAGATGGGATTCTCCGCTACCTTAGTGTCACATATGACACTCTCCATGTGGTTGATCACTCTAACCACTCACCTATGAACTCTAGGTATTTGTATCCCTGTGTGTATAGTGCTTTATAACATGCTTTATAACATGCTTGATAACATGCTTTACAACATGCTTTACAACATGCCTTATAACATGCTTTATTTCATGTTTTATAATACATGCTTTGCCTTATGCTTTACTTCATGCTTCACAACTGATTGAGTTTGGGACTAGGCCTATAGTCCAAACATTCGGTACCAGATTTACGGTTGTGGCTGAGGTTCATATCGCCACAACGGACGTGTCTGGCGAACCCGAGTCGTACTTCGGTTGGTGATAGTGGTTGGCCACACGGAGTGCTTTTGCGCTCCATATCGCTCAACTTGTGGTGCGCTCGAGATAGTCAGGCTCGTCAAGCAAACCGATGTGTTTATGTATGTTCACCATGTTTGGTCGCTAATGCTTGAACCTAGGGTACCAAACTTACCAGTGAAAAATCCCGTTAACCATGGTACTTCGATCCGCTAAGACTCATGAGCCGGGCATGGTGGTATGGGACACCGTGGTCGAATTTGTGCCTACGCCTGGGGCTACGTGCCTCCCGTAGTGACCGGTGAGCAACTCTACTCGTGAGCCGATTATGGTGGTATGGGACACTATATTAACGTATTTGTCGGCCTACACCGATAAGGTGATGGGGGAGTGGTACAGTCTTTGTGTGTACTGACCCACAGCGACCCTTTGTAGTGACCGCGAGCATACTCGAAGTTGCGGCGTGCCTTAGGGTTCGCCGCGATATATAGAGTATGATCTAGGCCTGTTTCGTATAGTTGTATCGTGATGAATCGTTTAAGGGGTGATGGGGAGTGGTGCAACCTTTGTGCGTAATGACCACTGGCGCTCTCTGCAGTGACCTAGAAAACACACCATCGTCGATATTAACTAGGGTGACGACCCTAGATTGGATCATGTTTGGATATGATACAAGGGAGGTACCTTAGTTTCCCAATCCTGCTTGTTTGAAATGAATTAATTAAAAACTCGGTAATCATACTCATCATGCATCGCATGTGCCTGGAAGATGTGGAGCACTTGTGGGATGTAAGCATGCGCGAACGTGAGATGGTGTCGCTTGAGGAGTACGTCGGAGAGGGCATCCATCATAATCGCATTCATACTTGCATTAATCGAGTAACTAGGAGTGTTTGATTCTTGCTTTATCATCCGCTTGACCGTATTGGTAACATGATAACTTATATCTTCTTGTTCCACCGAGTTAGCTACTCACTCCCACGTTACGGGACGGTGTTGCGCACACCAACCGGACTGCTCTCGGAGTTTAGGCGATCCGGCTATTCCGGGAGGCGGAGCCCGACACGACGAGGACCAGGAGGAGTTCTCGTATATGCAGTTCGGCATGGCGCTTCGACTAGGCTGCCAGGACTGATGGGATTTACAGAGATTGTATTTAGTTATTTTGACATTTAGTTTATTACACAGACATGTATATTGTGACTCAGAAGGATTCATACTCTGGATAATGAATCATTTATTTTGTTTCTTTACATACATATATATACAGTCAGTCTTCCGCTTGCTTTTATACAGCGATCCGGGAGTATGAATTACTGCTTTGGTATAATCTCATTCATGTTTATTGCGCTAACTCAGACAACATTTAACCATCATTGTGTATGTTGCATAAGTGATGCGTTGGAACTCGGGAGTTGAGTTCATACTCGACCCCCGATTTTCAGGGCGTTACAGTGTTTGTTGGGAAGATGATACCCTAACCACAGTTGGCATAGCAACAACGATCTTAGTATCAGTAGAATATGATAGTTCAATTGTTAGTAATGAAGTAGAAACAACATCTGCCCAAATAGCACACAGTAATTACAACAAGTCCTTACATCTACCCAACGACATCATTCTTATCAAAGATGACCGGGGTCTCCCCATCGTTGTAGGTCCAGTGGGCCACACCAGCAGGGATAGCGATGACGTCGCCCTGTCGTAAGTGTTGGATCTTCTGATGCTGATCTCTATCTCTGGCGCTGGCCTTGCCCTCCTTCGCGTTGCTCTGATTGGTGGAAGGATTGGAAGGACTCAGGGCAGCTAGGGATGATTGCTCTAGTGATGTCGGAGAGAGAGAGAGAGAGAGAGAGAGAGAGAGAGAGAGAGAGAGAGAGAGAGAGAGAGAGAGAGAAATCTAAGGGGCCGTTTGAATGACGCTCGATGGAGGATTTGTCGATGGAAGATGAAGTAGGGAAAAGAGGAAAAGAGGGAAAAGAGGCGCCCGATGGATTTGGGAATCCTCTTTCAAATAAGATAACATTTTCAAATCCGTATGGTGTGATTTTCAACTAAATAATATCACAAAATCTATTAACGGTCATACATGCATGTGACCGGTTTTTAGATGGTTAAGATTGTATTATATAATAAAAATGTATAAATATTTACCATTTACAACTATACTGATTATTTAGATGGTCTAGATAACTCTATATCTTAGCCAATATTATTATAAACAAGTCACCACTATTTTACATTAAATACAAAACTCACAGTGAAAACCAGAAACAAAAAACGTTAAATTCAGGTTTGGACCTTGTATGGCTCTATGGGCCCCACCATGGTCGATTTGATACATCCACGCTGTCCATCCATTTCTATACATCATTTTGTCATTGATCCCAAAAAACGAGCCTGAAATAAATCTTGGGTGGACCACATGATGAGAAAACACTACTGCTTGGAGCATTTCAAAAATTAGAGGGATATAAATCTCAGGTGGTCCACACCACATGAGAACAATAGTGATTGAATATCCAACATTAAAAACTTCTTATGATTGAGCCAAAGTATAAGGCAGATTCAAAGTTCGAGTGGGCCCCATCATCCGTATACGAAAATCATGTGGGCCATACCATCTAAAACTATGTGAAGACATTCTAAAAAATATAAAAGCACTTCGTAGGGCCCAGATGAGTTTTGGGATGCGGCTAAAGCTTAGTCTAACCCCTCATCCAAGTGGGACACACATAATGAATGAGATGGATCTGAAGTTATTTACTCTTCAATCTGAACTGATTAAATTGTCCAAAAAGAGTTGATTAAAGGTTCAATTAGTGGATGTCCCTAATAATTTAATAATTTTATTTTTCACAGATAAATTTCGATTTCCATTTAAAAATAACATTTTTTCAAAATGTATATTTTTTTTACTCTTTTATCAAAATATCATTTTTATTATAAAATATTTTTAAAAAATTAAAATACAAATTTTGAATTTTTATTTTCAAAATCTCAAAAAATTTCTCATATTTTAATTTTTTTTTCTCAAAAATTTCAAAATTTCGATTTTTTTCTTCAAAAGCATCATTTTGTTCTCAAAATTTTTCTTAAACATAGTTAAATTTTCTAAACTTTTCAATATTCTTTTTCATATAATATTTTAAATCATTTAAATATTACCTTATATATATATATATATATATTTAGATATTTTAAATCATTTAAATATTACCTTTTAATTATATATAAAATATTACCTTTTTAATGCTAATTTTAGGGGTTGATCCCAAAATTGAAGTAGATCCAAAGCTCAATTGGACCATTACATAGGAAACAGTGTGGAATAGTGATTTCCACTGTTGAAACCTTCCTAGGGTCTAAAGTAATTTTTATTTGTCATCCAACCTGTTAATATGATCACAAAGACATGGATGAAGAGAAAGCACAAACATCACTTGATCCAAAACTTCTTTGGCCTCCAAAAATTTTCAATGGTAGATGTTCAATCAACCATTTCTGTCGTTTGTGGTCCACTTGAGATTTTAATTTTCTTCATTTTTGGGATCACGCCCTAAAATTATCCATTAACATAGATTAACGGAGTGGATAAAATAAATAAATAATAGGTTCTCACGAGGTCAATAAGTTGGGTCACAATTTTGACCAGAATATTTGGCCTATTTTACATGTCTGGTACATTCACTCTATTTTACTGATCATTACCCTCAAATTGACTAGTTACTCGCCCCGATCATGCTACATATGAGAGAGATATTGGGCAAACAAGATTGATCAACAATTTGAGTGAATTTTGATTTAAACATCTGAAGTTATTTACTTTTCAATCTGGACTGATTAGATTATCCAAAAATGATTAAAGGTTGTTCATAATATCAAAAATATATGAATGAATAGAAAACACAAACATCAGCTTGATCCAAAACTTCTATGGCCTCTAAGAAATTTTAAATGGTAGAGGTTCAATCACATTAGTTATTTCTTGTGGTGTAGTCCACTTAAGCTTTGGATATGCTTCCTTTTTATTCTTTAGACCTCAAATTATCTGTTAACATGGATGAATGGAGTGGATAAAATAAATAAATAACAGTGGACCCCACAGAGTTTACTCTGGTAAAAGTAACGAGTAACTCACCTAAATGTAGTAGAGAAAGGTTTCCTTAAAACATTCATAATCATATATTGGGCCTGCCTAAATGTGATTCACATATCCAACCCACTCATTATGTGTGTCCCACTTGGATGAGGGATATCAGACCAAGTTTCAACTGCATCCATGTCTGCATTAACTTATAAACAGATTGGATCTCAAATAAACATCGCAGCGGGCCCTAAGAAGGTTTTAATAGTGGGTGTCACTATCCCCCTCTTTTCTATGGTGAGTCCACTTGAACTTTGGATCTACCCCGTCAATCAGATGCACCATTCCATGGTGGGCCATGAGCTTAAAAATAAAGTCAATCCATGACTTGGGTGGGCCACACCACATACTATAGTTGAGAGGGTTACCCTCCCATTAAAACATTCATAATCATTTATTGGGTCCACCTAGATGTGGTTCATAGATCCAACCCATTCATTATGTGTGTCCCACTTGGATGAGGAGTCAGACCAAGTCTCATACACATCCAAAACTCATGTGGGCCCCACCAAATGCTTTTATATGTTTTAGGGATGCCTTCACATAGTTTTAGATGCTATGGCCCACCTGAGTTTCATATATGACTGATTTTTGGACTTAAAGGGGACACATCAAATGCATGGTGTTGATGTTCTACACACATCATGGTGGGGCGCACACAGATTAACCTCATGGGAAGTTCCCATGAGGTGACCTTATAGTACCATTTCACTATTTTAGGTAACTCCTTCATGGGTGTTACTCTAACCGTGTAGGGCCCACCTTGATATATTTTATGTATATCGACACCGTCCATATATTTTTTCATCATATTTTAGGATGTGATTTTAAATCATAAGAACTAAATAATCTTAGGTGGACCATACCAATCAAAATAATATGATGAATAACCATTAAAAACCTTTTGAAGGCCACAAAAGTTTTGGATCAATTTGATCTTTGTATTTTACCTTCATCTAGATCTTCTTTACATTATCAACAAGTTGGATTGCAAATAAACACTACTAAAACCTTATGATGGGCTCTTTATAATTTTTAATGGTGAGGTACTATGTTATCATTCTTTCCAGTGGTGTGGTCCACTTAAGATTTAAATCTATACAATTTTTTATACCCAGCCAAAAAATGGGTTGGAGAAACGTATGGGCGGCAAAGATATACAACACATCATCAAAATCTCACTTTTGTTATATAACTTTTCAATTTTTCTTGTCAAAATACAAAATCTAGTTTTCTTTTTTTTTTTTAATATATTTTTTTACAATTTGACAATTTTTTCACAATTTTGTTTATTTTTTTTTTAATTTTCTTTTTCAAAATATCATTTTTTTATCGAAATCTCACTTTTGTTATCTAACTTTTTAGTTTTTCTTGTCAAAATACAAAGTCTAGTTTTCTTTTTTCAAATATATATATATTTTTACAATTTGTCAATTTTTTCACAATTTTGTTTAATTTCTTGAATTTTCTTTTTTAAAATATCATTTTTTTAATATCACTTTTGTTATATATAACTTTTCAATTTTTTCTGTCAAAATACAAAATCTAGTTTTCTTTTTTAAAAAATATATATTTTTTCAATTTGTCAAAATTTTCACAAATTTGTTTAATTTTTTAAATTTTCTTTTTCAAAATATCATTTTTTTATCGAAATCTTTTTTTTTTTTTTCAAAATTATCAACAGTTTTTTTTCTTTCAAAATTTAAAATTTTCTTAAACATTGTTAATTATTTTTCTAAGCTTCCTAACTTTTTTTTTCGAAATTCATAAATTTTTTTGATTGAGCATTAGAGACGGTTTAGGACCGTCTCTAATAGAGATGGTCTTTGACAGTCTCTAATAGAGACGGTCCTTGACAGTCTCTAACAGAGACGGTCTTTGATAGGGCTATAAGACGGTTTAGGACCATCTCTAATAGAGATGGTCCTTGACAGTCTCTAATAGAGACAGTCTAGGGCCGTCTCTAATAGAGACGGTCTTTGACAGGGCTATAAGACGGCTAAGGACCGTCTCTAATAGAGACGGTCTTTGACAGTCTCAGATTGCAAGTAAAAGACGGCCAATGACGGTCTCTAATGCAGACGGCCAATGATCGTCTCAGATGACCGCATATAAGACGGTCAAGGATCGTCTCTAATGCGGACGACCAATGACCATCTTAGATGACCCATATAAGACGGTCAACGACCATCTTAAATGATTTGTGGACGTTCAAATTTTTAAGCCAATATTAAGGACGGTCAGGGGCCATCTAAAATTTTAGAGACGGTTTACGACCGTCTCTAAAGCGTCTTTACACTAAGCAATTTTAGAGACGGTCCAGAACCGTCTCTAAATTTGTCCTTTTTTTCCATTTTTGACGTAGTGTCATAACAGCAGTTCCCACCTTCCAAGGTCCCCCGCTCAACATCCGAATAACTCCAACGCACATCCGGGTCTGCTCTATTAATTTCGAGCAAATACATAAACATTGCCTGTCCAAATGGTCAGGCCCCTTCAATGCTCTCCATAGGAAATGGACAGCTTCATCAGGATCATAACAGCAGTTCCCACCTTCCAAGGACCCCCGCTCAACATCCAAATAGCTCCGACGCACATCCGGGTCTACTCCATCAATTTCGAGCAAATACAGATATAAAGATGGCCTATCCAAACGGCCAGGCCATTCCAATGCTGTTCATAGGAAATGGACAGCTTCATCATGGTCATAACAGCGGTTCCCACTTCCAAGGACCCCCACTCAACATCCGGATAGCTCCGACGCACATCCGGATACATAAATGAGTACAGTTTCAAAGTACATTATTAACAATATTTCAAATGCATACCCCCCTTAGAAAGTCCTTCAGTTGATCCTCATGAAAGTCCTGATCTGTAATAACCTTAACGGCAACATCCTACATTCCATGATTGAATAAATAAGAAGATGTAACACCTTTACTTTCAAGTTAAACAAAAATGGGACAGAGAATCATGTAAAAAACACGAAGAAAAATGTGGATTTCTTTGAATATAATAGAGAGATTGGTCTAGGAACTGAACCACAAATTACTCTCATCAGGTTAGTTATCAGAATAACATTTTCAGAGAAGTTCCCTACATTAAACACTTGCCTATGTAATTCAATTGTCTTTAGTAAAATCAAATTACTGTCTTAAAAGAAATGCACGCCACGCATGCGAAACATCATTTTCAAACCAAACTACACTCGCTATTTAAATCTCACGCGGCCACTTCATTCCCCCACTATCTCTCTCGATTTCCCCACTCTCACCTCTCCGTCTCTCTCTTGAAGCAAAGAACAAGAAAAAGAAGAAGAAATCTCTTTTATGTTTTAATCTATCTTCCATTTTCTTCTTAACAAGAAAATCCATATTTACTAATATTCCTATTTTTCTATTTTTCAAAAGAATGAGTTCGGACTCCGAAAGCGTCGGCTCCAACACTCGTACTTTCAGCCCAAACCCTAACCAAGGACTCCAAAATTACCAAGTACTAATAAACATTTATTGCAAGCATTTTCTGTCCATGACGACCATACTGTTAAGATCAATCCTCTTATTTGTGCTCCCCTAGGTGTGGATTTTGATAAGGATTGCATTCATATGCTACTTCATAGATCATATTTCGAGATAAAAGGTGTCAATTATATAAAAAATTATAATTCAAAAACAGACAATAAAGAGAAAAAATTCTTATTATAAAGGTGATATTTAGCGTTAAGGTTACCGTCATTGTCATGTTGAAACCGTTCCTTGAATATGGTGACGTCCCTTATTGATCTAAAATAGTCAAAGAAGAATTACAATTAAAAGAAAGAAATGATATTGTGTTGCCTAGTAATATATGAGGAAGCTAGATAGTAACAAGATTAGAATGTGTCATCGAGAGTCTAGATAGTAACAAGATTAGAATAACAAGTTCACCAGACAAAGTTCAAATAACAAATGGTAAATAAAAGTCAGCATCAAATGCTAACTAAATGAGATGGGATCATGAAATACACAATCAAGATTGCTGAAATTTTCCCATGCAATTTGGATCTTACCATTTTCATTGAACCCATTTGTTTAATAGCCACCCATCTGAGGGTAAGGCTCATCTGCTCAGAGTATTTTAGGCCAGTTTCCACATCCAGCATGATTTGGATGATCAAGATAGACAAGTATTTATGCCACAGTAAGCAAGGACGAGTTGTTCTGATCCAGGAAAGTGATTACAATTTAATGGAACAGAACAAATACCATAGTTATTTGTCTCATTCACCACACCTATGCTATACATGTAAAGCAATGTAACCTGTCCAAATCATGGGCCCAATGTGAATAAAGCATAGATTGACATTCATACCAAATAAATGATTTAACCATTTGATTGGATTGCTCTTGTAGAACTTCAACCACTAAGCATCCACTACCAAACAAATGATTTAACCATGCAATTGCTCCATAACCTCGGGCACCATCCTGCCAAGAACAAGTAGAAAGAAAGGCCTTACCGTAGATGAGTTTAGTTGGTGCATTAGAATATTAAAAAAAACAAGATCCACATATTAATACCAAGCTGTAGAGGTCATCAGCTTTCCCAATTGTTTGTGGGAAGTTTGGGAGAGACCCACTTCTAAAACAGGGAGAAAGGAGGAAAAAAAAAAAAAACAGAGGAGAATCTGAGATTTGACAGGAACATCACTGTCAGACTTTCCATTTCGGGGTATCATCCACCAGATCTTGAATCTGAAAGACAGAACAGTCTGTATCCCTTATTGTGACCACATAAAGACCAAAGAAAACCTTAAGATGAGAAGGAAATAAATCTTCCAAATGCTGACTATGTTTGTTGAAATGCACTACCAAAAGGACTTGTTTGAGTTGGAGTTGATCAAAAGCCTAGCCTCCAAAGCCAAGCTTCTGCCCAAATATAAAAGATGTTGTTTCAAGGAAGAAAAGACTTTTAGTCAGACACCAATAGAATTACTGCATGTCACACAATAAACACTTGAAGCCAATTCACATGGAAAAAAAAAAAAACATTCGACTGAATACTTTCCCTCCACATCTCGTAAATAGGATTTTTCTAAAGAGATTGTTTCTATCAGGTATTTCATCAAACATGCAACAGGCATCGTCAAGCTAGACCATTGGATGTATCTAGAGACCATGCAATTCCATGCAACGAGATCAAACCCATCAATTTGCTTGAAGATGGAGACGTATGAATCTAGTATCAAACTTAAGAAAGAAAAAGATCTCCACTATCAAAATCGTAGGAATTGCAAATGAAAACCGTAGGAAGAGAAGACACGAAAATTACATTTTAAAAAAGAAAATTAATCTTCCAAACTATAGGAATTGTACATGAAACAAAGAAAATCCATAAAAATCAACAGACCTTGGAGTATCCATTCGTACGAAAAGCTTTTCATACTCATGGAGAGATGCGGTCCACTCGCCACCTGCACCTGCCTCAACGAGTCCACGAACTGGAAGACGAGCGATGGCTCCCAGCCCGTCATCCAAAGAAGCATTCTCCAGTGATTTCAGCGACGTTAGAGAAAAGAGGAAATTGGAAATGAGAAGAGGGAATTGGAATTAAATCCCTCTTCCGAAATGAGATGTTAGTTTCAAATCCGCAAGTTTTGAGTTTTCCATAATTTAGCACATTAACTACATTAATAGCCCTACATTTAAGGGACCATTTAATATATGATTAAGATAGTTTTATATAATAAAAAGCTTAAATATTAACCATTAATAACTAGACACATTATTTAGATGGTCTAGATAACTCTATATGTCATTGCCACTATTATTAAGAATGAGTCACCACTATTTTACATTAAACACAAAACTCACACATTGTTTCTATACACCAAATAACGTCACTTGCGCTTTAAATCTTGTATGGCTCTGTGGGCCCCACCATGATGCGTCTCAAACATCTACTCTATCAGTTAGATGCAACATTCCATGGTGGGCTTAGGGATTAAAAATCAAACCAATATGTGACTTGTGTGGGCCACACCACATACAAAAGTTGAGAAGGGTTACCCTCGATTAAAACATTCATAATTATTTTTTGGGCCTACAGAGATGTGGTTCACAAATCCAACCCATCCATTATGTGTGTGCCACTTGGATGAGGGGTCATACCAAGTTTCAGATGCATCCAAATTTCAGGTGGGGCCCACCAAGTACTTTTATATGTTTTAGGCATGTCTTCACATGATTTTAGATGATATGGCCCACTTGAGTTCCATATACTGTTGATTTTTGGGATATCCCATAATTTAAAAGGTACCCATCAAATGCACGGTGTTGATTTTTGACACACATCATGGTGTGGCCCACACAGCTCGACCTCATGGGGGAGTTCCCATGAGCTCGGCGTACAGGACCTTTTCCATATATATATATATATATATATATATATATAATATTTTAAAAAATATGATGTATTTGTTATATCCACACCATCTATCCATTTTGAGATATCATTTTAAGTCATGAGCCAAAGAATGAGACATATAAAAATTTGTACGTAGTGCACCCCGCCACAAAAAACAATGGGGAGGGTGATTCCCACCATTAAAACTATCCTAGGCACATCGTAATGTTTATTTGAAATCCAACTACTTCAAAAGTTTTTTTTTAAAAAAAAAATGGTTGCCCTAAAATGATCGTTTGTGTTGGGGTCCATCATCTGTGCTGGGGTCCACTAGAGCTTAGGATTTAACTCGTTCTTTGGACATTGCCCTAAAATGATCTCTCCAAATAGATGGACGACATGGATTAAACACATACATCATGGTGGGGCCCACAGAGTACCAACCACCAGCCATTGGATGGTGTCAGGGGGAGTAGCCAATTTGTTCCCCTTATTTGTGGTGTGGTCCATTTAATTAATCTTTGGATATGAATCATTTTTTGGACAATTCTTTAAAATGATCTCGAAAAATAGATGAACAGTGTGGGTTGATCCTGAATTTTCGGTAAATCCAAAACTCAAGTGGACCATGCCACATGAAATAGTGTGGAATAATGATTTCCACCGTTGATACCTTCCTTGGGCCCATAGTAATGTTTATTTGACATCCAACATGTTCATAATATCAAAAAGATATGAACGAAGAGAAAACACAAAAAGATATGAATTATTATGGGCCAACTTTGTGGTCCATTTAATCTCTTTCCTTACCTCATGTTTAGGAAGTACAGGAGATCATGGTGAGAGAAGAATACTAGAAAATAGTGATAAAAGAAATCGTATAAAAAATGTTCAAGGCTATTTTTGTTTCAAAATTTTGAAAAAAAGAAGTCGTATAAAAAATGTTCAAGGTCATTTTCATCTCAAAAATTTGAAAAAATAGAAATCGTATAAAAAATGTTCAAGGCCATTTTCATCTCAAAATTTAAAATGAAAAAAAATATAAAAAATGTTCAAGGCCATTTTCATCTCAAAATTTTGAAAAAAAAGAAATCATATAAAAAATGTTCAAGCCCATTTTCGTCTCAAAAATTTGAAAAGGTGTTCCATTTGTACTGAAGAAAAAACTGAATACTTAGAGCCTTTACTTGGCAGCAGACGAATGAACACAAAAAAGACAAAATCTAGTAATGGATTCTGTTAAAGAAGAAAAAGGCTCAACTAATAAACATCTAAGATAGTATAATCATATAAATTTTAGTTAAAGGTCAATCAATGGTCGATTCCACAAGATTAAATTTCTCACATCGCTTGATCCAAAACTTCTATGAATGTTATTTTTAATAGTGGACGTTCAATCCCCACTTTGTAGTCCACTTAAGCCTTCGACCCGCACCATTTTTTAGTTAATATCTTAAAATGATCCGAGAAAAGCATTGAACGATATGGAGAAAGTCAATCCATGACTTGGGTGGGCCAAGAGCTTAAAAATAAAGTCAATCCATGACTTGGGTGGGCCACACCACACAATATAGTGGAAAGGGGTTTCCTTAAAAAATTCATAATCATAAATTGGGCCTGCCTAAATGTGATTCACATATCCAACCTACTCATTATGTGTGTCCCACTTGGATGAGGGGTCAGACCAATTTTCAACCGCATCCAAAACTCATGTGGACCCCACCAAGTACTTTTATATTTTTTAGGATGTCTTCACATAGTTTTAGATGGTATGGCCGACTTGAGTTTCATATATAGATGATTTTTGAGATATCTCATAACCTAAAGGGGACACATCAAATCAACGGTGTTGATATTCGACACACATCATGATGGGGCCCACAAAACTTACTAACATCAATTCTTAGGTTCTCACGAGGTCACTAAGTTGGGTCACAATTTTGACCAGAATATTTGGCCCATTTTACATGTTTGGTCCGTTTACTCTATTTTACTGATCAATACCCTCAATTTGAGTAGTTACTCGCCTCAATCAGTTTACATATGAGAAAGATATTAGGCATACAAGATTGATCACATAATTTCAGTGAAATTTGATTTAAACATCTGAAGTTATTTATTCTTCAATCTAAACTAATTAGATTGTCCAAAAATGATTAAAGGTTCAACTAGTGGATGTGCCTAATAATTTAGTAATTTTATTTTTCACAGATAAATTTCAATTTCCATTAAAAAATAACATTTTTTTTCAAAATGTATATATTTTGACTCTTTTAACAAAATATCATTTTTATTATAAAATATTTCACTTTTGTTATCTAACTTTTCAATTTTTCTTGTCAAAATACAAAATCTAATTTTCTTTTTTTAAAAAAATATATTTTTTACAATTTGTCAATTTTTTCACAATTTTGTTTAATTTCTTAAATTTTCTTTTTCAAAATATCATTTTTTTAATTTCACTTTTGTTATATAACTTTTCAATTTTTCTTGTCAAAATAAAAAATCTAGTTTTCTTTTTTTAAAATATTTTTTTTTATACAATTTGTCGATTTTTTCCCAATTTTGTTTAATTTTTTAAATTTTCTTTTTCAAAATATCATTTTTTTTATCAAAATCTTGTTATATAACTTTTTATTCTTTTTTGTCAAAATACGAAATCTAGTTTTCTTTTTTAAAAAATATATTTTTTTTTACAATTTGTCAATTTTTTCACAATTTTGTTTAATTTTTTATATTTTTTTTCAAAATATCATTTTTTTATCGAAATCTTTTTTTTTTTCAAAGTTATCAACATTATTCAAAGTTCTTAATTTTTTTTTCAAAATCTAGAATTTTTTAAAATCGGAGTTTTTTTTTAATCTAAATTTTTCTTAAACATTTGTTAATTATTTTTTCTAAGCTTCTTAACAAATTTTTTTTTTCGAATGGCAAATTTTAGCATATTAGAGACGGTTGTTAACATTCTCTAATAGAGACAGTCATTGACAGTCTCTAATAAAGACGGTCTTTGACAACCTTTAATAGAGACGGTCTTTCACAGTCTAGAATAAAGACGGTCTTTGACAGGGCTATAAGACGGCTAAGGCCCGTCTCTAATAGAGACAGTCATTGACAGTGTCTAATAGAGATGGTCATTGACAATCTCTAATAGAGACGGTCTTTGACGGTCTCTAGTAGAGGCGGTCTTTGACAAGGCTATAAGACGGCTATTAGAGACGGTCTTTGATAGTCTCAGATTACAACTAAAAGACGGCCAAGGACCGTCTCTAATGCAGACGGCCAATGACCATCTCAGATGACCGCATATAAGACGGTCGATGACTGTCTCAGATGGCTGCATATAGACGGTCAATGACCGTCTTAAATGATTTGTGGACGTTCAAATTTTTTAAGACAATAAAAGGGAGGGTCAGTGGTCGTCTAAAATTTTAGAGACGGTTTACGGCCGTCTCTAAAGCATCTTTAAACCAAGCAATTTTAAAGACGGTCCAGAACTGTCTCGAAATCAATCATTTTTTCCATTTTTCACGTAGTATTATCAAATAACCCGATAGGCCTATTGTGTGTTTACCATTTATGGACACTACTACTTGAACCTAAGGTACGAACTTACTAATGTAAAGACCTGTTTAACCTTGATACCACGATCCCTAAGACTCATGAGCCGGGCATGGTGGTATGGGATACCATGGTCGAGCTGTCGGCCTACGCTGGGGCGACGAGCCTCCCCGTAGTTACCAGTGAGCAACCCAAACTTGTGAGCCAAATACGATGGTATGGGATACTGTATTTAAGTTGTTGGCCTACACTGACGCAACCTGGCTATGGTCTCCAGTCGGGTCGGTGACGAGCCTTCGAAAATAGATTGCTAGTTGGTAGGGCATTGGTGGAGTGACCTCGAGTATGAAATAGGCCTACCCCGATGCAGCCTGGCTGTGGTCCCCAGTTGGGTCGGTGACGAGCCTTCAAAAATAGACTGTCAGTTGGTAGGGCATTGATGGTAGTGACCTGAACTTGCCTATCATATGTGATTAACTAAGATTGACGACCCTAGATGGATCATTGTTTGGGTAAATGATACAAGGGAGGTACCTTAGCTTCCCAATCCTGCTGTATGAAAAGGTCTAATAAGAACTCGGTAATCACGCTCATGCACCGCATTGTATGTGCCTTTGTCGTTGGCGTTTAGCATAGAGGAAGGGGTGCATGCTGCGGCCGTAAGAGGAAGATCGCAGAGGGAGTGCAGGTAAGGGCATGCATCATTAATACATTTCATGTTTATATTAACCAGAGTACTTAGGGATGTTTGATTGTATTGCTTTATCATTACTGCTTGATTGAATTGATAACATGTTAACCTTTGCCTTATAGCTCCACCGATTTGATCACTCACTCCCACGTTCTGGGACGGTGTTTTAAAACACCAACCAGACCCTGTTGTAGTTGTAGATGATGGTGATGCTTACGTAGCGGAGCCGAACTTTTATGATGACGAGGAGAAGTTCTCCTATATGCAACTCTCTGGTGGGTCTATGTAGACCTAGAGTTGCGCTGACGGGGCTATAGGGTTTTGGATAGAGAACATTACACTTTCTGATTTTGTACATTTTTGAATTAAACTTGTAATTATTTAACATAGTGACATTCATACTCTGAGGGCTTGCCATTACTTTTGTATAGTTTGTATACATATCACAGTTTTTCGCTAACGTACTTTAATTGCCTCTGGAGTATGATATGCTCGACCCCCGATTTTTAGGGCATTACATAACCTAAACCTAAACCTAAACTTGAAAACCCTAACCTAAACCCGAACCCGTACCCGGTTTCCTAAACCAAAACCTACACCTATTCTCAATTCCCTAAACCTTAACCTATAACCCAACCTAAACCTAAACCTATAACCTACACTTCTAACCTAAACTTAAAACCTAACCTAAACCTTAACCTTTAACCTATAACCTATAACCTAAACCTAAAACTCTATAACCTAAACCTAAACCTAAACCTATAACCTAAACTTATAACCTTAACCTAAACCTATTCTCAAATCCCAAAACCTATACTTATAACCTAAACCTAAACCTTAACCAATAACCTAACCTATACTTATAACCTTAACCTAAACTTATAACCTTAACCTAAACCTATTCTCAAATCCCAAAACCTATACTTATAACCTAAACCTAAACCTATAAACTATATGTCCAACCTTAACCTAAACTTATAACCTTAACCAAAACCTATTCTCAAATCCTAAAACCTATACTTATAACCTAAACCTAAACCTTAACGTATAACCTAAACCTAAACTTAAAATCTAAATGTATTCTCAAATCCCTAAACCTAATCCTACACTTAATCCTAATCTCAACTGCCTAACTTAAACCTAAACCTAAACTTGAAAACCCAAACCTAAACCTGATCCCGAACCGGATCCCGATTTCCTAAACCTAAACCTTAACCTATTCTCAATTCCCTAAACCTATAGCTTATAACCTAAACTAAAACCTTAACCTAAACCTATAACCTTAACCTAAACCAAAACCTATGACCTAAAACCTTAACCAATAACCTATAACCAAACCTTAACCTAAACCTAAAACCTAAACCTTAACCTATAACCTAAAACCTAAACCTAAACCTAAAACCTAAATGTTTTCTCAAATCCCTAAACATAAACCTACACCTAATCCTAATCTCAACTCCCTAACCTAAACCTAAACCTAAACCCCGAACCCGAACCCGATTTCCTAAACCTAAACCTTAAGCTATTCTCAATTCCCTAAAGCTATAGCTTAAAACCTAAACCTAAACCTTAACCTAAACCTAAACCTAAACCTTAACCTAAACCTAAACCTATAACCTTAACCTAAGCCAAAACCTATGACCTAAAGTTTAACCTATAACCTATAACCTAAACTTATAACCTATAGCCTAACCTTAACCTAAACCTAAAACCTAAACCTTAACCTATAACCTAAAACCTTAACCTAAACCTAAAACCTAAATGTATTCTCAAATCCCTAAACCTAAACCTACGCCTAATCCTAATCTCAACTCCCTAACCTAAACCTAAACCTAAACTTGAAAACGCAAACCAAGACCCGATCCCGAACCCGAACCCGATTTCCTAAACCTAAACCTTAACCTATTCTCAACTCCCTAAATCTATAGCTTATAACCTAAACCTAAACCTAAACCTAAACCTTAACCTAAACCTAAACCTATAACCTTAACCTAAACCAAAACCTATGACCTAAAACCTTAACCTATAACCTATAACCTAAACTTTTAACCTAAAACCTAACCTTAACCTAAACCTAAAACCTAAACCTTAACCTATAACCTAAAACCTAAACCTAAACCTAAAACCTAAATGTATCCTCAAATCCCTAAACCTAAACCTACACCTAATCCTAATCTCAACTACCTAACCTAAACCTAAACCCAAACTTGAAAATGCAAACCTAAACCCGATCCCGAACCCAAACCCAATTTCCTAAACCTAAACCTTAACCTATTCTCAATTCCCTAAACCTATATCTTATAACCTAAACCTAAACCTATAACCTTAACCTAAACCAAAACCTATGACCTAAAACCTTAACGTATAACCTATAACCTAAACTTATAACCTAAAACCTAACCTAAACATCAACCTATACATAAACCTAAAACCTAAATGTATTCTCAAATCCCTAAACCTAAACCTACGCCTAATCCTAATCTCAACTCCCTAACCTAAACCTAAACCTAAACTTGAAAACCCAAACCTAAACCCGATCCCGAACCCGAACCTGATTTCCTAAACCTAAACCTTAACCTATTCTCAACTCCCTAAACCTATAGCTTATAACCTAAACCTAAATGTAACCTAAACCTATAACCTTAACCTAAACCAAAACTTATGACCTAAAACCTTAACCTATAACCTAAGCTTATAACCTATAACCTAACCTTAACCTAAACCTAAAACCTAAACCTTAACTCGTAACCTAAAACCTTAACCTAAACCTAAAACCTAAATGTATTCTCAAATCCCTAAACCTAAACCTACACCTAATCCTAATCTCAACTCCCTAACCTAAACCTAAACCTAAACTTGAAAACCCAAACCTAAACCCGATCCGTAACCCGAACCCGATTTCCTAAACCTAAACCTTAACCTATTCTCAATTCCCTAAACCTTAACCTAAACCTATAACCTATAACCTAAACCTAAACCTAAAGCCTAAATGTATTCTCATATCCTTAAACCTAAACCTACACCTAATCCTAATCTCAACTCCCTAACTTAAACCTAAACTTAAACTTGAAAACCCAAACCTAACCCGATCTCGAACCCAAACCCGATTTCCTAAACCTAAACCTTAACCTATTCTCAATTCCCTAAACCTATAGCTTATAACCTAAACCTAAACCTAAACCTATAACCTTAACCTAAACCAAAACCTATGACTTAAAACCTTAACCTATAACCTATAACCTAAACTTATAACCTATAACCTAACCTTAACCTAAACCTAAAACCTAAACCTTAACCTATAACCTAAAACCTAAACCTAAACCTAAAACCTAAATGTATTCTCAAATCCCTATACACCTAATCCTAATCTCAACTCCCTAACCTAAACTTGAAAATGCAAACCTAAACCCAATCCCAAACCCAAACCCGATTTCCTAAACCTAAACCTTAACCTATTCTCAATTCCCTAAACCTTAACCTATAACCTAACCTAAACCTAAACCTATAACCTAACCTAAACGTAAGCCTAAAACCTTAACCTAAACCTAAAACCTAAATGTATTCTCAAATCCCTAAACCTAAACCTACACCTAATCATAATCTCAACTCTTTAACCTAAACTTAAACCTAAACTTGAAAACCCAAACCTAAACCCGATCCTGAACCCGAACCCAATTTCCTAAACCTAAACCTTAACCTATTCTCAATTCCCTAAAGCTATATAACCTATATACTATAACCTATAACCTAAACCTATAACCTAAACCTAAACCTTAACCTAAACATATAACCTAAACCTTAACCTATAACCTATAACCTAAACTTATAACCTATAACCTAACCTTAACCTAAACCTAAAACCTAAACCTAAACTTATAACCTAAAACCTAAAACCTAAATGTATTCTTAAATCCCTAAACCTAGACCTACACTTAATCCTAATCTCAACTCCCTAACCTAAACCTAAACCTAAACTTGAAAACACAAACCTAAACCTAAACCTAAACCTAAACCTAAACTCGACAACACAAACCTAAACCCGATCCTGATCCCAAACCCAAACCCGATTGCTGTAATAATGTAGCCCAATCACATGGCAACAAACAAGAATGTATCTCTTTTAACATATGCCCCTTTTTACAAAGCTTTAATTTTTGTTATTGTTTCTATTAACTTGAATTGAAACACTTTTTTGCATTATTTGCTTGCATTAGTTTTATTTTAATGATCAGTTTTATTTTAAAAAAGTGTGCCCACTTTTTTGGAAGAAGTTTCTGCAATTCTTCATGATTCTGAAGTATAATGTTTTATTAGTTGAATATTTTTTTATAATGTTTTTTTTCTTTTTTTTTATTTATGATGTTAAACTTATATGTATTTATGTGTGGGTGAATGTAATGTGGATAAGATTGTTTGTATTTAGATGGATGTAGTTTATGTTTGGATGGATTTACGTAGTTTGGGTTTAGATGGATGTGAATGTGAATATGATGAAATATATTATATAACAGGTATATATCAGGAAGAATACGATGAAATATATTGTAACAGGTGTCCCATATTTGAAAATTTCTGACGGCTCTAGGCCTTCCATATTTTTCTTAATATTCAAATATGAGATGGTCGAAGACCGTCCTTTTAAGGGTCAGAAGAGATGGTTCATAGCAGTCCTTTTTAAGGACGGTCCATGACCGTCCTTTTAAGGTTCATAAGATAGTTCATAGCAGTCCTTTTTAATGGTTATGACCGTCTTTTTAACGGACGGTCCATGACCGTCCTTTTAAGGCTCATAAGAGAGTTCATAGCAGTCCTTTTAAAGGACAGTCCATGACCATCCTTTTAAGGCTCATAAGAGACGGTTCATAGCAGTCCTTTTGAAGGACGGTCCATGACCGCCCTTTTAAGGGTCATAAGAGACGGTTCATGACAGTCTTTTTTAAAGACTGTCCGTGACCGTCCTTTTTACAGATGGTCCATGACCGTCCTTTAAATGTCAATAAGAATGATGGTTCATGACCATCCTTTAAGTAATACGACGCCTCAAAATATGACGGCCTATGCGACGGTCCATGACCGTCCTTTTTGGTCATTTGAGACGGTTTTCAACTGTCCTTTTTTCGCTGTTTTGGTGTAGTGAAACCTACAACCTAAACCTAAACCTATAAACTATAACCTTAACCTTAACCTAAACCTAAACTTGAAAACCTAAACCTAAACCCGAACCCGAACCCGAATTCCTAAACCTATATAACCTATAACCTAAACCTAAACCTATAACCTATAACCTATAACCTAAACCTAAACCTAAACCTATTCTCAAATCCCTAAACCTACAACCTAAACCTAAACCTATAACCTATAACCTTAACCTTAACCTAAACCTAAACCTGAACCCAAACCCGAATTCCTAAACCTATAACATATAACCTAAACCTAAACCTAAACTTATAACCTAAACCTAAACCTAAACATACGACCTAAACCTATAACCTGTAACCTATAACCTAAACCTAAACCTATAACCTAAACCTAAACTTAACCTAAACCGAAACCTAAACCTATAACTTATAACCTAAACCTAAACCTATAACTCGGCCCAAGTATGAAGTTGATTTAGTAGGCAACCAAAGGCCCATCTATTTGTGTAACCCGGCCCACTAGCCCAACATAATAGTATGGTAAAAGAAAATCGCCCAAGAGTATTCTAAAATATAAGGGAGCAATAAATGCCCAATTTTCTCAATACGTTGAGCCCCATAATCATGGCCTCAATAGGCCCTAGAACATCAAGGATGGGTCCCCAACTAATCATACACAAAGCCCAATGGGCTGGGGCCCAAAAGTTCTGAAATAATAAAGGGGACAATAATGTACAGGAAATTTCTGCAATGCATGTTGCTGTCCTAAATTTGGGCACTCCATTAGAGTGGGTCCAGGGCCTCTTTGGGAATTGAGGGCCAAGGTCCCTCATCATGCATAAAATAAGAGGAAACCCAAAAAGGTGGCCCACCATCAGAGGAAACATTTTTGAATTATAGTTTTTATCAAGGCATATTGAAAGACTGCACAACAGAAAAATCTGGCAGTCCAACCATCTTGGCCCATTCTTCTGAATGCCCAAATGGGGTCAGTTGGGGATGAAATTTTATAGAATGAAATTTTCATAGGTGGGCCACACCACCACAAAATTTCAAAATTTTTAGATATTCCTAAGTATTTTAATTAATTTAAACAAAACAGTCTGTCCAAAAAATCGGACAGACCTGGACATCCCAACGTGGTGGGCCAGTCTGGCCCTCGTCACGGTGTGTACAGGGGTCCATTAGCCTTAAAATTTGGTAGGTAGATCCTACCATGAGTGGACCATACTTCTAAAAAATTTTAAAATTTTTTGACGTCTATAAATATTTTAATTCATTTAAATAAGTCAATCTATCATGAAAATCGGACTGATCTGGACACCATATTATAGTGGGCTGGTCCAGCCACCACCATGGTATGTACAGGCGTTAATTGGCCCCAAAATTTTATAGGTGGGTCCTAACATGAGTATTCAACCTCCCTGTAAATTTTCATAATTTTTATACACTCAAAAGTATTTTAATAAATTTCAGAATTCCAACCTATCCAGGGTGGAATGTTGCTGGAACAGTGCAGAAAATCCAGACTGTCCACCTCACTTAGACCACACCTTTGGGACCCCAATGAAGGTCATATGGGGCTGAAATTTGGAGACATCAAGATGAGATTCCCATCATTCAAAAAATTATATTTGATGGGTACAAAAGGTCCCCCAATCAGTCCCAAATTCAAGCTCAAGTCCAGCAAAAATTTGTCCAGAAATTTCTGAACAGCAATACATGCATGGAATAAACTAAATGTATGGACCTATTAAGAAAGGGATTGACCCATAAATTGGGTGTCATGGCCCACCCTAGTGGGCCCCACAATTTTTCAGAACAAACCCCCAAATTTTCACCCTTGCAAGAACATTTAAGGTGGCAAAAAGGGGCATCTAAACCATGGTGTAGGTTGAGTATAGATGTACCTTCCTTACTGGGTGTTTCTGGGCAATCCAGGCTCACTAAGTGGACCACACATAATATCATCAGATTAAAAAAGAAGGAAAGAGAAAGAAGAGTATCCGGCCATCAGGGGAGGGCTCCGCCACTATTGAGCCTTCCCCACACAATCATAACCACAAACAACATTACAAACACATGTACAGCATAGATCTTGTGATGCATGGCCTAGATCTTTGAGATGAAGGGTTGGGATGTCATCCCAGCCACATGCAAGGGTCTAGATGACCCATCATACTTAGGAAAATATGGGAAATCCCCATGCAAGGGGTCCCTCAAGGGAGAAATCTCATGCATGGTCATGCATGCACGAGATGGGCCCATTGGCCACATCCAAAGGATTAGATGGATTGGTGGGTCCCACTTATTCCCTATGTGAAGAAATAAAAGAACTAAGAGAGATTAGCATTTGTGAAAAACACCTACCTTGAATCTTCAAGATTCTCCTATCTCCAAGCTCTTTAAGCTCCAAGGGTTATAAATCTATGGTTGAGATCATGTTCCAAGGGCTAGATGATGGGGGATTAAGGAAGAAAGTGGCTGGAAAATGGAGGAAAGATGAGGAGAAGGTTGCTGAAATTTTATAAATGGAAGAGAAAAATGAGAGGGAAAGAGGGAGAAAAAGATTTTTAAGGGAGGTAATCATAACCTATGGTGATACAAACAATGTTTGTTATGGTAGGTTAGGTATGGGTAGTGTTTATTCCGTGGGATTATAGTGTGCTTGGGTGGTGTGCATGGGAACTTGTGCCATGAGAGTGGTCCATATGCTTTTGTACAAAAAGTGGGCCACATGATGAAATGCTCACAACTTTTGATCTATAAGTCGGATGAACGCACAAGACGCGTCGTTGGAACCGCAACGACAATATGAACGAGATGACATAAGTCTAGGGTCGACCCGAGTTGGGTCTACTTGACTGGACTCAAAGATGACCGTAAACACTATCAGAGAGTCGTGGGTCGCCGAAATTTGATCAGTAGAACCGCAGGACCAAAATAAACGAGATGCATACTCACACACACACATGCACACATGCGAACTCGGGTCGAGTCTCACAAAATATTTTATAGGTAAAAGTTTCATCCACATTTTTTACCTACGAAATATTCATGGCTAAAAGACTCATCCACATTTTTTACCTACGAAATATTTCGTAGGTAAAAGATTCATCCACATTTTTTTACGTAGGAAACATTTCGTAGGTAAAAGTTTGATTCACATTTTTTACCTACGAAAAATTTCGTAGGTAAAAGATTCATCCACATTTTTACCTACAAAAAATGTTGTAGGTAAAAGTTTCGTTCACATTTTTTACCTATGAAATATTTCGGAGGTAAAAGATTCATCCACATTTTTACCTACGAAAAATTTTGTAGGTAAAAGTTTCATCCACATTTTTTGCCTACAAAAAATTTCATAGGTAAAAGTCTTACCATTGCATATACCTACGAAAAATTTCATAGGTAAAAGTTTCGGTAAGATTTTTTACCTACAAAAAACTTTTGTAGGTAAAAGTCTCATCAACATTTTTTACCTACGAAAAAATTTGTCGATAAAAGTCTTACCATTACCGACGATTTAATTTTTCGTCGGTAAAAGCCTTTAGCCAAAGTCTTTTACCGACGACATATTTCGTCGGTATAACTCATTATCAACGAAAAAACATCTTTTGTTGATGAAAAATTTCGTCGGTAAAAGACCAATTTCCTATAGTGGAAGTAGAACGTTACAATCGATCACAAGCACACACCGCTTGGATCAAACCTTCATCACTCACGCAGGAGTGGATAAACAATATGAGAATAAAGAAAACAGAGAGATCTCAACAATCACGAGAATGTAGAAGCGTTGAGACGTCGACTTCGAAGTAGATCACCTCTACGAGCAGAATCTTTCTTCCACAAGCTTCTTCTCCACCTTTTCTCTCTCTCTCACCTTGGCCGTCAAAAACCCTTAACATGAGAACTTTAGAAAGCCTTCTCAATGCCCTAGAAAAGCCCTAGGGACCCCTATTTATAGTTTAGGCAACTTGCTTCCTCACCTCTTTGAAAACCGCCTCAAATTTACGCAGTCCGGACAAGATCCGGACATGAATCTGTGTAACCTCGGCTGGTTGAGCAGAGCGGTAAAACATTCATTTTTCAACGGGATACACTTCCTCTCCTCTGAACTGAGGAGGAAAACCCCATCACTTAACTATGTAATGTCAAAGAAAATTCATCAAACATCTAAAGCACACAATCATCATCATGAATCGAATTACCTAAAATTTGCCCCATTCCATTGAAACTGTACAAAGCATATTTCACATATTGAACTGCATCTATTTGTCGAAAAGCTGAAAAAATCTTCAGCAGAAGATGGGAGTTTTCCTTTGCATTCGAAAAAGCTAAAACTGCTTCCTATTGGACCTCTACCACACATGGGATTCACCGTTAGTGATCGGAGATCTCCATATGATGAGCCCCGCCCTAGATTACACCGATGGGATTATCCTAAGCATCCAAATTTATGCACTTTTGCTTATTAAAGTGGGGATTATACAATGCTTTGATTGAATCACCAGCATTTTGAAGTAGAGCGGTCGTGGACACTTTCATGTCCAAGATGGATCATAGAAGGCCCGATCAGAAGCAGAAGTCACCAAGACCGTTAGAACTTTAAAACAGGCATATCTCGCAAACTGGAATGAGTTACTCGACCTACCATATATGATTTTGGGTAGGACAAGCTACTTTAGCCAACCAACCCGGCAATGTCGAGTTGCCCACGTCGAATTTGCCAGATTTCATCATATCGACAGCCGAATTCCATGTTTAATTCCGTTTTTACTATAAATAGTAAGTTTTAGTTTGATTATAACTCTTCATCCATTGGGCTTTAGGAGTTGCACCCAACATGAAAAGTGTTTAGAAAAATTAGGAGAATAATGTGGTTAAGCCACATAGGACACTTACTATAAATAGAAAATTTACTCTTTATAGTAAGTTACGAATTTTAGGGAGTTTTAGTTATAATTTAATTTTTAAACTTCTTCCTAGTCTTAGTATCCCTATTTAAAGAGTTGTAGACTTGTTTATTTCAGTTATCAATCAATTAACAAGTTTCTTTCACATATTTTAGAATTATTTCTATTTCTTTTCCTCTTGGATTCAAGAAGTCTCTGTGAGGAGTCCAGAGAAGCTTTGTGGATTGGAGTAGTTATCCTTAAAGAAGATGATGATCAGCTTCATCACATTCATCCCTACGTCACATTTTAACATACAAATGGCGAACGTAGTTCAACGATCGTCCTTCATCAGAAGGTAGGGAATGTAAAATGATCTCGTCCGTTCTCAATGTGACCAGTCTAGAACATCGTTGCTAATGAAAAATGAAGCTCTAGGTGAATTGTAAAGTTCCTAAATTCCAAACGGATCAGCTTCTCAAGTGGGCCACAAGGTATATGTTAGGGCTGAAAGTCAGGTGGGTTCAACCCGACCGACCCGTGACTGACCTGACATTGGGTTGGGCTCAAGTAAGATATATCGGGTTCAATCTTAGGCTTGGGCTATACAAGTACCAACCTGATAAAATTTGGGTCAAGGTCGGGTTGAGGTCTGGGGTAGCTTGATCCAACCCAAACCCAATCAATATATAAGTTACTTATAAATTATAATTGAGTACGGACCAAACCACCATTTCATGATTGAGGTCTCAGGTAGACCACTTTGTAGATATGCTATGAATTGAATAAGTTTAGCCATCTATTTTCTTTCTTATATATGATATTATTTGAAAATTAATATGTTGTTGATATTTGATGGTGCTTGAAATTTGATATGTTTGAGTGTTAGAGGGGTAGTTGTTGTATATTTTAGCTTGTTTGTTTAGAAAAAATGAAATTCTTTATGATAAATAAGTACATATATAATTAATAAAATCATAGGTACAAAAATTAAAACGTGTATTGAAATATAAAAGACTAATGTAATAATGAAAATATTAGCAAGTATCCACCTGACCAAGCCCGCTTGGGTTGGGCTTGGGTTGAGAAGTCCCAACCCAAGGTTGGGTTGGGTTAGGATTGAGGTATAGGAACCTTGGGTTGGGCTAGGGTTCAACACAAACTTGACCCAACCCAACCATGTTTGAGTGTGAGATATTGTGGAAAATGTTTGATTAATATATATATGTGTGTGTGTGTGTAAAAGGTTTGTTAAAAACTTAGGTTTTTGGTGTTTCGAGAATAGTCCCATATCAGAAAGGGCCTAGATAAGAAAATCTCGAGTTTAAAAGTAGGGTGTTGAGTACCTTACTGTTTGCTTAATGAATGCGTGGAGTATTAAGACTTGCGTGTTCTAGTGCAAAATGTGCACGTACATAGGTTCAGGTACGAGCTTGGGCTCAGGCTCAGTGGGAGGGCATGGGCATGTGAGGCAGTGTAGCTGTAAAGGCATCAGCGACGTACTTGCACATGTGCATCGTGTCTCAAATGGGTCATTCCCTTGCAACCTTATGTGAACCAGTACAAGACGAGTGCGACAGTAGCTATGGGTCAAGTGGCTAGAGTGTTGTGGGTAAGAGGTCTGAAAGAAACATGTCCGCCTTATATATGGGTTGGAACTAGTCATTTAAGAGGTAGTGTAACTGCTCATATAGTATTAAACCAAACCATGTAGAAATTGTTGCATGTGGCTAGCCCAATAGTCATAAAATGGTTAGCCACTGAGTCTAAACGGCTAGTATGCAACTGATTTTCCCTCATGCAAAACGGTCAAAAACTACCAAATAATGGCTAGTTTCTCGCTAATAGCCAAAAACGGTCATTTGGAGTTATGACCCTAGACCAAAACATTCAACAACCCTAGCCTATATAAATAGAACTTGGGAGGTTTATTGGACCATCACCAACCATTCCAATTACTCTCTCATACGAACCAACTAGAAAAGCTCAAGTGCTCTCTGATCAAGTCGGCAACGTTCAATACAAACCTTAGCCAGCAAGTCCTCAAGAAATAGACCAGTGCAGTGTTCTAAGCCAGCTACTTCTTTTCTGACCTTCTCTCTAATTTGGGATTTTTCTTAAGTTTTTAATCCGTCAGCAAACTGTGTACACAGAATTTCATTAGTGGTTTCTTCGTACTTGTTGAACGCAGAACCACATACAGGCTCGTCGTATCCTAGAAGCTATTTGCATACAAACTATCAGCAGTCTCAATTACTTTGAGAATGGACGAATAATGCTTTAAGAATAGCATGACCACATATGCTTCAGCTTGCCCTTAATATTTTTTAATCTTTTATTATTTTACAAAAATTACAAATCTATAATTTGAGAATATTATGTTTGTAACATGAGATATCGCAATTCGACCCAACTTAAACTCCTGAGGTGCCCAGCCTAAACTCAACTCAAACTCCCGATGTGCCCAACCCAAATGCATGTGATTATTCCCAACCCAACGTATCCCAATCTGAATTTTCTAAACTCGAAACTCAAATTCAAATCGGGCTGGTGTTTTCCTACTGGAGGACTTTGACAAACCCACCTAAACTTGTTGGATTAATCTGGTTCGGGTTGACACGAAGCCATATTGAAGACCTACTCGAGAGACTGAAGAATGAGAGAGGCAGTTCGTGGCACATGTCAACTTACATGCATGAGAGAGATGGGGTGATTCCGGACGCAAATTTCCAGCGAAAGCCTTTCGCATGAAGCTCCTGCGCTGGAAACTTAGGTGGGGCCCACCGTTATGTTTGTGAGAAATTCACACCATCTATCCATTTTATGAGATCATTTCAGGACATGAGGTCAAAAATGAGCCGGATCCAATACTCAAGTGATCTAAAAACATGAGAATTGAACATCTGTAGTTGAAATATTCATGGGGCCACAGAAGCTTTTAATCATGCCAATATTTGTATTTTCAGTTCATCCCAGTAGGGATGACGTTATGAATGGTATGGATGCCATGTAAACATCACTGTCAACCCTGGGGAGGTTTTAACAGTAGGAATTTCTGTAACCACCTTTTCCTTTAGTACAGCCCACTTGAGTCTTGGATCCTTCTCACTTTTAGTCTCATGCACTAAAATGAGCTCACAAAATGGATGGATGGGGTGGATTTCTCACAAACATCATGTTGGTCCCCACATAAGTTTACAGCGCAGGAGCTTCCTGCAAAAGGCTTTCGCAGGAAATCCACGTCCGATGATTCATCAAGCGAGGCACCATGTTAGTGGTGGATTAGGTGAGACGTGGGATCCACCGAGTTGGGTGGTGAAAGGATAAGCTATAGATGTCCTAGAGGAGGGTGAATAGGACAATACCAAATATTTTAATACAATGCGGAATAATAAAACAATTAAACTCAATTGCTTAGAGTATTGAATTCTTGATATCAAGTAGTTCATAGGACAACCTTCGCCTAAAAGATTTAGGCAAGACAACCTTATTTCGTGACATCTTTGAGATCAAAATATCAAACTTAGCAAGAGCTAATCAATCACAAGATAGGCATATAAATAAAAAAAAAACAATCATAACAATGCACAAAGGAATTATAGTGATTCGATGCTTAAACCCACACCTACTCCACTCCCAAAATTACTACTCTCGTAAATTTGGCTTTCACTATTTCAAGGTTTTCACAGGGTCACCTTAACAACCTTATATAGTTCTTGTGATTTTCACAGGTTATCATAACAAAACCCTCTTTGTAATTTTCACTGGATCACCACAAACCAACCCATTGAGATTTTCGAACTATCTTAGAAAAACCCAAAATGAAATAAAGTAAATACAGTACTTATCTTCAAATGGCAAGTCAAAGATGTTACTGTAGCTTGATTGCAATGATCTTCTTAATTTCTTAGGATATTGATGAAGTCGTATATAAGTTCAACCTATATATATATATATATATATATATATATATATATATATATATATATATATATATAAAACAAAAACCCTAATAGCTACAAATTATATTCTCTAAATCTAAAGTAGAGTATTGATTCCTCTATTAAAAACAATTAAAACTATCTTGAGAAAGAGAATAAAATAAACTAAACAAATATTAGAATTACCGCACAAATAGCTTAAGAAAAGTCTGGCTTTCTCTCTTGCTTAGAAGAACTTTCTCACTGATTTTCGTGTCTTGAATGAATGAGAGAATGCCACCATTTATAGCCAAAGGATATGAAAATTCAACTGGCCCGAGTGTTGGTTCCGCTAGCCGGATTTCAAGGATTTCGTTCCAACGACACTCGGATTTCGCATGATAGGATCTTTCAAAATTTCAGCTGACCTAGGCTAGGAAACTTGACCGATCATACTTCGGACTGGCCAACTAGTCATGTTTGGCTGGCCGAACCCAAGGTCGAGTTGGCCGAACGTGCAACGGAAAATCTATAATAATCTGTAAACTTGCCTGAATTATGTTAGGTTAGCCAAAGGCAGTTAAGCTAGCTGAACCATATGTCGGGTTGGCCCAACTAGAGTGTATTTTACCTAAAAATATGTTCATTATAAAGCTACATGAAATACACTTAACCCAGGGTCAATCTAAGGTTTATATCACTTGATGGTTGACTCATATGAAGTTTTCTGATCTTTGAATCATGTCCTTTTATATCTTAGTTGTTGAGTTTCCCTGAGATGCTTGATCGAGTTGATAACATATCTTCATGAGTTGTCGAAGAGTATCTTCATGAGAGCTTGTGTTCCTTTCAGGACTACGAAATTTGACAAACCTAATTATGCTTTAAATATAAGCACTTAAAGGTGGGACCCCAGACTATGATGTATGTGACTACATTCACGCTATCCATGTATATTGAAATCTCATTTCAGGGCATGATCCAAAAAAATGAAGCAGATCCAAATCTCAGGTGGACTATAATGCAGGAATCAGTGGTAATAAATCATTAAAAACTTCTCGTAGGCCACAGAAGTTTTGGATCAAGCTGATATTTGTGTGGTCTCTTCATCCAGATCTTTGTGACCTTATCAACAGGTTGGATGGAAAATAAACATTCCGGTGGCCCCATAAAGTTCTTAATGGTGGAGATTCAATCACCACTGTTTCTTATGGTATGGTCCACATACGATTTGGATCTGCTTCATTTTTTGGATTGTGCCCTAAAATGAGCTTTCAAAATGGTTGAACGGTGTGGATTTAAAGCACATACATCATGGCCCACTTTTGGGGGTTGCCTTTATGGGGGACAATTTCAAATTGAGGTTAAGATCATCCAGTTAAATTGGAAGCCAATCCATTATATATGATCATGGCCCACTTTCGGGGGTTGCCAATGGGCATGTTATGTATGCCACGTGTAAAATGGATGAATTGCCGCATAGCATAATAACAAGTGCACTGGTCTTATCCATGCCTGGAGAGAGAAGAGCTTAAAATTGTAGGTGTTGTCTTGTGGAAGTGTCCAAATGGATGCTGAGCTCCTCTTTACTGCTAATGTTACAAGTCGTGTGAAGAGTTGAAGATCTAACGGCTCATTTTGGAATCGAGCACAAATCACATGGTATCTTTTTTAACAGCATCAACCTCATGTTGAAATTTGTAGTTTTTTTTTTAATCAAATATCCAAAAATTTCAGGATTTTCATTTTGCTGTCAAAACGCTTTTTGAAAATTTCAAATTGAAAAGTGCAGTGTGTGCTTTTGTCCCACGTTGGAAATGAAAAGGAGAAAATCATATCGTGGTTTATATGTGGAGATGTGTGTAGTATTCTTACTTGGAGCTTCTGGATATTAAGACACTCAAGTTGCGCGCACTGGAATGCACGCACTCGAGCACTCAGACGACGGTGTGGGCAGCCAAACGGCTACCAGCCTTGAAAGCTACAATGGTTCAAAAATGAACAGGCCATGATGATGCAACTGATGTATGTCTGAAAAAGGTTTTGGTCAAGAAACACCTATACAAGTGAGTAGAAAAAGATATGTGTGTAGAGTAAAGTGTAAACTAGTGTTGAGTCTGAAGAATTCTTAGTATACAAAGGTTTATGGTGAGTCTTGTGAGGTATGTAGAAAACACCAAAGTGCTATGAAAAAGCTCTCCTCTTAAACAAAATCTCCTTCCGTTGTAATAAAAACTTTGTATTTGGCTCATCAATATTCCTCTTGTTTTAACAAATTTGGTTTCATAGCTCAGCCTTTATCGTAGTTCTTTTTTTTTTGTGGGTAAAAATGAACTGACCTGAGGCGACCAGCATAGGAGAACACCAATGATAGGAAGGTAACTCGGGTTGAATGACCTATCGCGACCTTCATGAATGGTTTGATAGCCTACAAGTTCCTGTCAAGTTGCAATAAAGGTCAACCTAGTCCTAGCCGAACACTCGACTCTAGAAGACTGACATTGGGATGACATTGACCTTTAAACCTACAACTCGGCCTCATCTGGTCGGGCTCGATCATCTACTGCAGGTCGGGCTCGTTTATCTGGTACAACCTTTCCAGGTTCTAACCAGTTGGCTTTATCACTAAAAGTTGTTTTGAGATTTCGACTGAGAATCTCGGAAGACAACTACAACTAACACTTACCAAGTATGGGAGTTTTCCATCCAAGGAAGACATCTCTGAGCTATAAATATAGATACAATGTATTGAGAAAGGTACGCACTCAAATCTTAACGCACCTAAACCCAGATTCCCTGTCTGACTTTATGATCGGAGGGTCCCTTGTCTTGGCCAAGGTCTCCATTGTTGTTTTACTTGTGCAGAGACCGAAGCTGTAGTTAGGACAACCAGAAAACTGCATCAGCACTTTTCTCATGTAAAACTAACCCTTTCTTACGGTCCTAACCATTTATCCACCCCATCCATTCCTCACCATACTTGTGGAGCGGCATGCCTGAGTTTCAGACCTACCTTATCTTTTGAACTTTGTATTATCTCAATTCAGCAACCCTGATGAACGGAGTGGATTGGCTCACAAACATCTCCAGTGGAACCCACTGTATCATAACAATATGTCCTAACCCATGACCCCGCACTTCTCTCCCTCCATCTTCGTCGAGCCAGTAAGTGACCCACATGCATCTTCACCGTCCATCAATTGGCAGGATACTCTACATGATCGAAACCATCCATTAGACCCAGTTTTTGGCTAAACCCCAGCTGTAGTCATCCTCTGCCCAGAAACTCGTAGGGAAACCCACTCGAAACTTCGATTAGCACCGTTTTTTAAAGCTCCTTGCTATCAGATACATAGAACCTGATGAATGGACCAGATTTCTTTCAAACCTCCTTGCAGACCCCACCTAGTACAGTAAACGAACCAGAAACTCAATGTAACCAAGGGCGCCTTCCGCGTTCGATAGCAATATCAACCGCACACGACAATATGTCTTGTTTTGGGCAATCCTTATCAAACCTTCCCCATCTCATCACATCGCAGCCGTTCAAAACAAAAAATCCAACATTCCACATTGCTCCACCAATTGCAGAAGCCAAGAACCAATCCAAGAAGAGCCCAATATGCCGTTCTATCTAGTTTTCATTCGCAAACTACTGCAACCCTAAATCTCTTGAGCCACCGAGAAAAATGTGTTATATCTTTGATTTTAAGGGTCCACAAGCTCCGTGGGACCCCTTAAAAGCTTCCTCAACCGTCCGTTCAAAGAGATAATCCCGGGATCAAGATCTGCCGTTGAAGCCCGACCACCTTCTCCTTCCGAACCCCCCACTAACGATCGACTCAAACCTTATTCTTTTGACGTAGATTCCCACGTGAGGCCCATCTGATCAATACAAAACCATCCGAACAACTAGATCTATACAGCGTTTTGAGATAAATGACCTTGAGTGTAACTCCGTCTACTTCACTCACCATGTACAGACCCAACACAACTCCCTATTATAACTCGCCTCTAGAAGCCTTTAAACAATCTTATTTCCACATAGAAATCCCTATAGAAATCTATAGGAAGAGAGAGCTTAGTAGAGAGAATCTGAGAGAGAAAAACTGAGAGAAAGAAAGAGAATCAGATGGAGAGAAAGAGAGAGTCGACTCAGAACTCCAGCAATTTGCCACCGTGTAGTTGAGTCCGACTAACCTCCAACTATGCTACTCCTCATCTATCATTACCCTTTTCACAGTTACACCATTGTATTGTTTTCATTATTGTTCTATGACTCACCAAGTTAACTTAGTGAGTCAGTGTGCGGTTCATATTCAAAATTTTGATTCAAAACTGAACGTTATGTAATGAGATAGCTATTCGTGATCTAAGCCTCAGGAAAATCTAATCTATTTGATCGTGGATTAGTCAAAGCGACTGTAATCCTTTTTCGTTATCACATGAGGTGTAACACGTTACCATGATATGTAATTTAGAAAGACATTCGTATTTGTCAATTTGTAGAGCAATTCACTGAAAATGAATTTAAGAGAATTAAGGCTTGATTTTCCTCTTTGTTATTAACATTCAAATTCATCAGTTTGTAGAGCAATTCACTGAAAATGCCCATGTGTTCGTTAAGATTAGACCCCTCTGTCATTTTAAGATTATAGAATTTTTTTTTAAGATACAAATGACTATTCAGGAATTTATTCATATCCAAACTGTCGAGTTTCGTTCATACCCCTGTAGTCGTCTTTTGATTCAGGACATTATAGAAAACATTGTCCGCTAAACACAATTGGATTGAGGTCGTAGCCCTCTCATCGAGTTCATCCCACACTTCACCATTCATAGATACGGGATGCTTCGCCTTGCTAAAGAGAGAATCTTCAAATCCTTGTTGAAGTAAAAGGCCTTTCATCTTTACCTTCCATAGTTCAAAATTATTTTTGCCAGTGAACTTCTCCATTTCATACCTCACGTTATATCTTTTTGTCAATATGTTTTATATTAGAACTCGACACCCCAAAGTTAGCTCTGATACCACTTGTTGGGGGTCGTATAGAAGCAAAACCCAAATTCAAATTAACAAGATGAAATCAAACGAAAGTAAAATGCATAGAGAACACAAGTTTTACATGGAAAAACCCTCTTAAGAAAAAGCCACGGCACAAAGCGAAAAATAATCCACTATGAAAGCAATATTACAAGAGATGGACGGACTTCCATATCCGAACAACTCAAAAAAAACCTCTTTGAAAACCCTAGCAATGCTCTTGAACCCTTAAGAACGTCTTAGAGAACGCTAACCATGCCATATTCTCGATTACACCCGATATTATAATACTGCAATCGGAATATGAAACAAATCATGCATTTACGTAGCTCTATGTGCACCTTCAATGGGACCTTCAATAGCATCGACAGTCATCGAGGACCAGTTGATGACCTCGAAGCACCTTCAATGCCATCGAGTAGCAACCTCCAAAACTGTCTAGTAATCAACTTGGATTTTTCCAGATTTTCTTGATGGGATTGAATATTTATTGATGGCATCGACATCTGCTCGATGGAATCAAGTGGTCTGTCAATGACATCAACAGACTTTGTTACAGACATATTTAAGACATTGACAATAGGTCATCCATCATGTGGGGCCTGGCTTGGATATGGGCCACTCACCATTAGGGTCGACCTTTAATGTCGACCGTCCATCATGTTAGGCCCACCTTGATGTGGATCATCCTTTATGTGGGGCCACCATTACTAATTGCCCATCATGTGGAGCCCATCTTTGATGTGGACTATCCATCATGTGGACCCTACCTCCAATGTGGGTTGCCCATTATATCGGGCTCGCCATGGATGAGAGCCATTCATCATTAGGGCCGATTTTGATGTAGACTGTCCATCATGTGGGGTTGCCTCAATGTAAGCCATTCATCATGTGGGGCCCAGCTTCAATGTCCATTGCCCATCATGTGTAGTTCAACTTTGATGTGGATAGTCCATCATGTGGACCCCGCCTTTGAAGTGGGTCATCCATCGTCCCTCCCATTTTGGATGTGAGCTATTAATCATTAGGAGCCAACCTTCAATGTGGACCATCCATTATGTTGGCCCACGATAATATAGATGAACCATCATGTGAAGCCCACCTTTGTGTGTGGGCTTCCTTTATATGGAGAGAGAAAAAGAAGTGAAAAGTTAAAAAGCTAAAACCAAAAACTTATGAGGATATGTTGCTTTAAGCACCTAAGTTATGTTTACAAATTGTTGAAATTTTTGGTTTAAAAATAAATAAAATTTAAAAATTTCATCCAAAATGATTTTTTCAAAAATCAAAGGAAAAGTGGGTTTTCTTTAGTCTCACATCGGATAGAGTGGAAGTAAAGTTGTTGTTTATAAGTGATTGAGTGGGAGAAAAGTTGTTTATAAGTGATTTAGTGGATAGTATTCTTACTTTGAAAAATGGAAGATCTGAGATGTTTGGTTTGTGTATTCCAATGCATAGCACGCATGCAGGGGCTTGGGCTCGGACATGGGCATGGGCATGGGCGTGAACGAGGGCAGGGGCATGGTGTAACGTCTCAGAAAAATCGGTACAAAGACCCGAGTACCACCTCAGGTAGAAATCACTCACGACCAAATCCTTTAAAAATTAGGCGAGAATTAACTAAGTGTTAAACTAGATTATCTGTGAAATTAGCACTAACCACTTTAAATACAAACTGTAAGACCCAAAAATAGAAGAACCGCTAACGCTATATTACCTGAAAACCTTAGATCAATCTCTAAACCCAGTTGCTCTCAGGAGCATATTGAAACACCGTATCGGACCTGGACTGCGCGTCAAAAGTCCGATGACCACGAAGCTATATGATTATGATCGTCTTGCTGGACTTGATAACCATCTCGGAAATCAAGTCCTAACAGTATCCAGACATGCGTAACTTGAGCCCGGAGCGAAGTGTGTGAGAAACGCGAATATATTTAGAAAATAAACTCATATTTGAGTGATTTGGGCCGTTCACTTGCAGGCCAAGTTTAAGGATTCAGACCGTCAGAATCTGACCCAGTTACACCCTTGGATCAGGAAAAATTTTCAACACATGTCAGTATGCTTGTGGCCCTGATTGAGTATCGATGACCATTAAACTAAAAATGGTCCACCACAGTCGATCCACAAATCCGATCGGACCGAAAACTTTACTTGACCTAGATCCAATGTCAGGGAATTTACTCCGAACTGTACTCAAAAAAGGGGCCTCCAGATGTGTCCGTTAACTGAAACAGCCAACTTTTGGCTATAACCTAAGTATACCATGGCCCTGGGGCCATTCCCATCAGTTCTGGGCCTCTATAAGGGCCTTCCTCTCTCTCCCTTGCCATACGAATTCCAAACCCTAGGAGAGAGAAGAGAGAGAAAGGAGAAGAAGAAAGTGAGGAGAAGAGAGAGAGAGAGAGAGTGAGGGTTTGTTCCTGGGATTCAATCCCATCACTCCACGGGCTGAATCAACCTTTCTGAATCACTATCCAGGCGATTTCGACTCCGTTCTTGGGTAAGAAATCCTAACCCTAACCTATTTTAGGGATTCAAATTATAGAACAGTGGTGAAATAGCTAACCTATTTCATGCTATAGGTTATCGTTGTGCCGTTGACAAAGACTTAGTGTATAAACTGAGTTCGTTACGAGTTTACCGAAGAAAGGTGAGAACTATAAACGTTTAGGTTATAGTTTTCAAGGCTTTCAATGTCAGCAATGATTTATGTCTGACTTGATTACTATCACATATGCTTAGATACGATGTTTTCCGTATATTTCACATATATGTAAACTATGTTGGTTTAAAATGCATTCTATGTGTTTGTTGAAACATTTAAACGAATATGGAATTATGATTTATGTTTGTTCTGGTGGATGCTTGAGAATATATGATGGTTGTACATGTAGCAACTCCCTTGTGAAAGGATTTGCTATAATATGTGTTTTAGCTAACTTGTTACATGTATGTGATATGTGTAGTCTAAGTGTTTGATAAAATGCCTGAATGAGAAAATGCTTGATGAAATGTACGTAATGAGGATGTTGAGATGGGATTCTCAATTCCCTTATACATAGTTATAATTTCCTTTGTGTAACCTATCTTACTACTATGTGATTTACCGATGAAATGCTTATGTATGATAACATGTGTACTACGTGTTTGTTGAAATGCTTAAACGAGCTTTATATTGAAATTGGTTGTCACATGTTGTCTTTGATTATCACATGTGAATGATATTGTTTGGAGTGTGATTTGGGGCTACGATGTAGTCCGGGCAATCGATAACGATTTACAATCGGTGGCCGGACTGTTTTAGCCACGACGGATACGTTCGATGAGTTCAAGTCGTACGGAGATTAGCGACAGTGGTTAGGCCACAAGGAGTGCATATGCACTCCATGTCGATTAATTTAACGCACGCTCATACCAGTCGAGTTTGTCAAGTAACCTAATTGGCTCGATGAATGTTCACCATGTATGGATGCTACTGCTTGAATCTAAGGTACTAAACTCACCAATGAATAGCTCATTTAACCTTGGTACCTTAATCAGCTAAGACTCGTGAGCCAAGCATGGTGGTATGGGACACCGTGGTCGAGCTATCGGCCTACGCTGGGGCAACAAGCCTCCCCGTAGTGACCAGTGAGCAACCCAAACTCGTGAGCCGAATACGGTGGTATAGGACACTGTATTCGAGTTGTTGGCCTACGATCAAGTGACAAGCCCGTAGTGACCTCAAGTATACACTAGGACTATGCTAAGGTGACGAGCCTTTCCGTAGTTGCTTCTATAAGCTAAGCCTGCGCTGATGGTGACGAGTCTCCCCGTAGCAACCTAGAACTTACTTATCATGTGTGATTAACTAGGATTGACAACCCTAGATGGATCATTGTTTGAGAAATGATATAAGGGAGGTACCTTAGCTTCTCAATCCTGCTGTATGAATGCGCCTAATTAAGAACTTAGCTAATCACATGCATGCACCGCATTGCATGTGCCTTTGGCATTGGAGTTGAGCACAGCGGGAGTGTTGCATGCCACGATCGTGAGATGATGTCACAGAGGGAGGGCAGGTAAGGGCATACATCATTATCGCATATCATCCTTGCATTAGCAAGAGTATTTCGGATATGAGTGTTGTACTGCTTTATCATTACTGCTTGACTGAATTGATAATATGTTAACCTTTGCTTTATAGCTCCACTGAGTTGATCACTCACTCTCACATTCTTGGACGGTGCTTTAAACACCAACCAGACCCTATTGTAGTTGTAGATGATGATGATGCTTACGTAGCGAAGCCGGACTTTTATGATGATGAGGAGGAGTTCTCCTATATGCAACTATCAGGCAGGTCTCTATATGCCATGTTCTGATTGATGGGGATTACTGGGATGATGACTGGATGACATTACACATTTTGTATATTTTGAAAACTTTACATGTAATTAAATTGACCTGGTAACATGATATACTCAGGAGACTTATAATCACTTATATGCTTTATATACTTATCACAGTTTTCCACTTGCATAATTCAATTGTCTCTGGAGTATGACATGTTGTTTTGGTATAATCTCACTCATGTTTAATGCACTAATACGGACAACATTTAATCATCATTATCTATGTTGCATAAGTGATGTGTTGGAACTCGAGAATTGGGCTCCTGCTCGAGCCCTAATTTTCAGGGTGTTACACATGGGCAGTGTGGCTGTAATGGAGCTAGATGGTGCACTTTGCACTTGCACATCGTGTCGCAAAGTGATCACTCCCTCGCGAACCGTTACGAGATGGTGTGAGAAGAGAAATGTGAGATGATCTGGATTTTTTAATCTATTGGAAATGATCGGATCACTGGATCTAAAACCATCAATCATTTTTTAGAACGGCTAGTAGTCTTAATAGCCAAAATGGTTCGAAAATGGATGTGCCTTGATGATCCAACGGTCAGATCGTTGATCCAACGATCTAAAACGTTCAGATCGATCCAACGATCCGAAACATTCGAAAATTAGTGCTAATAATAAAAACAAATGTTTCACAAATATTTTAAACCATTTATGACCTCCTAGCAACGGTCCACACCTCATATGCTATATATATTGGACCATACAATTCCAGAATCATCCAAGTCCAACCGATTCAATCAGAATCCGATTTGATCACTCTAAACATTTTCTTTTTAAGAAATTGCCGAATAGCTCGAACATTGTTTAAGTCACTGAATTCGACCATTCATCAAATCTTCCAGAAGACCAACTGCATTAACCAAGTTCCTGAATAGATTCATTCATGATTGTTGCACGCAGGATCTTAATGCGAAGGCTTGTCTTATCCTAGAAGCAATTCACCTATAACCCATCAACAATCTCAATTTCAATTGAGAAGGGGGCGAATCAAGCTTTAAGCACAACGTATTCATACGTGATTCTGCCTTTTGTTAATTTCAATATTTTTTTATTTTTTAAATTTCCAACAAAAACATGTTTATCAAACTAATTTAACATGAGTTAAAAAGTAACTTATTTAGTGGTATCCAAACATGTCTTTAGTAAGTTAAGTCACAATGGTCTAGGTTGCTCAATCTCTAACTTAAAATGAGGATACAATATTATAAAAATGGTCTAAAATGCCAAGTTTTCTACAACCTTAGATTTAGGTATTAGACTCACGGGTTAGTTTTCCATAGGCTTGTCGAGGGCTAGGTTAGGCCCAAGCGGAGTTTTATCCAAGACTAGCCTACATTGTTCAACATAGACCCAAACTTAGGGCATGTTTGTTAACACTGAATTTTTGTACTTAACGTGGAATTTGGAAAATGTTCCATGTTTAGTGGTGTTTGTTAACGTGAAAGAAGGAAAGCACTCCACCATTTTATGCCGAAATTTTTACATGAAAGGAGTCTAGCTTAATGGGAATCAAGAATGCACTTCGTGATTATTTTTTTAATCCAAAATTGTCTTTTGCGACAAAGATTTTCTCCCTTGCGTTATACACATCCCAACATGGGGTACTTCTCTAAGCCCACGATGATTTATGTGTTAGATCCACACCATCTATCAACTTTTCTATATCATTCTAAAGCATGATCCGAAAAAAAAAAAGGCACATCCAAAGCTCAAGTCAACCACACCACATAAAGTAGTGGGACAGGAATGAATACAATTAAAACCTTCCTAATGTCCACTATGAAGCTTATTTTCCATCAAATCTCTTTATAAGGTCATACAGACTTGGATGAAGGAAAAACACAAAAATCAACTTAATCAGAGCCTTATGTGGCCCCAAGAAGTTTTCAATAATAGGCACCCAATTTCCACAATTTCTGGTAGTGTGGCCCACTTAAGCCTTAAATTTGCCTTATTTTTTGTTTTAATTTCTAAAATAATATGAAAAAATGAATGGGCGGTATGGATAAAACATATATATCATTGTAGGCCCCACAAATACGCAATCCCCTCCCAGATTTGGGGTGCGAATTATGTGCAAATGCCTTTCGCAGGAGGTTTATGCGCTGGAATCTTAGGTGGAGCCCACCGTTATGTTTGTGATAAATCTAATCTGTCCATCCGTGCTTTGACATCATTTTAGGACTTGAGACAAAAAATGAGGAGGATACAAGACTTAAGTGGGCCGCATTAAAGGAAAAGGTGACTAGGAAAATTCCTATCATTGAAACCTCCCCGGGGTCGACGGTGATGTTTACATGCTATTAATACCGTTCATATTGTCATTCCTAGTGAGATGAAATCAAACCACAAATATTAGCATGATTGAAAACTTCAGTGGCCCCACGAATATTTTAATTATGGTCATCCAATCCTCACATTTTCGAGCCCATTTGAGTATTGGATACGGCTCATTTTTAGCACTATGTCCTAAAATGATCTCACAAAACGAATGGACGGGGTGGATTTCACACAAACATCACGGTGGGCCCCACCTAGATTTCCAGTGGTGGACTTAATGGGAAAAACTTTCCCATGAAACCCGGCTCACACCTGTGGACGTGGTTTGGCCAGTGACGGTGCCACTAGCCGGGTGGCTAGTGGTCGGTGCTCCGTAGGCCCACCATGATGTATGTGTTTCATCTACGCCATTCATCCATTTTTCCAGATCATTTAATAAATCATTGATATAAAAAATGAGGCATATATAAATCTCAGGTGGACCACAACAAAGGAAAACAATAGTGATTAAGCGCCCACCATAAAAAAATCTCTTAGTGACCACTGTAACGTTTATTTGATCTCAAACCTATTGATTAGGTCATACAGACCTTGATTGAAGGGAAAAACAAATATCAACTTGATCCAAAATTTTTGTGGGCGCCCAATAAGTTTTAATGGTGGGCAATCAATCAACATTGTTTCCTATGATGTGATCCACTTGAGATTTGGATATACCTCGTTTTTGGAATCATGCCATAAAATGACCTATAAACATGGATGGACAGAGCGGATGAAATGAATACATCATGGTGGAGCCCACGGAACACTGACCAATAGCCATTAGCTAGTGGCAGGGTAACTAGCCAATCTGCCTCCCCAATCTGGAGGAGCGGATTTGGTGCGACCCAGATCCACCAAGATGGGTGGGACCCTGACTGTGGGGCCTACTGTGATATATGTGACTACATCCATTCCATCCATCTATATTGAAAGCTTATTTTAGGGCATAATCCAAAAAATAAATTAGCTTCAAATCCTAGATGGACCTTTGTATAGGAAACAATGGTGATTGACCATTTAAAAATTCTTTTGGACCACAAAAGCTTTGGATCATGTTGATATTTGTGTCATCTCTTCATCTAGCTGTTTGTGACATTTTCGATAAGTTGGATAATAAATAAACATTTCAGTGAAATTCATGGAGTTTTTAAATATAGGGATTCAATCACAATGGTTTTATATGGGTAAATGTGTCAAATTAATATATTTCAAACATTTAAGACGTTAGTTAACAAACAAGTTATTTTAGATTCACTATTAGTTTTCCGACTTCATATACAGATTTCAATTTCAGTTTCAAACTTTGGATTTCAGATTTAACAAACAAGCCCTTAGTTTAGCCCATGACTTGCAAAATAGTCCGGCCAAAACTAGCCCTGAATGTTCATGCTAGGCTTGAGTAGCCCGAGCGCAGGCGCAAGGGCCGGTTCGACTGGAGAGAGAGAGAGAGAGAGTTGGGGCATGGGTTGAAGCGGTAACGTGATGAGTAAATGAGAATTTTTACATATAGTGTATGTTACAAAAGTGCCCTTGCATCCTGAACTTAGATCAGGCTGATGGGCTATTGTATACGGTCCAAATCAGGCCTAATTACGAAATGAGCCTGAATATAAAGCCCAAGCCCACACATGCTTGATAGCCCATCCCGGCCCATTGATAGCCCTAGATTTGGGGCATCAGAAAAATGTTTAAATGGGCAGTCTTCAACTCATGACTGTCCAGGGCACTATTTTTAGGTGGATTAAACCCCCCTTGATTTCAACCATAGTGCTTTCAAGCACACACATGGCATAGTTGTATCGCAATCTAGACCGTCCAAATGGCTGACTCAACGTTGACAGATCCCCACTTGGTTTCAAACCATACACATTACAAATGACAATCTAGACGGTCCAGATCAATAATTCAACTGTGGATGGTTCCCCACTTGGTACACGGATCAGATCTCACATGCATACAATGTTGGACAGTGTGGGCCTAATTCATATATGATATCCATTTTTGTCATCCAAACAATAGATGCGACCTAACAGCTAGTGTTGCTATCAAACGCTAGATACGGATTTCCCTCACTACTAAACCATCACCAAACGCACATTCATAAGAAGTCCATACCAAACAGGGAACTAGAAATGCGGTGAATCTGACTTAAAACTCATTTCAAACCTAGACCTCACCCAAACCCATCTTTTCTCTACTTTGACACAGTTGGGGTGGCAGTGGATCAGGTTTAGGCATATCAAGGTCAGCTCAAGTCCAACCCATTTACTAATTGGTCCAAAAATTCTTGCCTGAACCTAACCCACAACCCATTATAATACCCGTTTAGTTGAAATGGGGATGGGCTTAACTAACCTGACCTGACCTGACCTGGCTAAACACAATCACTCTTGGGTTTAAGAATATAATATGAGGCTAAAGATATGCCCAGCCCAACTCAATTAGTGAATACATACAAACATACTTGTCTATGTGGTCCGTTTGGGCCACCTAGCCCAACATGGACATGGATTCCCTGCAAAAGCAGGACGAGAAGTTATGTCATGCTCACCGTGATGTTTGTGGGAAATCCATTACTTCCATCAGTTACGATATGGTCTGAAAAATGATACAAATCTAAAACACAAGTGGGCCGTATGTCAGGAAAACGTGTGTAGGTAAATTCTTACCATTGAAACCTCCTTAGGGTCTGCTGTGATGTTCTTATAAAATCCATACGATTCATAAGGTCATTCTTACTAGAACGAAGTGCAAACACAAAAGTTAGCCTACTCAAAATTTTTGTGGCCCCATGCATGTTTCAACAATAGTGGTTCAATCCTCTGTAATGCGGCCCACTTGAGTTTTAGATTTGCATCAGTCTCCGGCTCTTACAAGCATCACAGTGGGCCCCACCTGACTTCCAGTTGCAGGAAGTTGCTGGGAAAGGCTTTGCAGGAAATCCGTCTGCCCGACACATGCATAAGTTATCCGAGTGGGTTGGGTCAGGTAGTGTTTAAACCGGGACTAGCCCATTTAATTAAACGGGTCATTTTTTTTACCTGAGCTTGACCCACTACCGGTTTAACTTTGCCCAAACCTGCATCAAAAGCTATTGAGGCGGGTTGACCTGCGGCTGACCAACCTACCCATTGATGGGGTAGGTTGATGTCAGAGATTAAAACTCCCTTTCAATTTTGAACGAAACCTTTTGCAGTAAACTGAAACTTAGGTTGAGCCCACTGTAATGTTTGTGAGAAATTCAACCGTCAATTTTTTTCGTGAGTTCATTTTTAGACATGGGACAAAAAATGAGCCAGATCTGATACTCAAGTGGGACAAAAATGTGAGAATTGAATATATTTGTAAGGCCATGGAAGTTTTGAATCATGCTAATATTTGTGTTTTCAGTTAATCCACCTAAAAATGATGTTGTAAATGGTATGGATGGCATGTAAACATCACTATCAACCTAGTAATATTTCAAGGGTGGGAAATTCCCTAATCACTTTTTCTTTTAGCAAGGCCCACTTGAATCTTGGATTCGTTCACTTTTGGTCTTATATCCTATGTTGTTAGAAAAGTCTTCACCACGCTCGACCGGTCGAGTAGATTGCTCGACCAGTCGAGGGAGCTATACGACCGGTCATGGCCCGCTCGACTCAAAGTCCAGTGAGCTTAGTTTTTTTAGTGTCCGAGATGCTCAACCAGTCGAGGGGATGTAACGACCGGTCAAGGGGGTCCCTCGACCAGTCGTAGTCATCCTTCGACCAGTCGTGATTACGCAAATTCGTTTCCGACTTTGATGCGGACTGCGGATTCTATGTCGCCTTTCGCAAGGATGCGAATGGGGAAGTTGCCTAAACTATAAATAGGTGTCTCTAGGGCTTTTCTAGTATATGGGAAATAATTCTAAAGTTTTTTAAAGGGATTCTATGGTTATCAAAGGGTGTAGCAAGGGTGAGATTCGAGGTTGTTCGAATCGGGTAAGTCCTCTCTCTTGAAATTTCTTTTCATAGTGGATTTCAGTCGGTTTGTGCTGTGGTTTTTTCCCGCAAGGGTTTTCCACGTAAAAACTTTGTGTTCTTCTGTGATTGCTTGTTATTATTGAATTGCTATCCTAGATCTAGATCTGTGTGATTCCACAGCACAAATCCCCAAGATCTTATATATTAAAAAGAGCTTTTAAAAAATCATATGAACAACTGAATTTCTCACAAACATCAAGGTGGGCCACTTAGGTTTCTAACACATTAACTTCCTCTGAAAGCTTTTAATGATCATTGAATTTCAACCCATTTGCAACTTTAATGACCGAATTGACACCTTTAGTGACCGAATTGACATGGTCAACGTTTAGCATCGGTCTATCATATTGTATTTTGTACGATTTTAGAATAGTTTAAGAGGCCTCTCAACATACCATCCATGTGCAAACATATCAACCATCAAACAACAATAGTCATCGAGTTTTCAACATGCAATGAATGATGGATGATGAAATACACTCAATGGTCCATATTCAACTAGAACAAAGTCCAATGGTTCAAATGCAAGGATAGTTTGATGGGAGTGATTTTTGATTTGTTATGTTATGGGAAAATGTGAGTAGAGCTGATAAGGACCGACTCAAGCAAACTGAATCGATCAGTAGGGCCTTGGAAGGAGAACATCGCGACTAGTACGGCCTTGCTTCCGAACTATGATTCCAAAATTAGGGTTACTTGTAACATCCCGAAAAAATCCGTATAAAAACCAAAGTACCACCTCAGGCAGAAATCGCTAAGGATCAAATTATGTAGGAATTAGACGAAAATTAAATAAGTATTAAACTGAATTAATCAGTAGATTAGCTTGAACCGCTTTTTATACGATCTGTCAAATCCAAAACTAGTAGAATCGCTAACGCTATATTACCTAGAAACCTAGGATCAATCTCAAAACCCAGTTGCTCTCGAGAGCACATTGAAACTCCGTATCGGACTTAGACTGCACGTCGAAAGTCCGATTAACGCGAAACTATACGGTTATGACCGCCTTACTGGGCTTGACAATCATCTCGAAAATCAAGCCCCAATAGTATCCAGAAACACACAACTTGAGCCCGAAGCGAAGTGTGGGAGAAACGCGAATATCTTTAGAACATAGCTCAAACTTAAGTGAATTGGGCCGTTCACTGGCAGACCAAATTTAAGGCTTCAGACCGTCAGATTCTGACCTAAGTACACCCTTAGATCAGGGAAAATTTTTAACACATGTCAATGTACTTGTGGCCCTGATCGAGTAACGATGACTATTGAACTGAAATTGGGCCTCCGCAGTCGATCCATAAATCCGATCGGACCGAAAACTTAACCTAACATAGATTCATTGTCAGGGAACTTTCTCCAGACCATATGCAGAAAATAGGCCTCTAGATGGGCTCCGTTGGACCGAAACAGCCACTCTTTAGCTATAACCTAAGTATACCATGGCCCTGGGGCCATTTACACCAGTTCTGTGCCTATATAAGGGCCTTTACCCACCCCTCTCATTCCATACAAAATTCTAAACCCTAAGAGAGAGAAGAGAGAAAAGAGAATGAAAAAGTGAGGAGAAGAGAGAGTTTGTGTGAGATAATTATTGGGATTTGATCCCGTCGCTCCACGTGTCGAATCCTCCTTCCCGTATCGCTATTCCGACGATTTCAATTCCATTTTTGGGTAAGAAATCCTAACCCTAATCTATTTTAGGTATCTAAGTAGAAGAATCGACGAAATAGCTAACCTATTTCATGATTCAGGTAGCCGTTGTGCAGTAGACAAAGGCGTAATGTTCGAACTAAGTTCGATACAAGTTTACCGATGGAAGGTGCGGACTATAAATATTTAGGTTATGGTTTTCAAGGCTTTCAATGTCAGTTAATGATTTATGACTGACTTGATTGTTGTCACATATGCTTAGATGCAATGATTTCCATATATTACATATATATATATATATATGAACTGAATATAATGCATTCTATGTGTTTGTTAAAATGTTTAGATGAATATGGAATTATGATTTGTGCTTGTTATGATTATTTGATTGAGAATACATGATTGTTATACTTGTGGCAACTCCTTGTGAAAGGATTTGCTACAATATATATTATAACTAATTCATTATATGTATGTTGATATGCGTAGTCTAAGTGTTTGATAAAATGCTTGAATGAGAAAATGCTCATTGAAATGTATTTAATGAGGGTATTGAGATAGGATTCTCAATCACCTTATCTATAGTTACAGTTTCCCTCATGTAATCTTTCTCGCCGCTGTGTTTTATGGATGAATGTCAATGTATGTTAACATGTACTCTATGTGTTCGTTAAAATCTTATATGAAATTTATATTTGAATTGGTTGCTATATATCGTTTCGACTAGCACATATGAATGCCTATGGTGTTTGGAGTATGATTGGGACTACTGCATAGTACAGGCAATCGGTAATGATTCTCAACTTAGTTGCCGAGGTCATTTCGCCACACAAGACACGTTCGATGAATCCGAGGTGTACGATGATTGTCGACAGTGGTACCATGTCGATTAATTCGACATACGCTCGTACTAGTCAAACTTATCTAATAAACCGATTGTCCTATTGTGTGTTTACCATGTATGGATGCTACTGCTTGAATCTAAGGTACCACTTACCAATGTAAAGCCCGTTTAACCTTGGTACCACGATCCGCTAAGACTCATGAGCCGGGCATGGTGGTATAGGACACCGTGGTCGAGCTATCGGCCTACGCTGGGGTGACGAGCCTCCCCGTAGTGACCAGTGTGCAACCCAAACTTGTGAGCCTAATATGGTGGTATGGGACACTGTATTCGAGTTGTCGGCCTACACCGGCGCAGTCTAGCTATGGTCCCCAGTCGGGTTGGTAACGAGCCTTCGAAAATAGACTGTCAGTTGGTAGGGCGTTGGTGGAGTGACCCCGAGTACAAAATAGGTCTACCCCGGCGCAGCCTGGCTGTGGTCCCCAGTTGGGTTGGTAACGAGCCTTCGAAAATAGATGGCCAGTTAGTAAGGCGTTAGTGGTAGTAACTTCGAATATAAAACAGGCCTACGCTAAGGTGACAAGCCTCTCCGTAGTGACCTGAACTTGCCTATCGTATATGACAAGCTAGGATTGACGACCCTAGATGGATCATTATTTGGAAAAATGATACAAAGGGAGGTACCTTAGCTTCCCGAACCTGCTGTATGAATAAGTCTAATTAAGAACTTAGTTAATAACACACATACACCACATTGCATGTGCCTTTGGCATTGAAGTTGAGCACAGAGGAAGGGGTGCATGCCGTGATCGTGAGATGATGTCGCAGAGGGAGTGTAAGCAAGGGCATGCATCATTAATATATATCATCCTTGCATTTACCAGAGTACCTAGGAATGCTTGTTGTATTGCTTTATCATTACTGCTTGACTAAATTGATAACATGTTAACATTTGCCTTATAGCTCCACTGAGTTGATCACTCACTCCCACTCTAGGATGGTGTTTTAAAACACCAACCAGACTCTGTTATAGTTTCAGATGGCGGCGAGGCTTCGAGATGGAGCCTGCCTTCTATGACGACAACGAGGAGTTCTCCTATCTGCAACTCTCTGACGGGTCTATGTAGGCTTGGAGTTGTGTATCAGGGCTACAGGGATATGGATAGACGACATTGCACTTTATCATTTTGTATATTTTGGAACTATACATGTAATTATTTAACCTGGTGACGTTAATATTCTAGGGACATATAGTCACTTATATGCTCTATATATTAACACAGTCTTCTGCTTGCGTAATTTAATTGTCTCTGGAGTATGATATGTTGATTTGGTATAATCCCATTCATGTTTAATGCACTAACACGGACAACACTTAATCATCATTTTCTATGTTGCATAAGTGATGCGTTAGAACTCAGGAGTTGAGCTTCGACACGACCCCCGATTTTCAAGGCGTTACAAGTTGGTATCAGAGTATGATTTGGATTAAACTGGACCTAGGTTATAGTAACATGACGCACACTGACGTACCTTGACTTAGGAGGGAGAGATGAAATATAGAAACAGTCGTAGGATTTCTAGTTTCGCTAATCGGCGAAAATTGACCGTTGAAGTCTGAACTGTATGCATCGGTGATCATGTGAAGTGATCCTGATTCCCCTGTAGACCGTCAATTGATGGGTTTGGATGTCAATCCAGTACATCCTATACTCGGATGGTGTGGAGCGCGTGAATACGCATTTGTCAGGACCTGAAACCACTTTAAATGGTCGAGGGGGCCCAAACCATGCAAATCGATGGGACCCAGGGGGGCCCTCGTGCATCTCTAGCACCTCAGGAGGTGGGTGGCCACCGCCCAGGGGGGCAGCACCCCGCCGACCGAGGCCACCCCGGTCCGGTTCGTCCGGGCCTATCGAGCCGGGCAGGCCGACACACGTGCATGGTTATGGGATGCATGAAATCATGTGGTGTAAGACCCGTATCCTAGTTCATTCTGTTCCGTCGACTTCTGTGATCCTTCCTGTAAGGCCCGTATCATAGCCCATACTGTTCTGTAAGCTTCCACGGTCCTCCCGGTCGGATTTGGGTGACCTGCAGTCTGTTATCGGCATTAGCGCACGATCCTGAGTCGTGTCTCGCATTCTAGAGTCGGCTCAACCCGAGACTTGTACCCCTGCGACCGCACCGTCTCCGCGGTTACGACGCCACGTCTCGCTCGCCAAGGCGATACCTGTGCCAAGAGAAGTGGGGCCCGCGTTCAATTCGAGGAAACGCCGTACGTTGCAAATCCCAAGAAAATTTCTCATCAATCACATTAAATATCACATCAATCCATCAATCAAAGTCAAGTACAAGCAACCCATATCTAGCCTTACCTCTCTCTTACACAAGTACTATAAAGTCAACAAGTACCTTACCTCTCATGTCACTCCACCATCCCTCTCCCATCATCTCTCTCTCTTTCATTCCCTCTCTCATTTTCCTCCCAAGCAACCCACGTCCATGAGAGCTCCATGAGAGAACCTTGTGTGGCCCACTTCCTACCTCCCATCTCCACCATTCAAAGAACATCTTGACTGTTGAAATCGTCTCCTTGGTGCTCTAGATCATGTTGGCGGAAGAAGGAAGAAGAAATCAACGGTGTGTGCTTCTTTCTCTCTCTACTTCTCATTTTTGTGTGATGTGTGGCCCACTCGGATGGACCCCGCATTGATGTATGTCTTGTACCAAAGAGGGATCCATCTTGATGTGATTTAATGACCCACCGTTTGGATGTGCCTGTCTGGAGGAAGATACAAATAGCAGCCCCATCCTAGCAGTGGGTGGCCCACCTACATGGACTCACCTTGATGCAACTTTCCATTCATCTGGACATGTACCCATCTGCTGTGTTAACAGCAACAAGTTTTGTGGATCTATATCATGAGGTATGTGTATGGGACCCACCCTAGGCTACACCATGATGCATGAGTTTTATACCCACGTCGTTTATCAGGAGCGGGACCCACGCGAGGCACATGTGGTGTCCGCACCGTCCATCTGGGACAGTGGGACCCACCGTGAGAGGTGGGTGTTTTCAGCCAAACCGCCAACCTCCCTGGACGTTGAAAGCAGAAATATCAGTTTGATTCAAAATTTTTGGTGGACTGCTCATGCAGGCCCCACCTTGGTGTATGTTTCTGATCTAAGCCGTTCATTCCTTTTTCTATCTCGTTTTAGGCGTTGAGCCGAAAAATGAACCTAATCTGATAATCAAGTGGGCCATACCATAGGAAATAGTGGTATTATCGTTAAAATACATTGTGATCCTTCTATTTGTCGAAAACATGTCGTATATTGGTCTCATTAGGTCGATTTGGGGCCGTAGAACTCAATGGCTGGGTTGGATTTTTCAAATGCAGGCCCTATATATGAAAAACCACAGAAAAAAATAAAAAAAAAATTTAGGCAGCAGCGCCTCTGCCGCGTGGTGAGAATCCAAGCCATGCATTTGGTAGGCCTCCCTCTGAGCAGCGTACACTCCAAAAATTAGCCGTATACAACACTCAGGTAGCCCACGTTATAGGAAATAGTCGGGTTGAATGTTTGCCATTGAAACTCCCTTTGGGTGTCACGTGAGTTTTGGATCGTTATGAAAGTTGTTTTCCCTCTTCGTCTGGACTTATATGACCTTATCAACGGTCAGGATGGCAAATAAACATTGTGATGGGCCCCACATGGGACCCACATTGAGGTATGTGTTTATCCACACCGTCCACAGCCGTGGAGGGGGAACCCACCCGGTGTATGTGTTTTATCATCACCGTCCAGTAATGGACGGTGGAATCTACACCACAAATATATGTGTTTTATGTGTGTCGTCCATCTGTGCAGGACCCCACCATTATGAGGTATATGTTATATTCAACCGTCCTTCCATTTGCAGGTAGGGTCCACCATGATGTAGTGTTGTAGCCACACCGTCCAGCCTACTGGACGGTGGACCCCGAGCAGTATATGGCTGGTGTGATGAAATCAGCCAGTTTCATGGACCCAGCTGAGTAGTTGTTGTGTGTGTGTGTGTGTGTGTATATATATATATATATATATATATATATATATATAATATTATATTATATATAATATTATATATATATGGATTATATATTGTATTATATATAATATACATGATGGTGGGCCTCCATGTGGACCCCCACCATGATGCATGTGTTGCGTCCAATTTGTCTAACCATTTTAATAGATAATTTTAAGGCTTTAGGCAAAAAAAAAAACAAAGACAGATCTATAGTTCAAGTGGACCCCACCTTGGTACATGTATGAGGCCGTTGTTGAGACCCACCTTGATGTACTTTGTGGCCTATCCGTCGGGCCCACTTTGATGTACCTTTGACCAATGAGCGGGGTCCACCTATTGCGTGTTTTGAGGTCCAGGTGCAGGGCCCACCTGTTATGTATATTGAGGGCCATATGATTAGGCCCATCTTGATGTATTTGAGGCCCATGTTGTGAGGCCCATTGTAATGTATTTGGGGCCCATGGGCTAAGGCCCATTGTGATGTATTAGGGCCCGTGGGTTTAGGCCCATTTGATGTATTTGAGGCCCATGGGTTGAGGCCCAATGGGATGTACACAAGGTCTATTGCATTATATGATTCCACTGTGGGTTATGTGTTGCCCTTTATGGCAGGTCATGCCTTGGGAGCAATGTTGGTTTGACATCCACATTGTAAGTACAACGTTGCTTAAATGTCCGCATTGTGACTTTCCCTAGGGTCCAATGATAGGTTCATACTTCTAGTGTGTAGACCGCCTAGGCTCATCTTTGTTATGAACATAGCCCATTTGCTACATGTGCAGGGCTCACCTATTGTGCATTGATGCGACCCAACTGATGTATATTGAGGCCCATGGGTCGTAGCCCATTGCGATGTATATTTGAGGCCCAGATATGAGGCCTATTGCGATGTAATTGTGACTTATATGATGAGGCCCGGTATGATGTATCTGAAATTCATTTGGTTAGGCCCAATGAGGTGTATTTCCAGCCCATAGGTTGTGGCCCATTGTGACGTATATTTGGCCCATGTGAGGTGGCCGATTGTGATGTAATCGAGGCCCACATGATGGGGCCCACTTATTGAGTATTTATAGTCCATGGGTTGTGGTCCATGCAATGCTTTTGAGACCCATATGTATGGTCCACCTATTGTGTAATTATATCCCGATTGGTAAGGCCCATTGATATGTATTTGTAGGCTGTTTGATAAGGCCCATTGGTACGGCCCACCTGATGTAATGTGGCTTACTGTGATATGTTTCCGGTCCATATGATGAGGCCGATGTGGTGTATTATGGCTCATGTGTCAAGGCCCATTGGGATGCATATAAGGCCCATTGGTGCGGCCCAGGTGGTGCGACCCATTGTGACGTATTTGAGGACCGTAGTATGTGGCCCAATATGATGCGTTGCAGCCCATTCGATAAGGCCTAGTACATTAGGTCCTTGTGTGAGACCGTGGGGCCCATTATATGTTTGGCCCTATGTGGACCATTTCTTGGGAACGATGTTGGTTAAATGTCCACATTGTTGGGTAATGATGGTTAGACGTCTACATTATGACTTTTCCTTAGGCCTGGTAAGGCCCATCCTCATCATTCTCTAGTGGGTTAACCCAAACGAATGGGCCCCATTGATATTGCTTGGTCTATGGACCCCGCCTTGCGATTGAGGCCGATTATCGTGACCGATTGCCGGTTATGAGTATCGAGGTCGATTATCGATCGATTCTGATTGTCGTGGCCGATCCCGATTTCGATTGTCAAGACCGATTATCAAGAACTATGTGATGTATATGCGACCCGTAGTGATGTGTATTCGGCCTGTGTGATGTACACGCAGCCCGTGTTTCAGGCCTAATGTGATGAAAAGGAGGTCTATGTGATGAGGCTCATTATGATGTATTCATGGCCTATGGGCAAGGCTCATTGTGATATGTATTAGGCCCATGATGCATTGCCCATTTGATGTATTCAAGACCCATGTGTATGGCCCACATGTCATGTATTTGAGGCCCATTGTGATGTATTCATGGCCCATGGGCAAGGCCCATTGTGATGTATTCATGGCCTATAGGCAAGGCCCATTGTGATATGTATTAGGCCCATGAGCAGGGTCCACCAATTGTGTATATGTGGCCCTTGAGTAAGGCCCATGGTGTTGTATATTGGGCCCTTGTGTGAGGTTATGGGTCCACTATATGTTAAGCTCTATGTGGGCCATTCTTTGGGGGCAACGATGGTTAAATGTCCACATTGTCCAAGCCAATTGTTAAGGCCAATTATTGACACCAATCATGAGTATGTGACAGCATAGCATCATCATACATGCCCATATGCATCATCTGCATGTTTGTTATGAGATGTGGTTGACCATTGCATATGTCATTGAGCATGTTGTTATGAGACTCCCGAATAGGCGGAGGTTATCTTACATGAGCGCACGGCATGCGCAGGATTGATGCACGACTGGATTGTATGACTCATGCATCTTGCATTATGATTATTGTACGCCCTAGCGACATCAGGGCTGTAGCCTCCACAGGCATATCGTGAATGGCCGAACGGGACACCGGAAATTTATTCTAACATCGGGCTGCCATAGATGGCCCTGGGTGAAAATCCCTAAAACCCTCTTGGTATCGGAGGACGCCCCAACGTCGGGACTGAGTGGATACACATGAGCGTCGAGTGCCAAATACCAGGAGGCCGCGTCTCCCACTGTACGATGGTCGGTTGGGAGGGGGTGTGGCCTTACCCGCCAGAGTGTAGGGGGCATTGCTAGGCTGAGTCTGACCAGCTCAAGGAATGGGTCCGCTATCAACGTGCCGAATAGGTATTGGCAAACTATTGGTCAGGCGGATAGTGAGGTTTCTTATGCTCACTTGGACTGTGCGGCTGGGAGAGCAGCAGTGCCATTTGTAGTGTACTAAACCCCGGTAATGATCCTAGAGAGTAACCGTACTGATATGTGGACTTAGTGAGTAGGAGTTGCATACTCATGCATTCATTTCATTCACTATCCACTCGGACTAGTGGTACACAACTAATTGTTGTGTACTTTCACATGGCCAAGATTTCGGTTGGGCGTGCGACTAACCTGAGATCAGGAGTTTACCACATTGAGTCTTACTATCCAAATTTAGGTATGGGACTGGTTTGGATAGAAGTCCCTTGTGATGGACCCCATAGCCTATAATACTACGTACTATCATCTCGACTTCACTCCAGCATGGTCATTTCATTTGCACCGCATATTACATTGCATCCGCAGTACTTAGCATTCTGGGTTGCCATGTTTCTGTTTGATATGACCGTTAGCATTCATGTCTTGCATCGCATAGCCTTTGTACGACCGAAGGCACTCATAGACTTATCAGTATATTTCTACTTATTTTGATATTGTATGATTTATGGTATTGCATCCTCGGCATTTAATATTTGACTTTCTTTAACTCCTCATTTGTATTGCTAAATTGCATTACATACCCTGACATTGTATGACTCACGGACTGTCAGTATTTCTGCTTACTCTGATTACACTGATTACTATGATTACTCTGATATTGCTTACTTGGCACTTACCTTGTGCACACACTTTCACCACCCACTAAGCTTTTTATAAGCTTATGCACGATAGATGCATGTAGGTGGCGTTAGGTCGCAGCAGCATTGAGCTTGGAGCGTGCAGCGGACTTTTGGAGCTTTGATTTTTGTCATATGTATTTCCCTTTCAGTACTGTATTCAACAGTTTATATTAGTGGATATGTGATGATGATGTTGCCTTTATGATTTGGGTATTCTTATGGTTATGCTTATTACGAGATAAATGTACACAAAAAATAAAAATAAAAAAAAAATTCTCCTTGTAGGATCCCAGGATCGGAATCTGGTGCATAGGCACTGGAACCGAGAATGGGGTACTACGGAGGCTGTCAGCACTGGATTCGGCGATCGGGGTTCTTGTGATTCTGATCTCCGGGTTTGGGGCGTGACACTTCCCGTTAAATTTCGGCAACCTGCGACGTATAATCAACGTTTGCGATCGACCCTAAGTCATATCCTGTAGAATTGAGTCGGCTTAATCCGAGACTTGTATCATTGTGACCGCACCGTCGCCGCGGTTTCGACGCCGTGTCTTGCATACCGACCCGATACCCTGGCCAAGAGATGTGGACCTGCGATCAGTTCGAGGAAAACACCTCGCGTTGTAAATCCTAAGAGAATCTCTACAACATGTCACATCCATCAATCAATCAATCCCATCAAGGGTCAAGTACACATTACCTCACACCCATCCCCAAGCAACCCATAAGTCAAAAGTTTCTTACACACCCCATACCCTTCTTACATCATCTACCCCTAAAGTCAACAAAATCTTACACAACCCATTCCTCTCTCACATCCATCACTCCATCCTATCTCTCTCTCTCTCTCTCATTTCTCAACATAATTCCAAGCAAGAGAAGAGGCTCACGTCCAAGCTCTTCCATGACAAAAAAGTGAGTTGTGTGACCCACCTTTCTCTCCCAAAAATCCCTCATGATAGCCCTTCTTTTCTCATCCTCTCCATCAAAGTGAGACACAAGGAGATCGGCTTTCCAACGGACCGAGAAGATCGAACAATGGGTGCTCATTAGGCTATATTTTTCATGTTTTGATGATGGGTTAAGTGAGGCCTACCGATTGATGGTATGGATCTCCCTTGATGTGGCCGATGGACCACCTTGATGCTCATGATCATTCCATGATGGGGCCATTCTCCATGGACCCCAACATGATGTTTATTTTCCTTGCATGAAAAGAGGTCATCTAGACCGTCCATTTTGGGTGGAGAAGGGATCTCTACTGTTGATCTTTGATTTGGTGGGCCCACATGCATTGGGACCCACTTAATGTATGATTGAATGCAAGGGAGGGCTCATAGTGGCGAAGCCCTCCATCACACGTGTCCCTCTTTCTCTCTCCCTCTCTCCCTCTATCTTTCATATTCTTTTTCCTTATCATATGTGATGATGTGGACATGTGGCCCACCCGGATGGACCCCACCATGAAGCATATTTTTCATCCAAGCCATCTATAGGTGGGGCCCACTTTATATGTGTTGTTCCACACTACTAAGCCATGTGGTGGCCCACCTTGAATGCATTTGTTAAGCCCAGAACCGTCCAGCGTCTGGACGTGAACTGGGAAAAACAAAAAAAATATTAGCTTGGTTCTCAAGCCTTGGAGAGGGCGGTCCATGTAGGCCCCACCTTGACGTATGTTTTTAATCCAAGCCGTCCATTCCATTATCCCGGTCATTTTAGGCATTGAGCCGAAAAATGAAGCTGATCTGAGTATCTGGTGGGCCATAGCATAAGAAATAGTGGTGTTCACCGTTAAAATATACCATGTTGTTTCTGTACACCAAAATATGCCCAATATTGGGCTTGATGGATTTGTTATGGTCTATAGAGACCAATGGCTAGGGTGGATTTTTCTGATGCGGGCCCCACATAGGAAAAACCTGCAAAAAACCAGTTTCAATAAAATAAAATAAATTAGGCAGCAGCACTGCTGCTGCTACTGACGCCAGGACACACGGCGTCCTGCTTTGACACTGGAGGGCAGGGAAGTGGGTCTCATACGTGGGCCCCACCGTGATGTGTTTTTCACATCCACACCGTGCATCTGTTGGGTCCCCTGTGGGACAGTGGGCCACCCAAAAATTAGCCCTATACATGCCTTAGGTGGCCTACATCATGGGAAACAACGAGATTGAACATCTGCCATTAAAACCCCTCTGGGTGTCTCAGAAGTTTTGGATTATTATGAAATTTGTTTTCCCACTTCATCTGGGTCCGTGTGACCCCATCAACGGTTTGGATGGCATATAAACATTATGGTGGGCCCCACTGATGTATGCATTATCCCCCACATCGTCCCAGGGTGGGACGGCTAGTGTACCGTGTACCTCACTCCAGCTACTAGAGTAGCGTCACCAAGTTCTGTGGGTCTCACCAGTGACATCCACATCATCCATCTATGGGGTCCACCATGATGCATGGGTTGCATCCAAACCGTCCAACCATGTGGGAAGGCTCATTTAAGGCTTGAGTTTAAAAAATATGACAGATCCATGATCACATGGACCACACTATAGAAGCAGTGTTGGATTGAATGTCCACCATTAAAAACCTTTGGATTACAAGGTTGGACAAATATGATATTTGCTTTTTCTGTAAATCCAGGTCCTTATGACCTTATGAATAGATTGGACAGGAAATAAATGTTATGGTGAGCTTTGGTAATTTTAATGGTGGAAGTCATCATCACCATTTATATTTGGGTGTGGCCCATTTGATATGCATGGGCCCAATTAATGTGGCCCATTTGATATGCATGGGCCCAATTGGTGTGGCCCATTTGATAAACATATGAGGTCCATTGTGATGTAGTAGGGCCCATGGGTTGAGACCCATTGTGATGTATTAGGGCCCATGGGTTGAGGCCCATGATTATGTATTTGGAGCCCATGGGTTAAGGCCCATTGTGATGTATTAGGGCCCATGGGTTAAGGCCCATTGTGATGTATTAGGGCCCATGGGTTGAGACCCATTGTGATGTATTAGGGCCCATGGGTTGAGGCCCATTTGATGTATTTGGGGCCCATGGGTTGAGGCCCATTGTGATGTATTCAAGGCTCGTTATTAGGGCCCCCTTAAGGTATATAAGGCCCGTTATTAAGGCCCACCGTGATGTGTGTGAGGCCCGTTGTTAAGGCCCACCTTGACATATATAAGGACCATATGATGAGGCGGCCCATTTGATGTATCTGAGGATTATGGGTCGAGGCCCAATGAGATGTATATAGGCTAATTGCAATGTGTGATTCCCCATGGTTTGTGTAATGATATTTTATGGCGGGCCATGCCTTGGGAGCAACGTTGGTTTGACGTCCACATTGTAAGAATAATGTTGGTTAAATGTCTGCATTATGACTCTCTCTAGGGCCCATTGATAGGCCCATACTTGTTGTGTGTAGGCCGTCTAGGCCCATCTGCATTGTAAGGATAGTTCATTACTTATAACCTGCTTAGTATAATTCCATGACTCATGTCATACGCATCATATGTATGCTTGATATAAGTAGTGACTGATCATTGCATACGCCATTGGGCAGACTATTTACGGGACTCCTTATGAGACGGAGTGCCCACATTATCGCGTCGTACGCGCAGGATTGCTACATGACTGGATAGTGTGACCCATGCATCTAGCATATATATGACCTGATCATTATACGCCCTAGCGACATCAAGGTCGTGGCCTCTACAGACACATCATGGATGGTTAAATGGGACACCGAAAATATTTGGTTCTAGCACAATAGGCAGTTAGGATGTCCTTGGGTGAAAATCTCAGAACCTCCGAGGCCAGGAAAAGCCCCAACGTCTAGACGGAGTGGAACATGAGCGCCCGAGTGTTGAATACCAGTAGGCCGCGTCTCCCACTGTGTCGTGGTCGGTTGGGAGGGGGTGTGGCCTTATCCGCCCGAGTGAGGGGACTATAAGCTAGGCTGAGTATGACCAGCTCGTAAATGGGTCCGCTATCGATGAGTCGGGTAGGTATTAGCAGACTATTGGTCAGGCGGATAGTGTAGTCTCTTCCACTTGCTTGGCTGTGCAATTAGGGATGAGGCAGTCAGTGCGAAGTGTATTAAACCCCGGTAATTTTCCCTAGAGAGCAACCTTACTGATATGTGGACTTATTGAGCATGAATTGCATATCCATTCATTCATTCATTCACTATCCACTCGGGCTGGTGGTGCGTAACTATTTTTTACGTGTACCATCGCATGGCCAGAATTTCGGTTGGGCGCGCAACTAACCTGAGATCAGGAGTTTACCACATTGAGTCTGACTATCCAAATTTAGGTATGGGACTGGTTTGGATAAAAGTCCCTTGTGGTGGACCCCATAGTCTGCGATATTACGTACTATTATCCCGACTTCACGTTCCTACATGGCATGTCATTTGCATCGCATATTACATTGCATCCACAGTACTTAGCATTTTGGGTTACTATATTTTTGTACTTATATGGCCTAGATGAGGTTGATGGTATTCGTGGCTTGTAAGGATTTGCATATTGCATTGTATCCTCAGCACCTATTATTGTCTTATTATGTTTTGCATCGCATAGCCTTGGTACGGCTGATAGCACTCATGGACTTACCAGTATATTTTCGCTTACTCTGAATCGTATAATTCATGATCTTGTTAGTATTTCCACTTATTTCGATGATGTATGATTTATGAGCTTTATGGTGTACTTGGCACTTATCTTGTGCACACACTTTCACCACCCTCTAAGCTTTTGTAAGCTTATGCACAATAGATGCGTACAGGTGGCGTTAGGTTACAGCAGCGTTGAGCTTGGAGCATGTAACTGTCCTCTGAAGCTTTGATTTCGATATATGTATTTCCCTTTCAGCATTGTATTCAAATGATTATATTAGTGGATATGTGATGATGATGTTGCCTTTATGATTTGGGTATACTTGTGGTTATGCTCCAATACAAAAAAAATCATACTGAAAATCCTCCTTGTAGGATCCCAAGATCGAAAATCTGGCGTATGGGCACTGGGATCCGAAAATGGGGTACTACGGAGGCTGTCGCACCGGATTCGGCGATCAGGGATTTTGTGAGCCCGTTTTCTGAGTTTAGGGCGTGACATGTAGGACCCCTTTTATTCTCCCCATTTGCTTCCTTTCCTTCATACCCACCCCTCCAAGCTTTCCAAATCCCTCAAAATCCCATTTTTCCCCCTCAAATCCTCCCTCCATTCTCACATCTTCTTCACCTTTTTCACTAAATACCCATCTCCAACATTTCCTCAAGGAACCCATCTTCTACGACCACTTATTGCCTTAAATCACTTCCACTTGAGCATACCAAGTTACCTAGGTGACTCATAAACTCCAAAACCCACCAACCTATCTCAACTTGCGAGCTTTTTAACGTTATGGCCCTCTTTGAGATTGTGGCCGCCGTATTTTCACTCTCCACACTCCTCTCTCTCACGGGAAAGAGAAGAGTGACCACCCGTTCAAGGAAGAAAATGGGCACCGAAGCCAGTAGTGCGAGTGCCGAGCACGAACCAAGGTCCAAGCGGGATCTCGATCCCCAAATTGCACCTGAAAGAGTTCTACCGGCGGGCATCGAACACGGTCGGTTTCGTGGCCGTAGAGTGGTGTTTGAAGCTCATGTAAACGAAAGGCTATTTGGGCTTTATCCAGTAATGAATCGCCTGTTAGACGTCGAATGGGGTCCCATATTTGATGCAAGTCATGTGTGAACACGAGCACTGTCCGAGCCTTCTACACCCATATACGAGAGCCGTCGCTGGAGCCTCTACAATTCAAAATTTTTGTAAGAAGGCAGGAATCAACAGTTAATGTGGACTTGATAGCCCGAATCATGGGGATGTCGCGTGGTGGGTTCATGCTAGTGAGAAAAACTTCAAGAGTGTGTGTGAAAGAGATCGCCGCACACGATTTCTTTGTGGTCGACTGATCCACTGAAATCGAAGCAACTGCCACCCAGCGATCAAGACGACTCCTGACTTCCGCCTACTTCACTATATATTCACACATAATGTGTATCCTAGGTGGAGCAATCACTCCAAATACAAGCGTTTGAAGGTAGACTTCCTGTATAGAGCTGGGCAGGGAGACAAACTATGTCTGCCTACGTTTGCCCTACTACAGATAATCTAGACCGTATGCTCTGTTATGGGAGATACTTCACTTCCATTCAGCTGACTTATATGCAAGCTTGCTCGTGAATTCGGCTATAGACTTGACGCAGACAAGCTTGCGCTGATCCATTTCATCAATGACACCACTCTCACCAACATGGGTTTTAGCCCTCGACAACGCCAAGCCCGTCTCGATGAGTATGGCGTTGTGATAGAGGAAAAAAGAGAAGAGGATGTGGGGAGTGGAGATGAAGAAGGCGAGGAAGAAAGTGTGGGAGAAGGTAGTGAAGATGAAGAGGGTGGTGATGATGAGGAAGAGCAGGAGAGGAAGAAAAGGAGGCCCAAGACACTAATGATGGCTCTCCTCCTGCTACACATGAGCGCGTCAGTGATCGGGTTGCTTTAGAAGCCCATTTGGCTCAGATTGAGGAGGGCTAGGTTGGCCTGTGACAAGAGGTCAGAGAGACCCAGGCTAAGCTTGAAGAAAGTCAAGCCTACATGAAGCAGAGGTTTAAGAATGTGTCTCGCACCTTGAAGGCTCTCCTATGCTGCATGCAAGACAAGAGTACCCCTCCTCCATCACCAAAGTCGGACAACTAGTCATATATAGTAGTCGTCTTTGGGTTTTCCTTGTTTTCTTGCTTTCCTTTGTAATAGCCTTGATAGGCTTAGTTGTGTGTTGGTTTGCTTAGCGTTTAAAGCTTTTACTAGATTAGCTTACATGCATCTTCTGTCATGATCCATGTAAGTCTATAACTCATGTATTATGACAATTTTGGCTAAATGAAGTGCATGAAGTTTCTCTGATTTGAAATGTGTATAATGCTTGGAAAATTGAGAGTTGTTGCTTAAACCTTACACATGTTGCACCCTATGTTATGTATAGGAAATGCCTCTGAAAACCACTCGGAGTACGATACGTCTTGCACTTGACGGATCGATTGACGGGGCATCTCTCCTGAACGATAGCCATACGGACCCTAGCTTGGGCCCGGACTTTGAGACGATGTCGAATTCACAACCGGCCACTGGCCCCACCAATGGGCCAACACCTTTTGCACCACCGGTTCTAGAACAGAACCGTGTGTCTACCTCGACGCCACACATGCCTCAGGCGACTTCTCCTCCTAACAGGTTGGAGCAGATGATGCTTTTGATGCAGCAGCAACAATAGTTTTGGGCCACCATAGCAAGGGCCCTTGCCCAGAATATGAGTGTGGTTCTGCCTACACCACCTGTGCAGCCTGTTGGGGATATGAATCCCAGCTGTCTTTTTTAGAGCTTCCAGTGTTTCTGTCCTCCCACTTTTGCGGGTACTCATAGACCCAAGGAGGCTGAGTACTAGCTAGATTGCACCTCTAAGGTGTTGAAGCCACTGCACTACACTGAGGCAGAGCAAGTCAAGATAGTCACCCATATGTTCGAGAAGGAGGCTAGTTTATTGTGGTACAGCATCCTACGAACAGTTCCTACAGGACACATGTGGACCCGGGATGCATTTGAGGCACGCTTCCATGAGAAGTACTTCTCCCTCACTTACCATAATGAAAAGGAGGGTGAGTTTCTTCGCCTCCGACAAGGAGGGATGACCATGTCAGAGTACGAGAACAAATTTACAAAGCTAGCCAGATATGCTCCTTTGATCCTAGCAGACGAGCCGATAAAAATGCGGCATTTTTCAGATGGGTTACGGCTCGATATCCGCACTAAGATGTGTTGTGCTAGCATCCCCAATTACGCTGAGCTAGTCAACATGTCTCTACGAACTGAACAAGATGGAGACAGAGCTTCTCAGACATGCATACCAATGGGCCCTAGGCCTCAGCTCGAATTACAGCACTGGCCAGTCCTAGGTAAAAGGCCACATGTAGACTCGCCTCCCAGGCCCATGGCTCCATTGACCCAGTAAAGGTGAACAGGCCGTTGGTGTACATATTGCAATAGGGGGGACACACTGACCCGACCCCTTCTGTTTTACCAAGATGAAAGATGATGGTCTCACGCCACCTCGAAAGATCAACCGCCGGTCACCCCGTGATATAACGACTCCACCTCTACGATCTGCACAACCAGCGCAGTCATTTTACCGACCAACAGAACCCCGAAATAGGCCTCCTCAACGACCTATGGTAGCGCAACCAAATCATCCTCCATAAGCCCGTGTGCATGCACTTGCAGCTGAAGCACCTGAGTCAACAACTGCAGCGCCTTTGGCCTTTAAGGTCACTTCCCACATTCAAGGTACGCCTATATTCCTATTGGTAAATATTGGGTCTATAAAACCAATTCGTATGAAAGAATAGGCCTAATAATCATAATATGGTAACTAGAGGTGACAAATGTGTTATGAATACTAGAAGGGTTTAAACGAAAAATTTCTCAACTTCCAATCGCCAATAAACTGGTCATATCTTTTCATATTAAAGTTTAGTATTTGGTGTCTGTTTAGAAATTATTTATAATCATACTAGGAATCATCCTGTGATTAAATTTAATTATATATATTAGTTATTTTTGTGTAATTAAATTAGGACCCTTGAGTAAGATTGAGTTTCATAGTTTAATACTCCGTAAGCTCATATTAGAGGCGGACTACAGTAAAATATTATAAGTTTATTATCCCCTTATAAGTTCAAGGTTCATACCGCGTCGAGGAGATGTCCTTCTCCTTTCCTTTCCCGCGGCCTTATGTTACTAACATTCTAAACTTCTGAAATATCTTAAAACTCTTAACTCTTCCTTCCCTCCTGAAGTTAATGACACCGAAATGAAATCTGCCCATAACCCCCTAGTTGTATGATCGAAATGGTGAAGGACAAATATAATTTTAGGAGATTGAAAACCTTTATAGTATAGTCTTTTGACTATGAGCACCATGGAAGAACTTATTATCCACCAAGTTAAACATACATTAAACAAAAACTCTCGTTGAACAAGACCTGAAGGACAACCTTATAAACATGAGGCTTGAACCTCCTAATGAATTATAATACTCCGTAAATACTTAGGATGATCAGATTTTGGAATTTCAGAACCATATCCCTACGAGGCATTCGCGGCTTAACTCAATTCTCAATCATGGGTGATTACCAAAGGACTCACTGCTTTGACCGAGCAGAAGACCGGGATCCATCAGGATTAGGAAGTGATACAACGAGTTGTCTGCCCTGGTCAGGCAGGCAATCGACATATCGGATTTGAGCTTACCACAACTATCTTTCCGTATTAGCCCAATTATAAAGAGTAAATTATACCACCCTTAGGTGAACCTTATCATCAAACACTTAGCACGATAATAATGAATTGGACATTTATTTTTAAACCTCAAAAGTAGAAACTTTAAGGGGGGTAGACCAATATGAGTTAAGCTGATGTAATTATTATATAACCTAACACGTATATAAACCTAAAACCAACAGAACTAAGAAAATGAAATAATAAAACCTTTACTTATTACCCTCAGGTAATTTCGGAGACAAAATTTTTCTTTAAGGGGGGTAGATTGTAACGTCCCGAAAAAATCTGTACAAAGACCCGAGGACTACCTCGGGCAGAAATCGCTAAGGATCAAATTATGTAGAAATTAGACGAAAATTAATTAAGTGTTAAACTGAATTAATTAGTAGATTAGCTTGAACCGCTTTCTATATAATCTGTAAGACCCAAAACTTGTAGAATTATTAACGTTAGATTACCTAGAAACCTAGGATCAATCCCAAAACCCAGTTGCTCTCAGGAGCACATTGAAACTCCCTATCGGACCTAGACCGCTCGTCGAAAGTCCGATTAATACGAAACTATACAGTTATGACCGCCTTACTGGGCTTGACAACCATCTCGAAATCAAGTCCCTATAGTATCCAGAAACGTACAACTTAAGCCCAGAGTGAAGTATGTGAGAAACGCCAATATCTTTACAAAATAAGCTCAAACTTAAGTGAATTGGGCCGTTTGCTGGCAGGCCAAATTTAAGGCTTTTGACCATCAGATTCTGACCTAACTACACCCATGGATAAGGAAAAAATTTCAACACATGTCAATGTACTTGTGGCCCTGATCGAGTAACGATGACCGTTAAACTGAAACTGCGCCTTCGCGGTTAATCCGTAAATCCGATCGGACCGAAAACTTAACCTGACATAGATCCATTGTCAGAAAACTTTTTTCAGACTGTATGCAGAAAATGGGCCTCCATTGGGTTCCGTTGGACCGAAACAGCCACTCTTTGGCTATAACTTAAGTATATCATGGCCTTTGAGCCATTTACACTAGTTCTGGGCCTATATAAGGGCCTTTACCCACCCCTCTCTCATTCCATACGAAATTCTAAACCTTAAGAGAGAGAAGAGAGAAAAGAGAAGCAAAAAGTGAGGAGAAGAGAGAGTGTGTGAGATAGTTGCTAGGATTTGATCCCGACGCTCCACGTGCCGAATCCTCCTTCCCGTATCGCTATTCCGCCAATTCCGATTCCATTTTTTGGTAAGAAATCCTAAATCTAATCTGTTTTAGGTATCCACGTAGAAGAATCGATGAAATAGCTAACCTATTTCGTGATTCAGGTAGCTGTTGTGCCGTAGACAAAGGCATAATGTTCGAACTGAGTTCGATACAAGTTTACCGACGGAAGGTGCGGACTATAAACATTTAGGTTATGCTTTTCAAGGCTTTCAATATCAGTTAATGATTTATGACTGACTTGATTGTTGTCACATATGCTTAGATGCAATGATTTCCGTATATTACATATATATGTGAACTATGTTAAATATAATGCATTTCATGTGTTTGTTGAAATGTTTGGGTGAATATGGAATTATGATTTGTGCTTACTATGATTATGTGATTGAGAATACATGATTGTTGTACTTGTGGGAACTCCTTGTGAAAGGATTTGCTACAATATGTATTATAACTAATTCACTATATGTATGTTGATATGCGTAGTCTAAGTATTTGATAAAATGCCTTAATGAGAAAATGCTCGTTGAAATGTATTTAATGAGAGTATTGAAATAGGATTCTCAATCACCTTATCTATAGTTACAGTTTCCCTCATGTAATCTATCTCATTGCTATGTGTTTTATGAATGAATGTCAATATATGTTAACATGTACTCTATGTGTTCGTTAAAATGTTTATATGAGATTTATATTTGAATTGGTTGTTACACGTTGTTTCGACTAGCACATATGAATGCCTATGGTGTTTGGAGTATGATTGGGACTACTGCGTAGTCCAGGGAATTGATAATGATTCTAAAATTAGTGGATGAGGTTGTTTAACCACACAAGACACGTTCGATGAATCCGAGGCGTACGATGATTGTGGATAGTAGTACCATGTCGATTAATTCGGCGTACACTCGTACCAGTCGAACTTGTCTAATAAAACGATTGGCCTATTGTGTATTTACCATGTATAGATGTTACTACTTGAATCTAAAGTATCACTTACCAATTTAAAGCCTGTTTAACCTTGGTACCACGATCCGCTAAGACTCATGAGCCGGGCATGGTAGTACAGGACATCGTAGTCGAGCTGTCGGCCTACGCTGGGGTGACGAGCCTCCCCGTAGTGACCAGTGAGCAACCCAAACTCGTGAGCCGAATATGGTGGTATGGGACACTGTATTCGAGCTGTCGGTCTATACTGGCACAGCCTAGCTGTGGTCCCCAGTCGGGTTAGTGATGAGCCTTCAAAAATAGACTGTCAATTGGTAGGGCATTGGTAGAGTGACCTCGAGTACAAAATAGGCCTACCCTAGCGCAGCCTGGCTATGGTCCCCAGTTAGGTTGGTGACGAGCCTTTGAAAATAGACTGTCAGTTGGTAGGACGTTGGTGGTAGTAACCTCGAGTATAAAACATGCCTACGTTGAGGTGACAAGCCTCTCCGTAATGACCTGAACTTGCCTATCGTATGTGACAAGCTAGGATTGATGACCATAGAGATGGATCATTGTTTGGGCAAATGATACAAAGGGAGGTACCTTAGCATCCCGAACCTACTGTATGAATAAGTCTAATTAAGAACTTAGCTAATCACACACATGCACCACATTGCATGTGCCTTTGGCGTTGGAGTTGAGAACAGAGGAAGGGGTGCATGCCACGATTGTGAGATGATACCGCAGAGGGAGTGTAGGCACGGGTATGCATTATTAATACATATCATCCTTGCATTAACCAGAGTACCTAGGAATACTTGTTGTATTGTTTTATCATTACTGCTTGACTAAATTGAAAACATGTTAACCTTTGCCTTATAGCTCCACTGAATTAATCACTCACTCCCACTCTGAGACGGTATTTTAAAACACCAACCAGACTCTATTGTAGTTTCAGATGGCAACGAGGCTTACAAGACGGAGCCTGCCTTCTATGACAACAACGAGGAGTTCTCCTATCTACAACTCTCTGACGGGTCTATATAGGCCTGAAGTTATGTATCGAGGCTACAGGGATATGGATATACGACAATGCACTTTATCATTTTGTATATTTTGGAACTATACATGTAATTATTTAACCTGGTGACGTTCATACTCTGGGGACTTACAATCACTTATATGCTCTATATATTTATACAGTCTTCCGCTTGCATAATTTAACTGTCTCTGGAGTATGATATGCTGATTTAGTATAATCTCATTCATATTTAATGCACTAACACGGACAACACTTAATCATCATTTTCTATGTTGCATAAGTGATGCGTTGGAATTCGAGAGTTAAGCTTCGGCATGACCCCCGATTTTCAGGCCGTTACATTACTAAGTAGAGACAGACGGGGCAATCTGAGCCAAGCTCTTATCTGGGGCTCTCATCCAAAGAACTACGGCCCTGGATCGGCCGAGCCGAGCTTTTATCTGAAACCCTCATCTGAAGAACTACGATCCTAGATCGGTCGAGCCCTGCTCTTGTCTGGTGTCCTCATCCGAAGAACTACGACCCTGGCTCGGCCGAGCCGAGCCTTAATCACATCTCAAAGGCTAGAGACGTACGTACTCCGACCACGGATTCCAACCATAAGGTCCGACCAACGACTCAAGAGATCGAGTTCCAGAATCAACCGTAATATGGACGTAGCCGAAGATCACGCTTGTAAATACGCCCCATTAAGGCATATGGGAGAGTGAACCAGCGCACGATCCAAAGATAGCGGCCGATATCTTCGCACGCGCGACATATGCTTTATTGAACAAATCGTGCCGAGATTGACGGCCATAATCCCATCACCTCACAGGTATAAATACTAGAGGAACCCATTACAACAGGTACGCGATATCTCACACCCTCTATCTACATTACACAACTTAGGCATTGGAGGGTCCCCTGTTTAAGCCAGGGTCTTCTTTGCTCGCTTTTATGTGCAGGACCATGGTTCATTCCGAGTTCTCAGTACTGAGCGAAGGGTGGTCCAGATTTTAACATCAATATTTTTTGGCGCCGTCTGTGGGAATTGAAATAAAATACTAGAAAACTTTACCAGAAATGGCAAGAGGAAAAAAGAAGGTGACAACAGTGGAGCCCAAACCAAGAGGACAACATCAATCATCTTCACTGTTGCATACTGAATTGGCTCCGATAGGACCGTCCCAGCAGACTCGGAGCTGAGGAGGGAAATACAAACGCTGCAAAATGAAGTTCAGATGCTGAAGGATGAGATTAATCGAATGAAGATGCAAGAAAGTCGGCAGCCGCCTCTCAACCTGGTGGAGGCGACCCCGGCACTCGAGGAACCACCACAGCAAGTAAGTTCTTAGGTCAGGGCATCCCAAGATCAATCCGCCCGAGCTCCCAATATTACACGGAATGCAGCATCCCAAAATCAGTCTACCCGAATCCCGGATCCCACTCGGGATGTGGAACCATCCTACGTATTCGCGACCTCGGCTCTGGCCCCAACTAATCTCCGCCATCAGCTAGAGAGGAGAAGATAGGGCAGAACGCCTGAGGCAGAAGAGGCTCCCCAGGAAGTAGTGGCATAGAACCAGAACCCTTGGGAAGCTCAGCTTACAAAGCTCCGTAACTAGATCCAGACTCTACAGCAGAACCAAGCGGGCCCCACTCTGACTGCAGTACAGGCGATGATGGAAGAGACCGAACCTCCCTTTACCTCGGAAATCATGAATGAGGTGATGCCCCAGAGGTTCAGGATGCCTCCAGTCATCCAGTATTCGGGATCTGGGGACCTATCAGAGCATGTGGAATCCTACCACTCTTGGATACAAATTCAGTCGGCCACGGATGCGATGATGTGCAGGGCTTCCTCGATAACTCTCTCTGGGTCTGCTCGGAGTTGGTATCGACAACTCAAATCGAAGTCGATCGGCTCCTTCGCAGAGCTCAGTAGATTATTCATGACCCAATTCATTGCTAGCAAGAAGAGTCAGAAGCCGACGACCCATTTATTCACTCTCAAACAGGGAAGCAATGAGTCGTTGAAGGACTTCATTGCCCACTTCAATGAAGAAGCACTGTTAGTGGACGACAACGACGATAAGATGGTACTCTCTGCCATGTTCAGCGGACTCAAGGAGGGGAAGTTCGTCATCTCAATTGGGAAGAATCCATCAACTACTCTAGCCCAGCTCGTCAGCCGAGCTTAGAAATACACCAACGTCGAAGAATTCTTCAACTCTCGCAAGAATGTCCAAGCTACGGAGCAGTCATTCAAGGGGAAGAGGCCGAGGAACGAAAAGCCGCAGTCATCGAGTAAGAAGCCAGATGATAGGTCTTCTCGCGATCGCCGACCAAGCAGGAGACTCGAGAGCAAGTTCAGCTCATACACTCATCTCGACACATCTCTAGAGTAGATCCTGCTAGATATCAGGGACCAGAAACTCCTACAGTGGCCGTGTAACATCCTGAAAATTGGGGGTCAAGCAGGAGCCCAACTCCCGAGTTCCAACGCATCACTTATGCAACATAGATAATAGTGATTAAATGTTGTCCGTATTAGTGCATTAAACATGAATGGGATTATACTAAAACAGCATATCATACTCTAGAGATAATTAAATTACGCAAGCGAAAGACTGTGATAAGTATATAAAATCAAATAAGTGATTTGTAAGTCCCCAGAGTCTGAACATGTCACTAGGTCAAATAATTACATGTATAATTCCCAAAATAACAAAATGTGAGCGTCCAACTAATCATATAACCCTGTAATCCCGTCAATCAGGACAGTCTACATAAACCCGCCTGATAACTGCATGTATGAGAACTCTTCCTCATCATCATAAAAGTCTGGCTCAGCCTCATGCGTCGTGTCAGTATCTACATCTAAAACAGAGTTTGATTGGTGTTTTAAAACACCGTCCCAGAGTGGGAGTGAGTGATCAACTCAATGGATCTATAAAGCAAAGGTTAACATGTTACCAATTCAGTCAAGCAGTAATGATAAAGCAGTACAACACTCATATCCTAAGTACTCTTATTAATACAGGAATGGTATGCTATAATGATGCATGCCCTTGCCTACACTCCCTCTGTAACATCATCTCACGATCGCAGCATGCACCCCTTCCTCTGTGCTCAACTCTAACGCCTAAGGCACATGCAAATGCGGTGCATGTACATGATTAGCCAAATTCTTAATTAAACTTATTCATACAGAAGATTCGGGAAGCTAAGGTACCTCCCTTTATATCATTCACCCAATGATGATCCATATAGGGTCATCAATCCTAGTTTATCACATACGATAGGCAAGTTATAGGGCAATGTCACCCTTGGATATGAAGCAGTGGACAGACAAGTTCAGGTTACTATAAAGAGGCTCGTCACCATCCTCATAGGCCTTAATTTATACTCGAGATCACTACGGGAAAGGCTCGTCACCTTAACGTATGCTGACAACTCGAATACAGTGTCTCATACCACCATTATCACGCCCCCAAACCCGGAAATCTGATTCACGGGAATTCTGATCACTAAATTCGGTGCTGACAGCCTCCGTAATACCCCATTCTCGGTTCCTAGCGTCCATACACCAAATTCCGATCCTGGGATCCTAAAAGGAGGATTTTTTTATGTACATTTAACTCGTAATAAGCATAACCACAAGATTACCCAATTCACAAAGGCAACATCATCATCATATATCCACTAATATAATCATTTGAGTACAATACTGAAAAGGAAATATATAAATCAAAAATCAAGCTCCAGAAGATCGCTGCACTCTCCAAACTCAACAATGCACCAACCTAACATCACCTACACGCATCTATCGTGCATAAGCTTATAGAAAGCTTAGAGAGTGGTGTAAGTGTGTGCACAAGATAAGTGCCAAGTATTCAACACAATGTCATAATCATACAATATCGAAATAGGCGCAAGGTCATGAATCATATGTTATCAGAATAAGCGAAAATACTGACAAGTCCATAAGTCAAGCAATATCAAAATACGTAATACAGATCAACTATACAAATGAGGAACAATATCAAAATACACGATACAGATCAACTATACAAATGAGGAATAACATCAAAATACGCGATACAGATCAACTATACAAATGAGGAGCAATATCAGATGATGTATCTAAACCATATAAATGCAGAGACACAGGTAACCCAAAATATAATATGCAGTGCGAATGGAATGACCATGCTGGACTGTGAAGTCGAGATGATAGTACGTAGTATCGCAGGCTACGGGGTCCATCACAAGGGACTTCTATCTAAACCAGTCCCATAACTAAATTTCTATAGTCAGACTCAATGTGGTAAACTCCTGATCTCAGGTTAGTCGCGCGCCCCGACCAAAATCCTGGCCATTGTGAAGGTACACGTAACACATAGTTGCGCACCACCAGCCCGAGTGGATAGTGAATGAATGAATGAGTGAGTATGTAACTCCTACTCAATAAGTCCACATATCTGTATTGTTCATCTCTAGGATCATTACCGGGGTTTAGTACACTCCAAATGGCACTGTCCCTCTCCCAGCAACACAGTCCAAGTGAGCATAAGAAACCTCACTATCTGCCTGGCCAATAGTTTACCAATACCTATCCGGCACGTCGACAGCGGACCCATTCGCGAGCTGGTCAAACTCAGCCTAGTATTGCCCCCTACCCTCGGGCGGGTAAGGCCACACCCCCTCCCGACCGACCACGACACAGTGGGAAACGACCTCCTGGTATTCGGCACTCGGGCGCTCATGTATCCACTCGGTCTCGACGTTGGGGCGTCCTCTGGTACCAAGAGGGTTTAGGAATTTTCACCCAGGACCATCTATGGCAGCTCAATGCTAAAATAAGTTTTTGGTGCCCCGTCTAGCCATCCACGATATGCCTGTGGAGGCTACGGTCCTGATGTCACTAGGGCGTACAGTAATCATAATGCAAGATGCATGAGTCATATAATCCAGTTATGCATCAATCCTGCGCATACCGTGCGCTCATGTGAGATAACCTCCACCTATCAGGGAGTCTCATAACAACATGCTCAATGACATATGCAATTATCAACCACATCTCCTAACAAACATGCAGATGATGTATATAGGCATGTGTCATGATGCTATGCTGTCACATACTCATAATTGATATCAACGATCGGCCTCGACAATGTAGACATAAAACCAACATTGCCCCCAAGGAATGGCCCACATAGATCCAAACATATAATGGGCCCCCGGCCCCACGTAAAGGCCTAATATACAACACAATGGGCCTTACTCAAGGGCCACATATACACAACAAGTGGTCTCTGCTCATGAGCCTCAAATACATGACATGTGGGCCCTATACATGGGTCTCGAATACATCAAATGGGTCATGCATCATGGGCCTAATATATATCACAATGGGCCTTGCTCATAGGCCACGAATACATCACAATGGGCTTTGCCCATGGGCCTTAAATACATCACAATGGGCCTTGTCCATAGGCCTCAAATACATCACAATGGGCCTTGCCCATAGGCCCCAAATACATCACAATGGGCCTCAACTACGGGTCGCATATACATCATATAGGTCTTGACAATCGGCCTTGGCAATCGAAATCGGCCTCAACAATCGAAATTGACCTCGACAATCGAAATTAGCCTCGATAATTGGTACCGATAATCAACATCTATAATCAGCACCGATGATCAGCATCAACAATCGGCACTAACAACCAGCATATATAAATAAGGCGGGGTCCATAGATGGACAACCAATCAACCATAATGTAAAGATCGGCTCTCGGCCGTGGTTATATCAAATCCTATAGCACGGAGACATCCGTTTATGGCGAATGGAGCCCACTTATTTGGGTTAACCCACGAAGAGAATGGGCCTAACAAGGCCTACGGGAATATCACAATGAGGACATCTAACCGTCATTGGCCATCAATGTGGACATTCAACATTATTCCCAAGCAGTGGCCCATATAGAGAGTCAAACATAAGGTGGGCCCATAGCCTCACATAAGGCCTAATGTACATCGCATTGGGCCTCACACAAGGGATACATACACAACAAGTGGGCACTGCACATGGGCCTCAAATACATCACATGGTCACAACCCATGGATCTAATGCACATCATAATGGGCCTCGTTAAATGGGTAACAAAACATCACAATGGCCATACCATTTGGGCCGAAATACATAACAGGTGAGCCTCAAATATCCAACAAGGGGGCCTTAAATAGCCAACAGGTGGGCCTCGAATATTCATCAGAGGTGGGCCTTGCACATACAGTAAGTGGACCTACACGTCACAGTTGGGCCTACCAGTGGTCCAGGCGTCTAGCCAAAGAAACAGCCTCGATAACATACACATCACGATTGGTTGTATCATTGGGCCGCACCAATGGGCCTCATATACAACAAGTGGGCCGCACTAATGGGCTACAAGTATATCAAAGTGGGCCTGACGGATGGGCCATAAACGCATCAAAGGTGGGCCTCATGGATGGCCATAAACACATCAAAGGTGGGCCTGAACAGTTCAGATGGGCCCAACTCAGACAACAGGTGGGCCCTGTGTGTTCAGCAGGTGGGCCCTACACATATATAGCCAGTGGGCCCTTCGGTGGTTTTCAAGGGTAGGCGTTCAACCATTACTATTCCCATGGTGCGGTCCACATGGGATTTGGGTCTGCCTCACAATGGGGGCCACGGCCCCATAATAACAAAAAAAAAAAAATAGATGTACAGTGCATATATAACACACCCATTGCAGTGGGCTTCATAAGATAGCCCCATGGTGAACACCCCAAGCTCAACTGCTCCTTGATGTACATCCACCTGAAATTTGGATTTGCTTCATTTATGTGGGCCCACACATCATTAATGGGCCCCACAATTAATGGCCAGCAGGGATCTACAAAACATGCAGTAAGGTGGGCCACCTGCTGGGCGGTCAGCGCACCTATGTATTAGGCTTGTTGGGCGTCCAACAAGTGGACAACCAGGATGAATCACATATATATGGTGTGCCCCACCTGGGGACGGACCATCAGGGGCGTGGGACCTATCCAAGTGGGCCCTGAAACACATGAGCAGAGTGGATAAAATACAAACATCACAGCAGGCCCAACAGTCTGTTGGACACAGGTCCAGCAGAGGTTGGGATCTGCCTGAGTTTTAGGCCAGCCTTGTGGGCTACGAGGATAAAATCCATATATCACGGTGAGTCCCACAGAGAAATGGGGCCAGCCAAGAGGTGGGTCATCCTCAATATACACCCATCAGGTGGGCCAGTCATGGTAAAAAAATAAATAATACTACATCACCACGTCCCTGCAGCTGGACACTCCTGGTGCTGAATCAGTCCAGCCCCTGGACTGATGGCCTGCAATGATCTCTCCCAAATAGATGAGGTGGATGTACTGCACATTAATCAAGGTGGATCCCACCTGCTCAAAATGTTGGACAGTCTGGATCAGACCCGTACATTTGGTGGTTCACGTACCTCATGGTAGGGTCCACATGTGTGGCCCACCAGATAAAAGGACGATTGGATATAACACAAACATGGTGGGGCCTATCGGCCATCCAGCGACTACCTGGACGGTATTGATAAAACACGTACATGTGGTGTCCACCGTCCACTGTTGTGGATGGTACGAATAAAATACATACATCATTGTGGGTCCCACGTGGGGCCCACCATAATGTTTATTTTCCATCCAATCTGTTGATAAGGTCGCACGGACCCTGATGAATAGAAAAAACAAATTTCATATTAATTCAAAACTTTTGTAACACCCAAAAAGGGTTCAATGGCAGTCGTTCAATCACCACTGTTTCCTATGATGTGGGCCATCTGAGTCCCAGATCGGGCTGATTTTTAGAGGGGGCCCACTTCAGGAAGGGACCCACCGAATGAATGGTGTAGATGAGAGAGGTACATCATGGTGTAGATGAGAAAGGTACATCATGGTGGGGCCCACGGCTGGGACCGTGGGTCCCTGCTGTTCGCCCGCCTACAAGCGCAGGCGCTGCCTGAGCACCTCTGGTAGCAGCAGCGTTTGCTGCGTATATGTTTTTAAAAAAAAAACATGATTTTTTGAGGTTTTTCATGCGTGGGGCCCACATCGGAAGAATCCACCCCATCCACTGCTTCCCATAGCCCAAGATAAGCCAAACAAGCCTAATATGTAAGGTGTTTTGGCGTGTAGAAAAATCAGAGTAGATTTGAACGGTGAAAATGACTATTTTTCTATGCTATGGCCCGCCTGAGAGTTAGATTAACCTCATTTTTCAGCTCAACGCCTAAAATGAGCTAGGGAAAGGGGTAGATGGCTTGGATTAAAACTATACATCAAGGTGGGGCCTGCATAAGCAGCCCACCCAAAAGCTTTAAACCAAGCTGATATTTTTTGTTTTCACATGGCACGTCCAGACATGCATCCCACTATCCGTGCATACTTCATTGATCCACGTCCAGCGTCTAGGGATGCTGGACGGACGATGAATAAGTTTCATCAAGGTGGGTCCCACATGGACGTGGCCCACTTGATTGGATTAATGTGATATGTGTGTGTTTTCCATCATCTAAAGCCTCCAAGAGGAGTAGCAAAGTGGTTTGGTCCCATGTTTGGACAGCCGTGGGGTCCATTTAATGGACGGTTTGGACACCGCCTACACTCATTGAATGGCCACAAAATAAAGGAACGAAAGAGAGAGAGAGAGAGAAGCACCCACCTTTGATCTTCTTGGACTCCTTACATCAACATATTCTATAGCTCCAAAGAATACATTTCAATGGTTAAAATTGATTTTAGAGGGTGGGATTAAGTGGTAGGAAGGTGGGCCACGCCTAGCTTCTCTCCCATGGAGAGCTTGGACGTGGGTTTTCTCGTGGGATTTGCTTGAAATGAGAAAATGAGAAAGAGAGAGAAGATGTAAGGGAGATGTGATCGAAGGTATAGGCTCTTTTGACTTGTTGGTAAGAAAGGGAAGGCTAAACATGGGTTACTTTGACTTTGGGTAAGGAGAGGTAAGGGTGAGTGATGGCTTGTGATGGGATGTACTTGACTTATGATTGATGTGATTGATGGAACATATTGTAGAGATTCTCTTGGAATTCGTAACATGCGACGTTTTTCTCGAACTGAATGTGGGTCCACATCCCTGGCCTAGGTATCGCATCGACGTGCGAGACGAGGCATCAGAACCACGGCGACGGCACAGTCGTATCGGTACAAGTCTCGGGTCGAGCCGACTCTGGAATACTGGATACGACTGAGGGTCGCGCACAACTACCGATAAAAGATCGCGGATCGCCGGAATTCTACAGGGAGGTTGGCGGAAGCCTACAGAACAGTACAGGATAGGATATGGATCTCACAACCATATTCAGCTCACGAGTTTAGGTTGCTCACTGGACACTACGGGGAGGCTCGTCGCCCTAGCGTAGGCCGACAACTCGACTACGGTGTCCCATACCACCATGCCCGGCTCATGAGTCTTAGCGGATCGTGATACCAAGGTTAAAAGGGTTTTCCTCTGGTAAGTTGGCACCTTAGATTCAAGCAATAGCGTCCATACATTGTGAACATACATTGGGCCAATTAGGTTGCTTGACAAGCTCGACTGGTACGAGCGTATGCTGAGTTAATCAACATGAAGCGCGTAAGCACTCCGCGTGGCCTAACCACAATTAATAATCAGCGTACGTCTCGGATTTCACAAACATGTCTTGCATGGCGACACAACCTCAGCCACTAACTCGGAAATCATTACCAATTGCCTGGACTATGTCGTAGCCCCAATCATACTCCAAATAATAGCATTTACATGTAATAGTCAAAGACAGCATGTGACAACCAATTTCAGTGTCGAACTCATTTAAACATTTCAACAAACACATAGTATACATGTTACCATACATAGGCCTTTCATCCATAAGTCACATTGTGGTAGGATAGATTACATGAAGGAAATGTATTATAGGCAAGGTAGTTGAGAATCTCACCTCAACGGCCTCATTAAATACATTTCAGCAAGCATTTTCTCATTCAGGCATATTATCAAACACTTAGGCTACAAACATCACATATATGTAATAAATTAGTTATAACATATAGTATAGCAAATCCTTTCTCAAAGGAGTTGCCACACATACAACAATCATGTATTTGCAACCAATAATCAAGGCAAGCACAAATCATAATTACATACTCATTCAGACATTTCAACAAACACATGGGATACATTTACAAGCAACATAATTTACATATATGTGTAATATACGAAAAACATCGTAACTAAGCATATATAATAGCAATTAAGTCAGATATAAATCATTGCTGACATTTAAAGCCTTGAAAATCATAACCTAAATGTTTATAGTCCACACCTTTCGCCGGTAGACTCGTGTCGAACTCAATTTGTACACTAAGTCTTCGTCTACGGCACAACTGCTACCTATTATCTGAAATAGGTTAATTATTTCATCAAATACTCTATTTGGATCCTTAAAACAGATTAGGGTTAGGATTTCTTACCCAAGTACGGAGTTAGAATCGCCGGTATAGTGACCCGGATGAGGCGATTCAGCCCGTGGAGTGGCAGGGTTAGATCCCTGCAGCGATCCCTCGCTTTCTCTCTCTTTCCTTCTCTTTCTTCTCTCTTCTCTCTCCTAGGGTTTGCAAATTTGTATGTGAAGGGAGAGAGAGGGTTTAAGGCCCTTATATAGGCCCAGAACTGATGGGAATGGCCCAAGGGCCATGGTATACTTAAGTTATGGCCAAAAGTTGGTTGTTCCGGCTCAACGAAGCACATATGGAGGCTCCTTTTCTGCGTACGATCTGGGAAAAGTTCCCTGACGATGGATCTAGGTCAAGTTAAGTTTTCGGTCCGATCAATTTATAGATCGACCGTAACAGACCAGTTTCAGTTCAATGGCCATCATCACTCGATCAGGGCCATAAGTACACTGACCTGTGTAGAGAAATTTCTCTGATCCGATGCTGTATTTGGGTCAGATTCTGACGGTCTGAAACCTTAAATTTGGCCCGTAAGTGAATGGCCCAAATCACTTAAATCTGAGTTCATTTTCTAAAGGTATTCGCATTTCTCACCCACTTTGCTCCGGGCTTAAGTTGTATGTTTCTGGATACTATCTGGATTTGATTTCTGAGATGGTTGTCAAGCCCAATAAGGAGGTCATAACCGTATAATCTCAGGGTCATCGGACTTTCGACGCGCGGTCCAGGTCTAATACGAAGTTTCAGTATGCTCCTAAGAGTAACTGGGTTTAGAGATTGATCCTAGGTTTTCAGGTAATATAACGTTAGCGGTTTTGATAGTTTTGGGTCTTGCAGTTCGTATTTAAAGTGGTTAGTGCTAATTTCACAGACAATCTAGTTTAGCACTTAGTTAATTCTCACCTAATTTCTAAAAGATTTGGTCCTTAGTGACTTCTGCCTGAGGTGGTACTCAAGTCTTTGTACGAATTTTTTCGAGACGTTACAGGCCGATTTGCATAAAGATCAAAACAAGTCAGCGAGATAAGCGCAAGTACTGCCGCTTCCATCGTGGCTATGGTCACAATACCAGCGACTGCGTGGATCTCAAAGATGAAATCGAAACCGTCATCCATAAGGGTCATCTACGGCGATACACTAAGGAAGAGAAGTCAGCTCGAAGGGAATATCAGCCGAGCAAGACCACAGAAGAGGCTACAGAGATCTACATGATCTATAATAGTTCGTCAGGAGGGGGCAACTCGAATGGGACCCGCAAGGCCTATTCCGGGAGTTCAGACCCCGAGCACTACGTCCACTTGGCTGAAAGGCCAAGGAAAGAGTTCTAAGTGAGTCCCTACAACCTGAACTTTACAGAAGATGATGCGCGTAGAATCTATCATCTGCATGACGATGCTCTAGTGGTGACTATGTGTCTCGCCCCAAACTCGGAAACTGGGCTCACAAAATTCCCGATCGCTGAATCCGGTGTCCAGCGCCCATACGCCAGGTTCCGATCCTGAGATGCTATAAGGAGGATTTTCAACATCAGTTTAATTTGTAATAAGCATAACCCACAAACAACAACTAAAAACTCCATCACATTTCCACTATGATAAAAAACTTTATAAGTACAATGAGTATAAAAGGAAATACAATGATGATAGACAAAAAGCTCCAAAATGATCAGCTCTGCACTCCTTCCTCAACGCTGATGCGATCCAATGTCACATGCATGCAACAGTCGTGCATAAGCTTATAGAAAGCTTAGAGGGTGGTGAAAGTGTGTGCGCAAGGTAGTAATACAGATATGCAGCATCAGAGTGATGCAGAAGATACTAATGAATCAATGAATACCACTAGCCATACCAAGGCTATCAATGCAAGGCATGAATGATGTCGGCCATACCAAGGCCATGCGATGCGAAATGCAATTCAAGTATATAAATCCTCATCTAAGTCCACATATCAGTACAGCTCATCTCTGGAATATAACCGGGGTCTAGTACACTCCAACCAGATTGCCGCCCCATCGCGCGCAACAAGGTGAGTGGAAAAGACCTCACTATTCGTCTTCCAATATTGGGCTCAGCTCGTCGATAGCGGACCCATTTCTCGAGCTGGTCAAACTCAGCCTAGCATTGCCCCCTCCTCTCAGGCAGGTAAGGCCACACCCCCTTCCAACCGACACGACACATTGGAAAGTGCAGCCGTGTGGTAATCGGCACTCGGCGCTCCTGCACCCACTCGATCTAGACGTTGGAGCAACCTCTTGGTACCATAAGGGTTTAGGGACTTTCACTCAGGGATATCTATAGCACCCCATGTAGAACAAGGTTTCCGGTATCCAGTCCTGCCAATCATGATATGCCTGTGGCGGCTACGGCCCTGATGTCGCTAAGGCGTACAGTAACCATATCACACGATGCGAATGCATGAATCACACTATCCAGTCATGCAGTAATCATGCGCGTCTCGTGCGCTTATGTGGGCCAACACTGCCTAACCGGGAGCTCCTAAACAATCTGCCCGAAGGCATATGCTATGATCAGTCACTTCTCATATCAAGTATACATATGATGCGTATGATCATGAATCATGGAACTATACTAAATATGTTATATGGTAATGGATGTTGTTTATAACGAAGATGGGCCTAGACGGCCTACAAGTATGGGCCTAACAATGGGCCCTAGGGAGAATCATAATGTGGACATTTAACTAACATTATTCTACAATGTGGACCTCAAACCAACATTGCTCCCAAGGCACGGCTGTCATAACATCATTACACAAACCATGGTATGATCATACATCTTAATGGACTTGTGTACATCTAATTGGGCCTCGACCCGTGGGCCTTAAGTACAACAAATGGGCCACATAACATGGGCCTTAGAAGTTTTGAACGGTGGATAACACTATCTACTATTTAAATGGTGGGGCCCACCTAAACTTTAGATCTGTCATCATTATTTTTCCCGTGTTGTACAGTAATCTCACAAATGGTTGAACATCATGGATACAACACATGCATCATGGTGGGCCCCGCCGTTCAAATAGTGGACGATGTCGATAGAGCACATGCATTATTGGGGCCCACGCCACATGGATGAATCACATGCATCTGGAGTGGGTCCCACCATCAATCAAAACCACATGGATGGACAAGCACATCATGTGGGACCTGCACAGCTTGATAATGAGCACAGAGAGAGAAAGAGAGAAATATAGCTGCCATGGAGGTGGGTCCCACGTGGGGCAACCACAGGGTAGCATATAAAATATATTATATAATATATATATCATATATACATAAAACTGTTGCTGGGAAACTTTATACATCAAGCGGCCAGAGGTGGGTCCCACGTAGGGCCCACCACAGGAGTCTGTGGATATGAATAATATATAATATATAATATATATAATATATAATCTTTATTATAACAAATATAATATATAATATACCTTAAAGTGTAATGTCCAAGCCGTCCAAAAGCCTGGACCGTCACCTTACATCAAGGAAGGCCCCACACATGGGGTGGGTCCCACCGTCCAGGGACGGTGGAGATCACACGCGTGGCACGGTGTGGCCCACTCCAAGGGATGGACGGCGTGTGCCAAACACATACATTAAGTGGGACCCGCAGCTCCCTGATGTTAAGGGAGAGAGATAGAGAGAGTTAGAGAGAGAGACAGAGAGAGCTAGAGAGAGAGAGCAGCAGCACGTGGCTGCCTCTCCTCCTTTTCTTTTCCTTTTTTCTTTTCTTTTTCATTTTTTCCCTCTCTGACAAAAGCAAAGACACCACAGATGTGGGTCCCATGAGGTCGAGCGGTGTGGGCCCCACTGTTGATGTTTGCCAACATCTAACCCATTAGTCAGATACACCATTCCAGCATGGGCCTAGGTCTCAAAAATCAAGTCAGGCCGTGACTTGTGTTGGCCACGCCAGGGACAACAGTTGAGAGGGCTACCCTCCATTTAAAACATTCATAATCGTTTATTAAGCACACCGAGATGGGGTCCACAAATCCAGCCCACCCATCGTGGGTGTCCCACTTGAATGTAGGGTCAGACTAAGTTTCAGCCGCACCAAACTTAGGTGGGCCCCACGCACGTGCCACCCTCACTAGGAGACAGTGCCAAGACCTCACGTGTTGCAACGAGGTATCTCCACTCAGTCCGCCAGTTAAGCTATGGATCAGGGTGTCAGGGAGGCCCCCACACGGACGTGGGTCCCACCGTCCAGAATGGTGGACGATCTGGATAAAGCACACCATGGTGGGCCCATCAAAAGGGATGGACGGTGTGGATGGGACCAGTGGACCCTATGCCCGTCCACACCCATTGTCAGGGCACACCCACTGTCAGTGCACACTCCATGTTAGCCACCACCACAGGGAATCGGTGCTAAGACCTCTGTGTTGAAATGAGGCATCTTTCACTCGTCTACCACTGGAGCCATGGGGCTAGGTGGGCCCACGTCGGATCACACTTCATAGGTGGCCACCCCCACCGTTAGCCACCTCAAGGTGGGCCCCCAATGGATGGTTGGGATGGCACAAAAACATCATGGTGTGTCCCACATAGATGGGGTCCACAGGTAGGTAGCATGGATGAAATACATACACTATAAGTAGGCCATGATCATGGAAAGAGAGAGAAAGAAGGAGGAAATCACCGACAAAGATGGAGGGGCCCCGCCACTATGGGTCCCTCTTTGATACAAAAATTACATTAAGGTGGGTCCCACTACATGTGGCCCTTAAATCAAACAAATGAATGAAAACACAACTCCAAAAAATCACCCACTGGCTCTTCTTGCACCCTAGGCCTCCTTAGCTCCTTAGCTTCGATTCCAACAGAGGAGATGAGGTTTGGATGGTGGAGATGGAAGATGAGAGAGTGGGCCACACTTGTGGTTTTTTGGGAGAGATGGGGAAGCTTGGACGTATGGGGGTTTTCTCTTGTTTGGGAAGTGTTTGAAAATGAGAGAGAGAGAGAGAGAGAGAGAAAAGGTTGTAAAGGGAGAGAGAGATGGGTGATGGATTGGTTGATGGTTGTAAGAGACTTTTTTTACTTTTGTGGTAATTTGTGTAAGAAAGGCATGGGTGTGTAAGAGCCTTTTTGACTTTGGGGTTGCTTGGGGAAGGGTGAGAGGTGATGGATTGATGAGATTGATTGTTGATTGATTGATGTGACCTTTTGTAGAGATTCTCTTGAAATTCGTACGCGCGGCGTTTTCCTCGCATCGAACGCTGGCCCACATCTCCTGGCCAGAGTATTGCCTCGGCGCGCGAGTCGCGACATCGGAACTGTGGCGACGGTGCGGTCGCTAAGGTACTAGTCTTAGGTTAAGTCGATTCGGGTGGACAACGTGTAAATCAGGGTCGCGCGCAAATGCAAGTTAAGAGTCGAAGGTTGCCGAAATTCCATCAGGAGGACTGCGGGAACCTACGGAACAGTACGGTCTAGGATACGGGTCTTACACTATGACTATAACTAATTGCAAGGTTTACTGCATCTTGGTCGACACTGGAAGCTCGGCCGATATCATATACTCTGAGGAATTCGAAAGAATAGGGATTGACAAGTCGCGCCTCCGACCTGTGAATACCCCTTTACACGGTTCCGCTGGAGACAAGGTAATCTCCAAGGGAGCCATCTCCCTCCCTGTGACAGTAGGGGAGGGGCAGCATCAGATTACTCTTCTAGTAGACTTCCTCATTGTAAACGTGTCATTAGTGCACAATGTCATATTAGGTCAGCTGTCCCTTAACACCATGAGGGCGGTCGTGTCCACCTACCATCTTATGATGAAGTTTCCTGCAGAGGGAGGAGTCGGGTATGTCCGAGGAGACCAATGCGAAGCCCAGAGGTGTTACTCCGTGATAGTCAGAAAAGGTTCAGTGAAGCAAGCCCTCACAGTAAATGTGCTTGACCCTAGAACCCTTGCAGAAGACTCCTGAGGCCTTGGTAACTGTCTCGCTCAAGGAAGCCAACCTAAGAGAACTATTCAGTTCAGATCGTCACTAGATTCTGAGTAGCGGTCTCAAATGCTGGCCTTCCTATGGCAGCATAAGGACGTCTTTGCATGGTCGCACGAAGACATACCGGGTATCTCTCCAGATGTTGTAGTCCACAGGCTGAATGTGGACCTAGATCACAAGCTGATAAAGCAAAAGAGGATAACATTCTACCCCAAGAGGTACACAGCTATAACAGACGAAGTGTTGAAGCTCCTCGACGTCAGATTCATCGAAGAGGTACACTACCCGGACTGGGTCGTAAATGTAGTCCTTATGAAGAAAGCAAACGGGAAGTGGTGGGTCTGTGTAGACTACTCAGACCTGAACAAGGCCTGCCCCAAGGACAGCTTCCCCTTGCCTCGGATTAACTAGCTCGTGGACAGCACGGCTGGGCATGAGTGGCTCTCCTTCCTGAACACCTACTCCGGGTATAACCAGATCACGATGCATCCCCCAGATAGGCAGAAGACAACCTTTGTCACAGACAAAAGGCTCTACTATTACCGGATCATGCCTTTTAACTTAAAGAATGCCGAGGCGACGTATCAGAGGTTGGTGAACCAGATGTTCGCCAAACAGATCAGTCGGACCATGGAGGTCTACATTGATGATATGCCCGTCAAGAGCGTCAAAGCATCTGACCACATTACAGACCTCGGAGAGACTTTCTCAATCCTCCGAGAGTACCGCATGAAGCTGAAGCCTGATAAATGCGCCTTTGGAGTATGTTCGAGCAAATTCATCGAGTTTCAGGTTAGGCAGAGGGGCATCAAAGCAAACCCTGACAAGATCAAGGCACTGCTTGACATGAGCTCACCTCGGATAATGCAAGAGATTCAATGTCTCACTGGGCGAGTAGCAGCGCTCGAACGGTTCATATCCCAAGTCACTGACAAATGTCTTCCCTTCTTCCAATAGTTAAAGGGTCAAAAGAAAACTGAGTGGACTTCAGACTGCGAGTAAGCTTTCCAACAACTGAAGCAGTACTTGGGCTCGCCACCCCTGTTATCCAAGCCCGAAGAGGGCGAGCCCCTGTCCTGTATCTAGCAGTTTCAGCCTTGGTCGTTAGCTCCGCGCTTATCAAAGAGGTGGGGAGCAGACAACGTCCCATCTACTACGCGAGCAAGGCAATGGTACCCACTGAGACCAGATATCCGAGTATGGAGAAATTAGCACTCAGCCTAGTTGTCTCAGCCCGGAGGCTGCATCCGTACTTCCAGGCACATTCTATCATTGTCCTGACTGACCCCCCCCCTTAGACAAGTCCTTCAGAAGCCTGAGGTGTTGGGTCGGCTTACTAAGTGGGCGATAGAACTCAGAGAGTTCAACATCCAGTATCGATAGAGGATGGCGATCAAGGGCCAAGTAGTGGCTAACTTCATAACAAAATTCACTGGTACGAGTGCCGAGGTCGTAGACGCGGGAACAGAGGCAATCCCCGCAACTCCGCCAGCTCTCCCACTTCTTAAGGACGCAGATCCAGATAGAGGAGAGAACAAATGGACTCTTTTTGTGGATGAATCGTACAATTCTAAGCGCACCAAGGTGAGAATCGTGCTTGTTGCGCCCGATTCAACCACCATCCAGTACGCTATCAGGCTCGGTTGCAAGGCTTCTAACAACGAGGCAGAGTAGAAGCTCTGCTGGCTGGACTCAGACTAGCGGCTAGTCTAAGGGTCCAGCTTCTCGAAGTGTAATGTGATTCTCAGCTTGTTGTAAACCATATCTCCACCGAGTATGAGACCAAGGAAACAAGGATGATAGCCTATTTGGCCGAGGCCAGGAAGCTAATAGAAAGGTTCGGAAGCTACACCATCAACCAAATTTCAAGGACAAAGAACTCTTGGGTTGACGCCCTCGCGAAGCTGGCCTCGGCCACTGAAGGAAATTTTTTTGAGATTGTCCCTGTGGAATTTCTGGATAGCCCAAGTATTAACCGAGTTGATCAGGAAATGGTCAATCCAGTAGAGGCAACTCCGAGTTCTATGGATCCGATCTTCAAATACCTCATTACTGCCGAAGTCCCTCAAGACAGGTTGGAGGCACGTCGCCTGAAGATCATAGTAGCACGATACATAATCCTGGATAGGACTCTGTACAAGAAGGGGCACTCATAGCCCTACCTCAGATGTCTCTAACCTAATGAAGTAGACTACGTGATCAGAGAGATACACGAGGGAATCTGCAGAAATCACTCTGGTAGCTGAGCTCTAGCCCAAAAGATACTTCGTCAGGGTTATTTCTAGTTGACTATCTGAGAAGACTCCAAGAGTTATGTCCAGAGGTGAGACAAGTGCCAGAGATTCCCTACCGTGCCGAGGCAACCTGCAAAAGAGATGACCCCTATGAGCGGGCCATGGCCGTTCGCCCAGTGGGGGGATCGACATCATTGGGCCTCTACCCTCTGGAAAGAGATAGGTCAAATTCATTATCGTAACGGTTGACTACTTCACCAAGTGGGCTAAGGCCAAGCCGGTGACGAAGATCACGGAGCAAAAAGTGACTGACTTCATTTGAAAAAATATTATCTGTCGGTTCAGAGTCTCATATACCATTGTCTCCGACAACAGGAAGTAGTTCGACAACAACAGATTCAGAGGCATGTGTAGGAGGTTCGGCATCTCGAATGCATACTCCTCGCCTCATCATCCATAGTCTAATGAGCAGGTGGAAGCCGTGAACAAGGTCATCAAGCACCACTTCAAGACGAAGTTAGAAAAAGCAAAGGGGAACTGGCCAGACGAGCTCTCGTTTGTCCTATGGGCCTATAAGACCACAACCCCGTCATCTACTAGAGAAACTCCTTTTTCACTATCTTACGGCTCGGAGGCGATCGTCCCAATTGAGATCGCCCTCCCCACAACTCAGGTCAGAAACTATCGGGAGGATCAAAGTGCCAAGCAGATCGCAACAAACCTAGACGTACTTGAAGAAGCTAGAGATGTCGCCAAACTCCGAGTCGCAGCTCGACATCAGCAAGTGGCGCGATTCTACATTTATAGGGTTAAGACGAGGCGGTTTCGACCAGGTGACCCCGTCCTTCACCGCGTCTTTCAGAGCACTGCCGAGATTGGAGCCGGGATGCTCAGACCGAACTGGGAAGGGCCTTATCATGTGGTCAGATCGACAAAGCCAGGCTCTTACCATTTGAAAGACCTAGAAGGGCGTCCACTACCTCACCCCTGTAATGTTGAGCACTTAAGGATCTACTATCCCTGAGGAAAAAGAAGCTACTGGCTGCTTAAGGCCCTCAATAAAAGCAATGTACAGCTCGAATCTACTAGCCTTTTAAGGCTCTTAATAAAAGCATCATTTCGTCTACATGGTCTGCCTGTGCAGCTTATCTACTATACAAAGAGTCATCTCTCATGAGTAGAGATGAACTCTACGAACCAATCCCTTAAAGAGGAGTTTGGCTCGTTAATCTGCAAAAATCTATAAAATTGTTAAGGGTTAGCTCTCATGTGCAGAGATAAAACCCTTAGGTGAACCGATCCCTTAAAGAAGGGGTCGGCTCATCATACAACAAAGATCTACAAAATGGCTAAGGGTCACCTCTCATGCCCGGAGAAGAAACCCTTAGGTGAGTCGACCCCTTAAGAGGTCAGCTCGCCACTCAACAAAGACTTAACATCTACAAATCATCATTCAACAATCGACATATAAAATCATGCCCTCGATTGAGGGTCAGATGGTTAAAAATCATCATCCATGAATATCCAAAAAAATCATCATCCACAAATATTCCATGTCAAAAAGAAAAAAAGGGAGTAAAATATTTCATTCCCTCCGAGAAGAGGGGCCAAGTGTTGAGCATCAAGGGTCTTCTCGGCAATAGCCGGCGCGTTCTCGGGCACCCGCATGTTAGTCGGAGCTGGTTCTGCCTCCTCGGCCTCATCCGCACTGATAGAATCGAGGTTGATGTCGAGCTGGAACTCTCGGACCTCAACGAGGCAGGTGTCGTAACCAACGTTGTAGGCATAGAGTTACAATATATCCAACTCTCCAACTCTCTTCGAAGACTCCTTGTACCCCACCACTACTGCAACAGCCTGTGAGACCGACAAAGCCTCAAGCTCCCCTCACCGCTTCTCCAACTCTGCAGTAGCCCAGGCCTCGAGGACAGCCCTTTAATGAGTTAACCCCTTAGCAGCTTCGCCCTCCCGAGGTCGTCCAAGAGCTGTGCGTTGTCCGCCTCTATGGCTCGACGGAAGCCTCCATGCGCTCAACAACACCTAGCAAACACATGACCTCGAGCTCAGCTACATCCAAGAGAGCTTGGAGTTGGTTGACCTCGCCTTGGAGCTTTAACTCCCTCGCCCGACCTTCATCCACGAGCCTCTTCAGCTTCTCCTGCTCACTAGCCGAAGCTTCTATAAGCCTCTTGAGTTCAGCCTTGTCTGCTTCAAGCCGATCCATCTCCTTCAGCCTGTCTTTAACCGCCATGAACATTAGCAATGACTGATAGCAGGCCAAGGTGAAATCGTTCATAAACGGGGCATAAGGGTGAGAGAGAGTGCTGGCAATGAACGACTCGGGTACGTGTTTAGCCACCCACCTGTTTAGCAATGACATGTGGTAGCTGGGAGGAAAAATCTCTGGAGGGGTAGGCTCGGCCGTTCTCCCAACCCTGCTGGCCTCGGAGGCTTCAGCCGCAGCCTTGGGCGTAGTAGTATACCCGACCAAGGTGTTCATCCTACTAGCCAAGAAATTGGTCTCGGCAGCGATAAGACGGGCGGCGGATTAGGAAGGGGCCTTGGAGGCTCCCCCATGGCGGTAGCAATCAGCATCGGGAGTCTCTTTAATGACTTCTCCCCTGATTCCAAGAGGGCAAGCAGGAGTTGGAGGTGGAACCTTGGAAGGTTGCCCCTCAAGAGTTAGAGTCGAAATGATGATGGGCTCGGCTCTGATTGGGGCTACGGGAGCTTGTGCGGCCGCGGAGGTTGGGGTCGGAGTGGGTGTAGGCTCAACTTCAGTCGGGGTAAGCTCTGTGGCAGAAGTTTTCTTCTTCTTGGCCGCCCCCTTCGTCCTCGGCTCGGCAGCGAGGACCACGCTCATGGGAGGGCGCACTACGGCTGACCTCTTTCTCTTAGAACCAGATGCTTCAGCCATTCCTGCACAAAAGAAGGGAGTTAGTCCAAGCAAAGCTTACAGAGGAATCCTCAGCCAATCATAGCACCCACCCTGCCTACCCGGAGCAAAAGGATGAGGTAAAAATCGGCAGAAGCCTGAAGACGCGAGGTTATTCCCACTGATGAGGTCGTGCCAAATGTGCTAATCCTCGCCTAGCACCCGAGCCCTAGCAACTTGGGCTTGGTGTAAAGAAGAGAGATCGGGAAGCCCTTTCGGTTGGACTATAAGCAGAGGCAGAAGATAAGTTAGAACACAGAAAGATGAGTCAGACATGAAGAATACGGCACAAAATATAAGGTTCTCAACCTTAGTTGGAGAATTTGGTGGGGTCTCGGACCTGCAAGCTACCGATCTCGGAGGCTGGTGCTTCCCATTCCCCCGAGGCCCAAAACCACTTGCCTTTCCAATCTTTGTTGAAAGTGGGAAGTTGGGTTATCAGACCTGGGGTACACTGGGGTCTGGCTGAGAAGTAATACCAGGCCGGGTCGGACTTGTCATACTTGGCCATGTATAAGTACAGAAACTCGTCTGACGTCAGGGGTTGACTCTTCACCCGATGCCAAAGAACGAAGGTAGAAATCAGGATCCGCCAAGCGTTCGGAGAAAACTGGCCCGAGGCCAGCTTTAGTTGTGCGGATACCAGACGCACAAGTGGATGAATGAAAAATTGAAGTCCACACTGAAGGGCGTAGATGAATATGGCAATCTCCCCGTCAGCAGGGGCACCCGGATGATCCAGAGGAGAGGGGGCTCGAATATGCACCGAGTCAAAAATTTGGTAGTTGGCGCGGATTTGGGCCATTTGAGACTCAATAAAAAAGAGCCTCCGGGGACTGTCGCTTTAGGTCTACCTCTTGAAGGGTCGACCTTAGACCTTCCTGTCGGGTCTCTAGGCGCCTTCTTCGGCCTTGGGCCTTGACTCTTGGCTTATGAGCCCGCAGTCTTCTTAGTCCGTGGGCGTAGCGGTATAGCTTCTAAGGGACTCTCGGAGTCCCTGAGCTCCGAGCCTGAGACCTCTGGCTCGGAGTCCACAAATGTCCCTCGGACCCCTTGGACTTCGTCAGAATTACTCAACATGTTGAAAGAAAATGTAACTGGTGGAGGAATCACTGGGTCGTAGGCGATTTAGTCCGACAAAAGTTTCCTCTATTCCGACGACTTCCTCCATGCAAAACCCCTTCTTCCACTGACGAAATCCCTTTATCCGACAAAAAAAACCCTTTCCCGGCAGAGAGCGATTCGAGAAGGGCAGAAAAAATGAAGAGCAAGGGATTAAGAATTCAAAGGCAGGAGGATTCAAATGAGGACGCTAAAGGGTTTATATAGCCTCTGCCAGCTGAACGCCATCATTGCAGACAGTTGTCTCCGAAGCTGAAACGGCTCGGACCTGAGCCTAATGGGACACGTGGAAGGAAGCTATACACGTCAAGACCCATATGCCCTGGTCCAAGTACCCTCAGCATTAAATGTCGTTGCGGCACAGACAACCTCTCACCTCCCTCCATGAGCACGCGACATCATTTCGCCTACTCCATTAATTGCATCTGTAACCGCATGCCACGCGTCCCTCGTCCAGAGGTCAGAAGTCGAAAGACTGCAGCCGTCGTACCACGCACGAATCTCAAAACATAATCATTGCGACGATTGCATTTCGATTACCCCGATCCATTATCATGAGCGGAAATGGCGCTTCATTTCCCCAGGAATTTACTCTCTAAGTCCGGGCTTGGACCAAGAGAGTAAGGGCTTCTGTTATAGGAAAATGTGAGCAAACCCGATAAGGACCGACTCAAGCAAACCGAATCGATCAGTAGGGCCTCGGAAGGGGAACATCGCGACTAGTCCGACCTTACTTCCGAACTATGATTTCAAAACTAAGGTTACTAGAGAGAGACAGATGGGGCAATCTGAACCGAGCTCTCATCTGGGGTTCTCATCTGGAGAACTACGACCCTAGATCGACCGAGCCGAGCTCTTATCTGAAACCCTCATCCGAAGAACTACGGTCCTGGATCGACTGAGCCGAGCTCTTTTTTGGAGTCCTCATTCGAAGAACTACAACCCTGAATCGACCGAGTCGAGCCTCACTCATATCTCGGAGGCTAGAGACATACGTGCTCCGACCACGGACTCCAACCATAAGGTCTGACCAACAGCTCGAGAGATCGAGTTTCGGAATCAACCCAAGTATAGACATGGCCGAAAATCACGCCCGTAGATACGCCCCATTAAGGCATACGAAAGAGTGAACTGGCGCACGATCCAAAGATAGCGGCCGATATCTTCGCGCGCGCGACATCCGCTAATTGAGCAAATCGTGCCGAGATTGACGATCATGATCCCATCGCCTCACGGGTATAAATAGTAGAGGAACCCATTACAATAGGTACGCGATATCTCACACCCACTCTTTACATTACGCAACTTATACCCAAATTCCCTAGCCTGACTTAGGCATCAAAGGGTCCCTTGTTTAAGCCAGGGTCTCCTTTGCTCACCTTTCTGTACAGGACCAGGGTCTGTTTCGATTTCTTAGCATTAAGTGAAGGGTGGTCCATATTTTGACATTAACATGTTGCACACCACAGTGTGGCCCACTAGATGGATGGAATGGATTTGTTATGGGCCCGCCTTCTCGCGTGTATGGAATTCTTGGTCAGGCATTCTGTAACAATGTCCCTTTGATGTGTGAGGAAATGTTTATTGCTAGGTCCAGCCATTTGCTGGCCCACCAAACTGTTCAAGTGGGACCAACTTTCCGTGGTGATTCAAATTGCCCATGTAATGGGATTTTCCTAGATTGGTGATCCTCCAAAGTTTCCCTCACTGTCTGATAGTCCGATTGAGCCCCTCAACTGTGGGCCACAAGCCGCAACCGCTTACCGTACTGAATGTGGGCCCCACTCGTATGATTATTGGGGTCCAAGCAAACATCACCCGATACCGTTGCTAGGTATTTTGGAGGAACGTAGATTGCCAAGAGACTATGACCATATGGCCCACCATGATTAGAGGTGTACACGAACCGAGCTAGCTCAGTTAGCTCACTCGACTCAACTCGACTCGAAAAAGCTCGATTCGACTTTGTTCGAAGTTGAGTTCAAGCTGAGTTTTTGAGCTCAAAAATGAGTTCAAGCCGAGTTCGAGCTGGCCCGAGCTCGACTCTAACTCGGATCGAACCCGGCTCAAATCAAACTCAGATCGAACCAGTTCGGTGAATCGGTTACTTTGATATTGATGTTGCTCCCCAAGTGTTTGATGAAATGACTCAATGAAGTGTAGCTGGTGGGGAAGGTATGTATATGAAACAAATAACATCCTTTTTTTTTCTTAATTTTTATGTTGCTTAGAAGGTGTTTGATAAAATACCCATAAAACTATTGTTGTTGTTTTACATACAGTGGAATTTTAAAGGTGTAGTCCAAGTGTTTGTCAAAATGTTGCACAGCCGAACTTGGCTCAATCTTGGCTTGAGCTCGACTCGATCTGGCCCGAGCTGCTGACAAAACCGAGCGAAGCTAGCCAATCAAGCTCGAGGACCGAGCCGAGCCAAGTTCGAGCTGAGGTCGGCTAGTGGCCGAGCCGAGTCATGCCTCAGCGCGACTCGATGTACACCCCTAACCATGATGTATGTGTTTTATCCGTCATGTTCATTGAATTTTTTCATATCATTTCAAAGCAGGGTCCGAACAACAATACAGACCGAAACCTTAAGTGGACCACACTACAAAAAATAATGAGAATTGAATGCCCACGTATGAAATTTTCAGAAAACTATGAAAGCTTTGGATGAAGCTGATATTTATGTCATTCCTTCTCTAACCTTACAAACACGTTGGATGGAAAATAAAAGACTTTAAAAAAGTTTCAAAGGTGGCTGTCACTACCGATCTGTTTTCGATCAACTTAAGCTTTACTTAAATTAAGAGTAGATAAAACATACGTCATCACTATAGATATGTAACCTTCACGCAATCCGTAAACTATGGGGTCATTCCACTTAAGACAGCTATGATGTTTGGGAGAAATCCACACCTTCCATCCGTTTTACTGTATCATTTTAGAACGTGTCACAAAAAATAGGCGGATCTAAAACTCAAGTGGGCATACGAGAGGGAAATTTGGGGAAATAGTTTCATACCATTGAAACCTTTTTGGGATTCACCTTGATGTTTATATCCCATCCAAACCGTTTATACGGTCGTTCCCACTGAGATGAAGTGAAATCACAAAATATTAGTCTGAAATGAAGTTTTTGTGGCCGCACGAATGTTTCAACGGTGGCCGTTAAATCCCCATTGTTTCTTATCGGATGGCACACTCGAGTTTTAGATCCACCCCATTTTTGGTCTCATCACCTAAATTGGTCTCGGAAAACGGATGGACAGGTGGATTTCTCCCAAACATCACTATAGACCCACATAGTATCCCAGCGTAGGAACTTTGGCAGGAAACCCACGTCCGGAGAAACGGATCAGCTACTCGGCTGCCGTGCTACGTGGAACCATCGTGATGTATGTGTTTCATCCACGCCCTTCAACTTTTTTTATAGATCATTTTAAGATATAAGACCCAAAAATGAGGTATATTACACTCTCAAGTAGACGATATCACAGGAAACAATGTTGAATGAACTTTGACCATTAAAAAAAATTTTGGGCCATCAAGGTTTTGGATTCATCTAGGTCTTTATGACCTGATTATGTCAAATAAACAGTACAGTGGGCCTTAGGAGTATTTTAATGGTGGATATCCAATCACTATTGTTTTCCTATGGTGTGGTCCAGCTGAGATTTATATCCCTTTCATTTTTGGGATCAAGCCCTAAAATGATATGTAAAAATGGATGAACAGAATGGATGAAACAAATACATCATGGTGGGCCCACATAGCACCGACCATCAGGGCTGATGGCAGGGGAGTAGCCAATCCTTATCCCTCGATCTTGCGTTGGCGACAAGACGCAAAACGAACTCAGTCTGGACAACAACATAACTCCTGGTGAGGAGAATCTATTTGAAATCCCTACATCTGCGCACGCTAAAAGCAAGCGCCCTGCAAATGCATACACTGAAAACCTGTTATAGATCCAGACCATTCATGAAGAAGGCCCAATTAAATTTCTGATCTAAAAGTAGCCATTTCCATTCATCACTGAATCACACGGGTGTAAAGATAACACGGTTGAAAATGTAAATCAAACGGTCTACGTTTAAAGGTCATCCGTGCCAAACTAATTTTGAATTAAAGTAAATCTACAAAAGGGCCTGAACAGATGAACGCCATAGATCTTGTATAATTGTGCCACGTATGTCAAGCTATGTGGCGCGTGTAAATGCGCAATTCGCTGATACTGCCATCTCCAAGAAATTCTCCGTCGATTAATGCGAGGAGAAATTGAAGACGTTAATCGGATGCAAGGGCCCACTTCGAGCACATGTATGAGATCTGATCCAACAGTTAGATGGATCCGACCGTTAGAATATTTTGTCCACTAACTAAGGCCACTCCAATGATCAGGAGGGCTACATTGGTACGAGAATATGAATGTTTAGAACCGAAAATCACCATTGGAAACAAGAAAGGATTTGGTAGAGGAAATTTAAACATTAAACCCCACTAGTACATGGTTCAGATCTTTCTCACATGTGTCAATTAGCACGTGCACTGCGATTCACCTATTTAATATCCATTCGCGCGATTCGCTTTAGCAACCCTTTGCCACCTCGGGATCCTGTAATGCCTCTTCTTCTCCCCAGCAAACGCCCAACGCGGCCTCCTCTCTTTTGCATTTCTATATTTTCTCAAATCTCTTCTCTCTCTCGACAACGAAAATTTAGGGTTTCTCTTTCCGCTTTTCTTTCTTTTACCGAAATTAGGAATTTTCTTTTGGAAATATCGACAAGTTTCAAAACATTTGGGTGGAATTTTTAGAAATATTATGTTTTAGAACTTTCTAGGGATTCTTTGTTTTCTAAAATTCTTCATTTCTAGGTTTTGAATCCTTTTAGATTTATTTTTTTTACTTCTCTTTTTAAATCTTTATTTCTAGGGTTTTGATTTTGACTTGGAATTATTTTTCTTTAAGGTACTTTTGTGTATTGGTGGGTGAGATCGATTTGACATTTTGCACATTTGTTTTTTTTCTTGTTTTCATCGATTCTGCATAAAATGCTGATGGGTTTGGATTGATATCAATGGATTTTGTGATCAAGATCAGCTAGTTTTTTTTTTTTTTTATGTGATTGAATACGTAGTCGGTTTGTGGGGTTCTCTGCATTTCCGTTGTTTTCGTCAATTTCATCAGTATTTTGAAATGACGCTCGGAGAATACAGGTCGGAGGGATTTCGAATATCTGTTTGGAATTAGGGGTTTTCTAAGTCTCTAATGATGAAGAGGCCGAAGATTGATGCCCCAAGTGGGCGACGATTGAGATTGTCCCATGTTCTGGTCGGCGTGGCAGCATTATATCTTATTTTCATCACACTGAAGTTCCCTCGGTTTCTAGAGATTGCTGCAATGCTGAGTGGCGACGACAGCTTTGTTGGCCTTGATGGATCGGATGGGGACGATCATGATGATTTGGACATGACTAAGCACTTGTCTGGTTCGGTGTACCAGGACACCTTCCACCGCAAATTGGAAGACAGCAGGAACCAGAATGCCCCACTGATGCCACAGATGGAGCACATCATGCCTCTTCAGCATCATTACGGGCAGGTAACAGGTGCGATATTCAGGAGGAGGAACAACACGAGTGGTCTCACAGAATTGGAGAAGATGGCGCATGAGGCATGGACATTGGGGTTGAAGGCATGGGAAGAGGTGGAGGGTTCTGAGTTCCAGGAGATCAACCAGACTGCTGTGGTCAAGGCGAAGCCTGACGCATGCCCTTCTTCAGTGTCATTGAGTGGTGAAGAGTTGGTGAGGGCGGACCATATCATGTTTCTCCCATGTGGGCTCGCAGCTGGTTCATCAATAACGGTGATCGGGACGCCACATTTTGCCCACCGTGAGTATGTGCCTCAGCTAGTGAAGCTGCGACGTGGGGATGGACTGGTTTTGGTTTCACAGTTTCAGGTTGAGTTGCAGGGGCTGAAGGCAGTGGATGGTGAGGACCCGCCAAGAATTCTGCATTTGAACCCCCGGCTGAAGGGAGATTGGAGCCAGAGGCCGGTCATCGAGCATAATACCTGCTATAGGATGCACTGGGGGACAGCTCAGAGATGTGATGGGATACCATCCAAGGAGGATGATGACCTGGGTAAGCCTTATTTTTCTTCATTGTTTTATAATTTCCTTGAATGAATTGTTAATTGACAGGTTGTACTGGTAAATAATCAAAGAATGTGGGAGAAAATTGTGCAGTAAATGCTTGTTTACTGTACAAATTATGAATAGGTCATTGGATCAAATGGCTGCAAATGGTTGTTCATTAAGTGTGTAGGGAATTGTAGAATTTAGTTTAGAGAAATTCTCCAGTGCTCTCAGAGCACTATAAGTTCTAATGCTCCTAGTTGCATCGGCTTACTTGGAAGTTCATTGATTGATTTGTAGTGTCTATCAAGTCTAGAACATATTTCGTGGACTACCATGAAAAATCACACTAATTGGATGAGCCAACCCATCCTTGACTTGGCCTTATTTTCTATAACCATCCTTCTTCCAAGCAAGGGATGGGATAAATATGATTGCCTAACAAAAGCGATAAACAATCAAGACCATTCATATTAAAGGCCATTTCTCAAATGGTTATTATGTGTCAAATTGTTGTGATGTTTTCTTGGTAGGCCACCAAATGTGTGTTGGACCAATGTAATAACTAGGAGCATGGTAGTCCACGAAATGTGTGTTGGACCATTGTAACTAACCACGAGCATGGTTGTCCACAAAATGTGTGTTGGACTATTGTAACTAACCAGGAGCATGGTAGTCCACGAAATGTGTGTTGGAAGTGGAACCAATGTAACTAGGGAAAACATTAGTGAGATTCAAGATGTCCAAAACGTGGGTTCTGTTTTTGAAGAAGGTACTAGGTTGGGGTTGGCCTGGACAACCTTCAGTTACAAGGTTTCTAGCACGAAGCTGATGTCGAACATAACATCTAGGATAGACCTTTCAGAGGCCAAAATTGGGTCCACGTGGAGAAGATTGTTGTGTATGTAAGTGGACTGCTAGTGACAATATTTTATGTATTTTTTTTTCATGCTCTTCAGAAAATCTTGGCGTGCCCATGTGCCCTTTTGTTTAGGGAGTGTTTGAGGGAAAACATTAGTAAGATTCAAGATGTCCAAAAGGTGGGTTATGTTTTTTTAAGAAGGTACTAGGTGTAAGATTGAGAAGTGAGAAAGGAGGAGATTTTGGAAGAATGTGGGGTTGGCCTGGAGCCCTGGACAACCTTTAGTTGCAAGGTTTCTGGCTTGATGGTGGTGTCAAACATAACATCTAAGATGGGCCTTTTAGAGGCTAGAGTTGGGTCCTATGTGGAGAAGATTGTTGTGCATGTAAGTGAACCACATGTGAAAATATTTTTATTTTTTTCCATTCTCTTCAGAAAATCTTGGTGTGCCCAGGTGCTCCTTTGTTTAGGGAGTGTTGTTGCCACCACAGGTGGTGGTCTTTCATTGGAGCGCTATTGCTTATAAGTTGTAACTTTGGACCACTTCAACATAAGTAGCATACGTACTTGAATATATGCTTTATGAGGACATCAGTGTGGTGGAAACAACAAGCAATTGCAGTTTTCTGTCCGACGAGCAGCGGGAAGTCATAAAGGCATCAGAGGAAGAACATGCAAAGGGGTTAATGACAGAGGAAGACCAGTAAGGAGAGCTGTTACCATCAGAGGAGATCATCACTGGAGATTTGGTTCCAAAGGTTTCATTGGATAAGGCCATTGTTATCACACCCCTCAATGCTGCTAAACCTTCGGATAGGAGGGAAATGGAGACAGTTTATCAGCATTTCCTTCCTTCGGCTAACGATGCAATCACAGCCGAGCAGTTTCAATGGTCCAAAGACGTGCTCGGGCGGGCAAGGGTATGGTAGGAATGTCTTTCGGAGTGCGAGATGAAGACAGCTGATTTCTTCCATTTTGTAAAAAACAAGGCAGCTTAGAGCCAGAAAGAAGCTCAACAATTAAGGAGTAGAAAATCTCCAAGGAGCTGGAGGGAACTCCTTATCTTGGAATGTTCAATCAACTACGACTCCGCATGGAAACTTGGCGGAGGTAAGCGGGGAAGATCGGGTAAAGTCGTTCCGCAATGTTAGTTCTCTCCTGGAACGTCTACAATATCAAAAGGGCCCGGGTAAGGAAGGTCTGTAAAAAGGCGAAAGTGAAAATCATATCTCTACAGGAGACGTAATGCAGGGGCATTTTCACACCGGGCTCGAGTGGGGTAACCTATGGGATGCAAGGACACACTCGGGATGGGTGGCTCTTGTGAGGCGGGTGACTCGTGAGAGGTAGGCCTCACCTGTGTGAGGCGGTACCCATGTGATTCGGGGCCCACGAGGGGGATTCAACTGAGGTCCTAACCCATGTAATATGGGGCCTAGGCTATGAGATAAAGGGATTAATTCGTCATGCTCTAATAGTTCGAGTTTTTAGAGCAAGTGGTTAATTGTCCTGCATCAAATTGGTATCAGAGCGGGAGGTATCAGGTTCGAGATTCCTCACCGGGGGTGATTAATGCAGGGACATTTTCACACCGGGCTCGAGTGGGGTAGCCTGTGAGATGCAGGGACACATTCGGGGTGGGCGGCCCGTGTGAGGCGGTACCCATGTGATTTGGGGCCCATGAGGGGGTTCGACCGAGGTCCTAACCCATGCGATGTGGGGCCTAGGCTATGAGATAAATGGATTAATTCGCCATACTCTAACAATTTGAGCTTTTAGAGCAAGTGGTTAATTGTCCCGCATCAAGACGAAGCTTGAGTCCATTGACAGATGTATGATCGACTCCATTTAGGGCATTAGCAATAAGGAATGGGGGGACTCTGGAGGAAGCTCGATGCGTATGTGGGTCTTTTTTCTTTTCTTTTTTTTTTTTTTCCTTTTCTATCCTGCTGTGAGAAATCTCCTCTGGGAACTAGTGGGTCTTCACTGTGGTGTACGGTCCATCTTCCAACAACATTTGGGATCAGTTTTGGAATGAACTTGATCTTGTTAGGTCAAAGTGGGATGCGCCTTGGTGCGTTGGAGGAGACTTTAATGTAGTGCGATTTCTTCGCGAAAAGTCTAATGGTGGTCGCATTAACAACAATATCAAGAAGTTTGCAGATTGGGTGGCAAAGCATAAAATTGTCGATTTACCATTACAAGGGGCCAAATTTACATGGACGAATGGTCCTCAAAACACAATTTTATCTCGCCTTGATAGGTTTTTCGTTTCTTTTTACTGGCTTGCCAAATATCCGCTAGTTAGTCGGCAGGGGCTGTCGAGATTAACTTCGGACCATCACCCTATGATCCTCGAGTTGCCCGCTAATGATTGGGGCCCTAAGCCGTTTAGATTTGAATTCGCATGGGTAGAAATGGAGGGTTTTAGAGATCTTATAACTGGGTGGTGGAATTCTATGGAGGTTGTTGGCTATGTCGAATTCCAGATATGTAAGACTTCTTAAAAAAAAAATTCAAAGGTTGGAAGGAGGTTTTGGGGGCTAGGGAAGCTAAGCTTGATAACACGGCTAAGGAAATTCACGAGCTGGACATTGCGGAGGAGGGTGGATCTATATTGGAAGAAGATAAGGTCAAGAGGGAGGCTTCTAAGTAATTATGCTAACCAATCCAAAGAGGAAGAAATCAAATGGTAGCAATGTTCGAGAGTGGTTTGACTTAAGGAATGAGATAAAAACACTTGCTACTTTCACAGTATTACAAGCGCTCGGACCATGTGCAATCATGTTAGCAACTTGTTTATTGATGGAGAAAGGACTTCAAAAAGAGGAAGGATATGCGACACCATTGTTGGCTATTACAGTAAGTTGCTTGCCGAGGATCTTTAGAACAGTCGTGAGATTATTTAACTTTTGACAAATTGTCCAACGAGGATGCGGCTTCTCTTGAATCACCATTTTCCTTGGAAGAGGTCAAAGAAGCCACTGACTCCATGTGTGGTGATAAAGCTCTAGGCCCTGACGGCTATCCAATTGCCTTTTTCTAGATGTTTTGGCCCATCCTATAAATGACGTAATGGACTTTCTCCATGAGTTCTATGAGCGTGGCAGGCTTCCGATTGATTTGGGAACTTCTTCTTTTATTGTGCATCTCCCCAAGATTGAAGGAGCGGAGCAACTTAAAGATTTTCGGCCTATCAGCTTAATAGACAACCCTTACAAGATTTTAGCTAAGATCCTCGCATTGCGTTTTCGGGGGGTGTTGTCTAAGGTTATTGCTGACAATCAGGGGGCTTTTGTTGAAATGAGAAAATTGTTGAAATAAGGCTTAAGAAGCCATTTCTTATCTATTTAAACCTTTATTAGGTGGTTAAATACCCCAAAAACTACACACACAAGGTAGTAAAAAGCCATAAGTGCACAATTGCACCTAGGCACTTGGTGCATGCTTGAGGTAATTGCCTCACCCAATATAGGAGTGGCAATGGGCCGAGCTGCCCACCCCTGTAGGGCCAAGGCTTGGGCCCATAAATTGGGGCTAGGCTTGAAATCTAGGTCCATTACGGACCCTTTTTTTTTTTTTTTTTCCAGAATGGCGTTACAGCCCCGTGTCATGTGATGTGTCCCACCGTTACTCTTACATAACTGTTTTTGAATACCATGCTTGTGAGTGGTCCCATTTAATGTACATGTGTAGCTTAAAAGCACTTTTGGATCTAGGGTCGTGTTTCTATGATCAAAACCATTTACATCATCATCATCATCGTCTAAGCCTTATCCCAACTAATTGGGGTTGGCTCCATGAATCCTTTTCCATTAGATTCATATGGGAAGTTATGGCATAATTTTGACCCCAACTGCCAACCTGATGCAACCCTTCTCCTTTATTCAGGCTGGGGACTGGCAATGAGAGCATAAAACTCCCCATATGCACAATGTAATAGACTATTAGATAGGTTTTTTTTTAAAATTAATTTATTTATTTTAAAGTATAAAATGAAATAAGTTTTTATGGATTACAATCAAGTGCTATCTAATAGTCTATTACATAGGTAGATTAAATCAACAAGTTGATTACAATGACGCGGCCCTTCTTTATTTGCTCACTATGCTGGAAGGCTAATGAGTCAGTAGATCGATCACCTTTTTGTTCATTGCTCATTTGTAAGGGTTTGCAAGGGTGGTGCGTGGGTGATGCCAAAGTCTTTTTCGGACCTTTTTTGTGCTTGGCATGGAGGAGGGGTAGGTAGGTAGGGGTATCTGGAGATTGGCTTTGGTTGCCAGTTTGTGGGTGATTTGGCAGGAAAGGAATCACAGATGCTTCAACAAATTTTCGGGGAATGTTTTGGTTTTTTTTTTAAAGGTAACATGGGCTCGAACCCATGACCTCAATGTTGAAACATACTTTGTCTGCTACTGAACCATGGGTTAGTTCAATTTTTATTTTTAGTAGGGCTAAAAGTGATGTAATTGAACGGGCATAGGTGTCTCTACCTTGAGAGGATGCTCTCTCTCATGTAACGATTGGGCTGCATTGTAATTTGTTTCAACTCATTGGCCTTTTGGCCATTCTGCCAATAAAATTGTTATCATTCAAAAAAGTTTTTTTTTTAAAAACATTTTATATTATGGGACTAATCATGGATGGAGGGGACACTAAAAGAATTCCTTAAATTCAAACTTTTTCAAACCTTTAATCATGTGACTCTTTTCCTTATGGGGTCGACTCTAACCTGACCCTGTAGAGCTAGGGCTAGGGCCGAGACCTTTCTAGCCTGATTAGGGCCAGGTTGGGGCTACAGCTAGGGCTTAGGGGACTAGGACCAAGCCAGGTCCAACATGGACAAAAGGCCCACGCCCTAGCGCGTCCTTGCCATCTTCAGCTGAGGGTCCAAGCAAGGCGCATCATGTTCAAAATGCCTAGGTGTGTGCCTAGAACGCCTTTTGACTACACTACCCTACAAGTAGTGGCTTATAATTTAACGCTGCAATTTAAATGAGTGAAAGCAAAAGATTTTCAGATTTCCCCAAATTCTTCCATTTTCTCAAATTCAAAAATAGAAGAATAAAACCCATAATTATGCATGCAAAACATGCATAGAAATGGATTTTTAAATTGTTTCTACTGAATCTATACAAAAGAATCAACCATGAACAACCAAAAAAAACGAAAGAAATCTCACGAAATGGGTTCTGACCCGTTCCACTCTTGGATCGTGATTGCTCCACACCCAACCCATAATTTCTCTTGAAACAACTCAAATTGTGTTGCCTAAATCCACCCACAAATAGATTTCCACCCCCTTTTTAAATTGTTTCTACCGAATCTATACAAAAGAATCAACCATGAACCAGTTTTTCTTCCTTCACATGCCGTTGTAATCCTATCGAATTTATAAATGGCCACATGCAATATACTGCGATATATCAAAGTATCGTGAAATATCACCAATACTATGAGATATTATCGTCACTATGGGGGATTTGTACAAATCTCCCATTATTTTGTATCACTGAGGTATGATACTGATAGCATCAGTCAATACTATCAATATTTAAAACAGTGGCTTTTAAGAAAAGGATTGTTTGTTCGCCACACGTCAGTGGATGACTTATAAGACAATTAACCAACTATATGCTATACAGGCGAAAGTTTGTGCGATTAGGAGCCAGAAGGAGCATAGGATGTGTTGCAGGGTGAATGTGCGAGAAGAATAGAAAGGATAGAATCAGGAACATGGTCATATGGAGTAGCCAGAGAGTTGCCTCAAAATGAAATAAACGGAGTGACGGTTGAGATGGTTTGACCTATGAGTATTGATGCGAAGGTAATTTTTTTGTTAGGGTTGACATGACCTGAAAGGAGGGTGAGGGGAATACCTAAAAAGATTTGAATTGAGGTAATGAGGGATATGAAGGCCCAAACTCTGAAGACAATGCCTTAGGAACCATTGGCAAAACAAGATCCGTAAAGGCCCCAATTAGCTATGATGATGATGATAGTTACAGATTTCTCTTAAGGAGACAAAAGTCTATTTACACATCTGATGTGAGGCAAAATGAACAATTCTTTAGCTAAGGCTTAAAGGCACTATATGTGGTTAAAAATGTTTTTGTTTTTTTTTTTGGGGGGGGGGATCCAAAATCATATTTGTTAACATCTGATCAGGAATTGCTATTTTTAAAGGGTCTGTGGTTCATTTATTTCCTATGGATGACTCTTGTAGGTAAGCTACTCATTTCATGTCATTGAACTGGAGTTCAATCATAATAAAATGTGTTAATTCTTTTTATCCTTTTGTTATCCTCTTTATCTCCAATCCAAGCCAATATATTGTCTTGAGTTAAAAACTTTTATTTTGCTTGACAGTTGATGGATTTGGCAAATGTGAGAAATGGATGCGCGATGATACAGTAGATTCAAAAGAATCCAAGACTACTTCATGGCTCAGACGGTTCATAGGGCGTGCAAAGAAGCCGGAAATGACCTGGCCTTTTCCTTTTGCGGAAGGTAGACTGTTTATCCTAACTATACGAGCTGGGGTGGAAGGATACCATATCAATGTTGGGGGTCGACATGTGACTTCATTTGCTTATCGGACGGTATGTTGCTAACTAATCCAATGTTTTGAAATTTGGACCTCATCTAACTGATGAGGTCAATTGTTTGGTTGGACTGGACAGGCCTGGACCATACTTGATCGGTTCTGTTCAACTTCTCTTTAATGGACCAGGAATTTATTAAAAAGAAATGTATGTAAAATGGATAAAATAAAGATTAAAATTTACTAGTAAAACATAAATAAATTTTGAATTAACATTTTGCACTGATAACAATCTATTAATACGGTGATTAGTGCTATTCATCCAGTGGGACAACATGTAGCTCAAAAGTCAACAGTAATAGAAAGGAGATTTTTTCTTTTCTTTTCTTTTCTTTTCTTTTTACAGTGATCGAAAGGAGAAATGCCAAGGTACTTCATGTGAGGAGAGATTGAGAGATGAAATAGAGCACATGTGCCATCATGGTGGCATATGCATGTGAGATCCAGTTCAGTCATTGAGTGGAGCTGACTGTGAACATGCTCGAGCCTATAAATCAGGCAAATCCTCTCATTGATGTGGTGCACACTTATATAAGGAAAATAGACAGTTAGAAAATCACCAAAAACAGCCTATATTCAACTTACGTATGTGGCCAACCTAAGTAATGGACAGGCCTAGCTTTTGGGATAAGGGCATATTCATTTTGAGCCCCACCTGGTACATAGCCCAATCTCATAACCGTATGCCACAATTCACTTCTTGAAACTCTTCTCCCTGAATAGAGTTTTAGCTTTTCTTGATTAAAAAATAATAAAAAAGTGACTAAATGGCACCATCATTGTGATTTTTGGGCTAGGTAATGGATCAGCCATATGATGGCCCACTGTGTCAACATTGAATCACTGTGCATGCATGTAGTCAAGATGAATTTTCATGGTAACACAATACTTGGTTCTTATAAGGTAAATACACTAAAATGTGTCATCTTGTTTTATGAAATTCCATTTAATTCAAGATGCACTGCATAATGCAATGGCTAGGTTGTGTCATCTGTTGTCCTAAGGTTTCAAGTATATGTACCAGCTTCTGTCCCAAGCAATCCAGTACAACCCACTTGTACAAAATAGTAGAGACTGACTCGGTTCGAATCACCCCAACTCATTCATATCAGGGCAAGTCAGACGAGGGGTGATTCAGACTGAGTCGCCCCCATGTGACTCAGCTAGTTGAATGGCTTACCATGTGAGGTCCACAGTGGTTTCCATATGAAATCTTCCTTATCCATCAGGTCTGCCCCTCAATTTTTGTACTTGAGGCAAAGAATTAGGTGAATCCAGAAATCAGATCGGCCAAAACACAGGTAATGATGGGAAAGGATGCCTGCCATAGAGAAAAAATAATAATAATAACAATGAAATTGTGCGTGGGTCTTACCATGATTTTGATATGCCATCCAACCCGCTCTTAAGGTGCACCCCAACAAGGGCTACACCTGTAGATCTAAAATACAGGTGAGCTACACCACTTGAATTTGGAGGCCCGAGCACACTTTTACATTGTTTCCTATGGTATGGCTCACCTGAGTTTTGGATCAACCTGATTTTTGAGGTGTCTCGTCTTCACGGCGGGGCCACCTGAGGCCCACAAGCGACTCAAACGTGTGGTAGCCTACTAATAGCTACGCCTTGATTGTAATCATGCTGTGCCGTAAAGGCCGTTACAGGGCCATAAAGGTCATTACATAAAGGTAACGGTGGCAACTGTTACACGTTACGGGGTCCTAACATACATAACAGCCATTATGGAAAAAAAAAAAAAAAATGACCCGTAATTGCTGTTAACGGCACGTTACATCCCCTATAAAGGCCATAATAGCCCCGTAATGGTCTATTACAGGACATATATAGGTTTCTCATACTTTTTAATCAACATTACGGGGCAGATATAGGTTTTTCAGGGGTTTTTTTCAATAAATAAAAAAATAAAAAAGAGATACTGTAACGGCCGTTACGGGGCCGTAACAACCGTTATGCCCCGTATTGTAAAGGTAACAGTGGTGGCCGTTATGGCCACCGTTACCATTACGGAACACCTTGATTGTAACAATCAACTCTTTGTTTTGTTCTGTTTTGTTTTTTTAAATGAGAAACTTTGATACGCTGTCAAAGTGTGATGGATGATATGTAGGCACTTAGAAATTGCATACAAAGCATACCAGTAATTCGATCTAAACAGTCCAAACTATGGTACCAATGTAGATATATAATGTACCAAAAATTGTCTGATTATCTGGTTATTGGATTGGTGGACATTTATTAGACAGTTAAAAATGGAAAATATCCAATGGTCTTATTTCAACAAACAAGTGTCCACATATCAGATGTTGCAATTGCTCAACCAATCTGATTGTGCGACTGACTCGGACTCTCAGAGTGGTTTCCACATTTTAGTTGGTTCAATTTGAGTTAACATATGCTGGGTACTATGTACAATTTCTGAATGCCTGCATATTAGGTTTCCATAGTATCAAATAATTCCCTTTCATCAATTGATAATTTACACCCTGATTTTTACTAAATTGTACAAATCATGCAAAGGGAGAAATAGGGTAGTCCAGGCCGTTTTTCTAATCTGTCCTGCATTGACTGTGCCACACACGTGTGTATCAGCCTCTATTGTCCCATGTTGGCCGATATGGACAATACAAATTGGTTTCAGTGCTTATCGGTACAGTACTGGATCCAATTTTTAGTCCTTGCATAGTCCTGGTTGAAACAATGCAAGCAAGAATATTCTGAACTAGTTGATGCATGCCAAAGCGGCTAAACTGCCTAGCTTTTATGAAAGCTGAGTGGTATAAACAGTTTGAAGCATTTAACAGGACAGAGATCAGACTGTGCCGCCAGCTCCTAGATATTTCCCAAGTGCCTCAATGACAATGGGGCATGTTTTCTGCTGATACTTTTTGGGTGCTTTTCAAATCTTTGGGAGTTGGACATCAATATAACTTCTTGTCTAGCTACTGGTATTTTATGCTGTAGTGGGCTAGAGATATTATACTTTTCTTACCGTAAATTATGTTATTTCAGGGGTTTACTCTTGAAGATGCAACTGGCTTAGCAATTAAAGGCAATGTGGATATGCATTCAATATATGCTACTTCTCTTCCACTCTCTCATAGAAGTTTTTCAACCAAGCAAGTCTTGGAAATGTCAGAAAAATGGAAGTCTCGTCCTTTGCCAACAAATCCAATCCACCTTTTTATTGGAATTCTCTCTTCTACAAATCACTTTGCAGAACGAATGGCGGTTAGAAAAACCTGGATGCAATCTGGCCCCATCAAGTCATCAGAAGCTGTGGCCCGATTCTTTGTTGCCCTGGTAAGCATTTGCTCATGTTAACTTTTTGTGGTTTCGGGTCATGCATAAACATATCATTTTGGGATTGATTGCCATGAAACTTGATTATAAATGAAGATAAAATACCAAATATGCAGCATAGGGACAGGTTCCTTTTTATCATAAAAGTCCTTGTCGTTACCAATGCTTTCAGTATTGATTTCGATAGATGTCTCTCACCCTTGGGATACGAAAACATATTGGGTATCGCATAGGAAATATCGGATGTATCGCGTAATACATTACTTTTTTTTTTGGGAAACATTGAGAAATTGGTCAAATTTTTCAATGAAATTTCAGGGATGCTACAAAAAACATCATTACACTAAGAAATCAAAAGATCACAAAAAGCAAGTGCACCTAACTATAGGAAAACTGCATTGTACTTAGTTTATTTATTTGGGTGTGAGCGCACAGTGTTGTGTGCTCTCTTAGAGCAAGTATATTTGTTTCTAGTGATATAATAAAGATGTGTTAGGGCTTGTTGCTTTAACACACACAAGACAAGCCTCTCTCTCTCTCTCTCTCTCTCTCTCTCTTAATACCTCTTCTCTTTCCTTCATCTTTCTCTTCCTTCCTCATTCTAAATCTCCTAAAGTCAACTTGGTATCAGAGCGGGTCCTTCACGTTGATCGATGATACAATAATTTGCTGACGTCAACAGTCGTACGATTGACGTTAGCAAGGGTATGAACCGTACGACTTCTTTTTTATTGGCAAGAACATGGTTTGATAGATCTCAAATTTAGAAGATTATGGTGATTTTTACAAGGTTTATAGAGCTCATCTAAGGTATGTTTGGACCATCTTTCTCTTTCAGCCAAAAAGCCCCAAATTTCTGATTTTTGTCGATTTTTCCTAAATTGGTAGCTGATTCTTGAGATTCTTCTCATTTGTTGGATCGGGTTCACTTTGTTCAACTCCTCATGGAGTTGTTTCTAGAAGAAAAAGGGATTTTTAGGGGTTCTATTGAGCCATGCAACGGACCGACAATGACATTTTTGGGTCCTAGGGGGTCTGACAATACACTGAAACCCTCCGTGTATGTCTTGAGGCTTGATTTTCTTATGTAAGGTATTGATTATAGCTAGATCAAGCCTTTTTGGTCTCTGTTATGTGTTTTCTTCTCTTCAACTGTTTATGGACCCCCAAGTCATTATCCGGAACCTGGTTGCCATAAATCTGTAATTGTCACCGCCATGTGTTCCGTCATTGAGTTATTTGCTCTTGGGCTTCATGTGTGTGGACCCTTATAGAGGAAAATATTTCTTCGGGATCTGGTGTGGGATCTTCGGAAGCTCACCCCTCGTTAATCACAACCGTTAATTTGAATGGCAACAATTATTTGCAGTGGACCCAATCCGTGAAAATGTTTCTAGGGAAAGAGATAGACTCGTTTATATTGGATGAAGCTCTAGATTCAACAGATGGGAACTTCAAGACTTGGACCGATGAAACCTACCAAGTCATGGCTTGGCCACTTAATAGCATGGAACCAACTATGAGCAATTTTGTCGTGTTTCTAACATCCATGAAAAATATATAGAACACTCTTTATAATATGTATTCAGAAGCTCATAATATATCCAGAGTATTCACATTGATCTCAAACGTTGGAAGATTTCAACAAGATTTGAAGTCCTTGAAGTACTTTTCAGGTCTCCGAGGAATGTGGAATGAGTTGGGCTTCTATCATCCTCTTCCTTCCAACTGTAAGAAGACTATGAGCATGTCTAGAAGCAACATGAAGAAACTAAAATCATGTAATTCCTTTATGGCCTCAACCCTGAGTATCATGGTGTTCGAAGACAAATCATTGTCATGGAGCCTCTCCCTTCCCTTTTCGCCATTTACGCCATCTGTCAAAGGGTCACCACATCATTCACCCCTCCCTTTGTTTTGCCAGATCAATTTGCATATATAGTTGGAGAACCGGTCTTCATTTAGCCACGGACCTAGAGCCCCAACATGGGGTACTCAAGGACGTGGACTAGATTTTGGTTCAAGTACCCAAGACGAGGGCTATGATATCGATCGGGGAGGACATAACAGTTGTGGCCGTGGTGGACGAGGGCGTGATGGACCTCGCTTTTGTACTCACTGTAGGGGTTCCAACTACACTGTTGATCATTGCTGGGATCTTGTTGGTTGCCCATCTTGGGCGAGTGTCTCAGTGGCTAGCAGTATTTCCACTAGTTCCAAGAAAACTCGTCTGCAGAGAAGTCTACCACAGGTGATTCCGTTCTCTTGTCATGTGAGGCCTATGATACCTTAATGCGATTGCATGTACGTGAGGTCCTTGATACTTCCAGATCCTCTATAGCTCAATCGAGTATTGCTCTCCCTGCTTCCTCTCCCTCTACTTCCTGGGTAATTGACTCTGGAGCTACCTCACACATGACTGGTAAGCCTCATTTATTTAGCTCCTATTCTCCTTTTATCCAATCACACTTTGTCACTATTGCTAATGGAAATCAAACTCCTGTATCTAGAGTTGGTTCCATCAAGCTTTCTCCACTTGTCCTCAATTCTACATGCTCCCAGCTTCCCACATAATTCATTATCTATCAGCTCTCTTACAAAATCCTTGAATTGTTTAGTAACTTTCTTTCCCTCTCATTACGTGTTTTAGGACCTCTGAACAAAGAGGATGATTTGGTGGGGGCCATGAACGTGGAGGAATTTATTTTTTTTGGTGATGCACCAGTGATTGCATCTAGTGCTGTCTAATTTATTTTTTTGGTGATGCACAGGTGATAGCATCTAGTGTCGTCTTTAGATAAGAAGTCAATGTTCCGATGGCATTGCCACTTAAGACATCCATCCTTGTCTAGGTTAAAATTTTTATTTCTTTCCATATTTGTATCTAAATGCATAAGTTGTGAAACTTGTGAGTTCTCCAAACATCACAGGGTTGTGTTTCCTCCCATCTTATCTGAGAGGAAACCCCACACCATTCGAGTTATTCCACTCCAATGTTTGGAGTCCTGCTCTCGTTACATTCCTTTTTGGACATAAATATTTTGTTGCATTTATTGATGATTACACACGGATGACCTAGGTTTATCTTCTTAAATCCAAGCATGAAGTTTTTGATATGTTCAAGCTTTTCTATAATGATGCAGTTAATCAATTTTAATGTCGTATCTAGTATTCGAGTTGTCGGTGTCGTTACAAGTTTTACTGGCCAGAGATAAAGATATAATATCGTAATAGCCGATAATATCACCGATAACCGAAAATATGGGGAAAAGGGGGGGGAAGCATAGGAAAATGGTGGAATTTTTCAATGAAACTTCAGGACATGCCTAAATACACATTTGTATATTCAGGATCAGGAATGAAAAAATTGCAAAAAGAATGCATTTAATAATAAGTTTTCATTTAATGGGATCTAAAAAACATGCGCCGGCATAAGAAATCACTCCAACAGTAACCAAAATAAGTTTATATAATACAAATGCAGCTAGCTTACAATAATTAAGACATGTAAAAGTAAATGAATTAAAAAAAGTACACATGGAGTGACGAGGTGACTCGTAGTCATCATCTGGATCCTGTTGCAGTTGGGCATGGTATTGTTGCCCAATATGTTGGTAGTATTGTTCCCAGGTCATCCTCTGCTCGTATCAATTAAGGAACTCTCTTTTGTACCCCTAATAGTCATCCTCCCCGAACTGTACAAGTATGCCCAGATGTGGGTACTGTGTGACATACATCGATGACATTTGTTGAGTAGGGTCCTAAGGGAACAGATCAAGTCGAACCACGACTCCCTAATAGTATTGCTGTTAATCATACAGGCACCCCGAATATCCTTATGTCAAAGGATCATGATATGAAGAACTATCTGCTGTTTGCCCGTATCTATGGGTAGACAAGTGTGAATGAATGTCCGTGATGTTGTGCCCATACCCGTGATATCCCACATGTGCATAAGGTGGGACGGAAGTGGAGCTCCCCTGCTCTGAATTGATGTCCATAGATGACAGGCCACGTGCGAGAGCATCAGCCATGGCGCGTCCGGCTTTCTTTTTCGAACAACGCTCGAAAATATGTGGGCTCTGATACTCTCACCCTTGATGGTGGATGAGATCCATGGTCATCGTCTTGAGTGGCATGGTCAAAGTATTGTTCCTCAATGAATTGGCCAACGGATCGTTGGCTCTGACCTGTTGTGTACCCCCCACCACTGCCACCTCCGCCCCCACAAGTACTACCTACATTAGTGTCGGTGCCTCCATCCCCTCCCTCATCACTGCTATCATCGTCACCGTCGTCCCCATGACAAGTGTCGAGTGGGGGTTGAGTCATCATCATCACTCACTATGAATTGATGATGGAGAGGGGGCTGTGGAGACGCTTTCTCACCATCATCGAAACGTGTTGAACTCTTCACCAAAGGATTAAAGAAGTCTGTATCTACCATCTGTTGGCTTACTACCTGTTCGACATCGATACCAAGAGATGTTGCTCCCTCGGCTACCTGTGGAGCAAGGCCTCCCTTCGCATCATCTCAGTTGTTTGATCCACTCATAAAGTGGGTCCTCAGCATCATCACCTATCTGTGTCATGATACCTATAGACAATATGTCGAGCGGGTCCAGATTTTCCTCCATCTCTCGATCCACCCGCAACTGCATCTCTCGTAACTTTATATTATAGTGGCAATAAACGAGCTTCTGCAACTTCTCATATGCTTGCTTATTCCTCTTGCTAGTGTGTATGAGTGACCATGTGCTCCAATTTCTCTTGCACGATGAAGAGGATATAGTTTGTGCGAGAACACGGACTGCCAATAACTGCAGTGCGGGCGTGTCGACTCCGTACATCGCCCCACCACTCACCTATATATACACGAGGAGCTTGTTTTAGTTTGAAGTTTAAACGGAAAATGCAGTTATGAGTTACCTAATTATATTATCATACTTACACGGCAACATTGTTTTTGCCGATGCTTTTGTTAATGCGGATGAGAAAGTTTCCGTAGTATCCCTAAACTGCAACAACTGTAAACACGGATTCACAGGTCATTATTTTTAATCACCAATATTTCTAGGGGCTCTAAGGAAGAAAATCTATTTTATCAATTACCATTAGCGAAATATGCTCAAATTGCAATACTTGGTTTCCGAATTCCGCTTGCATTGTCGATTCTGGGAAAAACCGTTCGAACACCTCGTGGACAGCCATCGTCAAATCATTATTCTCATGGAGTTGGCATTTGTGATGGAATTTGGGATTCATGTATTATGTTGAATCCAAATATTATTTACTCAGTTGCATTAACATGCAAACAGAAGTGATGCTTAAAGTGCAAGTGCAAGTGCAAGTGCTAAAAAATACAGGTAAACGTAACAAACTTACCAGCTTGGAGTGGATGCTCAAGGGTCCTGGTCCATCGTTCATCGATGATATCGATCACTCACTGATGCAAATTGGGGATTGTAGTCTTCATCCCCACTCTCATAATTCTCATAAGCTCGTACATTGACCCCATCGAAGGCTACATCTCATCATCTACGGCTAGTAGGACCTTGTAGATCGGATGCAAGATGGAAACGACGGTGTGAACTTTATCTTAGAAGGAATCAGAAAGCACCATCTTTGAAACCTTCTTTGCACCCTCAGTCTTCCTCTGGTTCCACTTTCAGTATTTCTCATATCCGAACAAATTCCTAAGACCCACACATGTGCCTGTATAAGCTGTCGAGTGTAATTAAGTTCATGGAGAACCATGTCGTACATAATCTAACGATGTCCACTCCACAACACTCATGCATTGCAGCCAACAACCATGAGTGATTGTATATAAAGTTCATCACTCTCCTCGCATCCTCGATGGTCTTCCTGACAGAATCCCTCTTGCCTATCCCTTCGAGCATTAAATCAATGCAATGTGTGGCACACAGGGTCCAATAAAGATTGTACTTCCTCATCAATTTCTTCCCCGCCTTAATGAACACACTGCCATTGTCCATCACAACTCGAACCCTATTCTCAGACCCAACATCTTTAATTGCTTCTTTCAAGAGATCATATATGTATTTGTGATCTTTTATTTTGACTGATGCATCAATAGATTTGAGGAAAACAGGTTGCCCTCTACGGTATACTATGAAATTGATAATGGACAATTTCGTGGGTCTCGTCCACCTATCACACATGATCGTCACCCCGTACTGCTTCCAGTTCGGCTTAAGTCCACATACTCAAGCCTGCATCTCCTCGTACTTCTGATTGAGGTAGACCCCAAGAATCTTCTATGGCATCGGAGGCTTCACGCCCAGCCTAGCATGTTGCACCTCAATCATATTTTTTAAGTGAGGACTGGCTGCTGCATTTGCTGGTACATGACTCAAGATGAACTACCTAGATATAACACCTCCCACTTTCTCCCTAAGCCCATTGTTCCACATATTTTTTAATCTCATTTGATTAACACCTGCAATGAGTGCATCTATGACACGAGCGCTTTGTGTGCGTTGTAGGCCATGCTTGCCAGAACCACCACCACTCATACTGCCTCCCCCAAACCATCTGCTACTCCCACCAACCTTATGTTAGGACTTCTCAAACGATGACCTACTCTCATTAAGTTGTCTCATTTGCTCCCCCTCCCACCCCGATGCCCGAGACTTACGAATCACTTGTATGAACTCCATCTTATCCCGAGTCGTAACACAGTCATCGGAATATGCGATTCTCTCGTCGTCGTCGTCATCTTGCTTGTCGATAGCACCTAGGCCCTGTCCAACACATTGTAGCTCCTCCCTCAGATCCCTCTCCCAATCCTTCTGCTGCTGCTTGTGTAACTTTGCTTCAACCAACACTTTCTCATCTCCTCTCTCACTAGCTTTATTACACTTGGGCAGTCTTTCACATTCTTGTACCCCTCTACCAAATGCTTCTTCAGCCTAGACACTCCTCCACTCCGTATCACTTAGCCACAATAGTTGCATATGACTCTATATTTATTCCCCTACACTGGCCATATATGTTTCCACCCAATGTCCCTTGCTCCTTTTCCCGATCCAGACGACATTTTTCTCCCGCTTGATACTACATGCAGATACAACGAAACAAATTGCATATAACTCCATAACGAAGGACGGATCAGATCGTCAAAATATTTTGCTTCATTTTTGGGATGTCGTGAAATGACCTAGAAAAATGGATGGACGGCGTGGATACAGAATAAATACATCAAAGTGGGCCCCATAATAAGGGTTGTACCGTCTTGAGAGAGTCTGAGGTCTCACCTAATCGCTCCCATGAAAGGGACGCAGTTTGGCTGGCAACTACTGGTCATTGCTCTGTGGGCCCCATCGTGATGTATTTGTTTCATCCACGCCGTCCATCAATTTTCCCAAATCATTTTATGATATGATCCGAAAAATGAGGTAGATGGAAATCTCAAATGGACCACATCACAGGAAACAATGTTGATTGAACACCCACCATTAAAAACTTCTCGGGGACCACAAACGCTTTGGATCAAGATGATATTTGTTTTTTTTTTTCCCTCATCACGGTTGGCCCTACAAAGTTTGCTCAATCAGGAGTGGATAAAATGCTGGTGTACCACACCACCGATCTGACTGGTGTGGGTATGTGTCGTGTGAAGACGAGTGTTGCCGCTCCTTGAGCTCATAGTTGTACGAACGGTTCAAAGGAGATCAAAGTTACATGGCTCCCAAAATGATTTATTTATTATATCCACACCGTTCATCCATTTATTAGATGGAAATCTCAAATGGACCACATCACAGGAAACAATGTCGATTGAACACCCACCATTAAAAACTTCTCGGGGACCACAAACGCTTTGGATCAAGATGATATTTGTTTTTTTTTTCCCTCATCACGGTTGGCCCTACAAAGTTTGCTCAATCAGGAGTGGATAAAATGCTGGTGTACCACACCACCGATCTGACTGGTGTGGGTATGTGTCGTGTGAAGACGAGTGTTGCCGCTCCTTGAGCTCCTAGTTGTACGAACGGTTCAAAGGAGATCAAAGTTACATGGCTCCCAAAATGATTTATTTATTATATCCACACCGTTCATCCATTTTACAAGATCATTGTAGAGCGTGATCCCAAAAATGATTCATATCCAAAGCTTAAGTGAACCACACCACAAATAGCAGTGGGTGATTCTCACCGTTAAAACATTCATAGTGCCCACCATAACATTTATTTCATCCAATTTGTTCATTAGATCACATGGACCTGGATGAAGAGGAAAAACAAATATCATATTGATCCAAAACTTCTGTGACCCCAAAAAGGGTTTCAACCATAGACGTTCAATCCCCCACAGCTTTTTGCAGTGTGGTCCACTTGATCTTTGGATCTGTCTTATTTTTTGGTTCAAGCCTTAGGATGAGCTCGCCAAATAGAAGGACGGTTGGGATCAAGGTATTCTGTATCGATAATGGTGGCTATAATAGTCACCACCATTACCGATACGGGGGCGTAACAGCCGTTACGACCCCGTAAAGGTTGAAAATTTAGATTTGTTCGAAAAATTCTGAAAAATATATTTTAAAAAATTCAAAATAATGTAAATATTCCAAATATGTATTCATTTTTTGTTTCGAACATGTTTATGGTAGTGTAACGGTCCACTCTTTGGTGAGAGTGTTGTATCGGGCTGTCTAGTGAATTTGTGAACATGATTATAAGTCTCTAATGTTTACACATCACAATCAAGCACTAGAACTAGAAACCAGAAGAAGGCATAAATACTACTTTTCAATTTTTTAAAAATGGCCATTGAAGGTTCTATTTGCTCAAATCACTTCAATCTATGGTTTTAATATTAAAAACTTTAGTAAGAGTGGTTGAAATCAGTTGTAAAATGACCTAGGAGAGTTTTTGGAATGAGAAAAGCGAAAAAAAAAAAAATGAGAAATTTTTATTTAAATAGAAAAAAAACTAGTCATTTTTCGACCTTTACGGGAGTAACGGTTGTTATGCCCTGTAACGGCCTTTACGACCACCGTACCGGCTGATACAGTCTAAAAAAACCAATTGCCCCGTTTCACCCCTATATCGCGTAACAGTCATGGTTGTTACCTATATGTATCGGCCTTTACGGGTGTATCGTAATAGATACGGAACACCTTGGTTGGGATATAACACATACCTCATGATGGGACCCACAGAACTTGGTGGCATCAACACACCAGCCAAGTCGGTTGTGCGTGGTACACAAGCTAATCTGCTTCCTTCCGTTTCCGGCCAAAGGCTTTCGCAAGAATTTCCTGCGCTGGGATGCTAGGTGGGGTCCACCATGATCTTTCTGAAAAATCCACTTCGTCCATCCATTTTTCTAGATCATTTTAGGACATGTCACCAAGCATCAAGTGAATCTAAAACTCAAGTGGCCATACGAGAAGAAAAACTAGAGAAAGAGTTTCCTACCCTTGAAACCTTCTTGGGCTCCACCTTGATGTTTATATGCCATCCAAATTGTTTACAAGTTCATTCCCATTGGGATGAAGTGAAAACACAAAAAGATTCCCCTGATACGGAACTTTTGTGGCCATACGAATGTTTAAACGGTGGTCAGTAAATCTCCACAGTTTCCTCTCGTGTGCCCACTTGAGTTTTGGATCCACCTGGTTTTGGGGCTCATGTCCTGAAATGATTTGGAAAAACGGATAGACATGGTGGATTTTTCAGAAAGATCATGGTGGACCCCACCTAGCATCCCAACACAAGAACTTCCTACGAAAGCCATTCGTAGAGCGGATTAGGTGAGACCCCGAATCCACTAAGGCGGGTGGGACCCATGACTGTGGGGCTCACAGGGATGGACAGTATGGATGTATGTGGCTTATCCATGATGTCCATCCATTTTTTTCCACTAATTTTAGGGGTTTAGCCCAAAATTGAAGCGTAGACAAAGCTTAAGTGGACCACACCACAGGAAACAATGGGGGTTAATGTCCCCCATTGAAACATTCATGGGGCCCACGGTGATGTTTAATTGTCATCCAACCCGTTCATAAGGTTTCAAAGATATGGATGAAGGGAAAACATAAATATCAGCTTCATCCAACACTTCTGTGGACCCCGTAAGTTTTCAAAGGTATGCGTTCAATTCACACTATTTCCTGTAGTGTAGTCCACGAGCTCTAGATATTCTTGAATTTTGGGACCATGCCCTAAAATGATATGGAAAAACGGATGGACGACATGGATATGACACATACATGATGGTGGGCTCTACAAAGTCTACTCGATACGCTAATGATACTACGCACGCAACCCGATTTAAATTGGCTCCCTTAATGAGGGTTAAAAACGAAAACCCATCCCCATTTTCCTTTGCAACCCCAAAATCCCTCTCCCTCAATCCAAAATTTTGAAATATCCTCCGTTTTCCCAACAGATCTTCGGATTTTCGTAGCCCTACCAGCACATTTCGAGGCTGGCGAGTCGATTCTTTCCAAAGAAGTCGCCATCGGAGGATTTTTTAACGGAAAATCCAATTTTTTTTGGGGGTGTCATTCGTACCTCTTGAAGAATAGTTGTCGATCTGCAATCAATAATTGTCAAGCTCTGAAATTGGCATCCTTGAACAAATTCGAGAGAAAAAAAAAAAAAAAAGGTATTTTCTTCTCTTTTTTTTTTTCTTGGATTTCGACATTTTTACCGCTGAAAATGTTGCCTTTTTATCGGAAAAAAATGGAGGTAATTGGCTACAGTTCTCACCCATGGTTGGTGGGAACAAGGAATTATCGGCAATTTTTAGAAAATATCGAAAAAATGATATTATTGGCGAGATTTCGGCGATATCCAGCAGAGAGACGAAAAAATGGGTTATATGTTTTAATTACCCACCGATACTGATATTATTGGCGACATTTCAATATTGTCGCTGATAATTTAAACATTGGCCGTATCAAAGTTTTACATTCTAACAATGGGGGTGAGTATGTGTCGAATGCTTTTTATCTTTTTTGCAAGAGCATGGCATCTTATCCTGTACATCGTGTCCACATACCCTTAAACAAAATGGTGTGGCCGAGTGGAAGAACCATCACCTTCTTGAAGTTACCCATGCTCTTTTACTTGGTTTGAATCTCCCAAAACGATTCCGGGATGACGCCTTATTGTTGTTTTCCTAATAAATCGCATTCCCTCTCGAATATTGTCACATAAGTCCTCATTTGAAATCTTGTATCCACATGACAAACCATTTCCGTTACTTCATAAAGTTTTTGGGTATACATGCATTGTTCAGATTATTGATGGGAATAGTGACAAGTTGAGTCTTCAAGCCATAAATGTGTTTTCTTATGTAACTCTCTATCTTAAAAAAGGTATAATTGTTATAATCCCTTGACTTGTAAGTGGTATGTGTCAGCAAATGTTACCTTTTCTAAAGAAATTTCATGCTTCTCTGCTGAAGGGAAATCTCTTCATCATCCTCATGCTAATGAGGGGGAGATTATACAGTCTAATTCTAACTCCATGCCTCTTCTAGTCTCTTGCCCTAATGATGATAATGATACTCCACCTCTTCCTCTAGTTTTAAAGCCTATTCTTGTGTATCATCGATAAACTAAAGCCTCGACTGGTCACCCACCTACCATCTCATCTGCCTCGGCTGAAGGCTTAAGTATATCCTCTCTCTTTCAACCTCATGACGACCTTCCTATTGTCTTATGTAAATCTTCCCGCTTATGCACAAGGCATCTCATTAATAATTTTGTTTCATATCAACATCTCTCACTTTTTGATGCAGGACAATTAACCATTTACATTAAAAGCTCGAACTGTTAGAGCATGGCGAATCAATCAATTTATCTCATAGCCTAAGCCCCACATCTGATGGGTTAGGACCTCAACCTCACACGAGCCACCCGCCTCACATAGGTGGGGCCCGCATCACATGAGCCACTCACCTCACACGGGCCGCCCACCCCAAGTGTGCCCCTGCATCCCACAAGCAACCTCACTCGAGCCCTGTGTGAAAATGCCCCTGCATTAATCACCCATCGTGAGGAGTCTCGAACACGAGACCTCCCGCTCTGATACCAATTTGATGCAGGACAATTAACCATTTGCTCTAAAAGCTCGAACTGTTAGAGCATGATGAATCAATCCCTTTATCTCATAGCCCAGGCCCCACATCTCATGGGTTAGGACCTCGGTCGAACCCCTCTCGTGGGCCCCAAATCACATGGGTACCGCCTCACACGGGCCGCCTACCCCGAGTGTGCCCCTGCATCCCACAGGCAACCCCACTCGAGCCCGGTGTGAAAATGCCCCTACATTACCTTCCCTCCAATCTTTTGCAACCTCCATATTCTCCTCTGCTACCCCATGCAATATAGATGAAGCCGTGAATAGCCCTAATTGGACTAAAGGTGGAAGAAATGCAGGTGCTAGAGAAGAACAATACCTGTGAGTTGGTTTCCTTACTCGAGGAAAAACAGATAGTTGGATGTCGATGGGTTTACACTACCAAGTATCGTCCAAATGGTTTTGTTGGCCGTTATAAGGCACGGTTGGTCGTTAAGGGTTTTAATCAAACATATGGCATGGACTACTTCGAAACATTCTCACCAGTGACCAAAATCAACTCTATTCGTGTGGTTATCTCTTTGGCAGTCAATTTGTCTTGGCCTCCATTTCAGCTAGATGTAAAACATCCGTTCTTACATGGTGATCTTGTCAAGGAAGTCTACATGGATCAAACCCCTAGATTCTTTATGCCTCATGGCTCCCATGATTCGCCCTTGGTGTGTTGCTTAAAGAAATCGATTTATGATCTCAAGCAGTCTCCACGTTCCTGGTTCGATAAGTTTAGTCGTGCTCTTTTGGAGTTTGGATTTATTCGCAACTAGGCCAATCATTCTCTATTTATTTGTCGTTGACCAACAGGGATTATGGTACTGATTGTTTATGTCGATGATATTGTGTTGTATGGAGATGATACTAAAGGAATGGTGGCGGTTTAATCTTTCCTCCCAATTCAATTTGAGATCAAAGATCTTGGAACTCTTCAGTACTTCCTAGGGGTTGAGGTTGCTCGATCGAGGTCAGGAGTTGTGCTCTCTCAAAGGAAATATCCCATTGATCTGCTCTTAGAGACATGGATGTTGGGATACAAACCTATCTCCATGCCTATGGATACTATTGTGAAACACGGTCCCGATGATGGCACTCTTTGATCCAAGGGATGTCTCGTCGGTCAGTTTGGCTGACTAATTTATTTTACTACTATCCAGTCGGACCTCTCTAATGTCATAGGTGTTATTAATCAATTCATGCATATCCCTCATATTACACATTTGACAGCAATGTATCGATTACTTTGGTATCTCAAGTTCGCACCTAGTAAAGGATTGTTGTTTCAGCAACATGATTATCTTCGCCTCTCTGGCTACTTTGATGCTGACTATGCTGGAAGTTTACATGATTGACAGTCTACCTTCGGGAATTGTACGTTTGTAGGTGAAAATCTTGTTACATGGAAGAACAAGAAGCAATCCGTTGTTGCGCGATATTCCATTGAAGTTGAATATGGGGTAATGGCTCATGCAACATGTGAACTTGTGTAGCTTTGAATCCTCCTACAAGAATGTAGCTATAATCCTCCGAGTCTTATTCCTTTGTAATGCGATGATCAGGTTGTCATTCACATTGCAGGCAATCCAGTATTTCATGAACGTATGAAGCACATTGAGATTAATTGTCACTTCATTCGGGAGAAGGTCTCTAACAAGGAGATTGCCACGCCCTTTGTTTGCTCTAGGGAACAGCTGGCTGATGTCCTTAAGTCTCTCAATTGAGATGCTCTTCTCCAACTTACTAACAAGTTGGGCATGATTGACATCTATGCTCCAACTTGAGGGGGAGTATGTGAAAACCGCAGAGTACTTGAGTGTATTTATTTGGGTGTGAGTGCACAGTGTTGTGTGCTCTCTTGGAGCAAGTATATTTGTCTCTAGTGAAATAATAAAGGTGTGTTAGGGCTTGTTGTTGTAACACACACAAGACAAGCCTCTCTCTCTCTCTCTCTCTCTCTCTCTCTCTCTTTCTCTCTCTCTCTCTCTCAATACCTCTTCTCTTTCCTTCATCTTTTCTCTTCCTTCCTCATTCTAAATCTCCTAAAGTCAACTTGGTATTAGAGCGGGTCCTTCACGTTGATTGATGCTACAATAATTTACTGACGTCAACAGTTGTACGACTAACATTAGCAAGTGTATGAACCGTATGACTTCTTTTTTATTGGCAAGAACATGGTTTGATAGATCTCAAATTTAGAAGATTATGGTGATTTTTACGAGGTTTATAGAGCTCATCTGAAGTATGTTTGGACCATCTTTCTCTTTCAATCAAAAAGCCCTAAATTTCTGATTTTTGTCGATTTTTCCCAAATTAGTAGCTGATTCTTGAGATTCTTCTCATATGTTGGATCGGATTCACTTTGTTCAACTCCTCATAGAGTTGTTTCTAGAAGAAAAAGGGATTTCTAGGGGTTCTAATGATTTTTCATTGTGTGACTTTTCCATTCTCTAACTGCAATTTAAATGAGTGAAATTGAAAATTTTCTGATTTTGTTTTCAATTTTCCTCATTTTTCCCCAAATTCGCAAATTAGAGTTTAATTGATATTATAATCAACCAACACTCGTAACACACCTGCAAATGAAGGCTAAATAACCGTCGATTAATTTGGATTTTTAGGGAAAAAATATATTTTATTATTTTATTATATTTTTAATTAAAACATTTTGTTCTATAAATTCAAAACCCTCCGTCAATTTGCAGATCAACTTCCAACATGTCCAATTAGATTTTTTTCATACTCTAATTGCAATTTAAAAGGGTGAAATGCGGGAAATTTTCCCTGTTGTCTTCAAATCTCCAATTCAAATGTTGAAATCCATGATTGAGCATACAAAACATGTAAAATTATGGAATTCCATCTTCATTTTGCTGATTCCAGGATTACAGTTTAAAAAATAAAATAAAATTCTAACAGTTTGAAATTTGGGTCCACCCAGTCTTATCTCAATTTCCGTATGAAAATCTGGTTGTTTCTTCAAAAAATGGAAGGGGGTTGATCGGAATTGCCTCAAGAATGGATTACAAGCAAAAGATTTGAGGAAGAATGGAAATTTTTAGGATTTTGGGGGATCTTTTTTTTTTTTGAGAAAAACGGAAGTGGACTATCAGTTGGGAAAGTATCAACGACATTATAATGTATTATCGATACCATGTAGTATATAACATGCGATATTTTGATAATATCGCATTGTTTCAACATGTCGCTGATATAATGTGATATTTCGTACAATATCCAGAAATCTATAGACTTCCTGGCTGTTTCGTATCAGCGTACCTTGATACCATAGTATCAGCCAATATATCGGCCGATACTATCGATATTGCAAATGCTGGTCACCACCTCTCTAGCAAGTGCATACTCCATTTGAGTTGGAATCCCTCGAAACACTGGGAAAGGAACCTTATGACTCCACCTCGCTCTAAACCCCTTTACTTAATTAGTTGGTCTCTACAGATAACCCTCAAATGAGGTCGTGATGCAGCTAAGATGGGTCGATCAGCAGTGGACAGTTGTATCCATCCATGATTCCATGAGCCCTTCTCATGTTTGGTCCAATTAATGATTTTGGTTTGTTTAAGTGTCTAGATCTTGGCAGCGAATTAGGTGAGACTTTGAATCCTACCGAGTTGGGTTTTATCCTTGACTGCGGGGCTCACAGTGATGTACGTGCCTTAAATCCACACCGTCCAACCATTTTGAAAGCTCATTTTAGGGCATGATCCCAGAAATGAAGCTGACTCAAATCTTAGGCAGACCACACCACAGGAAACAGTGGTGATTGAATCCCCTCCATTAAAAACTTCATGGATTCCACCGGAATGTTTATTTTCCATCCAACTTGTTGATAAGGTCACAAACACCTAGATGAAGAGACCACACAAATATCATCTTGATCCAAAGCTTTTGTGGCCCACAGGAAGTTTTTAATGGTCAATCACCACTGCTTCCTGTACTATGGGACATCTGGGATTTGGAACTGATTCCTTTTTTGGATCATGCCCTAAAATGAGCTTTCAATACGGATGGACGGAGTGGATGTAGTCACATACATCACAGTGGGCCCCACAGTCAGGGGTCCCACCCACCTTGGTGGATCTACGGTCTCACCTAATCCACCCCCCTAGACCTTAGGGTTTGTTCTTAGTATCGTAAGTCAATTTTAGTGGTCCTACGAGAACCAAACATGAGGTGTGTAGAGTGCGCATGGTTGGCCTTTTCTACGTCTTTGATGTCTCTCAGACTTTCTCTAGACACCGTTCTTGTGCCCCATCAGGATTTTAACTACATGATTGCTATTGTAGTTGGCGTCAAGAGATTCGAAATCCAAATGTGCATTTCTTTCTTCCAGTCAATGTCTCTTCCCTATTCCTTAGTTTGCCCATTACTCCGTTAACATTAATTCAACTGCTTTAGCCCTTCCTGGGTCTTTGGATTGTCAGTTTCACCTTTTGTCTAGTGATCATTGTTATTTTATGATTATCACAAGATTTTATTAGCATAAAAGGACAAAGATACAAAGAAGCAGTGTTCGAAATATCAGTATCGCTTTACATATCGCATCCTTGGGATACCGATGTGTATCGGTTATCGCACGGGATATATCGTTTCTATCAGCTAATTTATCTCACTTTTTGGGAAACGTGGGGAAACATTGGGAAAATAGTTGAATTTTTCAATAAAACTCCATGAATTGTTTTAAAAAAAGACCTTGATACACACTTTTAAATCATAACATCTCAAAAAAGAAGTGCACATAGTAGGTTTCTTTCGTAGAGGGTCCTAAGCTATGTGTTGTTTAACTGAACTAATGCAACCACATTCAAATTAAATGCATAAAGAGTGTACGTTATGATTGTTTCATCAAACACTCCTAAATACTTTGAAATTAGTCTCTCAATTGACAGCTGGTAGAAGGGAAATTTCTATATATATGTGTGTGTGTGTGTGTGTGTGTGGGTGGGTGATTGCGTGTTTCCGTAGGGATTAGTCTCACTTCCAAAATGAGGTGGGGACACCCTGTGTCTTCAAAATAATCATAATAATATTTTATTAAATTTTAATTTTTTAAAAAAAAAAAAAATTTGAAAATTGATAAGAACTTAACAAATCAGTATATCAGCCTCATACATGCTTGATTTCATGTTTGGAGTGCAACTTTGGAAGCAATTTGGGAGAAATTGGGGAAATTTAGAAATTTCCTCAATTTTCCCCAAATCGGACCACCCACACTCAAATTTCAAAATTAAAGTGTACGTGATGATCATTTCATCAAATACTCCCAATACTTCAAAATTAGTCTCAATCGATAGCTGGTTGAAGGAAAATTTCAGAAAAAAAAAAATAAATATGGAGAACATGAAGAACCAATGGATATCGAATCAAAGCTCCAAATTCATGATTTTTCATGCAAATCATGAAGAACCAATGGATTTGTAACCATTTGACACTGATTTAATATAATTTCAACAAAAAAAAAAAGGATCGGAAATTGAAAATGCTCACCAAATCGAACATGTGGGATACATCGGCACTACCTGTGAGTTTCATATCGCACAGGTGGGATACAAGATATATCGTGGGATATATCGGCCAATGTCGTCGATATTTAAAACATTGAGAAGAAGCACTAAAAAGGACACAACAGTAAATACAGCAGAAGCAAAATCAAATGAAAGCAACAAAGAAAACAGCACCACACATCAAATGTGTGCCCACATTACAATCAATACCAATAGATAAATTCTCCCTTGAGAGGACTTCCTTAGCTTAGGTATCCACATCTTCATTTGCATCCTTGAGTACATCGGAGAATGAAATGGGTCTGCCAGCACAAAGATCGAGTATCTTTTCCATTATGTATGCAACAGACCATGGACGTTGTCTTGTCATCATTGTTGACTGGATTGGTTATTGCCATGGTACTGGAATGAGTACATGGTATGCTAGGGGTAGGATCATGTGGGTTGCATGCCTACATTCAGTGTATGCAATGTAGTTTTATTTATGAATTCATTTTGCATTTTCTATTGGATAAGTCAAATTTATAAATTGGCATTCTACATATAAATTTGCACTGCAAATTAATGGGTAGTAAGAGTGAGGATACATAGTATTGGGTAGCTAAAAATAGGTCCAGAATGCAAATGACCCATAATCTGGATCGCATGATTCAGATCTGAAAATGTAGGGGTATTGGTGATTTAGGCAGAAAAAAATGTGTATTGCTTGTTATCAGTTATGTTGCATGCTTTTTCCACCTTGGCTCAATAATTACTTCAGCCACTGTTTCAAAAGAAAAGAAAAAGTATTTCATTCCTCTGTTGCAATTGAGAAGCATGAAATGTGCCTTTCCTGAGGAGCGCAGTTTCCACGATAAAACTTCTGCTTAACTGCTTATATGACTGGAACTTGTAGTTTATTTTCTCATTCCTGTCACCTTTTTTTTTTTTTCTCTCCAAAAAAAATGTCCTTTTGTTTTTCTGTTAGCCTGCGTTTCTACTTATTCGTAAGATTGACATGTAGAATCCAAGGAAGGAGGTCAATGCAATGTTGAAGAAGGAAGCAAATTATTTCGGTGATATTGTGATTTTGCCCTTCATGGACCATTATGAGCTCGTGGTTCTTAAAACAATTGCCATCTGTGAGTATGGGGTGAGTTCACTTTATGTTTCTTACACGTTCAGTGCATTTTACTTGTTAAAATGTTTATTTCATCCAAGAGATGCAAAGGCTACTCATGAGAGTGGGCTGCTCATTCCCAATGTGGCACCTTGTTCAAGATCTGGGACATTCATCAAGTGGACCTATAGTTGCATGAAATGTGAAGCTATATGGCAACAGATTCAGGTATGGGAGCGGGGAAGCATCTGTCTCAAAATGTTATCATGTCTAGACTGCTATGAAGCGGGAGCATGCACCTAATTAGAAGGATCCTGCAGCTAAGGGTGGACCCCAGTGCCCATGGCTATGGCCCATCAGGTGTGGGACTTGTGCATGAAAAATTGGACTTTTAAAGAGAATGACTAACCATCCACATTTGAATTATACAGGTGTGCCCCACCTGATGACTGGACCAACCTGAAATTCTTGCCTTGTCACATATGCTGGGTTCACCCGCTGTAAAGCCTCGCTCAACTAGCAGGCATATGCCATGTTGGGATGTGCGGGGAAGTTAGGAATATCCTAATCCCAAGAGTAACCTTAGCAGCGCTCTTGATCCAAGCATGGGGTTGGCACCTCCCTTGGTACTTGTTGTATACTTGCTAATCCTACCTTCTGCAGGTTCACAACTTGAGTGCTGCATACATTATGAAATGTGATGATGACACATTTGTTAGGGTGGATACTGTATTGAAAGAAATTGAAGGTATCTCTCCCAAGAGATCGCTTTATATGGGTAATCTTAATCTCTTGCATCGGCCACTCAGAAATGGAAAATGGGCAGTCACATACGAGGCAAGTCACTGCTTTTGTAACGGGTTTTGGAAATTAACCTGAATAGTGTGATGTTCTCTTCTTTTCTCAGACATGCTTGAAAAAGAGTTTACGTCCTCTCTTATTAATGAATACATCTTTTTCTACTTTTGGTAAAAACAAAAAGGTGAACTATTTCTATTGGGGCAATATCCAATAAGTAGAAAATAGGTGGGTATATCTAAGAATGGAGTACACATCATTTTCCTAAGAATCATCATCTGTTAGTTTTTTTTTTTTTTTTTTTTCCAGCTGTGAAGTAAGAATACAAAGTGCGAGACTATTTCCTTGGTCTTCAGAGATTATCAGATATTGTTATTCTAAAGCATCATTGCATGCTTGAAACAGGAATGGCCAGAAGAAATTTATCCACCTTATGCGAATGGACCTGGATACATTATTTCAAGCGACATTGCAACATTTGTTCTCTCTCAACATGTCAACCATAGCCTAAGGGTTTGTTTCTATAATAAACCCATTTCATTTAGGAGCCCTGCTATAATGACACTCGCACTAATCCTTCCAAGGACTCAGGACCTTGTATGCACTGCCAATTTGCTGTGCTTGCACAATCCAAGCCACTCATCGGAGTGCCCCTATGATTTAACCCTGGGCCCAATGGTTAAAATAACTGATTGGTGGCCCAAATTCAGCATTCATGTGTGGCCAATTGAATTGGTGTCAGAACAATTGTGAGGGGCCTGCCCAATGAGCAGCTTGGATCTCACATGTTGGCACCCGTGAGTTGTGTCCCTTTGGCGTTGCTCTCTTATTTATCATGTAAAACGTTGTTTGTTGCTCCCCTTTTGAGGTTGGAATGTGTTGGTTGATGCAGTTGTTCAAGATGGAGGATGTGAGCATGGGAATGTGGGTGGAGCAGTTCAACAGCACAAACAACGTTCAGTACTCCCACAGCTGGAAATTCTGTCAGTATGGATGCATGGAGGACTATTACACCGCTCATTACCAATCTCCGATACAGATGATTTGTTTGTGGGACAAGCTGGCTAGAGGTCGGGCCCACTGCTGCAACTTTAGATGACAGCTTGTGTTCCAGCAATCAGGCCAGAGTTTTTTCTTTTTCTTTTTCCCTTTTCTTTGGCCATTCTCATTTCTCTGTAGCATTGTAACATTCAATGCCAATTTTGGAAATCAGAAGATGGAAGAGCATCTTGTATTCAGAGCGGTGTATCAATCAATCACGGCTGCGGATCAGTGCCAATTTCCAAGTTCGACTGCAACTCCAGCCACCCTGTAAAAGTAAAAATGTATACCGCGCGGTCTTGATCCATTTGTTGTTTGCATTGTTGCTTGCTTGTGGAGTTGAATTTTACATCCCCCTTATGTGGGACCCATAGTTCTGTTATACAGTCCATTCTTATTTGCACCACCATGGATGCATGAGCACCCAAAAATTGCATAGAATTAGATGCTATCATACAGGGCTGCATGCTCGGTTATCATACAGCCAACCGGCTGTAGGTGATCAGTTCTGTTCCGTTGAATGTGGATTGTTTAGGGCTATTGTTTGTCCAGGTCAAGCTGGTTGACAATAGGCATGTTAAACAGGCCTGAAATTCAAGGCCGTGGCCCCCTAGAAATTGGGATCAAACCTTATATCCTGTCATTTTACTGTACAAATGGATTGGGTCAGGTCAAGGGGTTCCCTGACCCGACCCATTTGATTGAGAAATGACTGTTAGAATTTTGACCCCAAACCCAAACCATGAAAATTCAGGTTAGTTCTTGGTAAAGGTCATATATATATATATATATATATATATATATATATATAGGGAAAAGGTACTATGCGCTAGAGTTGATGGGACTGTCCGATGAGGTCGAGCTGTGTGGGCCCCACTGTGATACGTTTTGAACATCTACCCCATCAGTCAGATGCACCATTCCATCGTGGGCCTAGGTCTCAAAAATCAAGTCAATCCGTGACTTGTGTGGGCCATACCACATACAGAAGTTGAGAGGGGCTGTGCACCATTAGAACATTCATAATCATTTTTGGGCCCACGGAGATGTGGTTTGCAAATCCAGCCCATCCATTATGTGTGTCCCACTTGGATAAGGGTTCAGACCAAGTTTTAGCAGCATTCAAAACTCAGATGGGCCCCACCAAGTGCTTTTATATGTTTTTGGCATGTCTTCACGTCTTTAGATGGTATGGCCCACCTGAGTTCCGTGTACGGCTGATTTTTGGAATATCCCATAATTTAAAGGGGACTCATCAAATGCACGATGTTGATGGTCGACACGCATCACGGTGGGGCCCACACAGCTCGACCTCACGGGAGCTTATCGTGAGGTCGAGCGCGTAGTACCTTTTCCCATATATATATATATATATATAAAGAGCTAACCTAACCCATTATCTCATGGAACAAGTTTGGTTCAGGTACAAAAATTGCAAGTTTTCACATGTAATGTTCCAAATATGTTAGCTGTATCAAGGATTAAATGAAATGAGATTCAAGAGCATGCTTGTTTGAGAGAGGTCATTTGCAATCAATGCTCTCTAAGGTAACTTCACAACGCAATTTCCTACAGAACCCAAAAGGTCCTAATTGAATTTTCAACTTAGGATGGGTTTTACCATCATCCGTTGGATCTCATTCAAGAGTTCCTAACCTTTAATTGCTGTAGGTAATCTTAGTAGTCATGTGGGTGGGAGTTGGGAGGAATTGGGGTAAGAGGTGTGTGGATGGGAGTAAATGGAGGTAAATGGAATTATGAGTAAATGGGGCTAATTTATAATCACAATAAAGAGAGACGGAGAGTACATAAGGTGAAATGAATTTTTGGGCTCCCCATGAAAGTCACACAGGTAAATAAAGGTGTTGCCAGTCACATGTCTACCATACATATGGCATATTGATGATGCTCCAAAACAATCTAATTATTGGCTACATCATTAAAATCACACCAATAGATTGATCCAAATTATTCAAATATTGGCAAGTTGTCTGTTTGTGAACCTTACATTTGTAGCCCATTTACAATCATTTTATCAAATATCACACACACACACACACACACACACATATATATATATATATATATATATATATATATATATATATATATATATTTGGAATATTAAACTGATTTAGAATATCAAATATGCTTTTGTGAATATATTAAAAAATTCCAATGCATTCTAATTCCTCCCATTTACTCCCATCCAAAGAGAGTATTTGGATTTCACTTGAAATGAGAGTAAATGTGAAATGGATTACATTTACAAGCTCCCAAATGACCCCTTAATTATTAACCGAATATTTAGACTTTCCTATACATTTATTAACTACTCTTACAAGGTTTTTATTGGATCCAGGCCTGATTTGAATCTAAGTCAGATCCATTTTAGGGTGGCCCATATTAGACCATATAGGAATTCCGGTCAAAGTTCCAGACCAAGAGCTGCTCCATCTGTCCAAATTTTGGGGCGCTCACTTATTGTTAGGTCCGCCCAACCCAATTTGCATCCCTACTGAGATTGGTCCTAGAACAAATCCCTTTACCGGCCCTATAGCCATTCCTTTATTTTTATCTTCTCAATCTGTCAATTTGCAGACCATGGATCAAAGGGTTTGGAATCCCCCCCTCGGGTAGATTTTTGGGGTACAATTCATACATAGACAGGGCAGTCAGATCAACGGTTCAGATTAGCAAGCTATGCACCCCATTTGCACTTGGGGAGGGAGGAAACACAACTTCAGCCCAAGGAGATAGCTTATGAACCTTAAGTTTTTCAGCCCAAGAATATTAGTGCATGATATAAGTTTCAAACTCAGAAAAAAGATCCAAGATCTCAGCATGAATCATGAGATACCATCCTTTGCACATATACATTATATTCAGATAAACTCCCCTAAGAAAGCCTTCACAACCATGTTGTGTTTTTTACGAGTCAAGGCTCTGGAGTTTGCAGGCAGCAATGGAGTCCAGTATCCATGAATGACCAGCTACTTTGGCTCCTATCACATTCGCAAGAGTCTGTGCTTCGGCCCTCCTGCAGCTGAAAACCATAGCATTTTTGCTGGAATCACCATTTTCGAGATGCTCGAGGCTATAGATTATGAAGGTTGTCGATGTGGGGGATTCATTCAGCAATCTCTCTTGATCTCTTGAAATGGGTTTCCTTTGTAGAACGGTTCCTCCTCCTGCGACAACAAGATCCTGCAAATAGCCTTTGTAGGATGGCACAAATTCTCCAGCAAAATAGAACTTGAAGGCATTGAAAAGCTTTGGCTCCTGTAAGTGAAAAAGAGTACTTGTTCAAGAAAAGATAAAGAGTTTATACATCAAGAGAAGATCGAATTCAACTAGATACATTGTTGCTTCTTTGGATGTGAATGATCCAATCATTGATCCAGCCCAATCGTTAGATGCCACCATGCACAATCACACCAGCTGGATAATCTTAATCATATCAATGTCGGCCTTTTTGTTGAAAACATGCACTTTCCAAGCCATGGTTGGATTGTTATTATTGCCCAATGAATCTTGAGACTCATAGGAATCCAGTAAAGGGTCCACTGAATGAGTAATCTTAACTGTTCAATGTGCAGGTTATTGATAGAGTAGCTAAAATTGTCCAATCAGTGATGATTTTTATATGGTGGCCTATCAAGTGTGCTGGTCTGAGCAAACAGTCCAGATCAATGATTGGAGTGTCCAGGTCCCTGAATGCAGCTTTAGTTGCATCAACCATTTTCTCAGCTAGAAAAGCAAATTTCACATATCACATTCATGTTTGTGTGTTTATCTTCACAGTTGTTAATGATCACAAACTAATTATTTCCTAAGATTTTTTAGGGTGCATTTGGTTGCACCAAATTAGATTGATTAATCATGAAATATCATGATATTTGGTGCAACCAAAACACCCTACCACCATTATTTTCTCGTGGACTTGACTTTTCCATTTTATAACAGCCATTATCATTACATAATGCTTATGCTGTTCTACTACCATTACAAGGTCAAACTGCTGTTTTTCAAACCCTGTTTAGATCTTAAAAGAAGAGAACGTGACCTTGTTCATGACTCGTTGTCTTCCACATTTCGGGCCATCCTGGACTCCATGGACATCAACATGGATCTCATATTGTTCCTCAGGCACAGGTTCCATGGCCATCATGCAGGCTTTAATCCCTGCACCACAGAAACAAACCGTTTGAATATGTTATTAAGCAAAACTCTCAACCGCGCCCTTCTGTGGACACTCACTAGAGTAGGATTACCCCCACACAATCGAATATGACATGTGAGAGATCTGTGCAGCTAGTCATGTGGGGTCCACTAGTTACATACCATGGACCAAAAAACAAGCTGATCCACACATCAGGTAGGCCTGTGTACATGTCACATGGATGACAGCCAACTCTTTATCCATTTTCTTGCACACGTGCAACCTACTTGATCATTGGATCGGTCTAATTTCGAGGACACCCGATCAACATAAAAATTTCATACATGAGCCACATTTCCATGTGCTGAGAGTAGGATCTATGTTCAAGGATAGACAAATATTGCTAACAAATGAATCAATTCATCAGTGAAGCATTTTGGATCATCGCTGCTTACAGTCAATCCTCAATATCCATTTTCCTTCCAAGATACCCATAAAAAATTTGATGGTCCTTCTGCATGCTCCATTCTCATCTGTTGATGCAATGATGTGGGTGACCGTAGAGTTCCATGTCTTTGACAGCGAGACACCTGCCAACTTCACGAACTTCGAAATAATTTCCTGCAGTTCCATACTTTTTAGTTTGAGAAAGTTCAGGTTTGAATGATTTGCATTTTGTTAACTGCTCTACTCAAAAAGATTCATTTTACCTTCTCTGCTACTGTAAGAGCTGAGCAACAGATAACCCATTTGCTAGGTGACCCAGAAGGCCATTTCCACGGCCTGTTCGTTTTCAGACCTGGATGAACTATCTCCCTTGCTCGAGATCCTCTGAAAGTTTCAGATTAGTTACAAACAAGGAATAATACCATACAAGAGAAAACATATAACTTTCAGTTGAGCATTGCTACACCCAACAGCCTGTACAGGTGTGCCCCACCTGATAATACAAATCATTCCTACAGTGCTGGATCAGAGATCCCAAAAACCCACCAATCAAGTGATCCACAGTTGTCCAATTGGAGCTCTGGTAAATGTCATACATTGGTTATACTTGTTCATATTCATTTGATGGCTAGGATCATTTGACAGTGGAGACGTGAGAGCATGGTCCATCAAATGATGGGGCCAGTCAGATCAACAGCTTAGGTTACCCAAGGCAGACTCCATGTGTACCACTGCTGGGTCAAACCAATAAACATTGTTTCTTTCAATTAAGCACCATGTATTTCCACATTTAATGCAATAGCATTAAAATCAAAGAGAATAATTCAAACACACAATTCCAGAACAAACCTCTTTTTTCTTTCCCTTTGAGTCCCAGAAATTTCATTTGGCAATTTCAATGATGAATGAAGTGGGCATAGCATCACAAAGTTCTCCTGCCATAAAATGAAAAAGAAAATATGAAAACATTTCATCCCCACCAGAACTCTACTAATCAAAATTTCAAATGTTGAGTCCGAAGCAAACGATTTGTAATCACTTACAGTATCCCACCGACATTCCCGTGTCAACTTCGCACAAGGAACGTGAAAGCTCTTGCGGCAACTCTTCTCATAGCAACCAAGTGAGGCTCCCTTGATTCCGCAGCAGCTACATTTGATCCTTCTACTTCTTGCTAATTCAGCTTCAAGATTGATTGCAGTATCGTCTTCAAAGAACACATTAGGAGCCCTGTATTTACAGAAATATTGCATCTATGTAACACTCCATATAAAGAAAGACAGTTCAAACACTACACATTCATTGCATCTGAGTCCCGTTGGATATACCAAAATCACAAATGGAACAGATATTTTTTAGCAGTCAGATAGTGATCAGTGCAAGGAATAACATTATGTTAGATACCATTTTTGTAGTTCAAAAACCTGATAATTCGAATCGACTCAATGTTTAGCCAGGTTGGGTTGACTCAAAGACTCAACACAATTCAACTCAAAATGATATTTGAGTACTATTATTAAAAACAATAAAAATGCAATAAACATTTAAAATAGTTATATCCACATAAATAATTTAGTGCAGAAAATTGACCAACAACTCAGCAATTGCCCTGCTAGTAAAGAGCACTGCTCCTCTTCAAAGAAGTTTGGGGTATGATTTGTGTGAACCTCAGTTCGCTATCACCATTTTGTTTTCAAAAAACAGTTTCACAAGGCAAGTGACAAGGTTTGAATCACAGCGAGTCACATCAAGTCAACTGAGTCATTGAGTCGACTCGATGAGTCTACCAGAGTTGTAACCAAGTCACACCCAGATCCCAGTTTCACAGCAACTCAACTCAAAACTCGGCCGTCGAGTCGGCAAGTTTTTAGAGCTATGCCATTTTTCAGCCTTCCCTGAGCTGAGGTGTTGGATATTGATTTCTGCAGAAAAGCTATCCACCCAGCTGACTTTCTGGGACATCAGAAAGCAGCCTAATATCAACAACAAAAGGGTTTTACTTTTCTGGGAATACAAACCATTCGGTGCAGTTTCTGTGTGAGTGTATGACATTGGACCCTCCATTGTAATCTGCTGCCACCAACTTCCCATTGAAATAATGCAACATCTTTCCTGAAGCCTGCAGTTTCGCATTGAAGATTGGAATTCTCATTCAACAACAGAAGTGAAGTCAAAATAAGATACTTGACAGGTAAGAAGAAGACAATATCAATGGCATTACCTCTGAGTCATCGCAAGACTGACAAAAAGCACACTGAATGCAACTGCTAATGGTTTTGCATTTTTGGAGCGAATGGACCTTAGCAATGGGAAGAACCTTGGCAGTTGTTGTGACGCCTGCCCCTCCAATCTCAACATTTTCTTGTTGTTCTATGATGATACTGTTTTCCTTTTCCTCATCCATGTTGGAAATGAGTGGAACTCTCTTGGAAACTTCACTTGTGCAACTTTTCAATCTCTTCACCTTTGTTGATTTTCTAACACCATTTCTCTCAACTTTGGCATCTATCTTCTTAATACTTTTTGCAGTTTTCCCCCCCAAATCTAGAGCTTTGTCATTTTCAATTTCCCGGCATGATAAAACAGGTAACCCCATCTCCATGTTGTCGTGATTTCGATTTTTGGTTCCTTCAAGATCATTAATAGGAACTTCTTTAAGTACTTTGGCTGCGGTAGTGTTGACAATTCGGTTTACTGATCTTCTCACATGCTTTCTCTTGAATTCGCGGATAATTTTCTTATCACTTCTTTCAGGTTTGTTTCCTACATCCACAGGTTTGTCATTTTCTGTTTGGCGGCATGACAAAACAGGCAATTCAATATACAGTTCTATGTTTCCTTTATCATGGCCACTTTCTTCGCAAGATTTTATAGAAGCCTCTTCAAGTGCTTCACCTGTGGCAGCATCATTGACTTGGGTCATCAATATGCTCACACGCTTTCTCTTTGAATGACTGCTGCCTTTTTTACCGCTCTTGCCAGCTTCACTTCCTGTATTTAGACTCTTACCATTTTCACTACACTTGTTCTCGTTCTTTTGATTTGGATCTCCTGGTATTTTTCCACAACTTGTAGGAAGTTCTCCAAGGATTGCATCTGGAACAATATGAGTCCTGTCTGTTGTTGTAGTTACATTCTTCCTTTTGATTTTTCTGCTTGGTCTTTTTCCCTTCTTGATGCTTTTCTTTCTAGCATGTTTAGCATTTCCACTTCCATTTTTCTGGGATGATAACACAGGCAACTGTATATCCATGTTCGGATTTCCTTGCTCAAGATTCGCGCTTTTCACTTTATCAGAAGTCGGTATTTCGTCATTAGTAACTGCAGTCTCAATCTGTGAGGCAGCCTCATGTTCCTTCTCTTGAATTCCATCCAATGTATGTTTATCTGCACTCTGCATTTCGTTTAATTTCATATAAATAACTCTAAAATGAAGACAACCAAACACATTAGTTTGCAGAGAATGCAGGCAGTGAGAAAAGAATTTATAGTATGGTGGAGAGCAATTATTGATCCTTGTCCCAAGTATATATCTATAGAATCCTGTGGTCCTCAGTTTATACAAGTGGGGCGCATTTTTTTTCAACCAAAAAAATGATCTGATGGACCACACCACAGACTGAACATGCCCCAAAATCTCCAAAAACTATAAGATTCTAACCATTTATTAGGCAGCATGCAAATGGACATTTAGGAGAGAAGTACAGCAACAGCCCACATTCAACAAAGAAAGGCCAAAGATTGAATGTCTACAATCTTCCAATCTGGAAGATTTTTGGGTCTCGGTCATCCAAGTGAGACCAATCAGATCGATGGTCTGGACAACTGAACCATGAGCCTCACATGTAGAAACTGAGAGATAAAGCATATTATACATGTTATGGTCTCAGATCAAGGATCATTACATTCCTCTGAAAATAACAATACCTGTGTTTTCATGGGTGTAGAACAAAGTTCAGGAGAGCAAGCTCTTTGTGTCCATTCAAACATCTCACTGTCGAAAACATCTGCGGCTTTGGATTTACTGCCAGCTTCCCCCTTCAATTGAAAGTAAATAAAAGATATAAGAACCCTGAATTCAATTGAAATTATGGATGTTTGGATGCATTGTTCAATTGAAATGCAATTAAAATAATTAGTCCAACAGAGAGGCAACAATCAAATTGCAATTAGCTTCATATTCATTTTGAGGGAGTACGCTCCAAATCACCATAATGTTACTTTCATGTCAAACTTGAAAGGAGTCTTAACTTTAATTCAGGGGCTATTCCCAGTACCAATGCTAAAACTGGTAACTGCAATTAGGCCATTTTCTCTCCATTGAACTAAGCATCGTAGTTGAATAGTTCATCCAGACAAATCATACATACTTACAGTTGGTGTCATTGTAATGGGACTCTCATCATCTGAATCCTTGATATCACTAAACGTAGGAGCATTACGTGGTGGTGTATACGTGAGATGATCACCATCTGTTTGCGTTGGAGTCAGGTTCTCCATGGCTTCATCCTCATCAGCCTCTCTCAACCAGAAGAAAGGCTTAAACATAGGCTCTCCCTTTTCATTAAAAGCAGGCTTCTCCTTTAATACAAATGAACTGCCTTGCTTACATCCATTTCCTGCAGACATACTACATTCTCTTTCGACTTCATGCTTAGTACTTTGATCTCCCATACTTGAAACTTTGTCAGGCCTCATTGGCGTCTCGGACAGAGGACTGAGTGGAACCTGAACCCTTTTCTTAGCTGGAAACGAAGGTTTTGCTGATGGACCAGAACTAGAGATTCTCACATTGGCTTTATCCAATTCTTTCAATGCTCTTCGCTTCTTTGACTTTTGTAGCCGAGGTTCATCAGTTTCTACTCCACAAGGACTGCTGCCACCTTCACCTTGGCTTCGTCCATCTATTGGCAGGATAGATCAGAAATGCAACTAAAATTGTAATAGAATGCCAAGCTAAACTGGTACATGGCAATGAAATGGTGCTTTAATGAGTTTCAAGATCCAAATCATGATCAGGTGGGCCCCACTATGTATGCACTGTCATGCAAGAATCAGTCCAGTCCACTCTTCAGATGGGGAAAAATGCATGAAACAACAGCTAGAGATATCTCAGCCCTGTCTTTTGCTATCAATTTGCCTTTCACTGTGAATTACTAGATGAGTGGACCAGCCTATTCTTTTGGACCCACCTGATGGATGGCATAGATGTTCCAAATACATGCCAGATTGGTACACATGGCAGCACATGGACTGCAATTTACCCAGATATGGCATTAGCAAATCTTGCTCATATTTTGCATTTTAATATTTTTACATAAGGTACCTGATTTTTTGGTTGGAGGTGCAGCCTGAGTGACAAAGATATTGATTCCTGAAGCAGCTTCCATGCTCTTGTAAATGCTTACCAAGTTGTCCATGTGAGGAGCAGCTCGGACCTCTGTGACCAAAATCAGTTTTTTATTTTTTTATTTTATGGCCAACGAAATAAAATTCATTTACACCACAAAGAAATTACAAGTCACAAGGTCCGCAGCATCAAGAACTAAGAAGCACAATTCCAAGAAAGACAGCCTTCATAGCCCATGAAATCTTCTACAATCAGAACTGTCGTCAGCATCCAAAAATGAGGAGAGAAGTGTCGTGAGACTGGGAATCACGTTAGTGGTATTCTCTTCCTAACCATAGGATTTTCTTGGAGTTTTCTTCTATTTTCTCCAATGTTTTGGTATGGGGTAGCTAATCCCCTTTTTATAGACTCAGATCCACGATTCTAATGGTAGAGTCCTCAATATCCCAAGGAGAAACAACCCACTCATGATTTGGAAACACTAATCCACATTGAGCTTTGATTTGAACAGTTGAAAATGGATTTTACAAAATAAATATCATTTATAATATTAAATTATGTTAAAACAAGTTTAAAGATCTGGATTAGTAGACCATTGTGGGGATTACGCGGGTCTACACTACAAATGGTCAGGATCAAGAGGGCCTCATGGCCTTTGATCCAACATCCCTGCACCTCTATCAGCTACAATATTCCTACTAGACATCAAATTTGCTTTCTTTTCATCAGGAGATATGTCTGATAACAAAGATAATACAGAATGAGAATGTCCTCTTAGCATGTCTGATATGCTGTCAGTACATTCTCACGGACAGATTTTGCAGGTGGAGTATTTAGTGCATGCCACCATCCACATTTGCAGACTGTTGTAGATAGGTTTGCCTCTGCCAAAATAGGCATGGACCAAATCACATTCCATTCCGTTCTTATTCCGGGTTACATCCAAACAGGCCCTAAGTATATAAAGCTGCATTTAGCATCTCGCCAGCTGACCCAGAAACCAGCCTAGTCTAGTAAGCCAGCCTCTCCATTGACTCTGCCGAGTCAAACCCAAAAATGAAAATGCCAAATCTTGAGTAGATACCAAGTCTTAGAACATCTTCCTTAGTGAATTAGTATGGGCAAAACAAATTCCTAGATTGGTAAGTACCTCTTCATCACTAAAATGTAATAATACCACTCTAAAAGACAGTAGCCAAAAACCACAATGATTACAAGCCACAACAGCATTCTAGTTTTCATCAATCCATTTTCTTGTTGTGACAATATTAAGATTTTTTTTTCACTGTGGTTTTCAGGACTTTCTTCTACTATGCGATGAAACTTGTCCGATGTGTCCGTAGAGACTCACATGCATATCAGGCACCAACATGTCTTGGCAAAACTAACCAAACACGCCTAAACATGAGATTTCATTTTAAAAATATCAAATGTTTCCAAAGAGTCAAATATGAAATCAAAAGAAATTACAGGATTTTTTTACGAATCCATGAAACCTCATAGACTATTTCTTTGAGCAGTTTTTGAAGTAGAGTATTTCCATGCAACATCAACCTGCCAACATTTCTTCATATGTTCAAACAAAAACAAACAGCATACCTCTCCGGCGATATGGCACTTTACAAACAGGACAGTTCGACACAGATTTCATGGATTTTAGAATGCACAAGCTGGAAGGGAAAAAAAAAATAAAATGAATCAGCCTTGAATTTTCTCCTAGAAAATGGAAGAACATAAATGGAAGGAATGTCATCATACTTGCAAAACACATGATTGCATGTGAGCGAAATAGCTGAATTCAGTAGGCTCAAACTGCAGAGACAAAAAGAGCAATCACAGATATTAGAATTCTGTTCCAATCAATCTTCTTACAGTTCTTTTTTTTTTTTTTATGATTTTGGCATTAAGATGTAGCATCTGTGACAGTAAGTGGCAGACCCAAAAGCAAATAAATGAGAATCTCAGCGTTGGACAGATATGAAAGAGGAAGACAAGAGACAAGAAAATACAAAATCAAAATAATATCTACAAACCCAACAATGTAAATGAAAGAAAAAAAAAAAAAAAAAGGATTGAAATTTGGTTTTTAAGGCAAAATAAATGAACCCAAAAATAATAAAATCAGGAATTATAATTGTCTTCAAAGTGGAAATTGATGAACTCAGAAAGACGAGGGAGTTTCAGAATTCCATTGCTGCTTTTAAAATAAAATTTTAGAAACCCAGAACAGACACAGAAATCTGAAGATTCAGATATCGTTTTTAAAACAGGAATCAATGGCTCTGCACAGGCACACACGTATAGATATCAAAATTTCAGCACCCAAAATTCTAAAATTGAAAATACGAAATCTAGAATCCAACTCCAAGGCACCGAGCCAGCACGGCATGCATGCGAGATTGAGGCCATTTATCAAACAGATCATATGGTATATGTGGCCCTGCCCAAAATAAGGCCAGCACACTAATCAGATGGGCCACACTTGTAGATCGAATTCGAAAAATCAGTTAATGTCTTTTAACCATTCAGTTCTTCCATACGAGTGTGGCCCACCCAATGGCTACAACCTCCTGGATTTTGGGCCAGGGCACATCCATGACAGTGCCGGACTGATGAACGGCTCAGATCTTTCATAATAACATTAGCAAGGCTCTTCAGATATACTCGTTGAAATGACCAAACCCAACAAAGATAAAGAGTAATTTCAAAGGCTAAGATCGTCGCTATGGCTATTACCAGATGGGGCATTTGAGCTCTCTACCCATCTTCTCTAAATGTGCGGAATCCGCCATCCTTATTCCTCTGCTGATCTTCTTCTGCTGCTGCTGCTGCTTCTGCTGTTTGGTTAGAGAAATCGAATGAGAGATTGGATAAAGGAAAGAAGCGGATATTGGAATGGGTTCGAAGTGGAATAGAGAGAGAGAGAGAGAGAGAGAGAGAGAGAGAGAGAGAGAAAGAGAGAGAGAGACGCGGGAGATTTTGGATTTAAATCGGAAAACCTGAATTATTTCATTTTTACCCGCGAAATTCTCTGCCGCCTTATGTTTTGTAACTTTGAATGGTTAGTTTAAGCCTCATTTTGAAAATGGTGGTGACTCATCCTTCTTACGTGTGGCACTAACGTGAAATACTACAGACCGTCCAAATTGTGGGTCCCGTTGTGGATGGAGCGCATGTCTAATATCATACTGATCAAGGAATCTTAACCATCCATTTAGTAGCTATAAACTGGATGGTTGATAGTAAAATAGTGAGTGGTTTAAATTCGAAGGAAACAGTCAGTTGTTTGGTGTTATATTATGGTGTAATTTTCCTTGATACTCCCCCCCGCAGTCGGGTTAGAGATTTGAACGGTCTGGATTGACGTACGATAGTGCCATGTGTAAAGTTTAAGAGTCACCACCATTTCTAAATGGTTGTGAACTAACATTAGGAGTAACCCTTGAGACAGACAATGGTAATGTGAACTCGAGCGAGTAGAATTATTTTACACTCGCCTCTTACATGTGTGAAAGCGTGAGATTTTGTAAGATCCCAACCGTTCATCATGCTTATCAAGGTGTTGGATGCTTTATATCAATAATCAAGTGGCTTTGATCCTCACGATGATGTGTACGTGTAAAAGATAAATGGAACCTTTATAGAAATTGAACAACAGTCTAAATTCAACAGTCTTATGGCCCATCTGATTATCGGAATATAATCTTTATTTTTAGAAAATAGTTACTTTTGAATCGATCTTCCTGATGAGCGCGTTGGATCATACACAAGTCTCTCATAATACACGTGCCAGAGGGTAGTGCCAAAGTGACTCGCTCCGCAGTCCACACCTACCAATGAGATATACTTGTGCGAGATCCGGACCGTTTATCATGCCATTACCAATCCTTATGTGCTCTGGAGCTGCCTGAAGTTCATGCAGCTTTGATTCTCATGTGGACGACGCAGGTAGGAAGTATGTGAATGTAAACACCTCACTCATAATCATAAAAATACCACTCTTGAATCAAGTGTCTGGACTCCAATGAAATCACAATTAAAATTTAACTTAATTCATTTTTAATTATATTTTAAATTATTAAAATTATTCATTCATTTATAATAAATATTTATATACTTTATCTCCAGTGAGATTTTAACATCTCAAGTTTAAAAATCTATTGAGAATTCTCATGCCAAAATATTGCTGACAATGAGATTTGTCACCATGACAACAACAACAGCTACTAGCGCATAAGAAGAATGGGATGGATGGTATGCAGGCAGTCGTAAAGACATTTGTAACTCATATAAAACCAAGTAAAAACCATTCAAATAGTGGACTTATTTTAAATCTTTAGTATATATGCCAAGTATGAACAAATTTGCCCATACAAATAGTTTTTTGATGAGATAAAGCTTTCCTTTATTCAAGTGGATTTTTAGAGAGAGGGAGAGAGAAAGAGAGAATATTCGGGGTTTAAAATGGTATGTTTGATTCAGCATTTGTTCGAATAAGTCTACCCATGAATGAGTTCGATGCTTTAAGAGAATAATGTAGTTGATATAGACACACTAAAGTTATGTTTGGACGGGAGTAAATGCATGGAAATGAAATTAAATGAGTGTAAATATGCTTGTAAATGAAACTATCTCTTTGAGAAAATATTTGGAATTAAATGGGATGAAATGCATTTTGAGCTTTAATGGAGAGTTGCACAAGTGAACAAAGGTGTCGATAGGCACATGTCTGTCATACACGTTACACATTGATGATACTTCGAAACAATAGGCACATGTCTGTCATACACGTTACACATTGATGATACTTCGAAACAATTCAATTATCAGATACATCACTAAAATCACACCAAAACAAATGATCCAAACTATCCAACGATTAATCATTTAAATGGACAGTTGAAAATGCTGGCAAGTTGCTTGTTGGTAATTCTTACATTTGTAGCCTACCTAAGGCTGAAAATTTCTTCATTTTTAGTGAACATATATATTTTAATAGGCTTATTACAATCATTTTGTAAAATATTATAAATATACACTAATTTAGGATACTAAAGTTGATTTGGGATATTACTTATATTCCTGTGAGTACATTGAAAAGTTCCAACCCATTATAAATCCTCTCATTTACCTCCATTCAAACAGAATATTTAGATTTCAAATGTGTTTCATTTACTCCCGTCCAAACACAACTAAATAAGCTAATACTCTCAATTCATTCACCCCAATTATATTTCCCATTTACCTTCATTTACAAGCTCCCAAATGGGACCTAAATTTTTATACAGGTACTATAATAGGAATAGACTATAAACTTAGATTTAGATGGATTTAAATCAACAAAATATATTGATATGATTTTCTAAGGGTTTGATTGGTGTATATTTAATTGACATTCTAATGAAAATAGTTAATAATTCAAATTTAATAAATAAACGCTTACTAATTAGATATTATAAAACAACTAGGAACACATACAATGTAATTCCCATAATTTGAATGGTTTGATTGAGCTAAACGTGCCATCGGTATAATTTTAAAATATTTGAGTATGAACCCTCTAACTCTTAGTGACTATCAATCCTCTCCACATGCATTGCACTTGTAATACCTACTTATTGTTTGTAGAATAAGAGGTTGAACCCCTACAAGTACTACAGTTCATGGAGCTTATAGGGACACCATTGTGTATACATGATTCCAACTTGTTCCATAGGGTCACTCCAGCATGAAAGTGAAATGCTTAAAAAATTAGGCTGATCCAATCATCAAGTGGCCACATCATTAATGGTGAAAGAGAAGTTTTTTTTTTTTTTTTTTTTTCAACAGTTGGCTAAGCCATCCATTTATCAGTCATGGATTTGATTTTTTTAATGCCCAATGGAGAAGATTTTTGTAGCACAACCCATGTGGTAGCATTAGCAACGGGTCAAACTGGCCCGTTGTAATTTGAGCTTGGCGTGATACTGGTTGGGTTCAAGCCTTTAAAAGAGGTCCATGGGTTGATATGGGCATGGTTTTGATGTCGAAATATACGAGTCAGGGCAGGGAGAGGTTTTACAAAAGCAAGCCCAATAATAGGCAGATTGTGGACCTGATTTTTCAGCCTGATTAACAATTAGGCTCAGGCTCAAGGCTCATGGCTAGCTCGCGCTTGCCCTATCAGGCAAGGCTGGTCCATGCCCATGGCTATAAATGAGCCCACCGTATGTGAGAAAAAAGTTTTTGTTTATGGCCTGCCCAATAGGCTTGGCTTGATCAGACTAAGGCCCATTTGGAGAACTATTAAAAGTAGTTTTTTTAACTTAGGTAAGTTAATAATAAGTTGCTTTTCTTAAATAAGTTAGTTTTGTTATTAAACTTAAATAAATGGGTCCTTACTCTTGCTCCGGTGGTAGACTCTAAGGAGTTTCAACACCTGGTCAAGGGTTCGAGTACCCATAGGTGGTGAAATCCCACTATGGTGTGAGTGTGTGGAGGTATATGTGCATGTGTAAAAAAAAAATAAAAATAAAAAATAAAAAACTTAAATAAATGGGTCTTTTTAAAAAAAAGAAGTTACTTTTATTAGTTATTTTTTATTGCTTTTCAACTTCCTAAAGTAACTTATTTACTTTATTTTTATCGGCGAGACGACTTAGGAAATTATTTGAGAAAATATGCTCTTTATGGCCATGAACCCCTTCTAAGTTCATGAGATTGGGAAATTACCCAATGAATGGGTAGATGATCTAGTGGGCTTACGTGATGATGGCCCATATCAAGGTGGCCACACATGATAGACGATCCACATCAAACGTCTGACCTTGATGATGAATGACCCACATTCAAGGTGAGCCCTACATGATGGGCAACCCACATTAAAGGTGGGGCCTACATGTGTAGACACTCCACCCAAGGTTGATAAGCTGATTGAGTTTGAACTGATAGATGGACAATCGAACCCTTATCCTAAACCCTAACCTTAAAAGTCTAAACCCTAAGAACCCTAATTCTAAACCCTAAACTCAACCCATTCAACCCCGCTAGCCTAATCTTAAACTCTAGAAACCTAAAACTCTAGAAACTTGAGTCAACTCACCCAGTCAACATACCTAACCCACAACACAGTCAACTCACCTATTTAAGCCTAAAACCAAGCCTAATTGTAGAAATATGCAAAACTTAAAAACTACGATCTTCATAACAAAGCCTCTACATGATCGAAGGATGTTGCCTGCCAAAGCATGAAGTCCAAGTGGGGCAGCATCCCTCAAGCATGTGGAATACTCCTTTTTTGAACCATAAGTGTGGAGTTGAAGTGTATTTACTTTGATGCTCATCTCCTTACCCAAAATTACATTTTTACCACTTCATCCAATTCATGAAATGATATCATATTGCAATCTCAAATCCCAACCTTTCAACCACTTATCGTCCTTATGATCACCAGGATTTACCAAAAATTTAGGTTGAGAGACTATAAATAGTCTCTCCCCTTCTCATTTCAACCATCCAGAAAACTTAAAGGCAGCCACTCCCATCCAGAAGCATCAAGAGGAAATCCATGAAGTCATCATTCAACCAAGGAGAGTGAGACTGAGAGAGGGAGCTATTCTAATCTAGCCTAGCCAAAGTCCAAGCCTCTTAAGCAACTCGAGTTCAAACATGAACAATTTAATCTAGCATTGCAACACTACCGTTCATCCAACCATTCGAGCTTCTATCAGTTTCATCAAACACAAGCATTAATATCATGCATCATTCATTCCCTTCTCACCACCCCATGCTCTTCATATACATCAACATCATAGTGTATTTTCATCGTTTTCATACATTTGACTGGCGGGAGTATGCTTTGAGGCTAATTGATATAATCGGATCTTGCCCACAAGAAACCTTAGCTAATTAGCCGTCGTTTTAGCATATACATTACATTCCAATATTTTCTTGTATCTGACTGGTGGGCATATGCTCTAAGATATGGCGATAAAATCGCAATAGGTCCGCCAGAAAACTTAGTTAGTTGGCCATCATTTTATCACAAGTATCAATACAACATCAAGCACCCCACACATACATCCTACACTTGATCATTTCGAACGTATGCTCTGCAGCTTGCTGATATAGTTAGATCCTACTCATCAGAAATTCAGATCGATCAATCACCATCGCTATTGCATTGCATTATATTTTTTGCACGCAAGAACTGCTCTTATTCCTCAGATATTAGTTAAATATTGTAAAATAAAGATCATATATCTATATGGGGCAGAGTGGGTGCCTAACACCTTCTCTCTTTGTAACTACGGTCTCTTACTTTGAATCTCTGAAATGTAAACTCACGAGTTATCATAGGATTAAAGATATTCGAGTTTTCAATCTTAAGCGTTTCTACGCGGTCTAGTTGACTGTAAAATCATAATAATTGGTTAATGGTGACTGTTCACAACCCCAAGTGCAAAGTCATGATGTAATAATAACTCGGTGAAAACGAAGTCGAATTCACAGGAAATAGAGAACACGGTCTAAAACTAATCTTAGTCTAACTTGGTTGGTCTAAGTTTTTAATCGAACGATTTAGAAAAGGTTTTGAAATAATAAATATAAAATATTAAGGATCAAAGAATCCACCTATAGTAATCTCAATATTAATTTACTCGATTCAATGATAACTTGATTGGAATCGAAGTCATATCCTATCCAATCGGATGATGGAGCGGTTAAAACAAAATCTAAAATTTTCATTAGTTTAGTTCTCAAATATCCGTCTAATTGCAATGATTATAGGGAATTCAATCATTCACCATGCTCATAGACGATGGTGAATAATGAATTTTATAGATCACACAATTCCAAAACTAATACGATCATATCAAAAACTTTCACAACATCTACTGTAATTTCAGTCACAATAAATCATAGAAAACTGAAAATATATCTTTATTTAAACTAAAACTTAATGAAAGTTTAACATATACTTGAATCAAAGCAAACTAAACATCAAAATAAACTACAGGTTTCATTTCTTAACATTAGTTAAGAGATTAGCCTAAGAAGACTAACATCCTATAAGAAAAACAAAAAGATCTACTAGAACCCGTGAAGAAATCAAAGTGAAAAAACATTGTCAGCACTCCATCTTGGTCTTCTCTCTCTTTCCAAACCCTAAAAGATGCTTTAGAACGTCTTATGGACTCCTATTTATAGTTGTGGAACTTCAACTTTTGCATCGACTTGAAAATTTCGCAAACCGACTTTGGATTTACGTACTTCTGTTACACTTCGGTCGGACCGAAGTCGCGTATGAAAATTCTGTGTAGAATCTATCAAATTTAGGTGGAACCGAAGTGAATTTCGGTTGGACCAAAGTTGGCTTTGGTCGGACCGAATTAAGGCTAAAAATCTCACTTTTTCGTTGGACCGTTTTGTGCGATTTCAAACTTCTCTGTTTTAGACTCAGAATTTCAGAATATCATTTTTCATGCCAATTTTTAGGATTCATTTTCTTTACTTCAAACATTCGATTCTCTTTATTCTTCATTTGATTTCTTTGAATCTTTGGCTTGTGAATTCTTTATTAATGAATTCTGAATCTCTAATTCTTCATTGTCTTCTTTTGAGCTCTAAATTCAACATTTTAAGCACGTATTCATTATAGGCTTCCGAATTACCTCGCATGACAAAAACATATATAATTAAATAGAATTATCAATTAAATACTAGGAAAGCTAATGTAATTGAAGGGTTAAATATGCAATGTTTGAGTCTCAATAGCGACTCTAGTTGAATATAACACGTTTTATCTCCTTTAACGAAAGCTCTCAAGCAAGGTAACTAATGGAAAGAGGAAAGTAAATCTTCCATACCCTTGAGAAATCTACCCTCTAGCGTTCACAACATGATGGGCAACTCATATTAAAGGTGGGCTCCACATGATGAGCAATTAATAATGGTGGGCCCCACATGATGGATGATCCAAATCAAGGTGAGCCTTGCATGATGGATGGCCCACATCGAAGGTAGGGCCCACACAACGAACTATCCACATCAAATGTTGGCCCCATATGTTGGATGGTGGATGTGAGGGGGACCAAACAAATTTTCGAGATAAATACTTGTGATATTGGAAACCAAATATGCTTTTGTACTTTTTAGATGATAAGTATGTTGTTTACCAAATATATTTTATATACGGATTAAAAGTAGAAACCGGGATAAGCTAAGTAGCTTATCCAGAGTAACTTATGATCCAAACGCCCTGATGGTCCAACCAATTAGACTTGATCCCTGGGGTACCCAAACTCAAGAATCTATACTAGGACCTGGACCTGGACCTGGCAAGACCCGATCCTGATTAGAGTGGCACACCCACCATAGAACCCCGAGACCCATCGGGCTGTCGGCCCGGCATAAACAAACCCCAAGGCTATCTTGTGGACAACCCTGCCCGTGTCCGACCAACTTCAAGCCAGGATTGAACCTGACCATCAAGGCCCAATGGTTAATCTGGGCCTGACATTTAGGCCCAAAATTAACTGGGCTTGATACGGGCTTGCCTGGCCTGATAAACGGGCCCAACTCAATCCAAGTCCAATCCACCAGACCATTGCCTGAGGTAGTCCTAGACCAGGGTCCTTATATCTCCAATGAAATGGACCTAAATGTGCTTTGGCTTAGCCCATCTAGATTGCAACCGTACATGACTGCTACTCGTGAAACTCGTATGATTGACTTGAAAACAGACAAACTGGCACAATAATGCTATTTGGAGGAACCTGCAGTTATTACGTGTGCTAGGGGCAAGAGCACCTATTTAAAGATGCCAGCTCAATAACACAAGGGACCACTCTGTTTTTTGAACCCCATACGTCCATTCCTAAGAATTGGCTGATTCGATAATCAGGTGGGCCACAGTGTAGAAAATAAGGGTCCGGCTTCAGTGGATCGTGGGATCCCTCACTGTGGGGCTCACAGTGATGTACGACCCCTAAATCCACACCATCCAATAGTTTTGACGGCTCATTTTAGGGCATGATCCCAAAAATGAAGCTGACCCAAATCTTAAATAGACCACACCACAGGAAACAGTTGATATTAAATCCTCATCATTGAAAACATCATGGATTCCACTGGAATGTTTATTTGCCATCGAACCTGTTGATAAGGTCGCAAAGACCTACAAGAAGAGACCATAAAAATATCATCTTGATCCAAAGCTTTTGTGGCTCACAAAAAGTTTTTAATAGTCAATTAACCCCGTTTCCTGTACTATGGTCCATCTAAGATTTGAATCTGCTTCATTTTCCAGATCATGCCCTAAAATGAGCTTTCAATAAGGATGGACCGTGTGATGTAGTCATATACATCATGGTAAGCCCCCCCAGTAAGGGTCCATGCTCAGAAAATAATAGATGGGTCGAGTTAGCTGGGTCAGCTCGCTCGACTCGACTTGGAAAAGCCCGACTCCCCTCGGCTTGAAATTGAATTCAGTCAGAGTTGAGCTGGTTTTTGGAGCTCGAAAAAAATTCAGGTTGAGCTTGAGCTTGCTCGAGCTCGACTCGATTCAGATTGAACCTCAACTTGAATCGACTGGGTGACTCCTCAATTATTTTGATATTGACGCTGCTTACTGAGTGTTTAATGAAATGACTCAACGAAGTGTTGTTTCAGGGTGCGTACATTCTCTGCAGGATCAACCGGTGGTGAGGAAAGAATGAATACAAAACAAAATCACTACAAAAAAAAACAAAAAAGAAAAAACTTCTTTTTATAAAACTGTCCTCGTATTTTGATTTTGCTTGCCAAGTGTTTGATGAAATGCCTATAAAGAGTTGTTACTGTTTTGCATTATGTGAGAAATCGAAGATGCATTTTTTGTGTTTGAGAAACACAGAAAATGTCGCACAGGCTCGATTTGGCCTGAGCTGTTGACCAAATTGAGCCGAGCTGGCTAGACAGGCTCGAGGACCGAGCCGAGCCAACCTCGACTTGGTTCAACTCGTGTACAGCTCTAGACATGAATAAGTTTTAGTGGTTATACCGAGCTGAGAACCGGTCCAGGTAGTTAATATCATTTGGTGAGCTTTCAGGCCATCACCAGTCCCAGCAAACGAAAAATCCGGTCATATGAGATGGCCCCTACATACAATTCATGGCCAGAAAATACCTGCATTTTCATCACAAACAGATTGCAACCATCCACCGAAATCGATCATTGAACTCTTGAACAATAGAAGCGAAATCGATCGCTTATTTAGCAAGTGTATTAATAGAGGGGGCTATGGATACAAGGAGATGTTGTTCTAGTCTTATATAGGCTCTCTTGAGTACAACAAGAAATGAATGGAAGCAGAGAAGAAATAAGAAGAGAAGATCAATCAAAAAATTCCCATTGGGTCGAGGCCCGTGGCTCGAACTTCTCCCACTTAGTCGTGACGACCACTGGCTTTATTCTTGCATTTGAGACCTTTAGCACATCCAATGTCTCCACACACTTCTGCACTCTTTTAGACTGCACAAAAACAGCATCCAAAAGCTTCAGTTAATGGCTGATATCAGCCGAAAACATGGCCCCACTCCTTAAAAGGATTCCCAAAGTGGGCTTCATCTCATTTCCATCACCATGAAATAACATCTGATTGTGGATTGATTATAAATCTAACTCAGTATATAAACTATCACCACCCGTGAATCAGTGAAAATGCGAATCAATGTGGGCCATTGAATCGAGTGGACACCAATTGGATGGGCCATAGCTTGAACATTTCCACTTTGGGATGTTGGTAACCGTCCAATTTTTACTCAAATTTGCCTGATTTTTGGTGGGTCAACAACAAAGTTTCTGGCAGTAGAAAGTTCAATTAATAAACGGTTGGGAGCATTTAATCAGATTGGTTTTTTGAGCTATGGCCCACCTAATAAATGCCACGATCAGATGGTTTGGTTGAATGAGCATGTACATGAATTAAATAGGAAAAAATGGTCCACATGCCGAACTTCGATGCTGAACTTATGCCAATGATCGACTGATTGAATCAATCGGCCTGATTTTTCAGCGGGCGGTTTTCATGGTGGGCCCCACCTATCTGTACAGCTCAGATGCTGCCATATATAGTGTTTCAAATCTATTTAATCTCACATTCAACTGTCACAACTTCTCTTCCTTGCATCAACCATAGCACATGCAATGAGTGTTATCCACATCCCTACTAGCTACTGTGAAAATGGAGAATCAAATGGCAGACCTGTAAATTCTTCTGGGCGGAGGCATCTCCTTCTGTGGACACACTGTCGAGCTTGATCGCTTGTCGCATGAGCATCTCGATCAACGTCGTGATCTGAACTTCTGCTACCTTGGTCCCGTTCGATATCGATTTCTCAATGGCGGATACCTGGAAGAAATCCACATCCATACACAATGATATTCAAAATCAATCAATGGACATTTTAGGCTACATTTTGAATGGTTTGGACCATTCAATCCATTTGGGTCATGGGGGAGTGGGCCATTCAAGAGGTGGCTGTTCTAATGGACGGTCGCTACAATTTGAAATATGAAATTGACCATAATCCAACTATGTAAGAGAGGAAAATACCAATCGTCGCAAATGGATTGGATGGTTTGGGTCATGGGGGAGTGGGCCATTCAAGAGGTGGCTGTTCTAATGGACGGTCGTTACAATTTGAAATATGAAATTGACCATAATTCAACTATCTAAGAGAGGAAAATACCAATAGTTGCAATTTGAAATATGACATGTCCTACTGACCTGATCAGCTAGCTTATCGACTTCCATGGAAACGTCGGAAATGGCCCGGTGGGCACTTTGAATCTTAGCATTCCGACGCATCTCAATGAATCTCTTCTCACGGCTCGATGGGTCCTCTGTCAGGACGATTTTTGACCGGTCCTTGACGCCGGACATATCGAGATAGTCGCCGTTCTCTTTCTCTTTACCGCGGAAAATTAGCTGTTGTTCGCCAGGTTGCAGTCCGGCCTCTACAGAGAGAAGCTTTTTCAATTCACCTGGAGAAAGGAGAGAAAATGGATGTCAGTTTTGAATTTTCTAAAGTGACCAAGAGAAATCAGGACCGTTCGCCATGTGGGCCCCACCTTGATAATGTGCCATGGCCCAAAAATCATAACTGTGTGGTCATCAGCTGGGCCACGTTGCACGAAAATGAACGATGGTCATGAAAATTGAACACCGGGATGAGTTTTAGGCAATCAAGTAATGCATAACAGGGACCCAGCTGATGAACGGCTCCTATCTCTCACGAGCTGTGATGGTTTACCACCATTTTGAAATAGCTTCGACTCGTTCTCCTAATTCGTTGACTCATGTAACGCTATCCAGACCGTCCAAATTGTAGGGCATATTGTAGTTGAATCTTATGTCTAAAATGATACTGATCAAGCCATTGTAACCGCCCTATTGATGTCTATTAAATGAATAGCTAAAATTAAAATAATGAGCGGTCCAAATTCCAATGAAGAGTCAGATGGCTATTATCATCTTCTCTCTGTAATTTCTCTGGGTTATTCTCCATCTGATCCGGTCATCTGTATTGCCACACAATTATGAAAATGCCTGAACAGTCACAGCTTCTTAGATGGTGGTTAACTATCACAGAACTCCCTGCTTGAGGCCGCCAGCCATGGGATTTGATATGTGGTGCAGCCACCTGCAACTGTCGCTGGGATACAGGTGAGGCTGCCAACCGTACACGTGGCATGTTCCTTAAATATTAACCGGGAATAATTATTGGGACCCACAGTAATGGTCGTCCTGCTTTAAAACTCAGATTGATTGGACGGTTCTGACCTCTGATTAACGGACTTTCATTTTATCGAGTTTGGACCGTTCACTTCATTTCATTTGTACATCCATGTGTACACCAATGCATTACACTCCCTTTGTAATTTTTGGGTAATAATCCACATACAACCTGTTCGACTATTTGGGCGGTTCAGATTTGACGGTAGGCCACGTGTATGGTGGAAGATGTTCACCACATATCCGAATGGACCCGAATTCCTTACAACACAAGCGTGTGAAATACCCGAGATCTGTGTATCCCACCATGATGTATGTATCACATCCACTCCGTCTATCCATTGAGCCACCTCGTGTTCACCATCTATATCGAAAATCAAATCGCTCCAAAATTCATGTGGGCCGACAGAAACGATATAATATTCATGATGTGTGGCTCACATGAATTTTGGATCGGGTCAAATTTCCGGATATCTCTTCATCCAAGCGGGTCTCGCCTGATGGACAGGTTGGATGGCATATAATCAACTCAGGAAGGTTTCTTTGGTGGGCATCTCTATCCTGACTGTTCCCTGTGGTGTGGCCCACCTGATTTTCGGATCTGTCCTATCATTTATTAAAAGTCGTAATATGATGGCTCTCAACTAATGGACGGAGTGGATGTCACACAAACATCACTTGGGTCCACATAGAGCGGGTGTTGCACGTTCTTCCTACAACAGGTGTTTTCCACAAAAAACAATGCCAGCGTTCTTCTAAACTATAAAAATCTCTGCATTTGCAAATTGAAATATATAAAAGGGAGAAATGCTCCAGTACTCTGAGAGAGTATCTAAATTATAGTGCTCCTAGTGACATCGGGATAATAAGACAATCCAATCCACTGATCTAGACCGTTCATTAGCTTCCAAGCGGTATTCCATACCAGCATCACATCATCTATCGTCTTAACCATCTGGTTAATAGCATTTAATATTTACGGTCAGGATCGTTTACACGAAAATAGGTTCAATCAACCATTTGATCCATCTATTTGTACGGGCCCAAAGGGCCACTTTCGTTAGATTAATCCTAACATCTCATCCATGGCTACGAAAACGGACGGTTATAAAAATTAAATCCAAAAATTGATGAATTGGATCATCTCCAGACCTAATGGACGGTTCAGATCGACGGTTGGACTGTCCCAATGACCCGACACCATCTGGGAGCACTACAATTTATAGTACTCTGGGATGGACGGGAGCATTTCTCAATAAAGATTAAAAACACCTGATGAAGGGTCATGGAAAGAAGGTGCATGAAATAACCAAATTGACCAAAATACCCACTAATAATTACAAAATTACCCCGAATAGCTTTTTAACTTTTTAAGCTTTTGACTGAAGCTGAAGTCAAGCCCCACTTTCTGTAAACGCCGCTGCCAGAAGGGCATTAACAAGCAATTATTGAGCTTATTATAAAAATCCCCGTAAGGGTATTTTGGTCAATTCGAAAATGCCAGCAGTGGACGGTACGAAATCTGAAATGCCGTACTCCTGACGTTCATTTCCATTTCAACCGTCCATTTGACGTCCACAAACGGAACTGTCGGATGGTTCGGTCATTAGCGATGATATTCAATCTATGATGAGGCCCATATTTTGGACGGTCTTGATTGACTCAAATGCATCACAATCTGCGCATTTTATTAAAACGAAAGGCCTAGATCTTTTTTTTTTCTTCTAATGACCAAAACACCCTCCGAGCTTTCGAAAGCCGGAGGCATTTCAGGAAGAAGAAGAAAATGAAAATGGATGGATTACCGAAAGTCGCCTGAGAATTGATGGAGATGTCGTAACGGAGCGTTCCGTAAGCGATACGTAGGCGGAGGTCCGGCACGGGAATGTCGGGTTTCCCGTCACGCTTCTGCACGAGCATTCCACCGGGCCGCATCTCCCACTCCACCGCTTCTCCGTCTTTCGTCGATCCTTCGCTCTGGAAGCTCGATCTCCTCATCATCTCAAAATCTCGCCGTAATATCTCAAATGTCGCGATATTTTCAGGCCTCTCTCTCTCTCTGATTCTTCCTGCTGGAGGGAAGGAAAAAAAATCTAGGGCATTTGCTGCCGACAGTTTCTCTCTCTAGCGTGTGGTTTTATATGGAGGAGAATAAAATGCATAATTGGTTCGTCGCGATGTGCCTAAATTGGTTTATCGCGACTGTAGCCACGTGACAAACAGCAGCCAGAAATGGTATATACTTGTGCGAGATCCGGAACGTCCATAATGGGCCTTTTCCTTGAACTTGTGATAGCCTAAAAGTGGACCGTTGGCTCTCCTTTTTTTATAGCTGTGCATTTTTTCGGCCGACGTGGACCCCATTGCTTTATCCATTTTGCATGGACCCATCGGTGGTTGGCCCTCGATAGGGAACACATTGATAGGGCAATCTTTCTTGGAATGGGTGCCCATACTTAGCAAGTTGGAAAAAATCGGGTGGGCCACACCATTCCCAATAGTGTTGTTCGTTACTGTTGTTGCCGATTCCAATTAAAGTCAATTAGATAGGTTGCGTAACCACTAGATTTGTGCAGTGTATTTGAAGATTTTTTAGATATACGGAGAGAATTTTAAGTTAATATAGCCGGAGCACACTGAGCAATGCTATGTCATTGTTGTTGACTTCTTAAATTCGTAAAAAGCAGGTCTGTCAATGCCATCGATAAACCACTCAATGGCATCAACAGATACTCAATGACATCGAAAAAATTCAGAAAATCTATGTTTTGTTGTTGTAATGTTTTGGTATTTTACTCAATAATATCGAAGCTCTTTGATGTCATCGACGGATCGTTGATACAATAAAAGTCTCATCGAATGTGCCATCAAGAGCGCTTGCGGAATTGCATAAGTGTGGGGTTTGTTGCATATTTCGATTTTTATACTATATGGGGCTATATATATCATGTGTAATCGGGGTTTGGGGAGAAGAAGATGAGTTCTGGGCTTTCTAAATTAGATCCTAAGGGTTTCAAGGACATAACTTGGGCTTGTGAAGTAGATTCGAGGCTTGTTTAGATCGGTAATCTCTATCTCTTATAATTTCTGATTTCATAGTGCCATTATTTGTTGCTTTGTGCCATGCTTTTTTCCCAAAAAAAATTTTCATATAAAAATTGGATTGTTTGAGTTTGGACTTTGTTGTGCAATTGGTAGTACTTTGCTTGATTAATCTCCCCAACAAGTAGTATCAAAACTAACATTGGGAAGTAAATCGAATATGAAAGCGACATCAATGACATTTAACCCGAAGTTCAATGTTGAAAAATATTCTGGTAAAAATAATTTTAAACTATGGAAGGTCAAGATGACCGATGTTCTAGTTCAGTAAGGATTAGATGATATTATTCTTGAAAAGCGATTGGAATCTATGACAGATGATGAATGGAACAAGATGGATAAGAAAGTGAGAACCTCTATCCAATTGTGCTTAATAGATGAGGTCCTCTAAATGTTCTCAGAGAGAAAACTGCAGCAAGTACATGGATGAAACTAGAGAATTTTTATGTGAAGAAATCTCTTAAGAAATTTATACTTGAAGCTTCAGTTATTTAATCTGAAGATGGCAGAGGGGGCTAATATTCAGGCTCACATTAGTAACTTCAATAAATTAATTTGTAAATTATTAGATACAGAGGAAACAATGAAAGATGAGGATCAGGCATGCATTCTGCCAAATTCTCTGCTGGCTTCATATGAGTCGTTCAAGGACTCGTTGTGCACCGGTAGAACTACCGTTAGCATCGAGACCATTATCTCATCCCTTCAATCGAAGGTGATGAGAAAAAAAACGGTGACGTGGGTACATCTAAAGATGCAGATGTTACAAGGGGGTGGAATTCTCGATTAGGACAATGAATCTTCATAATGAGGTCCAAATCCAAATGGAAGGGCAAAGGTAAGTTGAAGTGCTGGAATTGTGGGATGATTGGGCACATAAAGAAGGATTAACAGAATCCTAAATCGAGAAAAGAGAATTCTGATAGTTCTTCCAGGGAAGCCAACACTGCAAAATCCAGTGAGGAAGCAAATAGTAGTGACATGCTAATCACATTAAAATTCGAGTATTTCGACGAAGAATGAATTTTGGATACGGAGGCTTCAAACCACGTAACTCCTCATCGGGGTTGGTTCACTAGTTACAATGAGTGCAATGCTGGCTAAGTGTTAATGGGTAATGATAATGCCTATAAAGTAGTGGGTATTGGATCAGTGCACATCAAGAAGTTTGATGGCATGGAGCGTATCTTGACCGAAGTGAGTCACGTTCCTAATTTGAGGAAGAGTATGATATCTCTAGGAGCACAAGAGGTGCTTGGGTGCAGATTTATCGAGTTTGATCGTGTCCTTAAAGTTTCAAATAGGGCAGTCATAGTTATGAAGGCATAGAGGAACAGAAACCTTTACAGGTTAATTATGACTATTTCATTTGGTAGAGCTGCAACGTCTGTAGCGGATTCCATGTCTGCGCATATGTGGCATGCATGCTTAGGCCACACGAGTGCGCGAGGCATGTAGGTACTTTTTGACTATTGTTTAATTCTAGTTTTTAAAAGTATTGATTTTAGTATATACGAGCATTGTATATATGGTAAAAAGTCATGGTTATCTTTTAAGTTTGGTAAACATGTTTGTAAGGGTGTTCTTGATTATGTGCATTTTGATGTATGGGGGTCAACGCTCATGATTTTTTGTGGAGGGTTATCATAGTTTGTCACATTCATTGATGACTGTTCTAAAAAACTTTGGGTTTATTTTATGAAAAATAAATCCTATATTTTCACCAACTTCAAGCAGTAGAAGACGATGATAGAAAAACAGACATGGTAAAAGGTGAAAGCGTTAAAGACATATTATGGTGGGGAATTCACTTCCGTGGAATTTAATAAGTATTGCAAAGATGAAGGGATCGAGATGCATAATATAGTGCGCCACACATCTGAGCAGAATTGTATGACTGAGTGGATGAATTAGACTCTCTTAGAGAGGGCTCGATGCATGATCAGTAATGCTAGGTTGGGCAAGAAATTGTGGATTGATGCCGTTAACATGCCTTGTTACTTGGTGAATCGGTCCCCCTTTAAGGCCGTTAAATGTAAAATTCCAGAGGAACTGTAGAGTGGTTAACAGGTACACTACTCAAGACTGTGTGTATTCAGTTACGATGCTTACTCTCATGTACCATTAGTTGAGAAAGATAAGATAGACCAAATGGCTAAGAAATACTTCTTTGTCAGTTATGACAGTGGTGTAAAGAGGTACAAGTTGTATGACTGGGTCACATAGAAAATCATCCTTAGTCAAAATGTCAAATTTGACGAAGGATCCTTGTTTCGTAAGGATGATCACAAGGAAGCAAAAAAAGTTAATTGTTAACGTTCAGGTAAACAGAGATTAGACATAAGCTGATATAGAGATGCAGACACAGGTACAGGAGCAGGTGGAGCAGCCATCTATGAGAAGGAATTTGTAAGTGCTATAGTTTATATCCCTTTCTGTTGTCAAATTTGTGGTGCCAAAGACACTGGTATGTAACTTACTATGTGAAGCTCTACTCAAGATCAAACAAAGATCCACTTAAGATCAACCTTGATGAACAAGCAATGCTCACAAGTGTAAAGTACAAAGATCCACTCAAGATCAACTTTGATGAACAAGCAATGATCACAAGTGTAAAGAAGAAAGTTCTACTCAAGTTCAACTGTGATTGACAAGTATTGCTCTCAAGTCAAGACATTGCAAGATGTCAAGAAGCTTACAAGTTTGATCGTAAAGAAATCAAGATACTTTCAAGGATTAGTTACAACAAGACTTCAAGGTTTACTACTTTCAAAGGTCACTTGTCCTTAAGTTTCAATGTCCTTACTTCACGATTGAGGTTTGACTGACCTTAGGTTGACCTTTAGAGTAGGCCATTTTGGATACATAAGTCATATGTTTGATTTACATGAGTTTGGTTAGTTCTAAGACTAGTCCTAGACTTTGTTCGACTAGTCCTAGCATTGCTTCGATCTGTCTAAGAAATTCCTGGATCAGTCGTAAGTTTGTTACAAAATTCGGATATTTTCTGTTAGGCTTCGACTAGTCCTGGGGTCTGTTCGACTAGTCGAAGGAACAGTGTCGACTGCATCTAAGACCAGTCGTAAACCTACGACTCAAAGTCCAGCGCCGAAATTCGGATCCTATGACCAGTCGAAGGAGACCTATGACCAGTCAAAGGATACCTTCGACCAGTCGTGAAATGGTCAAATCTTATCGCGCCCGAATTTTCAAATATTTGTTAGTTCTACGACCACTCGAAGAGCTTCTTAGACCAGTCAAAGACGTGATTTGGTCACCTATAAATAGAGCACAAATCTCAGAAGAATTCAATCAATTGAAGCTAATCTAATTCGGCCTTCTGAGAGATAGTTCTGTGCTCCATCAAAGCTAAGTGTGCTTATTTAATATTCTCTTTCTTTAGCTTTATTTGATTGATTTTGTTTCTAGCATTCCAATCTTATATGAAAAGAGGAATTGTTGTTTTCCTTCTTTTGGAATCAAAATCAATTAAAGCTAGCCCATTGTTTTTAATTTAAAATCTATTAGAACCTAAAACCATTATAAAGTGAGTATTGGACATTGATCTTGGACATTCAAATCTCTACTCCAATTTGGTTCTTTCAGATTGCTACAACGAAGGAAATAATCAGGTATTTTACATTTGTTGTAAATTCTGTTTGATTTTCTTTTAATATTTGCCAGAAAAATCTCATTGTATTGGTTATTTGAGGAGAGCCAGAAAACTCAGAAGTGGGGGTTTTTTTTTTTAAATTGTGTAAGCCCACGGATAAAGACACAATTGTGAAGGTTTTTAGGTGAACTTGGGAAAACCTATTTTTGTCAGGGAACACTAATATCCCCTGTGTGAGGATATTAAGAGTGGAGTAGCTGTGTGGCTGTTGTTGAACAGTTGGTGTACACACGGGCGAACTACTATAATCCCTTGTGTTTTCTGGTTATTTGATTTTCATTTCATATCTTTAATTATTCAGTGTGGGATGTATATGTGGATGTGAATGTTGTAATCATTTCATTTCAAGCTCAGTGGTGAATGTTGTAATAGTTTGATTTATATTTTTGCAATTTATCGCTTTCTATTACTTTATTGGTTTGAGCTTCTGTTTTTATATTTGTTCTAGAAATAAGGTTGTCCTACCATAAACTTTGGTTTTTGGTATAAGGTTGTCCTTAGAACAATTTTTGATTACTTTCTATTCCTATACTTCAATTCAAGTTTAGTGATTTAAATTCTTATTCTTTATTCCGTTATATCTTTTATTTAAATTTAGCATAGTCCTATTCACCCCCCCTCTAGGACATATAGCTTGGCCATTTCAAGTGGTATCAAAACCTAATAGCTCATTTTTATTGCTTTATATTGGGATTTATTTCATAAGCTAACGATCTAAGCTATATATATATATATATATATAATATGTCAAAATTTGATAGCCTATCAGTCACTAGGCCTCCACCTTTCGATGGTTCCAATTATGCTTATTGGAAAGCCAGGATGAGGATCTTCCTCAAATCCACGGATGAAAGTGTGTGGCTAGCCACAGTGAATGGTTGGACCTCTCCTACCACTGAAGTAACTGGTGTTGATGGTTCAAAAACCACAAAAATAATGACTTATTTTTCTTGGACCACACTTCAGAAAAGTGAGAGTAGTGCAAATGCTAAAGCACTAAATGCAATTATATGTGCACTATCACCGGATGAATTCAAAAGAATTATATCCTGTGATTCTGCAAAACAAGCTTGGGATATATTGAAAATGACACACGAGGGTACATCAATTGTCAAGAAATCTAAGATACAAATCCTCACAACTAAATTTGAGGAAATACGTATGGAAGAAAATGAAATATTCATGGACTTTTATACCAGATTGAATGACATTGTAAACTCTATGTGAGGTCTAGGCGATAAAATTCTGGAAAGCAAGATATGTGCTAAAATACTACGCTCACTTCCTGAACGGTTCAATTCTAAAGCAACCGCAATTCAGGAACTTCGTGATACAGATAATATGAAGGTTGAGGAATTAGTTGGATCTTTATAGACTTATGAGTTAAACTTTAAAGCTCCTAAAAGTAAATCCATTGCTCTCAAATCTACTAAAGGTATTTCTCAAGAAAACTCGAATTCAGAAAATTCTGAAGACGATATGACTCTTTTAGCAAAGAAATTTTACAAGATTTTCAAAAGCAAGAAAAGGGTAGATCTTCAAAAATCAAACGATAAGAAAAGATCTAAACTTAGATCCAAAAATTGGAAGTCTTTGAAAGACAGTCAATGTTACAACTGCCAAGAGTATGGACACTTAGCAAACAAATGTCCTAAAAAGGATAAACCAAAAAGAAAGGGTATGTTGGCTACATGGGATGAATCATCTGATTCTGAAGCTTCTTCTGAATCAGAAGATTCTAAAACTGAGTCGGGCAATGAAGTTAAAGCCCTTATGACTCTAGCCAAATTCACATTCTCAGATAATGATTCAACAAGTGAAGAAAATCTGAACAGTGAATGTGAAAATGAAGAAGACCTTCAAAATGCTTATAACGCCCTATACAAGGAAAGTTGTAAAATTGCCCTCAAACTCAAACTTCAAAAGGAAAATTTTTTTTTAACTCAAAGAATGTTTTGAATCACTTGTTTTAGAAAAATCCTAAATTTCATATTGTTTTGAAAAATCAAAATGCGATTTAGAATTCAAAACCTCCCTGATTGAAAATCTGAAATTTGAAAATGAGAATCTTAAAAATGAAGTATCTTCTCTTCTGAGTTTAAAGGACACATGGAGATATGCCCAAGGTGATCCAAAGTTAGAAAAATTATTATCCGGATCAAGAAAATGTGGCGATCGATCCGGGTTGGGCTATGACAAGAATATATCTTCTAAACAAAAGTATACTTCTCCCAAGTTTGTGAAAGGAGAGTCCTCAAACTCAAAAGGGAAAAGTACTTACCAAGGTTTTTCTAAAACTTTTCAAAAACCTAAAAGCAGCCATGTTAATTTTAAAAATCAGAACCGAAACCCTCTTGCTGAAAAGATAGTTGATTTACTCAAGGAGCTCTTAAAATCTAACTCAGTAGGTCATTCTTACAACAACAGACAGAAGAAGACCAACTATACTCCTAAACCCAAAACAGTTCTGAAATGGGTTCCTAAAGTTGCCTGCTTGGTTGCTCACACCGCTTTCAAAGCAACAAGCCATTCAAAGTGGTACCTAGATAGTGGATGCTCCAGGCATATGACTGGTGATAAAGGTTTGTTCACCGATCTCAAAGACATGACTGATGGTTCAGTCACATTTGGTGATGGCAGCAACTGTAAGATTATGGGCCAAGGTACGGTTCATCTCTATAACCTTCCTTTGTTCAAAAATGTTTTATATGTAGAAAGTTTGAAACATAACTTGCTTAGCATATCTCAAATATGCGATAATAACCATAATGTACAATTTTCTAATCAAAGCTGTGAGATTCTAAACAATAAGGGTTCAGTAATACTAACCGGACGTAGAACCTCTGAAAACTGCTATATTGTTAGCGAATCCAGCTCATCTAATCAATCATGTTACATGGTCCATACAGATGAGACTGATTTATGGCACAAACGTCTTGGACATGTACACTATCAAAATCTATATAGATTGAGCAAACGGGAACTTATAAGAGGTTTACCCAAATTACAAAAATTAGATAAAATATGTGGTGAATGCCAGATTGGCAAACAAACAAGGAACTCACACAAAAAGGTGAATTCCAATACCACATCAAGACCACTCGAGCTTCTCCATATGGATCTAGTAGGACCTAACAGGACGGAAAGTTGAGGTGACAAAAAATATATCTTGGTAATTGTAGATGACTTTACCAGATACTTGGGTAATCTTCTTAAGGGACAAATCTGAAACCCTTGAAGAAGTAAGAAAAGTTCTTAAAAGGATTCAAACTGAAAAAGGTTCTCAAATCAGTAAGATTCGTAGTGATCATGGATTTGAATTTGAGAATAGCGGTTTTGAGAAGTTCTGTAACGACCAGGGAATATTACATGAATTCTTAGCACCCGAAACTCCACAACAAAATAGTATAGTGGAAAGGAAAAACAGAGTACTTCAAGAAATGACTAATGTCATGTTGAATAGCATGAAACTCTCTAAGAATCTTTGGGCTGAAGTAGTCAATACAGCTTGCTATATTATTAATCGGGTTTACACCAGTAAAAGTAATAATAAAACGGCTTATGAAATGTGGTTCGATAAAAAGCCTACTGTCAAATACTTTTAAATTTTTGGCAGCAAGTGCTATATTTTATGAGATCGTGAAAATCTGGGAAAGTTTGATACGAAGAGTGATGAAGGGATATTTTTAGGATATTCTTTAAACAGTCGCGCTTATAGAGTACTGAACAAAAGGACCGGTGTGATTCAAGAGTCCATCAATGTGGTCATTGATGATCACTTAAACATACCAGTCTCAAGTTCAGATAATGATGAAATTCTTGTAATTGATAAACCTGACACTTCATCTAATCAGACTGATTCTGAACTAAGGACTGTTAAAGATCATCCAACTATACATATTCTTGGAAACCCTCTCACTGGTGTTCGTACTCGTAGACAACTTGAGGATATATGTAATTACGAATGTTTTACATCCCAGATAGAACCATCTAACGTAAAAGAAGCTCTTACTGATGAAAACTGGATTGTTGCGATACAAGAAGAGCTTAACTAATTTGTGAGAAATGATGTTTGGTATCTCGTACCTAGACATAAAGATAAACACATCATTGGAACCAAATGGATTTTCAAAAATAAGTTTGATGAGCTTGGTAATATAATTAGAAATAAGGCTAGGTTAGTAGTACAAGGTTACACTCAAATTGAAGGTATTGATTATGATGAAACCTTTGCACCAGTAGCCCGTCTTGAATCAATTAGACTCATTATATCCATTGCATGTTTTAGAAAGTTCAAGATTTACCAAATGGATGTAAAAAGTGTATTTTTAAATGGCGATTTGCATGAGGAAGTCTATGTTGAACAACCATTGGGTTTTGAAGACCCCAAGAATGCCGATCATGTTTATCGACTTAAAAAGGCACTTTATGGTTTAAAACAAGCTCCTAGAGCATGGTACGAGAAACTAACAAAGTTTCTATTAAGCCATAATTTTCAAATGGGATGTGTTGATAAAACTCTGTTTATTAGAAAACATAATCAGCACATCTTATTAGTACAAATCTATGTTGATGATATCATTTATGGATCTACCTGTACTGACATGACTATTGAGTTTGCAGATTTGATGAAATCTTGGTTTGAAATGAGCATGGTTGGGGAATTGAATTATTTCCTTGGGTTGCAAGTAAAGCAACAACCTAATGGAATGTTCATATCTCAATCTAAGTATGCTATGAATCTAATTAAGAATTTGGATTTGAGAATGGTAAGAATTTTGATACTCCTATGAGTACAACTTTGAAACTCTCAAAAGATTCTGTACGTAAAAATGTAGATCCAAAATTATATCGAAGTATGATTGGTAGTTTTCTATATTTAACTGCTAGCAGACCTGATATTTCTCTAAGTGTTGGTATTTGCGCAAGATATCAATTTGATCAAAAAGAATCGCACTTGACTGTTGTCAAGCGGATTATTAGATATATCGCAAGTACTGTTAATCTCGGTCTCTGGTATCCTCATGAGACTAATGTTCAATTAGCTGGATACTCGGATGCTGATTGGGCTGGTAATCTAGATGATAGAAAATCAACCAGTGGTGGTTGCTTTTATATCGAAAATTGTTTAGTTTCCTGGTTTAGCAAGAAACAAAATTCTATATCACTTTCAACAGCTGAAGCTGAGTATATCGCAGCTGGTAATGCATGTACGCAGCTTGTTTGGATGTAACGAATGCTAAGTGATTATGGAATTAAACAGGATTCTATGTTATTACATTGTGACAATTCCAGTACCATAAATATTTCAAAAAATCCTATTCAGTATTCTCGTACTAAGCATATTGACATTAGATTTCATTATATTAGGGAATTAGTAGAAGAAAAAGTTATATCTCTGGAATATATCCTACCGAGGATCAACGAGCTGACATTTTCACTAAACTGCTCGACAAAAGTAGGTTTAACAAGATGAAATTTGATCTTGGCATGTGCATTTAAAAATGATTATTTATGTCTACTTGTATCATAGTGTATATATTTGCTAGTTTGAATATCAATTTTTTGGTCATTATGCAAGAAATGTGAATTTTTGGCCGGTTCTCGACCAGTCGTAAGTATACACGACCAGTCGTACTTCGACTGGTCATGCATATCCATGACCAGTCGTAGATTGCGGTGAATCACTTAAAAATTAGGAATTTCACTTTCTTCCTCATTCCATTTTCACTCTCTAAGGAGCCGAGCCTCGACTAGTCGAACCCATTGTTACATTTCTTCAAGGTTAGTGCTCCATTTACGTTTTTCTTGCAGATTTGTGTCTAGATTGCTTCCTTTTTTTCTCTTGGATCTTTCTATTTTGAATTTCGTTGTGATTTGTGGTTTTTTTTTTTACAAAATCTGATTTGAGCAAACCCTCTTCTCAAACCTTTGCAACTTTTTCTTTTCTTAAAATCTTTGTTGCAAATGGCTTCTAGAGGAAAGAAAACAACAACCCGTGGTCCGTCTTCTTCTTCCAGATCAGCCCCGATTACTAAACGTCATCTTCGGCCTCCCGATGATGATCTATCTTATGTTCGGGACATTAGATTACGCAATGTTATTATTGAACACCCTATTTTCATTGATCATGTTGTACCTTTTAACATCCTTCCTATGCTTAAATCTGTAGGTTGGGATAACTTATTACATTGGGGTGGGCCAGCATACCGGTCCATTGCCCAATCCATGTTTGCATGTATTGGTGTTTTTTCATTGGATGAGTTAACACTTAAAATATCTACTAGAGAAGGGCCTTTTGACGTTGATCATCATTTAATTTCAGCTCTTATGGACATTCTAGTGAATGATGAGGGTATTCTTATCCATAATTTGATTGATAAACCCTCAGTTTCTGCAAAACGTATGCTCACTAGAGACTTGTACAACATGGATGTTCAATGGACACATAAAGGGAATGCGCTTCCTGCAAGATATTTATTACTTAAATACAGAGTTCTCCACAAAATCTTTGTGTCTAATCTGTATCCTCGTTCGGGTAATAAAACCGATTTGACTTCATATATGGTTCGTGTTATCCATGCTGTTGTCAGTGGTACTCGGATTTATTTACCATCCTTAATCTGTCATTTCATTCTTCAGTTTAGACTCCATTCGGGTCACAGTGACATTCCTTTTACCTATTTGATGACTGTGTTGGCTACACATATGTTAATCGATATGCCGATTGGAGAGGCACCTATCCATCATCTGATTTTCAACAGTTCTAATATCAATAAGATGAAGCTAGATTTTCATCCTGACCAAGGTGGTGGTGGTGGTTATGCTGAACATGAGGGAGAAGCTGGTGATCTTCCTCCTGATGACATAAATATGGATGGCATCTTTGAAGAACTTGAATCTGATTCTACGAATGATTCAGATTTTGTACCATCTTATGTTGATGCAAGTCTGAGTGCATTGGAGGATAAAGTTGATAATATAAATGTTAAGATGGAAAACATGTCTGTTGCTCATGATTTACAATTTAAGTACATGTACAAATATCTTAGGTGCTTGAACAAGGGGATGCATAAACTTGATCCATCTATCCCTGCTCCTTCTTCTGGTTCAGATTAGTGTTTAAGTTGTTCAAGTTGTAATAACTTTACTACTATGGTGTTAGCTTTGCTTAAACTCAGTATTTGATTTCTGTGAGTTAATTATGCTTTTATCTCATATCTTATCTATCTGTTTCTTGTTTTCCTTTGTCCTCTTATGACAAAAAGGGGGAGAATGGATATGTTTCACTCGTTTGGATATGTTTTATTCAGGGGGAGTTTTGTATGTCTTATAAAGACATGTATGGAGAATAGATATGTTGAATATTTGCATATTTGCAAGTTCATATTAATTGTGCCAGTTGATGACAACTGGTGCATGATTCGTTACTTAGATATTCTGTGTTCTGTAAACATATCTTGGTAGTGTGTTTTGTTACTAATTTGACAAAGGGGGAGATTGTAAGTGCTGTAGTTTATATCCCTTTCTGTTGTCAAATTTGTGGTGCCAAAGACACTGGTATGTAACTGATCAACCTTGATGAACAAGCAATGCTCACAAGTGTAAAGTACAAAGATCCACTCAAGATCAACTTTGATGAATAAGCAATGCTCACAAGTGTAAAGAAGAAAGTTCTACTCAAGTTCAACTGTGATTGACAATTATTACTGTCAAGTCAAGACATTGCAAGATGTCAAGAAGCTTACAATTTCGATCATAAAGAAATCAAGATACTTTCAAGGATTAGCTACAACAAGACTTCAAGGTTTACTACTTTCAAAGGTCACTTGTCCTTAAGTTTCAATGTCCTTACTTCACGATTGAGGTTTGACTGACCTTAGGTTGACCTTTAGAGTAGGCCATTTTAGATACATAAGTCATATGTGTAATTTACGTGAGTTTAGTCAATTCTAAGACTAGTTCTAGACTTTGTTCGACTAGTCTTAGCACTGCTTCAACCTGTCTAAGAAATTCCTGGATCAGTCATAAGTTTATTATAAAATTTGGATATTTTCTGTTAGGCTTCGACTAGTCCTGGGGTTTGTTCGACTAGTCGAAGGAACAGTGTCGACTGCATCTAAGACTAGTCGTAAACCTACGATTCAAAGTCCAACGTCGAAATTCGGATCCTACGACTAGTCAAAGGAAACCTACGACCAGTCGAAGGAGACCTACGACCAGTCAAAGGATACCTTTGACCAGTCGAAGGAGACCTATGACCAGTCGAAGGATACCTTTGACCAGTCGTGAAACGGTCAAATCTTATTGTGCCCGAATTTTTAAATATCTGTTGGTTCTACGACCAGTCGAAGAGCTTCTTAGACCAGTCGAAGACGTGATTTGCTCACCTATAAATAGAGTATGAATCTCAGAAGAATTCAATCAATTGAAGCTAATCTAATTCGGCCTTTTGAGAGATAGTTCTATGCTCCATCAAAGCTAAGTGTGCTTATTTAATATTCTCTTTCTTTAACTTTATTTGATTGATTTTGTTTCTAGCATTCCAATCTTATTTGAAAAGAGAAATTGTTGTTTTCCTTCTTTTGGAATTAAAATCAATTAAAGCTAGCCCGTTGTTTTTAATTTAAAATCTATTAGAACCTAGAACCATTATAAAGTGAGTATTGAACATTGATCTTGGACATTCAAATCTTTACTCCAATTTGGTTCTTCCGGGCTACTACAACGAAGGAGATAATCAGGTATTTTACATTTGTTGTAAATTCTGTTTGGTTTTCTTTTGAGATTTGTCAGAAAAATCTCATTGTATTGGTTATCTAAGGAGAGCTAGAAAACTCAGAAGTGGGGTTTTTTTTTTTTATTGTGTAAGCCCACAGATAAAGACACAATTGTGAAGGTTTTTAGGTGAACCTAGGAAAACCTATTTTTGTTAGTGAACGCTAATATCCCTTGTGTGAGGATATTAAGAGTGGAGTAGCTGTGTGGCTGTTGTTAAACAGTTGGTGTACACACAGGTGAACCACTATAATCCCTTGTGTTTTGTGGTTGCTTGATTTTCATTTCATATCTTTAATTATTCAGTGTGGGATGTATATGTGGATGTGAATTGTAATCATTTCATTTCAAGCTCAGTGGTAAATGTTGTAATAGTTAGATTTATATTTCTGCAATTTATCGCTTTTGATTACTTTATTGGTTTGAGCTTCTGTTTCTATATTTGTTCTAGAAATAAGGTTGTCCTACCATAAACTTTGGTTTTTGGTGTAAGGTTTTCCTTAGAATAATTTTTGATTACTTTCCATTCCTATACTGCAATTCAAGTTTAGTGATTTAAATTCTTATTCTTTATTCCACTGTATCTTTTATTTAAATTTGACATAATCCTATTCACCCCCCCTCTAGGACATATAGCTTGGCCATTTCAGAATTCACCATAGGATCACAGTTATCGGCGAGATACATGGATGACTCAAATGTCATATGTTCCTTCATTATAGATGAGGGGGATCCGACTACTTTACAGGAGGCTCGTGATGAGTTAAATGTGAAAAAGTGAAAAATAATGATGGATGGTCAGATGGAGTTTTTGTACAAGAACGAGACGTGGGAGCTGGTAGAGCTTCCCATTGGGCGAAAGATGATCGTACAAGTAGATCTTTAAGAAGAAATATGATAGATACAAAGTAAGGTTAGTAATGAAGGGATATGCTCAAAGAGAAGGTATCGACTTACTGAGATATTCACGCCGGTTGTGAAGCAAGTATCTATCAGATTCGTGTTGGCGCTAGTCTGGAGTAGATGGATGTGAAGACTACCTTCCTACATGGAGAATTAGAAGGAGCAAATTTACATGAAACAAGTAGAAGTTATGAAATATAAGGGGCAAAGAACAAGGTTTATAGGTTGAAGATGTCGTTGTATGACCTGAAATAGTCGCTTAGGTAGTGGTATAAAAAGTTTGATTCTTTCATAGTGAGTCAGAAGTTTACTAGGAGTGAGTACGTTCATTATTTCTATTACAAGATACTGAGTGATGAGAAATTCATTATCTTAGTATTGTATGTAGATGACATGCTTATCTCCAGTCATATCATATTTAAGATCGATATACTAAATGAAAAGGCCTAGCTATATGTCCTAGAGGGAGGGGGGAATAGGACTATGCCAAATAAAAATTAATAAGCGGAATATAAGCAATATGATAGTCAAATGAATTGCAAATAACAAAAGAAAATAACAACCTCAAAAATCTAGTATTGAGAGGTTGATATAAACTTGGCTCTAAGGACAACATGACACAAAAAACCAATGGTTTATGGCAGGACAACCTTACCAGAACATGGGTGAATATCAAAAACTCAAATTGAAGAGGATATGAAAGAAATAGAAACTAATCTATTACAACATTCATCATACAATGTTAAAATGTAAAGATTACAACATTCACATCCACAAATACATCCCACAATCTTAAATCATAAAAGATAAAGAAATAAATCACACATCCACCAAACACAAAGAATTATAGTGGTTCGCTTGTGTATACACCAACTGTTAAACAACAGCCACACAACTACTCCACTCCTAATATCCTCACACGGTGGATATTAACGTTCACTATGAAATAGGTTTTTCAAGGTTCACCTAAAACCTTCACAATTGTGTCTTTCAAGTGGGCTTAAACAATTAAAAAACCCCACACTTTGAGTTTTCTGGATCACCTCAGATAAACCAAAAGAAAGATATTTTTCTGGCACAATCTCAAAGAAACTAAAAGAATAAGATTTAAAAAATAGTAAAATACTTATCTGGATATTCTCCTTTGTTGCAGCCCGGTAGAACTAATTTGGAGTAGAAGTTTAATCATAGATGTTCAATGTTCACACTCATTATTGAAATGGTTCTAAGTTCTAAATGGATTTTAGATTAAATTACCTTGGGCTAGCTTAATTTGATTTTGATTCTAAGAAAGAGGAAAATTTTAATCTATTCTTCAAATAAGATTGGAATATAGAATACAAAATCAAATGCAAAAAGCTAAATAAAGAGAATATTAAATGAGCATTAAATAGCTAAAGAATAACACAAACTTATCTCTCAGAGTGGTGTATTGATTTTGCTTGAATTGGATACTAAACTCTGAAAATCGTGCTCTATTTATAAGTGCGAAAATCGTCCACTCGACTGGTCCAGGGGTCGGCTTGACTAGTCGTAGGACCAATAGACTTTTGAAATTTTGAGCGCGATAAGATCAGACCGTTTCACGACTGGTCGTAGGACCTGCTCGACTGGTCGAGTGGCCTCCACGACCGGTCGAGTCCTGTCCAAGACTGGTCATGTGGGACTCATTTTAGTTGCTTAACTTTGAGTCGAGCCTATAGGACTGGTCGAGCATAGGTCGAGCACTGTTCACATGACCGGTCGAGTAGTCTCCAAGACTGATCGAGGTTTTAACAAAAAATTCTAAAAATTATAAACAAACTTAGGACTGGTCGAGGAATTTCTTGGACTGGTCGAGCCAGTGTTAGGACTAGTCGAATATAGTCTAAGACTAGTCGAAAAACAGACTATAGTCTAAGACTAGTCAAAAAACAGACATGCACTTATAAAGTGACCCAATTAAATTATGTATTGAAAATGACCTATCCTATGGTCAACCTAGGGTCATTTATACCTTATAAGCGATGTTTGAACATTGAAACATCTTTTGCTTTGGTTGATTGTTGTTCTTTGAAGATCACGAAGCTTGTTATCTTGACAAATGATGAAGCTTGAACTTGATACATTTTAAAGCTTCAACTTGAACGTATTTTGAAACTTGAATTTATAATCTTAAGAAGCTTGAGCTTGAAATATCTTGAATCTTGAGCTTGAGGTACTTGAGTTGTATTTCACCTTGAACTTTGACTAACAGTAAATACTATTGAAACTTTGAAAGCATGAACTATCAGTTGATGTTTTACTTAAATTCTGATACTTATGATGCTTGAATCTCAAAACGGAACACCTTGTAATGGATCATCTTGAGCTTGTACAAGAATTGTATTTGACATGAAGATGAGCTATGCAAGATAGAAAATCCAAGAGGTTTTGGCACTACAAAATTTGACAATCATAGGAGTTAGAAAACATAGCACTTACACTAAAGACTTAGTTATCAGGGACATTCAAGATGAAAGATCTGGAGGCTGCAAAGAGGGTTCTCAGCATTAATATACATAGAAATAGGAAGAGAAGTAGATTATGGTTATTTCAGGCAGACTACCTTGAGAAGGTATTGATAAAGTATGGGATGGACAAGACAAAGCTGGCCAGCATTCCTCACGCGGCTCACTTCAGACTATCTTCATAACAGTGTCCTAAAATAGATGAAGAAAAGTAAGATGTCTCATATACCTTATTTGAGCATAGTTAACAACTTGATGTATGCCATGGTTTGTACTAGACTAAATATTTCACGTGCAATGGGTGTTGTTAACAGATACATGTATAACCTTAACGAATAACACTAGGAGGCAATGAAATGGTTATTTTAATACATTCGAGGTACATATGACTACATCTTATCATTTGAAAAATCAGATACTAAGTTAGTAGGTTATGTGGATTTTAATTACGCGGGTAGTGCGGACAATAGAAGGTTAACTTTCGGTTGCTCGTTTGTGCTAGTGAGTGGAGCGATCAATTGGATGTTGAAGTTTTAGTTTGTGGTGACACTTTCTATAACCGAAGTTAAGTACATGGCGGTGACAAAAGCGTTCAAGGAAGGTGTTTGGTTGAGAAAAATGATAAATCAATTGAGGCTTCGGCAGGAGGCTATGCCAATTAATTGTGATAGTGAAAGTGCGATCAATTTGGCTAAAAATTCTATTTGTCACTCATGTACTAAACTGTAACACCCTAGTTTTCATAATCCGAGTATACTACTTGTTTTCCAAAAATTCGAGCATTAACCTTTAAAATTTAAGTCTAAATTTAAACAACTTGTCATCAATCAGAGTTAGCAGTAATTACTAACAGAGTAAACCATGTATTGAGTAAAAGTTTTCCATACATAACAAAAATCCAAATGTAGTGCTAATACATGACTTATACAACCAAAATATTAAAAGTACACTAATTTGAAATAGAAATCTATCAATTAATGATGAAGCTCAATATGTCCCATTGGGACCTCGTCTAGATCCCCAATTACCCGATCCTTTCCAGCAACTAGGTGAATAGCGTCGGCTCACTCTACACTTACATCAACTGATATGTTTTGATAGTGTTAATGACTATTGTAGTGAGGAATACTCTCTAAGTTGATTTTTTTTATGGTTTAAAGACTCAGAAAGCTTCAGGGGCTAGGATTATCTTGATCACACCGATTAGAAACATGAAGGAATTCGTCTTTCAGTTGGAATTCAAGTGTACCAATAATTAGGCCGAATATATGGCCATGATAATCGGCCTAGAATTGCTAATGGAGCTAGGTGCCCGAAATGTAACGATCATGGGTGCTCCACAACTGATAATAAATCAGATGGCAGGATTGTTAAAGTGCACCATCCCATCACTATTGCCATATTACGCCATAGCCTCCCAAATGTTGGATGGCTTTGATGAGGTGGAATTAGTGTATATTGTTCGAACCACAACATAGATGCCAATGAAATGGCACAACTGGCCGCGGGGCTAGATATACCAAAGGATCGACCGAGAGAACGGTCATCGTGCAAAGAAAGTCTTTGCCTTCAGTTTTTGAAAGAGATGTAATCAAGGACGTATGACAAGTCGAAATAGAAGAAGATGACTAAAGGACTCCTCTCATAGGCTATCTTCAAAACCCACAGACCAAAGTCAATAGGGATTTGAGGAGATTGACTGTTAATTATGTCATGATCGATAATGAATTATATCAAAAAGGAGTTGATGGTATATTTCTAAGGTGCTTAGTCAAACAATGAAGCCTTGCTAGTAATAGGTGAGGTGCATGAAGGATTATGTGGAGCTCACTAGGCTGGGAGAAAAATGAGGCTCACACTTATGTGTTACGGGTATTTCTGGCCAACAATGATGGCTAATTGCATTCGATACACCAATGACATGAGGCACGCTAGAAAAATGGGCTGATTCAGCACGTGCTCGCGACCGAGATTCACTCAATTATCAAGTCGTGGCCCTTCCAGCGATGGGCGATCGATTCAGTAGGTCAAATCCATCTTATTTGTCAATCATGTGAGTCCTTGTGTCATCTAGTTGATTGAGCATTTGGAAAATAAAGACCGAAGACATAATAGTACAAGAGCATTAAGGAGCAAAGAACATGTAAATGAGGTGCCTTGGTGACCCTAACTCTTGACTTAAAACAACCTTTAAACCTCTAAATGATTTTGGCTTAATAGGTAAACTTTGTTGATCATCATTTAGCCTTAGAAACCTAATTGGAACATGATAAGGCTAGAGGAGGTGCGAAGCTGCTGTGAAAATATATGCCCAAAATAACATATTTTGAGTGGTGCTTGATCCCATTGAGCAGACCTTGAGGGGGCTTCGATGACATTGAAGACCCCCTCGATAGAATTGATTAGGAAGTCAGATATGTCTGGTAAGAATTGATCATTTTATTTTACTTTCTCGATGGCTTCGACGTCTCCTTTAATAGCATCGAAGGTGCACTTCGATGGCATCGAAGATGTTGAGGGTTAAATATTGCATATTAGACCCCAGTTATTATATGATTTTATGAACATGATCATGTTTAACATCCTATTTTAATCATGTTTGTGTTGCAAGATGAATTTAAGAGCATAGACTGAAAATGTGTGCTAAAAGCATGGATTTAACGCTAAAAAATACAAAAGCAAGGGACGGATCCCAAGGGACGAAGATCGAAGAATTTACATGCCAAAAGATCAGAGAAAATCAAGTGATTGAAGTAAAAAAGGGACTAAAAGTTGTTATGAATGCAAGATCACAGGGTTTCCACCATCCGTTTGGTTCGAAACTTTATATCTGGCCTGAGGACTCTAAATTAACCGTACACATCGAAATTCAGCCCTTGAATCCTTGTGGAAGTGGCCCAAGGGACAAATTAATCCATAATTCACTGATCTTGGGCTCACCTGATATCTGGATATGCTTCAATTTTGGTCTCAACCCCTCAAATTAGATGACAAAATGGATGGACGGAGTAGATTTCTCACAAACATCATGATAGACCCCACATGCGACGTGCGTGTACATAGCACATGCACACACGAGCTGCACCGGACCCTGGCCTTGGTCAAAGTCGGGCTGACCCGACTCGTCTTGCCAGCAGATGGACCTGCATCCATTGGGGTGCATCAGTGGGCTATCCCCATCGTCCCAATGGACGATCTGGACTGTTCATTCAATCCAGGACATGGGACCGACCGTACCCATGTTGATTTCTTGGTTCCATGCACGTGTACACACGTAGATCGCCGTAAATTACAGGATGAACAACGAGAAGATTTGATAGAGTGGGCCGTACCAAACTCGACCAAAACCACCCCAGGAATCCAATGGACGGGGGTGGATTTCTCTGAAAACATCACCGTGGGGCCCACCGAACATGTCAGCATAAGAACTTTCGTATTGCCTGCATCCGGGAAAATCGGATCTTCAAGGTTGTTCGGCGATCTTGGCTAGGATCAGTCCGATGATCCCAACATTTCAAATCACCCCCAAGGTGGGGCTGACTCAGGCTAAGAAGCCTGAATGGCTCAGATCCCGCAATTGGAACGTCCACCGTCTCGAAAACCAGGCCCAATGCAAGGTTTCTTATGACTTTCATTACGCACGCTGCTGTGCTGCGTAAAGAAAGTTTTCACAGGAGTTTTTCTCCACCAACTCCAGCACCGACTGCACGTGGTTATAAAAGGGAGAGAGAAAGAAAGTGGAGAAGCATCTTAGACGTGAAGAGAAGAATGTGGAAAGAGGAGAGAAACGGCATGGACGGCGACGACTTCATCAACTTCCATCCTTCTTTCCTTTCCTTCTTGCTTTGTTTATAGCTTTTCTTTAAGAGATTCTAGTTCATCATGTCTATGATGAGCTAAACCTCTTAGCTAGGGCTAAGAGGTGAAGCTTGTAGCGTGATGAGAAGTTTTTTATGCCTTTGATTCATGTTTAAGTTGAACTATCTTTAGTTTTGGTTTGATTATGAGGAATATTCATGGTTTTTAATGGTTTATTTGACTTAAATTACAATGGATCTGTGATAACTTTGAGTATGTTCTTTGCATTATAGGGATTGTGAATGTGGGTACCCTGTTGTTCACCAACGTCTCATGGACATGGTTGGATGATGGAACCCTTTCTAATGTTCATAACTCCCTTAGATTGATTATGGATCGGTTCAATTCTGTCGTTTGCTTTGTCTCATGGGCATGGTTTTGTGATGGAATCAAGTCTAATTCACATCCTTCTCATCTCTTAAAAAGTAGATCAAAGGAAATTCAGATTTAGATTTTAATGAAATATCTTTCAATTGGATGAAGATGGGACTCTGATTCCAGTTGTGTTTATGAATCGAGCATAGATCTCCTTGATCTCTACAAGTGGATCCTTGGCACCCTAGTTTCCCACCTTTGAATTTTAAAAGTTTTAGTTTAATAGTTCATCATTATTCTCTTAAATTCTTCTGATTTAGATACATTTTCATCTAGTTCTACTTCTAGTTACTTTCAGAATACATACAAGGTTTAGTCCCTGTGGATTCGACCTCGGTCTTACGGAAATTATTACTACATCGCGACCTTATACTTGGGGTGGTGAATAAGTTTTTGGCGTCGTTGCCGGGGATTGACGGTTACGTTTTTCTAAGATTAACTAGTTTCAGAATTAAGATAAGATTAGAGTTTTTTTTTTTTTAGTTTTTAATTCTAGGTTTAGGTTTTTCTATTTGATTTTTAGAAACTAACCCAACTTTCTTGTTTTGTAGGACCTTGAATTAGACTTTTTAAATTGGTAATATCTTTATAATATTTCTATTTTTAAGATTAGGTCTTATTTTCTATCTTTAGAAACTTTCTATTTTCCTTTTTAAGGAATTTTTCCTTTTTATAAACTAGTTTACTTTCTATTTTTAGAAACTGACTTGTTTTGTTTTGTTTTGCTGGTTTTTTTATTTAGGAACTTCTAATTTAGTAACCTCTTTCCAACTCTTCTTTCTCTTTATTTCTAGATTTTTATTTCTTTTCTTTTATAGGTTTAGGTTTAGAATCTGAATTGAGGGCTGCAAGTGTTTCATGCCCAAGTGGGTCTGTGACAGCACTCGACGTCTCTTGACTGAAGGAGGATTGATTGGGGGGTTGACTATCCATCATAGGACTAGACACCGCTCGAGATCTCCAGAGTTAATTGAGATTATGGCCGCAAATCAACTGGCCAATCAACCAGAAGGATTACCTCCACCAAGTCTAGGATGAGAATGAGGTGCACCAAGCACCCCCGCCTCGTACTTTATGAGATTATTTACAACCGGCGGGTGTGAGCATGCCCTCATGCATGATTTTTCCAGAGAATACAAGACACATGGATATCAAGCCAGAGGTGATCCAATCCTTCCTAAATTTCATGGGCTTGAGTCAGAAAATTCATATTTACATCTGAAAGATTTTGATGAGATCATAGCCACTTTATACTTTCCTAACGTGTCTGATGACACGGTCAGGCTGAAACTCTTTCCCTTTTCTTTGAAAGAGAAAGCTAAGACGTGATTGTATTCACTACGTCCTCGATCTATTAGCACATGGAATGACATGATAAGGGAGTTCATAAAGAAATTTTTTCCACATCATAAAACGAACACCCTTAGAAAGTCAATCATGAACTTCGCCCAAAAGGAGGATGAAACATTCTTCCAATGTTAGGAGCGGTTCAAGGATCTTGTCAGTTCATGCCCACAACACGTATTTGAAACGTGGCACATTACACACTTTTTCTATGATGGTCTGACATCTTTCATGCGCCAATTGGTCGAGACAATGTGCAATGGGGAATTCAAGAATAAAAACGTCGATGATGTATGAGACTACTTGGATAGACTTGCTGAAAACGTACAATCATGGGACACATACCCAAAACCAAGCACCATGTCTAGGCCGACTCAATCCAAGGAGAGGGGTGGAATGTATCTCCTGAAGGAGGACGATGATATCTGAAAAAGGCCAAGCTATATGTCCTGGGGGGGGGGGGGGATGAATAGGACTATGCCAAATTAAATTAAAATCAGCGGAATAAAATTAACCAATAGCCTTATAATTATAAATCAATTATTAATGCTGAAATCAAATCACCTTAATACATAAGTATTGAGAGATTGATACAAATTCAGCTTTAAGGACAACCTTACACCATAATAAACAAGGGCGTATGGTAGGACAACCTTATTTCTAGAACTTCTTTTGGATCAAGAACTCAATTTTAATAAAGATAAATGAATAGCAGAGAATTGAAATTAAATATGGAAATGTAGATCTAATTTATTACAACAATCTCCACACTTGCTTGAAATGTAAATTGTTACAACATCACATCCACATGTACATTCCACACAATTAAATGATAAAAGATATGAGAATTAAGCAAGCATTCAATCCACAAGACAAAGAGTTATAGTGGTTCGCCTGTGTGTACACCAACTATTCTTCAATAGCCACACAGAATGCCACTCCACTCCTAATATCCTCACACAGGGGATATATGCGTTCACCATCAAATAGGTTTTCACAGGTTCACCCAAAACCTTTACAATTGTGTCTTTTTAACTTGGGCTTACACAATTCAAAAACACACATTTCTGAGTTTTCTGGCTCTTCTCAGATAACCACACAATTTGAGATTTTTCTGACGAATCCCAAACAAAAACCAAAAAGGAATGGAATTTACAGAATTATAAAATACCTGGATTTCTCCTCTTGTAGCTACCCGGAAGAACCAATTGGAGTAGACGTTTGAATATAGAAGTTTAATGTCCACAACTCACTTTAATATGGTTCTAAGTTCTAATTGATTTTAGATTTAAACAAGTTGGGCGTAGCTATATTTGATTTTGATTCCAAGAAGAAGGAATAAGTCAATTCCTCTTTTCAAATTAGATTGGAATCCAAAAACAAAATCAAATTAAATAAGCTAAAAAGAGAAAGAAATTATGCACAAAATAGCTTAAAAATAAACACAAACTTATCTCAGAGTGGAGCCTTGAATTCACTTAATTTTTCAATGAAAAACTCTAAAATTCGTGTGCTATTTATAGCAGAAGAAATTCGTCTTCGACTGGTCCTAGGTCAGCATGACTGGTCTTGAAATAAACTGATTTTTGAATTTTTGAGCGCGATCGCATCAGACCGTTTTATGACCGGTCGTAGGTAGTCCACGACTGGTCGAAGGCAGTCCACGACCGGTCGAGACCCCTCTACGACTGGTCGTGCGACACTTGATTTAGTCGCTGGAGTTTAAGTCGTAGCTTTACGATTGGTCGAAGGTCGAGTCGAGACCATCTCACGACCGGTCGAACAGACTCTAAGACTGGTCGTAGGCGAACCAAAAAATCTGATAAATTGCAACCATTTTATGACTAGTCTTGGAATTTCTTAGACTGGTCGAGACAGTACTAGGACTGGTCGAACAGGGTCTAGGACTGGTCTTAGAGTAGACCAAAATCATGTATTAATATTCATTTGGATTATGTATCCAAAGTGACCTACCCTAAGGTCAATCTAATGGTCTATCAAACCTGGAACAAGAAGTATGGACATTGAACGCTTCATTTGCTTAGACTTTGATCTTTACGAAGCTTGATTTCTTCTCGATGTAGCTTGACTACTTCAGAAGCTTCAATGTAACTTTAAGTTGTACTTGAGTCCCACATTTAGATTTGAATCTTGAACTTGCACTTGAACTTGAGTCTTGACCCGGAGTTCTCTCTTAATATTGTAGCTTGAACTATCATGAAGCTTGAAGAATTCTTTGAGCTAGACTTCAAGTATTGACGAGGTATCTCGAACAAATTTATCAAGATATAAACACACAACATACGGAGTCGTTTTGACACACAAAATTTTATAATCAAAGAGGAATCAAATCATAGCACTTACAATATCAATGCTAAAATGACTTATCTCACTAGGAAACTCGAGGCCATGAAATTAAAGAAGGATAAGGATAAGGAAATTATTTGCCATATTTGTGCTTGCAACGTTCACACAATTGAAAATTGTCCAACAATACTTACCTTTTAAGAGGTGTTGAATGAGCAATCCAATGCCACGAACAATTACCAAAGACATTTCAATGGACCTACCTCCAATATATACAATCCTGGTTGGAGAAATCATCCAAACTTCAATGGGAGGAATGGACAAATTGCTACCCCTCAAGGTTTCTTCAATCAAAATCCAAATCGAGGAAAACCTCAAGAAGAACCAGTTCAAAATTCCTCACAAGAGCTTATTCAAGCAATACGAGAACTTACAAAATTTATGCAAAAGATGGATTCACATATGACGGTTATAGAAAAAGGGATGCTTCCTGCTTAACCTCTCCCCAATCCTAAAATGCAATATGAGATAAGTGATCCAAGCTCTTCAAATCAGATGGAGCAAGCTAAATCTATCATGTCACGCCCCAGACTCGGAAACCGGGCTCACAAAATTCTCGATCGCCGAATTCGGCGCTGACAGCGTCCGTAAAACTCCATTCTCAGCTCCCAATGCCCATACGCTAGGTTCCGATCCTAGGATGCTACAAGGAGGATTTTCAACATCAGTTTAATTAGTTATAAGCATAACCAAAGACATAACCCACAAATAATAACAAAAAACTCCATCACATTTTTACTATGATAAAAAACTTTACAAGTACAATGAGCATAAAGGGAAATACAATGATAATGGGTAAAAAAAACTCCAAAATGATCTTCTCTGCACTCCTGCCTCAGCGCTGCTGGGTCCCAACGTCACCTGCATGCAACGGTCGTGCATAAGCTTATAGAAAACTTAGAGGGTGGTGAAAGTGCGTGCGCAAGATAGAAATACAGATATGCAGAATTAGAGTAATGCGGAACATATTGATGAATACATGAATACCACTAGCCGTACCAAGGCTATACGATGCAAGGCATAAATGATGTCGGCCATACCAAGGCCATGCAATGCAAGATGCAACTCAAGTATACAAATCCTCATCTACATCCACATATCAATACAACTTAAATTTGGAATATCACTGGGGTCTAGTACACTCTAAACCAGATTGCCGCCCCATCGCGCACAATAAGGTAAGTGGAAGAGACCTCACTACACGCCTGCTAATATCGGGCTCGACTCATCGATAGCGGACCCATTCCTCGAGCTGGTCAAACTCAGCCTAGTATTGTCCCCTCCTCTGGGGTGGGTAAAGCCGTACCCCCTTCCAACCGACCACGACACAGTGGAAAGCGCGACCTTCTGGTAATCAGCCCTCAGAGCTCATGCACCCACTCGATCTAGACGTTGGAGCAACCTCTTGGTACCATAAGGGTTTAGGGACTTTCACCCAGGGATATCTATAGCACCCCATGTAGAACATAATTTTCGATATCCAATCTTACCAACTACGATATGCCTGTGGTGGCTATGGCCCTGATGTCACTAGGGCGTACAGTACACGTCACATGATGCAAGATGTATAAATCACGCAATCCAATCATGCAACAATTTTGCGCGTATCTCGCACTCATGTAGGGCAACTCCGCCTATTAGGGAGTCCATAAACGAAATACTCAAAGGCAGGTGCTATGATCAATCACTCATCTCATCACAAGCATGTAGATGATGCGTATGGACATGTATTATGATATCATGTTGTCACATGCTCATACTCGGTATCGATAATCAGTGTCGGCCTCGAGCATCGGTAATCGGCACCGCTAATTAGGGTTGATAATCGGCGTCGGCCTCGAAAATCGGCACTGATATTAGTATCGGTAATCGGCACCGATAATCAGGGTCAAAAGTCAGCGTCGGTCTCGACAATCAGTACTGATATTCAGCACCAGTAATCGGCACTGATAATCGGAATCGATCAATCACATATGGTGAATGGGGCCCACTTATTTGGGTTAACCCATGAAGGGAATGGCCTAACAAGGCCTAAGGGAAGGTCACAATGAGGACATCTAACCACCATTGCCCATCAATGTGGACATCAAACCAACATTGCTCCCAAGGCATGATCGCCAAAAGAAACATCAACACATACATCTTGGCGGAACCTCAATCAATGGGCCGATTCGAATGGGCTGAATCAAATCAAGTGGGCCCATTTAGAGCATAAATGGGCCACATACAATCAAATAGGCCGTACCGATGGGCCTCTCATGTGGGCCATATATATACAACAAATGGGCCTCGCTACTTGAGCCTCGTATGCACCAAATGGTCCTCGGATCTGGGCCTAACAATACAAACAGGTGGGCCTCACCATATGGATGGCTTGGATGCACAAACACAGCACCAGGGACTGGTTAGGATGATTAAGAGAGAGAGAGAGATAGAGAGAGATAGAGAGAAAGATAGAGAGAGATAGAGAGAGAGCTAGAGAGAGAGTCAGACAGAGAGTGAGAGAGAGCTAGAGAGAGATAGAGAGAGGGTCAGAGAGAAAGTAAGAGAAAGCTAGAGAGAGAAATAGAGAGAGCATCAGAGAGAGAGTGAGAGAGAGCTAAAGAGAGAGATAGAGAGAGATAGAGAGAGGGCAGCCACGTGCCCCTTTTTTTTCTTTTCTTTTCTTTTTCTTTTTTTATTTCTTCCTCCTGACACAACAGAGGTGGGTCCCACGTAGGGCCCACCATATATATATATATATGGGAAAACGTACAATGCTCGGGCTGACGTTAATCTCCCATGAGGTGAGCTGTGTGGGCCCCACTGTTGATGTTTACCAAGCATCCAACCCATCTGTTAGATGCACCGTTCCAGGGTGGGCCTAGGTCTCCAAAATTAAGTCATTCCGTGATTTGTGTGGGCCACCTCAGATACAATAGTTGAGAGAGCTACCCTCCATTGAAAACATTCATAATCTTTTATTGGGCCCACCGAGATGGGGTCCACAAATCCAGCCCACCCATCGTGGGTGTCCCACTTGAATGAAGGGTTAGCCCAAGTGTCAGCCGCATCCAAACTCGGGTGGGCCCCACGTGCAGGCCACCCTCTAGGGGGGGTCGTACCACGACCAGGTGTTGAAACGAGGTATCTCCACTTCGCTGCCAGTTGAGCTATGGACCTGGGTGTCCAACGAGGGCCCGCACGAGGTGGGTCCCACCGTCTAATGACGGTGGACACCACACGTGATGGTGTGGCCCACCAAAATGGATGGACGCCGTGGATGGTCCCATGGACCCCACACCAGTTGACACTTCACCGTTAGCCACCCTCACTAGGGAATGGTACCAAGACCTCAAGTGTTGAAATGAGGTAGCTTTCCCTTGGTCTGCCACTTGGTTGTGGTGCAGGGTGTGTTAGGGAGGGCCCCACACGGACGTAGGTCCCACCGTCTGGGATGGTGGACAGTTTGGATCCAACAAATATATCATGGTGTGGCCCCATAACAGGGATGGATGAGGGGAGTGGGTCCCATGGACCCCACCGTTAGTCCACAACCATGTCAGTATACACTCCAAGTTAGCCTCCCACATTAGTGCACACCCCTGTTAGTTAACACTTCACTGTTTAGCCACCTCCACTGGTGCGTCCGCCTGGACGGACGGTGTGGATGTACACCCCATCAAGGTGGGTCCCACATTGCCCACCTGTTTGTATAAGCCTGATATTTGTGTTTTACCCAAGGCATGTACCACCCATGTAAACAATGGGGGTCCACCTCAATGGATGGCATGGATAAGGTCTTGCATTAAGTGGGCCACAAACCATCATACACACATAAAAAGGAAAACAGAAAAAATAATGGAGAGAGAGATTGGCGAGGATGGAGGTGATGGAGTGATGGATGTGGTGAGTGAAGGGTGTGTAAGAGATTTTTGACTTTTGTGGCAAATGGTGTAAGAAAAGTATGGGCTTTGTAAGAACTTTTTGACTTTTGGGGCTTATTTAGGAAATGGTGAAAGGTGATGTGTACTTGACATGTTGAGATTGATGGATTGATGTGACAAGTTGTAGAGATTCTCTCGGAATTCGCATGCGCGGCGTTTTCCTCGCACCGAATGTTGGCTCACATCTCCTGGCCAGGGCATCGGATTGGTGCGCGAGTCACGGCATCGGAACCTCGGCGACGGTGCGGTCGCAAGGGCACCAGTCTTAGGTTGAATCGATTCTGGTTGACGGCGTGTGACGCAGGGTCGTGCACAAATACTGGTTAAGGGTCGAAGGTTGCCAAAATTCGACCGGTAAGACCACGGAAGTCTACGGAACGGTACGGTCTAGGATACGGGTCTTACATATCACCACTCTTAGGAGGGGGAAGACCATTGACAAAATCATTCCGGTTATGGCTGAAAAGCATAAGGAATTGGAGGAGGGCAAAGATGATGGATCTAGCCATGCTCCATAAGAATTAGAACTGGAACTTCAAGGGAAGTCGGTTGCTCCATTTCCCCAACAGTTGGTTGCACCAAAAACTCTCTCAACTCTCAGGACATTCTAGAGGTGTTGAAACAAGTAAAGGTCAATATTCCTCTATTTAATGCTATAAAATAAATACCCTCATATGCCAAATTTCTGAAAGACTTGTGTACGACTAAAAGACGGCAAAATATTCAAAAGAAAGTCTTCTTAACTGAGAAAGTGAGTGCCATCTTAAAGCAAAATGTGCCACAGATATTCAAAGATCCTGGTAGCCCAACCATTGCTTGTGTAATTGGGAATTACCGCATTGAGCACGCACTTCTTGATTTAGGAGCGAGCGTAAAACTAATTCCTTACTCGGTCTACAAATAGTTAGGTTTGGGTGAATTAAAACTCACCTTAACACACTACAACTTGCTGATCGCTCTGTTCGTGTACCGAGAGGGATAATCAAGGATGTGTTGGTCTAGGTTGACAGATTCTACTGCCCCGTAGATTTTATCGTCCTGGATACTGAACCCATCAGTAATATGAGTACTTAGATTTCCTTCATTCTTGGTCGTCCATTCCTTGCCACTTCAAACTCAATCATCAATTGCAGGAATGGTATTATGAGCATGTCTTTTGGGAATATGATATTAGAGTTAAACATCTTTTTCAACACGGGCAGACGGTTAGAAGATGATGATGATTTCCACGACATTAACATGATTGACTCTTTCGTGGAAGATAGAATGCCTCTGACCTTATCCTCTGACTCTCTAGAGACGTGCCTGGCCCACACCTATGATTTTAATGATGACATGATTAGGGAGATAGTTGCCATGCTTGATACTGCGCCGGTACTTCAAGTTAACCGGTGGAGGCCACAATTTGAAGAATTGCCCCAAACCGAAGAAGTGCCTCTACCGTCTAACCTCAAGGCACCGAAGCTTGACTTAAAACCTTTGCCCTCTGATTTGAAATATATTTATTTAGGTCAAGATGAGACATACCCGGTGGTAATTTCATCCCACCTTGAGCAAGAACATGAGAGTATGCTCATATTTACTCTCATTGAGCATAAGGGAGCCCTTGGATAGATGATTGCAGACCTTAAGGGCATTGACCCCTTCGATTTGTACTCACCGCATTTATCTTGAGAATAATGCGAAGACTTCTTGGCAATCATAACGTAGACTAAATCCAAACATGAAAGAAGTGGTTAAGGCCGAGGTTCTTAAATTATTAGATGTGGGTATCATATACCCTATATCCGATAGTTAATGGGTGAGTCCAACTTAGGTGGTTCCTAAGAAGTCCAGAATCACCATCGTAGCTAATGCTAATAATGAACTCGTAGCAACTAGAGTTATTACTGGCTGAAGAATGTGCATTGACTATAGAAATTTGAATATCGTCACGAGGAAGGACCACTTTCCTTTGCCCTTCATTGATCAAATTTTGGAAAGGCTAGCTGGTCATTCCTATTACTGTTTCCTTGACGGGTATTCTAGCTACAATCATATAGAGATAGCCCCTGAAGATTAGAAAAAGGCTACATTTACATGTCCTTATGACACATTTGCTTACCGAAGGATGCCATTCAGACTATGTAATGCCCCCGCCACTTTTTAGCGATGCATGATGAATATTTTTCTGATATGGTGGGGCAATATCTATAGGTCTTCATGGACGATTTTTATCTTCAGTCCATCTTTCAGCGAGTGCTTAGAGAGTCTTAAATGTGTGCTGAAAAGATGTGAAGAAAAGAATTTAGTACTTAATTGGGAGAAATGTCATTTCATGATTCGTAAGGGAATTGTCCTTGGACATATCATCTCATCCAAAGGAATCGAAGTAGAAAAGGCAAAAATTGATCTTATCTCTAACGTACCTCCACCCAAGAACATACGAGACGTGCGATCCTTTTTAGGACATGCCGGGTTTTATATAAGATTCATAAAGGACTTTAGCCTTCTCTCTTGTCCTTTATGTAATCTACTTCAAAAGGATGCACTATACGAGTGGACTGAGCAATGCCAAGAAGCTTTCACGAAGCTTAAGGGCATGTTGACCACTGCACCTATCATGGAGCCACCCGACTGAAGCCTTCCTTTTGAACTTATGTGCGACGCGTCTGATTATGATCTTGGGGCGATTTTAGGCCGAAGAAAATAAAAGAAACCTATGTTATCCATTACGCAAGTAGAACTCTAAATCCTGCCTAAGTGAACTACTCGACTACGGAAAAGGAACTCTTGACCGTAGTGTTCGCTTTAGACAAATTTAGGTCCTAATTGATCAGATCCAAGATCATCATTTACACAGATCATGCAACACTTAATTATTTTCTTTCTAAGAACAATGTTAAGCCTCGCCTGATATGATGGATCCTCCTACACCAAGAATTTGATTTAGAAATAAAGGATAAAAAAGGAGTAGAGAACGTAGTGACTAACCATCTTTCCCGCCTTAATTCCTTTGATTCCCTTGAGACAACATATATTAATGACATGTTCCCTGATGAATAATTGTTCAAAGTCTCTCATTCACATTGGTTCGCTGATATTGCCAATGATCTTGCCATGGGTTTCACACCGATACATTGGACTGCGCAAGATAAGAAAAAAATTTTCACCAAGGTGCGTAAATTCTTATGGGATGATCCATATTTGTTTAAATATTGCCAGACTAAATCTTAAGGAGATGTGTGCCAGACGATGAGCATCAGAGTGTCATCTCCTTATGTCACTCACAGGCTTGTGGTGGTCACTTTTCTACTAAAAAGACCATGGCCAAGATTCTGTAGTGTGACTTTTACTGACCCACTATGTTCAAGGACACTCATGAGTTTTGCAAAGCTTGTAAGCGTTGTCAAAAATTGGGAGCATTGTCCCATCGAAATATGATGCCCTTGAACCCCATCCTTATCATAGAGGCATTTGACTATTGGGGCATCGATTTCATGGGACCATTCCCCTAATCCTTTGGAAATCTATACATTTTGCTCGTCGTAGACTATGTCACTAAATGGGTTAAAGTGATCCCATGCCAGAACAATGACCATTGAACGGCCATTAAATTCTTAAAAGAAAACATCCTTTCTCAATTTGAAACGCCTCGAGCCATCATTAGTGATAGGGGCTCACATTTTTGTAATAGACCATTCGAGAATTTAATGAAGAAATATGGTATTTCTCATAAGGTGAGTACTGCATACCACCCATAAACAAGTGGGCAAGCTGAGATATCCAATTGGAAAATTATACACATTTTGGAAAAAATAGTTAACCCTGACCGTAAGGATTGGTCAATCCGATTGACCGATGCCTTATAGGCCTACCGTACTGCATTTAAAACCCCTATTGGAATGTCTTCCTTTAGACTTGTCTATAGGAAGGCCTGCCACTTGCTTGTGGAGTTGAAACATAGAGCCTACTGGGCAATCAAAAATCTGAATTTCAATCTGGACAATGCTGGCTCGCTATGCAAACTTCAGTTAAATGAACTTGAAGAAATTCGGAACGATGCGTACGAGAACTTGAGAATTTACAAGGACAGAATGAAGGCATTTCATGACCAACACATTCTGCAAAAATTATTCACACCAGGTCAGAAAGTCCTTTTGTATAATTCTCGGTTACATCTCTTTCTGGGTAACCTTCGATGTCGTTTGACTAGCCCTTTCACCGTTATCACTGTTTATCCTCATGGGGCCGTCGTGTAACACCCCGTACTTTCCCGTACTCGAGTGTTACTATAAAACTGACTTAGTTGGATGCAAACCTAGCTTAGTGAACATTCATATGTATCCTAGTTTAAATCTCACCATCGAAGGTGATCCATATCCACATATCAAACCACCCAGTAGTCAAATAATATATATACCAAGTATATTAGCTTATCTATTTATTATATTATAAATGTTTCACAAACATAGGTAGAAAGAAAATATAAATGTATTTGATAATTTGTCCATCATGAAGAATGTGCGAAAATGTATTGTAATGGAATATATATATATATATATATATATATATATATATATATATATAATGTATGTAAAATATTATGAAAATGATATTATATTAACTAAACATAGTGAATAATGATTTTACAATATATAATTGGACTATAAATATTAATGTAGTATTGAATATTTTTATAAACATGTATACCAAAAAAATTATTAGATATATGGATTGAAAATTTTATATTATTTAACAATGCAATTTTAAATAGGATATTGTGCAATTTTCAATTCATATATATATATATATATATATATGTATAATATGAGACTGTATATTATGAATTATATATTAATAAATAGGTGATCAATGGCAAGCATATAGTACTATGTTAATATTAAGATTATATTTTTTTTGTGTATGAGATTTTAATTATTATAATTACAAGTAATACACCATAGTAGTAAAATGTATGTTAATATTAGTATTTGAGCTAACGATATAGGAAGAAAGACTAAATGGCCCACTAGGTTCTTTTAACCGTTGACGTTGAATTTTGAAGCGATTCGACCATCGAAACGATGTAATCGACACCTAAATAGGGATGATTGATTAGTATGGCCCACCTAAGCTTTGGATCTGCCTCATATCCAGTCAAATGACCTTAATTAGGCCCTTAAACTAGATGATAGGTGTGGATTTCATTAAAACATCGCGTGGGCCCCACTATTTGGCCACTGGGTACACTAACAGGTGTGCTCCCGCGGTGCACTGGTCGGTTAGCGCACTAAAACTGGGTGCTGACCCGACAACCCCGAAGAAGAAGCTCTCTCCTTCATTTCCGTTTTCTCGCCAGTGAAATGGGACGCCCATTTTCTTTGATCAGTGGCCCACCAAGAAGAATTCCTTACTCGATCCAGACCATCCATCGTGTCCAGGGGTTGGACCCCACCAAAACCCAACTCATATCATGTGTCGGAGTGCATGCGTGTGGACATAATTTGCGGTGCAATAAGGTCCTACGAAGCACAACACTTCTAAAAATAGAAATTGCCCTCACGCCAACAGGGCGATCCGTGTGAGCTTCGTTTCCTTAACCTCAGCCGTTCATTAAAGGCAATCCCAGCCCTCCATTTCGTGCGGTTAGGGCTCCGTGATACTAGAGAAATAAACCAACGGCTACCTTCCCCTCTACTAGCAGTTTTGGGAGTGGTTTTGAACGGACCATATCCTGACTGTTTATCCTCAATCCAACGGACCAGGAGAAGGCTAGGTTTTGTTATAAACGCGGGAGGATCGAGCAACAAGAGCTATTCTCCATTCTTGCAACCGTTTGAGGGAAACTAGCCGCAGCCTTCCATCTCCAAACCCACAGCATAAACCTCATCCAAGCTTCAACTCGATGATTGTGGCTGACAGGAGAAAAGAAATAAAGAAAGAAACAGAAAGAAGAAGAAATAAGTGGAGATGGGAGAATGGGGTTGTTGCACTGCACCAGCGACTGTCATAACACATTTACTGACCCGACCGAGTTCAGTTTGGGTTGGTGTTCTCGTTAACAGGGATGTAGAAACGGAAAGGAGGAAAGGAAGAAAAGAGAAAGGAAAGAGAGAGAGGAGAGAAAAAGGAAGAAAGAGAGAAGGAATTTTGGTGCCATTACCGCACTACCTGTTGTTGTCGAGCTGAGTTTAGGCTGAGCAGAGATTGGACAGAGGCTGGACTGGGATCGGCCTGGAACTAGGCCGCACCACAAGTCATTGTGGGCCTCGCAAGAGAAAATGTAGGTGGGCCGTACCCTGCTCAATGCAGGTGGGTTGCACCTTACTCAATGCAGTGGGCCCCATCGAGTCTAACAAGCTCAGTGGGCCCCATCAGGTGCAAGGTGGGCTAAGTAACGGGCTGGGTTGTTGGACTGTTCAAACCCAAACTCAGTTGGGTCGAGGAAGAAAGAAAAGGAGAAGAAAGGAAAGAAGAAGAAGAAGAAGAAGAAGAAGAAGAAGAGAGAGAGAGAGCGAGAGGATTCAAGTGGTGGTGCTGCACCACGTCGAGTCGGGTTGAGTTAACTCGGTTGAAACTCGCTGATATGTTGCTCCTTGCTACCTTTACTCGCTGTCGAGTTCAAGTGGCGGGTTAGGACAGGTTTGGGGAGGACTTGGTTCGAGTCTAGGCCCACTGGAAGTTCTCTAGCGGAGGGAAAATAGAGGGAAAGAGAGAGAAAGAGGGAGAGTTTGGGTTGGAGTGTGAGTTGACTTACTGCCGAGTCAGCTGGACATTCCAGTAGGAAAGGAAGGAAGAAGAGAAGCAGAAAAAGAGTGAGAGAAAAGAGAGAAAGGAAGAAGAGAGAGGAGATTGAGTCAACTCGGCTGGAACAGAGTCCAACTGGGTCGGGTCATGGTTGGGCATGGTCCAGGCTTGGCTGAGGTCCACCAAGGAGAGAGAGAGAGAGAGAGAGAGAGAGAGAGAGAGAGAGAGAGAGAGAGAGAGAGAGAGAGAGAGATACGGAGAGTGCATGTGGTGGCTGTTTGCCACACCAACACGACTTGAGCAGTCGTAGACCGAGTTGGGTCCATTCTGGTGCGAGTCCAACTTGTTGTCTGGTCAAGTAGACTCGACATGCCGAGTCTGAGTTGGGTCTAGGTCTTTCCTGAGAAGAAGGAGAGAGAAAAGGAGAGAAAGGGAGAGAAAGTAGTAAGGGCGGTGGTGTGATTGTTGGACTGAGTCAAGGAGCTTGACTCATTGTCGAGTTGAGTTTCAAAGTTTGGGGCGAGTCTTGGCTGAGTCCAAATAAGGCTGAATTTGCATGAGGAACAAAAAGAGAGAGAGAGAGAGAGAGAGAGAGAGAGAGAGAGAGAGAGAGAGAGAGAGGTGAGTTGTGATTGAGTCAAAATTGGGTCAACTCGGTTGAGTCGTGCGTGGGTCGCTAGTTCAAATCGAGGTCGGGTCAAGTTACAGATCGGATTAAAATGGTTAATTGAGGATTTAATTACGTGGGCGCATGCATTCCATAGCAACCGCGGTAGGTGATTCGACTTGTAAGGTAATGATTTCTTCCCCTTGAGCTTTCCACTTTTTCATTAGCTTAAGTGATAGTTTTTATTTTAATTTCGGTTGATAATTGATATCTCTATTTCATGATTACTTGTGCTATTTGTTGGAATTGATTTCTAAATTGTACGGTCAACATTTATCTTTCATAAACATTTATATGTTACACTTGTATATCTTCTCATGCTTGTGGATTACTTGTGGATTACTTATGGAACTTGAATTGGTACATCTATCACTGGAAAACCCCACTTATAAATGTGTATCTAGACTTGGGATGTAACGTAATTGACTGTGAGTATAATGGGCCCCTGACCTAGTGGCCATTTTACTTAAAGTTTGTTGTGGACTTACCATCTTGCGGATCCTTGTGCCCCTTGTGGCTTTGATATGATATTTGCCCTCTGTAGTTTTGATTGATATTTGCTTCACGTGGCATTGATTGGATATATGCCCATGTGGCTTCCATTTGATATTTGTCCTAAGTGGTTTGATGTATTATTTTTGTATAACTATGCGATGGTAAGTTCCACTTGTTGTGCTATAATTGGCCACTAGTTGACGAGGTTACCATTAAACATCTTAATGTTGGAGTCTCATGAGACGGGGATGGTGGTATGGGACATTATATCTGAGCTATCGGCCTATGCTGGGTGATGAGCCCCCCATAGTGACCTTTGAGCTTTTTTAAATTGGTTGGTTGTAATCGGAATAATAACGGTTAGGCTAATCATACATTCATAGCATATGGACGATGACGGGTGGATAATTTTGGATGTTATAGCACGTGCCCTTAGCGTGGTATCGTTTCGCTAGCTCTTAAACCATCGACTATCGACCCACGTACGTGATGTACTTTAGCTTGGTCACTATGCATGTACGTGATGTACGCATGTGATGTGCTTTCACAGGTGACCGGCCATATTCATGGGCTTCACCCAAATTTCAACTGGATGAGCATCCTCAGGTTGATTTGTACTCATGCATCCATGCATTTAAATAAGACTGCATCATGTATTATTTTAAATGCCTTATTCTTTAAAACTATACTTGACTAATGCAACGGTGTGTAATCTTGAGGAAAATTCACACTAGGCTGACCACTCATTCATCGAATATATAACCGTACAGGTAACGCGGGTGGTTTAAATGATATTCATGTCCAGATTGATGAGGAGTGTGGTACAATTATCAGGGATGCATGACTGCATTTGCCAAGAGGAGCTACATGATCTTGTAGCTCAAGTTTAGCCGCATTTTATTTTTCATATATTAAATTGTTCATTCTTGTATTTATTAGTACGAGACATTGGTTTGTATAAGTCCTTTGGGCAATTGCTTGTATATTTTAAATATGTGTGCAAATTTCCTTTATGCTTGATTAATTAATCCTCCATTAAGCTGTTAACTCTGATAGAAGAAAAGAAAAAAATACATGAAATTTGGTTACCTTTAAAGGTTAACACTTGAGTTTTTGGAGAATGAGTCATATATTCGGGTTCCAAAAATCTTGGCGTTACACATCAAGGTACCCTTCGATGGTATCGAAGGTCACCTAGATGGCATTGAAGACCTTTTGATGGCATCGACAAAACTATTATCTGTCCATTTTCTGATCGTTGGAACTCAAACTTCTTATAAATAGCATTCGGTTATTGGGCATTGGCATGGGTTTTTGGTGCAATAAAAGATTAGGAGAATCCATGATTATATTCCTCATCCTAAGCCTTTAAACCAAAGATTTCTAAGTCGTATTTCATGAGATTAATACTCTAATGAGGATTCTAACCTCCACCTTAAAGATATGCTTGAACTCCTCCAATTTTTAGAGATTAAACTCAACCTCTCTAGGCATACCATTATTTAAATCCTCTAGAAGACCCATCTAGGCGAATCCCTTAGGAATACAACTTTTCATTAGTTATACGAGATTCAACCAACCTCCTATCACCTTGGTCACCTCAAAGGAGAACTAAATGCAATGTATTTGATCTGGAGTTGGAGCCTTGGCAAAGCACTGACATCATGATCGAGGGAGCAAATAGGAGTTGATTGAAGCATGGGAAAGCATTAATTAAACAACCCAAGACGATGCTACAAAAGGGGCTCAATCTGATAAGTAAATTGTCAAGTGTCTGTATACTCTCTTTCCTTGTATAGGATTGATGGTAAGAGTTTGTGACCCAAACTCAACTAGGTTCTTGTATAGGACCTTGGCTTTTGTGTAAGGCCTAAATTCAGATCCTAAATTTAGATCATTGTGTAGGACCCTGACTCTTGTATAGGGCCTAAATTCAGGTTCTTGTGTAGGGCCTAAATCCAGGTTCTTGTGTAGGACCCTGACTCTTGTATAGGGCCTAAATTCAGGTTCTTATGCAGGACTTTGGCTTGTATAAGGCTTAAATCATATCCCTGTGTAGGCCACCGGACATGAGTGCGTACGTGTTAGTTTCCGTGGGAGCATTTGGCTAGAGTAAATGTATGTCCTTGGATTAGGATTGTGGTTGTTGGTTAGCCTACAGAAAAGAAACTAATGTCTCTTGCGGGAACCTCTAACGGAAATGTATGTTAGTAGGTTCTTGTGACCAAGGTTTGTGACGAGCCTATAGAAAACCATATAAAGTCTCTTGCGGGATCCATTCCTTTTGTAGGATTGTAAAGGTTAGAGGTTAACCTGATTTAAAACCTCTGATAGTCAAATCTGGTATACTCATGGGTTGAGTTCGTCCGTCGGGAGTAGAGTAGGGAAATCGAACCACTATACATGCTTGTGTTTGTATTGTCATTTGCGCATTTGTTTAATTATGCTTATGTAATTCAATATTTAATTACATGTATGCATGATTAGATGAATGCTAGAAGTTGATAGTTAGTACACTCCACACATATATGTACACTATCATATTATAGACTAGTTGCTTAATTGACATATTATTTTTAGTCTATGTGATTGGATCCTCTATTGGCTTAGAAGCCATAGAGTTGATTGCCTTGCTTAACTTAATTGCATGTTAGCTTAAGTAATTGTGGGTATTAAAATGTATAATTTTTTATTGGTCCTAGTCACCTCTCTTTAGGATAGACTTCATTTTTTAGCTCTGCCAAGTTTCCACACGCGTAACTGTGGTAACTCCATTACACCATAGGTGAATTTTTAAAGGGCACATGCGTCACAATGGAGTTAGCTCTTGTTTCAAAAAAGGGTAGTTGGAGCTGACGTGGGGATTACATTGGTCAATGACAGTTGCTATGGCATCACCACATGTATTGAAGGACCACTACATTTATGAGGGGTCACATGTTGCCTTTACCTTTTTCCAAATGCGAAGTGACGTGTGGGGCAATGTTCATCCCTATTGTTACTAATTCCTATAAAAGCCAATTAGTATGGTTGCATGTAATCATGATGGATTTGCGTGTTGTATTTGAAGATTTTTGGGGATATATAAAGAGAATTATGTGATAATACAATTTGAGCGTATCGAGCAACGCTACGTCATCCATTAAGTGGTCAAGTGAAAAGTGATCGTGCTGAAGCGGTTATAGGACAAATGACAAGTTTAGAAGTAGAAAGGGTTAAGTAGTGTTGAAACGGTTATGACAATCATCAAAACATGGGAAGCATCCAAATGGCCCGATTAACGCTATAAATAGCAAAAGAATTCAATAAAGTAAAGTGTCTCATACCAATCAAACCAAAGATATCTTTAATTATCATTTCAGTTATCTGTCATTTACATTCCTTAGTGTAATCCTTTACTTTTCGCTAGTCATTTACATTATGTATTGTAATCCTTTACTTTTACCTGCTATCTACATTCCTTAGTGTAATCCGTAGCGATAATTAAGTAACTATTAACTTAAGCTGTAATTTCGATCTACACTCATATGTTGGATTCAATTAAAGCATCAATCAGAGTTCTCCATTCATGAATATGTTTTACAGTTGTTCTTCGTGATCGACTGTAAGAATTCCTTTCTTGTTGCTCTTTTATCTTTATTAAAAAAAAGTCCTTTCGTATGAAAGGTAAATGTGTAACCCATTATTAGAGGACGAACCCTATCCTTTGACTATCACCTGATTGTTTTAACATACCGTGCCAGTCATTGAATAGGCGACCAATCTTAATCGATCTTGGTCACATACTACATATCTGCCTATCTTGGTGCTTGGTGTCATAGTTGTTCAGATAAAATTGAGTTGCACATACAATTCTGACACACTCGTATTTATCACTTGATTGAGACTATAAATGGAACCACACCAAGTATAAAATCATGTATAGATGAAATGGGTTTTAAAATGGCCGAACGTTTGGGGATGCAGATGGTGCACTAGGCGCTGGGTCCCTAGTATGGTAGGGGCTTTGATGGGCCACCGTGATGCATGGATTTTATCCACACCATCCATCTATTTTTCCATATCATTTTAGAATACAAGCCAAAAAAATGAGGTGCATCCAAGATTCAAGTGGACAACACCACAGGAAGCCGAGGTGACAATGACACCCACCATTGACACTTTCCTAGGGCCCACTGTGATGGTTAATTGCCATCACCTGTTAATAAGATCACATAGACCTTGATGAAGGGAAAGTACAAATATCAACTTGATCCTAAACTTTTGTAGCCCCATTTTTTTTTCAATGGTAGCTGTTTAACCCCCACTATATAGTCCACTGGAGCCTTAGAAGTGCCTCATTTTTTGGCTTGTACACTAAAATGACATGGTAAAATAGATGGACAACATGGATGAAACCCATACATCATGGTGGCCCCTTTGAGCTAATGTTTACTCCTAGGTAAGGACGGAGAGGATAGTACTCAATTCCCATCCAACTTTTGGGCAGTCCCTTAAGTGGGGACATGGGTCTTTTAGATTGCCTCCTCCTATGGCTTGACATAAAAAGCCATGTACACATGTAAGATGTAACTACTGATAATTAAAAAAAAAAAAAAAAAAAAAAAAAACAAAAACATTGTTTCACATAATTGTGTGTGTAAATGAAAGAAAATAGATAATGACTCCTATTTATTTTACTTATCTAGTGATAAGAATAATGTTTAATCATAATGGCATATTTATATACTTTGTTTTAATCTTATTAAATTTTATGGATTGTGATTTTATAAGATAAAATTGTAATAATTATAAGTACATTTACTTAATTATATATGCATTTAACCTTTGATTTATGTACCTTAATACTTGTTATGGGAAAATATGAGCCGACTCTGAACGAAGCTGACCCGGTACAACCACATCAGTACTTGGCCAAACCAAACGGTCTTCGGGGTATGCTCGACCAGACGAGCAGCCGCGCTAAATACTCCGACAAGCGCAATAGGAAAGCTACAAAGGCCTGACCTGTGGCAAAAGCATGGGCTTGGACCATCTGAGCAATTGGTCACTAGTGCTCAAGATACGCTTGGCTTGGTACAATCCGAGCGCTTGTCAGGAACAGTTATGCTTGGTTCGTTTGTCCCATCTAAGATCAGAAGACCCATTGAGATAGCATGATTGAAGCCGACCTAGTCTCATAAAGCATGACAACATTAACCGGTATTCCACGTTTGTGGCGTAACCAATGATATTAGTGTGCGCGTGTTTTTCGCCTAATGGCAAAGATCGTGCCGAGATTGCCGGGCACCTTCAGTCCAACTAAAAGGTATAAATAGGGGACTCGCATAGAGGAACATATACGCAAAATCTCTCACCCAAACCCCCATTGACACTACTTAGACCCAGATACTTAGCATGACTTTGGCATCGGAGGGTCCCCTGTTCTAGCTAGGGTCTCCTTTGTCTTCCTCTTGTGCAGGCATACAGGGCTCGATGCGAGTTCTTGGAGCTCAGAGGGGGTGAGCCAGATTTCTACATCAACAATACTTATTTAAGAAAATAGTGAAAAATAATATTAATGATCCACATATATTACTTTATCTTGGAATTCAAAAAAATAAATAAAAAGAGTATAAAGAATTCGTGAGGTAACCATAAAAGAATAAAAATATTATTTTATATAGCAATATGACCCACATCACACACATACATGGTGCTTTGATTTATTATGTTTAATGGGAGCGGATTACGTGAGACCCCAGATCCACCAAGGTGGGTGGGACCCTTTATTGTGGGGCTCATCATATTGTATGTGACCACATCTATGCATCCATGTATTTATTGAAAAGCTCATTTTAGGGCATGATACAAAAAAAATGAAGCAGCTCCAAATTATAAGAGGACCATAGTACAATATATGGTGATTGACCATTAAAAAATTCTTGTGAACCAGGAAAGCTTGATCAAGACGATATTTTTGTGGTCTCTTCATTTAGGTGTTTATGACCTTACGAACAGGTTGGATGGCAAATAAACATTCCAGTGCAACCTATAAAGTTTTTAATGGTGGGAATTCAATCATAGCTATTTCCCGTGGTGTGGTCCACCTAAGATTTGAGTCAGCTTCATTTTTGGGATCACGCCCTAAAATGAGTTTTCAAATTGGTTGAACGGTGTGGACTTAAACAACATGGTGTGGTCCACCTAAGATTTGAGTCAGCTTCATTTTTGGGATCACGCCCTAAAATGAGTTTTCAAATTGGTTGAACGGTGTGGACTTAAACAACATGGTGTGCTCTACATAAAAACCTATTGCAGGGGCTCTTCTCCATTGTTTTATGCAGCGTCGCCTATGGTCCTGAGTTATTGATAAGCTGGTTTTTTTAAATATCTGAGCCTAAAATGGGGCCCACGCAATGAATGGGTTGGATTTCTACAAAATGGACGGCCTTCAAAGAAATGATTAGCTACAAGAGAAGCCTAAAAGAGACCAGAGATTAGAGGATAAAGAAAAATTTTGGGGCATCCGTCACCTATGGTGGGACCATAAAATCATTTGTTGTATCACCAAACGTGGGCCCCCACTGTATGTACTGGACAATCCAAGACACTGTGTATTACTTCATCTATTAAGACACGATAATTGCTGAGCTTTCCCAAAGAACGGTGACTGGACGGCCTTGTCTGCTACTCATGCGCCACAAAAAGCAAATATCTCTGTACGTATATCTGTGTTGATCTAAGCCGTTGATCTGATGGGTTACATATAAAAGTTACGCTAGAAGATCCTAACATTACGTTGATGGCCTGGGAAAGATATCAACGGTCTTTAAAGACCGCCAAAGACGGGACTGCTACGACCTTCTATTTACGAAGAATATATCATCCTTTGTACAATGTGTGGGTGATCAGTTCAACAGTTTGGATCACTTGGGGCCTGTTTGGTAGGGTGGATTTGGAACCCCTGGATTCGCAACCCCCAGGATTGGAAACCCCCTGGATTGGCAATCCTCTCGGGCCTTGTTTGGGCAACAGGATTAGAAGGGATTAGGTGGGATTGGATTCATCTGGTTCCGTGCCAATTCCACTCCATGTTTGGCAAAGCTTGGAATTAGATCGGATGGAATTACATTGGGTCCCGTGTCAATTTCACTCAATGCTAGCAAGTTGTGTAGGTCCCACCCTGATGTGTGGGCTATATCCACACCGTCCACCCATTTTTTGAGATTATTTTAGAGCATGGGCCAAAAATCAGGTAATTCTAAAGCTCAAGTGGGAAAGCAATGAGGATTGAATACTCACCGTTGAAAACTTTTTGGGGCTACATAAGTTTTGGATCTACCTCATTTTTCGCCCATACCATAAAATGAGGTTACAAAACAAATGAACGGTTTAGATATAATACATATGTGTTATTCTGGTAATTTCAAATGATGGTGGGTATATCCATTCAATGTACCACCGTATTACCAACAAAGCATAGCATTAATCTAATCCCATGGAATCAGGGGCCAATCCCTACCATGGTTAATAATGATGTTTTTTTAATACAATCCCACCTAATCCCTTCTAATCCAGTTGCCCAAACAGGGCCTCGGTGTATTTGGCACTCTGTGTTGTGAATCAACTTTAATTCAAAAATACCTATAGGGGTTTAAATTTAATTACTAAATTACCTTTAATATCTCCATTTAGTGAGATATATAAATTTTGACACTATGGTTGTGATGAGCCCGCTAAAATATATGTTTTGCCTAAAAATGATGAAATTCCAAGTCTCAAATGGACCGCAAGCACCATATCATGTCTGGGTGACTAACCAACATTTTTAATCGTTGATTAATATGGACAATGTTTGGACGGTACTGAATAATATTTGGATGATGCTGATCTACATGAACAATGTTTGGACAGTGCTGATCATCATTAGTGGGCCACGTGCTCAGTAGAATGATAGTGCACAGTGACATATATTTATACCTATAACTATTGAAATGATTTTAGGTGTAATCCAAGCTCTCACTGTGGATTACAAACCCCCTCGAAGAGGGAATCGGAAACCCTAATCCCTTCTGGGGATTGGCAGTCCCAGTTGCTTTAGGCTGCCAAACAACCAAGGGAATTTGAAATCCCCTTTAATCCCCTCCAATCCAAGGTGCCAAACGACCCCTTAATCACTGGCCTACTTGTACGGAGTTATTACATCAGCAGATTCTTAAGAGCCCAGTAAGTCCTGTGTAGAATGAAAAGTCCTGGGTCAACATCTATTGGTGGGACGGCTCGGATCTACCGATCAACGGGTTCACGCGATGAACTGAGATGGTTATGTCGCGACAAACGAAAAGCCCCTCAGCGGGAGTTTATTTTCGAATGGAAGAGCGCCACGTGTCATGGAAAGGTCTATCGTGACAACTAAGCGTCGGTTGCCGACAGCCTGCGAGGCATCCGAGGGGAACTCAAGGGCAGCCTCGGCTTCCATTTTCCAGGCATTTTCCTACTTTCTCATCCCCACTGTTTTTTGTGGTGGGTCCACCTGAGCTTTCTATCTAAGCGAGTCTGCTACTCAACCTGTAAGTAGCTAATCAACGATCCTTTGAAATTGGACACGTGGTTGCTTTCCATTCGATGAAAAGCAACGGTCCTGTTGAGTTGGTACGTCCGTGGGGAGAAGGTTTAACTCAGGAGGCAAGGCACTTGGGACACGGATTTCCTGCTATGGAAACTATTCCTTTCATTCGTCTTGGGAGATCATTTTAATATGTTAGGCCAAAAGTAAATCAAAGACTTTAGTGGTAAGTATTAAAATTTCTACGGTTGAATCTTTCCTGGCTTGAAATTGATGTTTACGTGCCATCCATACCGGTCATAATGACATTTCTACTGGGATTAACCGAAAACACAAAAATTTCTTGATTCAAAACTTCTGTAGTCTCACAAATATTTCAACTGTGGAAGTTCGATCCTCACATTTTCAGCCCACTTGAGTATTGGATCCAGTTTAGTTTTGGACTCCTGTTCTAAAATGAGCTCAAACAACGGATGAACGAGGTGGATTTCTCACAAACATCACGGTGGATCCCACATAGGTTCGAAAGGCTTCCGCCTCCAATGACTTTCGTTCGGACGCGGATTGCGTCCTACCCCTGCCCGGACGGTAATCTGTCCAGGCAGGGCTCTGTGGGGCCCACTGTAATGTAAGTCTTTTATCCACGTCGTCATCGCTTTTATCAGATCATTTTAAGGTATGATTCTTAAAATGCAGCAGGTCCACAGCTCCAGTTGACCACGCTAAAGGAAGCTGTAGTGATAATGACATCCACCCTTAAAACCTTTTTAAGGGCCACCGTGATGTGTTTTTTTACCATCCAACCTATTCATACTGTCATGTAGACATAGATGAAGTGAAAACACAAATATCAGGTTGATCGGAAACTTCTCCAGCTCTCAAGAAGTTTTTAATGTTGAACGTTTAATCCCCACTTTGTGGTGTAGTTAAGAATTGTACCTGCCTCATTTTTTTGGGTCATATCTTAAAATGATCTGATAAAAATAATGAACGGCATGGATAAAAAACTTACATCACGGTGGGCCCACAAATCCCTGCCCGGACGGATTACCGGGGGTAGGACGTAATCCGCGACCCTTTCGTTCCTCCAGATTGTGTACCACACACGTCACATGTATGATGATCTGAACCATACATCCGGCCGTTGCTTGACCATTCACCAATTTTCTTTGATTAAGCTATCTTAACCATAAAATAAGTTGGCCTTTATTACTTAATGGGAGTCGTAGCTGCCATTAAAGAGATCCATGCGTCTAAACACTGCTTCTTGGTCGCGGATTATGTGTTACCCGTACCGTGCGGCCCATTTTGATGATGTAATGTATATCCACACCGTCCATCCGTTTTTTAATCCTATTTTATGGCGTTGTGCGAAAGATTAAGCAGATTCTAATCTCAAGTGGACCAGAACACCTGAAACAGTGGTGATTGAACACCCACCATTAAAAACTTCCTATGAGCCCATTATAAGCAGATCCGTAATATTTATTTACCATCCCACCAATTGATAAGGTAAACCAGACATGAATGAAAGGAAAATACAAAGACCAACTCGATCCAAAAAGTTTTGTGGCCTAAAAAACTTTTAATGGTCATTCGCCACTTTTTTCAGTGGTGTGGTCCACTTGAGATTTGGATCTTCTTAAGTTTTGGGGTAACGTCTAAAATGATCTTAAAAAAAACGGATGGACGGCGTGGATATACAACACATTCATCAGGGTGGGCCCCACATGATAAGGGTAACACCCATTAAGGTGTTTCCCGGGTAACACGTAATCCACGTCCATGATCCTCCCACCAGATGAAGCACGAAATGGACAGTTTAGATCTGATTCATATCTACCACGCATTGAGAATGACGCGGAGGAACGGAAGGCACGGCTCTGCTCTCGTTAGCCGGGTTTAAGGAAAACTGAGAAACTAAGAGAGTGCCGTAAACCTGCACCCGTGTGCTTTTCTGGGTAATGACAGTAAGAGGACTATCCAAAATCGTGGTTTGCAGGACGTCCACGCAGCATAGAGCTCACCCATTATAGTTGGAGCTCATCATCAGGATGATTTGGTTGGCCCCACTGTTTATTAAAAAAGTAAACTCCAATTTGCAGGGGCTTTTGGGGCAGGGTAATTAGATAGGATCAGGTGGGATAGAATTGCATTTGGTATAGTACAATTCCATTAAGCGTGTGGAGAAGTTTGGATTAAGTGGAATGGAATTGCATTTGGTCTCAGGTAGGATTTTCATTGATTTTGAAATTCACCACACATGTGGGTCCCACATTGATGCATGCGTTTATCCATATGGTCCATCTACATACACTGTTTACACATGATATTCTAGTTATATATGTGTGCGAGTGAATGAAATCCATTTTGAATTTGGTCCATTGATCACAATTCTCTGGTCCACCAAACATGATTTTGCTTAGGGCCGGTTTGGACGGGTGGATTGGAAGGGATTGAATGGTATTAGGGTCGATGACATGGATTTCAAGGCAATGATGGTGTTGTCAGTGGATTATCTTAAGATCCATGGGATTGCTATATCCCAGGATTGCAATATCAAGTTTGTTTGGCACGCTGGCCAATCTCGGGATTAAACCTTCCCATCCCTTCCAATCCCTTAAACCAAACACGTCTCAGGAAAATTTAAATGGATTAGGTAAGTTGGATGGGATTTAAAGGTAATGATGGCGTTGTCAATGGATTATCTTAATGATGGCATTGTCAGTAGATTATCTTAACATCCATGGGATTGTTATATCCCGGGATCAGATCATTCGGTCTGTTCGGCACGCCCGGCCAATCCCAGGATTTAACTTTCAATCCCTTCTCATACCATCCAATCCCTTCCACTCCGCCCAGCCAAACGGGCCCTTAATGTCAAACATGGGATTTGGATGGCTACAATATCATGGAATTTCCATATATATAATTATTGTGCAATAATGATGTTAATCTCATCTAATACAATTCAATACTATTCAATTCCATAGACCCAACTCGCCCTTAAGGTTCTTTGACTTCTAACAAGAAAAAATTCATTAGTTGGACGGCTAGGATCGTCGCACCCATCCTCGATGCTAACGTATGAATGACAAATGTACGGTGGAATGTCATGATCTACTTACTCCGCAGGACTACCTAATTGCTCACGGTTATATCATTTTCCTCAACCGCAACGTGTCTTTTTCCCAACTGTTCCAACCTCATAAGCAAAACGATCGCCCTAAGTGACGTGAGCAAACCGCCATGACACGTGTCCAAAGGACATTGGATCAGGAGATCAAAATCCGATGACATGGCACGATGAGATGCTCGAGTAGGGCCGTTGTATGATTGCCACGTTACGGTGAGTTGGCGGGAAGCAATCAACGGCTCGGATGAGCTGTCTCGGACAGTGACCCTTTTGTCGTCTTCCATGGAAAACGACATAAAAGTTTCCTTTTATAATTTTGACTGGACGAGGCGGGAAGGAGACACGCGTGCGAGTTGGGTGACGGGACTTACGGAACGTCTTTTCAATGGGGCCCACCTCAATGTACTTTTTATATATCCACACCGTTCATCTGTTTTTCCAACTGAATATTGAGGATGATCCAACAAAATCTCAGATGGACTAAACCACAGGAAAAAGTGATAATTGACCATTGAAAATATTTTGTGAACCACAAAAGTAATAGATCAAGCTGATATTTGTTTCTTAACTTCATCCAGGTCTACGTTACATTATCAACAGGTTGGATTTAGGTAAAACTTAAGGCGGACCATATGAAGTTTTTTATGATAAGCATTCAATGATCACTATTTCCTGTTGTGCGGTCCACATGAAATCTGGATTTCTTTAAATTTTGAGCCCATGCGGTGAGATAAGATGGAAAAAACGGAAGGACGGTGTGGATATAAAATACATGCATCTAGATGGGCCCCACGGAAAAGACCTGACAGAAGTTGGTCAGGTCGCGGCCTGACTGAATCCACGCCCGTGCGAGTTAGCTTAGCTGTCTAGTTAAACCAATTGCAATTCGCCACGCGGATTTAATGTCTTTGACACAGCACCGGCAGACGGTGTGCATAGTCAGAGCGCGTATCATGAGTTCTGGTACAGCTCAGGTTGCTGAGCCGTCGCTGTTTGGTCGGTAAATGACGAAAATGACCTTCCCTTTTCCACTTTGACATCTCGTGCTATTTTTTTTATTTTTTATTTTTTATTTTTTATTCTTTTTATAAATTTTAAAGGTTTTTAGTACGCATGGTGCAACCCCACGGGCGGCTCAACAATTTTGGGTCCTCGGCAAGAAATAGAAAAGAGGCTTAGAATTTAATTTTTAAAAATTTAATTAGCAATAAAGTAGGTAATTATGATCCTAGGTTTCAAGAGAAGAATTTATTAGAAATGATGCTATTATTTTGATAAGAGACGGAAGAGTTAGATTGTTATTATTGATAGTGCTACTTTTTAAAATTTATTTTTTTTATTTTCAATTTCAAATTTGTAAACTAATTTTTAGAAGTTCCTATTTTGTAGGCTTTTCAATAAGTTTTATTTCAAAAATTTTAGATTTTTTTTTTTCTTCTTAGTTTTAATTTTGCTATAATATAGGACTTTTGTAATTAAAAAATTTTAATTTTACTATAACATAGGGCCTTCATAATTAGGAGGCCTTAGGCGATTGCCTCACTTGCCTACCTCTTTGAGCCGCCCTGTGCATACCGACAGTGCCACTCGTTACCGGATGGTGCTATTACGAGGGCCCACTATGATATATGTGTTTTATCCATCCGGTCCATCCATTTTTCCTACTCTTTTTAGATCCACTTGAGACAATTGTGATCAAATGTTCCCTACTAAATATTATGGGAGGGCAACAAAAGTTTTAGATTAAGCTGTTATTTGTATTTTCCTTTTAAAAGTAAACATTACATTAATTCTACGTTAAAAAGTTTTTAACTGTGAGCATTCAATCACTACTATTTTCTAAAAGTGAGATTTGTATCTGCTTATTTTTTAGCCCAGGCCTGAAATAACGATCCGAAATGAATGGACTGCATTGACAAAACACATACATCTGGGTGGGCCCAAGAGAAATGTCTATTAGCCACTTTGCTACCAAGAGTGCCAATATGAAATCCCTCAATGATGGTATAAAATATTTTATTACGATGCAGCCTCCAATGATTGGAAACACCCTATTTTCATTTCAATGCAGCCCTTGATGTCATACACGTACCAAATTGGCCCCGCAGTTCTGGACTTCAACGCTTTTTAATGAATTTTTTTTTTTCCCTCTTATTTAATTTTATTAAAATCAATGAGCCTAAGAGTACCTGGAATCATCCACAACACATTTTTTAAGTTGTTGCCCAAGATTCTAATGCTTTATTAGCCACCATATTTTTAATCTTATATACAAAGATATTCTCAAACAATAATGATGGGCTACAATGATGGGATTGTGTCATGAGCTCAAAATTGAGGTAGATATAATGTTTAAGTGGACTACACAACAAAGATTGAACAATCACCGTTAAAAACTTCTTAGGGGCCACAAAAGTTTTGGATTAAGCTGACATTTGGGTATTCCCTTCATCCATATCTATGTCTATGTGATATTAAGAATAGGTTGGATGGCAAATAAACATTAATGGAGGCACAAAGGAGGTTCCAACGGTAGGTTTCATTATCACTGCTAAGTGTTCACGACCCAAGTATAGGGTTGCGATGTAGTAATAATTTCGATAAGATTGAGGTCGAATCCACAGGGACTGAAACCTGTACGTAATCTAAAAGTAACCAGAACTAGAACTAAAATAAGATGAAATCTAAATCAGAGGAATTTTAAGGGAATAATGGTGAATAGATTAATTAAAAACTAATAAATTTAAAGGTGGTAACTAGGGTGCCAAGGATCCACTTGTAGCAATTGGGAAGCTACCTAGCAATGATTCAAGGACACAACTGAAATTAGAGTCCTATCCTATCCAGTTGGTAAGAAGAGATTTGTCAGATCTCTGAACTTCTCATGGGTCTAATCATCAATAGATAAGAATAGCGAAGATTTGGAAGTGATTCCGTCACCTAACCATGCCCAGGAGACTATGGAAAACAACAACAATTTACCAATTTCACAGCCAATCATGAAAGAATTGTGAAAGTTAGGAATGGTTCCCAAGTTCACAATCTCAATAGATGAAAAGAGAATATCTCAAGCTATCGTAGATCTATTGTAATTTGAGTCACAATAAACCATTAAAAGCAAAAACATTCCTTATAATCAAACTAACATTCACGAGAGTTCAATAAACATAAATCAAAGCAAAGCTAACACCCCAATTACGCTACAAGCTTCACCTCTTAGCCCCAGCTAAGAGGTTTAGCCAACCATAGTTTTGATTAACTAAAAACTCTTAGGAAAGAAAAAAACAAAGAAGAAGAAAAGGAAGAAGGGAAACTTCAGATGAAGAAGCCGGCCCACGTTCTCGCCTCCACGTCCCAAGGATCATTTCTCTTACTTCTCCTCTTTCTTTTATAGCTGATGTCGGTTGGGAGTGCGTAAGGGCTGGAGTCAGTGCGTGGAGAAGATCTCCTTACGCAGCATGAGAACCGCCTGCCTTTCACAACAAGGAAAGATGCGGTTTAGCTTATGCAGCCTGTGATCAGAAACTTCGTGCGGCTCGCTGTTCATATTTCGATCAATTCTGCCAGCGTAGAAGTGGATGAATCTTCCATCTCTATCATTTAGATGGCTCAGATCAAGGCCACAACTCAGCCGTTGGACGCACAACCGCCCGGAATGTCCGGATTTCTCGGACGTACGAGGCTTTACGCAGGGAGCTGGGCTGATGCTTGGTGGGGCCCACTTTCTTCGGCTTCTGAGAAATCCACTCCGTTCATCGAATGCCCCTCGAAAAATCAGTCGGGAATAGTCAGTTTTGGGTTGGATTCGGTGTGGCCCACAGATTAATTTATTGCACCGTCTATTTTCTATTTGAATGCTCTCTTCCTGTATGTGCGTGCATTGATGCAAATGATCGCCATGGCTATGGTCGACGCCCCCCCTTGGATGCATTGGACGGTTCGGATCATCAATCTGGATGATGATGGTGGCCCACTGACGTTCAACCGATGCCCCTGTTTTAAATAGAGAACGACAACTACCGTTTTTGAATTGTAGTCGGTCAACACCTTGTTGACCGACTTCACTTGCTTGGTGCACGGCGAGTGCACAGTCTCTATGCACTCCACTTATGTAAAGTGGGTCACACCTTGATGTATATGCGAATTTCGCTTCGTCCATCTGTTTTGCTAGCTTATTTAAGACGTTGAGTCCAAAATTAAAGCATATCTAGCGATTGGGTGGGCCTCAAATTGCTAATATGGGGGCTAATTTGTCCGTTGGGACACTTCCAGAGGGATCCAATGGCTAAAATTCGACATGTACGGTTAATTTATGGTCTTCAGGCCGTTTGTAAAGTTTTGAGCCGAACGAATAGTGAGAACCTTGTGATCTCGCATTCTGGACCCTTTTTAGGCCACGTGAGCTTCAGTTTCTCGATTTTCTTAGATCTCTGGCGTATAAATCTATCGATCTCGGTCCCCTGGGGTCCATCCCTTGCCTTGGTGACTTCGAAGTGTTAAATCCATGCTTTTAGCACCCTTTTCAGTCCAGGCTCATAAATTCACCTTGCAACACAAACACGATTAAAATAGGGCATAAACAGTATTATGTTGGTAAAATCAGGTAAGAACTGGACAACCCCCAACCAGCATTTTACTAGTCCAGAGCAAAGTATGCAAAAAATAAGTTGAGAATTACAGGACAATTTCTATAAACTCGAGTGATTTATGAAAAACAATCCAAATACTAGAATTCTAAGATTCATGAACGTTGGGTATTACTTTCTCCTGGACTCAAGCGCACTGTAAACTTCATAATCAAGTTCAAAGTATTAATCCTTTAATTAAAACAATTCTAAACATTGAGTTCCATGGGTGTATAGTGTAATCTCAGCTTATCATCATTAAGAGATCCAATCGTCAATTTCATGATAACATTGATAATAAAAAAGGGTATTCGGGACAACCAAAACATAAACTAAAACTTCCCTTACAGTTCTTCTTTTCATTCTTCCAGCTTTTGATTTTTCCATTGATGGCTTTTACGCTATGTCAACCTTTTAAAGGTAAAGCTAAGGAGGGGAATTGAATCCTCACCTATAGGGAGCAAACCTATGGTGAAGACCATTCGCCCAACACTTTCCATAAGCAACTGTTTTTTAGCTGGGTATTTATTCCTTTTTCTTTTTCTTTAATTCTTATTTTTTTAAAAAATAATTCCTATTGAGCATGATGGGCAAACTTCTTGGTCTGGTTCCTTTCATACTTAGTGATTACCAAGTTAATCCTTCAATATCAAATTGAAACCTTAATGTGTCAGTGAGATGTGGCATGTGAAATCATGACTCAATCAATGTCTACAACTTCTAATCATGGATTAATAACTTGAACTTAACTGTGAAATCTAACAGATAACTGAATCCAAGAGTCATAAATTACCAACATCACGTATCTTATAATTTTAATTCAATGAAGGCCGTTAAAATCACTTCGAATTCACAAGAATATCCTAGATATATTTTTTTTAAATTTCACAATTTTGCTCGAAACCATGAAAACACTGATTAGGTAACCTAATCTCCCACCCCCAACCTAAAATCTACGTTGTCCTCAATGTAAAAGATATGAGCAAGCAAGGCACATCAGATAATGAAATTGAAAGAGAAGTAATGGAAAGATAGTACCTGGATGAAGGACTCAAGTGGCTTTTTCCAAAGAGATATCAGCATGAGAGCGAGTCAGCATAAGAGTGAAACCAACGAAAGCAACTTATCCTAAAAAAACTTAGAAAGCAAACTAACGTAACGGCATAAAGCCGACTATCCTAGAACTGCATAAAGCAAACTACCATAGTCCTAGAAAAACTAGGGGAAAAACTACTCAGTCATACCGCAAGGTTCCTCTTCTGGCCAGTATCGTTGTAAATTTCTTAGTACGTTTCTCAACAAGATAATCCAAAAGCCCTTTTTGCAATAGGCTTGGCTGCCCTGGAACATGACTTTCCAGAGAAACTTACGTACCTCGTCAAAAATTTACCGATGATTCGCCTGAGGTATCCAAAGTATATATGATTCACCTGTGTTAGAAAAAGTTTCAAAGTTAGTATCCCATGGTGAATCAGAGACTACACAAATTAAATTCAGAAAAATTCTCAAAAAGTGATGTAGTCTCGACACATTCCGAAGTTTCAAACTTCGGTTCAATTTTTAGCTCATCCTCCTTTAATGGTAAGCATTCAAGATCTATGGAGGGAAGGATTTTAGAGTACGGGTTCCCTTGATTTGTGACAACTATCGAGGTATTGTCTTGCAAGACATTCACTATGTCTTAGGATCGTTTGAATCTGCAAAGTGTGCCAAGTAATCATCCAAAGAGTTGAAAAATTTCACATTGAAATCTGTAAAGAGATGCTCGAGGACTCTATCATCTTTAAAAGTAGATGGAGGGATGTTCTCTTGCTCTAGCCCTGCACAGACAGATTGAGGGTCAGTATTCGAAGTATTGATGTGAGGACTCTGTTCATTGATGCTACTCAGAAGAGGCATTGAATTATCAAAACTTGACAGCTCAGATGGTGGCCTTGACTGAGTGGGTTCAAATTCCAGAGTCATATCAATCAACTCGTCCATCTCCCTAATCATATCATCATTCAATTCAAGGGAGTGGTCCAAACATGTCTCACAAGAGTTAGAAGGGTCGATTGAAAGGGGCTCATCCTCCACATTTAAATCAGGAATGTCAGATGAGTGGAGTAGATCCTTATGACCGATCACTTTGTGTACTTCTTGATCACTGACCTGGACCAAACTTGAGATTGATTGCAGGGAAATTTGGATTACAAATTCATGATCATCATCCCAATACTCATCGTCGTATAATTCAGTGAAGTACACACTTGGGATGGGATTGCTTTCCTTACATTCCATTTCTAAATTAGGTTGAGGTTCAAATAAACTAATCTCTCTCTCATCATTGAAATCATGTGTGTCATGTGAGTGAAGTGTGTCACTATCATTATATTTGAAAGACACTCATATTTCTTGACCATTCCTTTGGACCGTCATCGAGATCGATGCATAGGGAAATTGAGCCATATGCTCAATAATGGATTCCAACTCCTTATTCCAAATTCCAGAGTTCTCCAAAAGCGAGTTAGGATCACTTTTCTCGTATTGTGTTTCTGGATGAAGTTGTGGCTGAGACGAACTAGCATTCATTATCTCATCATAAGTAGGGAATCCAAAGGAGTAATCAATAGGATCAATGGGTTGTGGTTGGGATGAATTAGTCTCCATTAGCTTATCAATGCGTGATTCAAGTGCTTCTAATAATTTCCTCATGCCAGTAACATAGTTTTTATAACTCGGAGATGACTCCTCTTGGATCGTTTCTGGTGGATATTCAAAAGTGGCTGATCCAAGAGGGTTTTTACCATGATGTTTTACTGACTCAACTTCAAAATATTTCTGTTTCCACTAATCATAATCATACGGGTTATAGGTCAGGAGTTGATACATGTCATCATTCCAATAATCACATACTGTTTTCTTAACTCGTGGAATACAATTATTATCCCGCAGATAATCACCGGACTTCTTAATCGGTGGAGCATCATATTCCGATTGGTTCTCGAAGATATTTTAAGAAAAATTTTGAGGCATAGGCCGTTTTCCATAAGCTATCTCAGCATACTGATGTGCCCACTCATTCATATACATGGTGGAATCTTAACTCTGAATATAATCCTAGAAAAAAAAGTCCTACAACAATATGGAAAGTAAGTAGAGGGAAGAAGTTAGAAAGAAGTTACCAGACTAGAGAGTTCTATGTTAGGATCTTACAAAACAAAACGAAACAAGTTAGTTTCTAAAAACAGAAAATCTAAAATTAGAAAGTTTCTAAAAAAATAAATTAGAAAGATGGGTTAGTTTCAAAAAAATTCAAACAGAAAAATCTAAACCTAAAGTTAGAAAATCCTAATCTCAACCTAATTTTAAAACCAGTTATTCTTAAAAAACGCAACTGTCAGTCCCCGACAACAGCACCAAAAACTTGTTCACGCCCCAAGTATAGGGGTGTGATGTAGTAATAATCTCGTTACCAAGATTATTACTTAATCTATTCACCATTATTATCATGGAAATTGACAATTGGATCTCTTAATGATGGTAAGCCGGGATTACACTATACACCCATGGAACTCAATGCTTATAATTTTTCTAATTGATGGATTAATACTTTGAACTTGACTATGAAATTTACCGTGTGTTGAGTCCATGAGAAAGTAATGCCTAACATTCATGAATCTTAGAATTCTAGGATTTGAATAGTTTTAAAAAAATCACTTGGGTTCAGAGAAATCATCCTGTAATTCTCAAACGTATTTTTCGCATATCTTGCTCGGGACTAGTAAGATGCTGGTTGGGGGTTGGAGTAAGGGAGTAATGGTGAATAGATTAATTAAAAACTAATAAATTTAAAGGTGGTAACTAGGGTGCCAAGGATCCACTTGTAGCAATTATGAAGCTACTTAGTAATGATTCAAGGACACAATTGGAATTATAGTCCTATCCTATCCAGTTGGTAAGAAGAGATTTGTTAGGTCTCTGAACTTCTCATGGGTCTAATCATCAATAGATAAGAATGTCGAAGATTTGGAAGTAATTCCTTCACCTAACCATGCCCAGGAGACTATGACAAACAACAACAATTTACCAATCTCACAGCTAATCATGAGAGAATTGTGAAAGTTAGGAAGGGTTCCCAAGTTCACAATCTCAATATATGAAAAGAGAATATCTCAAGCTATCGCAGATCTATTGTAATTTGAGTCACAACAAACCATTAAAAGTAAAAACATTCCTTATAATCAAACTAACACTCATGAGAGTTTAATAAACATAAATCAAAGCAAAGCTAGCACCCTAATCATGCTACAAGCTTCACCTCTTAGCCCCAGCTAAGAGGTTTAGCCAACCATGGTTTTGATTAACTAAAAACTCTTAGGAAAGAAAAAAAATAAAGAAGAAGAAAAGGAAGAAGGGAAACTTCGGTTGAAGAAGCCGACCCACGTCCTCGCCTCCATGGCGGCCTAGATGGTGCTCCACGTCCCAAGGATCGTTTCTCTTACTTCTCCTCTTTCTTTTATAGCTGATGTCGGTTGGGAGTGCTTAAGGGCTAGAGTCGGTGCGTGGAGAAGATCTCCTTATGCAGCATGAGAACCGCCTGCCTTTCACAACAAGGAAAGATGTGGTTTAGCTTATGTAGCCTGTGATAAGAATCTTCGTGCGGCCTGCTGTTCATCTTTCTATCAATTATGCCAATGTGGAAATGGATGAATCTTCCCTCTCTAACATTTAGACGGTTCAGATCAAGGCCACAACCCAGCCGTCGGATGCACAACCGCCCGGAATGTCTGGATTTCTCGGACGTGCGAGGCTTTACGCAAGGGGCTGCACTGATGCTTAGTGGGGCCCACTTTCTTTGGCTTTTGAGAAATTCACTCCGTCCATCGAATGCCCCTCGAAAAATTAGTTGGGAATAGTCAGTTTTGGGTTGGATTCGGTGCGGCCCACAGATTAATTTATTGCATCGTCTATTTTCTATTTGAATGCTTTGTTCTTGTATGTGCGTGCATTGATGCAAATGATCACCATGGTTATGGTCAACGCCCCCCTTGGATGCATTGGACGATTCGGATCATCAATCTAGATGATGATGGTGGCCCACTGACATTCAACCGATGCCCCTGTTTTAAACAGAGAATGGCAACTACCATTTTTGAATTGTAGTCAGTTAACACCATGTTGACTGACTTCACTTGCTTGGTGCATGGCGAGTGCACAGTCTCTATGCACTCCACTTATGTAAAGCGGGTCGCACCTTGATGTATATGAAAAATCCACTCCGTCCATCCATTTTTCCAGCTTATTTAAGACGTTGAGTCCAAAATTGAAGTGGATCTAGTGATCAGGTGGGCCCTAGATTGCTGATATGGGGGCTAATATATCCGTTCGACCACTTCTAGAGGGATCCGATGGCTGAAATTTGACGTGTACGGTTAATTTATGGTCTTCAGGCCATTTGTAAAGTTTTAAGCTAAACAGATGGTGAGAACCTTGTGATCTCACATTCTGGACCCTTTTTAGGCTACTTGAGCTTCAGTTTCTCAACTTTCTCGGATCTTTGGCGTGTAAATCTATCAATCTCGGTCCCTTGGGGTCCATTCCTTGCCTTGGTGACTTCAAAGCATTAAATCCATGCTTTTAGCACCCTTTTCAGTCCAAGCTCGTAAATTCACCTTGTAACACAAACACGATTAAAATAGGACATTAAATAGTATCATGTTCGTAAAATCAGGTAAAAACTGGGTCTAATATGCAATATTCGACCCTCAACACAACCCCCAACCAACATTTTACTAGTCTTGATCAAAGTATGCAAAAAATAAGTTGATAATTATAGGACAATTTCTATAAACCTAAGTGATTTATGAAAAACAATTCATGTACTAGAATTCTAAGATTCATGAATGTTGGGTGTTACTTTCTCCTGGACTCGAGCGCACTGTAAACTTCATAATCAAGTTCAAAGTATTAATCCTTCAATTAAAACAATTATAAGCATTGATTTCCATGGGTGTATAGTGTAATCTCGACTTATCATCATTAAGAGATCCAATCATTAATTTCATGATAACATTGATAATAAAAAAGGGTATTCAGGACAACCAAAACATAAACGAAAACTTGCCTTACAGTTCTTCTTTTCATTCTTCTAGCTTTTGATTTTTCCATCGATGGCTTTCACGCTATGTCAACCTTTTAAAGGTAAAGCCAAGGAGGGGAATTGAATTCTCACCTATAGGGAGCAAACCTATGGTGAAGACCATTCACCCAACCCTTTCCATAGGTTTAAGACCCGTATCCTAGTTCGTACTGTTCCGTCAACTTCCGCGATCCTTTCTATCAAATTCCGGCAACCTACGACGTATAATCAACGTTTGCGATCGACCCTAAGTCGTATCCTGTAGAATTAAGTCGGTTTAATCTGAGACTTATATCATTGCGATCGCATCGTCGCCGTGGTTCCAACGCCGCATCTTACGTACCAATTCGATACCCTGGCCGAGAGATGTGGGCCGACATTTATTTCGAAGAAAATGCCGCACGTTTGCAATCCCAAGAGAATCTCTACAACATGTCCCATCAATCAATCAATCAATCACCTTATGTCAAGTACACACACCCATGCTTTCTTTCTCCACAAGTCAAGCAACCACCAAGTCAACTCTCTCTCACCCTCTCTCTTACACACCCATACATGTCAAGTACACCATCACCTCACCCATCACTCACATCCATCACTTCTTTCCTTACAACTCTCTCTCTCTCTCATTTCTCAACACAACTCCCAAGCTAGCAAGAGTATCACACGTCCAAGCTCTTCCATGAGAGAAAAATTCATGTGTGTGGCCCACTTTCCATCCCAAAATCCATCATCCTAGCCCTTCATTTCTCATTCTCTCAATCAAAGTGAGACACAAGGAGACCGACGTTTCAACGGACCAAGAAGATCGAACGGTGGGTGCTTATTAAGCTAGATTTTTCATATTTTTATGAGGGGCCAAGTGAGGCCTACCGATCAATGGTATGGATCTCAGTTTGAACCCTAAGATGTGGCCGATGGCCCACCTTGATCCTTATGATCATTCTATAATGGGGCCATTCTCCATGGACCCCATCGTGATGTTTATTTTCTTAGTTGAATGAAGTCATCTAGACCTTTCATTTTGGTGGAGAAGGGATCTCCACCATTGATCTTTAATTTAGTGGGCCTACATGCAATGGGACCCGCTTGATGTATGATTGGATGTATGGAACGGAGGGCTCATAGTGGCGGAGCCCTCCATGCACGTGTGTCCCTCGATCTCTCTCCCCCTCTTTTTCATGTTTTCGTGTGATGATTTGGTCGTGTGGCCCACCCTAATGAACCCCACCATAAGGCATGTATTTGATCCAAGTCATCTATAGGTGGGGCCCACTTTATAAGCGTTGTACCCACATGACCCATCATTTGGTGGCCCACGTGTGCAGCCCACTTGTGGAAAACACAAATATGAGCTTATTTCAAAGCTTATCGGGTGGGCCACTCATGTAGGCCCCACCTTGATGTATGGACTTAATCCATGCCGTCCATTCCTTTCCCCACTTCATTTTAGGCGTTGAGCCGAAAAATGAAGTTGATCCGAGTATCGGGTGGGCCATAGCATTGAAAACAGTGATTTTCACCATTTAAATTCATCTTAATTTTTTTACACGTCGAGTGATGCCCAATATTGGGCTTGATGGATGGGTTATGGACTATAGAATCCATTGGCTGGAGTAGATTCACTTGATGCGTGCCCCACGTGCGAAAAACCATGAAAAAATAAGGTTTTCAAAAAAAATAAAAATAATAACTATATGTAACAGACGCTGCTGTTGCCAGAGGCGCAGGCAGCGCCTGCGGCATATAGCGGGCGGATGCAGGGACCCACGGCGGCCCCACCATGATGTGTGTATGTCATCCAACCGTTCATGAGGTGGGCCCCTGCTTGAAGTGGACCCCCTCCAAAAATCAGCCACATCCAAAGCTCAGGCGGCCCACATCAGAGGAAACAGTGAGATTGAATGTCTGCCCTTGAAACCCTTTTCTGGGCCACAGAAGTTTTGGATCAAGATAAAATTTGCTTTTCCTATTCAGCCAGGTCCGTGCGACCTTATCAACGGTTGGATGTCAAATAAACATTGTGGTGGGCCCATGTAGGACCCATAGTGATGTATTCATTTCATTCTCACCGTCCACTGATGGTGGACGGTGGAACCCTTCCCTGATTTATGTGTTCTATCCACACCGTCCACACTGGACGGTGGGACCCACCCCCACGAGTGGGACGGTGTGTGTGTGTGTGTGTGTGTGTATATAATATTATATTATATATAATATTGTATATATATACTATATATAGATTATATATTATATTATATATAATATACATGATAGTGGGCCTTCATGTGGACCCCCACCATGATGCAGGTGTTGCATCCAATCTGTCCAGCCACTTTGAAAGCTCGTTTTATGGCATGGGCTAAAGAATGAGTTAGATCCATAGCTCAAGTGGACCTCACCATTTTAAGTAGTGGACAATGACGTCCACCGTTCAAAATTTCTAAGGGCCATAGTTGTTCCCTATTAAGCTGATATTTGTTTCCATTTCATCTATCACTATGTTAATTTATGAACCGGTTGGATGGGAAACATATGTTGTGGTGGGCTTTAGGAACTTTAAATGGTGGAAATCATTATCACCACTCTTATTTGGTTGTGGCCCATTTGATGTACATATGGGGCCCAATTGGTGTGGCCCATCTGATATACATAAGGCCCATGTGATTGGGCCCATTCGATGTATTTGTGGCCCGTTGTTGAGGCCCACTTTGATATATATGAGGCCCATGTTACGGGGCCCGTTGTGATGTTTTCAAAGGCCCATGGGATATGGCCCATTGTTGCGGCCCACTTAATTTATATAAGGCCCATATGATGCGGCCCATTCGATGTATCTAAGGCCCATGGGTTGAGGCCCAATGGGATGAACTTAAGGTCCATTGCAATGTGTGATTCCACCATGGTTTGTGTAATGATATTTATGGCGGGCCATGCCTTGGGAGCAATGATGGTTTGATGCCCACATTGTAAGTACAATGTTCGTTAAATGTCTGCATTGTAACTCTCCTTAGGGCCCATTGTTAGGCCCATACTTGTTGAAAGTTCATCACTTTATAACATGCTTAGTATAACTCCATAATTCATTCTTATACGCATCATATGTATGCTTAATATGAGGAATGTTTGATCATAGAATAAGCCGTTGGGCTGAGACATTTACGGGACTCCTTATAAGATGGAGCGCCCCACATGATCGTGTGGTACGCAGAGGATTGTTGTATGACTGACGGTGTGACTCATGCATTTTGCATTGTGTGTCATGATCATTGCACGCCCCAGCGACATTAGGGCCGTGGCCTCCACAGACACATTGTGGATAGTCGTATCGGATACCGAAAATATTGGCTCGAGCATTGTGGGCACTTAGGATGTCCTTGGGTGAAAATCCCAGAACCTTTTTGGTACTAGGAGATGCTCCAACGTCTAGACCGAGTGGATACACGAGCGCCCGAGTGCTGAATACTAGTAGGCCGCGTCTCCTACTATGTCGTGGTTGGTTGGAAGGGGGTGTGGCCTTATCCGCCCGAGTGAGGGGGCTGTAAGCTAGGCTAAGTTTGACCAGCTCGAAAATGAGTTCGTTATCGACGAGCCGGGTAGGTATTGACAGACTACTGGTCAGGTGGATAGTGTGGTCTCTTCCACTTGCTTGGCTGTGCAGCTATGAAGGAGGCAGTCAGTGTGAAGTGTATTAGACCCCGGTGATATCCAAAGAGGAGCTGTACTGATATGTGTACTTGATGAAGACTGACATGCTTGCCTTATATCTTGTATATGACATTTGGCTACATAGGCATTGCATCGCATGACCGATAACATTCATGCCTTGCATTACATAGCTTTGGTACAGCTGATAGCATTCATAGACTTAACGCATATTTCCACATTACTCTGATATTGGATACTTGGCGCTCACCTTGTGCACACACTTACACTACCCTCTAAGCTTTTGTAAGCTTATGCACAACCATTGCGTTCAGGTGTCGTTGGACAGCAACAGCGCTGAGGCAGGAGAGTGTACCAGCTTATTTTGGAGCTTTTTGATCACCCTGTATTTCTCTTTCTGCATTGTACTTAAAGTTTTTGATATAGTGGATATGTGGTGATGTTGTGTTGTGACTTGGTTATGCTTGTGGTTATGCTCAATTATAAAGAAATTTCATAATGAAAATCATCCTTGTAGGATCCCAGGATCGGAATCTAGCCTATGGGTGCTGGGAGCTGAGAATGAGGTACTATAAAGGCTGTCGGACTGGATTCGACGATCGAAAATTTCATGAGCCCGTTTTTCGAGTTTAGGGCGTGACAATAGGCAACCGTTTTTTAGCTGGGTATTTATTCCTTTTTCTTTTTCTTCAATTCTTCTTTTTCTCTCTTTTTTATTTTATTTTATTTTATATTTCTTATTGAGCATGATGGGCAAACTTCTCGGGCCGGTTCCTTTCATACTTAGTGATTACCAAGTTAATCCTTCAATATCAAATTGAAACCTTAATGTGTCAGCGAGATGTGGCATGTGAAATCTTGACTCAATCAATGTTTACAACTTCTAATAATGGATTAATAACTTGAACTTAACTGTGAAATCTAACAGATAATTGAATCTAAGAGTCATAAATTACTAACATCACGTATCTTATAATTGTAATTCAATGATGGCCGTCAAAATTACTTCGAATTCACAAGAATATTCGGATTTTTTTTTTAAATTTCACAATTTTGCTCAAAACTATGAAAACACTGATTAGGTGACCTAATCTCCCACCCCAACCTAAAATCTACATTGTCCTCAATGTAAAAGATATGATCATGCAATGCACATGAGACAATGAAATTGAAAGAGAAGTGATGAAAAGATAGTAAGTGGATGAAAGACTCAAGAGGCTTTTTCCAAAGAGATATTGTAAGTGATATGTTTTTCTAGCTCCTATGATTGTCAAATTTTGGAGTGCCAAAACTTCTTGGAATCTGTATCTTGTTTTGTTCATTTTCATAGTTCAAGGTGTTTTATTTTTAAGATTCAAGTACAAGTTCAAGATGATTCATTTCAAGATTCAAGCATCACAAGTATAAGACTTCAAGTACAACGTCAAGTGTTAGTTCAAGCTTTCAAAGCTTTATCTAAGTCAAGATTATATACTTTACTTTGGTACTCGAAGCTCAAGGTGAAATGCAACTTAAAGTACCTTAAGCTCAAGCTTCAAAGTGTTTCAAAATCAAGCTTCAAAGTTTTACAAGTTCAAGCTTCAACATACTTCAAGATGTCAAGCTTCATGTACGTCGAGATCAACTTTCAACTTTCAACCGAAGTGAAAGATGTTTCAATGTTCAAACATCGCTTATAAGGTATGAATGACCCTATATTGACCATAAGTTAGGTCATATTGATTGCTTACTTTAATTGGGTCACTTTATAAGTGTATAGACTATTTCTTGACTAGTCTTAGCATATGTTTGACTAGTCTTAGTACTGGCTCGACTAGTCCAAGAAATTCCTCGACCAGTCCAAGATTTTTTACTTATTTTTTCAGAATTTTTTGTTGGATCTTCGACCAGTCCTAGAGACTACTCGACCAGTTGAGTGAATAGTGCTCGACCAGTCGGGCAGCCTCGACTCAAAGTCCAATGACTAAATTGGGTCCCACATGACCAGTCAAGAGCAGGGTTCGACCGGTCGTGCAGTCCACTCGATTGGTCGTAGAAGCCACTCGACCAGTCGTGGAACAGTTTTATCTTATCGCTCTTGAAATTTCAAAATCTTGTTGGTCCTTCGAGCTGTCCTCTGGACTAGTTGAGTGAACAGTTTTTGCATTTATAAATAGAGCACGATTTTCCGAGTTTTTCATTCAATTCAATCAAAATCAAGACACCACTCTGAGAGATAAGTTAGTGATATTCTTAAGCTATTTAATGCTCATTTAATATTCTCTTTAATTAACTTTTTGTATTTGATTTTTTATTCTATATTTCAACCTTATTTGAAGAAGGGATTAAAGTTTTCCCATTTCTTAGAATCAAAATCAAATCAAACTAGCCTAAGGTGATTTAATCTAAAAAATCATTTAGAACTTAAAACATTTTCATAAGTGAGTGTGGACATTGAACATCAACGTTGAACTTCTACTCCAAATCAGTTCTACCAGGCTACATCAAAGGAGAATATCCAGATAAGTATTTTATATTTCAGTAAATTTATTCTTTTGGTTTCTTTGAGATTGTGCCAGGAAAAATCTCTTTATTTTTGGTTTGTCTGAGGTGATCTAGAAAACTCAGAGTGTGGGGTTTTTGAATTGTGTAAGCCCACTTGAAAGACATAATTGTGAAGGTTTTAGGTGAACCTTGAAAAACCTATTTCATAGTGAACGCCGATATCCACTGTGTGAGGATATTGGGAGTGGAGTAGTTGTGTGGCTGTTTTTTCTAAACAGTTGGTGTACACACAAGTGAACCACTATAATTTCTGATTTTGTGGTGATTGATTGATTGTTACATTTTATGGATGTTGTAATTTCCTTTTATGCAATTGTGGAAGAATGTTGTAATCTTTTTATGCAAGCATGGGAATGTTGTAATAGCTTAGTTTAATTCTTTGCTATTTATTTTTTTATTCCTCTGTATCAGTTCGAGATTTTGATACACAGACCTTTCTAGGAATCAGGTTGTCCTACCATAAACCATTGATTTCTGGTGTAAGGTTGTCCTTAGAATAACATTTGTATCAACCTCTCAATACTTGTACATTTGAGGTTGTTATTCATTTCTGCATTGTGAGATTGTTTAAGTGCTATCTTTATTTATATTTGTTTAATTTCGCATTTAAGTTTTTAATTTGGCGTAGTCCTATTCACCCCCCTCTAGGACTTTAGCTTGGTCTTTTCAAGTGGTATCAGATCCTAATAGCTCACTTTAATTATTTTTTGGATTAATTTCCTGAGCTAATCAATCTAAGCTTTTTAAGATGTCAAATTTTGATAGCCTTTCAGTCACTAGGCTCCACCATTTGATGACTCTAATTATACTTATTGGAAAGCCAGAATGAGGATTTTCTTAAAATCCATGAATGAGAGCGTGTGATAAGCCATAGTGACCAATCGGACCCCTCCTACCACTGAAGTAACTGGTACTAATGGATCTAAAATGATAAAAGTCTCACCTTATTTTTCTTGTTCCGCTCTTCAAAAAAGTGAGAGTAGTGCCAATGCAAAGGCTTTAAATGTAATTACTTGCGCACTATCACCGGATGAATTCAAAAGAATTATATCCTATGATACTGCAAAGTAAGCCTGTGATATTTTAGAAATGACACACGAGGGAACAATAATTGTCAAGAAATCTAAAGTCTAAATCCTCACAACCAAATTTGAGGAAATATGTATGGAAGAAAGTGAAACTTTCATAGACTTTTATACAAGATTGAATGACATTGTCAACTCTATGTAGGGTCTTGGTGATAGAATCCCAGAAAGTAAAGTCTGTGCAAAGATACTACGCTCATTACCTGAATGATTTAATTTAAAGGTGACCGCGATCCAGGAACTTCATGATACGGATAATATGAGGGTAGAAGAATTGGTTGGTTTTTTACAAACCTATGAGTTAAACTTTAAAGCTCCTAAAGGTAAATCTATCGCCCTTAAGTCTTCTAAAAATATTTCTCAAAAAAATAACAGTTCTGATTTAGAAAATTCTGAAGATGATATGACCCTTTTAGCTAAAAAGTTTTACAAAATTTTTAAAAGTAAAAAGAGGGTAGATTTTCAAAAACCAGTTGAAAAGAAAAGATCTAGATTTAAAACTTGAAAATCTTTAAAAGACAACCAATGTTATAACTTCCATGAGTATGGGCATCTAGCGAACAAATGTCCTAAAAAGGACAAAACCAAAAAGAAAGGTATGTTGGCTACATGGGATGAATTTCCTGCTTTGAAGCTTCTTCTGAGTCAGAAGATTCTGAAATCAAGTCAGGTAATAATGTTAAAGCCCTAATGAATCTAGCGAAGTTCACTTTTTTAGAGAACGATGATTTAACTAGTGAAGAAAATCTGAATAGTGATCGTGAAAATGAAGAAGATCTTTAAGATGCTCATGATGCCCTATACAAGGAAAGTTGCAAAATTGCTGTAAAGCTAAAACTTTAAAAAGAAAAGTTTTTAAAACTAAAAGAAAATTTTGATAATCTAGTTTTAGAAAAATCACACATTTCAGAGTGCTTTGAAAAAACTAAGTGCGCGCGACTTAGATTTCAAAATCTCCCTAGTTGAAAACCTAAAATCTGAAAATGAAAAACTGAAACTTGAAGTCTCTTCACTTTTGAGTTAAAAGACACATGGAGGTATGCCCAAGGTGATCCCAAGTTAGAAAAACTCTTATCCGGATCCAGAAAATATGGCGATCGATTTGGATTGGGCTACAACAAAAGTATTCCTCCCAAATATAAGAATACTCCACCCAGATTTGTGAAAGGGGAGTCTTCAAACTGAAAAGGGAAAAGTCTGAATTAAAATTATTTTAAAAATGCTAAGTCTTTTCAAACCTTAAAATCTAAAAGTAACCATATCAACTATAAAAAACAAAATTGAAATCCTTTAACTGAGAAAATTGTTGACTTACTTAAGGAGCTCTTAAAATCTAACTCAATGGGTCAGTCTTATGACAACTACAAACATAATAAGACCAACTATACTCCTAAACCCAAAACTATAATGAAATGGGTTCCTAAGGTTACTTGTTTGGTTGCCTACACTGCTTTCAAAGCTTCGAGCCATTCAAAGTAGTACCTAGATAGTGGATGCTCCAGACACATGATTGGTGACAAAGGTCAGTTCACTAATCTTAAAGACATGACTGATGGTTTAGTCACATTCGGTGATGGTAGCAACTGCAGAATTGTTGGATAATGTATGGTTCAACTCTTTAACCTCCCTCTATTTGAGAATGTTTTATATGTAGAAGGGTTAAAACATTTTATTAAGCATTTCTCAAATATGCAATAAAAATCATAGTGTAAAATCTACTAATCAAGGGTGTGAACTATTAAATAAAAATGTTTCTGTAATATTAACTAGCCGCAGAACTTCTGAAAACTGCTACATTGTTTGTGATTCAAGCTCATCTAATCTATCGTGTTACATGGTCCAAATCGATGAGACCAAATTATGGCATAAATGCCTTGGACATGTGCACTACTGTAACTTGTATAGATTGAGCAAAAGAGAGTTGGTAAGAGGTTTACCCAAAATATAGAAAGTAGACAAAATATGTGGTGAATGCCAGATTGGTAAACAAATCAGGAGTACTCACAAAAAGGTGAACTCCAATGCCATATCTAAACCATTCGAACTTCTCCACATGGATCTCATTAGACCAACTAGAACGGAGAGTCGAGGTGGCAAGAGGTATATTCTGGTAATTGTTGATGACTTTACCAGGTACACTTCAGTAGTCTTCTTAAGAGACAAATCAGAAACTCTCGATGAAGTAAAAAAAGTACTTAAACGTATCCAAACGGAAAAAGATCACAAGTCTTTAAGATTCGTAGTGATCATGGTTCAGAATTTGAAAACAGTGGTTTTAAGAAATTTTGCAGTGATCAGGGAATATCACATGAATATTCTGTGTCCAAAACACCACAACAAAATGGTATAGTGGAAAGGAAAAATAGAGTGCTTCAAGAAATGATAAATGTTATGTTAAATAGTATGAAGCTTCCTAAAAATCTTTAGGCTGAAGTCGTTAATACAACTTGCTATATAATTAACCGTGTTTATATTAGAAAATCAAATGGTAAAACGGCTTACGAAATGTGGTTTGATAAGAAGCCTACTGTCAAATACTTTTGAGTTTTTAGCGGTAAGTGCTACATCTTATGTGACTGAGAAAATCTGGGTAAGTTTGACACCAAAAGTAATGAAGAGATATTTTTAAGGTATGCTCTAAATAGTCGAGCATATCAGGTTCTTAACAAGAGGACTGGTGTAATTCAAGAATTCATTAATGTGGTTATAGACGATCACTTGAATACACCTGTCCCAAGTTCAGAAAATGATGAAGTTCTTTTAATTGATAAACTAGACTCTTCATCAAGTCAAGATAATACTGAACTAGGGACAGTTAAAGACCATCCTTCTAATCAAATCCTTGGAAACCCTCTCATTGGTGTGTGTACTCATAGACAACTTGAAGATATGTGTAACTATGTGTGCTTTACATCTCAAATAGAATCGGCTAACATAAAAGAAGCTCTTACTGACGAAAACTGGATTGTAGCGATGCAAGAAGGGGTCAATCAATTTGTAAGAAATGATGTGTGGTACTTAGTTCCAAGACCAAAAGATAAACATATTATCGGAACAAAATGAATTTTCAAAAATAAGTCTGATGAACTTAGAAATATTATAGGAAACAAGGCTAGGCTAGTTGTACAAGGGTACACTCAAATAGAAAACATCGATTATGATGAGACCTTTGCCCCAGGAGCTCATCTTGAATCAATCAGACTATTTATATCGCTTGCTTTAGAAAGTTTAAAATATACCAAATGGATGTAAGGAGTGCATTCTTAAACGACGATTTGCATGAAGAAGTATATGTTGAACAACCAACAGGTTTTGAAGATCCTAAAAATGCTAATCATGTCTACCACCTAAAAAAGGTACTCTACGGTTTGAAACAAGCTGCCAGGGCATGGTATGAAAAGTTAACTAAGTTTTTACTAGTCATAACTTTATAATGAGAAGTGTTGATAAAACATTGTTTGTAAAGAAACATAATGATCACATACTAATAGTACAAATCTATGTTGATGATATCATCTATGGATCTACCTGTGCTAACATGACTGTTGTGTTTGTAGATCTTATGAAGTCTAAATTTGAAATGAGCATGGTTGGAGAACTAAACTATTTCTTAGGGTTGCAAGTTAAACAGCTACCTAATGGTTTCTTTATCTCTCAAATCAAATATGCTTTGAACTTAGTTAAAAAGTTCGGGTGTGAGAGTGGAAAAAATTTTGATACTCTAATGAGTACTACTCTAGAACTCTCAAAGGACTCTACAGGTAATAGTATGGATCCTAAGTTGTATCACATATGATTAGTAGTTTACTTTATTTAATTGCGAGCTGACCTGATATTGCATTTAACGTAGAAATTTGTGCTAGATATCAATCTGACCCTAAAGAGTCACATCTAATTGTTGTTAAGTGCATTTTACGATATGTTGCTAGTTTAGCAAATCTTGATCTCTGGTATCCACATGATACTAGTGTGCAATTAGCTGGTTACACAGATGCTGATTGGGCCGGTAACATAGATGATCGTAAATCAAATAGTGGTGGCTGTTTCTATGTAGGGAACTGTTTAGTTTCTTGGCTAAGTAAGAAACAAAGTTCCGTATTGCTCTCCACAACTGAGGCTGAATATATTGCTGTGGGTAATGCTTGCACTTAGCTTGTGTGGATGAAAAGAATGCTGAGTGATTACGGAATTGTGCAAGAATCCATGGTTTTATATTGTGATAATTTAAGTGCAATTAATATCTCTAAAAATCCAATTTAACATTCACGAACCAAGCATATTGACATTATATATCACTATATTCATGAATTAGTGAAAGATAAAATAATTTCTTTGGATTATATTCCAACCGAGATTCAACTAGCTGACATATTCACAAAACTACTCGATAAATGCAGGTTTACAAAATTGAAATTTGATATTGGTTTGTGCAAAATGAATTGATGATTTGTGTCTTTTTATAATATAATGTATATATTTCTATTTTAAAATTTTTTAGAATTTAAAATTTATGAAAAATTGTAAATTTCGTGAGGTGCACGACCAGTCGAGTATGTGCCACGACTGGTCGAGTATGTACTCGACTAGTCATAAAACTCGGGTTTGACATTTCATTTGGGAAAAAAAAATCAATTTTTCTTCATTTGAATTTTCTTCTCCAACGAGCCCTACTTGTAGATTTAAGTCCTTTGCACTTCTTTTTTTCTTCGATTCCTCCATGGTTAGTGCATTATTTTCGATTTTCTTGTAGATTTAAGTCCTTTGCAGTTCTTTTTTTCATTTATGTGGTTTATTTCATGTTTTATATTGGTTTTTGAGGTTTTCTTTCAAAAAATCTGATCTACTAGAAACCCTTCTTGCCTCTTTTGCAATCTTTATATTCCTTGCATTCTTTATTGCAAATGGAGGGTAGAACTAAGAAGAAAGGATCTCGTGGTCCATCTTCATGTCGTTCGGCTCCTATCACGGTGCTCTACCTTCGGTCACCCAAGGAAGATCCTAGTTATGTGAAGGATATTCGATTGCGTAATGTGATAGTAGAATGAACTGTTAACGTTGATCATTTGGCTCATTTTAATATCTTTCTACTCCTTCAGTCTGTAGGATGGGATAACATACTACATTGGGGTGGGCCGGCATACCGCTCCATTGCACAGGCTATATATGCGTGCATTACTGATTTTTCTATTGAAAATCTGACATTTACTTTTATGACCAGAGAAGGTCCAATTGATGTGGACCGTCATCTTATTTCTGGTTTAATGGATCATCCAGTTAATGACGAATGTATTCCCATTAGTTCTCTAGTGGTAAAACCCTCTGAAACTAAAAAGCGAATGATTACTAGGGATTTATGTAAGATAGATGCGGAATGGAGTACTGGTAATGCGCACTCCTCCAAGTTTCTGTTACCCAGATACTGAATTCTTCATAGGATTTTCATTTCAAATGTTTATCCTCGATCTGGTAACAAAACTGAACTTACTACATTCATGGTTCGTATTCTCCATTCTGTCATTTCTGGAGTCTCTGTATGTCTTCCTTCTCTTATTTGTCATAGTATCATTCAGTTCGGTCTCCACCCAAGTCACAGTGACATACCTTGTGCTTATCTTATGACTGTGTTAGCCACCCATAGTTTAGTGGCTATGCTTATTAGGGAAGCTCGCATTAATCATCTACCCTTCAACAATTCTAACATTAACAAGATGAATTTGAAGTTTGCCCCAGGCCAAGTTGATGTGGGTGCTAGTGGAGCTGCGGATGCACATGTGGAAGAAGGTGATTTGCCTCTAGATGATGTCAATATTGATGACATTTTTGATGAACTTGAATTTGATTATGCTGGTGCTCCTGATTATCAGCTATCTGATTATGATGCACGGTTGTGTTCACTTGAGGAGAAGGTTGAAGGTATGCATGTGTCCCAAGAAATGTAATTCAAATATATGTGCAAATATCTTAGGCGCATTTATAAGGGACTTCATCAAATTGATCCCACCATACCTGCTCCTTCTTCTGGTTCGGATTAGTATTTAAATATGTATTTTTTAATAACTTTTAAACTACTTGAACTTCTCTTGTTTTATGTGCTTGGACATGCTTGCTTATGGATTTGGTTATCTTGGTAATCTTGATCATATATTCACTTATTTCTCTTTACTCTTCTATCTACTTCCTTATTTATCTACTTCATTATCATTTATTAAGTTATTTTCTTTGTCATATTTTGACAAAAAGGGGGAGAATTTATTCTATCTATCATGGTTATTTCATTTTGATAATGTACGATTATGGATAGGTGGATTTTTTTTTAAATGCTAGTAAGAGGGAGTAAGGGGGAGTATTGATGAGTTTTGATGAGTATTAATGTGAAGCATGTTGATTTGACCAGTTTATAACTAGTGCATGATTCTTTGACCAGGTTATAACTGGTGCATGATTCTTTGACCAGGTTATAACTGGTGCATGATTCTTTGTTATGTGTGTTATGCATATCTTATTATATTAAAGTGCGTTTTATCATAAATTTGACAAAGGGGGAGATTGTAAGTGCTATATTTTTCTAGCTCCTATGATTGTCAAATTTTGGAGTGCCAAAACCTCTTGAAATTTGTATCTTATTTTGTTCCTCTTCATAATTCAAGATGTTTCATTTTTAAGATTCAAGTAGAAGTTCAAGATGATCCATTTCAAGATTCAAGTATCGTAAGTATAAGACTTCAAGTACAACATCAAGTATTAGTTTAAGCTTTCAAAGCTTCATTTAAGTCAAGATTATATACTTTACTTTGGTACTCAAAGCTCAAGGTGAAATGCAACTCAAAGTACCTCAAGCTCAAGCTTCGAAGTGTTTTAAAATCAAGCTTCAAAGTTTTACAAGTTTAAGCTTCAACATACTTCAAGATGTCAAGTTTCATGTATGTTTTCATGTATGTCAAGATCAACTTTCAACTGAAGCAAAAGATGTTTCAATGTTTAAACATCACTTATAAGTATGAATGACCCTAGATTGACTGTAGGTTAAGTCATATTGATTGCATACTTTAATTGGTCACTTTATAGGTGTACAAACTATTTCTCGACTAGTCTTAACCTATGTTCGACTAGTTGTAGTACTGGCTCAACCAGTCCAAGAAATTCTTCGACCAGTCAAAGATTTGTTACTTATTTTCAGGATTTTTTGTTAGATCTTCGACCAGTCCTGGAGACTGCTCGACCAGTCCAGTGAATAGTACTCGACCAGTCGAGCAGCCTCGACTCAAAGTCCAGCAACTAAATAGGATCCCACACGACCACTCGAGGGCAGGGTTCGACCGGTTATGTAGGCCACTTGACCAATCGTAGAAGCCACTCGACCAGTCGTGGAACGATTTTATCTTATCGCGCCCAAAATTTTAAAATTTTGCTAGTCCTTCGACCAGTCGAGCTGTCCTTTAGACCAGTTGAGTGAACAGTTTCTGCACTTATAAATAGAACATGATTTTCAGAGTTTTTCATTCAATTCAAGTAAAATTAAGACACCACTTTGAGACATAAGTTAGTGATATTCTTAAGCTATTTAGTGCTCATTTAATATTCTCTTTAGTTAGCTTTTTATATTTGATTTTGTATTCTATATTCCAATCTTATTTGAAGAAGGGATTGAAGTTTTCCCATTTCTAGGAATCAAAATCAAATCAAGCTAGCCCAAGGTGATTTAATCTAAAAAATCATTTAGAACTTAGAACCTTTTCATAAGTGAGTGTGGACATTGAACATCAACGTTGAACTTCTACTCCGAATTGGTTCTACTGGGCTGCATCAAAGGAGAATATTCAGATAAGTATCTTATATTTCAGTAAATCTATTCTTTTGGTTTCTTTGAGATTGTGCCAGAAAAAATCTCTTTATTTTTGGTTTGTCTGAGGTGATCCAGAAAACTCAGAGTATGGGGTTTTGAATTATGTAAGCCCACTTGAAAGACACAATTGTGAAGGTTTTAGGTGAACTTTGAAAAACCTATTTCATAGTGAACACCGATATCCACTGTGTGAGGATATTGGGAGTGGAGTAGTTGTGTGACTGTTTTTCTAAACAATTGGTGTACACACAAGCGAACCACTATAATTTCTGGTTTTGTGGTAATTGATTGATTGTCACATTGTGTCGATGTTGTAATTTCCTTTTATGCAATTGTGGAAGAATGTTGTAATCTTTTTATGCAAGTGTGGGAATGTTATAATAACTTAGTTTAATTCTTTGCTATTTATTTATTTATTCCACTGTATCAGTTCGAGATTTTGATATACAGACCTTTCTAGGAATCAGGTTGTCCTACCATAAGCCATTGATTTCTGGTGTAAGGTTGTCCTTAGAGCAACATCTGTATTAACCTCTCATTACTTGTACATTTGAAGTTGTTATTCATTTCTACATTGTGAGATTGTTTAAGTGCTATCTTTATTTATATTTGTTTAATTTCGCATTTAAGTTGTTAATTTGGCATAGTTCTATTCACCCTCCTATAGGACTTTAGCTCGGCCTTTTCAGATATTAACGTGAGAGAGGGTCAACATAAGAGTGAAACCAATGAAAGCAACCTATCCTGAAACAACTTAGAAAGCAAACTAACCTAACGGCATAAAGCCGACTATCCTAGAACGACATAAAGTAAACAACCCTAGTCCTAGGAAAGCAGGGGGAAAAACTACTTAGTCATGCTGCAAGGTTCCTCTTCTAGTTAGTATCGTAATAAATTTCTCAGTAGGTTTCTCAATAGGATCATCCAAAAGCTCTTTTTGCAATAGGCTTGGATGCCCTGAAGCATGACTTTCTAGAGAAACTTACGTACCTCATCAAAAATTTGCCGTTGATTCGCGTGAGGTATCCAAAGTATATATGATTCACCTATGTCAGAAAAAGTTTAAAGTTAGTATCCCATGGTGAATCAGAGACTATACATAGATGAAATTTAGAAAAATTCTCAGAAAGTGATGTAGTCTCGACACATTCCGAAGTTTCAGACTTCGGTTCAATTTTCAGCTCCTCCTCCTTTAATAGTAACCATTCGAGACTTATGGAGGGAAGGATTTTAGAGTACGGGTTCCCTCGATCCGTGACAACCATCGAGGTATTGTCATGCAAGGCATTCACTATGTCTTTTATTATAGGATCGTTTAAATCTGCAAAGTGAGCTAAGAAATCATTCAAAGAGTTGAGAAATTCCACATTGAAATCTGTAATGAGATGCTTGAGGACTCTATCATCTTTAAAAGTAGATGGAGGGATGCTCTCTTGCTCTAGCCCTGCACAGACAGATTGAGGGTCAGTAGACGAAGTATTGATGTGAGGACTCTGTTCACTTCTCAGAACAAACATTGAATTGTCAAAACTTGACAGCTTAGATGGTGGCCTTAACTAAGTGGATTCAAATTTCAGAGTCATATCAATCAACTCGTCCATCTCCCTAATCATATCATCATTCAATTTAAGGGAGCAGTCCAAACATGTCTCACAAGAGTTAGAAGGGTCGATTGAAAGGGGTTCATCCTCCACAGTTAAATCAGACATGTCAGATGATGGAGTAGGTCCTTATGGCCGATCACTTCGTGTACTTCTTGATCACTGACCTGGACCAAACTTGAGATTGATTACAGGGAAATTTGGGCTACACATTCATGATCATCATCCCAATACTCATCGTCGTCTAATTCAGTGCAGTATACACTTGGGATGGGATTACTTTCCTCACATTCCATTCCTAAATTAGGTTGAGGTTCGAATAAACTAACCTCTCCCTCATCATTGAAATCATGTGTGTCATGTGAGTGAAGTGTGTCACTATCATTATATTTGAAAGACACCCACATCTCTTGACTATTCCTCTGGACCGTCATCGAGATCGACTCATCGGGAAATTGAGCCATATGCTCATTAATGGATTCCAACTCCTTATTCGAAATTTCAGAGTTCTTCAAAAGCGAGTTAGGATCACTTTCCTCGTATTGTGTTTTTGGATAGAGTTGTGGCTGAGATGAACTAGACTTCATTATCTCATCATAAGTAGGGAATCCAAAGGAGTAATCAATAGGATCAATGGGTTGCGGTTGGGATGAATTAGTTTTTATTAGCCTATCAATGCATGATTCAAGTACTTCTAATAATTTCCTCATGCCAGTAACATAGTTTTTATAACTCGGAGATGACTCCTCTTGGATCGTTTCTGGTGGATATTCAAAAGTGGTTGATCCAAGAGGGTCTTTACCATGATATTTTACTGACTCAACTTCGAAATATTTCTGTTTCCACTGATCATAATCATATGGGTCATAGGCCAGGAGTTGATATGCGTCATCATTCCAATAATCACGTACTATTTTCTTAACTCGTGGAATGCAATTATTATCCCGCAGATAATCACCGAAGGACTTCTTAATCGGTGGAGCATCATATTCCGATTGGTTCTCGAAGATATTTTCAGAAAAATTTTGAGGCATAGGCCATTTTCCATAAGCTATCTTAGTATACTGACGTGCTCACTCATTCATATATTTTAGAAACAACAATTTGGAAAGTAAGTAGAGGGAAGAAATTAGAAAGAAGTTACCAGACTGGAGAGTTTTATGTTAGGATCGTACAAAACAAAATGAAACAAGTTAGTTTCTAAAAACAGAAAATCTAAAATTAGAAAGTTTCTAAAACACAAATTAGAAAGATGGGTTAGTTTTTTTAAAAAATTCAAACAGAAAAATCTAAACCTAAAGTTAAAAAATCCTAATCTTAACCTAATTCTAAAACCAGTTACTTTCAAAAAACCCAACCGTCAGTCCCTGGTAACGGCGCCAAAAACTTGTTCACGCTAGGGTTGTGATGTAGTAATAATCTCGGTACCAAGATTATTACTTAATCTATTCACCATTATTATCATGGAAATTAACAATTGGATCTCTTAATGATGGTAAGCTTGGATTACACTATACACCCATGAAACTCAATGCTTAGAATTTTTCTAATTGATGGATTAATACTTTGAACTTGACTATGGAATTTACCGTACGCTTGAGTCCATCAGAAAGTAATGCCTAACATTCATGAATCTTAGAATTCTAGAATTTAGATTGTTTTAAAAAAATCACTTGGGTTCAGAGAAATCATCCCGTAATTCTCAAACGTATTTTTCGCATACCTTGCTCGGGATTAGCAAGATGCTGGTTGGGGGTTACATGAATGGAATAATGGTGAATAAATTAATTAAAAACTAATAAATTTAAAGGTGGTAACTAGGGTGCCAAGAATCCACTTGTAGCAATTGGGAAACTACCTAGCAATGATTCAAGGACACAATTGGAATTAGAGTCCTATCCTATCCAGTTGGTAAGAAGAGATTTGTTAGATCTCTAAACTTCTCATGGGTCTAATCATCAATAGATAAGAATGACGAAGATTTGGAAGTGATTTCGTCACCTAACCATGCCTAGGAGACTATGGAAACAATAACAATTTACCAATCTCACAGCCAATCATGAAAGAATTATGAAAGTTAGGAAGGGTTCCTAAGTTCACAATCTTAATACATGAAAAGAGAATATCTCAAGCTATCGCAGATCTATTGTAATTTGAGTCACAACAAACCATTAAAAGTAAAAACATTCCTTATAGTCAAACTAACATCCATAAGAGTTTAATAAACATAAATCAAAGCAAAGCTAACACTCCAATCACGTTACAAGCTTCACTTCTTAGCCCCAGCTAAGAGGTTTAGCCAACCATAGTTTTCATTAACTAAAAACTCTTAGGAAAGAAAAAAAAACAAAGAAGAAGAAAAGGAAGAAGGGAAACTTCAGATGAAGAAGCTGGCCCACGTCCTCGCATCTACGATGGCCCAGATGGTGCTCCACGTCCCAAGGATCATTTCTCTTACTTCTCCTGTTTCTTTTATAGCCGATGTTAGTTGGGAGTGCGTAAGGGCTGGAGTCGGTGCATGGAGAAGATCTCCTTACGCAGCCTGAGAATCACCTGCTTTTCACATCAAGGAAAGAGGCAGGTTAACTTACACAGCCTGTGATCAGAAACTTCGTGTGGCTCGCTGTTCATCTTTCGATCAATTCTGTCAATGTGGAAGTGGATGAATCTTCCCTCTCTATCATTTAAACGGTTCAGATCAAGGCCACAGCCCAGCCCTCGGATGCATAACTGCCCGGAATGTCCGGATTTCTCGGACGTGCGAGGCTTTACGCAGGAGGCTGCGCTGATGTTTGGTGGGGCCCACTTTCTTCGGCTTCTGAGAAATCCACTCCATCCACCGAATGCCCCTCGAAAAATTAGTTGTAAGTAGTCAGTTTTGGGTTGGATTCGGTGTGGCCCACAGATTAATTTGTTGCACTGTCTATTTTATATTTGAATGCTCTCTTCCTGTCTGCGTGTGCATTGATGAAATGATCGCCATGACTATGGTCGACGCCCCCCTTGGATGCATTGGATGGTTCAGATCATCAATCCAAATGATGATGGTGGCCCACTAACATTCAACTGATGCCCCTATTGCAAACAGAGAACGACAACTGCCATTTTTGAATTGTAGTTGGTCGACACCATGTTGACCGACTTCACTTGCTTGGTGCACGGCGAGCGCACAATCTCTGTGCACTCCACTTATGTAAAGCGGGTCCCACCTTTGTCACGCCCCAAACTCGGAAACTGGGCTCACAAAATTCCTGATCGCCGAATCCAGCGCCGATAGCCTCCGTAGAACCCCATTCTCGGCTCCCAGCGCCCATACGCCGGTTAGATCCTGGGATGCTACAAGGAGGATTTCTAGTAATCAATTTAATTCATAATGAGCATAACCACAAGCATAACCCACGAACAATAACCACAAGAACACCATCACAAAATCCACTATGAACAAAAACTTTAAGTACAAGGCGTAAGAAAGGGAAATACAAAATAGTGCTAATAACAAAAACTCCAGAAGCTTCAGTGCACACTCCAATCCTGCGGCGAGAGTTTAACGTCTGACGTCACTGCACGCATCAATCGTCATAAGCTTATAAAGCTTAGAGGGTGGTGTAAGTGTGTGCCTTGATATGAGCGTGCTCGGAATGCATGATCGAGTAATGTGGAATCGTGCAATGAGTACATGAATACGGTCGGTACCAAGGCTATGCGTACAAGATATGAGTGCAATCGGCCATACCAAGACCATGCGATGCAAGATGCGGCTCAAGCATGCCAATCCTCATGTCAATACTGATTATCGGCCCGGATAATCACCGGGGGTCTAGTACACTCGAAGCCAACTTGCCGCCCCTATCCGAACGCACAACTGGGAGAGTGGAAGAGACCTCACTATCCGCCTGCCAATATTGGGTCCGGCTCGTCGATAGCGGACCGATTCCTCAAACTGGTCAAACTCAACCTAGAAATTGCCCCCTCACTCAGGCGGGTAAGGTCACACCCCTTTCCAATCGACCACGACACAGTGGGAGACGCGGCCTCCTGGTATTCGGCCCTCATGCGCTCGTACATCCACTCGGTCTCGACGTTGGAGTCATCCTCTGGTACCATCGGGTTTAGAGATTTTCACCCAGGGACATCTATGACGCCCGTATACTAGAACCAAACATTTTCGGTATCCAATCCAGCCACCCACGATGTGTCTGTGGAGGCTATGGCCCTGGTGTTGCTAGGTCATACAGTAACTACAATCACACAATGCAAGTGCATGAGTCACACTACCAATCATGCAACAATCCTGCGTAAACCATGCGCTCATGTAGGGCAACTCCGCCTATCAGGGAGCCCATAAACAGTTCGCCAGAAGGCATATGCTATGATCAGTCACTCCTCATACCAGTCATACATATGATGCGTATAATAATGAATCATGGATCTATACTAAACATGTATATAGGGATGGGCTCTGCGTATCACAGAGATGGGCCTAGACGGCCTGCAGAGTATAAGTATGGACCTATCAGTGGGACTTGAGTGTGACAATGCGGACATTTAACCAACATTATCCCTACAATGTGGACGTCAAACCAACATTGTTCCCAAGGCATACCTAGCCATAAAGTACCAATACACAAACCATAGGAAATCACACATTGCAATGGACCAATATACATCTCATTAGGCCTCGACCCATAGTCCTCAAATACATCAAATGGGCCAACTCATATGGGCCTTATATAAATCAAGTGGGCCACATTAGTGGGCCTTATGTACATTGCAATGGGCCATAACCCATGGGCCTTTAAATACCTCAAATGGGCCGAAATCACATGGGCCTTATGTATATACCAAGGTGGGCCTCAACAACGGCCATAAATACACCAATATGAGCCCCATATATGTACTAAGGTGGGCCGAATCATATGTATCAAATGAGCTAATCCACCATTAAAATTCCTAAGGCCCACCATTATATATATATCTCATCTATCTGATCAGAAAGTCTATTAAATAAATCTGCGTAATTTTCAGTCTCATGCCTTGAAATGATCTTACAAACAGGGTTGGATGGCTTGGATGCAACACTTGCATCATGGTTGGGGTCCACGAAGGCCCACCATTATATATATATATTTATATATAATATGATATATTATAATACATATATATATATACACACACACACACACGCAAGCACCACACACACGCACACACACGCACACACACACCCGCACGCACACACATGCACGCACACACCCACCACCGTCCCCTAGACGGTGGGAATACAACACATATATCATGGTGGGCTCCACCGTCAGTGCGGACGGTGGAGGAGAAAATACATACATCCTTGTGGGTCCCATGTGGGGCCCACCATGGAGTTTATCTTCCATCCACTCCGTTCATAAGGTCACTGAGACACGAAAGAAGTGGAAAAACAAATTTGACTTGATCTGAAGCTTTCGTGGACCCGGGAAGGGTTTTATGGTGATGAGAGTTCAATTCCCACTTGTTTCTTGTGATGTGGGCCACCCGATCTGGATTGGCGATTTTTGGAGGGGCCACGTCGGCGTGGCCCACCAAATGGGAGGTGTGGATACAAAATATACATCATGGTGGGGCCCACGGTGAGCCGTGGGACCCCTGCCGTCTGTGACGCCGGCGTGCGCACAGCCGGCGACATCGTTAGCTGTTTTGTTGTTTTTTTTTTTTTTTAAAAAACCAGGTTTTTCAAGGTTTTTCGTGGGTAGGGCCCTCATCGGGTGGATCGGACCCAACCATTGGATTCCATGGCCCGACACCGTCTAATAGAGCCCAATATTGGATATTTTTCAATGTACGAAATATCGGGGAAGTTTTCAACGGTGAAAATTACTCTTTCCAAAGGTATGGTCCGCCTGAGAGTCAGATTGACCTCATTTTTCGGCTCAACGCCTAAAATGAGGTAGGAAAGAGGATGGACGGCTTGGATTAAATCTAATCATCGAGGTGGGGCCTACACCAATGGCTCACCCAATTAGCCTTGAAACAAGGCTTATATTTATATTTTCCTTTCCAGCAACGTCCAGTGCTACGGACGTTTTTGACTTAGTAATATCTTTAAGGTGGACCTTGTTTGAGTGGGCCACGCATGATGGATGGTGTGAGTTCAACACATATAAGATGGGCCCCACCCATGGTCGACTTGGATAAAATACTTATTTCATGGTGGGGTCCATTCGGGTGGGCCACAAGGCCTTATCATCTCATACACACAAAAGAAAGAAAGAGGTAGAGAGAGAGAAAGATAAACGTGTGGTGGAGGGACCCCGCCACTATGGGCCCTCCTTTGCATGATCTACAACATACATTAAGTGGGTCCCATTTCATATGGCCCCACAGATCAAAATCAACGGTGGAGATCCTTTCTCCACCAAAATGGATGGTCTAAATGACCATGTTATGCAAAGAAAGTAAACATCATGATGGGGTCCATGGAGAATGGCCCCATCATGGATTGATCTTGAAATCAATAGTGGACCATTGGCCACATTTAGGGTCCAAAATGAGATCCATACCATTGATCGGTAGGCCTCGTTTGGCCCATCATCAAAACAAGAAATCTACACCTATAGAAGCACCCACAGGTTGATCTCTTCGGTCCGTTGGAACGCCACCCTCCTCGTGCTCCTCTTTGATGGTGGAGATGGGAAATGGATGGCTAGGATGAAGGTTCTTTGGGATGGGAAGGTGGGCCACCAAAAATTACATTTTCCCTCACTTGGGATGGCTTGGACGTGCACATTTTTTCTCTCTTGGTGTTGCTTTGAAAAAGTGTTGAGAAAGAAAGGGAGAGATGGGATGTAAGGAGAGAGAGTGATGGATGTGAGTGATGGGTGAGGTGATGTTGTACTTGACTAGGTATGGGTGTGTAAGAGAGAGGGTGAGAAAGCATGGGTTGCTTGTACTTGACATTGAAGTGATTGATTGATTGATGTGATTGATTGATTGATGGGATTGATTTGACATTGTGTAGAGATTCTCTTGGGATCAAGAAAGTGCTGCGGCGTTTCTTGAAATAAAGCCGGCTCACATCTTCGGTCGTGGAGTATCGGATTAGTGCGTGAGTCGCGGAGTTAGAACCGCGGCGACTGTCCGGTCGCAATGATACAGGTCTTGGATTAAACCGACTCGAATCTAAAGGATACGACTTACGATCGATCGCAACGTCGATTATCAGTCGTGGATTGCCGACTTCGACGGAAATGATCGGAGGATTCATCGGAACAGTACGAACTAGGATACGGGTCTTACAACCTTGATTTATATGTAAAATCCACTCTGTCCATCTGTTTTTCCAGCTTATTTAAGACGTTGAGTCTAAAATTGAAGCGTATCCAGCGATCAGGTGGGCTCAAGATTGCTGATATGGGGGCTAATCTATCCGTTGGGCCACTTTCAGAGGGATCCAATGGCTGAAATTTGACGTGTACGGTTAATTTAGAGTCTTCAGGCTGTTTGTAAAGTTTTGAGGCGAACGGATGGTGAGAACCCTATGATCTCGCATTCTGGACCGTTTTTAGGCCACTTGAGCTTCAGTTTCTCAATTTTCTCGGATCTTTGGCGTGTAAATCTATCGATCTCGGTCCCCTGGGGTCCATCCCTTACCTTGGTGATTTCGGAGCGTTAAATCCATGCTTTTAACACCCATTTCAGTCCAGGCTTGTAAATTCACCGTACAACATAAACACGATTAAAATAGGGCATTAAATAGTAACATGTTCATAAAATCAAGTAAGAACTGGGTCTAATATGCAATATTTGACCCTCAAGACAACCCCCAACCAGCATTTTGCTACTCCCGAGCAAAGCATGCTAAAAATAAGTTAAGATATACAGGACGATTTCTATTAACTCCAGTGATTTATGAAAAACAATCCAGATACTAGAATTCTACGATTCATGAATGTTGGGTATTATTTTCTCCTGAACTCAAGCGCACTGTAAACTTCATAATCAAGTTCAAAGCATTAATCCTTTAATTAAAACAATTCTAAACATTGAGTTTCATGGGTGTATAGTGTAATCTCGGCTTATCATCATTAAGAGATCTAATCGTCAATTTCATGATAACATTGATAATAAAAAAGGGTATTGTGGACAACTAAAACATAAACCAAAACTTGTCTTTATAGTTCTTCTTTTCATTCTTCCAGCTTTTGATTTTTTCATCGTTGACTTTCAAGCTATGTCAACCTTTTAAAGGTAAAGCCAAGGAGGGGAATTGAATCTTCACCTATAGGGAGCAAATCTATGGTGAAGACCATTCGCCCAACCCTTTCCATAGGCAACTATTTTTTAGCTGGGTATTTATTCAATTTTCTTTTTCTTCAATTCTTCTTTTTCTCTCTTTTTTATTTTATTTTATTTTATATTTCTTATTGAGCATGATGGGCAAACTTCCCAGGCTGGTTCCTTTCATGCTTAGTGATTACCAAGTTAATTCTTCAATATTAAATTAAAACCTTAATGTGTCAGTGAGATGTGGCATGTGAAATCATGACTCAATCAATGTTTATAACTTCTAATCATGGATTAATAACTTGAACTTAACTGTAAAATCTAATAGATAACTGAATCCAAGAGTCATAAATTACTAACATCATGTATCTTATAATTATAATTCAACGATGCCGTTAAAATCACTTCGAATTCACAAGAATATCAAGAATAAATTTTTTTTTTCACAAATTTGCTCAAAACCAAGAAAACACTGATTAGGTGCCCTAATCTCTGACCCCAACCTAAAATCTACATTGTCCTCGATGTAAAAGATATGAGCATGTAATGCACATGAGATAATGAAATTGAAAGAGAAGTGATGGAAAGATAGTACCTGGACGAAGGACTCAAGAGGTTTTTTCCAAAGAGATATTAGCGTGAGAGCGGGTCAGTACAAGAGTGAAACCAACGAAAGCAACCTATCCTAAAACAGCTTAGAAAGCAAACTAACCTAACGGCATAAATCCGACTATCCTAGAATGGCATAAAGCAAACTACCCTAGGCCAAGAAAAGCAGGGGGAAAAACTACTCAGTCATGCCACAAGGTTCCTCCTCTAGCTAGTATCGTGATAAATTTCTCAGTAGGTTTCTCAACAAGATCATCTAAAAGCCCTTTTTGCAATAGGCTTGGATGCCCTGGAGCATGACTTTCCAGAGAAACTTATGTACCTCATCAAAAATTTGTCGTTGATTCGCCTGAGGTATCTAAAGTATATATGATTCACCTGTGTCAGAAAAAGTTTCAAAGTTAGTATCCCATGGTGAATCAGAGACTACACATATATGAAATTCAGAAAAATTCTCAGAAAGTGATGTAGTCTCGACATATTCCGAAGTTTCTAACTTCGGTTCAGTTTTCAACTCCTCATCCTTTAATGGTAAGCATTCAAGACCTATGGAGGAAAGGATTTTAGAGTACGGGTTCCCTCGATCCGTGACAACCATCAAAGTATTGTCTTGCAAGGCATTACTATATCTTTTATCATAGGATTGTTTGAATCTGCAAAGTATGCTAAGCAATCATCCAAAGAGTTGGAAAATTCCACATTGAAATCTGTAATGAGATGATCGAGGACTCTATTGTCTTTAAAAGTAGATGGAGGGATGTTCTCTTACTCTAGCCCTGCATAGACATATTGAGGGTTAGTAGACGAAGTATTGATGTGAGGACTCTGTTCAGTGATACTACTCAGAAGAGGCATTGAATTGTCAAAACTTGATAGCTTAGATGGTGGCCTTAACTGTGTGGGTTCAAATTTCAAAGTCATATCGATCAACTCGTCCTTCTCCCTAATCATATCATCATTCAATTCAAGGGAGTGGTCCAAACATGTCTTACGAAAGTTAGAAGGGTCGATTGAAAGGGGCCCATCCTCCACATTTAAATCAGGCATGTCAGATAAGTAGAGTAGATCCTTATGACCAATCACTTCGTGTACTTCTTGATCACTGACCTGAACCAAACTTGAGATTGATTGTAGGAAAATTGGGCTACACATTCATGATCATCATCCTAATATTCATCGTCGTCTAATTCAGTGCAGTACACACTTGGGATGGGATTGCTTTCGTCACATTCTATTTCTAAATTAGGTTGAGGTTCGAATAAACTAACATCTCCCTCATCATTGAAATCATGTGTGTCATGTGAGTGAATGTTGAGACTTAAATATTATATAATTTTCCCCATTTATATCTTGGTTTTATGAACATAAATCCGTTTAATATTCTATTTTACTCATGTATGTATTGTAAGGTGAATTTAAGTGTTGTAAGGTGAATTTAAGTGTTTGGATTGAAAAATAGTGTTAAAAGCATAATTTTGATACTCAAGAATTACCAAGACAAGAGATGGATCTTAGTAGACCAAGATTGAAGAATTCATATGCCAAAGATCTAAGAAAACCAAGTGAAGAATGAAGAAAATTGAAGATTCATTGTGAAGAATGCTGAAATCGTCTTGAAAAAGTGTATTTTGAAGCTGTGAAGTCTATTTTGGGAAACTGCGCAGCAGGAAGTCTGTTTTAAACGAACTATGCAGCGAGAAGTTTATTTTGGAAAAATACGTATATTTGAGGCAATTTCTAGGGTTTTTCAACTTTATATGAAAATTGGAGTTCTCTACTTTTAAATAGGGGTTCCTAAGGCATTCTAAAACATTATTCAAGGCATCCCAAAGCAAAATTTAGAGTTTTTAAAGAGTTTTTAGTTTTATTAAAGCTTTATAAGTTGTTTTTTTAAGATCTTTTCTTTTTGCATTTTCTTTCTTTATTTCTTATTGCTTTTTATTTCTGCAATTTAATTATGCTTTTCTAAGTTCCCTCTAGCCCAAGCTAGAAGGGAAGCACATGAGTTTAACGTTTCTTTAAGATTATGATGATTGATTGTTTTAATGATGAGAAGAATGGTGTATGCATGTTATCTATTATTTAGGTTTTACTTTTTTATCCTCTTGTAAGATCCATATGTTTTCATCATTTGAGATCCACATTGATGGATAGGTTTACCTTAGATCAATCAGATTTCCTAGATAGGAGATGTTCTCAACCTGTTATATTTCTTTGATATTCATTATCCTCTAGATATTGAATACTTAAAATCACTGACGCTTGAGAACATATGTCAATGGTAAAAATCCATGATTTTCTAATTTTTTATATCATTTATTAAAATATTTAAACTGTTTTATTTTTCGATTAGGCTGACCATAGTGATCAGATCCTAGTTGTGTTATCCAAAGTCATCATGATTTTGGAACATTAACCTATGTGTGGAACTTTGAAGCTTGGGTGTTATTTTATTCAGTTAAATTACATCCATTCAAAAATCCCAAAATCAAATCATCAGTTTTAGTTTTTATTACCTAGTTTGTTTTGCATTTGATTTTTTCCTTCTCGCAATTCATCTCCCTATGGGATCGACCCTGTATTCACAGGATATTACTTACGAACCTCTACACTTGGAGGCAAGCAATCAAGTTTTTGGCGCCATTGTCGGGGAGAGACTTAAAGAGATCAGATCTGTGCAAGATAGCTAAGGTAAGTTCTCTTCTAAACATTCCAAATTTTTTTGTAGATTTTTTTTTCTTTTATTTTATTTTTCTTTGAAAATAAATTCAGTTGGGTCTTTCAAACACTAACTATGACATAAGGTTGCCCTGCTTGGGATTTCATCACCCAAGTGCTATGGTTGTCCTACAGTTGCGGTTTGATCATAAAGATCATCTGCTGTATCTATTTTCCAGATTAGCATAGTTTAATTTTTGCATTAGTTTTACTTTTATTTATTTATTTATTTTTTTTTTTTTTTTTTTTTGGATGAACCCTCATGGTCGGCCTGCACACGGGTTATTGATTTATTTATTTTTTTTGCTTTGTGGATGAACCCTCATGGTTCGGCCGCTACCGGGTTGTTGATTTATTTTTTTTTACTTTGTAGATTGAACCCTCATGGTCGGCCCTGCCGCCTGGGTTGTTGATTTATTTTTTTTTGCTTTGTGCATTGAACCCTCATGGTCGGCCCTGCCGCCTAGGTTGTTGATTTAAGTTTTTATTTTTATTTTAAGTATCATACCTGCTATTTTAATTAGTGGTATTTGTTGTGTGGTGTGGATGGTTTATGTCCCGTTGGAGTAGGGATCAAAACAATCGACTCTCCTCTGAAGGGGGACTAGTTCCAGGCCTTAATCATTCACTTAGAAGAGGCACTTAACATCACTTGGATTCCGTGGCAGACCCAGTTGATAATCCAAATCCAAATCTGCTAGATCCAACTATAAATCAAAATAGAGAAAATCAATTTAATCCTCCTCTTGAGGATGAAAATGAAGTTCATAGGAATGTGTTAAACTAACCACGGACTTTACATGAACATTTACACCCTGAGAGATCAACTTTACCATCTTGCATAGTGTTTCCTGCTTACATAGGAAACATTGATTTTAAACCAGGTGTGATTCAATTAACTCCTAAATTTCATGGCTTGGATTCTGAAAGCCCCTACTTGCACCTCAAGGACTTTGAGGAAGTAATTGCAACGTTGCAAGTAAACAATGGCAATAGGGATGTACTTAAGCTTAGGTTAATTTCATTTTCTCTAAAGGATCGGGCCAAAGCATGACTCAACTCTCTAAGACCTAATACCATCACTTCATGGCAAGCCTTAAGTAGAGAGTTTTTGAAAAAGTTCTTTCCTGAGCACAAAACAAATGCACTAAAACAAGAAATCATGTCATTCTCCCAAAAGGGAAATGAACTATTTTTTCAAGCTTGGGAGCGCTTCAAAGACCTTCTAATTACTTGTCCACATCATGGTTATAAACCATGACACGTGATTGATGCGTTCCAAAAGGGGCTCACCATGGATACCCGTAAGTTCATAGAGATGATGTGTGGTGGCACCTTTCTTGACAAAGATCATAATGAGGCTTGGGATTTTCTAGATATGTTACCAGAGAATACATAGACATGGGATGTCTCTGCTAAATCAGAACAAACTAGACCCGTTCCTAGAGAAAAAGCGGGGATGTATGTCCTAAGAGAGGAAGACGACCTTAATGCAAAATTCGCTGCATTGGCTAGAAAGGTCGAAGCCTTGGAAATTAGGAAGGTTGATATGGTTAAAGCAAACACTTCCTTAGGTAATTTTTGTAGCATTTATGGTGGTATAGACCATGACACAAAGGATTGTCCAATGATCTCAGTTGTACAAAATATCACGCATGAGCATGATCAAGCAAATGCTATAAATAACTACCAAAGGTCAGTTATGCAACCCATGGGAAACACGTATAATCCAAATTGGTGTAATCATCCTAATCTTAGTTGGAGGAATGGACCACAAATTAATGCGCCCAATGCACCTCAAATGCCTCCACAAAACAACTTCTTTGGGGCACCTAACAATACACCATATGTGCCCCCGCCAAAGCGATCATCTGTGGAGGATGTATTGACAGCATTCATGAACTCTTAAGCTCAAATGAATTAGTCTCTAATCCAATCAAATCAGGAATTAAAGACAGTTGTGGCTAGGATTGAGACTCAACTAAATGCTAGGGAAAAGGGCACACTTCCTTCTCAACCTGTGCTAAACCCTAGAAACACACATTTCATTGGAGACTCAAATCCAAGTGAGCTACATCATGAACAAGCTAAGGCTATCATTACCTTGAGAAGTGAAAAAGAGGTCGATAACAAGATAATGCAACCGATAGAAATACCGGAGGATGAGCCACTGTCTCAAGAAAATGATGAACCGACTATAGTTTAAAAGCCACAACAACAAAAGGATAAAGAGACTAAGTCATATGAGCCTCTAGTTCCATTCCCATCTAGACTTCGGAATCCGACTGTTCCCATGAAATATCAAGAGGTGTTGGATGTGCTACAAAAGGTTACTGTCAATATTCCTCTTCTTGATGCCATTAGACAAATTCCATCATATGCTAAACATCTCAAGGACTTGTGCACTGTAAAGAGGAAATTAAATGTGCACAAAAAGGCCTTCCTCACTGAGAAAGTGAGCGCTATCATTCAACAAAGGGTTGTACCCAAATATAAAGATTCGGGAAGTCCCACTATTCCTTGTATTATTGGAAATTTCCAAATTGAGCATGCTTTGCTAGATTTGGGTGCAAGTATCAACTTAGCACCTTATTCGATTTACAAACAAATGGGGTTAGGCGAGATTAAACCAACCACAATTACACTCCAACTCGTTGACCGCTCCATGAAGGTACCAAGGGGAATTTTAGAGGACGTGCTAGTTCAAGTGGAGAAATTCTACTTCCCCGTGAATTTTATTGTACTAGACACTGAACCATGTGTAAATGCTAGCGCTAAAGCTCCTATTATTTTGGGCCGCCCATTCTTAGCAACTTCAAATGCAATCATAAATTGCAGGAATGGAATGATGAACTTGTCTTTTGGTAACATAACTCTAGAGCTAAATATTTTCAATCTATGTAAATAGCCCATTGATAATAATGAAATCCATGAGCTGAATTCATGGACTGCTTGATAGAAGAAGAGGAATTGGAACCTAGTTTGACTGAGGAATTGATTCAAGTCATTGGGGACTTGAAAAATTCTGATTTAGAAAAAATGCTTGCTGAAAGTTATGATGATAATGAGAGCACTACCACCCAGGACATTGGTATGTACCAATGGAGACCGCGCACTCAAATCCTATCTATCGAGGACTCGCGACCTCTGCCATCACCAACCAATGTTCCAAAGCTTGATTTAAAACCACTACTAAATGAGCTTAAGTATGTATACTTAGGTGAAATTAAAACCTATCCTGTGGTGATCTCTTCATTTTTAGACAAGGATCAAGAGATTAAATTGTTGAATGTTCTAAGGGACCACAAAGGAGCCTTGGGCTGGGCCATTTCTGACATCAAGGGTATAAGCCCTTCCATATGCACCCATCGGATCCACCTCGATGAGGACGCCAAACTAATTAGACAACCTCAAAGGCGTCTCAATCCAAACATGATGGAAGTTGTAAAAAATGAGGTGATCAAATTATTAGATGTGGTAATCATCTACCCAATATCCGATAGTATTTGGGTGAGTCCAACTCAAGTAGTCCCAAAGAAATCTGGAATAACTATTGTGCAGAATTCTAATAATGAACTCATATCAACACGTGTCACCACAAGTTGGCGTGTTTGCATTGACTATAGAAAATTAAACCAGGTTACAAAGAAGGATCATTTCCTTCTACCATTTATTGATCAAGTTTTAGAGAGGGTAGCTAGTCACTCCTTCTATAGTTTTCTTGATGGATATTCCGGACATAACCAAATAGAGATAGCCCTGGAAGACCAAGAGAAAACCACATTCACTTGTCCATTTGGCATATTTACTTTCAAACGGATGCCATTTGGATTGTGTAACGCTCCAGCAACTTTCCAACGGTGTATGTTAAGTATTTTTTCAAATATGGTTGGAAAGTTTCTTGAGGCTTTCATGGATGACTTCTCTGTATTTGGGAGTAGTTTTGAGGAATGCCTTAAAAATTTATCTCTTGTTTTGTCTAGGTGTGAAGAGAAACACCTTGTCTTAAATTGGGAGAAATGTCATTTCATGGTTCAAAAGGAAATTATTTTAGGTCATGTTATCTCCAAAAATGGAATCGAGGTAGATCGCTCAAAACTCGACATTATTGCTAATCTACCTATCCTCCGAACTGTTAGAGATGTTAGATCACTTTTAGGGCATGCTGGTTTCTATAGAAGATTCATCAAGGACTTTAGTGCCATTACTAGACCCTTGACTAATCTTCTTCAAAAGGATGTTCCGTTTAAGTGGACAGATGAGTGTGTAAGTGCTTTTAATAAAATTAAATCATCCCTTACCATTGCACCTATCATGCGTCCACCAGATTAGACACTTCCTTTTCAACTAATGTGTGATGCAAGTGATTATGCTATAGGAGCTGTTTTGGGCCAAATGAAAGATAAACGGCCCTACGTTATTGTAACATCCTGAATTTTTGCCAACTTGGGATTAGATGTCCTTAGGCAATGGGTCGATCCTAATACCTTATTAACTAGTCAGAACTCAATCCCAAAGTCTAAAACTACTGTTGAACCCACTTCCTTCACAAATCCCACCCTTCACCACCTTGTTCTTTCAATTTTCCTAAGTACTTGTACCCTAGACACTATCTTAAACTAGCTAAGTAGTATAAATTGGATCACTTTATACACAAACTACAAAGGCCTAGGTACCACCTCAGATAGAAATCTTATAGGACTAAATCCTTTAGAAATGAGACAAAGTAACCAAGTGCTAAATTAGATTAGCTACGAAATCCGCTAGAATCGCTTTAAATACGATCTGCAAGACCCAAAACTTGTAGAATCATTGACGCTAGGTTACCCAAAAATCTCGGATCAAACTCATTACCCGACTGCTCTCGGGAGCACATTGAAACTCCGTATCAGATCTGGACCGCACATCGGGAGTCCGAACAATACGAGGTTAAGGACTTAGGACCGCCTCGCTGGGCTTGACAATTGTCTCAGAAATCAAATCTAGCCAGTGTCCCACGGCTGTTCGCTTGAGTCCGGAGTGAGAGAGTGTGAGAACACTTGTTTCTTTACAAAAATAAATATCTTGAATAGTAATCTGAGACTCGTCGCTTGCGGATCAGTTTAATCAACTAGACCGTCAGAATTAGACTAAATTACACCCTCGGATCAGGAGAAATTTCATACACATTTACATGTACTCGGAATCTCCGATCGAGATTCGCTGACCGTTGAATTGAAACTGGTCCGCCACGTGTGATCTGGAATTTCGATCGAAACGAAAACTTAATAGAACGTAGATCCGGTGTCGGTGAGCTTAAGTCCGACCTTTGGCTCAAGGAGGCCGGCCAGAAGTCCTCCGTTGAGCTGAAAAAGTTCCACTTTGGTTATAACCTAAGTAAACCTTATCCAGAAGTCTAATTCGGTGAGATTTTAGGCTATATAAGGACCTTAAACCCTCTCTCATTTCAGCCATCCGAATTTGAGATTGAGAAGAGAGAAAAGAGAGAGAAAGTGAGGGAGAAGTGGGAGAATCTCCCTACTATCGTTCCCTGCCACCACACAAGCTGCACCACCTGTTTCTCATCGCTTTCCCGGCGATACCGACTCCGTTTCTAGGTAAGAAACCCTAACCCTAATCTGTTTTGGGGTTTAGATAGTTGTAGGTTATGAAATAGCTAACCTATTTCATTCTATAGGTTGCCAAACTGCCGAATACGGAAGCTTAGCAAACCTATCGACTCCGTTACGATTCTACGACACGAGGTGCGGACTTTAGGTGTATAGGTTATGGTTTTCAACGCTTTCAATGTCAGATAATGATAGATTCATGATCTGCATGCAATTGCACATGTACAAAGTGCTTTCGTTTTCTGTTTCGATTAAAGTTATAGAATATGGAATTTTACATATTCTAGGTATTCGTAGAAAATACCGTATACGTATATTTTTTGAAAATATGTTTGACATGATTATTTGTTGTATGGATATACGATATATGGATAAAATACTTATTTGGCGAAAGGATTCGCCTAAATACATGTTTTACTAATATACACTATATATGTAGAAATACCGTATTGTAAAAGTACCGTATATATGTATATTTTAGAGATGTGTTTGCCATGATTAATTGTTGTATAAATATATTATGTGTACATAAAATACTTGCTTGGTGAAAAGATTCGCCCTAATACATGTTTGTTAACATACTCTATGTATGTTGAAATAATGTATGTTAAGTGTTTGTGAAAATGCTCGTGTGAGCAAGTGTTTGAATGTTGATGCCTTAGGAGAGTGTTGAGATGGGATTCTCAACTACCTTAGTGACATGTATGATTACCTCCATGATGTTGTTTACTTAAACCGCTTACTTACAATATATGTGTTCGTATTCCTATTAACGTAGTGCTTTACAACATGCCTTATATCATGCTTTATAACATGCTTTATAACATGTCTACTAGCATGTTTGAATTACTTTGTTTATCATGCTTTACTCCACATGCTATGAATGAGAATTGATTGAGTTTGGGACTATGTCTATAGTCCAGACAATTGGTACCAGATTGGAGATCGTGGTTGAGTTTCATGTCACCACGTAAGATGTGTTTGATGAACCCGAGTCATATGTCAGTTGACGACAGTGGTTAGGCCACGCAAAGTGCTTATGCACTTCATGTCGTCTAATTGATTATGCGCTCGAGCTAGTCAGGCTAGTCATGTAACCCGATTTGTCTAATGTATGTTCACCATGTTTGGTCGCTACTGCTTGAACTTAGGGTACTAAACTTACCAGTGAAAACCCTTTTAACCATGGTACCTCGATCCGCTAAGACTTATGAGCCGGGCATGGTGGTATGGGACACCGTGGTCGAGCTGTTGGCCTACGCTGGGGCCACGTGCCTCCCCGTAGTGACCAGTGAGCAACCAGACTCGTGAGCCGATTATGGTGGTATGGGACACTATATTCGTGCTGTTGGCCTACATTGATAAGGTGATGGGGGAGTGGTGCAACAAATGCGAGCAACAGCCCCAACAGCCCTTTGTAGTGAACTCGAGCATACTCTGAAATCGCGGTGAGCCTTAGAGTTTTGCCGCGGTATATAGAGTATGAACTAGGTCTGTTTCTGTATAGTGATGAATCGTTTAAGAGGTGATGGGGGAGTGGTGTCACTATCATTATATTTGAGAGACACCCACATCTCTTGACCATTCCTCTGAACCGTTATCGAGATCGACTCATCGAAAAATTGAGCCATATGTTCATTAATGGATTCCAATTCCTTATTCCAAATTCTAGAGTTCTCCAAAAGCGAGTTAAGATCACTTTCCCCATATTTTGTTTCTGGATGGAGTTGTGGCTAAGACGAACTAGCCTCAATTATCTCATCATAACTAGGGAATCCAAAGGAGTAATCAACAGGATCAGTGGGTTGCGGTTGGGATGAATTAGTCTCCATTAGCCTATCAATGGGTGATTCAAGTGCTTCTAATAATTTTCTCATAGCAATAACATAGTCTGTGTAACTCGGAGATGACTCCTCTTGGATCGTTTCTGGTGGATATTCAAAAGTGGTTGATCCAAGAGGGTTTTTACCATGATGTTTTACTGACTCAACTTCGGAATATTTCTGTTTCCACTGATCATAATCATACAGGTCATAGGTTAGAAGTTGATACGCGTCATCATTCCAATAATCATGTTCTGTTTTCTTAACTCGTGGAATGCAATTATTCTCCCACAGCTAATCACCGAAGGACTTCTTAATCGGTGGAGGATCATATTTTGATTGGGTCTCGAAGATATTTTCAGAAAATTTTTGAGGCATAGGCTATTTTCCATAAGCTATCTCAGCATACTGACGTGCTCACTCATTCATATACATGGTGAAACCTTAACTCCGAATCTAATCCTAGAAAAAAAAATTCCTACAATAATATGGAAATTAAGTAGAGGGAAGAAGTTAGAAAGATGTTACCAGACTGGAGAGTTCTATGTTAGGATCCTACAAAAGAAAACGAAACAAGTTAGTTTCTAAAAACAGAAAATCTAAAATTAGAAAGGTCCTAAGAACACAAATTAGAAAGATGGGTTAGTTTTAAAAAAAATTCAAACAGAAAAATCTAAACTTAAAGTTAGAAAATCATAATCTTAACCTAATTCTAAAACCAGTTATTCTTAAAAAATGCAACCGTCAGTCCCCAGCAACGGCGCCAAAAATTTGTTCACGCCCCAAGTATAGGGTTGTGATGTAGTAATAATCTCGGTACCAAGATTATTACTTAATCTATTCACCATTATTATAATTGAAATTAACATTTGGATCTCTTAATGATGGTAAGCCGGGATTACACTATATACCCATGAAACTCAATGCTTAGAATTTTTCTAATTGATGGATTAATACTTTGAACTTGACTATGGAATTTACCATGCACTTGAGTCCATGAGAAAGTAATGCCTAACATTCATGAATCTTAGAATTCTAGGATTTGGATAGTTTTTCAAAAATCACTTGGGTTTAGAGAAATCATCCTGTAATTCTCAAACGTATTTTTCGCATACCTTGCTTGGGACTAGCAAAATGCTGGTTGGGGGTTAGATTAAGGGAATAATGGTGAATATATTAATTTAAAACTAATAAATTGAAAGGTGGTAACTAGGGTGCTAAGGATCCACTTGTAGCAATTGGAAAGCTACCTAGCGATGATTAAAGGACACAATTGGAATTAGAGTCCTATCCTATCTAGTTGGTAAGAAGAGATTTGTCAGATCTTTGAACTTCTCATAGGTCTAATCATCAATAGATAATAATAGCAAAGATTTGGAAGTGATTCCGTCACCTAACCATGCTCAGGAGACTATGGCAAATAACAACAATTTACCAATCTCATAGCCATTCATGAGAGAATTGTGAAAGTTAGGAAGGGTTCCTAAGTTCACTATCTTAATACATGAAAAGAGAATATGTCAAGATATTGCAGATCTATTGTAATTTGAGTTACAACAAACCATTAAAAGTAAAAACATTCCTTATAATCAAACTAGCATCCATGAGAGTTCAATAAACATAAATCAAAGCAAAGCTAACACTCCAATCATGCTACAAGCTTCACCTCTTAGCCACAGCTAAGAGGTTTAGCCAACCATAGTTTGATTAACTAAAAACTCTTAGGAAAGAAAAAAAAACAAAGAATAAGAAAAGGATGGAGGAAAACTTCAGATGAAAAAGTCAGCCCACGTCCTCGCCTCCACGGTGGCCCATATGCTGCTCCACGTCCCAAGGATCATTTCTCTTACTTCTCCTCTTTCTTTTATAATTGATGTTAGTTGGGAGTACGTAAGGGCTGGAGTCGGTACGTGGAGAAGATCTCCTTAAGCAGCATGAGAACTGCCTGCCTTTCACAGCAAGGAAAGAGGCAGTTTAGCTTACGTAGCCTGTGATCAGAAACTTCGTGCGACCCGCTGTTCATCTTTCGATCAATTCTGCCAGCGTGGAAGTGGATGAATCTTCCCTCTCTATCATTTAGACGGTTCAGATTAAGGCCACAACCCAGCCCTCGGATGCACAACCGCCCAAAATATCTGGATTTCTCGGACGTGTGAGGCTTTACGCAGGGGGCTGCACTGATGCTTGGTGGGGGCCACTTTCTTCGGCTTCTAAGAAATCCACTCCGTCCATCGAATGCCCGTCGAAAAATCAGTCGGGAATAGTCAGTTTTGGGTTGGATTCGGTGTGGCCCACAGATTAATTTATTGCACCATCTATTTTTTATTTGAATGCTCTCTTCCTGTATGTGCGTGCATTGATGTAAATGATCGCCATGACTATGGTCGACGCCCCCTTGGATGCGTTGGACGGTTCGGATCATCATGATGGTGGCCCATTGACGATCAACCGATGCCCCTGTTTCAAGCAGAGAACGACAACTGCCATTTTTGAATTGTAGTCGGTCAACACCATGTTGACCGACTTCACTTGCTTGGTGCACGGCGAGTGCACACTCTTTGTGCACTCCACTTATGTAAAGCGGGTCCCACCTTGATGTTTATGCGAAATCCGCTTCGTCCATCCGTTTTTCCATCTTATTTAAGACGTTGAGTCCAAAATTGAAGCGTATCCAGCGATCGAGTGGGCCCAAGATTGCTAATATGGGGGGCTAATCTGTCCGTTGGACCACTTCCAGAGGGATCTAATGGCTGAAATTTGACGTGTATGGTTAATTTATGGTCTTCAAGCCGTTTGTAAAGTTTTGAGCCGAACGGATGGTGAGAACCCTGTGATCTCGCATTCTGGACCCTTTTTAGGCTAGTTGAGCTTTAGTTTCTCGATTTTCTCGGATCTCTGGCGTGTAAATCTATCGATCTCGGTCCCTTGGGGTTCATCCCTTACCATGGTGACTTCGGAGCGTTAAATCCATGCTTTTAGCATTCTTTTCAGTCCAGGCTCGTAAATTCATCTTACAACACAAACACGATTAAAATACGGCATTAAACAGTATCATGTTCATAAAATCAGGTAAGAACTGGGTCTAAAATGCAATATTCGACCCTCAACACTATGTCACTTGGTGTGGTCCACTTAAACCTTGGATCTGCTTCATTTTTGGGCTCATAACTTAAAGTGATCCATAAAAATGGATTAACGATGTGGATAAAACCCATACGCTATAGTAGGCCCCATAGAACTCGTGTGTGTATTGATTGCAATCCGCTTTTAATGACCAATGTAAACTATACTAAAACCTCTAGGTAGAGGTGAGCAGGACCCGACTCATCCAACTCGGTCAGATCCGACTCAATTCGAACCAAAAGGCAGAGTCAGTTTCGAATCGAGTAGCCCCATCCGGATCTGAATTCCGATCGATTCGAGTTCGGATTTCATTGTAACTTGACCTGACTCGAACCGAAACTTGATTCGATCCGAAAGCCGACTCGATCCGATATTAGTAGGGCTGTACATCGAGTCGAGGTGGGCCAAGCTTGGCTCAACTCGTCCATGCTGTACTCGAGTTCGAGCTCGAGCTTGAGCTCAACTTCGGTCTCAACATTGAAGCTTGACTTGTTTGTCAAAGTTGTCGAGTCGAGTTTGAGTTGAGCTAGTGATTCGAGTCGAGTCGAGTTTACCTCGAGTCGAGCCCGAGCTTGTTCATATGTTAAACCCATCTCCTAACCCAACAAAAACTCATCGCCTAACCTGACCCAAATGACCAAATCCCAACTCGACTCAACCTATTGTTGCTACTGCCTAACCCGACCCAACCCATTGGCCATCATCACGCAACCTAACTCAACCTATTACTGCCGCTGCCCAACCCGACCCAACCCATTGGCCATCATCACCCAACCTGCCCCAACCCAATTAATCATATTAAAATAAATAAATAAATAAAATATACAATCATATATTCATTATATTAATATAAATAAATAAAAAATATTAATCAAAATCACATACCTTTGTGCTTTATGGTGACCGAATGGGCTGCTGGGTGCGGTCGTGCGGGTTGCTCGAAGTCGCTGAGTCGGGATTGGGCATAGCCATGCGGGTTGGCTTGGAGAGATCAGGACTTTAGGAGAATGAGAGAGAGAGAGATAGAGAGGGGAAGAGTAAGGGAAAGAAAGAGAGTGAGAGAGAGAATGGGTCGGGTAGGGTTCTTTTAGTTTTTTAACTTTTAACTTAAAAAAAAAAAAGAGTTAAATATTATATATATAATAATATATATGTATATTAATATATTATACTAAAATATATTACTTGAGCCGAGTCGAGCTTCGAGTCGAGTCGAGTTCGAGTTCAAGTTCGAGTCGAGTTGAAATACCCAATGATAGAACTCGGCTCGAACTCTACTCGACCTTCAAAAAATTAGCTTGACTCTGCCCAAATCAGCCATTCAAGTCGAGTCAATCTGAGCTTACTCGAGCCGAGTCGAGCGAGTTTTTCGAGCTAGCTCGACTCGTGAACAGCCCTAGATATCGGGTAGTATATATGGTAATTAACTTTTTTACTTTTCATCTTTGCCCTAACCCTACCCGCGCCGCACCCGATCGAAACCCAGCAGTCGTCCTGTTTCTCTCTCTCTCTCTCTCTCTCTCTCTCTCTCTCTCTCCTCCAGTCCACTTCCTCCCTCCACCCACCTGTCCGGCGGTAGCAATCCACTCATCTGGCAACATAACAATCCCCCAGTCTGGCGGCAACAATCCACCCGTCTGGTAGCAATCCGCCCATTTAGGTAAAATGATTATATATATATATATATATATATATATATATATATATATATATATATAATTTCTCTGTGGTGGTCCGGGCTCGTTGTGGTGTTCTGGGCGCTCGCTGTGGTGGTCCGGATACTTGCCATTGACCCGATCTGAATCGTAGCCAACTCGATCCGACTCAGTATCTCTGACTGAGTCGGACTCAATTCAGGTCAACCTAGTCAAGATCCGGTTCGAATCAAGTCAAGCTTGCTGGACTTGGTCCCGAGTCAAATCGAGTTCGAGTTAGGAATTCAACGAAACCGGATCAAGTCCAGACGAAACCGGATCAAGTCAAGTTGGACCTAACTCGGTCCGACTCAACTCGATGCCCACCTCTACCTCTAGGTTCACATGATGTGGGTGCCTGATATTTGCATATGGATGGCTTTATATTTTCACTTCATCCCTATCCGATACAACTGATTACAACATGATGTCTCCACCACACAATAAACCTTTGGTTGGCATCCATCCTCATTATTTCCTATGGTGTGGCCCACCTGAGTTGTGAATCTAGCTTATTGTTTGCTCTGGGTCAAGAGCCGAGGATGGAGCATGATGAATGGAGTGGATTTTAAATATACGAGATTTTGGGCCTACAACCTTGGGTGTTTTTATGCTATACTCGAACCGTACTGCAGTCCTGGTAGTAGGTGCACAAAAACCATTTCTAACCAATCACCTACACGCAATCTTAGAATCGCATGTGGTGTCGTACAATTTTCCCATGTTGAGAAATGGTACGACATCAGTGCCATAAAAATGGTAGGCGACACCATAAATATATATCAACCTTCACGGCAATAAGGAGGATCCAATTAGGTGGGTCACACCTGTACGTCGATTCAGACACTGTCCTTTGATTCCAACGGTGCGTGGCACATCTGATGAGTGGACCAGCTTATGTTTTCATGTCCGGTGATCACGTGGTGGGGTCTACTGTTTCAATGGTACACACGCAAGTTGCATTTTGCTGGGATGGATGGTACAAATACAATACCACAAGCGGGCCCAGGTAAGAGATCTTTTAACATGCAGCTGCCTGTATTTTTACTTGTATGATAGTTTTACCCAAGTTGCACATTTGGGGGAGAAGATGGATGCGATGAATGCTTGTATGTATACTGTCCATCCATTTTGCAATATCATTTTATGGAATGGGCTCAAAAATAAGGGAGGCGGCATTCCTAAAAGCTTTCCTTCACTAGAATGCTAGGCGGAGTTAATATGATGTCTGCGAGAAATTCACTCGCGGTTTCAAATTCATATAGCCGCAAAAGCTTTATGTTAAAATTTTTTTTTTTTTATTTTTATTCATTTCAGTAGAATTGACCTTATAAATAGTTTGGATGACATATATACATGGGTAGAGCTTGGGGTTTAGGTTTCAATGTTAGGAAACTCTTTCCACACTTTTCCCTCTCATATGGCTCACTTGAGTTTTAAATATCCTCATTTTAATTATATGCGAGGATATCACAACATGGATGAATGGCTAGATTTCTCTTAAACATCACCGTAGACCCTACGTGGCATCCCAGTGCTAGAACTACCTGCCTTTCACAGAAACTGAGGTAAAAAAAAATGAGAAAGATGCGGACCACGCCAAAGAAAGCAGTGGGGACAATGAAGATCGCTATTCAGACCTTCGAAAGAGTCTACTATGATGCTTATTTGCCATTCAACCGGTTTATAAGGTCACACAGACTTGAGTGAAAGGAAAACACAAATATCAGCTTGATCCAAAACTTCTGTAGCCCCCAAGAAGTTTTCAATGGTAGATATTCAATCTCTATTGCTTACTATATGTGGTCCACTTGAGCTTTGGTTCTGCCTCATTTTTGGGCCTATGCCCTATAATGATCTCACAAAATGGATAAATGGTGTGAATATAATATATACATCATGATAGGCCTTACAAAAGTTGGTGACATCAACACACCACTACTGAGCTATGCAGTGTGTGGCACACACACAATCCTTCCGTTGTCATCAGCGTGTAATCAGTTCTCTATTTTTTGAGTTCTGATCTGCTACAAACGTCAGTAAAAACAAATTTTTTCTGTAACCCTAAAATGTCATTTGGAAATTAAACCATTGTAGATATAACACATGTGAAAATTTTGCACACATGGGCCACAGCTAATCCAGTCATCAATCTAATCAAATGATGTATAGCTTATATTTGAGAGTGGTAGTTGATTAGGTGATGAAGTGGGCCACGGTCGATCTTTTAATCTGAACGCTTCTTAAATAAATAAAAATCAACTAGAACTTGTGAGTCAACCAAATATGGGCATTATGGTTTCTAGGAATCACAATGTGGTAGGTTACCCAAATACAGAAATATAAATATCAGAAATTACAATAATCAAGCATTGTGATTCTTCGCAATTGAAATATCTAGGGCATTTAAATGCCCCCAATTATAAGGGCCCGTTTGGATGCCATCAAGTAAGCCACCTTTTTTACTTGCATCGGTAGATACGTAACTTATTTGAGATTATAAGTTTGGTGGTGAAATTCCACCAGCGTGAGTTTGTGGGGGTGTGTGAAAAAAAAAAAAACTTATTTGAGATTAATAAGTTTGGTTTAAGATCAATTATAAATAATTCTTTTACTAAAATTTAATCGTTTTAGCTTAATAAGTAGAAATCAAGATAACTACTTAAGGCATAAGTAATTTATCTTAAGTAACGATCCAAACACCCTGTGTAGGTCTACAGTGTTGCATGCATGCCGTTCAATTGGTGCATTAAGTGAATCCTACTATAATGGCAGTCTACCCTAAAATCAAGTCTACGCAATTATTAGGTGGGCTGCACTGTAGAAAATAATAGAGTATGAACATTCACTTAAATATTTAAATTTACATGGTGATCCAAGTGATGGCTGGGTCAACCTTATTTTTTGGGTGTCCCACTTTCATAGTGGGAGGGCCATTGTTGAAAGTAACAATGGCCCCACAAGTAAGTTGTAGTACAAATGTCTTTCTCCTATCTTCATGTGGAGAAGTGGAAACAAATATTCAAGGAGTTGAAATCCTTGCTGGTCTCAAATAGGGATTTTCTATTTGTTGCAATTAAATTGGGCCACATTATCACTGACTGTATTTAATGTGGCAGTAATAGCAACATTAGTGATGATGTAGACTGTTGAGGTCAAAATTTGGATCGCCCTCCACTCCTTGGGTTGACTCTGGTCCTGCACAAAGGGTGAGCAAAGGAGACCCTGGCTAAGCCGGGGGACCCTCCGATGCCTAAGTCAGGCGAAGAGAATCAGGGTCTAGTATTGAAGAGTAGAGGGAGAGTGCCAGATATTGCGTACCTGTAGCAGTGAGGTCTTCACGTATTTATACTTGACTATCGAAGGATCTGGATCCGATGATCACAGCACGATTCCCTCAATCAGGGAGATTTTCGGATCATGGAGATATCGTATGCGATCCAAAGATCATATTCGCGAGCGACATAATCGCCCACGTCTCCTTACAGCGGTTTCTAAGTTCGGCTTACTCGCATCTCCTTACGGCAGCTTCTAAACCTGGCATGGGGGACGTCCACCTTTGAGGGTGGGCTCGGCTCGGCGCAGTTGATGGCGACCATCATGGTCCGAGCCGATCCCCCCTTTATGTAGGAATCTCGCCTTTCGGGGGCGGGCTTTGCTTGGCACAGTTGTGATAACATTGGCTCGGCTCGGCGCAGTTGATGTCGACCTTAAGCTTGCGTCAACAAGTGTGGGCTACAATCCGCGCGAACAATAGATGGGTCGCAGGTAATCAGCCGACATACCTTTTTCGTTTCATATTCCCTGCCGGGCCTTGTGCCTGGATCTTGACGGTGTTTATTCACGGGTCGGCCAAGGGGTCGGATCTTCCGTCATCATTATCTGAACTGAGCTGTTATCTACTCATCCGATCGGATCAGGGTACTGCCTGGCCTCGGAGTTATAAGGGGCTCGGATTTTCCCATAACAGAAGCCCCCTACTCTTCGAGGTCTGTTAGGGGCTCGGAGAGTAATCATACGGGAGACCGAGTACCTCGTCCACAGGTTCCTCCGAGCACCTCGGAACCTCAGCGGTTTGAATTGTCACGTTCGCAGGATTTTCCGCTCATGGACCGATGCGTGACAGGCACGTTGCGACGGTTAATCCTTCGAATCGTCGTTTGCTTACGGGCTGCTGCCACGTATGCCTGTCCTTATTCGAACGTCTTTTCCCTTATTCGAAGCACCCCGCTTGACAGAGCTTGAGCCAATGGGGCGGTGCCATGTCAGCTCCGAGTGATATTTATGCCGATTCGGCTGCGACCATCATTGCTGGTAATTAATGCACAGATGCAGCTGAGCCTATATAAACCCTCTTTCGAAAGCTTAAGGTTCATTTCTACGCATTGTGTCGAGCTGATATCGGAGGAGGCGATTTCCGGCGAAGGTCTTGTGTATTGGGGGAGCCGACTCCTCTGTTGGGAAGTCGGATGACCCCTTGGCTTTTTCTCCTCAATTAAGGGGAGGTGCCTTTGTCGATATTGGTCCGACTCTGCCATTGGGTGAGTCGGATTGCCTCTTAGCTTTTTCCCCCCGGCTAAGGGGAGATGCCTTTGTAGAAATTGACTCGTCCATGCAAGAATGAAGAATTTTATTGAGAGCCCTAGAGGCTAGTCGCTTGAAGGCGTACATTTATTCATGGCCTTAAAGGCTTGCCGCTCGGATGTCATCCCATTAGGGGTAATATACTTTTAGGTGCTCGGCATTCCAAGGGTGAGGGAGCTGTCGGCCCTCGAGGTCTTCCAAATGGTAGGAGCTTGGTTTGGTTGACTGTACGACTCGATAAGGACCTTCCCAGTTCGGTCCGAGTGTTCCATCCCCCGGCTCTGCAGTATTCTGGAACACTCGGCGAAGGACTAGGTCCCCTGGTCGGAATCGTCTAGTCTTGACTTTCGAATTGTAGAATCGCGCCACTTGTTGATGCCGAGCGGCGACTCGGAGCTTTGAAATATCTCTCGCCTCTTCGAGTAGATCTAAGTTTGTGGAAATCTGTTCGGAGTTTTCTCCTTCTTGGAAGCCCTAGACCCGAGTAGTGTGGAGACCAATTTCCACCGGCACTATCGCCTCCGAGCCATAGGAGAGCGAGAATGGAGTTTCTCCTGTTGAAGACTGAGCTGTGGTCGTATAGGCCCAGAGGACGAACGAAAGTTCCCCGGCCCAATTGCCTTTTGCTTTCTCCAGCTTTGTTTTGAGATGGTGCTTGATGACTTTGTTAACCGCTTCCACCTGTCCGTTCGATTGGGGATGTCGGGGAGAAGAATACGCATTCGTGATGCCGAGTCCTTGACACATGTTTCGAAATTTATCGTTGTCGAACTGTCGCCCGTTGTCAGACACGATGGTTCGCGGAATCCCGAATCGACAAATTATGTTTTTCCAGACAAAGTCGACTACCTTCTGCTCCGTTATCTTGGCTACGGGTTCGGCCTCAACCCATTTGGTGAAGTAGTCGACAGCGATGATCGCAAACTTGACCTGCCCTTTCCCTGTGGGTAAGGGGCCGATAATGTCGATTCTCCATTGGGCGAACGGCCAAGGGCCGCTCATAGGAGTCATTTCTTCAGCAGGCTGCCGCGGCACAGCCGCGAACCTCTGGCATTTATCACACTGCGGATGTAGTCTTTTGAATCTTCTTTGATAGTTGGCCAAAAATACCCTTGTCGGAGTATCTTCAAAGCTAAGGCTCGGCTACCCGAATGATTTTCGCAAATTCCTTCATGAGTTTCCCGTATGACGTACTCTGCTTCGTCGGGTCGGAGACATCTTAGATAGGGCTGAGAGTGTCCTCTTTTGTATAGGATGTCACCCAGGACGATGTATCGGGCCGCTCGGACTCTAAGTCGCTTGGCTTCTAACTTATCCGAAGGGATCTCACCCATTGTGAGATAGATCAGAATTGGATCCATCCAGCTTGGACTTGATCGAACTGGGTTGACTTCCTTCTACTGTCCGCCGATACTTGGTTGTTCTATGAATTCGAAAGGAATAACTCGAGGGATCTTATTCTCCAGGGCTGAGCTGAGCCGCGCCAGAGCATCGGCCCATGAATTTTCTGCTCTCGGGATCTGATGAATCGTGTAATCCCAAAATTTCTCGATCAGCTTCCTCGCTTCCTCAAGGTAGGCAATCATCCTTGTTTCTTTGGCTTCATATTCGGTAGAGATGTGATTTACCACAAGCTGAGAATCACATCGGACTTGAAGAGACTGGACTCCTAGACTCGCCGCCAACCTGAGCCCGGCCAGCAAAGCTTCATATTCTGCTTCGTTGTTTGAGGCTTTGAACCCCAACCTGATTGCGTATTGGATGGCCGTAGAGTCAGGTGCGACCAGGACGATCCCGGCCCCGGCCCCGCGGGCGTTGGACGATCCATCCACGTAGAGGGTCCAACCCGGATCTGATACCGCTTTCTGGCCATCCGAAGCGTCGGCTGGGCTCGCTTCAGCCTCGGCGCTGATTTCTCTGGTGCTTGTAGTAAATTCGGCGATGAAGTCGGCCACGGCTTGACCTTTGATGGCGGTTTTCGGGCGAAACTGAATGTCAAACTCGCCGAGTTCTATGGCCCACTTAGTCATTTGACCTGACACTTCTGGCCTCTGCAAAACTTGTCTGAGTGGGGAGTTGGTCAGGACAATTATTGAGTGAGCTTGGAAATATGGTCGCAACCTCCGAGCTGAAACGACGAGACTGAGCGCTAATTTTTCCAGGGGCGAATATCTCGTTTCTGCCGGCACCATAGCTTTGCTCACGTAATAAACAGGGTGTTGCTTACCCCCGACTTCTTTAATCAGAGCCGAGCTGACAGCTGAAGTTGAAACTGCGAGGTAGAGGAATAAAGGTTCACCTTCTTCGGGTTTTGACAGTAGAGGTGGTGAACCCAGATACAGTTTCAGCTGTTGGAAAGCTTGCTCGCATTCTGGTGTCCATTCTGCCTTCTTATGACCCTTCAACTGCTGGAAGAAGGGGAGGCATTTGTCCGTTGCTTTGGAAATGAAGCGTCCGAGTGCCGCGACTCGGCCCGTGAGGCATTGAATGTCCTTGATAGTTCGAGGCGAACTCATATCGAGGAGCGCTCTGATCTTCTCGGGGTTCGCTTCTATTCCTCTCTGACTGACTTGAAAGCCGAGGAATTTTCCAGAGCCGACTCCGAAAACGCACTTTGTTGGATTAAGTTTCATCTGGTATTCTCGGAGGATGGCGAACGTTCCTCCGAGATCCGTCAGATGATCGCTGGCTTTGCTGCTTTTCACCAACATGTCATCGACATATACCTCCATTGAGCGTCCGATCTGTTCGGAGAACATCTGATTTACTAGTCTTTGATAAGTCGCCCCAGCGTTCTTCAGGCCGAATGGCATGACCCGGTAACAGTAGAGCCCTTTGTTTGTGACAAAGGTAGTCTTCTGCCTGTCTGAGGGGTGCATCGCGATTTGATTATATCCTGAGTAGGCGTCCAGGAAGGAGAGTAATTCATGCCCTGCCGTGCTGTTCACTAGCTGGTCGATCCGAGGTAGCGGGAAGCTGTCCTTTGGGCATGCCTTATTCAGATCCGAGTAATCAACGCAGACACGCCATTTTCCGTTGGTTTTCTTTACTGGGACCACATTCGCAATCCAATCGGGGTAATGTACTTCTTCAATAAACCCGGCGTCGAGCAGGACGGAGACCTCGTCGGCTATTGCCTTGTATCTTTCGGCATCGAATGGTCGCCTTTTCTGCTTGACAGGTTTGTGGTCCGGATCCACATTCAATCTGTGGACCATGACTTCCGGAGAAATTCTGGGCATATCTTGATGAGACCATGCGAAGACGTCCTTATGTTGTCGGAGGAACGTCAGGATTTCGTGCCGCTGCGGGGGGTCCAGTGAAGTTCCGAGCTGGACCGTTCTGCTCGGATCGGTCTCATCAAGCGGTACTTTCTCCAGATCTTCCACGGATGATTCTTCTGTAGGCCCTCGGGGGCCTAAAACATTGACAGAGTGTGTTTGCTTGACCGTCCACTTTTTTACCGCCACTGCATAACATCTTCGGGCCTCTCGCTGGTCACCTCGGAGTAACCTATCCCGCCCTCGGCGGGAAATTTCATCATCAAGTGGTAGGTTGAGACAACAGCTCTCATTGCGTTAAGAGAGGGTCTACCCAGGATAACATTGTGCACAGATGGCACATGACCACCAAGAAGTCCACCATAAGTGTGACTTGATGCTATCCTTCTCCTATTGTCATGGGGAGGGAAATGGCCCCTTCGGAGATCACTTTCTTCCCGGCAAAGCCGTGTAGGGGGGTCTTCACCGGTCTGAGGTGAGACCGTGGAATCCCCATTTTTTCAAAAGCTTCGGAGTAAATTACGTCGGGTGAGCTTCCCATGTCGACGAATGCGGTATACTGCTGCGGTTGGCAATGGTCATAGTGACTACCAGAGCATCGTCGTGAGGGTCTTTGGGTCGCGTGCGTCCTCCTCCGTGAACGTCAGTGAGCACGGACTGACTCGAAGTTCCTTACTGGGCCGCTCGGTTAAGTTGACGTAGTGTTCAGGTCCGGGATTCCTAGAGTGAGCCTTCCGTGCTCTATTCGAGTCCCCTCCACCAGACGAGCCTCCGAATATTGTGCGAATTTCTGCTGGTTCTTCCGTGACGTTGTTTGGTTGCTCCCGTTCTCTTTCTTTTCTCCGATCGGACTTTCCTTCCTTTTTGTACTGACGTAAATGACCTTTACGGATAAGGGCTTCGATTTCATCCTTAAGATCTACGCAGTCATCCGTATTGTGACCGTGGTCCCGATGGAATCGGCAGTATTTTCGTTTATCTCGATGATCCGGGTCGGCCCTCATGCACACGGGCCAGTTCAGCAATTTCTCTCCTCGGATGTCCAATAAAATCTGCTTGGCGGAGGTGTTAAGGGGGCGTAGGGAACGGAATTTCCCTTCAGGCCTTCGGCTCGGGGGCGACGATCGCGAGGGGTGCGGTCATCGGTCCTCTTGCCGGGCGGCAGAGGATCATCGTTCCTGGGCCTCTTTCCCTTATCATTTGGTTCGGTCACCACCTGGACGTTCTTTCTCACATTGGTGAATTCCTCCGCGTTAGTATACTTCTACGCTCTGGCAATGAGTTCGGCCAACGTTTTCGGTAGGTTTTTCCCGATGGAGAAGGTAAACTTCCCCTCTTTGAGACCGCTGAACATGGTGGCGAGCGCCATTTTGTCGTCATAGTCTTCCACCGATAGTGCTTTTTCATTGAAGCGAGTGATGTAGTCTTTCAGCGATTCTTTCGGCCCTTGCTTGATAGTCAGCAGGTGAGTATTGGGCTTTCGACTTCTCTTACCACTGATAAACTGGGTAAGGAATAGTCAGCTCAACTCTGCGAAAGAACCAACAGAGCTCGGCTTTAGCTGCCGATACCAATTCCGAGCGGATCCAGCAAGTGTGATCGAAAACCCTCGGCACATCATTGCATCTGTTGCCGTCTGGATCTGCATCTAGGAGCGATAGGCCTCTACGTGCTCAGACGGGTCCCCTGAACCAGAGTATTGGACTTCCGACTTCTCTTACCACTGATAAACTGGGTAAGGAATAGTCGGCTCAACTCTGCGAAAGAACCAACAGAGCTCGGCTTTAGCTGCCGATACCAATTCCGAGTGGATCCAGCAAGTGTGATCGAAAACCCTCGACACATTATTGCGTCTGTTGCCGTCTGGATCTGCATCCGAGAGTGATAGGCCTCTACGTGCTCAGACGGGTCCCCTGAACCAGAGTATTGGATGACAGGAGGTATTCGGAATCTCTGAGGCATCACCTCACTCATTATTTCCGCGCTGAAGGGCGGTTCAGTCTCTTCCATCATGGCTTGGACGGCGGCGGAACCGCGTCGATTGCTTCGCACCGCTAAAATCTTATTGTTGAGTTCTTCGAAGCGCTTCTCCCACGGATCTCTGTTCTCGGCCGTTATCTCCCAGATATTTTCCCTATCCGGAGATCTTCTTTCCCTTCTTCGTTCCAACTAGTGACGGAGGTCTGACGCTGCTAAGGCCGAGGTGGCCGAAGCATTGGTCGGAGCTCTCGTCTCGGCATTCCGGGCTGACGGTCGGACTTGGGCCGGGAGAGGAAGCTGATCTGATACATGCTTTGGAGGATGTGGGGGCACCTCGGACCGCACGCTTCTTGACATGGAATGAGCTTCCAGATTCAGGGCCACCAGCCCGCAGATTGGACCTTGTGCAGGAGGAATTTGCGGTTCCTGCTGCTGCTTCATCCTGTTCACTTCGTCACGCAGGGCTTGTATCTTGCTTTGCATGGCGCGATACTTGCTCGCCCGATTCCGGGAGCGCTGAGATGATCCCGGAGTGGATTCCACGTGGTGTAGTGAGGAGGAACGAGTTTGCTCGTTCGGTGTCGGATCAGCTGCTGCGGCTTTCTTCTTTCCTCTCGCCATTATTCTAAAAATTTGGATCGCCCTCCACTCCTTGGGTTGACTCTGGTCCTGCACAAAGGGTGAGCAAAGGAGATGCCTAAGTCAGGCGAAGGGAATCGGGGTCTAGTATTGAAGAGTAGAGGGAGAGTGCCAGATATTACGTACTTGTAGCAGTGAGGTCTTCACGTATTTATACTTGGTTATCGAAGGATCTGGATCCGATGATCACGGCACGATTCCCTCAATCAGGGAGATTTTCGGATCATGGAGATATCGTATGCGATCCAAAGATCATATCTGCGAGCGACATAATCGCCCACGTCTCCTTACAGTAGTTTCTAAGTTCGGCTTACTCGCGTCTCCTTACGGCAGCTTCTAAACCTAGCATGGGGGACGTCCACCTTTGAGGGTGGGCTCAGCTCGGCGCAGTTGATGGCGGCCATCATGGTCCGAGCCAATCGCCCCTTTTATGTAGGAATCTCGCCTTTCGGGGGTGGGCTTTGCCTGGCACAGTTTTGATAACATTGGCTCGGCTCGGCGCAGTTGATGTCGACCTTAAGCTTGCGTCAACAAGTGTGGGCTACAATCCGCGCGGACAATAGATGGGTCGCAGGTAATCAGCCGACATACCCTTTTCGTTTCATATTCCCTGCCGGGCCTTGTGCCTGGATCTTGACGGTGTTTATTCACGGGTCAGCCAAGGGGTTGGATCTTCCGTCATCATTATCTGAACTGAGCTGTTATCTACTCATCCGATCGGATCAGGGTACTGCCCGGCCTCGGAGTTATAAGGGGCTCAGATTTTCCCATAACATAGACCAATCACACTGCAGGAAAATAGAAAATTTCTATTTGTAGCAAGCAAATCTAATTCATATTCAAAAAGGCACACAAGGATCAGTAGCGACATACTCATAGGTGACGGCTCATGAGAGATGTATGGCAAGAATCCCTATAACTTTTAAAAATTGAATTTTCAGGAGTCTATTTCTAAAACATATAGATGTTGTACTTTCCACCATCCAATTTCAAAATACACTTTTACAATATTCAGATTTTAGGAGGTTTGGATTTTTGCTGGAAAGTGAAGCTACTATAGTAAACTCCTATGATTCCCAACCCATGTCCTGTTGTAAAATCCCTTGTGCTATCCTTGGGTGGATTGACAGGCGATCTTGTTGAATTTCTGTAGTAACTAAAACCATAATCATGATTATGGGTGCCCAAAAAGGTGGAATGTGTTAAAAAGATCACCATTGGAAAAAACCAAGATGGCCCATTAATATAATCATTAGAAGGGATACACCGCCAAAATCAATGGGACCCAATGGTTTGGGCTAGTATATGGGTGTGGCCTGCCTATTGAGTGGATTGTTTGGTTCACCTTTTTCATGTTTCACTCAAGTGGCACATTAGAGGACCTTGCACATGTGAGCATTTTGTAGTTATGTATATGAGTGATGTGTGCTGTCCAACATATCTTGTAGGGGTAAATCTATCTTTAAGATAATGACAATGACATGTCTCAACTCTCCTAATTTTCTTTCTTTTATTTAGTCTCTATTTTTATTTCTACTATATTTCTGTCATTTCAATTGAAAATGTTTGTACTTTTTGTTCTTTAACTTCTATATTTTGCCCAAAAATTGAAGAGTCTGGATCCTCTATTACTTGGTAAACAGGGATTTCCTATTATCCTAATCCTCATTGGTCCATGTCACCACTCACTTAAAAAATAAAAATAATAAAAGAAAGCTCCGGACGCCAAACCATTATAAAAAAAAAAAAAAACAAAGGAAAAAAAAAACCAGAAAAAGAAAACGGGAAGGGAAGGAAAAGAAAAAGAAGAGAAGTTAGAGAGTCTCATCTTCTCTCTCTCTTCTATTGAGTCATTTTCCTTCCTTGCAGAAGATTTACGACGTTAGTATTTGAATTTTCATTTATTTTAGTTGGATTTTCTTTTAAATTTAGACTCCGCATTCTTTAAAAAGATTCACTGCTTTGATTCTTCTCTGTCATTTCACCGCCTTTCGACAAAATCAATACAGTTATCCTGTAGTTTTTTCCAACCAACTATTTATGGGGTATCAACAAAATTTTAACATGGAGATAATCTTAACTATCTGATTTTTTTCCATTTTCTACCGGACCACTAACTTTTTTATTCTTAACCATCCATTTGGTAGACTTTGATTGGATGGTTATGACTGCCTTCATTAGTGTAGTTTTAGAGATGAGATATGGTTCATTTAAAAAGGAACCAACAATTCGAATGGTCTGGATTGCTGTACCGGTACCACCATGTGACGACAGGGAACCAGATTGGGTGGTGAAGCCAACAACAACGGGACGGCTTCGGTGGATCCACCAAGGTGGGTGGGACCCTTACTGTGGGGCTTACAATGATATATGTGCCTTAAATCCACATCGTCTAACCATTTTGACAGCTCATTTTAGAGCATTATCCCAATAATTAAGCTGATCCAAATATTAAGTGGACCACACCATATAAACAGTTTTGATTAAATCCCAACCATTGAAACTTCATCAATTCCACTGGACTGTTTATTTGACTTCCAACCTATTTATAAGGTCACAGAGACCTTTATCCACGCAAATATCATCTAGATCTAAAGCTTTCATGGCCCACAAGAAATTTTTAGCGGTTAATTACCATTGTTTTGTGTACTATGGTCCATCTAAGATTTGGATTTGCTTCATTTTCGGATTATGCCCAAAAATGAGCTTTCAATACGAATGGACGGCGTGGATGTAGTCAAATATATCACTGTGAACCCCACAATTCGGGATCCCACCCACCTCGGTGTATCCGGGGATTCACGGAAGCTGCACCCTTTTGCCGGCTCATTTTACGTGTGAGCCCATAATTGAAGCGAGTCCGGATCCTCTGTTATCTGGTAAACAAGGATTTCCTGATTGCCTAATCCTTGTTGCTTAAGGGTGAGTTATTTTGGCAGATGGGCCCCAAATGTCTTCGGGAAGATTTTTACAAGGTTGCGTCGAATTACCCGAGCCAGACGGATATCATTTGACTTTAGGCGAAGTTGGAATTGGCTCATTTGTTGCATGGCTTTGAGTCATGAAGTTTTTAAAACTATAACTCAACACCATGAAGACCGTAACCATAACTCTTCATCAATAATTCAAAATCAAACCCTTCTTTATTTTTTATTCTTTACATGTCTTGGGACATACTTAACAAACATAACAAACGGTGTAAAGCATCTTGTCTTTGGTGGGCCACAAAAAGTCCCTCTCATGCCCATCTATTTTATACATTCATTCATGGAATTGATATCTCCACCCACCTTAATTGATTTGATTGTGCCCACTTGTCACTTTGTGATCTGAAATATTACATTTCCATTCTCAAAAAATAGAAAATGGGCATACAAGAATATTAAGCAAGGTAAATTGAAATATTTCGAACCTGATGCATTATAAGTTACCTTCCAACCACTGATAAGTTCCAACTAGCTTTGTGTCTCAAAACCCAACCTGTCCTCATATGAAAGGAAAATTTCATATCTTTAACAAGAATTGTTTAAAGAGTTGTCACATGTCAATTTCTGTTTCTATTGGATTTAGATGCTACCTTGTTTCTTCAATTTTTGTTTTTTCTTATGCTAGAATATGGGCTTCAATATGTTATGTTACATGAGTGCTTCAACTGGACCCTGGTACCTGCATTAAGGTACAGGTATGAGTGGTATGGCTCTTTTGGGTCCTCGCAAAGGTTCAAATTCTCTTATTGCTGGTTAAAATACATCACAGAGCTTTCTTATATTTTCAGCAAGATCCCTTTGTTGGGGGAGTTTAGATCCTCTGTTACTAGGTAAACAAGGATTCCCTAATTGCCCAGTCCTGATTGGTCCACGTCACCACTCACTTGAAAAAAAAAAAACTAAAAGAAAACTACAGACTCCAAGTCATTATAAAAAAAAAAAAAAACAAAGGAAAAAAAAAACTAGGAAAAGAAAACGGGAAGGGAGGGAAAAGACAGAAGAAAAGGGGGAGAGTCATCTCCTCTCTCTCTCTCTCTCTCTCTCTCTCTCTTCTGTTGGGTCGTTTCCCTTTTTGGCGAAAAGGCGAGAGTTATAAAAATTGCAGAAGATTTACGAGGTTGGTATTTGAATTTTCATATATTTTAGTTCGGTTTTCCTTTAAATTTGGACTCTACATTCTTTAAAAAGATTCATTGCTTTAGAGAAAAGTGACGGCTGCTTTCGTTGGCAAGATGTTGGATTCTTCTCTGTCATTTCACCGCCCTACCATAAAGATCACATTGCACAAAAATCAGGCTCTGAGTCAAACCATAGATCGTTCATTGATTCCATCAATGTGGCCTACAGATTATATAGGATTTGGGGATAATTTTCGTCGATTGCTCTTAATGGTGACCCTGTAGATTTATTTAAAGAGTTTTTAGATTTATTTGAAGTGTTTTATGTTAGATAACGGATTATATATATATATATATATATATATATATATATTATGGTTACAACAGTTATTCAGTGAAAAAGGAGAAGGTTGCATTCAGGAACCCAGATGAGTTTTACTTCAAGATTATTAAAACAAGGACTGTAGATGGAATCCATAGACCCGAGTAAAATATAAACATCTTTTCATCTTCCTTTGTTTCAGTAACTTTGTAGCTGTGCATGTTTATATATATATTGGGAATTGTTATCGGAACCCACTTTCACAGAAAGTGACCCATCCTCCCAATTTTGGTTCTAGTATAAAGTTGTATGATCGTGTAACCAAAAGTGGAATAGATAGTGTATCTATCAGTCAAAGTGGCCGTAAATAATGGGTCCATCTCCCTCCTTTGATCATACTAACTGATGATCTTTTTTTAGGAGTGAAACTAACAAAAACACTCAAGTTGATGAAGACACAAGATATAGGATACGTCCTTCAAAAAGTTCAAAGTGAGAAGAAGGTAGATGAATGTTGTCATATAGGGATTTGATTGTAGTTCAGTACATGTTTTATCTCATTTTTGGTTAGTTCAGTTGACAAAACTTCATTATTTAGTGCAGAAAATTGAAAGGCTAAGTTCCATGCTACATTCTCTTGATAATCAGCTACCAAACAAGCATGTTTATTATGCTGAAGACATGTATGTCCTTGCAAACAATTAGTATGCAACCTTGAGAAATAATATTTAGTTCCATGCGTAGATCACTGCCTAAAGCATCTATATTGTTCCTTTTAGAGCATTTTCTTTTTCTAATGATGTAATGGTAAGCAACAGGGCATACAATTTTTGGGATGTATTTGTGAAACTTAAAGCTATTGTATTAATACTTGCAAGTTGTTGAAGATAAATCATTTAATACCATTGCATGCAGGGCACAACTATATGCTACATGGTTCCTCTGCTTCGTATTGTTGTTGAAGGCTTGGTCTAGTAGTCTGTGAACTACTGAAATGAATTTGCACTCCTACAAGCTGGGTGCCCTGTGCAAGTGGTTGGAACTGTTTAGGATGTAGGTCCCACCATCAATGTGTCATGGGAAAAGTATGGGCTGCCACAGGTGAACCAAGCCACTTAATTTTTGGGCAACCAAAAGCCTACAGAGGTCAACAGTTTACATTCATGTCTGTTATTTGAATGGTCAGGATAACTTCTATGTGGAAAGTATATATCCTCCATCGAGTCGTACCGTACATCTACATGCCCCAACTAGTGGATTGCAATTTCGCTTAAATAGTTAGCAAGGTAGAGAGTGTAGAGAGTGTAGTGTGTGAGTTATCTAGGGTTCAATCCCTGGTATTGTTACCTTTATATTAAAAAAAGATGAAGACATTGGTGGAAGATAAGAAAGTAAGTAATTGGTTGAAGAATGTTCCTTTCTTCTCGATGCTTCTTATGAAATCCGTGGTGGATTCTCTCCCTCTCCATTGGTGAAAGCTTGGAAAGCTTCCATGCCACCCATCCAAATTTTCCTTTGGACTGCCATGGCTAAAAAGATCTTAACATTTGATAAGGAAGAGGAACATGGCAAATTCCCAGTGTGTGCTTTTTATGCAAGGGGGACAAAGAGGCTGTCAATCACCTCTCCATTCATTGTAAAGTTGCAAGGTGGATTGGCATGGGTTTTTAACAAATCGTGTATGACTTCATGGGTGTGAGAAAAAGGGTCGTTTTCTACCTTTAGCTCTATTATGTGGGATATGATGCTGCTTGGTAATTTTTTTTGTTCTTTATTTTTTGTCATTTTGGTCATTTCTTTACCGAACCTTTAGAGAGCAACATAAAAAATCTTGGTAATTTTATCCAATTGAATTTGTTGTTGCATATCTCGAAACATTGATGTATACATCATAGTTTTGTTGTTGCGTATTGTTAAATGAAGATGCTTTCTTGATCATTGATTTATTTTTTCAATGTAGTTATCACTTATGATTGCATTTGGATGTGCCCCAAATTGCTTGGTGGACCTTTCAGTAGAACATATCAAATTCCTTTCTAATAGCAAGGACCACAATGCGCAGTTGTTCTTTAATACATTTATTTCTTTGTGATCTTTGTTAGGGGCTTGTTTAAAAGCAATTTAATGATGCATCAACTAAAATTTGCAAGTTTCAAGAAATCTTGGTTTCTCTACAAAATAAGAAGGTAAGTCATTCAGTGGTGAGTATCCATGTGATTTCTTGCTTTACTTGTTCTTGGATGCTTGAATATGACTGTAATCTCTTATGGAAGAGCATCACTGCTTTATCTTTCATTATATTTGATTCTTGCACTGTTAGTTCATCGATAAGACCTCTTGAAAAGGTAACACTATTCCATTTCCCTTTTAAGAGGTAATATGTTTACAAGTAAACAGATTGTGCATTTGGCTATCTTGTAAAGTGTTTACAATGGATAAAGAATTTCATATAGTTGGGAATAGCTTGGATGATCTGATTCATGAAAGTTGTTGTGCATGTTTCTTTTATTGTTGAATTTAGAATTTTTAGATGAGTTGATCTATCAGGGTATGCACTGGCAATGGTAAGCCATTAATAATAATATTATTATTTTAAAGAAAATAGCTACGGCTAATAGCCGTAGCCTTATATTTAAACACCGTAGCCATAGATATTTAGCTGTGGTTTTTATCCGTAGCCTTTGTCCCTTTTTATGGTAGTGATTACTTTTGCTTTATCACCTAAGATTATTATTATTATTATTATTATTATTATTATTTAATTTTTTAATTTTTTTGTTATTTATTTTGAGGGTTTAAATGAATGAAGATTGAAAACTAAAAATAGAAAAATAAACTATAATCTTCGCCAAAATAAACAATCATATCACAATTCTAAGTGAAATCACTTCACACTCACACAACCATATCATATCTTCAAGTGTAACCTCATCATATAGTCTATCAATCGTATCACATTCTCAAGCGAATCCACCACTCAAACTATTAAACAACCATATCATATCATATCATCAAGTGCAACTTCATCACACAGTCCATAAAGTGTTTCACATTCTCAAGCAAAACCACATCACACTATCAGACAACCATATCATATGCAACCTCAAGTGTAACCTCATCATATAGTCCATCAATGGTGTCATATTCTCAAGTGGAATCACATCACAGTATCGTCTCAACCATGTTATACACTTAAGTGCAACCTAATCACATAGTCCATCAACCATATCATATCCTCAAGTGTAACCACATCACATTATCATACAACCATATTATATCCTTAGGTGTAAACTCATCACGCTGTCCATCAATCGTATCACATTCTTAAGTGGATATATACCTCATCACACTATCACACTACCATACCACATCCTTAGGTACAACTCCATCACATTGTCCATCAACTGTATCATATTCTCAAGTGGACATATCACACTCACACAACCACATATCATATCCTCAAGTGTAACCTCATCGCATAGTCCTTCAATTTTTTTCATTCTCAAGTGTAACATCATCACATTATCGCACTACAATATCATATCCTCAAGTGTAACCTCATCACATAGTCCATCAATTATATTATATTTTCAAGTGTAACATGATCACACTGTCACACAACTTTGGATCATCCAATGTCATGACATAGTCCATCAACCATATCGCATTCCTAAGTGGAGATCATTTATCACACTATAACACAGTCATATCATATTCTCAAGCACAAATAGTCCATCAACCGTATCACATTCTTCAATCTGGAACCACTTCACACTGTCACATATACAACCTAATCACATGGTATATTAACTATATCATATTCTCAAATGTAACCACATCATACTATCACACAACCATATCATATCCTCTAGTGCAACCTCATCACATAGTATGATAACCATATCACATTCTCAAGTGAAACCATATCACACTCTCACACAACCATATCATATTCAAAAGCACAACCTCATCATATAGTCTATCGACCATATCATATTCTCAAGTAGAACTACTTCACACTATCACACAACTACATCATATCCTTAAGGGTAACCTCATCACTTAGTCCATCAACTGTATCGCATTCTCAAGTGTAACCCCATCATACTGGGGCAATATTATATCAACGCTTTAAGTATAATCTCATCACATAATTCATTAACTGTATCACTTTCACATATGCATGTACCTATTCTGATATGGATTGTACTTTCTTACATGGTGTTTGCCACTTCTTTTATTTATATTTGGAAAATTTTCAACCCTATAAAAAAAATAAAAAAGTATTTATCTTATCTGCATTGGGATGCCTTTTAATAATCCAAGTCATCAATCTCAACTAGTTATTAGTTCCAGTACACATTTCATGGGCTGCCATGCAAACATCATACATCTTGCTCTTACAAACACAAGAACAAGCCTTGAGGAAGTGAATTTCTTTTTCTTGCTATGGAGCATTCCCTTAAAATTGTAATAGTAGTGCATGGGTAAGGGAGAGTGAGTTAAAAGTAGATAAATTTAAATAGCTAAGAATATTGATAAATATGATAATAATTACTCACCCCAAAAAACCCTCTACAAGTTAACTTGGAAAAATAAAAGTTTTTATGCACATTTCAAATCCATTTAGCATATTTAAAATTTCAATTCTAGCCCAATTCATAAATTATTCACCAATTACCAAGACATTTGGTAAAAGGAGTCACTACAAGAAAACTGGCCTTTATCGGTGGTTAAAATAGCCGGCAAAGGCCTAGAAAACCGCGGGTAAAGCCTTTCCCGATGGTCAGGCAAGCGCTGGAAAAAGTGTCATTGGTAAAGGCTTTACTGGTGATTAGAGACTTTTATCGGCGGTTGTGTTGGACACCCCTATAGGTAAGATTTACCATCACTTTTATAAGCACCAGTAAAGGCGCTTATAGAACAGCCGGTAAAGGCATGTGGAAGTGCCGGTAAAAGGTTTGTATATGTGCAAACCAATGTTTGTATTATTTAATTGTAACCTGCATTTTTTTTTTTACATATTTAAAATTTAAAAGATAATATTATATAAATTCCATTGTCAATTTTATTGCCACACTCGAATCAGCATTTTCACATTTGTTAACTCCCTAAAAAGCACCTGTAGAAAATATGTTAGCTTATCCATTGTAAAAACTAATATTGATGGAAGGCAGTTTCGACCATGCATGTAGCCTTTTGTCTATCCATTAAATTGCAGAAGTCAAGCCTAGTAATTCTTGTAATTCAGGCCTAATCATGACCCATAATAGTCATAAAATGGGCATGTAACAAGGATTTGTGGGTTCCTCAAAGGAAAGATCCATCAAATCTGAGCTCGGCCATAGCCCATCATTAGCTAGCCCTTAAAATAAATATTAAAATAATATTTACAATAACAAGTTAAATGGTTCCAAATACATTTAAAAAGAAAAAGAATAAGTCTATCGATCCAACTCCCATTCATCCCAGCCTAAATCCTGCAAAACAAAATAGCAAAAAGAAATTAGTTCCATCCCCCCCCCCCCCCAAAAAAAAAAAAAAAAAAAAAAAAAAAAAAACCTATCTATAGATATTTGTAATGGAGATCGAGAACTATGCTAGATATTTGGGGAATAAACCACATTTATAAAATCAATGCCCTAATTTTATTTTATTTTTAAAAATTTTAGAAGGTGAAATTCAGTGCCCTGATTTTTATTTTTTTTTTGTCAGATGAGGATAAAATCCCTGTATTCACTAAAAATCTATCCACTAATCAGAGATTATGACTATTGAGACAATGTAATTTTCCAAACCTATAAACATTCAAATGAAGCCCTTGATAAAAGTTGTCAACAAAACTACAAACAACTCAGGATGATAAATCAAACCTTGAAGGACTTTTGGGGAACAAAAATAGATGGTTGTAAAAAAAAAACAACTAAAGAGAAATGCATAGTTATCATGATGGTATAGAAACCAACTCACCATGCATTTGAAAAATAAAGGCATTACCAATCAAAATAAAATAAAACCATGTCTACATTAATCCCAATCCAAAACCCATAAAATCCTAAATTCAACAATCATCTTTGCAACTCGTCAAAAACTTTTCTCATTCAACCCGGAATTCAAATAGAAAACACTCTAAAATCCTTCAACTAATGATAATTATAAACAGAACATGTTATTCACAAGCATCCAACCAAAGTAAAACACAACCAATGTAACATACACTGCAATGGCATCTCATTGGGCTGATATTTGCTTTCTACAGTAAACATAAAGGTTGTGCAAATGAAGTCATCACTCAAATGCCAATTTCATTTCAACAAATGATAAGGAAAGGGGATTCATGCCTGTTCCAAGTGGCCTTGAGGGAACTTGTTTGTTTCTTAACTTCCTGTGAAGCTATGATTCAATGAATCAATCTTATATTGTTAAATGCTTTTCTGTACATGTTAGGTTAGTATGGGCAACATTTTTGAAAATAGTTTGGGTTCCAAGTATATTTTTGCTATCAATTTATGTTGCAGCAAGAGATTGAACAACTGGAAATTACCATTTTGCATTCTCATATTTCATCATGTCATCTTTGGTATGGAATGTGAGAAGTTTCAAGAACAACTAGGAAAATCTAGTTGACAGGGTCAATCAAGATCATTTGATTACTGGTCAAACAAATAAAAGGTTAAGAAGAGACGAACAGTCCACATTCATCGTATTATACAAAAAAAAAGATCCAGAGATTGGTGGTGAGGATCTTTGAATTCCAAACGCTAAGCCATATGCACCACAAATGATAAAGTGGATGTTTATTTTTGCAAGAAAAAAAAAGGAAAAAAGATGAGAAGTAACCAGTATTCAGTTCACAGGTGGGCCACCTAAACATTGGATGTTGTTTTGGCCACAACACGTTCACAGCTGTTGAAACTGATGAATGGCCCTGATCCTATACACTTACAGTATTGACATGCATTGAAATTCACATATAAAATCTAATAAAAGGGCTGATTAAAAGCTAACCAAATGGACCCCAAGATTCCATTAAGTTCAGCTTACTAGTGGACCCAAATGTCTATCCAAATGAGAATGATTTTGGATGTATAAATGCAAATATAACAAGGAATAATTTCAATTCCCAACAATACAATGGAGACAATAGGTCACTTATACAAATGCAACTTGTACTACTCAATATAATCAATTCCCAATCAATCTTTAGCATCAACCGAGATAACTTCTAGCATTCGTATTTTCTTTTAGACTTCATTTTCAGCTCCAAAAAATCCAAGGTCTTTCCTGGACATCTGTTCATCACAATGTAAGAGTTATGGACCATTATGGTTTAAGGTCCACTGAAAGAATAGATATACTTCCCAATAAAAGAGCTACCTAACAAGCTATGTGGGTTTGATCATGAGGTATGTGTTATATCCGAACCTTCCATCCATTTGGCGAGCTCGTCTTAAGGCTTGGGATGAAAAGTAAGACAGATCTAACTATCAAGTGGATCACATTGCAAAAAGCAGTGGGGGATTGAACGTCTACCATTGAAACCCTTTTTAGGGTCACAGAAGTTTTGGATCAATGTGAAATTTGTTTTTCCTCTTCATTCAGGTCTTTGTGACCTTATGAATAGATTGGATGGAGAGTGATGAGGTTACACTTGAGAATGAAAGAAATAGAAGGACTATGTGATGAGGTTACGCTTGGATATGATATGTGGTTGTGTGAGTGTGATGTGTCCACTTAGGGATGTGATATAGTTGATGGACAATGTGATGGAGTTGAACTTGAGGATGTGGTATGGTAGTGTGATAGTGTGATGGGGTATATATCCACTTGAGAATGTGATACGATTGATGGACAGCGTGATGAGTTTGCACCTGAGTATATGATATGGTTGTATGATAATGTGATGTGGTTATACTTGAGCATATGATATGGTTGATGGACTATGTGATTAGGTTGTACTTGAGTACATGATATGGTTGAGACGATAGTGTGATGTGATTCCAATTGAGATTATGATACAGTTGATGGATTATATGATGAGGTTGCACTTAAGGATGTATATGATATGGTTGTGTGATAGTGTGATGTGGTTCTTCTTGAGAATGTGAAACACTTTATGGACTATGTGATGAGGTTACACTTGAGGATATGATATGGTTGTGTGACAGTATGGTGTGGTGGATCCACTTGAGAATGTGATACAGTTGATCGACTATATGATGAGGTTGCATTTGAGGATATGATATAGTTGTGTGAGTGTGAAGTGATTTCACTGTGGTTACTAAATAATAAAATTCATTCCATAATTTTTCAAAAACTTGTACCTTACTGTGGTTACTTGCATCTTCAACTACCAGGATGGACCCGACTATTTAGCTTAGCATCTTCAAATACTAAGATGGACCAGACTATTTAGCTTACCATTTTGCTAAGAACCATTCCATACTAGCATCTTAACAAACATTAGCCTCAACTTGCATCAATTATAATTCAACACCTAAGCTTGGAGATGTGATAGTCATTATACAAGTATGTTGTGTTTGTAAATCATCAAAATTAAGCACCAACTCAATTGAAGAGCCTCAAGAGGCTTCAACAATCTCCAAACTTGTCACTTGCATGACTTCAACTTCTTTTATCGTTATCACATCTCGAAAGTGAAATTTCACTAGTGGAAACCAACTAATTGAAAACAGACATGTAGTGAAAGTCTAAAGGCTGAAAAATCCTACACTCTTAAGTAGGAAAGGTTAAACCTCCACCTTGATTCTTGGGTCAACACCCTGCACCAGAAATGGTAAGAATGAGGAAAAAATAGAATTATAGAAAATCAAGGAACAAGAGAAACCTAAGAAAACATAACATGATCAAGAATGCAACTGTATAGATTGATTTATAGACATTACATAGTTAAGAATAAATTAACAAACTCATCTGAATGGCCAAGTACTGGAACCAACTACCTGCAAACACAAACATGAGATAAGCTGAAAAACATTAATGTAATAGTGATTATTATAAAAGGATGCAATAGACATATAGAAAGTCCCTAAACACATTTAATTGTTCTTACGAAAGTAAATGTAGGAATGATCACTCTTAATCAATCCATTTATTTGGTGAGACCCAAAGAGCCAGTGAGAAAATCGCATGGATTGGACAATACCTTGAAAGATTACTAAGAATTATAAAAAAATAAAAAGTCCCTAAACACATTTAATTGTTCTTACGAAAGTAAATGTAGGAATGATCACTCTTAATCAATCCATTTATTTGGTGAGACCCAAAGAGCCAGTGAGAAAATCGCATGGATTGGACAATACCTTGAAAGATTACTAAGAATTATAAAAAAATAAAAATTAAAAAAAAAAACCTTGCATGATGCATCTGACCTGTACCAACAAGGAAAAAAGAGGAAGAAAGTTTTTGCAGTGTCCATATGCTTACACTATATATATAAGGTTGTTGTTAAACAAGAAAAGGCCAATATAGAAATAAATATGCTAGCTCTACATACACCCTCTGCACATGCAATTTCTATGGCACACGTATCAACCATGGGATAATTGATGATTTATTCAAACTGTGTTGTTTGTAGTCAAACAAGGGCCAGTTTGGATGTTCTTCAAAATCAGTACAACGGAATTTAAATGAAATTATCTGGCAGAAGCTAATATCCTGATTAAATTAATAATGAGTTCCACATGTAGCATAATTTATAGTGTCACTATTTCTGAAAATAAGTTATCTCAAGAAAGAAACTAAACCAAATTTTATGCAGGGCAAACACACCTTATCAAGGTGAATGTGGCCAACAAGCCCTGCATCTGCTTCTGAACTTTCGGGTATTTGTCGATGCCTTTGGTATCTAATAGTCCATGTGTAAGATGTAAAGAGTATTTAAGTCATTATGCAAAATATAAAGGAGACCCAAACACGCCTTTTAGATGAATTGAAAGGAGGGCACCACGACCTCTAGTTTCTGCACCAACTCTTTGGCGTTTGGTGCGGACACGATTATGTGGCACTGATTGGGCTTGATGAATCCATCGTCCACAAATTTTTGATGAAAGTAAGAAGGGAGTTGTAGTAACCGTCCACATTAAGAAGACCCACCTACCCATACATCCAAATATCCCATCTTTATGACACAAAAACTTCTATGTTGTGTGTAAGTGATTTTCTGTTAGTAGAGATTGCTTACAGTTTGAGTCTAAATACATTGAGCATGACAAAAGGAAAAAAATCTCAGCAGGATAAATGGTGCTAATTCAAGGTAATTACGAAGCATCAACTAAAAGATGATTTTTTTAAGAAATTGAAACGGTAACTGAAAAAATGATAAAGAATGTAAGAAAAGAATTCACATTTAGATACAAATTGAAAAATAGAATACCTTTGACAAAAGACATTATAACATGGATTACTTGATGACAGATTAAACCACATATATGTTATTCCTCAGAAAGAAAGTGATAGTATAAACGGGCTTCTTCCAAGTTCAACCTTGCAATAGATGATGAAATCTTAGCCCTATCAAGATAGGATTAGGTGCAGTAACTGACCTTGAAATGTGGAGGGAAACAACGCATTAGCTTTACTCGCAGACACAGTCCAATAACTGTTGCCATGCTATAATGCTGGATGGTTGAAGTGAAGGTAATCCTAATCGTTCAAGTAGGGAATTAGTGTGAGTGGTAGACTCTCAGGAGTTTCAACACCCAATCAAGGGTTTGAGTATCCATTGGTGGTGAAATTCCACTAGTGTAAGTGTTGTGGGGGTGTGTGTGTGTGAGTAAAAATAAAAAAAAAAAGTAGGGAATTAGTATCATAGTTTTGAAAAAAACAATAATCATTACTGGAAACTGCCAATAAATCCATATCAAGTAAATATAAAACATGGAGTAAAAACAATTCAATGACAAAGAGAACTGCAAAGCAGCACATATCCAAAATTTTCGGTGGCACATATTAGAAAACAATGTTACTGATCTTGTGAAGGCATGCACACTGCATTTGGATGCCCAAGTGAGTTGAATTGTGAACAATCAGTTTAATCAAGAGGTTTTGACTGATGGGATTTGTTGTTTTTTTGAATCTGTTGCACCTGATAGTCATCTTATCCAAATTCAAAATAATAATAAAAATAAATAAATAATCTTTCAATGCCATATATAACCATCAGATTGTAAAAAACATTGAATTCATGTTCATGACACCAGTTTAATGCCTAGTACTTTTGTGTATATGTCCATATCAAAAATTCTAATTAAAAAGTAGCCTTGCTTCAGTCATTTGAAAAACACAAAATGGCACTGATATTGCTAGACACAACAACAACAACAACAACAACAACAACAACAACAACAACAACAATAAAAGCCTAATTCTGTACATACGAAAGAAAATGCTATAAATCTTGCCTGATTCTGAAGTCAGCTCAGTTCCTCATTTAGTTTAGAAATCTCTACCGGTCAATTAATATAATTATCGATAAATAATTTAGCACCTTCAATCTTCACAACTAAATATGCATAAGTCACTGGTGAATGCGGAACATCATTTCCTCTTTGTAAAATCAGAATGTGGTACAAATTGATTAAGAGAGCGAAGGATTTAAAAGGATACAGACAAGAAAAGACCATCAACATATCAACTATTTAAAATTATCCACTAAAAGCTACATACAAGGAAACCTTAATATTCAAATCGTTTCATGAGCAATTAATAGATTCATGTTTCAATACGAAAATTTGAAAAAAGGTAAAAGCAGAGAAAGCAGAAGATCTTTATCTTTTTTCTTTCTTGCCTTTTAGTACTATGGGTTTTGGTCAACACATGCATGTACAAGGCAACTCATGTACATGCTGGATATCTGCCAGTGTGGCAAATTGGTTACTTATGGAGAGCATTACATGGCTTCTCCACACCTCTAAATCTAAATGTAGGTTGACTTTAACAAATACTTTGAGCCAGTTGTGTAATCAAAAGAACAAAATAAATAAATCAACATATATTGGAGTAGTAGGAACATTGTATCAAAGAAATTGAATGGTCAAGAGAAAAAAAAGATAGAATGATTTGGGACATGAAATCTGTTTCCATTAGTTTGGGTGCCTCTGCAACATTCATAATCCTCGGTCAAAAGAAATGGTACAGAAAGAGAAAATAAATTATAAGTGTAAGAGCCGTAACCTAGACCGTACTGTTCCGTAGACTTCCGCGGTCTCTCCGGTCGAATTCTGGCAACCTTCGACCCTTAACCGATATTTGCGTGTGACCCTGAATCACACGCCGTTAACCCGAGTCGACTCAACCCAAGACTTGTACCCAAGCGACCGCACCGTCGCCACGGTTCCGATGCCGCATCTCACGCATCGAGGTGATACCCAGGCCAGGAGATGTGGGCCCACGTTCAGTTCGAGGGAAACGTCGCGTGTTGCAAATCCGTAGAGAATCCATCACATCAATCACTTCACTTGTCAAAGACACCCATCAAGTCAAGTATCCTATCCCATCCCCCAAGTACACTACACCATCCTCAAAGTCAACCTTTCCATCCCATCTCTTACACACCCCATCACTCCTCTCCCATCATCTCTCTCTCTTTCATTCTCTCTCTCATTCTTCCTCCCAAGCAACCCACGTCCAATCTCCCCATGAGAAAGCTAGTGTGGCCCACCTTCCTACCTCCCATCTCCACCATTCAAAGTCCATCTCAACCATTAAAATCGTTTCCTTGGAGCTCTAGAGACTATAGGCGGATGAAAGAAGAGAAGATCAAAGGTGGGTGCTTCTCTCTCTCTCTCTCTCTCTTTCTCTCTCTCTCTCCCTCTCCCTCTCTTTTTCATTTATTTTGTGTGTGAAGATGTGATTGTGTGGCCCACTTAATGAGTTGTGAGATGTCCAAACCGTTCATCAAATGGACCTCACCTTTTTGTATGTCTTATGCACACCATCCAAACATTTGGTGGCCCACCCTAGTAGCACGTCTATGGGTGGGCCCACCTTAAATGTGTTATATGCAGCCGTCCAGCATCCTTGGACGCTGGACGGGCTTCACAGTAAAGTGTGAGCTGTCAGTGGATGCACTCACACCAGTTTTTTTTAAAAAAGATTTGGGTGGGCCACTTGTGTAGGCCCCACCTTAATATATATTTTCAATCCAAGCCGTCCATCCACTTTCCTACCTCATTATAGGCGTTGAGCCAAAAAATGGAGCCAATCCGAGGTTCTAGCGGGCCATAGCATAGAAAACAGTTCCTTTACCATTGAAAATCAGCTTGTTGTTTTTGTACCCCGAAATGTGCCGAATATTGGGCTTGTTTGCTATGTTTTGAGTCCTAGAATCTAATGGGTGGAGTTGATTCTCAAGACGTGGGCCCCACATGTGCAATACCACAGGAAAAAAAAATTAAAAAAATAATAATAAATAATGCAAAGTTGAGCCATGTTATTCTTTGCCAGAGAGGGCACGCAGTGTAAGGCGTGGCGCCGGGCCGACGGACAGACGGGTAGGGGCCCACGATCCTAGCCGTGGGCCCCATAGTGATGTGTGTTGGAGATCAACACTGTACGTTTAGCAAGCCCCTTTTTGGGCAATGGGCCCTCCGAAAATCAGCTTCATCCAGAACTCAGGTAGCCCACACGGCAGGAAACAGTGGGGTTGAGCGTCTGCCATTGAAACCCTTTTGGGCGTCCAAAAGTTTTGGATCATGTTAAAATTTGTTTTTCCTCTTTACTAGGGTCCGTGGGACCCATTCACGTCATCCATCCATTGGATGGGCCACACCTTAACGCGTGTGATGGTGGAACCCACCCCATGTGTGGGGATACCCCCCTTACGTGTGTGACTGTCCAGGCCGTCCAGGGCCTGGACGTCAGATATTTTATAAATATAATATATTATACACTATATAATATATAATATATACATGGTGGTGGGTCCTACGTGGGACCCACCTTTGCCTTCTTAGTGCAACCAACTGCATGAACAACAGCTATGTGGCTACTCCTCTTAACAGTAGCCAGCCCTCAGGCCCCACATGATGTATGTGTCTTATTTACACAGTCCATTGTTTCGACGGTGGGGCCCACCACGATGCATACGTTGTATCCAAACCGTCCAACCATATTGTTATATCATTTTCATGGCATGAGCAAAAGGATGGGTTAGATCTAAAGTTCAAGTGGACCCCACTATTTAAATAGTGGACCGTGACATCCACCATTCAAAATCCTAAGGGCCACGGTAGTTCCAATTAGGTTGATAATTATTTTCATTTCATCTATCTATATGATAACTTATGAATAGGTTGGATCTCAAATACATAAGGGTGGGCCCGATTTAATATACATGAGGCCCATTGGTGTGGCCCGATTTGTTATACATGAGGCCCATCGGTGTAACCTATTTTGATATACATAAAGCCCATTTGACTCGGCCCACTCGACTCGGCCCATTTGATCAACCCATTTACTCGGCCCACTTGTTATATATGAGGCCCATGTGATTAGGCCCATCTTGATGTATTTGTGACCCGTTGTTGAGGCCCACCTTGGCATATATAAGGCTCATTTGAGGAGGCCCATCTTGATATGGTTATGGCCCATCCATTGAGGCCCACCTTGATATGTATAAGGCCCATTGTGATATGTATTAGGCTCATGATGCGTTGTATTCGCACTTTCCGTCCACTCGATGGACATATGGTCCGCCTTAATATATGATTTCATCCACGCCGTCTAGCGACAGGGGACCATCATGATGTACGCCTTATCTACGCTGTTCATGGGACGTGTGACTCACCTGATGTATGCATCCTATATCTACGTCGACCATCTGGTGGGGGCCAATTTGCTACATGTGCAGGGCCCACCTATTGTGCATTGGTGCGACCATTGATGCAGCCCAACTGATGTATATTGAGGCCCATGGGTCGTAGCCCATTGTGATGTATATTTGAGGCCTATTGCGATGTAATTGCGACCCATATGATGAGGCCTGGTATGATGTATCTGAGACTCATTTGGTTAAGCCCAATGAGGTGTATTTTCAGCCCATAAGATGTGGCCCATTGTGATATATATAAGCCCCAGTATGTGGCCCGTTGTAAAGTATTTGTGGCCCATTTGGCGAGGCCTGATGTGGTGTATATGTGACCCTTGTATGAGGCCCATTTGATGTATATTAGGCCTTTATGTGAGGTCGCGGGCCTACTATATGTTTGGCTCTATGTGGGCCATTCAATGGGATCAATGTTGGTTAAATGTCCACATTGATGGGCAGTGATGGTTAAATGTCCATATTGTGACCTTCCTTTAGGCCTGGATAGGCTCATTTTCATCATCCTCTAGTGGGTTACCCCAAACGAATGGGCCCCATTGATATTGCTTGGACCATCATCGGCCATCCATCTATAAATCCCCGTCTTGAGGCCAATTCCGATTGATGTGGCCGATTTATCGATTTTCGATTATCGATGGCCGATAATCGATCAAGGTCAATTGTCGATCGATTTCGATTGTCGTGGCCAATTTACCAATTTTCGATTGTCGTGGCCCATTTGATGTATATGAGGCCGAGTATCAAGGCCAATTTCGAGTGTCGATTCCGATTGTTAAGGTCGATTTTGAATGCTGAGGCCGATTGTCGAGACCTATATATATATACGTGACCATAGTTGAGGCCTATTGTGATGTGTATTCAGCCTGTGTTTAAGGCCTAATGTGAATAGGAGGTTTATGTAATAAGGCCCATGGATAAGGCCCATTGTGATGATTCGTGGCCCATGGGCAAGGCCCATGTGATGTGTATTAGGCCCATGATGCATGGCCTATTTGATGTATTCGAGACTCATGTGTAGGGCCCACATGTCATGTATTTGAGGCCCATGAGTAGGGCCCACCTATTGTGTATATGTGGCCCCTGAGTAATGCTCATTGTGTTGTATATTAGGCCTTTGTGTGAGGTCGTGGGCCCATTATATGTTTGGCTCTATGTGGGCCATTCCTTGGGGGCGATGTTGGTCAAATGTCCACATTGTCGAGGTCAATTGTTGATACCGGTTGATGATACCAATTATGAGTATGTGATAACATAGCATCATGATACATGCCCATACACATCATCTGCATGTTTGTTATGAGATGTGGTTGACCATTGCATATGACATTGGGCAAGTTGTTATGAGACTCCTAGATAGGCGGAGGTTATCTCACATGAGTGCACAGTATGCGCAAGATTGATGCATGACTGGATTGTATGACTTATGCATCTTGCATTATGATTACTATACACCCTAACAACATCAAGGCCGTAGCCTCCACAGGCATATCGTGGATAGCCAGATGGGACATCGAAAATCTGTTACTAGCATCGGGTTGCCATAGGTGGCCTTAGGTGAAAATTTCTAAACCCTCTTGGTACCAGAGGACGCCCCAACGTTGAGACCGAGTGGATACATGAGCGCCCGAGTGCCAAATACCAGGAGGCCGCGTCTCCCACTGTGTCGTGGTCGGTTGGGAGAGGGTGTGGCCTTACCTACCTAAGCATAGGGGGCATTGCTAGGCTGAGTTTGACCAGCTCATGAATGGGTCTGCTATCGATGTGCCGAATAGGTATTGGCAGACTATTGGCCAGGCGGATAGAGAAGTTTCTTACGCTCACTTAGACTGTACGGCTGGGAGAGCGGTAATGCCATTTGGAGTGTACTAAACTCCGGTGATGATCCTAGAGATGAACAATATTGATATGTGGACTTATTGGGCAGGAGTTGCATACTCATTCATTCATTCTTTCACTATCTACTCGGGCTGGTGGTGCGCAACTATTTATTACGTGTGCCTTCACAATGGTCAGGATTTCGGTTGGGGCGCGCGACTAACTTGAGATCAGGAGTTTACCACATTGAGTCTGACTATCCAAATTAGGTATGAGACTAGTTTGGATATAAGTTCCTTGTGATGAACCCCATAGCCTACGATACTACGTATTATCATCCTGACTTCACACTCCAACATGGTCATTCCATTCACACTGCATATTGCACTACATTCGTGGCATATGGCATTTTAGGTTACCTGTGTTTCTGCATTTATATGGTTTAGATGCGACATCTGATATTTGACTCTTTATGACTCCTCATTTGTATATTTGATCTGTATTGCGTATTCTGATATTGTTCCTCATTTGTATAGTTGATCTGTATCGCGTATTTTGATATTGTTCCTCATTTGTATAATTGATCTGTATTACGTATTCTAATATTGTTTGACTCATGGACCTGTCAATATTTTTACTTACTCTGATAATGTATGATTCATGACTTTGCGCCTATTTCGACGTTGTATGATTATGACATTGCGTTGAATACTTGACACTTACCTTGTGCACATACTTTCACCACCCACTAAGCTTTCTATAAGCTTATGCACGATAGATGCGTGCAGGTGGCGTTACGTTGCAACAGCGTTGAACTTGGAGCGTGCAACGGACCTCTGGAGCTTTGATTTTTGATTTATGTATCTCCCTTTCAGTACTGTATTCAGATGTATTATATTAGTGGATATGTGATGATGATGTTGCCTTTGTGATTTGGGTAAACTTGTGGTTATGCTTGTTACGAGTTAAATGTACAAAAAAAAATTCTCCTTGTAGGATCCTAGGATCGGAATCTGGCGTATGAGCGCTGGAAGCCGAGAATGGGGTACTATGGAGGTTGTCAGCAACGGATTCGGCGACTGGGATTCCTGTGAGTCCGATCTCCGGGTTTGGGGCGTGACAACAAGTGTAACCATGAAGGGGACCTCGCAATTACAAGCTTGCAGAAACCAATAATACAAGCTAAAAGTTCACCAATTTCAATTGGATTTTACTTATGTTAGAGGCAGTAAAGGAGTTAACTGAATCAACAAAAAGATGATACCAAACAAAATGCCGGCAATTCTTAGAAGAAACTGAAAGTTTCACTTCAGTTTCAACAATCCAGAAACTTGTTGGGCTGAAACTACTAATACTCCAAGTAAATCATCAACTTGGAATGTTTTTCTAGCTTTTTAAATAGGTCAACTCAGCCAAGCTCAGGCCACAAGTTTTTGGAACAATGTATAAAAGAAAATCTACATGGCCATGATTTAGTCCGCCCTTACTCAATTCCTCATCGAATTCAAAATTGCGAGCGGGAAAATGATAAACTAATTTCATAGATTTACCTCTTAAAAGGGAAACGTAATAGTGTTACCTTTTCAAGAGGTCTTATCGATGAACTAATAGTGCAAGAATCAAATATAATGAAAGATAAAGCGGTTATGCTCTTCCATAAGAGATTATGGTCATATTCAAGGATCTAAGAACAAATAAAGCAAGAAATCACATGGATCCTCACCACTGAATGACTTACCTTCTTATTTTATAGAGAAAACAAGAGTTCTTGAAACTTGCAAAATTTAGTTGATGCATCCTTAAATTGCTTTTAAACAAGCCCTTAACAAACATCACAAAGAGACAAATGCATTAAAGAACAACTGCGCATTGTGGTCCTTATTATTAGAAAGGAATTTGATATGTCCTGCTGAAAGGTCTACCTAGCAATTTGGGGCACATCCAAATGCCATCATAAGTGATACCCACATTGAAAAATTAAATCAACGATCAAGAAAGCATCTTCATTTAACAATATGCAACAACAAAACTATGGTGCATACATGAATGTTTTGAGATATGCAACAACAAATTCAGTTGGATAAAATTACCAAGGTTTTTTATGCTGCTCTCTAAAGGCTCGGTAAAGAAATGACCAAAATGACAAAAAATAAAGAATAAAATCAAAGTGTACCCATGAATTATGTAAACTTCCATCATTAAATATAAAGATTATATTTGACATTAATCAGCAATGGCTAACATACAACTAATCATTAACCACAGGATTGAAGAAAGGGATTTTATCACAGTAGTTGGAACTGAGCAAGGTATGCCATTTTCGGGAAAGACGGTGAGCCCACAACACACTTTTAATCATAAAGTCTTAAAAGAAAGAGTAAAGTACCATATTAGAAAAATATTGAAAGCTTTGTGTTTGTTTTCCATCACCATAAATTGTCAAAGGCTGTTTACAGAGGGCCTGTAACACATATCTCAGCATGGTTAAAACACTGACATCTTTGTAACAAAAATGCAGCTACAATGGTTGCAACATTACCCATCTATAGATTAAGAACAAAAAAAAAAAAAAAAAAAAAGCAAAAAAAAAAAGAAAAAGAAAAAAGAAAAAAAAAAAGGTAGAAGAAAGAAGACCATAAATGTATAAAAGTGAGATCGAGCTTTCCTCCAAAAAAGGATAAAAAATGAGCAAGCAATACCTGCAGACATGCAGCAAATGTGGGGTGCTTGAAGATTCACAGTGGCATGCGTGGAACATATGGGGCACTTGAAGATGGACATTGGCACATGTATGTGCAGAATGACACATTTTACAATGTGAGGTGATCAATGATTTATAGGGCACATGTCGGGCACTTGAGGATGTGTCATGGCACATGGTGCACATGAGGTACATGTGGGGCATCAACACATGGTTCGGTGGCAAGTTGAGTGTGGTCTTATCATGCACGTTATTGGGAATGTGATTGGACAAAAGTATTTCCTATGTGCACTTTTTAGAGATTGTGAGTTGTGACAAACCATGGGTAGTTTCTCCAACAGTCACCTATCCAAATAAGGTTCTTACTTTTTGAATATGAAAGGAAGCAAGCAATATGTTTGTTCAAAAGCAAAAATGTTACTTACCGAACTTAAGGAATGCTTCTTACTTTTTTATTTTTTTCGGGATATCCTCAGAAGCAGGTAACTTTCCCCTTTGCAATTGTGATTGTATATCTTTAGCCTCTTCCTTGAAAGCAAAGAATACAGTTGACGAACTAAGTGATGAGGTTACCCTTAAGGATATGATGTAGTTGTGTGATAGTATGAAGTGGTTCTACTTGAGAATATGATATGGTTGATAGACTATATGATAAGGTTGTGCTTGAGGATATGATATGGTTGATAGACTATATGATAAGGTTGCGCTTGAGGATATGATATGGTTGTGTGACAGTGTGATATAGTTCCACTTGAGAATGTGATATAGTTATCGTACTATGTAATAAGGTTGCACTGGAGGATATGATATGGTTCTGTGATAGTATGATGTGGTTACATTTGAGAATATGATATGGTTAATATACCATATGATTAGGTTGCACATATGCATATGATATGATTATGTGATAATGTGAAGTGATTCCAGATTGAAGAATGCGATACGGATGATGGACTATTTGCGCTTGAGAATATGATATAATTGTATGAGAGTGTGATAAATGATCCACACTTGGGAATATGATATAGTTGATGGACTATGTCATGACCTTGGATAATCCAAGGTTGTGTGACAGTGTGATTATGTTACACTTGAAAATATGATATAATTGATAAACTATATGATGAGGTTACGCTTGAGGATATGATATTGTAGTGCGACTGTGTGATGAAGTTACACTTGAGAATGAAAGAAATTGAAGGACTATGTGATGAGGTTACACTTGAGGATATGATATGTGGTTGTGTGAGTGTGATGTCTCCACTTGAGAATGTGATACAGTTGATGGACAACGTGATGGAGTTGTACTTAAGGATGTAGTATGGTAGTGTGATAGTGTGATGAGGTTTGTATCCACTTGAGAATGTGATACGATTGATGGACAGCGTGATGAGTTTGTACTTGAGGATATGATATGGTTGTACGATAATGTGATGTGGTTACACTTGAGGATGTGATATGGTTGATGGACTATGTGATTAGGTTGCACTTGAGCGCATGACATGGTTGAGACAATAATGTGCTGTGATTTCACTTGAGAATATGATACAGTTGATGTACTATATGATGAGGTTGCACTTGAGGATGCATATGATATGGTTGTGTGATAGTGTGATGTGGTTCCGCTTGAGAATGTGAAACACTTTATGGACTGTATGATGAGGTTGCACTTGAGGATATGATATGGTTGTTAAACAGTTGGTGTGGTGGATCCACTTGAGAATGTGATACGATTGATAGACTATATGATGAGGTTGCACTTGAGGATATGATATAGTTGTGTGAGTGTGAAGTGATTTCACTTAGAAATGTGATATAGTTGTTTATTTTGGCGAAGATTATAATTTATTTTTCTATTTCCAGTTTTCAATTTTTATTCATTTAAAACCCTCAAAAGAAAAAACATAAAAAAAAATAGCAAAAAGTAAAAAAACAATAATAATAATAATCGTAGGTGATAAAGCAAAAGTAATAGTTATCTAGATAAAAAAAATTTTTCCATATGGAAATTTTTTTAAACACTGGAATTTCATTTCATATGGAAATTTACACCCATTTAGGAGAGTCTCAACAAAAAGGATCGGATCAATCCCATCATATAACTTAAACTGCACAAAATCTGACATAGAAAGAAGAGAAACGAAAACAGGGAATAAACTGATGTCCCAGCTACTGTTGCCTAATTGTCCTAATGCCAATATTATCAATGGTAATTAAACCGCGCACAACTCTCGAAAGGGAAGCTCGAGAGTTATACAGAGTATTTGGGCATCCTTCACTAGCCATCCTGGCTAAAGCATCCGCTACCGAGTTCCCCTCATGATAAATGTAACTAAAAATGAGGTTAAGAGGACGCCGATAAAGCTGAATTTCACCCAGGTAAATTTAAGTCACAAAATTTAGTTAAATAAGAAGTCATGTCAATTGGTGAATAAAAAGTCATGTTTGGATGTTGAATTGAATTATGTAGGATACTGTACATCCCAAAACAGCACCAACCCCGACCTGTCGAATACTAATTAAGACAAGAAGTATTAAAATCAAACCCAACAATCAAGATGACAAAAATTGCAATTCAACACCTAAGCTTGGAGATGTGATATTCGTTATACAAGTATGCTGTGTTTGTAAATCATCAAAAGTAAGCACCGACTCAATTAAAGAGCCTCAAGAGCCTCCAACAATCTCCAAACTTGTCACTTGCATGACTTCAACTTCCTTGATCGTTGTCGCATCTCAAAGGTAAAAATTCAATATATAAACAGCATTCCATTACATCCATAAGTATAATTTCAATATGTAATTTCATCATTTTTCAAAATTACCGTACATGAATTCTTGAAGACCCACAAAAAAGAAACATGCCCCACATATCTTATAATGCACTTAAACAACAGAAAATGTACATTAATTCAAGTGGGCCCCACAAAAAAAAGAAAAGAAATGGAGTTCACCTTCCTCGCATATCGTATAATGGACTTATAGCTGCACAAAATGTACATGAACTAGGACAGGCCCCACAAAAAAAAGACCCCACCTCTCGTATAAGGTGTGTATATTATACACAATGTACCTTTGTTATAAACCAAAAAAAGAATATAAAAAAAAAATATAGCCATTTCCCTTTTAAGAGGTAATCTGTTGTTGCATATTGTTAAATGAAGATGCTTTAAAAGGTAACACTATTCCATTTCCCTTTTAAGAGGTAATTTTTGTTGATTGCTCTTAAAGGTGACCCCGTAGATTTATTTAAAGAGTTTTTAGATTTATTTAAAGAGCTCTATTTTCCATTGACTTATAATGTCAAGAGAAATTTAACATGAGGACTATGATTATAAAAAATTAAAAAAAAAGTTGAATAATATATATAACTCGTCATCTAACATACACTTCAAATAAATCTAAAAAATCTTTAAATAAATCTATGGGGTCACCATAAAGAGCAATCGACAAAAATTATCCCCAAATCCTATATAATCTGTGGGCCACTAGAGTTTTGAATGGCCTAATGAATGACCTAGAATGATCAATCAAAGTGGTCTTGTGAACATTTTAAGAGGAGACATCCTTCCTTTGCGGCATGGTTTAAGTTGCAAATGATTTACAAGTGCCTGTCCTGTTTGGCGTTAAGCAGTAAATGATTTACAGGTAAATGATTGTGTGCATTTGGATAGCCTGTAAAGCATTTTAAGTCCTGTGAATGGAGAACCATTCGATCCTGTAAATGAAATCCAAACTTTTTGTCTATAAATGCTGCAAATCATTTACAGTCTGTAAAATGATTTACGGGCCAAAAAGGCCATCCAAAAGCAAGAGGATTAGGCAATCAGGGAATCCCTGTTTACCAAATAATAGAGGATCCGGACTCGAGTTTTTTTAGACCAGCCTAGTTTTTGAGTTATATAATGAGTAGGACGTGGATCACCTGATGCATGGTTTGGATTCTTCACACATTAAAGTAGGCCCCACAAATTGAATTGAAATATGTCTGAGTATGTGATCATTCCCTGTACTTATTATCCATTTAAGTTGGTTAGGAAAAACAATCTGGTTCCTGTCCATCACATGGTGGTACCGGTACAGCAATCCAGACCATTCAAATTGTTGGTTCCTTTTTAAATGAACCATATCTCTAAAACTACACTGATTAAGGCAGTCCTAACCATCCAATCAAAGTCTACCAAATGGATGTTTAAGAATAAAAAAAGTGAGTGGTCTTGTAGAAAATGGAAAAAAATCAGACAGTTAAGATTATCTCCCTGTTAAAATTTTGTTGATACTCCATCCATAGTTGGTTGGAAAAAACTACAGGGTAACTGTATTAATTTTGCCAAAAGGCGGTGAAATGATAGAGAAGAATCAAAGCAGTGAATCTTTTTAAAGAATGTGGAGTCTAAATTTAAAGGAAAATCCAACTAAAATATATGAAAATTCAAATACTAACCTCGTAAATCTTCCGCAAGGAAGGAAAACGACCCAATAGAAGATAGAGAGAGGAGATGAGACTCTCTCCCTTCTCTTCTTTTTCTGTTCCCTCCCTTACCGTTTTCTTTTTCTGTTTTTTTTTTTTCCTTCGTTTATTTATTTATTTATTTTTTTATAATGGTTTGGCGTCCGGAGCTTTCTTTTTTTTTTTTTTTTTGAGTGGTGACTTGGACCAATGAGGATTAAGATAACAGGAAATCTCTGTTTACCTGGTAACAAAGGATCCAGACTCAAAATTGAAAGGCTGCAATTCTACTAGGGAATTCTGGGGGCCTGGTCCACCCATGTTCTGGGAACCACCTAATGGCCTAGACAATCACACCATGGGTTCCACTTATCAGAAATGAGAAAACTAGTAAAAAAATTCAATAATGTTGTGTACAACTACCATATAATATTAAGCATGGAAGCAACTTTAGAACGAATCAAATATGCGAATAGAGAAATTAAAATCAAGCAGTCACACAGCAACACAATGATTTTACATGAAAAAATTCTTACAGAGAGAAACCACGGCAACAAGCGACAAATAATTCACTACGAATAGAGAATTATAAGAGATTAACAACTTACAAATTCAAAACCTTCACTTGTACAAATGAATTCCTGTTATCAAAACTCTAGTTTTCTCTCTAGCACAACTTTTGAATCCTCTAATCACGCAAATAACAAGGTTTATGTAACCCAGTTCCAAAATTAGAAACAAAACCACACACTTATGCAAAACTTGTACGCACCGTCGATCGAATCCGATCAATGGTCTTTGATCAATCGACACCACAGTTTTTTTTTTGATCGAATCAAACATGCAAAAAAGTGTGCAAACACATAACTTGTTTTTTTTTTTTTTTTTTTTTTTTTGAATTATTTCGATCTATCGAGTCTTGATGTTCGATTAATCGAACATGTCCAAAATTGTCAAGAAACTAAACTGATCTGTTTGAGATTTTCTCGATCGATCAACCAAGCTGTCGATCAATTGAAAATCCTAAATTTCACCAGATTAAAGGCACCTTGATCAACAAATAATAATAACCAATATAATAATAAAAAACATGCTCATGATATTTTAATTAAAGGTACATTTATTTGCACAAAATATCATGAAAATTTGGTGCAACCAAATACACTAAAGCAAAATTTATTTCACCAACATCATTTCCACCAAATCAAAAGGCAGAAAGTGATAAATCAACTGCAATACAACTGACCAAAATTCTCATTAGATTAAGATACCTGAACTTTGCTATATGCCCACCCATGTATACAAGCCAGCTAATGACCCACCACATGCTACCATTGTGTCACACAGGTGAAATATCCAAGCCATCCATCATCCAGACCTAAACGTGTATATGCTGTTGCCGAAATACAAAGGTGGTCCACTGGACCAGTGGCCCACCTGATTGTTGGGACAGGGAATCTACATAGCGGCACCCTTCCGATGGATGGCTTGGATATTTCACCTTTCTCCCACGTTGGCATGTGGCATGTGCATTAGCTGACTGGTACATGCATGCGGGCTTATCCAAGCTCTTAAGTTAGGTATATAACAACATAGTTATAATCTTCCGGATCGACGGATCCGTCCAACGGTAAATGATAACAGAATCATAGGTAGAAATCGGATCGCGTACTGAGTAAACTCTGTTGGCCCCACTGTGAATTTATGTGATTTATCCACGCCGTCCATACGTTTTTACATCTCATTTTAGTGGTTGAAACCTAATTTTAAGCATATTCAAAGCTCAAGTGGACCACACCACAAGAAACAGAGGAAATAATGATTTCCACCGTTGAAACCTTCCTAAGGTCCAAAGTGATTTTTATTTGTCATATAAACTGTTCATAAGATTAAAAAAAAAAGACATGGATGAAGGAAAAAACAAAATATCAGCTTGATCCAAACCTTCTCCAAGATTTTTCAATGGTATAAGTTCAATTCACACAGTTTCTGTGGTGTGGCCCACTGGAGTTTTGCATATGCTTCATTTTTTTGGATAAAACCCTAAAATTATATGTTAAAATGGATGGATGGAGTGGATGAAATGCATAAATCACGATGGGCCCAACAGATTTTACTCAGTACGCAAGCAGATGGTGGAGACGTGCGCATCCACGGACGCGGATTGCGTCCTACCCCCGCCCGGACGGTAATCCGTCTGGGCAGGGCTCTGTGGGGCCCACCATTATGTAAGTGTTTTATCCACGCCGTTTAACGATTTTTTCAGAAAATTTTAATATGTAAACTAAAAAATGAGTAAGGGTCAAGGCTCGAGTGGACCACAAAGTGGAGATTGAACGTCCACCGTTAAAAGTTTCTTGGGAGCTGGAGAAGTTTCGGATCAACCTACACTGATATGACACCCACCGTTGAAACCTTTCTAAGGACCTACGTGATGTTTTTTTACCATAAAACCTATTCATAAGGTCATGTAGATGTGGATGAAGTGAAAACATAAATATCAGCTTGATCCGAAACTTCTCCGGCTCCCAAGATGCTTTTAACGGTGGATGTTCAATCTCCACTTTATGGTCCACTCAAGCCTTGGCCCTTACTCATTTTTTGGTTCATATATTAAAATTTTCTGAAAAAATCGTTAAACGGCGTGGATAAAACACTTACATAACGGTGGCCCCATACCGTCCGGGCGGGGGTAGGACGCAATCCGTGTCCCACCGTGCACATGCCATTCATTCCAAAGCACGTCATATATTTCCAAGGGCAAAATCATTGAAAGGTGAGTTGCAATTACCTGTAGGTGATCAATCCCAGTCTCTGGACATTACTTGCAAGGAACTTTTCTTCACCAATATGCCGCTTGTAGATTACATCCAAACCATTTAAACAGTGGACCCCACTATGAAGATAATCTGATTCAAAAAGGGGCTGACTGCCACTAATTGGGCGGCCACAGCATCAAAATCAAACGATGGATCAATTAATGCAGCTTTCAACGGTTTGGATTTGGTGAGAAATCTCATTTCCTCCGTTTAGATTTCCATGCACTGCCCATCTACGAATGGTTATTAAAGATCATGCCCTTTCTGTCACAACGATCTCAATGGACCACAAGGTTGCCGTCCATTTGAGTAAATATATCCAACTTAGTATGGGTGGGCCCCACCTTGATGAACGTTGGGCACGCAAAAAAAAATAAATAATCATTTAGATATTTAGGTGGTATCGGTTGGCCCCACTCAATTAATCATAACCTTATGTGGCATTTAAGTGGATATGAACATTTTCCTCTATCTAGAGAGGCCTTAATTTGATCTCTATAAGGTTGGTGTGGCTAGGGGTGTACACAAACCGGGCTAGCCCGGTTAGCTCGCTCGACCCGGCCCGAAAAAGCCCGACTCGGCCCGACTTAGAACTGAGTTCGGGTCAGGACGGGCCAATTTTCTAGGCCCGAAAGTTAATTCAGGCCGAGTTCAGATACCTCCTAGTTCGGCCCGACTCGGTCCGAAATCTGACTCGCCTCGGCTCGACCCGACCCGGCCCGGCCCGACCCGTGTATGACTGTATTTAATTTGTATAAAATGTTTTATTTTATGCTTTGTCAAATGTATGTAAATGTATGTAAATGTCCTGACTAGTTATATTTTTTGTGGAGTCTATAGTTCGACTATCTAAACAGTTGATCGAGGGCCTTGTAATGAGACGTGGATTACCTGTCAAAGCCCTTCCCATGAACTTGTTGTAAGGTTCGAAACTGGCCTGAACTCAGATTCGAAACTGACCCGAACTCGAAGGTTCGAAACTGGCCCGAACTCGGCCCGAACTCGCGCCGGGCCCGGTTCGAACTAGAGATGTTGGCCCGATGACCAAGCTCGATTGGGTTCGGGCCTTGTGTGGCTGTTGAACGGGCCTGGACGGGCTGAGACGAGTTCGACTCGGCCCGACCCGTGTACACCCCTAGGTGTGGCTCACCTTGTATTATAACTTCCCCATTTTTGGGACTGAAATCCTGTACAACACTTGTTTTACATGGTGCATAAATGGGGCCCACCATGTTGTGTAATAAAATCCACTCGGTCTATCGTATTGTGTCCCCTATGTTAGACCGTAAGGCTTAAAATAAACTATATCCATAACTCAGATTGGCCACACTACATGAAACAATGACAAAGGGTTACCAACCATAGGTTTGTTTGTAGGGCCATTACATTGTATATATTTCATCAAATCCATTAATCGGGTGTAACTCACTAGGATGAAGGGAAGGGAAGAAAATTATTTAGATGCAAAACTCAGGCGGGCCACCATGTTAGCATAGTGGTTTTGGCATAAATATTAAATTGTTTCCATTGGTGTGGCCCATATGAGTTTTTAATAGGACTCATGTTCTATATGTAATGTCTATATAATGGTTCTCGACTGATGGACGGAGTGATTTTACATATACAACATGGTGGACCTTGGAAAGCTTGGGTGTACCATTGGGGTACCCCATCTTGGGTCCACGACTCCCTTCTTGGATTGGGATCGTTTAGCAAAACCTACCATTTGTATTGGGTCCAAGACTCCCTTCTATGGGGTTTACTGTGGGTGCCATTATTTAGTTATTTATTATTGCTAAAAATTTAAATTATTGTTGATATATATATATATATATATATATATATATATATATATATATATATATATATATATATATATATATATATATATATAAAAATGAAATTGTGATGGCATGGGTCTACTAACTGTTAAAAATTTGTGACTTTGTGGGCCAGTGTTGGACCATATGGGTGTGACTAGATATTTGATTTATTGTCTATATTAAGTTGTTTAAACTTATATTTATTTTAAATTAAGTTATTTATTGTTGCTGGAAATTAGAATTATTATTTATATATTGAAATTGTGATCATGTGGGCCCATTGTTTGTTGGAAATTTATGACTTTGTAGCCATTGTTGGATGATGTGACCGTGGCTGAAAATTTAAGCTATTGTTTATATTAAGTTGTTTAAAATTGTATTTATTTCAAATTAAGGTATTTATTGTTGCTGAAAATTTGAACTATTGTTTATATATATGAAATTGTTGGGACCTTCAAAAGCATACATGGAAGAAACAAGCAAAGTAATCGTAATCACACAAATAAATCTAATAAGAAGGCAATCTGAATTTTACATGTAAAAACCCTTGCGGTTAAAAACCACAGCACAAAAGGACGTATAATGGATTATGAAAGCGATATTGAGATAAATAATCTTATCGATTCGAACAACCCTCGAATCTCCATTGAATCCCTAGTTATGACCTTGAACACTTTCGAACAACTTAAAAAGTCATAATCCCCTCCCTAATCTCAATTACACATGTTATATATACTACCCAACCGGAATAGGAAAAAAAATAGTGCACTTATACAATTTTATGTGCGTCTTTGAGTGGTCCTTCGATGGGATCGACAACCATCGAGGACTGGTCGATGAAATTGAAAATCTTTTGATGCCATCAAGTAGCAACCTCCAAAACTGTCCAACAATCAATTAGGATTTTTTCTAAATTTTCTCGATGGGATCGAGCATCTATCAATGACATCGACATTTGATCGATGAGATCGAGTGGTTTGTCGATGACATCGATAGACTTTATTACAGACAGATTTTAGGCATTAGACAACAATTTGTAACATTCACAGGTCGGATTCCAAGCTTGCTATGATCTTTTAATTTACTGAGAATTCTCCTGTTAACATGGTAAACTTCCCCATTATCTTGGTAATTCAAATGGAAATTCCTTTTCTACTTTGTTAATGATTTTAGCTGTTGAGGGTCAAATATTGCATATTAGACCCTAGTTTTTGCTTGGTTTTACGAACATAATAATGTTTAACATCCTATTTTAATCGTGTTTGTGTTGCTAGGTGAATTTAAGACCTTGGACTGAAAAAGGGTCCTAAAAGCATGGATTTAATGCTCAGAAATCATCAAGGCAAGGGACGGATCTTAGAGGATTGAGATCGAAGAAATTACACGCCAAAAATCTGAGAAAATCAAGCAATTGAAGTTTAAGAGGCCTGAAAGTCGTCCTGAATGCAAGATCATAGGGTTCCCACCATCCGTTTGGCTCGAAACTTTATATATGGCCCGAGGACCCTAAATTAACCGTATATGTCGAATTTCAACGATTAGATCCTTATGGAAGTGGCCCAACGGACAGATAAATCCATAAAACATTGATCTGAGGCCCACTTGATATCTGAATATGCTTCAATTTTGGTCTCAACCCCTTAAATGATGTGGAAAAATGGTTGGACGGAGCGGATTTCTCACACACATCACAGTGGACCCCACAGGTGGACTTGCGCTTACACAGTGCGGTGCACTCCTGCACCGCATCGGTTCGCGAGTCCGGTCAACACACAGCTGACCCGACCCGCGCCCGTCTTCACAACAGCGAGTGGATGCTGTCCGCCGGGCGACCGTAGTGGGCCACCATCATGGCCCCATTGGACGATCGGGACCATCCATTCGCTCCGAGGGGTGGCCACGACCTTAGCCATGGTGACCGTTTGGTCCCGATCGTCATCAAACGCAGGATGAATGATAGGGTGATTTAATACAGTGGGCCGCACCAAAACTCGACTAAAACCGCTCATTTTTTACTAAAATTTTGCCAAGAATCCACCCCATTCATTAGCTAAGAGCTTGGCAATGACCATTCTTTAGACTTAATGAGAGGGTAACACAGCGGGAGAGAAAAGTCTGCTTTCCAACCTTGGACTTAGTTTCATAACATTTCTAGCTCCTTTGGGGCCCATTCTCTCTTGATGATCTTGGAGCAGTCAGGATGCTCCATCCACATGGCCTTCGGATGGTTTGATGATCTTGGGCCCACTGTTATGGAAAATGTTTTGCTTAAAAAATATTTTAAATTATATATATATATATATATATATATATATATATATAACCGTTTGTGAAAGACTTGGTTTTTTACCTTTAGGAATAGTCCTATATCAGATAGGAGAGAAGAAAAAATTATCTTAATAAGTAAGGTGTTGAGTATCTTAATATTAGCTTGGTGAGATAGAAGAGTATCGAGACTTGAGTTTTCCAGTTTGCAGTGGAACATACGCGCATGTGCTCAGGCTAGGTGCGAGGGTGTAGGTATGTGAGGCAGTGTGGTTGTAGAGGCGCTATTGGCTCACTTCGCACGTGTTTATTGTGTCGCAAATGGGTCACTCAGTCATGACCTTACACAAAGTGGCGTGAGGTAGGTGAGATTCGTGGTGCGACAATTGCTAAGAGAGATGGGTTAGGTGGCTAGGTTTGAATTGTTGTGGGTAAGAGGTCTAAGAGAGACCTCTCTGCCTTATATAGGAGTTAAAACTAGTCATTTAAGAGGCCTGATATAACTAATCATGAAGTAATAAACCAGACCATGCATAAATTGTTGTATATGACTTTCCCAACAATCATAAATGGCTAGTATGTAGTTGGTCTCCCACATGTAAAACTGTAAGAAACTGGCAAATAATGGCTAGTTTCTCACCAACAGTTAGAAACAGTCCATTGTAATATTGATCCTATACCAAAACGTCCAGCAACCCTTGTCACGCCCTAAACTCGGAAACCGGGCTCATGAAATTCCTGATCGCTGAATCCGGCGCCGACAACCTCTGAGTACCCCATTCTCGGCTTCCAGCGCCCATATGCCAGATTCCGATCCTGGGATCCTATAAGGAGGATTTTTCAACGTACATTTATCTTGTAAGAAGCATAACCACAAGTTTATCCAAATCACAAAGGCAACATCATCATCACATATCCACTAATATAAACATTTAAATACAGTGCTGAAAAGGGAAATACATATATCAAAAATTGAAGCTCCAGAAGACAGTTGTACGCTCCAAGCTCAACGCTGCTGCGACCTAACACCACCTGTACGCATCTATCATGCATAAGCTTATAGAAAGCTTAGAGGGTGGTGTAAGTGTGTACATAATATAAGCGTGCTCAGGATGCAATATCAGAGCAATGCGAAAACATGCCAGTAAGTCCATAAATATCATCAGCCTTATCCAGACTATGCGATGCAAGAACATAATAAGCTAATATCATATACTAAGGAAGCAATGTAGATCAGTTATGCAATGCGGAGATATAGTAAGCTAAATATCATATACTGAGGAAGCAATGTAGATCAACTATGCAATGCGGAGACATAGTAAGCCAAATATCATATACTGAGGATGCAATGCAATATGCAAATCCTGATGAGTCCATGAATACCATCAATCGTATCTAGGCCATGTATCGAACCTGCGCGTATCGCGCGATCATGCGGGGGCAACTCCGTCTCACAAGGAGTCCTATAAGCATTTCAGCCCAATGGTGTATGCTTTAATCAATCACCCTTTACAACATGCATACAAATGATGGGGTCCACAGAAGGACTGCAGATCTAGTCCAAATATCAAGATAGGCTCTAAACGGTGGATACACCAAACCTAATACTATATATCCTTCCGTCTATGGCAAGGGGTGATATAGATTGCTTTGCCGAAGCTCACTGATTTAAAACGCGTCACGATAGTTAAGGAAGGAATCCAACTTATAGTCACCACAACATTGGACGATGCTTCCGATGTAGGACTAGGTTCTGCCTTCACTGTGTGCACAGTAGCCTGCCAATCACTAGTAGCTTGCCCAAAAACCCTTAGGCCCCGCCCACATCAGTATCCGCCCACGTGTGCCCGCCCACGTGTGCAACAGTGACGAAGCGTCACAATATCTCCCACCGAGGGCAGAGCCGAGTTTAAGTACAATAAGTGGGCTTCTTTACCCTCTCTATCGCGCAATAAACTGGACTTCCCTATAAGGCCCAATATATACACAAGGTGGGCTCCAAGGTGTAGATAATTCTACAAGGCATGGTGTAAGACACCATCATCAGTGGGGGGCCCAACAGTTTCGGTAGCCCAATGGGTATCACTAACATCAAGGTGGGCCCAACAGTTTGGGATAGCCTAATAAGATAATATGGAAATGGGCTTGAAAATGGGCTCTAGGGAGGTTTGCGACGTGGACATTTAACTACCATTGCACTTAGAGTATGGCCCGCCATAAAATCTAACTTACAATGGGGAAAGGGCCTCATACAATCACAATGGGCCTCATATAATCACAACGGGCCTCATATAATCACAATGGGCCACTTACAATCTTAATGGGCCTCATACAATCACAATGGGACACATACAATCTCAATGGGCTTTATATAATCATAATGGGCCTCACATGGTCACAATGGGCCTTACACAAGGGTCTCATACTTCACAATGGGCCTCAAATACATCACATTGGGCCTCACACAAGGGCTTTGTATATATCGCATTGGGCCTCACTCATGAGCCTCATATAGATACATTGGGCCTCATACTTGGGCCTCAAATACATCACAATGGGCCTCACTCATGGGCCTCAAATAAATCACAATGGGCCTCATAAATCACAACGGGCCTCATACAATCACAATGGACCGCATCACATGGGCCTGATGGGCAGCCCATAATCTAGGAAAAAAGGATGGGCAGCCTGGATATACAACGCATTTATCAAGGTGGGCCGCTGTGATCAGGGTCAAATATTGCATATCAGACCCCAGTAATTGCCTAAATTGACGTACATGATAAGGCTTAATGGAGTGTTTTAATCGTGTTTTTATTACAGGATGAAATCAGGAGCGTTAATTAGAAATTGATGTTAAAGGCATGGATTTCATGATCCAAAGTCTCCAGAGCACGGGATGGACTCTAGAGAACCGATAATGAAGATTTTACATGCCTGGGATTGGAGGAAAGAAAGCCAAAGGGGCCCGAAAAGGGTCCAGAATGCAAGATCACATGTCTCCCGCCATCTGATCAACTCAAAACTTCATACATGTGATGGGGGCCGTAAATTAACCGTACATATTAAATTTCAGCCATTGAAGATCTCGGGAAGTGGTCCAACGGACAGATCATCCCTCAGAATCATGATTCTGGGCCCACCTGATATCTGGATATGCCCCGAATTTGGTATCAACTGTTTAAATAAGATGATAAAAGAGATGGACGGAGTGGATGTCTCACATGCATCACAGTGGACATCACGTGTACATGAGGGAGTGCACAGGCGGTGCACTCCCGCACCGCATCGGACCGTCCATGATGGTCAGCTAAGCGCTGACCCGCGCCCGTCTCCTCAAAACGGTATCCGCCGTCCAGCGTCCACAAACACGGTTTGAGGTCTTCGGTTGTGGACCCCACACGTTGTCCAAATGGACAATCCAAGCCGTCCATCCGCTTCCTAGGGCCACCATAATCATCACCTAGCTTTCCGTTTTAGTCCATATAGGTGTACGCTTGTTAATCGTCAGTAAACGGAAGATTGACGGCGGAAGTAAAGATCAGGTGGGACACACCAAAACAGAAGAAAAACTGGTTATTTTCGACCGTTTTTCCGTTCTTATCCCGGTGAACGGAGTGGATTTCAGGATTTCCATCGTTCATGGACCCCACCATCACACAGCAGCTTCGTTCGCGTCCGCGTAGCGTCCGGCCGCTTCCGGTTTTTGCAGAAGTTTTTGGGCCCCATACGTCATCCGTACGGCCGATCCAAGCCGTCCATCTTGTAGATTGGCTCGAGCACTACAAAATCATGCTGATATTCCACTCCCATGCGTACACACGTGCATGATACAAGGGCCACAAACGGACTGCTCTGCAATGTTCAAAACTGATCTTTTCGAGATTTCTTCTCTGGGCCACGTCAATGGACATTCAAAACCACCCATTCTTGACTGAAATTTCGTCCTGAATTCAATGGACGGGGTGGATTTTCCAGAAAATACCTCTGTGGGGCCCACCGATCACGGCTGCAAAAAGTTGCACTTCGAGTCCTTCTACGATTCTGCCACCGATTCCAGCCATCCAGCAACTATAAAAGGGAAGTTTTGGACGTGGGAAAGGCTTTCAGAACCAGGGAATTCGAGATCCAGAGCAAGGGAGAGAAGAAAGAGAAGAAAGAGAAGAAAGAAGAGAGAGAGATCGATTGGTTTGGCGCTTGTTTTTATGAATTTTGTTTAATATTTTTGATAGATTTTATGGGTCACTAATCTCTCAGCTAAGGCTGAGATGAAGCCCCTAATTTGATTAGCCCTTGTATTAGTTGATTTACTTTGAATATTAATTAATTTATTTCTTTCTCTAAGTGGGCTTGATTGGTTTAAATTCTATACTTCTCCATCTATGAACTTGATCAAAGTATATATATGGATGTTGTTTGGATGTTTATTATAGGTGCTTGTGTCGATCAAGAACAGTTTCCTATAGAGGAAGAAACAGAGTGCTTTAATGAACTGTACATTCCATGTGCCCGACCAAGGACATGGAATGTGTTGTTCATGGCATTGCTTAAAAGAATTAGACATCTGTATGCCCGATTAAGGACACAGATTGTGCTTTCTCTATATAAGTGGTATCAATTTAGATCAAGGTGAATCAACAGACAAAACAAGGGTTAGGATAATTAGGGGTGGATTCGAAAGTCCTAGTGCTCTCTCTTTGATTGAATTTTCTTCCCTGTTCTTAATTGTTCTTAATTGTTTTTTTCTAGAATTGTGCTTAGTAGTTCATTCATTTATTTGTTGGATTAGTTAAGGAGAGTCATAGATTTGAATTGTGACGATTAGTCCTCGTGGGAACAATCTCGTAATACGTACCATATCTGCATCTGATTCGTATACTTGCGAGTTTAAATATCATTTAAATCATGTTGGTTTAAATAAAACATCAAGTTTTTAGGCAGTTGCTGATGTTGTTCGTTGCCCAAATTGAATTTAGGATTCTCTCTTATCATAATTCATAGTCTTAGAATTTTACTAACTTTTGGTTAAAGTTTTTATTTTATTTTATTTTATTTTATTTTATTTTTTTAGAAACTAACCTATTTCCTGTTTTGTAGGGTCCTGACATAAATTTCTAAGTTGATTCTAACATAGATCTCCAAATTGGAAGTGAAGGAGGAGCTCCCTATTCTTCAGACATTGATCGTCTCATTTATTTTCGGGTTCTTTCTTCCATTCTTTGCTTACATAGTTTTAACTTGTTTTAGAATCTCATAGTTTCTAGGTCTAGTTTTATTTCTCCTAGGTTGCTTCTTAGTTTAGTTTTCTTTCTTACATTGCAATAACATAGTTTATGATAGGACGTAGGTCTCTGAATATAGAACTAGCACCGTTTGATCCTGAAATAGAAAGAACACATCGTGAAAGATTGAGAAATAATCCTGTTGAAATGGCGAATGAGAATGAAGTTAAAGCTCTCAAAGATTATTCAGCTCCTGTCCAATTTAATGCGCCTTCATGCATAGTGTTGCCAACCACTACGACAAGACACTTTGAACTTAAACACGAGTCATACAATTGTTGCCATCCTTTACGGATTGGACAAGGAGGACCCATATCATCATGTGAAAGAATTCTTAGACATTTGCTCCACTTTTAAGTTTCAAAACTTCTCAGACGATTCGATCCGCCTACGCCTGTTTCCTTTTTCTTTGAAGGATAAGGCGAAAGCATGGTTGAATTCTCTAGAAGTTGGATCTATCACTACATGGGACCAACTGTCTAAGAAGTTCTTAAACAAGTTCTTCCCCGTTCACAAAACCAATGCCCTCCGTAGAGAAATTACTAACTTCACACAAAAAGAGGGCGAGCACTTTCATGAATGTTGGGAAAGATGGAAGGACTTGCTTCTTAAATGTCCTCACCATGGTTTTGAGAAGTGGCAACAAGTTCAATACTTCTATGACGGTCTGACACCCCAGAACCGTCGCATGGTTGATGCCACCAGTGGAGGGTCATTCATGACCAAAAGTGAAGTCGAAGCGTGGAACTTCTTTGAAACCTTGTGCGAAAATTTTCAGCAATGGGACTATTCAAATAGAGGTGACAGAAGTCCCCAACCACAAAAAAGAGGTGGTATATATGAGATAGGAGTCGTGCCAGAGCTGTGCGCCAAGCTTGATAACCTGACAAAGAAAGTTGATGCTCTGGTATTAAATAATGGACCTCCACAAACAGCTCAAGTGGAGGCATGTGCCACATGTTCTAGTCCTGCCCATCCTATGCAGTCTTGTCCATCTGGTGCAGCATCCCCAAAACTTCTCTCTGAACAAGTTCATGCTATGAACACTTTTCAAAAACCTGGAGATGATCCTTACTCGAACACATACAACCCGGGGTGGGCTAGGCATCCAAATTTCTCTTGAGCAAAAGGACCACAACAAGGAGGACCATTTGGAAATCCTCCCATGCAACCGCACCATCTCCAAGTTGGCAGTCAACAACTTCAACAGTTTCCACAATATCAACAACTACCTACACAATCAAGGAAACCATCTCTTGAGGATACACTCCATCTTTTTATGCAGAGTTCTCTCCAATTCCAAAAAGATACCCAACAAGCCTTACTAGCCAACCAGCAAAGCTTACATGCAAATGCGCAATCCATTGCCAAGTTGGAAGTACAAATGGGTCAACTAGCTGCCACATTGAGTGAGAGAGAGAAGGGCAAGTTCCCTAGCCAACCTGAGGCTAACCCAAAGGGACAGTATGAGATTGGCTCTAATTCCAACCAAGGGCAATATCATGAACAAGCCAAATCGATCACTACCCTTAGGTCAGGCAAGCAGATTGATAACATAATAGAGATGCCTAGGGATGAATCAAATTCTAAAACAGAAGATCAAGATGAAGCAGAGGGACACACCAATGCATCCAAAGTCCAAAAGCCCTCTGACTCTCCAACAGCCACTAATGTGCCACCTTACATGCCCAAAGCACCATTTCCTCAACGTCTGGCACCAATGAAGAAAAGAAATAACTTTGATGAAATCTTGGATGTGTTCAAAAAAGTGCAAGTCAACATCCCGTTGGTTGACGCTATCAAACAAGTCCCTGCTTACGCTAAGTTTCTGAAAGATTTATGCACTCAAAAGCGTAAGCAGAATGTTCATAAGAAGGTCTTCATTACAGAGCAGCTCAGCTCCATGATTCAACATAACACCCCTCCTAAATTTAGGGATCCAGGAGCTCCCACCATTTCTTGAGGCATAGGAGATCATAAGATCGGGAAAGCATTGCTTGATTTAGGGGCGAGCGTCAATTTGTTACCATATTCGGTTTATGAGCAGCTAGGACTTGGCGAGTTGAAACCGACTAAGGTAACATTACAACTAGCTGATAGATCTGTCAAGGTGCCCCAGGGTGTTATTGAAGACGTGTTATCCAAGTTGATAAATTTTATTTTCCAGTGGATTTCATAGTTATAGATACTCAGCCTGTCCAGAATCTTCATAGTCAGATCCTAGTCATCTTGGGTCGTCCATTTTTTGCCACATCTAATGCTATTATAAATTGTCGGAATGGAGTTATGAAATTGTCCTTTGGTAACATGAATATTAAACTCAATATTTTTAATGCAGGACAACAATCCGCAGATTTGGATGACATATCTGAAGTGGACATGATCGAGAGTCTAGTGCAGGACTCCTTCCGCAAATCTTTTGAAGACCCTCTTGAGACCTGCTTAGCACAATCTGGCATGGATTTTGACATCGATAGTCCCATCCACGAAGTCAATGCTCTGCTCGACTCTACTCCTATATTGGAGACTGAAAAATGGAAAGCGAAAGTGGAACCTCTTCATCCCTCTGAGACGCCTCCTGACAGCACAGCTTCAAACTCTGAGAAGACAAAGGCGAGCAGGCTGCTTAATGTTCTTAAAGCATATAAGGCAGCAATTGAACGGAAGATAGCGGAAATACAGGGAGTATGCCCCACTGTATGTATGGATCATGCTGTGGAAATGTCGCGTGAAATGCAAAGGAAGCGTGATCCTAACATGGAAGAAGTCGTGCGAGCAGAAGTCCTTAAATTATTTGACGACAGTGTCAGTTACCTCATTACAGATAGCACAGCTCATGGGAACTCACATCACTTATCTGGGATTGGTTAATTAAGGTGTTGAGGTAATTTCTTTGGCGGACCCTGGTTATAAATATTAGCTCCTTTATGGTCCGTTCTTGTCTGGCTGAAGACGTTAAACTTAGCGCTCCTGGGAGGCAATCCAGCCTTTTGCTTTATTGTATTGCTTTTTATTTCATTCATTTTCATTTTTCTATTTAGTTAGTTCAATGTTTGTGGGTAACATTACTGCAAACCCTCACGAGACTACAACTCGTCTACTAGGGGTAACCTAGGGGTTTAAAGGCTTGTTGCATGCGCTAAATGCAATCGAGAGCACCTGCGAAAGTGGTATAGGTAGGATCTTCTTTTGTTTTTATTTTTTTTATTTTTGCTTATGTTGATTTCTCTCTTTTGCTAACTCGCTTTTACGTTGAAATTTTTTGAGAAAGCTTCTTGATTCTCCGTCCAGGTACTATCTTTCCCTCACTCCTCTTTTATTCTCGTTGTCCTATGTGCATTGCTTGCTTATTTCTTTTACATTGAGGACAATGTAGATTTTAGGTTGGGGGTGGGAGATTAGGTTACCTAATCAGTATTTTCTTGGTCTTGAGCAAAATTTGTGAAACTTTTAAATTTTTTCTGGAATTTCTATTGAATTCAAAGTGATTTTGAAGGATAGTTGTGATTTTAACATTATAAGATACGTGATGTTGGTAACTTATGACTCTTGGATTCAGCCATTTGTTAGATTTCACAGTTCAGTTTGAATTGTTAACCCGTGATTAGAAGTTGTGAACATTGATTGAGCCATGATTTCACATATCAGATCTTGCTTACACATTAAGCTTTCAATTCGATATTAAATGATAACTTGGTAATTGTAATCTCTAAGCATGAAAGGAACCAGCCTGAAAAATAAAATTTTTAGCATCAGTTTATAAAGAAGAATTGAAAGGGGTAAGTCACATAATCTTTACCATAGGTTTGCTCCCTATAGGTGTAGATTCGATTCCCCATGGTTGACACTTATAAAAAAGTATGGCGACGAGTTTTCACCATAGGTTTGCTCCCTATAGGTGAGGATTTGATTCCCTTCCTTGGCGTACTGTTCATAAAGAAAATTAAAAAAAAAAAAATCTAAGGCTGGTAAGATGAAAAGTTAATCTGTGAGATAAGTGTTGGTTTCAAGCTTGGTTGTCATGAATTACTAATGATATTATGAAATTGACAATTGGATCTCATTGGATCTCTTAATGTTTGTAAGCCGAGATTACACTATACACTCATGGAACTCAATGTTTAAAATTGTTCAAATTAATGGATTAATATTTTAAACTTGATTATGAAATCTGCCGAGAGCTTGATTCCAAGAGAAAAATTCCACACACCAATCATGAATCTTAGAATTTTCACATCTCAGCTATTTGTTCACAAGTCACTTGAGTCTACAGGAATTGTCTTTTATTTCTGAAATTATTTTTCGCATGTTTTGCTCGGGACTAGCAAAATGCTGGTTGGGGGTTGTGATCAGGGTCAAATATTGCATATCAGACCCCAGTAATTTCCTAAATTGACGTACATGATAAGGCTTAATGGAGTGTTTTAATCGTGTTTTTATTACAGGATGAAATCAGGAGCGTTAATTGGAAATTGATGTTAAAGGCATAGATTTCATGATCCAAAGTCTCCAGAGCACGGGATGGACTCCAAAGAACCGATAATGAAGATTTTACACGCCTGGGATCGGAGGAAAGCAAGCCAAAGGGGCCTGAAAAGGGTCCGGAATGCAAGATCACATGTTTCCCGCCATCTGATCAACTCGAAACTTCATACATGTGATGGGGGCCGTAAATTAACTATACATATAAAATTTCAGCCATTGAAGATCTCAGGAAGTGGTCCAACGGACAGATTAGCCCTCAGAATCATGATTCTAGGCCCACCTGATATCTGGATATGCCCCGAATTTGGTATCAACTGTTTAAATAAGATGATAAAAGAGATGGACGGAGTGGATATCTCACATGCATCACAGTGGACACCACGTGTACATGAGGGAGTGCACAGGCGGTGCACTCCCACACCGCATCAGACCGTCCATGACGGTCAGCTAAGCGCTGACCCGCGCCCGTCTCCTCAAAACGGTATCCGTCGTCCAGCGTCCGCAAACACGGTTTGCGGTCTTCGGTTGTGGACCTCACATGTTGTCCAAATGGACAATCCAAGCCGTCCATCCGCTTCCTGGGGCCACCATAACCATCACCTAGCTTTCCGTTTTAGTCCATATAGGTGTACGCTTGTGAATCGTCAGCAAACGGAAGATTAACGGTGGAAGTAAAGATCAGGTGGGACACACCAAAACAGAAGAAAAACTGGTCATTTTCGACCGTTTTTCCGTTCTTATCCTGGTGAACGGAGTGGATTTCGGGATTTCCATCGTTCATGGACCCCACCATCACACAGCAGCTTCGTTCGCGTCCGCGTAGCGTCCGGCCGCTTCCGGTTTTTGCAGAAGTTTTTGGGCCCCATACGTCATCCGTACGGCCGATCCAAGCCGTCCATCTTGTAGATTGGCTCGAGCACTACAAAATCATGCTGATATTCCACTCCCATGCGTACACACGTGCATGATACAGGGGCCACAAACGGACTGCTCTGCAATGTTTAAAATTGATCTTTTCGAGATTTCTTCTCTGGGCCGCGTCAATGGACATTCAAAACCACCCATTCTTGACTGAAATTTCATCCTGAATTCAATGGATGAGGTGAATTTTCTAGAAAATACCTCTGTAGGGCCCACCGATCATGACTGCGAAAAGTTACACTTCGAGTCCTACGATTCTGCCACCGATTCCAGCCATCCAACAGCTATAAAAGGGGAATTTTGGACGTGGGAAAGGCATTCAGAACCAGGGAATTCGAGATCCAGAGCAAGGGAGAGAAGAAAGAGAAGAAAGAAGAGAGAGATCGATTGGTTTGGTGTTTTAATTTTATGAATTTTGTTTAATATTTTTGATGGATTTTATGGGTCACTAATCTCTCAGCTAGGGCTGAGATGAAGCCCCTAATTTGATTAGCTCTTGTATTGGTTGATTTACTTTGAATATTAATTAATTTATTTCTTTCTCTAAGTGGGCTTGATTGGTTTAAATTCTATACTTCTCCATCTATGAACTTGATCAAAGTATATATATGGATGTTGTTTGGATGCTTATTATAGGTGCTTGTGTCTGATCAAGAACAGGTTTCCTATAGAGGAAGAAACAGGGTGCTTTAATGAACTATACATTCCATGTGCCCGACCAAGGACATGGAATGTGTTGTTCATGGCATTGCTTAAAAGAATTAGACATTCTGTATGCCCGATTAAGGACACAGATTGTGCTTTCTCTATATAAGTGGTATCAATTTAGATCAAGGTGAATCAACAGACAAAACAAGGGTTAGGATAATTAGGGGTGGATTCGAAAGTCCTAGTGCTCTCTCTCTGATTGAATTTTCTTCCCTGTTCTTAATTGTTCTTAATTATTTTTTCTAGAATTGTGCTTAGTAGTTCATTCATTTATTTGTTGGATTAGTTAAGGAGAGTCATAGATTTGAATTGTGACGATTAGTCCTCGTGGGAACGATCTCGTAATACATACCATATCTGCATCTGATTCCTATACTTGCGAGTTTAAATATCATTTAACTCATGTTAGTTTAAATAAAACATCACGCTGCCCTAGATGGTGTGAGAAAGCACATGCATCATGGAGGTCCCATAAATGGACAACAGGGATAAAATAGATACATCTTGGTACGTCCCATGGATGGAGCGGATATACAACACATCATCAAGGTGAGCCCCACCTGTCCAACGAACGGACGGCGTGGATAAGACCCTTACATCATGGTCGGCCCCTCACAACACACCGTCCAGATGGACGGTGTGAAGAAACACATACATCACGGTCGGCCCACACAGCACACCATCCAGATGGATGTAGAATAAATACATCATGGTGGGCTTCACAAGCGCCGTCCAGATGGACGGTGTGGATACAAAATAAATACATCAAGGTGGGTCCCACCTCCACACATGCTACACGCGTGGGGTGGGCCCCACACACCCTAAAAAATGGACGGACAGTTGGGGTATAACATATACCTCATGATGGGACCACAGAACTTGCTGCGTCACCACAGAAATCGGACGGACGGCTGGGATGAAATGCATAAATCAAGGTGGGTTCCATCCCACACGTGCAACACATGTGGGGTGGGCCCCACACGTCCAAAAATGGATAGAGGTTATGAATATAACACATACCATATGATCAGACCCAAAACTCACTGATGTCAATGTAGCTATTAGCTGCTGGCTGTATGGACGGTCCAGATGAAACACATGCATGGGGTGGGTCCACATGTTTATGATCCACCAGCCTCTGGTAAAGCTGATATTTGTGTTTTCCTCATCGTCCAGCCACCTGATGGGCATCGGCAAGGTTGGCCCACTTGGACAATAGTGTGGTCCACATGGTGAACAGCATGGATAAAAAAATACATCATGGTGGGCCACAAGATGGGAAAGAGAGATAGAGAGAGAGAGAGAGAGAGAGAGACGTGAGGCGGGGGAGCTTCGCCACTATGAGCTCCCCTAGATGGGCCATATATAACACATACAACAAGATGGGCCCCAAATCATGTGGGCCTTACATTAAAATCAAGATCTAATGCTATGAACACCCACCAATTTTGCTCCTTGTTGGCTCCTTGGAATGCTAAGCTCCTAAGCTCTTTCTTTAATGGAGGTTGATGAAGTATGGATGGCTAGGATGAGAGATTGGGTGGTAGGGAGTGGGCCACACTTGTCTCTCTTAGAAAGCTTGGATGGTCCCCTCCCTTGGTTGCTTGGGAAAATGGATTGAGAAATGAGAGATAAGGTGTTGTAAGAGAGAGGTGATGGGTGATGGGTGATGGGTGGAGAGAGAGAGAGAGAGAGTTGATTTTGGATGAGAGAGGTATGGGTTGGTACTTGACTTGATTAATGTGATGTTTGGGTAGAGATTCTCTCAAAATTTGCAACGAGTGATGCTTTCCTCGAAATAAACGCGGCGCGGGCCCACAACTCCTGGCCTAGGTATCGCATCGGTGCACAAGATGCGGTGTTGGAACCACGGCAATGGCGCAGTCGCTAGGGTACAAGTCTCGAGTTGATCTGACTCAGATCTATGAAATGCGACTCAGGGTTACGCGCATATACCGACTACAGGTCGCGGGTTGCCGAAATTCGTCGAGGAGGATGGCGGAAGTCTAAGGAATGGTATAGACTAGGATACGGGCCTTACAACCCTTGCCTATATAAAGTGAGCTTGACTGGTTGATTCCATCATTTTAAGCAAACCAATTCATTCTCTCATCTGAACCTGCAAACTCCACCTATTCTCTGATCAGGCCAGCAGGTTCAATACAAACCTAAGACTACTGAGACCAATAGGTCCATAAGAACCGGACCAGTGTAATGGTCTAATTCAGTAAAGTTAAACTTCATTTTTTATTTCTCTTTTCGATTTGAGAAATTTTCTTTTAGTTTTCATTTACTAGCAAAATTATGTTTACAGAGTTCCACTAGTGGCTCCTTCATGCTTACTTATAACGCCCAAAAAATTGACACCCGAGTACATAGACTCTAATCCCGAGTTCCTGAGCGTTAACTAAATGAAAATGCACGTGTGACTTAGTTTAGATTCATATTCATTTCACACACGAGCAATCAGAGTAGCGCAATTCAAATTAGCAGATCCAAAATGAGGTAGAGATAACAATAGTTAATAAATATAAAGTTAAGAGCAAAAAAAATAATTCCAATAGTGGTGATTATCCAAAATGGAGATTATACAAGTCATAATATACATACCCAAGATGATTAAAGCGTAAAGTTTTCCATTTTCACCATATCCTCCAAAACATAATGACGGTGACACAAGCCGATCTATGCCTACCCGTCTGAGGGCTTGCCAGTACCTGCATCAATAATATTACTTGATTATTTTTTTAAAACACCTTTCCATGTGGGATTGAGCACCTAACTCAGTGGTTCCATTTGTTTTAAGTTACACATGTTCTCAACTCAATCAGCGCAGTTAATGATAAACAAGACATCAAGCATTTCCTAAATATTTTTGTTAAATGTATGAATGAGATTATGGAATGATGCATGCACCTCACAATCCAACACTCCCTCACAAGTGACTTCAACGCCTATTTTGCAAATGCCAACACTGCCTCATCACGCGACTCCAACACCAAATCGCTATATCATATCTAATGCAATATGATTGATGCGTATATTAGCCAAGTAATTATTAAGTTCCATTCATCCAGCATATTGGCGAAGTTAGGATACCAACGTCATATCACTAGTCCTTATCTGGATCACGTGACTCGTCACGACACGTAGCGGCTCCTCACCAGTGTCGTCCATTGATCCAAATTTAGGTGTCACCGGTTTATCTCACAAATCAATTATTCCAAAGGTATGGCATGATACCTAAATGTATGAGGATCAACTCAGTATAAGTCATCACCCAAACCCTGAGTATGATCACTCAGTTTCGAGGTGTGGGCTAATCACATGAAACCAGATCACTACAAGGAAAGGGTTCATCATCCAATTCCATTCATGCTCGGGTCGTTCGAATGATACTCGGGCACGGAACCATCGCCTGGGTAATTTGATGGGGGTTGTTTGAATAACAATCTCTTACCTCCATCAATGTTCATTGGTCACTACGGGGAGGCTCATCACCCCATCATAAGCCAACAGCTCGGACACAATGTCCCATACCACCATGCTTAGCTCATGAGTCTTAGTGAGATCATATTGCACTTACGATTATGAATGAACTTATCCACTGGGAACAGGATATTTAGATTTAATTTGATCGTGTCATATATTATGAACATACATGATCAGTCAGCTAGTTGATTAATTTGATTGACCTAGAAGAACCTCAACTCAACCGGCATTAGGTGCAAGTACCCCGTGTAGTCGAGCTACTGTCGATTATCCATGTTCAGTACAGGTCGATCGAACAAGCTTACGGTGGCTGACCTAACTTGCGCCACCCCTTGATTTGGGCGATTTACTGACTGACCCAACATCGTAGAAATCCTAAGTATCGCTATGAACTAAACAGTATACCATGCAATTATAGCATACATTCTACTACGCAATGACCTAAGCATTCCATCGAACATGTAAGCATCAACATGGTACTACATCCACTAAAGCATTAAATCAAACATATGAGCATGCATAAGGTAACACAACCACCTAAGCATTTCATTAAGCATGCGAGCATCGATAAAGCAACACATTCCACCACTTAGACATTTCATCAAACATATGAGCATCCATATCCAACCAATAACATATATTATAAACAAATCAAAACATTAACATATTAGCATGCGTAAATTCATCTATAAGCATCTAATCATTAACTGACTGAAACCCTCAAGGGTCGATAAATGATAACCTAGAAATAATGGTCCACACCTTATGACGATTCGCCAGACTCACGGTGCTCGTAGGGTTACGGTGTTAGGGAAAGATCATCGAGAACCTAAGCATGTAAGCTTGTAAGAATTAGAATGAATTATATACAAGACCTAAACTCACAAACATGACTCAATACTTACCTTTAAACATCGCCGAATTGACACCAATGAAGGGTAATGTTGCTATAGAGGAGATGAAAGAGTGAGGGTGTACAAATCCTCACACTTCCAAGCTCTCTATCTCTCTTTTCTCTTTTATCCTCTTTCTCTTCTCTCTTCAAAGCTAGGCTTAAAATTCGTATGGGGAGAGGGGACATGAAATGAATGGGTATTTATAATACTAAAAGTGATGTAAATGGCCCTAATGACCCTTTATTCATTATATTAACACTTGAGGGGGTGGTTTCCCACTAATGGGACCCAACGGAAGGCATATGGGTCAATCTAAGTCATAGGATAAGTGTCTCAAAAGGCGATCTATGTTTAGACACAACCATCCAATGATTGGACGTGCCGATCAATCGAAAAGGCCCTAACTTAAATTGATAGTCACCGAGCGTCAATCGGGTCTATAACTATATAGCTATGTGTGAAAAAATATCTTTAGTCAGTACCCCGACTTTGGCCATGAATCGGCAGTCCGAAAGTTATAACTTCGCGAAAGAGTAAAGGGGCTAATTTCACTTAAGTTCCAGATTTTTATCAAATGTATTTACACAACTCAAACACCTCCCCCCCCCCCCCTTACAAGTCTAAGTTGAACGATTCGAGACACGATCTCAGCTTAATGTCCCACAATGGACATCAAGCCCACTAAGACGAACATATTTCTATAGTATCGGGTTTAGTGGCTCACTAACGAGTGGTCTAGAGCTTATTCAGATAATCAAGGCATTTCTGGAATGAATTGGGTAGTGAGATTTCTTGTGCATAATAATTATAGTTCAGATTAGCTAATTTATAGTGTAACCTATCATAACTAGCAGAAATGATGATCTGATTATAATCACTATAAATCGTTGGTTCTTAGGTTAAAAGGATACTGAGTCAGTTTGATTTGTTGATTAAGATCGGACCCTTAGTTGTCTCGACTTTAACTAGATTTTTATTTATTCGTGGTTGTCTTGATTAATCAGTGATAGGTCGCCTAGATTTGGGCTCTACGTGAACAAATCACGTGGTTAAGCCCAATGTTTAAGTGATAGGGTGGATTCGTTGACTTCCTACAGTTGATTAATCGGATTTGGACGGTTCCTTACTAGTATTACCCACGTATATGCTCACCTCTTGCGTTAAGAATCAATTAGTGACAACGTATGCTAGTTATATCGAAAGTTTTCAAGGATTTTTGAAAATTCAAAATAGCAAAAATTCAAGACATTACATTGCTAAACGTAGAACGATACACAGACTCATTGTATTTTGGAAGAGATTTGCCAACAACCTATCAGTGGTCTCAATTATTTTGAGAATGGACGAATAATGCTTTAAGGACGGCGAATAATACAACTTGTCCTTGATATTATATTTTTTTATTTTCTATTTCCTCCTATATTGTAACGCCCTGAAAATCGGGGGTCGAACATAAACTCAACTCCCGAGTTCCAGAACATCACTTATGCAACAAAATGAATGATGATTGAATGTTGATGTATTCGTGCATTGAACATGAGTGAGATTAAGCCAAAACAAAGATATCATACTCCAGAGACAGTTAAATTTGCAAGCGGAAGATCTGATAGATAGATAAAATATATAACTTATGATGAGTCTCCAGAGTGTGATAACATTACAAAGTTAAATAAATACAAGTGCGCTTCTAAAATGTACCAAATGTGAGGAAGTGTAATGCCTCCTATCCCATGTACCATAGCCCCGTCAATACAATATCATGTCTTCATTGACCTGCCAGAGAGATACAGATAGGAGAATTCCTCCTATCATCATAGAAGTAGTCCGGCTCGCTTCACAAGCATCGCCACCACCCGAAACTCAACAACTGGGTTGGTGTGTACAACATCGTCCCGTAACGTGGGAGTGAGTGATCAACTCAAAGTGAAACAAGAAAGCATAGGTTAACATGTTATCAATTCAACCAAGCAAGAATGATAAAGCAAGACAAATCAAACATTTCTAACTACTCTTGTTAAGTGCGAAAATGAAATGACATGATGTCAGTATGCCCTTGCTAAACCACCCTCAAGCGACATCATCTTACGTTCGCGAATGCTTACTCCTCAAGTGCGCCACATCTACAAAGCACATGCGGTGCGATGATGCTCATGATTACCAAGTTTTTATTAGTCCATTTCAAACAAAGAAGATTGGGAAACTAAGGTACCTCCTTGTATCATTCCCAAACATGATCCATTCTAGGGTCGTCAATCCTAGTTAATCTCATACGATATTATGGTTTGAGAGGCGTAGCGAAGGCATCACAAAGGGCTCGTCACCCGTCAAGACGGATACGATCTCACCGTATGCGGCTCAATTGTCGACCGTCACCGAGTACGTGTCTCACCATACTCGGCTCAATCACTAGCCGTCACCGAATACAGTCTCACCGTACTCGGCTCAACTCATACTCCAGCTTGTTTGTGAAAGACTCGCCGCCAATCACGGACCTTGGAGTATACTCGAAGATACTACTTGAGGACTCGTCGCCCGTCAAGACGAGCACAGTCTCACCGTATTTCGGCTCTCGCCGTAGTATCGACACCGAATATAGTGTCCCATACCACCATAATCGGCTCACGAGTTTGGTTGCGCAATGGTCACTACGGGAGGCACATGGCCCCGGCCAGTAGGGCCGACACGGCCTTGACACGGTGTCCCATACCACCATGCCCGCTCATGCGTCTTAGCGGATCAAGGTACCATGGTTAAAAGGATTTCACCGATAAGTTTGGTACCCTAGGTTCAAGCAGAGGTGACCAAACATGGTGAACATACATTAGACAAATCGGGTTACTTGACGAGTTTCCTCGGCTAGCTCGAGCGCACAACAAGTTGAACGACATGAAGTGCATAAGCACTTCGCGTGGCCGACCACTATCGCCAACCGGTACGACTCGGGTTCGTCGAACACATCTCACGTGGCAAATAAATCGCAACCACGAATTCACTCAGTACCGATTGTCCGGACTATAATCATAGCCCCAAACACAATCAAGTGCGTATAGATAAAGCAATAGTGAATCAAGATTTCCACTCATACAATCAAGGTATGGTATTTTCCGTTTAGGGTCGCAGTGGTCAATAGACGCACTCGTTGCTCCGCTCCCCCATCACCCATGACGGATCATACAACGTAAATATAAATTTAAACATATGCATTACATAGTTATAATATAAAGCAGTTGAGCATGTTATGAATCACAACACAAGCATGAGTTTATACATGTTCAATTCCTAATTACACAACAATCCAAGGAGATCATACACATAATTAAAAGAGGTTGAGAATCATATCTCAACACCCTTATACATTACACTTTGCTAACTACTACTCATTCAGACATTTCAAGAAACACTTAAACAACATACATCAACATACATGACATATGTCGATCACCTAGGCATTAGGCCAAATCCTTTCCCTAGGGAGTTGCCCCAATCATAACACGCGTACACCCACGACGGATAGTCATGGCAAGCATGAATCCAAGTTCCATATTCATTCAGTCATTCCCACAAACACTTGGGCCACACATTTTAGCATATATGGTGTATATTGGCCGTGGCGTGATTTAGGAAAAATCCTTTCGTCAAAAGGGTATCGCCAATACAACAATCATGAATCCATGACAATTAGTCATATGGAGCACGAATGAGAATTCTATACTCATTCAGTCATTTTCACAAACACTTAGAATACACTATTACAACATACATGGTGTATGTTAGCAAAACATATATTAGGGCTATCCTTTAGCCAAGTGAGTATTTTATCCATGTATAATATATTACTACAGCAAATAATCATGATAAATACATCTCCAAATTTTACATATATGCGGTATTTCTAGAATACGCAATTTCAACATACTTGACATTTACAAGGGAGCATGTATTTTGGCGATTCCTTTCGCCAAACTAGTATTTTATACATATATTGTATAATCATACATTAAATAAACATGTCGTACATTTTCCCAAAAAAATACATATACGGTATTTCTAGAATATACAATTTCATCATACGTAGCATTTACACATGAACATGTATTTCAGCAATTCCTTTCACCAAATTAGTATTTTATCCATATATCATATAATAATACATTAAATAAACATGTCAAACGTTTTTCCAAAAAAATACGTATACGGTATTTCTACGTATACTTAGAGTATGTGAAATTTCAATTTCTACAACGTTAATCGAAACAGGAAACGGAAAGCACTTTGTACATGTGCAATTGCAAGCAGATCATGAATCTACCATTATCTGACATTGAAAGCGTTGAAAACCGTAACTTATACACTTAAAGTCCTCACCTTTGCCTTTGGAAACGAAACGAATCAGCAAGGGTAGTAGAACTTCCGTCTACGGGAGATTTGTAGCCTAAAGAGCGGAATCGGTTAGTCGGTACACATCCCACATCGATCCCACTTCGAATCAGACCTAGGGTTAGAGTTTCTTACCTTCAAATGGGATGGATATCACCGGGAAAGCGCCTAGAACAGGGCGGTGTAGGCCGTGTAACAGTCCAATGCAGTAAGAGGAAGATCGGCAACAAAACCCAAGCCTTTCTCTCTCTTTTCTCTCTCCCTCTAGGGTTTTCTCCAAAATTCGTATGGCTGTGAGAGGGGGTGCTCTAAGGCCCTTATATAGCCTAAAACATTTCCAAAATAGACTCAGGTTCAAGGGTTACTGCTAATATAGGATATTCGTCACTTTTCCAGCTCAAAAGAGAGGTTCTGGTAGCCCTCCTGAGCCAAACGTCAAACTTAAGCTCACCACCTATGGATCTATGTGGGATTACGTTCTCGACTGATCGGATTCCCGATCGCACGTGGCGGACCACTTTCAGTTCAACGGTCAGTGGGCCACGATCAGAAATTCTAAGTACATGTAAATGTTCCTGAAATTTTTCTTAATCCGAGGGTGTAATTTGGTCTGATTTCGACGGTGGCCGTTGCTTAATCGACGACGTCACAATGAATGATGCCGATCACTATTCCAGATATTTATTTTGGCATGGGAATAGTGTTTTTACACTCCTCGCTCCGAATCGAAACGAATGGCCGTGGAACATCGGATGGAGCTGATTTTTGAGATGATTGTTAAGCCCAGTGGGGTGGTCCTAGTTCCTTAGCTTCGGGTTAATCGGACTCCGATGTACGATCTAGACCTAATACGAAGTTTCGTTTCATTCCCGAGAGCAGACGGGAAATGAGTTTGGTTCTAAACTTTAGGGTAACCTAGCGTCAATGATTCTGCAAGTTTTGGGTCTTGCAGATCGTATTTAAAGCAATTCAAATGGATTTCATGGCTGATCTAGTTTAACACCTAGTTCACTTTGTCAATTTCTAAAGGATTTAATCCTAAGTGATTTTCGTCTGAGGTGGAACGTAGTCCATTGTAGTTTGTATATAAAGTGATCCAAGTTATACTACTTAGCTAGTTTAAGATAGTGTCTAGGGCGAAGGTGCTTTGAAAAATTGAAAGCACAAGGTAGTGAAGGGTGGGATTTGTGAAGAAAATGATTTAAGGAACGATTTGAGACTTTAATTGAGCGTTTAAGAACTTAAACCTGTGTTAGGATTGACCCATTGCCTAAGGACGTCTAATCCCAAGTTGGCAAAAATCCGGGGCGTTACATATATTGCAGTAATTATAAATTCGTAATACAAGATTATCAAATTCTCAACAGCTACCACTGGACAACTTGAGCTTAATGCACTCTAAAAGAACCCGAGGCTGGCTTGCCAACCACTCTGAAGCAATATCTGGCCTATCATGCATGACAAATGAGGGAAAAAAAACATGACATACATGGACTAGATTAGAACCGCTCAATCGATGGGGAAATAATGAAATATGGGATGGGTTAAAAATCATACTGATTGGATGGTCCTGACACTTTTAATCAGCAGCACACAAATCAGACTATTTCACTCTTTAGGTGGGCCACAACATAGCGAGCAAGTTACCATCGCAATTTTATTTTTACGTGCGGTTTACATGATGGAAAGCTCAAATCTCACACAATTGGTACGGTGTGGCACGTGCCTGTGAGGAATGTGGTTGGTTCCCAAGTAGGTGGGTAAAGCTGGGAAAAATAGACCCAATCTGGTGGATCCAACCTGATTAGACCCGATAAGAACCGAACCGACAGTCTGGATCGGTGCAAATCGGGTAGCTCCATACAGATCCGAAATCTTTTCGGGTCGAGTTCGGATTGGCCCTGATCCAACACGACCCGACCCGACCCGACCCGACCCAACCTGAAAACCCGATCCAAATGGATCTAGACCGATCTGAAGTAACTCTCTTATCGATACTTCTCTTTTTCCCTGTGGTATGGTCCACTTGAGCTTTGAATATGCATCGTCATGGGGGAGAGACCCTTCCAGCAACGCCTCCCAAAAATGTCGAAGCGAGGTCGCAGAGGATTCGCTGGAAACAAGTTCCGGATGTCGGTGGGTCTTCTAGTGGCAGCGACTATAAATTTCGCAGATAACACTGGCGTGAAGAACTTGTACATCACCTCTGTGAAGGGGATAAAGGGCAGGCTTAATCATCTGTCGTCCGCTTGTGTTGGGGACATGGTCATGGCCACTGTCAAGAAAGGGAAGCCCGATCTCCGTAAGAAGGTCATGCCTGCTATCATCGTTCGCCAGCACAAGCCATGGCGCCAAAAGGATGGTGTATACGTGTATTTTGAAGACAATGCTGGTGTGATAGTGAATCCAAGGGAGAAATGAAAGGTTCTGTAAAGACCCCATCCATTCCGTACAATTTTCCATGCATATGTACATAGTGATCGATGCCCTTAGCTAGACCTAGATTGACCGTTCATAGTACATACCCGATTGACCGGAACCCCAAGACCTCGAAACCTATCTCATATCGACCGTCCCGTCGCCGCGATCGTGGAGGTACCACCCGTGCGTCAGTATGATACTTCGTTAGTAAGATATGCCATGAAGAATAATAAGTGTGTATCATGTGCGCATGGCGCCATGTATTCCACACACGTGCACAACACCTATGATACACACATGTACATGCCACACACGGGTGAGAGAATCTCTACCATGTGTGTGATGTCACACACCCATACCCCTCCCTCTCTCATGCACACTCAAGTCAACTCTCCTCCATGCCACACCTCATGTATGACATCATCACACCATGCCATCTCATGTCCCTTTAATCCGCCATTAATTACAAAGTATATATTAATTACCATAATCCTAGCCTAAGCTAACTTAACCAAAAATTTATCCATTTCTTTATAAATACCCCTCTACCCCTTAGCATTTCACCATTTTCCATGGAGAGAGAGAGAGAGAGAGAGAGAGAGAGAGAGGAGTGATCTTGGTGGGCCATCAACTCCATCAATCCCATCCCTTCCATCCATCTAATTCATCAAGGTGAGTACACCCTCCCCACTTATTTTTATTTTTGTTTTCATTATGTTTATGGATGGTGAAGATGATACTCTAATGTTAGAAATGGTGTTGATGATAATGATATGATTAATGATGTGGATGCATATGAGAAGACATAGAAATTAAATTTTATAGATCTCATGTGGACCTATTGATAGTGGGCCCATGGTAATGTTTTTATGCCATCCAAACCATCCAAAGTGTGGCCCATTGGGGCTGGCCACACACACCCATGTACACACGTGCCATATATATATATATATATATATATATATATATATATATATAGATAATAAAAATAATAATAATAAAAATAAAGAGAAGAGGGAGAGACGCTGCTGCTGCCAGCATCCAGGGGATGCTACAGCATGCAGCGTCCCAGCTGCTTGATTAAAGGGAGGAGTGTGGGGCCTATGACAGGCCCCACCATGATGTAAGTATCTGATCCACACCGTTCATCCTATTTTTCAGATCATTTTAGGCGTTGAGCCGAAAAATGAAAGTAATCCAAATCTCTGGTAGGCCACACCAAAAAAAGGATATTTTTAATAATGATAGACTGTTAGGGCCCACTATGATGTTTCTGTGTGTCAAAAATATTGAATATTAGGCTTATTCGACCCGTCACGAGACAGGGAACTCGGTAGATGGAATGGATCGTCTTGATGTGGGCCCCACCTAAAAAAAATAATATAATATAAGCAACACTGACGCTGTTGCTGTCAGCGTCTGACGCTGCAGCAAGTAGCGTCTGCTGCTAACGCTGGAAGAAAGTGGGCCCCACCATAGGCCCCACCTTGATGTATCTTGAACATCAATACCGTACATTTAATGGGTTCCGTTTAAAAAATGGGTCACCCCAAATTTTAGCCGTACACGGAACTCAGGTGGCCCACACTATCAAAAATCATGTAAAGACATGCTAAAACATAAAGAAGTACTTGCTGGGGCCCACCTGAAACTTTGATGCACTGAAACTTGGATTGACCCCTCCACCAAGTGGGACACGAATAATGGATGGACTGGATCTCTCAAGTGACCCACCTTGATGAGAAAATATACAAGTAATAATAATAATAATAATAATAATATCAAAATAAAATAATGGTGTGAGGAAGTGACGTCCTCACTGGACGTCCACATTTGAGGTAAAATTTTGTTGGCCGATCATGGCCACACCATGATGTATGTGCTAAATCCACACCATTCATCCATCTTACTAGCACCATTTATTGTATGGTCCCAAAAATCAGGCCGATTAGAAGTTCATGTAGGCCATACCACTTGGACAATGGAAATTGTACACAAAATACTTAGATTTTTCTGGGGCCCACTTTGGTGATGAAAAGTATATCTGGGCCATTCATCCACTCCTTCAGATCATTTTAAGTCTTGAGTAAAAGAATGAGGCAAATCCACAACTTAGGTGGACCACACTATAAGAAACTGTAGGAATAAAATTCCCTACTATTAAATCTTTTGAGTTCTACTGTGATGTGTGACTGCCACCAAAGTTGGGTCAGCCATTAGATCATGGAGCCAACTCGTTACATGTATTTTACATCCCAATCATCCATCATTTAGACCATCCATGTGCTATAAGTCCCACCCGACGTATGTACCTTATATCCATGTCATTCATCTAGTGGGTAGTATCAACTATGATGTTGTTTGTTATATGAATTGTTCACCATATCAATGGGACCCACAATTATACAAAATATAATAATAATAATAAGGAAAGGGAATTGCATGCTTACTAATGAAAGCTTCCCTGGACATAATGTGATGCATGTGAAGCCCACTTAGGTGCATGTGTTGTATACCCACACTGCCTATATATTTTCCAGTCACTTGAGAAGTGAGCCCACCTCTTGCCCATGGACACAAGATGAAGTTGAACTCAATTTTAGGTGGGCCAGGCCATGCTACAAGTAGAAACAATGTAATAACCATTGGAAATTCTTAGGCTCTATTGTGCCCTTATATGCTGGGATGTTTCCTTGACCATGGAGTCCACTTTGTAGTATGATGTAGATCCATGTCTTTCATCAGTTAATCCTCGTCATTTTAGGGTATGGTTCCATAGACTAGTCAGATCCAAATCTCATGCCACGGGAGTAATATTGATCACTTATCTACTGTTAAATATTTCGTAGAGTTGCAGTAATGTTTGTGAGAAATCTATCCATTTATTCCTTTTATCCGATCATGGACCACCTAATATACATGTTTTACCAACCATTCATCTATTTTGATTAGATCATTTTAGAGTGTGGGGCTACCTATATATTTACTGCAATTTAAGTCGTTTTCATGGTGCCTATTGTAATAGTTATTCCTCATTTAGTCCACCAATTGGTAGGAATCATGGGGATCACTACACTATAGGAATTTGGGATCTTGGGTGGCCTAACTAGTAGTGTGGATTGGTGGAAGTTGTGTGGACCACCACATGTGAGTGCTTGATTTTTTATAGCCCACCTAACTGTAAGAAAATTGGGGCAATCGTATGACTACTTGTCTAAGTAGATTTATGATTGTTGTGGCCATTAACCATATGATCACTGACGGGATGAGTGATAACTAGATTTGACAAATGGTGCTGAGTATGTAGCTCATAAATCTTGTGATCATGCGTGACGTGGATAGCCGTAAATCATATGGGTATGTGGGGAATGTGTAGCCCAACCATATGATCAAGTAGTGCTTTGGTGACTACTAAACTATGTGAAATTGTGGTACTGGCCGCCTGGCTATGTGAAAATTTAGTAAAGCGGTTGCCCCATTATGAGAAATATGGTATAATAATAATAATAATAAGTAACCATCTCACCTTAAGTCCCTTATTATGACAAGTAGAGTGACATTCGTGTGGCCACTCAACCATATGAACTTCTGATAATGGAGTGGCCATAAGACCAATTGGGCATATGTGAAATTGTGTGATTACTCAAACTCATGGACTATGCCGATGGTGTAACTTCCTGGGTACATGAACTTAGGACTTGAAACAGATTGATCATAGGCCCATTGAGATATATTTCTGGCCCATATGATGAGGCTCATTGTGATGTATTTCCTGCCCATGTGATGTGGCCCATAGTGATGTGTATTAGGTCCAGGTATGTGGCCTACCTGTGAAATAGATTTAAGGCCACTTGCAATGTATTCGAGGCCCATGGGCGAGGCCTAACGGCGAGGCCCAATGTGATGTATTTAAGACCCATGGGTGTGGCTCATTGAGATGTATTTTAGGCCCATGGGTTGTGGATCATTGTGATGTATTTGAGGCCCATGTGTAGCGCCTACCTCTTGTGTATTTGAAGCCCATGGGTTGTGAAGCCTGATGTGGTGTATTCATGGCCCATGAGCCGAGGCCCATTGCGATGTGTAGTGCACATATGATACGGCACAATGTGATGTATATGCAGCCCATGAGTGAGGCCCAAAGCGATGAATGTGCGGCCCTTGTGTGAGACCCAAAGCGATGTATCTGAGGACCGATGTAATGTGTGATTTCTCCATGATGTATGTATTGATGTTTATATGGGTCATTCCTTGGGGGGCAATGTTGGTTAAATGTCCACATTGTCGAGGCCGATTGTTGATGCCGGTTGATGATACTGATTATGAGTATGTGACAGCATAACATCATGATACATGCCCATACGCATCATCTGCATGTTTATTATGAGATGTGGTTGATCATTGCATATGTCATTGGGCAGATTGTTATGAGACTCCCTAATAGGCGGAGGTTATCTCACATGAGTGCATGGTATGCGCCAGTTTGATGCATGATTGGATTGTATGACTCATACATCTTGCATTATGTGTTGTGATTACTATACGTCCTACCGACATCAGGGCCGTATCTTCCATAGACAAATCGTGGATGGCCAGATGGGACACCGGAAATGTTTTGTTCTAGCATACGGGTGTCATAGATGTCCTTGAGTGAAAATCTCTAAACCTTTGTGGCCAGGAGACGCCCCAACGTCGAGACCGAGTGGATATACATGAACGCATGAGGGTCGTATACCAGTAGGCCGCATCTCCCACTGTGTCGTGGTCGGTTGTGAGGGGGTGTGACCTTACCCACCTAAGTGAGGGGGCAATATCTAAGTTGAGTCTGATCAGCTTGAGGAATGGGTCCGCTATCGACAAGTCGGGCCCGATATTGGCAGGTGGATAGTGAGGTCTCTTCCACTTACCTAGTTGTACGCTTAGATAGGGGCGGTAAGCTGGCATAGAGTGTAATAGACCCCGATGATGATCCTAAAGATGAACTGTACTATTATGTGGACTTATTGAGCAGGAGTTGCATACTCAGTCATTCATTCACTATCCACTCGGGTTGGTGGTGCACAACTATTTGTACGTGTACCTTCGCAATGATCAGAATTTTGGTTAGGGGACGCGACTAACCTGAGATCAGGAGTTTACCACAATGAGTCTGACTATCCAAATTTAGGTATGAGACTGGTTTGGATAGAAGTCCCTTGTGATGGACCTCATAGCCTGTGATACTACGTACTATCATCCTGACTTCACACTCTAGCATGGTCATTCCATTTGCACCGCATATTGCATTACATCCGCGGCATATGACATTTTGGGTTACCTGTGTTTCTACATTTATATGGTTTAGATACGGCATCTGATATTTGACTCTTTATAACTCCTCATTTGTATAGTTGATTTGTATCGTGTATTCTGATATTGTTCCTCATTTGTAAGTTGATTTGTATTGCGTATTCTGTTATTGTTTGACTCATAGACTTGTCAGTAATTCTAATATTGTATAATTATGGCATGACAATATGATGATGATGATGTGATTACGAATGCATATAATACGGTTATGGTTGTGGTATAGGAGAAATGAAAATATGACTTGGTGATGCTGGTAGCATGGACTTGGAGTATTACTATGATGCATATGCATTGCATTGGCATTGACATCATATTTTACGTGCTACACGCCTTTCACATATATGATTTTCTTGTAACATATTTATCTTGCTTGCACGTAGGACACATTGCACACACGAGTGTACTCACTAGGCTTTTTGCCTAAGCTTCCTCTTTTTCATTTTTTTTTAGGGCTGGAGTAGCTCGAAAGACTTTGCTTTCTTGATGCATTGCATCTATTTTTCGATTTGGCAATGTTGACGTTGTGTACCCTTTTGGAAAGCATTGTACTTGTAACCATCAGGATTTCTATTGGAGAGTGTCGCTTGGTAATTTGATCATGGATCTTTATGCTCAGGTATTGTTATATATGTATAATACAAAAAAAAAAAAATCAGTCAAAAATCTTCCTTGTGGTGCGCTGAACTCGGGACTTGGTGTTTGGAAGTCGAGTGCCGGATTCGGGGCATCACGGAAGCTGTCCGTCCCCGGGTTTGGAGCGTGACAGGTTCTGCAATCACAGGGCCTATTGGAAAGGAGTGTACATATTTGTGGCCTAGGATTGCAAGTGCTGCGAATGCCATTGTGTATGAGTGGTTAATCTTTATTTGGTTGAGGATTGTTTTGTTGAAGTCTTGGTTTTTGCTTGCTGCCATCAGATTTTTTGTGGTAGATGTAGCTAGCTTTCATGGTCGATTAGTGTTTGGCACTAGTAAAACCGCGATTATTTTGGATCTCAGCCTTGTATGATGTTTTGTTCTCATAGGATGCATTTAGATACGCCCTAAATGTGAGTTTTGTGATTGTTGGTGCCCAAAAAAAAAAAAAAAAAAAAAGAGCTTTGAATATGCATCGATTTTAGGTTCAACCACTAAAGCGATTTGCAAAAATGAATGAACGGCGTGGATAAACCACATGCATTCAAGGTGGGCTCCAACCGTTTTTACTGTGTACAATAAGGAAATATTTGCTGGTGTACCGCACATAGCTATGTGCAGCTAGATGTAGGTACGTGTCATGCCAAGACGACTCGTCTTCAGTGCACTGACGCTCCTTGAGCTGCGAGATGTATGAACGGTTCAAAGGAGATCAAAGTTATATGGCCCTACAGTGATGTATTTATTATATCTACACCGTTGATATATATTTAGAGATCATTTCAGAGCATTATCAAAAAAAAAAAAAAATGGATCATATCTAAAGATCATCTGGACCACACCACTAATAACAACAAAAAATGATTTTCAGTGTGGTCCCACTGCTTTTTCTAGTGTGGTCCATTTGATAGTTAGATCTATCTTATTTTTTGTCTCAAGCCTTAAAACTAGCTCGCCAAATGGATGGAGGGTTTGGATATAACACATATCCTATGATCAGACCTAAACATCAAACTCATCATTTTGTGCGCAACATGTTACAGCAGCTGCCGTGCACAGCACATTAGCAGCTGCAGCGCCTCGACCCCCAAGTTGTACGAATGGCTCAAATGATATATGCTTAGATGAGCCCCACAATGATGTATTTATTATATCCATACCGTTTATCCATTTTTCATGATTATTTTAATCATTTGGAAAAAAAAATAAATCATATCTAAAGCTCAAATGGACCACACCGAAAATAGCAATGAGATAATGATTTTCACCATTTTTAACGATCTGAATTGCACCCAACCCGATCTGACTCAGTTTCCCTGGCCGAGTCGGACTCAGTTCGGGTTAGGCCAACCGTGTGTCGGGTTGGATCGAGTCCTATGTTCTGGACTCGGTCTCGAATCGGATCGGATTCAGGTCAGTCCAGTTACATTTCGGACCAAGTCGGATTGTCCGATGCCCACCTCTAAGGTGGGGAATTAGAAAACCTTTAAGTGGGAGTTATTTCATGCTCTCGCTGCGTATGATGCTTGATACGCATGCATTTAGAAATTGTAGATATTAACTCAAATTAAAACGACTAACTTTCGAGAAACCTGCTTCCTTACAAGTGATGAAGAGTCTAAAAATTATATCAATTGAATCGTCTTAACACTGATTCATGGATCGGATTAGGTGCGGCCCGGCCTCACCCAACATGGTGTGGCTCACCTATATATATATATATATATATATATATATATATATATATATATATATATATATATATATATATATATATATATATATATATATATATATATATCCACTCCGTCCATTTGTTTTTCCTGATCATTTTAGGATGTAGTCCAAAAAATGAAGCAAATCAAAATTTCAAATGGACCACACCATAAGAAACAGTGTTGATTGACTCTTAAAAAATTCTTGTAAACCACAAAAGTTTTGAACTTTCTTTTTCTATTCATCAAGATTTGTATGATCTTATCAATAGCTTTGATGGAAATTAAACATTAAAGTGGGCCCTAGTAACTTTTTAATGAGGGGCGTTCAATCACCACCCTTTCTTATGGTATGGTCCACCTGAGATTTTGATCTACTTCACTTTTGGGCTCATGCCCTCAAATGATCTGAAAAAACGGATGATATACAATACACACATCAAGGTGGGCCCAGGGTCAGGACTACACTTAATCCATGTTCACTTGTTTGTCAAAATAAGACCATTAGATTTATTTCATTTCAACTGTCTAAGTAAATGCTCAAGATGACCGCATAGCGCAGTAAATTAGCGCGTTTGACTTCGGATCAAAAGGTCGTGGGTTCGACTCCCACTGTGGTCGGCCCACACTGCAATTTTTCTTTTTTTTTAAAGAAAAGAACACAAACCATACATCCAAACTGATCTTTTAAAAGACTATCAAAGTGACGTCACTATTGTTTGGTGCTCCATGCCCCCCACAACGATGTATGAGTTTTATCCACGCCGTCCATCCATTTTGGATTATTATTTTAGGGCATGATATCAAAATTGAGGTAGGTTCAAATATCACGTGAAACACACCACAGGAAAACATGGCGATTAAACGGCCACTATTAAAAACTTCCTTAGGCCTACTGTAATGTTTATTTGCCACCCAATCTATTAATTAGGTGACAAAGACGTAGATGAAAGAAAAAAAAAAATCATCCAAAACTTTTGTGCCCCCAAGAAGTTTTTAACGGTGACGTTCAATCACCACTGTTTCCTGTGGTGTGGTCTCTCTGAGAATTGGATCTGCCTCATTTCTGATATCATTCCCTAAAATAAGATGAAAAAATGGATGGACGGCGTGGATAAAATGTATATATTATGATGGGTCTCACATTACACCGTATAGGAAGAACCATGGAGTACGGTGATAGGTTAATCGCTAAGTAACATTTGCTTTATGAGAGCCCCGTGGGTGGAACTTTAATAAGATCCACCCCGTCCATCAGCTACGTTGCCTCATATTCACCATGGCAGCCAAAGCTTATGATGATCCTTAGGTGGGCCACAATATAGGAAACAGAAGAGATGGACGCCCAATAGGTCCACTGTCGTCTTTACATGCCATCCCATCCATTCATTTTATGTGTCTCATTAGGATGAAGAACTACCCGAAAATGACAGTGTTATTGAACTCGAGTGGGTCATATTCATGTGAAATTAACGGTTTTAGATACAATTTATCAGGTGGCCAACCTGATCATCATCTTTCCAATCAAGACCAACAAAGGGATGGATGGCGTGGATTTCATGCACGCTAATTCCTTCACCTTACCCCTGAGGAAGTACGCACGCGTTTTCTTTTAATTAAGATCTCAACGCTCATTTTGCCTCAGTCGCCACTGATGATCTACCGACTATCATCACCTTATGGGGCCCACATGATTAGATGGTTGGATGATTCAAACCACACGATTTCTTTTTTACTCCGTGAATAAGCCATTAGCCCATAGACACACTTCATTGATTATCTTATCCTTTGATTTTTAGAGTTGAATAATAGCCATCGAAAATCTTCTTTTTGATATTCTAAATTCATCAACAGACAGCGATGGTGACAATATCTATTTATCATGACTTAAAAGTGGCCCCTTGGCATACAGTAAGGGGTGTTTCATATCTGCATGTGTGTACCCACATGATGGTGTAAAGCTCTATGCTTGTGTGGAATTCATCTAGTCTTTGGTTGTTGGGGGAATTCATTTCAATGTTTTTATGTGTTTTGAAGAATGTTAGAGTCACCTTCATATTTCATGAGAAATTAATTTTATTTGGTTATGCGCTGTCGTTTTTTTTTTTTTTTTTTTGAGGAAATCTATAAAAAGTTTAGGTTTCTATTAAATTAAAAGCTGAATCAAGTTTTTTGAAGTAACTAAATGATAAAATTCTTACTAATATAAAAACTAAAAAAAATGTAAACCCAACATGCATGTAAAAGAACATCTAGGGGATTTTTCCTAAAACTATCCTCCAAATGTTGATTCTTCAATAATGCCTCCACGAATCTAATCCATGAGGTAATGGTACTTGGGGAATGAAATTACTAAATTATGCTCATATACTTTTTTCCCCTTACAGAGATAAAGTTGAGAATCGTAGGGCCAATGTGGTATGACATTCAACCCATCCAACATGTGCACCCTACCATGATAATCACTTGAACTAAAAACATGGTGGATTGATTAATCATCAAATGGGCTACACGTGAATTTCGTTATTTTGGGCATTATATGTTATTTCCTATGGTGTGGCCTACCTTTTGGTGGGATCTGCCAGAATTTTTGTTCATTTGATCTTCATGATATGATTCATACGTTTAGATATATTAGACAAGTTGCATGTCATCTACATACAACATGGGCCTTACAATTCTCAACTTTATCACATTTCAAAGAAAAACCAGATAAGTGCAAGTTTTTAATTTCATCCCTGACACTCCATATGTTTTTTTAATTCTTGGAAGTATTATTTCATAAAATTCAAACTCCCTAGGATGAAGAACTACCCAAAAATGACAATGTTATTGAACTCGAGTGAGTCATATCATGTGAATTTAACAGTTTTAAATACAGTTTATCAGGTGGCCAACCTGATCATGATTTTTCCAATCAAGACCGAAAACGGGATGGATGGCGTGGATTTCATGCACGTTAATTCCTTATCCTCACCTTCAAAGAAATAAGCACGCGTTTTCTTTTAAGAGCTCAATGCTCATTTTGCCTCTGTCATGACTGTTGATCTACTTACTATCATAGCCCAATGAGGCCCACATGATTAGATGGTCTGATGATTCAAACCATCTACTTTCTTTATACTACCATAAATAAGCCATTAGCCCATAGTCACACTTCATTGATTATCCTATCATTTCATTTTTAGAGATGAATAATAGCTATTGAAAATTTTCTTTTTAATGTTCCAAATTCATCAATAGATAGTGGTGGTCACAAATCTATTCATCATGACTTAAAAGTGACCCCTTGGCATACATTTTGTGGTGTTTCATATTTGCATGTGTACCCATTGAAAATTCACCTAAGGTGTAATGGGATTATCACGGTTGCGTATGTGAGAGCTTAGTGGAACTAATGAACAAAGGTTATGTCCTAGGGGGTGATAAGGACTAATTAAAATTTTCATCTTTTAAACCACAATTGTCTAATTAAGCTAATACACTAGTTAAGTTAAGCAAGGCAATTAACTTTAATGCTTTCAAGCCAATAGAGGTTCCAATCACATAGACTATAAATTATATGCTAATTATGCAATTAGTATATAAACATGAGTGTACATGTGTGCGTGGGATGTGCTAACTAGCGATTCCTAGTATTTATCTAATAATGCGTACATATAATTAAATATTCAATCACATAAGCATAATTAAACAAGTGTGCAAATACAATTCTAAACACAAGCATGTATAGTGGTTCAATTTCTCTAATCTATTCCCAATGGACGCACTAGATTTCACTATCGGATGTTTTAAATTAGGTTAACCTCTAACATTTACAATCCTACACAAGGAAGGGCTCTCGTAAGAAACTTTATGTAGTTTTCTATAGGCTCTCCACAAACCTCAATCGTAACACTTGGCCTAAATCGGAACAGTGTCCTGAGGTGCCCACGTGCGAATTGACGCAGGACCGTACGATTTAATCGCACGTGTGGATTTATTACTGATAAATTAATCCGGATTAGGCCACTAATGCGATTGAATCCAATTATATCTGGGCTGAACACAGGCCGCAGAGCCGATCAGCCAAATCTTACTTGGTGACTGCCTGTACGGGTCGTGCATCGCCCAAGGTAGGACTAAAATTTTTAAAATTCTAGGAGGCCATAGGCCTCACTAGGCTTGTGGTCCATCACGGACAATAGACTTGGACGACACCCAGAAATGGACAATACGCACAGTCCTGTCGGCGCTTGTAAAATGCAAATCTCCCTAACTCTGGGATAGAAATCTGAAATTTTAAATCAAATGGCCCCACTGCTTGAATTAATGAATCAGGGTATTTCAGCTGTTAGTTCTCTTCTAAATTTCCACCAAATGCTAGAGATATTTCCCTGCACTCGCCCACATAATCTGACCCTTGATCAAGGATCGTGACCGTTGATCGCAAATCGGACCATTGCAACAAAACCCCGCATCTATTTGCTGTCAAACTTTAACCAGCCCTTCATCGGGCCATGGGGTACCTGTTCCATGAATTAGATAGGCCAGGGGGCCATCAGGGCAGCCCCAATAGCCAAATATGGGCTACACAAGACCGTTGGAAGTAATTAATGGAACTCAGAGCCAAATGATTTAATTCTAGGGTAAAAAACACTTAAACCTCTCTCAATCCCACAAAAATCCAGTAGTTGAGAGAGGAAGAGAGGAGAGGGAAGAGAGAGAAAAAGAAAAGAGAGGAGAGAGAGAGAGAGGGAGAGAGAGTAGTGTGTGGGTGCATGTTGTGCTTGGGAACTGGAATTCCCGTACAATCATCTCCGCATTGTCGGAAACTTCAACTTGATCGTCGTGGGAACGAGATACATTCAGTCCAAGGTAAAAATCTGAACTCCCATCAATCTCTCCCTAGCTATAAACTACATGCATGTACTTTATAGTGGAATTCGTATGACACAGGGTTCCGACACGTCAAGTTTACAGACCCATCGGTGCTACAATGACTCCAAGGACCCCCAATCGACTATAGGTGCGGACCATTACCTCTAGGTGGCTGATTATCGTGCCTAGTGTAAATTGTAGTGATTTTGGGTTACAAATGTATATGCATGTTGCTGAATTTCATGTGTTGCTTGATTTAGCATATGTATGTAGAAATTTCCTAAAATTGGTAGAGGGATTTAAGTCCCGAGAATTTCCTGATGTGTGAATTGTTGTCTACCTGTTGAATCGCTGAAATTTTTGCACTTGACTTTCGTTGTATTGTTGGTTTATATGTCTTTTGTTGGTACATGAAATTGAATTGATGTGAGTGGGTGTATGGCTGTCCATTTTGCTGAATTGCTGATATGTGTTGAACTTGATCTCCATTGTTACTGAATTTGTAAGTTTGCCTTCTTCACCTGCGGATGTATTGGTGGAAACTAGTGTATTGCTATTACATTGTTGAGATTTCGAAACATGCACGTCACTTGCTAAATTTGTTTCTGGTATTCCTAAATAAATAATACATACTTGCACACATATCCCTTTATGGATCGGCCAACCAACCGGAATTCCTTAGGCAACCTTTCTGTTAGGTCCGCCTATGGGTAAGTTTGGCCCGACTAGTTAAATCGTAAATTGCCAGCTGTAATTGGACTACACGAGACGTTGTTTTTAAGCCGTACATCTGTAGTTCGTCTCGTGGGGGCATATTAACCCCCTGGTTGGCCATCCTTATATGTTAACCATGATTGTACACGCCTGCTTGAACCTGAGGTACCCTGCGACCCTTGCACCCACTGATAATCATAATTTACGACCCATAAGACTCATGAGTCGGGGATGGTGGTATGAGACACTATGCCCGTGTTGTCGGCCTACGCTAGGGTGACGAGCCTCCTCATAGTGACCAGTGAGCACCAAAGACTCGTGAGCTGGGTATAGTGGTATGAGACACTATACCCGAACTGTCGACCTATGCTGGGGTGACGACCTCCCCGTAGTGACCCCGAGCAGGACCATAGAGTCCTAATTATTTTTGTATGAGCTTAAGAGCTATGGGATTGACGAACCCACAAGGGCTAAGGATCGCGAATGTCATACGACCACGGTCATTAGAGCCACGTGATCAGATTAAGGCAACGATCTGTTAGAGTGTCTCGGTTTCCCCAACATGCTGGATGAATGGACATAATAATCAACTCGACTAACATTTACGTGACATTGCAACGGTTACTTTTGGCGATTTGGCAGTCATGGTCGCATTGAGGGAGTGTTAGTCATTTGCGATCGTTAGATGTTGTCGCTTGAGGGAGTGTTGGTAGAAAATGCATTCATCATATCATTAAACCATACATTGTATTAACCAGAGTATATAGGATTCTATAAATGTATATTTTTCGCTAAATTTACTCTTGTGTATGATAATTTGTGTAACTTATTGTTAATGGTACCACTGAGTTAGCTACTCACTCCCACTCTGGGACGGTGTTTTAAAACACCAATCAGAACCTGTCATAGATGCAGGGGTAATGAAGCAGGATGTGCTGGAGGATGCCGGTGTGGACGATAAGGAGCGAGCGTACTTCTAGACCTTTGGTGGGCCTTTCTAGTTTGGGTTTGGCGATCGCGGGATTGGGCCAAGGCCCTAATCATTTTAGGTTATGTGTATGAATGGGACTAGTTCCCTGTTTGGATGTTATTTGGATTTCTTTGGGACTTGTGTATGGATACTCGTATGATTAGCAGCACTTAACGTTTCCATATAATTTATTTATGCTTTATGTCATGCTTAACTCTCTATTGCCCATAAGATACTTTACATATAATCACATACGAGGCCCGTTAAGGTAGACGTGGCACTCGAGAAATCGGGAGCCTAAGATACTTTACATATAATCGCATACGAGGCCCGTTAGGGCATATGTGGCACTCGAGAATTCGGGAGCTGAGTTCCTACTCGGCCCTTGAATTTTGAGGCGTTACATCAGTTCTACACAAGAACCCACTGATGGACACTCCCGTCAAAGGCTCCTGCAAGAGACTATAATTGATTTTCCTTAATCTAACTAACAACCTCGGTTCTAGTTCAATGACTTATGTTTACTTCCTTTGGAGGCTCCCACGGAAATTAACACGAATGCGCTAGTGTCCAATGGCCTTCACAATGACTTGATTTAGGCCCAACATAAGAGCCAATGTCCTACGCAAGAACCTTGAGTTAGACCCTACATAAGAGTCAAGGTTCTACACAAAAACCTAGTCGAGTTTGGGTCACCTCTTACCATCAATCTTACATAAGGAAAGAGAGTATATGGACTCTTACACTTGACAACAAGTCTGGTTGATCCCCTTTTGTAGTGCATTCTTGGGTAGCTTGATTGATGCTCTCACGTGCTTTAATCAACTCCCCTTTGCTCCCTCAATCATGATATTGATGCTTTGTCAAGGCTTCAGGCTTCAACTCTAAGATCAATCACCTTGTATGTAGTGCTCTGATATGATGACCAAGGGTGATGGGAGGTTGGTAGAATCTCTTACAACTAATGAGAAGTTGTAATTTTTAGGGGATTCACCTAGATGTGTCTTCTAGAAGATTTAGACAATAATATGCCTATAAAGGTTGAGTCTAATCTCTAGAAAATACAGGAGTTCAAGCACATCTTCAAGGTGGAGGTTGGAATCTCATTATAGTATTAATCCCAAAGAAGATGACTTAGAACTCATCAGTTTAGAGGCTTAGTATGATGGATATGATTATGAAATCACCTAAGCTTCTATTGCACTAAAAACCCATAAAATGCCCAAGAACAAAATGTCATTTATAAGAAGTTTGAGTTCCAACAATTAGAAAATGGATAAATAATGGCTCTGTTGATGGGATCGAGCAAGTCTTCGATGTCATTGAAAAGTACTTTGATGCTATTGTGAAAGTCAAATAAAACGATTAATTCTGGTTGGACATATTTGACTTACATATTCAATGCCATCGAGTGGTCTTTATTGCCATCGAGGTGACTCTTCGATGCCATCGAAAGGGATCTCAATGCCATCGATAAAATCAGATAAAATGATCAATTCTTGCTGGATATATCTGACTTACCTATTCAATACCATCGAGGGGATCTTCGATACCATCGAAGACCCCTCAAGGTCTGCTTAATGGGATTGAGCAGCACTTGAAAACTATTGTTTTGAGCGTATGTTTTCACAACAACTTCGTACATCTTTTAACTTTGCTTATCATGTTCTAATTAGGCTTCTAAGGATAGGGAGTTATCAACAAAGTTTACCTATTAAGTTAAGATCATGTAAAGGTTCAAGGGTTGTTTTGGGTCAAGGGTTAAAGTCACCAAGAGACCTCATTTACTTGTTCTTTGCTACTTGACGCTCTTATTATCTTGTATCTTTGGTCTTCAGCTTCAAGAGGCTCAACCGACTACATGTCAAAAAGACTCACATGATTGACAAATAAGATACACAAAGCAATGCACTAACACCCACATGATGTTGTAAGGCTTTACCCTTGTGTGGAATTCACCTACTGTTTGGTTGTAAGGGAATCCATTTCAATATTTTTATGTTTCTTAGAGAATGTTAGAGTCACCCTGGTATTTCATGAGAAATAAATTTTATTTGGTTATGTGTTGGATTTTTTTTTTAGAAAATTTATAAAAAGTTTAGGTTTCTATTAAATTAAAAGTTGAATCAAGTTTTTTTTAAAAAAAATTGGATAATAAAATTCTTAAGAATATAAAAACCCAAAAAAAAAAAAAAAAATGTAAACCCAACACGTAAAAGAATAACTAGATCGAGAAATATAAAAACCAACAATTAAACACTGCCTTGAAAAAATTAATTTTTGGCAATGACTTTTGTGATAGTTAAGACATTAAAAGTCAATAGATAGTGGAATGGAAATACAGCAAGGTATATTTTGCCAAGGGTCCTTACTCTTACTCGGGTGGTAGACTCCTTGGAGTTTCAACACCGGGTCAAGGGTTCGTGTGCCCACGGTGGTGAAATCCCACGGCGTGCGTGTGTGGGGTGTGTGTGCGTGTGGCGTGAGTGTGTGGGGGTGTGTGTACGTGTGTAAAAAAAAATAAATTAAAAAATATATATATTTTTTGCCAAATTCTTTTATGAGGTTCGTATGTTTTAGGAATTTTTTATGTTGAGATTTTTCCTTCAAAAATTCCTCCAAGTGTTGATTCATTAATAATGCCTCCACGAATTAAATCTACGAGGTAATGGTATTTGGGGAATGAAATTACTAAATTATTCTCATATACTTTTTTTCCTTAATGGCCCGTTTGATTTTCTAAAGTATTAGTAATTGCATTGTAAATAGGTAATAATTATTTCCATGTGTAATTACGGCATCATTTTCTAGGATTAATTTGACCCTTACTTGTCTCAACACTAAAATCGAGGATGCTGCATGTGGGGCCCACCGTGATGTATGTGAATTATCCACACCGTCCATCCATTATGCTAACTGAATTTAGAGCATGAACCTAAATGAGCCAGATTTAAAGTTCAAATGGACCACACCATAGGAAAAAGGAATCAAACACCCACCATTAAAAACTTCTTGGGGCCACTGTTTACTTTGGTGTGGGCCACTTCAACGTTGGATCTGCCTCATTTTTAAGCTCATGCCTCAAAATGTCATAGTAAAGCAAATGGACAACATGGATATGTCATATACATCATGGTAGGGCCCACAAATTTAAATTAATCATTTTGGACCGTTTCCCAAGTAGTACCTGCTATTTCCAGAAAGGTGAAATTGTAATTAGTAGGTATTTACGGGCATTTACAATGAATTTGAAAAACCAAACAGGCCCTAAAGAGATAAAGTTGAGAATTGTAGGCCCATGTGGTATGACATCTAACCCGCCCAACATATGCACCCTACCATGATGATCACTTGAACTAAAAACCCGGTCAATTGAATGATCAAATGGGTTACATGTGAATTTCATTGTTTTGGACAGTATATATTATTTCCTATGGTGTGGCCTACCTTTTAGTTGGATCCACCGGAATTTTTGTCCATCTTATCTTCACAATAGGATTCATCTGTTAGACATGTTAGATAGGTTGCATGTCATATGCATGCAACGTGGGTCTCACAATTCTCAACTTTATCACCTTCAAAAATAAAAAATATATATAAAAAATAAAAAAGGACACAAACAAGCGCAAGTTTTTAATTTCATCTCTAACACTCCACTGTGTTTTTTTAATTCCTAGAGCATTATTTCATAAAATTCAAACTCCCTAGGAATTTTGTGGTAAAATCCCTACAATATTTGAGTAGAATTTTAGAAAAAATAAAATAAAATAAATATTTCTGAAAAAAGACTATCCAATCAATTGGGTAAGGCTTACATAAAGATGATGATTATTTCTGAAGAAAAGGAAAACACACACGATCCAAAACTTCCCTATAAGCTCGTAAACCCATCAACCTCTCTTCTTCGGTTTGATCTTTGCAAACTAAAAGGCTTTTATCCCAAAATGAAATCCTGCTTGAGAAATCAGGTCCATGCCCCTTGCCCTAATGAACAGCTACCACTAACCCCAAGTAATCCTTTAAAAAATAATAATAATAATAATAATAATAATAATAATAAAATTATAAAATGAGCATCAAGGGTCCAACCCAAGAGGTCGGTTCCCCTCAAGTACTGCTCTATACATCTACATGTACTCTACATTCATTTTTATGTTTCCATCTACATTCATTTTCATGCTTCTGTCCAAAAGATAGTATTCACATTCATCTGGCTTCGGTTAACTTAAAATATACAGTTTCACAGTTGCGTGGACTTAGCAAACAGCTACTGACTACAGCTTGTTTGTTATTTCTAGAGTGTGGAAAGAAGCATACATGTACTGTGATCAACTGAGGATACATACAATTTGCTTGGGTTGTTTCAGTTTCGAAAGGTGGGGCTTATGCAATGTTGTTAAAAGCGATTGCATAATACCATTCAAATGGCATATGCGATGGTCACATATGCCATATGGATGTATGCCATATGGATGGTATGCGATTGTATATCGCATAAAGCGATCGTATATATGATTATGAGATTGTATAATGGCATATGTGATTGCATACTTTTCATTTTTAAAAAAATCAAAAAAAAAAAAAAAAACATTGTGCGATTGCTTAAGGGATCATGAGATTGTTGCAAAACAGATGTCTTAAATCTTGTTCGCCGCGTTGCTTGACCAGTTGAAGGACTGGCTCGACTTGAAATCCAACGGTAGTGTATTTGGAATTTTTAGGATGCTCGATCAATCGAGGGACAGGCTCGACCAATCGAAGGAGTCCTTCGATTAGTCGAATCCAGGCTCGACTAGTTGAGGGTTACACAGACGGTGCGCGGTTCATGCGCAGACTGCGTAAAATTAAGGCGGTTTTTAGAAAGGTGCATTTATAAATTGGAGTTCCTAGGACCATTCTCAGGCATTCTAAGGCTTCCTAAAGGTATTCCAAGAGTTTCTAAAAGGGTTCTAGGGTTATCAAAAGGTGTAGCAAGGGTGAGATTCGAGGTTGTTCGAATCGGGTAAGTCCTCTCTCTTTGTAATTTATATTTTCATAGTGAAGATCTGTCGCTTTGTGCTGTGGTTTTTTCCTGAAAAATTTTTCCATGTTAAATCTTTGTGTTCTCTTGTGTTTGCTTAGTGCTCTTGGATTGCTATCTTAGATCCATATCTGTGTGATTCCGTAGCACAAATCCCTAACAGGGATTGCATAAGCGATCAGGCACAAGCAATCACACAGAATCAGGGTCAGTGTTTATATGATGGGCTCTAACATGGATGCCACACATACAAAAAATCTCCTAGATAGGAAGATCCTAATCATTAAATCTTTGGCCATTTGTAGTTGAATGTTGACATCTATTCCACGACACCAATTGAAAGGTTAAGGTTTTCCCATTTGGGAGATTTTGGTCCATAATCATCATTTAAGTTGGGCCCAACATATTGACAGTTTGGATCATTGAACTAGGGTTCCCACCCATACAAAACACTGTTTTTAGTTTTTTTTTTTTTTTTTCTCCATCATGGGTACTGATAAAATTCTCCAAAAGAAATGGTAGAAACCTCATTGATGTCTTCTTCTTTCTTTTTCTTTTTTTTCTTCCCCTGTATTTTTTTTTTTTTTCCCTGAGTCAGCAAAGGAAGGCCTTGTTAGCTACATTTCTCAAAATTCAAGCAATTCATGCAATGTTATACTAATAAAGATGGAGTTTAAAAGAAGAAAATTTGGTGAAGCCACAGATCAGCTGCCGATGCAGCCACATGCATGCAGCTCTCAAACTGGCAAACATGTGAGACAATGTAGAGGGTAGATAACTTCACTTATCAGGTGGGAATCACAAGTTGACTGGTCTGATATTTTTCCAGGAAACCACAGTGGGCCCCACTTGATGAATGACTCAGTCGTACCAGATGAGCCAAGGGCCCAAGAGTCTTTGTGTGATTATCCAGAAAAAAAAAAAAAAAAAAGCAGTTGTATTATGAATCTGGAAGATGGCCAGCAAATAAGCATACAACACGTAGGGCTGAAAGTTGGGCGGGTTCAACCCGACCGACCCGACATTGGGTTGGGCTCGGGCAGGATATATCAGGTCCAATCTCAAGCTTGGGCTATACAAACACCAACTCGATAAAACTTTGGTTGGGCTCAGGTTGAGGTCTCGGGTTGCCTGATCCAACCCAAACCCGATCAATATATAAGTTACTTATAAATTATAATTGAGTGTAGATCGTTTGTGTCGAAGGCACACTACTGATGTCAGGTCTCATTTGTCCACGTCATTTCTAAGGACTCAAGCTAACAAGATGTGCCAGATTTCTCTCCCAAATAGATTGCGTGTTATGCTACATGACTTTTAAAAGAGTAGTTGTCCTATATTTTAGCTTATTTTTAAAGAAAAAAATGAAGTTCTTCATGATGAATAATCACATATATAATTAATAAAATCATAGATACAAAAAATAAATCCTATATTAAAATATAATAAACTAATGTAATAATGAAAAATATTAGCACGTATACACCTGACCAACTTGACCGAGCCCGCTTGGGTTAGGCTTGGGTTGAGAATTCCCAACCTGAGGTTGGGTTGGGTTAGGGTTGAGCACCAACCCGACCCAACCTGCCTGACTTTCAGCCCTAATAACACACATTCACCGATTTTTAAGAAAAGTGGTCCTTGGGCTGTATTTTTTCCAACCGTTGAAAACTTCCCAGGGCCACCTTGATGTTTATTTGCTGTCAAATCTGTTCATAAGGTCAAACAAACTTAGATGATGGGAAAACACAAGTATCAGCTCGATCCAAAACTTTTGTGGCCCTTAAGAAGTTTTCAGTGGTAGGCATTCAATCGCCGCTTCTTCTTCTTCTTTTTCTGTGGTGTGGTCCACTTGAACTTTGAGTCTGCCTCATTTTAGGGTTCATGTCTTAAAATGAGCCGGAAAAAAAAAAAAACGAAGGATGGACAGTCTAGATATAACACGTACATCGCAGTGGGGCCCACAGAACTTTGCCATGGTGCCTACTTAAATGTCGTGTTCTTACGGCACGCAATCTGGTAGAATGGAGCGGACCACGTAACACGTTAGTGGGTGTTTCCCTGACTGTGGGCCCATCTTGTTGTATGTGACGTATATCCAAGCCGTCCATCAGTTTTTCCAGATCATATTATTACATGTTTTCAAAAATAAAGTAGATCCAAATCTTAGGTGGACCATACCATAGGAAACAGTGGTGATTGAATGCCTACCATTAAAATTTTCTTGGTTTTTTTTTTTTTTTTTGTTGGTTTGGTCCATTAGAGCCTTAGATCTACCTCATTTTTAGGCAAAAATAGATGGATGGTGTCAATATAATAGATACATTATGATGGCCCTACAGAACTTTCCCACGTCAACATACACCAACCTAGTTACCGGTTCTACACTTCGCAATCCAGGACCAGGAGCGGATTGGGTGAAACCCCTTAACATCGAGGTGGGTGGGACCCCGTGGGGCCCACTGTGATGTATGTGATTACATCCATGCCATCCATCCATGTTAAAAGCCCATTTTAGGACATGATCCAAAAAATGAACAGTTTCAAATCCCAGATGGACATAGTACAGGAAACAGTGATGATTGACCATTATAAACTTCTTGTGGGCCACAGAAGCTTAGGATCAAACAGATATTTGTGTGGTATCTTCATCCAGATATTCGTGACCTTATCAACAGGTTGGATGGAAAATAAACATTCCGGTGGAATCCTTAAGGTTTGCAATGGTGTGGATTAAATCACAACTGTTTCTTGTGGCACGGTCCACCTAGGATTTGCTTCAGCTTCATTTTTTAGATCGTGCCCTAAAATGAGCTTTAAAATGGTTGGACGGTGTGGATTTAAGGCACATACATCACTGTGAGCCCCACAGTCAGTGGTCTCACCTAATCGGCTCCCTGTTTAGGTGTTACCGGATAACAGAATAGTGGGGGTGCCGTCCATGTGTGTACTGTATATCCAAGCCGTCCAGCAGCTTTTTCAGATCATTATAAGGCATGTCCCAAAAATGTAAATAGATCCAAATCTCATGTGGACCACACCATAGTAAAACAGTGGTGGTTGAACGCCTATCGTTAAAAACTCCCTAGGACCCTCTGTAATGTTTATTTGCCATCCAACCTGTTGAGTAGGTTGCACAGACATGGATCAAGGGAAAACACAAACATCTGCTTAATCCAAATACTTAAAAACTTTTGTGGACCGGAAAAGTTTTTAATGGTTAGCGTTCAATTGCCACTATTTCCTGTGGTGTGGTCCACCTAAGATTTAGATCTACCTAATTTTTGGGCTTATGCCCTACATTAAACTGGCAAAATAGTGGGGCAACGAGGATTTCACACATACAACAAGATGGGCCACCTCATTCTTAGACAGATTTTCCTATGTCTTGGTTTTGACCCATTTGGCATTATTTCTAACATTGGCATAATTAATTCTCACCAAATATTTGTTGATGCTCCATCTCAGTATGTGTCATCTCTCGATAATTTGATTCTCGATCTAAGTATGGGTCACATGGGCCCATTGGTTTCATGATCAATAACACGATCAACATGTAGGCCCACTGAATAGAACATGGAAAAAAGAGTAATAAATAAATATTAAATAATCATAACCATATTATGGGCTTTTATTAGTTAAAAATGAGATGTTGAGTTTCTCTCAATAGTTGTCTAATTCAAAGAAACTATCGAAGGATTATGATTATTCCATTAAAAAGAACATGATACAAGTTCTATCAACCAAAGGATTATGTTTAAAGATGTATGTAAATTGTACATAGGTGTACCAAATTTGATGGTATAACAATAACACGTTTTGTCTTGTACACTACATACAATAGGGGCAATATGACAAATTGCCAAGTTTCAAACGTTTATGGTTTGTTTTTACCAAACATTTTTTTTTTTGTAAAAAAATTACTTAATTTCATATATCAAGACGTTTTTCATATAAATTACCGAACAGATTTCCCGGTACTTAACAAGTACTAAAATTTGGCACTTAAATTAATTTTCAGACTTTATTTTTTAATTTACCAAACAACATTTAAGTAATTTATTATTATTATTATTATTATTTTTATTTTAAAGACCATTTGGAGTGTACACACACACATATATGTATATAGAAATGGTTCTATGCGGTCCAGCTCATGGGAACTTCCCATGGGGTTGAGCTGCATGGGCCCCACCGTGATGTCTATCGAACATCTACCCCATCGGTCAGATGTACCATTCCATGGTGGACCTCAGGCTTAAAAATCAAGTCAATCCATGACTTGTGTGGGCCACACCACATACAAAAGTTGAGAGACATTCATAATCATTTGTTGGGCCCACCGAGATGTAGTTTACAAATCTAGCCCATCCATTATGTGTGTCCCACTTGGATGAGGGGTCAGACCAAGTTTCAGATGCATCCAAATTTTAGGTAGGCCCACAAAGTGCTTTTATATGTTTTATGCATGTCTTCACATGATTTTAGATGGTATGGCCCACCTAAGTTCCGTATAAGGCTGATTTTTGGAATATCCTATAATTTAAAGGGGACCCATCAAATGCAAGGGGTAGATGTTCGAAACACATCATGGTGGCGTCCACACAGCTCGACCTCATGGGAAGTTTTATATATATATATATATATATATATATATATATATATATATATGTGTGTGTGTGTGTGTGTGTGTGTGTGTGTGTGTGTGTGTGTGGAAAAGGTTATGTATGGTCGAGCTGCGTGGGCCCCACCATGATGCATGTCGAACATCCACCCCATCAATCAAACATCTACCCCATCAATCAGATGCACCATTCCATGGTTGGCCCAGGGCTTAAAAACTAAAGTCAATTCGTAACTTGTGTGGGTCGCACCACTTACAAAAGTTGAGAGGGGTTACTCTCCATTAAAACATTCATAATCATTTTTTGGGCCCACCGAGATATCGTTCACAAATCCAGCCCATCCATTATGTGTCCCACTTAGTTGAGGGTTCAGACCAAGTTTCAGATGCATCCAAATTTCATTTGGCCCCCACAAAGTGCTTTTATATGTTTTAGGCATGTCTTCACATGATTTTAGATGGTATGGCCCATCGGATGGCTGATTTTTGAGATATCTCATAATTTAGAAGGGACCCATCAAATGCACGGTGTTGATGTTTGACATACATCATGGTGGGTACCACAGCTCGACCTCATGGGGAGTTCCCATGAGCATATATATATAGAGTAATGGTCTCCTGCGAACCATTCCGCAGGCTACCTTGGTGCAGTCCAATTCCCACTACAGGCTAAAAGTTATGTGGACTCCACTATGATGTATGTGTTGTATCTACAACGTCCATCCATTTGGAAATATTATTTTAAGCCATGAGCCAAAGAATGAGGCGGATTTGAAGCTTTAGTGGGCCCCACCACAGAAAACAGCGGGAAGATTGATGCCCACCGTTGAAACCTTTCTAAGGCCCACCATGATGTTTTTTCGAAATCCAACCTGTTCAAAAGCTAACAAAGACATTAAAGAAGAGAAAATATAAATATAAGCTTGATCGAAAACTTTTGTGGCCTTTAGAATTTTTTAACGGTGGCATCACTCTTGCCACTGTTTTCTGTGGTGGGGTCCACTAGAACTTTGGATGTGACTCATTCTTTGGATATTGCCCTAAAATGATCTCCAGATGGATGGACGATGTGGATACAAAACATATATCATGGTGAGGCCACAAATTTTGGTGATATCACTTCTCAACCTGTCAATAGCCAATCGGGGAAGCATACTGCGTACTGACTAAACTCTGTGGGGCCGCCGTGATTTATATATTCCATCCACTCCTTGCATCCATTTTAACAGATAATTTTAAGGCTTAAGCCCAAAAATCAACCGTGAATTAAATGTCAACCGTTGAAAATTTTCTAGGGGTCCACAAGTTTTGGATCAATCTGATATTTGTGTTTTCCTTTAATCCATATCTGTGTGATCTCACGAACAGGTCAGATGACAAATAAACATCACTGTAGACCCTAGAAAGGTTTCAACGATGGAAATTATTATTCCCAATGTTTCCTGTTCTATGGTCCACTTGAGCATTGGAAATTATTCAATTTTGGTCTCAACCATTAAAATGTGCTTGAAAAACAGATGGACGGCGTGGCGTGGATAGACCACATCCATTCACACGAGGCCCAACAGAGTTTACTCAGAAAGCAATCCGATTTCCTCTTTGGGCGTGTTTGATTTTCGGTGAAATGGTAAATCCCGGGCAAAAAAGTAATAATTACTTCCCCATGCATTTACAACTTGCCTGATTTGACCGCTTACTTTTTACACGAAAACCAAAAATATTACAAAATATCTGTGGGTCTCACTGTGATGCATTTCGCTTATCCACACCGTTCATCCATTATTCCATTTAAATTCATAGCATGAGTAAAAAATTGAGACATATCCAATACTCAATTGGACCACGCCATACAAAAAAGGAATCGAATACTTACCGTTAAAAACTTTGTATGGCCACTGTTTCTTTTGGCGTGGGCCACTTGCGTGTTGGATCCGCTTCATTTTTGGTCTCATGCTCCAAACTAAATAAAACAGACAGACGGAATGGATATTTCATACACATTACCCTTCAGTTCAAAAATTAAAATTATATCTTTTGAACTAATTTCACTGGCACAACTTCCTATGAAATTTCAAACACAGTGAAATTGTAATAATTACCATTTCCTGTGCATTTCCCATTGTTCTGAAAAACAAACAGGCCCTTTGCGTTAGGAATTGGACCGCACCAAGTAGCCTGCGGGATGGTTCGCAGGAGATCATTATTATATATACACACACACACACATACATACTTGCAAGTGGGAAAAGTGGCCTACACATTGTTATGGATAGATGGTTCACAGGAGATCATTACTATATATATACACACACACACACACACTTGCAAGTGGGAAAAGTGGCCTACACATTGTTATCGATAGATGGTTCGCAGGAGATCATTACTATATATATATATATATATACTTGCAAGTGGGAAAAGCGGCCTACACATTGTTATCGATAGGTAGTCAAATCTAATAAGGGAAACGTTACATGCTCAGAGTCTCAGACCTTATTCCCATGGTCTACATGGACCAATCACAGTGCATGCATGCTACTTTACATGCACACAGAGAAGGGGAATTGGCAAGAATAGTTAAATCAAATTTCAAATGAACTAGACGAGGATAAAACCATCAATAACTTAATATCACCTTTATTCATATGCTTTTCTTTCAATTTTAAAGGCCAGCTTTTGGATTTCCAGAGCCTGCAGCCACAACTCCCAAACCTCTCCCATGGCCGGAGGCAATCTCCCCATTTTCCTGTCCGTTCGATTCCCAAGCAGCAACCTTGTCACCATCAACCTCACTCACAAGTTCATCAATCTTGCGGAACTGATACGGCCATGTTGTGTTATATAGGAACTGGCGTAGGTCGAATCTGTTATCCTCTGGTGAGTAACTCTGTAGACACCAAATTGGTGTTATTATTATTAATTATTTTTTAATATGAAATTATTTTCCAATGGCATTACTGTTTCCAAAAACATATAGTTATTCAGCTACATGAAGTGCAGATCAAAACATCTCTACTGTACACATGGCACTTGCTTACAGTACACACAACCATTTATCTGGTGAGCCATCATGTGCGTGTGCTACAGAAAAAATCAAGGCATCTGAAACGCGTTGTGGCCATTTGATCACTTGCCCAAGAAACGATGTTTGACTCAAAAAAAGGACCAATGATCCACATTCATTGGGGAGAGTCACAGCAATGCGATGGTCAAATTTATCTAGCCAGTACAATTTTTATGGCCCGCCTGGATGGTGGCCCACCAGATCAACAGACCAAGGGCATATTATTGAATGATGCAGTACAATATAATAGCATTTATCTGTTCAATAAACTCAATTTTCCCCCATGGTTGCAACTTGCAGAGGGTCAAGAGAGTTGAATACCTCAGCATGGTAGGAAGGTGTTAAGACGGTCATCTTATGCCGATTGATTGAATAGTACTTGAAGAAGTACTTCACTTTAGCAGCTACCTCTGATGGAGTTAATTTTCCACCCCACTTGTAGCAGAGATTCTACAAGAAGAAAAATAGTTAGGGAAAGAAAATGACAATAAATCATTCTCACCAACACTTCCTTTCAAGAGGCAAAATGCAGTATGGGGTTTTCACATTCAACCTTGTTTGAGCGATATCCTTTGTTGGAATCTTAAAACTTTGGTCCAAGACGAGAAAGGTGATACTATTCATGAGTATAAATTACTGAACTAAAATCTAGAATGTTCATTACAACTATCACGGATAATGCTACATGCATTAATCCAACATATTTTGATAACTATATCATAGTAGAAAAACATCATGTGGGCATTTTATGCCAAACAAAAATGTTAAGATTTTATATGGCTTGGTTTAAAAAATGAGAAGAGAACTAAAAGTAGTTTTATGTTTAAAACATATAACTAAGAACTTTATATTAGCTGTTGAGTATATAGATTCTTCTAAACCACTCTTATGAAATTAAAAGATTAAAAAATAATCATAATAAAAAGCTAAGGAGAGAAGTTTCGAGGGGGAAAAAAGGACCTTTGGATGATGTTTGCCAAGCCTTCTTCATAGAAACTTATATAGTAAAGGGCAGTTTCACAAGTGGACCACTACTCATAATTGAGGTAATGTCCCTTTCACAACCATTGGTCAGAATCTGTATATAATTATAGTGCACAGGATGTAACCATGTGAGGAAGGGGTGGCTTTGACGAGATTCCAGGGTTGAAGATTCCAGCAAGAAGGAAGACGATATTGGATCAAGATCGCCAGAACAGGGGTTTGCTGCCCGCGCAACGGCACATAACTGCCGGCTGAAAACGAGGAGGGTCTGCTGGCCAGGACTTGGTACAGTAACTTGCTTGTTACAGGCATACTAGGACTGGTAGAAGATGGAAGGGAGCTCGTGCAGATGGTCGGATCAGCCATCACAAGAGATAGAGAAGGGAGAACAATGGAAAGTCGTATCGACGAAGAAAGGTTCTGTACTACGGAAAGGAAAGGATGCAACCTTCTATCCAACCCTTTTCTTAAGAGATTTTCTGGAAGGATGGGCTCTGGTTAACTTCGAAAGGGTGCTCAGAAGGGCAGGCTCCGTTATGGATGTTGTTAGGCCGAGACATAAGAAAACTGGAGCTTACAGGGCATTTGCGCTCGTTAGGATGAGCTCCATCGACGAACTCAATAGGGCGATTCAGTTGCTGAATGGCGAAGGTTTTGGAGGTGTAAAGCTAAAGGTTCTAAAGGCTAGATTTGGCCCAGAGTTCAAATACTCTAACAGAAATGGCACTCTCCATACTCAGAGAAAATCGAAGTTCATCTCCCCCCCTTGGCAAGGACAACAGAGTGGGTCAGATAATAGAGGAAGATTCTCATTCAAGGATGCTCTTCTGGGCTCGAAAGAGGTAGATTTGTGACATCGATCAATCAGAGAGGCAGCAGGTCATCTACCAAGTGTGGGGGTCAGGGAACGAAGAAACACAAAAAAAAAAAAAAAGGGAGGGAAACTTGATCCGAATTAGCATGGATGCGGTGGAGAAATCCAAACAGGCCCTGTTGGACTCAGTGGTAGCTACCATGATCCTAGGTGCTTCCATTCCTCGAGTGAGACTCTGGTTGGATGAATGTTGTAACATGAACATAAAGCCGATAGGGTACAATGAGCTATGGATCCAACTAACGCCGGGGGCAAATCCAGATGTTCAGATCATGGCGGTAGCGATTCACAAAGACGGGCCGATTGTCAAGATCCAGAGATGGGAGGAGTTCTCTCAGTTCGGGATGGAAGAGGTATGGATTCGATTCTAATATGGTCAGTACCACTAGAGTTCTGGAATGAAGATTTTTTCCATGACGCAGCTGCTTGCGTGGGCCGAATGATTCAACTAGACCTGAAAACGATATTGGGGGAGGAGATGGGGGTGATTAGGGCCATGGTTAGGTAGCGGAAGGAAGATGCTAAGCCCAATTTCGTTCAGGTATCGATTCTAGACAGGATGTTCTATCTGTCAGTCCAAAGGGATGATTCAAATGTCCCAATCCCACGATGGGGAGATCTCTGGAGGGCGAAGGACTCTTCACACCTGGTGGAGAGAGCAAGGATAGCTATGGACAAGGAAGAAGGAGCACCGTCTTCATACCCATTAGGAGCAACGAACAACTTTGCAGTTACGTGTCAAGCGCAAGTGGGAGAGGGCGGTGCGGTAGTCAGAAGTCAGATGGATCGAGCGACACGTGTCCAACTTGACGCACGTCCACTTTGGATTCAAGCCTCGGCAGAGGGTAGGTTGGATAATAATGACACCATCTATAGCATGCAGACCTCGGGTGACAGAAACAAAGACATTTCAACACTTGGCAGTCTCGGGGGGGCTACAGGCATTAGAGTCGAGGCGATCCATACACGCAGCAGCATCGGACGAGGGTCTGATGCTTTGGACAGAGGCATGGATGGCGTATCGACACGTGGCAATATCCCAAGGCTAGATGAATCCAATCGGGAGGTTCGGAAAGGCGATTCAACTTCGGATTGTCCGACCCTTCTCAGATCATAGTTGCCGAAGCATGCGAGTCTGCCAACGCACCTACAACAGCTTCCGACTAACTCAAATCCCTCAGCTGACCGTTGACTAATTTTAACAATCGTAGCCGCAAAATGTCCTTCTATTACACAACACAGTGAGGACGGCCCACCAAATCCACATCGCTCTTTTGAGCCCCGATCGATTTGGACATCAATTCCGCACGTGTTGAGTAGACCCTCAAGTGACAACATTTTATCTAACCATTTGGATGTTTGTTGCCCCTCATTTGAAGGCGATTCTTCCCCTTTGTTATTAGAGGGTGAAGAATGCAGCGATTTTGAGAACGACACTCTTTCCTGGACATCCGAAAAAGCTGCAACTGTAGTATCTCCATCTTCCCATCCTATATTTTCTTCAGATCCGATGTCAGATCTCATGTTAGCAGAACTCTTTGAGGAAGGAATAAACAAAGGAGTAATAGAGGTGGAACCTCTACAGGTCAGGCTGGGTTTATCGCATGAAGAGCAGGGAGGTGATCTCACGGAAAGAATGGAAAAAAGCAGATCAAAGGGCGAAGCTGGTTGAAACTATTCAAAAGAAGAAATGGATAAGGGACGCAATGGGTTATGTTGGTAGATCAATAGGAGTCTCATTTGGTGATCTTCCAGAAGACTACCTAGTTTTATTCCAATGCATTGAGGAGTGTGGCCGACCATTACAACATACAAGATCTCCCAGGAAACCCCCTCTAAGGTGCAACAACAATAAGGAATTACACAGCCTAATACAAAGCCCCTTCTCTACTTCCTCGTCCGAGCATCCAGGCGGGACTTAGGTCCTACGGGGAAGATTAGTTCCAAAATGAAAGTCTTCAGTTGGAATATCAGAGGTCTGGGTCCAAAGCAGAAGCAGAGATTAATCAAAGACATCATCGGAAGAAATAATGCAGAGGTGATCTGTCTTCAGGAAACTAAGGTGATTACATTCACTTACAAGCTGATGAGCTCCCTCTAGAGTGTAAAAGATGTTAGTTGGAAAGCATTGGATTCAATTGGCAGTTTTGGAGGTATTCTGATTGCTTTGAAATCCTCTCGTTGGTCTCTAATTGATAGCTGGAATGGAATGTTTTCTGTTTCAGTTATTCTGAAAGATGTCTCCTCCGATTCATGTCTCATCACTTCTGTCTATGGGCTCAACCAGGAAACTAGAAGATCTGAGTTCTGGGAGGATCTAAATTCTTCCAAGTAGAGGTTTGCTGGGCCGTGGTGTATTGGAGGGGATTTCAACATCACGCGATACGCCTTCGAAAGATCTCAGGGAGGTGGGATGTTGGCTGGTATGCGCCGTTTTTCTTCATGGATCGAAGATCAGGAACTGGTGGATCTTCCTTTGCTAGGCGCAAGATTTACCTGGTCTAATGGTAGGGAGAATCCATCTATGTCCAGGTTAGACAGATTTTTTATCTCGCCGGAATGGTTGGAAATGTTCCTACTGCTCTCGCAGTCTATCCTTCCAAATCCTGTGTCGGACCACAACCCTCTTCTCCTGGCAATGGATGAACAGAATTGGGGTCTAAAACCATTCAGATTTGATATTTCATGGCTAAAAATTGAAGGGTTCCATCAGAAAATATCAAATTGGTGGAAAGGTTTCAAAGTTGAAGGCTATGCTGGGTATAAACTGTGCAGAAAATTGAAATTACTGAAAGAAAAGCTAAAGACTTGGAAAATATCAGACTTGCGTAAGAGAGAAGAGGAAACAAATTCTATCCTAAGGGACCTTCATGCGATTGATCGCGAAGTGCAACATGGAGTGTCATTAGCGGAATCTGGACAAAGAAGAGTTGACTTAATTCAAAAAATACTCGAAAAGGGTATTGGAAGGCGAAATATCGTGGAGACAGAAATCACGCTCCAAATGGATAAGGGAAGGGGATAAGAATACAAAAATTTTCCATGCTATAGTTAGTGCGCGTGCCAAGGTCAATAAAATTAGAAATATAGTGGTGGAGGGGGTTCGGCTTGAAGACAAGGATTCCATATCGAAAGAGGTTGTTCAATATTTCAGCAATTTGTTAAGGAAAGAAGATTGGAATAGGCCAAAGTTGGACTATCTTCATGTAGAAAGATTATCCGAAGATGAAGCGGATGCTATTGAATCCTCTTTTATGCTAGAAGAGGTGAAAGGTGCGATGATGGAGTTGGGAGGGGGACAAGGCCCCTGGTCCAGATGGTTTCCCAATATTTTTCTATCAAAGGTTTTGGGATTTGATAAAAGGGGAGATTATGGATTTCATGAATGAATTCTATGATAGAGGGCGGCTTTCGAAAGAATTAGGGGCCTCCTTTGTAGCGCTTATTCCTAAGAGTCCGGGAGCGGACTCCTTGAAGGACTTTCAACCGATCAGCTTACTTGGTGGCCCGTACAAAATTTTGGCAAAAGTCTTGGCGTCGCGACTAAAAAGTGTGATGGGTGCTCTTATCTCAGATAATCAAAGTGCTTTTATTCCGGTACGACAGATAGTGGACAGTGCGCTTATAGCCCTCGAATGTTTGGACTCGAGTCATAGAGCCAAATCAAAGGGAATAATATGTAAATTGGATATTGAAAATGCGTATGATTGTGTTGATTGGGGTTTTCTGTAATATATGCTAAAGCAAATGAGGTTTCGAGACACATGGAGAAGATGGATAGGAGAATGTGTGGGATCGGCTTTTTTTTTCAATTCTTATAAATGGATCCCCAAAAGGTTTCTTCAAAAGCCCTAGGGGCTTACGTCAAAGAGATCCCCTATCCCCTTTTCTATCTCTTATAGTTGGGGAGGCCCTTTCAAGGATGTTGACAAAGGGTCAAAATAAACGTCTATTTAGCGGGCTAGGAGTGAAAGGGATGGTTAATCCGATTTCCCATATTCCGTTTGCAGATGACACTCTCCTATTTTGTGAGGCAGACCAGAACAAAGTGAGTAATTTGCGGACCATCATCAAGTGCTTCGAAGCGGTTTCGGGTTTGAGAGTGAATATGACTAAATCTAAATTATTTGGGATTAATATGGAAGAAGAAGAAATCAAGAACTATGCTGATTTTTTTTGGTGCTCGGCGGGCCGTCTCTCAACTTCTTTTGTTGATCTTCCCTTATGCATAGGAAAAGCCCCCCAAGTTCCAGTGGGATAAGGTTATTGAAAGATTTGGAATATATCTAGCTAGATGGAAGTGTAGATATCTTTCCTTGGGTGGCCAATTAACTCTCATCAAGGCAGCGCTATCAAATCTTCCCCTCTACTTTATGTCTCTCTTTAAATGTCCGGCTTCGATTCTAGCAACTTTAGAAAAACTTAGACGGAATTTTTTGTGGCATGGAAAGGAAGAGAAGAAAAATTTTCAATTTGGTCAGTTGTAAGGTCTGCGATCATAACGAAAAAAAGAGGGGCATGTATGAAAGATCTCAAAAATATGAATCGGACTCTCCTAGGCAAATGGACATGGAGACTTGGTATTGAAAGTGGTGCCCTTTGGAACAATCTAGTCAAAAGTAAATACAGTGCTTCAAGAGGGGGATGGTGGACAAATGACTCCTCTAATTATAAAGCTTCGGCCCTTTGGAAAGGTTTTTTATCGATGAAAGAAGAAGTCCTAAAAGGTATTCATTTTGCAATTGGTAAAGGTAACCGTACCCATTTTTGGGAGGATATTTGGGTGGGGGACGAGCCCCTTAGAAATGCTTTCCCGCAAATTTATAGTCTTGTCATTAACAAGGCCATCACAGTGGAGGGGTGCTATTCAGTCATTTGGGGAAGAAGTGGTGTGGAATCCGGACTGTAGAAGAAATCTTCGAGACACGGAGATTGGAGAGTTTGTAGCGTTTCTCAATCAGATCCAAAACAACAAATTGGACCTTCTTAGGGACGATAGGATTCTTTAGCAGGCAGATAAAACGGGGCTATTTTTGGTTAAATCGCTATACAACATCCTCTCCAGCGATATGCAGACAGCGGAAGATGACTCGTTCAAGCAAGTTTGGAAGATTCAAGTCCCTCCCAAGATAGCTGCTTTCGGTTGGTTGGTGGGTAAAAAGAAGGTACTCATGGTAGACAACCTCAGGAAAAGGGAAATGTGCCTCACCAATATTTGTCTCTGTTGTATGGCTGATGAAGAAACGGTGGATCATCTTTTTATCCACTGCTCTTTCTCCAATCAGATTTGGAATCACATCCTCTCCCAGTTTAACATCCCCTGGGTATCTCCAAGCTCAACCCGCAGTTTCCTTCAAGCTTGGTATGACCTTAGGTGTGGAAAGCAAAGATCTATTCTCTAGAGAATCTCGCTCTTGGCAGTTTGGTGGACAGTGTGGGAAGAAAGGAATGCAAGATGTTTTAATGGAACCTCCAATCTGATGGAGAATATTGTGCTTAGGGTGATTTCTTTCATAGCAGATTGGAGTTCTTCCATTACTCAACTCCAGAATTGTAATTTTTCTTTTTTGGGACCCAGTCGATCCGCTATCTCAGCGGATTAGCTATCCTTTCTCTTTTTGTTTTCTTTCTTTACTTTTTCTAATAAAGTTATCGTTATCTCTCAAAAAAAAAGTAAAGGACAGTTCAAATGAGAAAAAGGATTAGAATCTTTTCGATAGATTTTTTAGGTTTAACAATTGAAAGTGTGTTTTGATTTTGTAGAAAACAGAATTCGCCTATTCTTTTCTCATTGCTTATAAAGAACCAGAAAATCTTGACAGACTGGAAATAGATCTCATTTCACACAGCTATGGTATGAAATGAGTTTATTGCCTGACATTTGGAAAGCGCAAAATCTCCTCTGGTTTCAAAAACATCAGAAAGAAAACACGTATTTTTCCTTCTTTTTTTTAAAAAAAAAAATGAAACTACCTGGCATAAAAGGTTCAATGACATCTACTGGAAGAAGAAATGCTTCAGAAAACTCAAGCTTATCTCATTAAACAATAGCACTATTAATAGAGACCTAGCTGATTGACATGGATCTTGGCCAATCTCACTCATTTCCAGCAGACTTAAAGAGTAAGGGTTCCAAACTCCAATTTATATAAAATGCTGGCTCACTAGAAGATTGACTTTTTTTTTAGCAAAATCAAAAGAACAATTTCCAAGTAATGTGCAAGTTTCTGCAAATTGAATGAGACAGAGATTGTAAGACAAACCTGGAACATTGAAACAGGACCACAGCGGAAAATCTTACGCAACCTTCCATAGACGGATAACTCCTCATACGTCATGCCCATGTCCACTTCGTCCAACTAATTAATGTAGCACAAGTGTCAGGTGAGACAACATCAGAAAGTACACAAAATGATTTGCTTTTATTCCAGTGAACGTGGATAATACAGAATGCATCATGGAGTTTCTGTTTGGAGCTTTGCTAAGCCCACACACGTGTGCAGTAAAGCTCACATAGATGCCACACATGTGCCAGCATGGCATTATATGTCCAAGATCCAATCCATCCGTTAGAATGGCACCACTATAGTGATTCCCTAGCCCAAGAATCAGGTTCATCCACTGGTCAGGTGGGTCTCATTTTGCAAAACAAACGTACAGCTCTGAAAAACTTGGCTGAAGTTTTCTAACTCATCCACCTGTTTCCGGTATTGGGGCCCACATGCTGAGGGGACAAGATTTACTTTTGGGAAAACAAGTTCAAGGCCGGACCAACTTGATGGATGGACTGGATCCACCTATGTGCCATGTTGGCAGACGTGTGGAGTGTACATGAGCTTTATTGCACACATCTTGGCCTTAGCAAAGCTTTTGATGTCTTGGAAAAAGAAGGCTTCAAAGGTAGAAGGGTTGAGCTAATAATACCTTAATTGAGCCACAGAAAAGAGAAGGAAATCATGAGGAAACGTCAAGTCTCAGGAGTAGATTTAAAATCTAAATGTTTATTAGTGCTCAATGCGTGTATTACTCAGCCCATGTCAACCTGAAACAAGTGTTGAACATCCAATTGGTTCATCATCTGGCCCCCACAATGTAGATGCCCCACCTGGTCCACTTATAGGGTGGGCCATGGTATATGAAACAAATTGCCGGCAAAGAGAACTTGGTCAAGTTTTTTCTAAGCCATCCATTTGTTTCTAACACTGGCCAACCAGATGTGTTGCACAGTTGGCACACATTTGTACCAGGTTGGCAGATGTTTTGGCATGTAAAGTGGATGCATTATACAAGCCTGTGGGATTTAGAAAACCTCTGAAATCTACATTTGAAAAGGGTTCATAACTCGAAATTGAAGAACAAGCACGAGAGAGGTTATGTTCATGAACTAAAAACAGAAAGGCTGACACTGTCGTGGGATGCAGGAATAGATGCTGAAGACACTTTTAGGATCTCTTTGGATATGGGAAAAGTTGTGTCCCGACTCCCAACGAGTCATCATGGACAACTGTACATCTGTAGTTTGTCAATAACCTTCTACACGGGAACCAATGCACTCTTGGACAAGTAGTCATGGGCATGTGACCGTTAGACCATCAATTAGGTGGAACTACTTTGTCAATGACACTTTTTAGTTTCAGGGCACCTGAGGATCATATTTATCTGTGCACATGAATCACATCTTTCAATGTGCCATGTATGCAACTGTCCAAGTTCAAGCATCCTACAAGTGCATATATGCCACCATCAGTCTTCGAGCACTAAAAAAAGGCGGCACATGTTTCAATGTGCACATGCACATGTTTAAGTGTGCCACCAACCAATCTTTAATTCCCCTACATGTGCCACTATCTCTCCTGTTCACAATCCAGGGTGTTTGACAAACGAGGGATGGAACATCTACTCAGAAACAGCATGCCCATGATCAGCAAACCTTGACAGCATGCCATGGATTACTAGTCATGACACAACCTTGCCCAAATCCAAACAGGCCTTGGATAAGCATTGAGAGGTAAATCTAGAGCAATACCTGGTTGTAATTGGAACGTATAGGCTCCAGTTCAGCAGTTGGAGGAGCTGCTTCAACATCTGCTAAAGATGCATAGCCAAGATGAATGGCTGCCCACCGCAAGAATGCCCGAAGATCCTGCTTGCTTACACTCCCAATGGGATTTATATCTGCTGAGCTGCAATCATACTGCCAAAAGACACAAGTTATAATGAGATAGTTTAACTAAATTATGTCAAAGATAATGCCTTTCAGATTGCAAGCCTTAACAACAATGCCCACACAGATCAATAGCATATACTTTCTACAACAGCCCATGTTTAAAAACTCGATTGAGTAGTCCAGAACTCACTGAGCCGACTCAATTTGATTAAAACCAGCTGAGTTAAAGCAGCAACTGGGTGCTTGAAATCTTTATCTAGTACTTGAAAAACTTTTGTCTGAGTATTTGGAAAATCAAGCACAAGCTTTTTACAGTCAAGAAACTTAATCAAGTAGAAAAGTCTGAGTTCAGTTTTTCATTTTAAACCCAGATAACAGACAATAAAAGATATATAAAAGTATTAGAAGACATGAAATAGGTGGGAAGATATGATTTTTACCTTCGTTAAGTAACCCCGCAATCCTTCATCAACATTAGAGCTACCTAGCACAAGAAAGAATCCATGTTTGTTTTGAACCCAGGGCATGAGTGATGCTAACATAAATGCTAGCACCATTCTAATTCGAGCTTGAATGTTCTGCAACGCCAGGTTCTCGGCATGCGATCCACCATCAACCTATACAAAATGGGAAAAAAATGGTTGAGCTACCATGCAACTTCTAATAGATTGTTGCACATTACAGTTGTTAGGAGTAGGTCTATTAATACATTAAAATCGGTGCAATAGCTGGAAATTCACCATCTACTTAACATTAGGGGTGGAAGTGGACGGGGCTGCCCCAGACCTAGTGACTGCCCAGCTTGTTTGGGGTCAAGCTAAATTCCCTGGGTTGGACTTGTGCATGAGATTTGAGGCCAGATAATTAGATGGGGCAGGCCTGGGTTTGGATATGCACAAAAGGCCTGAATGCAACAGCTATGCCTGACTATTTGATGCTATTGGAATAGGCACTTACCTAGCGTGCTGGGCCAGGCTCACTCTTAGATGCTAAGCTAGAGGAATGGATTGTGGCTGGGCCAGGCTCGGTCTTAGATGCTTCGCTAGAGGAATGGCCTGTGGCTGGACCCATGTATTTAGCTCATAGGTTGAGCTTGGGCAAGCCTCAACCTGGACCATCTCAGCCCATTTATACACCTACTTAAGATATCTTTTGAATAACAACAAGTAGGTTGTGGATTCCAGCACCATGAACAATCCTAATACTCAAAGTACATGTGCCCAAATGTTGAACTTCACTGCTCGTAGATTAGAAACTGGATGTCTAGATACACAACATATAGCATAGCATGATGAAGAAATGGGTATTAACCTTAGCAGACACATCCCCCAAAAAAAGGGATGATCTTAGCAAAACCATTGTCATTAGTTCAAGGGGGATGGCACATTCAATGCATGCAGAGGGAGAGTAGGGGAGACAGAGACAGAGGGAAAGGGTATGGCCAGACAAAGGAAAGGAGGGATGTTTTCAACAGTGGATGATCCATCCCCACTTTCACCGATGTTATGACCCACTTAAAGAGTTTTAGATTTACCTTGTTTTCAACTGACGTCCTAGCACGAGCTTGTGCAATAGATGTACAAAGTGGATTCATAAATTCAACAAGGTGGCCCTCACATGGCCTTTAATGCATGGCTCCCTAGTAGTACTGTTGGGGCGTGCGTTGAAGAGGAGAATGGACTACTAGCATGATGGCATCAGTTGCTTTTTGTGGGTAAAATCTGAAATGTAAGACAGACAACAACCACCTTTTCTAATTCCCAAAACACCCCCGACTTTATTTAAAATTTCTTCCCATGCCCTTTCGGTATTCAAGATTCTCTACCCTACAAAATCTATTTACAGCAGCAAAAATATCCAAAAGCCAGTGGCATTATATGTAGTATAGATATCCACAACAAATTTCAGAAAAAAAGGAGAATCTAAATGAATGTTGACAATTCATAATTTGACACAAACCTTGAAAATGTGTTAGAGTGGAAACTTGGGTAGGAGAAGGCACATAGCTATGAAAGTTACCTTATAATGTGGACGCTTCCCTGTAATAGTTTGGAACAAGGAGAGAAATGCAGAAATAATAGAATCTATCGGAACATTAAGGTGCCACGAACCAATCTCATCCGCCAATACTTTTGACCTCAACCTTGTGGCCTCAGAACTGCAAGGGATTATAAAAATTGTTGTTATTGATCACTTAGAACACGTTAGACTTGACAGGTCAATTGTACATACTGGAAACAGACTAGTGAATATGATAAATGCATATATTCTAGTTAATGGAGAAGGTTTAATCCATCATAGTCCACCATAAATGAGGTGAGTCCCCTCCTTAAAATGTTAAAAAGGACTGTTCTTTCTCAGAAGAACTGGCGCTTCCCTCCATTTTGCTAGAGCCTTGTTTGGGCAAGGTTCCAAAGGTGCAATTGACTACATGGATCCTTTTGAACAAAAAATTGGGGTAAGCTAAACATGGATGGATCCTCGAGTGTGTGTGTGTGTGTGTGTGTGTGTGTGGGGGGGGGGTGTGCGGGTTTGGTATCATAACCATTATGGAGAGGTGTCTAATGTTGTGGCGGAGACTAGGGCCAATTTGGTTGCCGTTCGATATTGTGTGGAGCTTGGTTTCTATTTTGTGGAGCTTGAAAGCAATTCAAAAGGTATTGTTGATGGCCTGATTTTGGGTGCTTTCCTTCCTCAGTCAACATGGTATTGTTGGGAGGCAATTATGGGGTTAGTTTAACACCACAACGTGATCGTCCGGCAATTTTTTAGAGAAAGAAATGAAGCAGCTGATGCTCCAGCAAAGAGAGCTAGCATGTCAATTTTGAATGTTTTTATTGTGGCTATAAATTAGCTCCCTCACAAAACCAAAGGGAAAATCCTAATGGACAAGGCACAAGTTGTAAATTTGAGAAGAAGATGACATATAAATTTATTGCAGCTAGGTGTGTTCTTGTTTTTTCATCTAATATACCCTCCACCAAAAATTTACTACATTGGAAGATCCTATCCATCAAATCATTTGCCTTTCTTTAGTTGAATGTGGACCATTGGTGTACTTTTTTAAAGCATCTATTTGCGGGAAACTGATCTAAGGGTTAGAATTGTTCCATTGGAGAGATTTTTGGGGCAGAGGGCATCCATTCTAAGGGACGTGCCCCCCACCCAACTCAATAGGTTAGACCACTAACCCTTGGAAGTTGCTTGTACAAAACACTTGATAATGCAGGGGCATTTTCACACCGAGCTCGAGTGGGGTAGCCTGTGGGATGCGGGGACACACTCAGGGTGGGTGACCCATGTGATTCGGGGCCCATGGGGGAGGTCTCATGTTCGAGACTCCTCACCGGGGGTGATTAATGTGCATTTCACAATGGGCTCGAGTGGGGTAGCCCATGGAATGCGGGGACACATTCGGGGTGGGGCGGCCCATGTGATTTGGGGCCCACGAGGGGAGTTCGGCCGAGGTCCTAACCCATGTGATGTGGCGCCTGGGCTATGAGATAAATAGATTAATTCGTCATACTGTAACAGTTCGAGCTTTTAGAGTAGGTGGTTAATTGTCCTGCATCAAATTGGTATCAGAGCAGGAGGTCTCATGTTCGAAACTCCTCACCGGGGGTGATTAATGCAGGGGCATTTTCACACCGAACTCATGTGGGATAGCCTGTGGGATGCGGGAACACACTCGGGGTGGGTGAACCATGTGATTTGGGGCCCACTGGGGAGGTCACGTGTTTGAGACTCTTCACCGGGGGTGATTAATGTGCGTTTCACACCGGGCTCGAGTGGGGTAGCCTATGGGATGCGGGGACACACTCGGAGTGGGCGGCCCGTGTAAAGCAGTACCCATGTGATTTGGGGCCCACGAGGGGGGTTCGAACGAGGTCTTAACCCATGCGATGTAGGGCTTGGGCTATGAGATAAAGGGATTAATTCACCATACTCTAACAGTTCGAGCTTTTAGAGCGAGTGGTTAATTGTCCTGCATCACTTGAAATCCATGGGCCAAGAATCATACAATTCCTTGTTATTTCAATAATAAAATCTCATAAATAGAATTCAAGCAATTAGTACCAACTACAAAAGTGAGTAAAGAATACACAAACTCTAGTAAAGTTCTGGGTCAAAGATTAGGCATGTGATTCCTAAAGTTATTTCATCTTTTCAGTTTGCGTTTGTGGAAAATAGACATATTCTTGATTGTTCTTTAATTGCCAATGAATGTCTGCATTCTTGCTATCAAGCTAAGAAATCTGGCATTATTTGTAAACTGGATTTAAAAAGCGCCTACAACCATGTCGATTGGGCTTTTCTCAACTTTATGCTCCAAAGGATAGGTTTCGAATTTAAATGGAGGGCTTGGATGAGAGTACGTATTTCCTCTCCGAAATTTTCCGTGTTGATTAATTGGTCGCATGCTGGATTTTACAAATCTTCAAGAGGCCTTCGTCTGGGAGATCCTCTCTTTGTAACAAAGTTCTTAGCTATATGCTTTTAAGGGGCCAAGAAATGGGCCTTTTTGGAGGTTTTCATATTGACAATCTTCCCTTTGACATTTGTCATTTGCAGTTTGCAGATGATATGCTCCTTTTCTGTGAGGCTGATGAGAATATGGTGAATTTTTTAGGTATGCAATATGTTGGTTTGAAGTTGTTATAGAATAAAAGTTAAATCTCTCGAAGAGTGAGTTGTTTGGGGTTAATTTGGATATATGGAGCTATCTCTAGCTGAATCTTTTGGTTGCAAGGTAAGCTCTCTTCCTACTTTGTATTTGGGATTACCTTTATGTATTGGGAAACTCCCATTATTTTTGTGGGATAGAATTTTAGAAGGAATGGATAGAAAACTTTCTACATGGATGCTAAACCTTTTGTCTCTTGGTGGTAGACTAAATCTGATCAAGGCTTCTTTGTTGAATTTGCCTATTTATTACATCTCTGTTTCAGTGCCCGAAATATGTGATTAATAAGATAGATAAACTTCGTAGAGATTTTCTATGGCAAGGAAGGGGTGGTTCCAGGAAGTTCCCCATCTTAATTGGGCGGAAATCTGCTCTCCCTATGATGAAGGGGGAGAAGACATCAGAAATCTTGAATTAGCTAATAAAGCCCTTTTGGAGAAATGGATTTGGAGATTTGGGACAGAGATAGATAGTTTATGGTGTCAAATTACTGTTGTTAAATATGGGACTAAGCCAGAAGGGTGGTGGACTAAAAGTTACTCGCTATACAGAGCTTCCTACATTTGGAAAGGGATAACGAGAGTAGCCCCATTAGTTACAGATAAAGTCTATTTTTCCCTTGGCAATGGTAGGAAGATCAGATTATGGCTAGATTCTTGGTGTGGTCTTCCTATTTCAGCGGAATCTTTCCCAAGCCTATTTAATTTAACTTTGAACCTTAATATTCTGGTTAGTGATTGTTTCCAAAGGATAGGAGGTGGGGGTAGCCGGAACCCTCCATTTCGAAGAACTCTCCACGAGTTTGAAATTCAAGACCTTACTCTTCTTCTTATTCGTCTTCAGGTGTTCGTGCCCGTAGATGGTCAAGAGGATTCCATGCATTGGTCTTTGGTCAGGAATAGTCGCTTCTCGGTTTGTTCGCTTTATAGAGCTACCTTCTCGCCTGTCATGTCGGGTGTTGCATCTCACATAGGCCCCGTTTAGTTTTATGGAGTGCCTCCAAAAGTTGCCGCTTTTGGATGGATGGTTGGGCAGAATAGAGTTCTAATGATTGACAACCTCTGGGAAAGAGGAATGTGTCTCCTTCATTTAAGGGCAGAGGAGTCAGTGGACCATCTATTCATCCATTGTCCCTTCTCTTCTGACATATGGTGGAGTATTCTCTGATCGGCTAGCATTTCTTGGGCTATGCCTAGCTCTGTCAACAGCCTGCTCTATTCCTGGCATGGTGAGCATGGTGGAGCCTTGGGAAAAAGAAGATGGTGCATTCTTCTCTTGGCGGTTCTATGGACTCTATAGGCCGAAAGAAACAAGCGTTGCTTTAGGAATGACGGGGTTTCTAAGGCTATTGTATTCTCTAGGGTCCATGTTTGCTTTAGGGATTGGGCTTCATAATCTTTTTGTTGTTTAGGTTGAGTCTTTGGTATGGGTTTTGGGTCCAGATGGGTGTCTGATGTTGTAGGATTTAGTTTCTTCTTTTTCTTTTTGTTGCCTTTGTTTTTTTTTTTTCCCCCTCGTTTCTTTGTTTCTTTCGTTTCTTTCTTTTTAATAAAATTCTCAATTTTCAAAAAAAAAAAAAAAAGCTCATTTCATCTAAGTAGGATTCTATGTAGAATATTTTGAGGAATGCACAATCAAAGTAATACAAATATGGTTAAAGAACATCCTTTTGATTTTCAATTATATTGAAGAATCATGAAAAAGTTCTTCAATACAATGATGGTAATGAAGGGCGGAGTAAACTTGAAATGAACTACCCGCTTTTGGGTGATCAAACCTCTCATAAACCACACTTAGATGCAATCGGGTATTGTAGTTAAGCTCTGGTTTTCCGTGGAATGGTGATGGGTGAGTGGATTCCCATTACAAATTGGAAGAGGAGAAAGGGAGTTGTTGCTAACAGTGACATTAGCCAGAAGAAGAGCTCTTGTCGATGTTGTTCATGGAGGAGTTCCCGAAAGAATGATCTAAAGCAAATTTCTTCAGGTTTGTTGGGAGATTGGCAAGGTTATGGAGGTTGTTGTACCGAGGATGAAAGGATCGACAATGATTAAGGGCTTTGTATTTGCTCACTTCGCCTACATCGAGGAAGTGGAGGCAGTCATTGCTGAAAAGAATGGCTTTCAATTTGCTAGCAGAAAGGTTAGTGGCCCACAGGGAAAAATATGACCCAGAACTTTGTTTGGAGAAAAGCTAAGGATAATAAAGTTTGTGCCTGCCGGAATGTAGTCATGCAATATGGATTAGGAGGCCAGAAGCTATCGATATCATCCTGAGAAATGGTGGCAGGTTTTGATTTAGAGGATGTTAGGAAGGCAAAGGCAGAAACGGAATGGTTAGGTGGTCTCTCTGCTTGGATTTAAAGAAGCAATGGGAGTAGTGTTGTTAGGATTTTGTATGAGGCGATGATTTCCTCTAGTAATGTGAGTGTGGTGGCTTCAATAGTAGATGGGACTTCTACCTCAAACGTAGTGGATCAGATGGAATTGAGATATTGACTTACTAAAAGGAGACCACATCATCAAAGAGATTAACAACTCAGAGTTGTTGATTTCACTTTGACCAAGATAAGGGAAGCTTGGTCTATGTTGGTTAATTATGGTGCGACAATCCGATTAGATCAAACGTGTGATGGTCCAATTGGTCGAGATTTGGTCAGGAAGACTTCAGGGTTTTGAACTAGGGGCTTCCTTGGAAGTATGGATTCTTGAAGTCCTAAAGTCTATCCAATTGTGTATTGGAAAGGCGTCGTCCACCAATCCCAAGCTAGCAAGTGGGGAGTTCATTAACTATGCTCAAATGTTCATTGGGAAGAGGAATGATCCCTCTCCTGAAGTTCATCGAATTCAAAATCAGCTAGCTCAATGTGTTGATTAACAATGCTAGGAACAAGAGTGGTAATATGTCGTCAAACTCGGAGCTTAGGTGTACTACAGGGTGGGCAGCTTGGGCGAGTTGCCAACCCGACCTCAAGAAGAATCAGCTCTAGGCAGGACCTAACCCGAGGTATTGAATACTCAACCCTAATGCAACTTGGGTTGATCGAGTAGGGTAGAGTTGGCTGAAAATTATCATTTATTTTGGTTAAAAGCTCTTTACTAAGGTAAAGTCTTAACGTATGTTAAAACTATTTGGGCAAAAAAAATTTGCCCCTGGCTACTCGCATTATATGGTAGAGATACAGGGTCGGGTTTGAGTCGGGTTGGATTGCATGAGGCCTCGACCTAAGCTCAGCTCAATCTAGGGCCAAGTTGAGAATTTCCAGCTCGAGCCCAATCCGACCTCAACCCAACACAACACAACCTGACCTAAATCGGGTTGGGCTAGTTAGGTTTAGGTTGAGCCCAACCCAAGTTGCACCCTAATGGGTGATGGGCCAAGTTTTTAAGTTGCTTTATGTGGAGGGTCCAATGATGATGATGGTGTACATAGCTAAGTGTTTCCCTATCAATTGTTTAAGGGGGGTAATGCGTGTCATGGTTGTCCTGGTGCAAAGGGCGCTGATAAAGACCTAATGCTAGCAGTTGTATATTCTGAGAAAGTAGTCAAGACTTCAAATTGAAAACCCTAGTATCTGATGAATGAGTCGCAAGAGTAGGTTCTCATTTTTTCCAAGTGTGATGCCAGATGGGATTTGGAAAGAGTTAGCGTGTTTGGGTGGGACCAACTGGGCCTCCATGCCTGCTGAGCCATCTAACGTCCCTTTTGATGGGCTTTTTCTCTCAGATCCTAGAGTAGCTATGCAAGGCTTCTCCCTAGCATATTTGATTGAAGCCCTTTCTTGTCAACATCTACTCGAAAGAAATCTCATTACAGAATGGCATTAGGAGTTATGTGATATGATCTCCACCCATGAAGCTATTGTAATGTCATAACAATCCTCGAAACCCTTTGCTACTTCCTCTGAACATTAGTTGGCTAGCAAAGTGCAACAAGTCTATTTTTTTTAACTTTCCCCGTTATTCATCCATGTTGGGTCCTAGGGCCTATTTGATTTTCCAAATCCGCCATAAATACCTTGTAAATGGGTAATGATTATTTCCTTAAGAAATTATCGCATGGTTCCCAATGCTTGATTTGACGGGCCTACTTTTTTAACACAAACCGAGGAGGTGCGAAATATGTGGGGCCCATCGTGATGTGTGTGGCTCATCTGTCATGCTAGCTAAATTTAGGGTGTGAGCCAAAAAAATGAGGTGAATCCAAAGCTCAAGTAGACCATATCAAAGGAAAAAGGGAATTGAACACCTACCGTTAAAAACTTCTTGGGGTCACCGTTTCCTTCAGTGTGGGCCACTTGAGTGTTGGATTTGCCTCATTTTTCGACTCATGCCTCAAAATGTTCTGGTAAAAAGAATGGATGGCACGAATATGTCATATATATCACAGGTGGGGCGCACGAATTTAAACCATTCCTTTTGGACCGGTTTTCAAAACAAAAATACCAGTTAATTTTCAAATAGGGTGAAAATGTAATAATTTCTTATTTACTAGGTATTTACCAAGGATTTAGAAAATCAAGCAGGACCTTATGGTGATGTTAAGGATACTTTTCAGGTTTCTGGCAGCCTAGCTATGGAGGATTAGATGCTATTGGGGATCAGTTCGCTATGGTTCTCATTGAGACCTTTAAGGGGTTTCCTATTGCAATTCAGTCACTTTAAGTAGTGGATTGGAATCTGGAAAAATTTCCTAGTAATTTGGCTCTGTTGTTCTTAGGGTTGTACATCGAGCCGAGTCAAGTCGAGGTGGGCCAAGTTCGGCTCGACTCGTCCATGCTATACTCGAGTTCGAGCTCGAGCTCAACATTGAAGCTTAGCTTGTTTGCCAAAGCTTTCAAGTCGAGTCAAGTTTACCTCGAGTCAAGCTGCACGAGTTGCTCGGAGAAATCAGGAGAATGAGAGAGAGAGAGAGAGAGAGAGAGAGAGAGAGAGAGAGATAGAGGGGCAGTCGGGCAAAGAGTCTCGAGCTGTCATGCTAGATGCGGCCGTGCGTGCTAGGCCACTGGCTACTCGTGCTCGGTAGGTTAAGGGAAGAAAGAAAGAGAGGGAGTGGGACAGGTAGGGTCATTTAGGGTTTTTTAGAGAAAGCTTTTAAGTTTTAAGTTTTTTTAACTTAAATATATATATTATATATATTTAATATTAATATAATGTATAATATATAATATTAAAATATATTAATCGAGCCGAGTCGAGCTCGAGCTTCGAGTCGAGTCGAGTTCAAGTCGAGTTGAAATGCACCATCGTCGAACTCGGCTCGAACTCAACTCAAGCTTTAGAAAACAAGCTTGACTCGCCCCGAGTCAGCCTTTCAAGCAGAGTCAATCTGAGCTGACTCGAGCCGAGTCGAGCGAGCTTTTCGAGCTAGCTCGACTCGTGTACAGCCCTAGTTGTTCTCAATCTTCAAGTGATAGAGGTGTCACAGGTGTTGAATATTCAATCTCCCTTCCACCAAGACAATCATTTGTTGTAGAGCCTGGATTCCGAAGTTTGAAGATGTATTTTAACCTAGCTAGGAAAGTGGGAATGAAAATCAGCATGGCACGAGGGATGCAATAGATCTAGGATGCCATGTGGGGAAAATGGTTGGGATCTCGTTTGGGAAATATGAGGAAGATTTTGTTGCATTATTCAAGCTCGCCATCAAGAGAGGAGCCAAAAACTAGCCAAACTATTCGAAGTTTATCAAATAAAATTTCAAGAGGAAGGCAAGAGTTATTTGGGTTGGTCTCGTCGGTCAATCATGACAAAGGACGAGGTTGAACTGGGGGAGCAAAAAAGTGAAAGGGGTATCCAACGATTCCACGTGAAGCTTTTCTTTTCTTTTCTTTTCTTTTTTTGTGTGTGGAATGTTAAGGGATTGGGTTGTCCCAAAAAACACGCCCAAATAAAACAATTTTGTAGTAGTTAAAAGGCACATTTGGTTGGCTTTTTAGGAAACCAGCTTCAAGTTAAGGATAGGGGCTTAATTGAGTTTCTGAGGGGTGGCGTAAGACACTAATTAGGTGGTTTTGAATGCTATGGGGGATAGGTAGTGGGTCATTACTTGGACCTTCGATATGTGGATTTGAGGAGATTGGTGGGCTGTTTTGTTTTCAATCCCTATTCTCCTAAGGAATTCTAGTATCAGTTTGAAATGGATATTCTTTTAGTGTATGGTCCATCTCGTTCATGAAGAATGAAAGAATCAAAGAGGAGGAATGTGAGAGAGATGGGAGAAAAATGTGAGAGAACGTGGGACCTCTCTCATCTTATTCAATATATATGTAGGGTTTTTTTTTCTCCTTTATTACATCATAACAACCCACTTTATACAATATTTGCAAATAAGCCCACTAATATCATATTTACAGAAATGACCCTATTAAATTAATATTCCAACACTCCCCCTCAAGTTGGTGTATGAATGTCTGTCATACTTATACCCAACTTGCCAAAGATTTCTTGTAACATGGGAGAGCTGAGAACCTTTGTAAACATGTCTACCAGTTGTTCTGTAGATTTGACAAATGGAGTAGCCAGTAATCCAGAGGATTTCTTCTCTCGAATGAAATGTATATCAACCTCAATGTGTTTAGTCCATTCATGAAAGATTAAGTTAGAGCAATATGGATGGCAGCCTAATTGTCACAATAGAGCGGAATAGTTGAGGTGATAGGGAAACCCAGTTCCATCATAGTGGATCTCAGCCACAAGAGTTCACAAGCCCCATGAGCCATAGCTCTATACTCTGCTTCTGCATTGGATAGAGATGCGACTACTTGCTTTTTACTTCTCCGTATAACCAAGTTGCCACCAATGAATGTGCAATAGCCAGAAGAAGACTTTCCATCCATTGAGCACCCTGCCCAATCAACATCAGAATAGCCAGCAACATTAACATGTCCATGATTCATATAAATCATACCACGTCCTGGACATGACGTCAGGTATCTCAATATGTGATGTATAACATCCAAATGAGGCACCTATGGGGAGTGCATGAATCGACTAACAATACTTACAACTTGAGCAATGTTCGGTCTTGTAATCGTCAAGTAGATCAGCCTTCCAACTAATCACTAATACATACCCAGATCTGTTAAAATCTCACCTTCAAATGCACACAACGAGTGCTTCTGGTCCATAGGAGATATAGCTAGACAAGCACCTAATTTTGCAATCTCACTCAACAGATCAAGAGTATACTTTCTTTAGGATATGAAGATGCCCTTAGATGAACGAGCGACTTCAATCCCTAGAAAGTACAACAACGGACCCAGATCTTTGATCTCAAATTCTTTGTTCAACTTGTGCTTAACTTGATCAATAAACTCCAAGTCATCTCAAGTCACAACAATGTCATCCACATAGACAAGTATAATAGTTTTGCCTTATTGTCCGGTGTGAATGAAGACTGTATGATTTGCTTGACATCTTTTGAAGCCGAAGGAGAGAATAACAGCACTAAATCTAACTAACCAAGCTCTGGGAGATTACTTTAGGCCATAACGAGCCTTTTTCAGCTTATAGACCTACCTAGACCCCCCGACCCCCCCAAAAGTTGAAAATCGGGGGGCATATCCATATACACTTCTTCTACCAGATCGCTATGAAGGAATGCATTCTTAACATCTAGCTGGAACAGAGGCCAATCAAGATTGGCAACAGGAAATAATCAAGCGGACTGAATTCAACTTTCCCACAAGTGAGAAAGTTTCATTGTAATCAACCCCAAAATGTTGTGTAGCCTTTAGCCACCAAACGAGCTTTGTAGCGCTCAATAGATCCATCGGCCCGATACTTTATGGAGAACACCCACTTGCACCCAACTCTACCCTTACCTAGAGGTAATGGAACAAGATCCCAGATGTCATTTTTATGAAGAGCAACCATTTCTGCTTCCATTGCTTGCTTCCAAGCAAGGACCGAAAGAGCCTTAAGCACTGACTTAGGAATAGTGGAAGAGGAAATGACGGTCAAGAACATACAATATGATGGTGAAATAGACTCATAAGAGACAAAATTAGAAATAAGATGTAATGTGGGATGATGACTAAGAGTGCGAGAAGCAACATGGGATGAAGGACTAGCAATAGAGATAAGATGAGAGATGATACCTGAGACTTGAAGAGGAGCTATTGATACATACGGTCTATGTGATGCTCTCAACTGTAAGCGAACATACATGAGGAGCCACTTGGGTGTCGAGGGAGATGCAGAAGGAGAAGTATCAACAACTGGCAGAGGTAAAAAATGATGTCTCGACTACATTAGCATGTTTAGACGAAGGAGTGTAGAATGGGAGATCTTCAAAGAAGGTCACATCCATAGACACAATATTTCCTTGTAGATAGATCATAACACCTATAACCCTTATGTTGAAGAGAATATCCAATAAAAATGCACTTAACAGACCAATTAGCAAATTTGTCCCTAGAGGGATCTAATGAATACACAAAACAGACATAGCCAAACACTTTAGGAGGGACAACAAACAAAGGACAGGTAGGTTTCAATGGACGTATTGGAATATCTCCCTTGAGGACATGGGTAGGCATTCAATTAATCAAATAACATGATGTTAACAAGGCTGCAAACCAGCATGACTTAGGGACCTTCATTCCTATCAAAAGAGAGCGAGTAACCTCAAGAAGATGGCGATTCTTGCGCTCTGCCACTCCATTTTGTTGTGGAGTGTAGGCACGAGAAAGTTGATGATGAACGCCACACTCTTGGAGACATGATTTGAAGTTATTTGAGGTATACTCACCAGCATTATCAGAACGAAGGTTCTAAATGGCACAATCATACTGGGTCTGGATCATTTGATGAAATGATCGAAACAAGTTAAACAGTTTATCACAGAGACGCATCAAATACACCCAAGTCACATAAGAGAAATCATCAATAAAAGTAACAAAGTAAGAAAAACCATTCAGAGATGCAGCAAGACTAGGTCCCGAGATATCAACATGTACCAATGCAAACATTTTATCAAAACGATCCTCAACAATAGGAAATGAACTTCTAATATGTTTATTTAACTGACACATTTCACACTTAGAGTAAGAATCACTAGTATCATATTTACAGAAATGACCCTACTAACTTAATATTCCAACAGTTCAAGCCATCGTTCTGCCTTTTGGGTGGAGCTTGATGGCATTAGAAATGTGTGGTAGGCTCCATGGTGTGTTGGGGGGATTTCAAGTCATCTGATTTTCTTTTGAAAAGCTTCACAGTAGCCGAATTACTAGAAATATGAGGGACTCAGCTGATTGTGTTGACGAAAATGTTCCAATAACGAAGAGCATTTGGCAATATCTAACTATTCCTGGTTTCTGCAGAGTGGATGGAGGCATCTACATTGGTCGAGCAAAGGGGTCTACCTCAACCAATCTCCAATCATTGTCCTATTAACTCAGAGGTAGAGGATGACTGGGGCTCAATTCCCTCTTCCTTCGAGCTAATGTCGCTTGAGGAAGGATTTCATCAACAAAGTCATTGACTGGTAGAGGTATTTCTGAGTTGAAGGTTTGACTAGTCATAGGCTGCTTTTAAAACTAAAGCTCATTGAGGAAATTTTGAAAAATCGGAGGAAAGATCATTTAATAAGTTTGAAGAAGTAAACGGTAGGATTCTTCACGATGTTCAAATGCTCGATGTTAAAGAGGAGTAAGAATTTTCTAAAGGGGATGAGAACTTAAGGATCAGTTTAAACTTGAGTATATGAATAAGCTTAAGGAAATGAGACCAAATGGAGGTGATGTTCCAAGGCGGTTTGTCTAATGGAGGGGAACAAGATTACAAAATATGAGGTGGACGAAGGGGGCTGATACACTACATCTTCTTCCTTGTATGGAGCACTAGGGGCTTAAAAAGCTCAGGGCATTATGGCTCTTGGGTACAATTATGGGAGGCCGAAGGGGACTGATTCACTAAACCTTCTTCCTTATATAGAGCATTAGGGACTCAGAAAGCTTGGTGCATAATGGCTCTCATGTTTGATTATGGGAGGATCCATATTGAAGTGATTCTCCATTTTGTTTGGCCTTCCCAGGCTGGCTTGTATTATTGCAAATATGGAGATGACCATCTCCCACTATTTCTCAATATTAGGATGCCGAGTGGTTTAGGCTTCTCATTGGAGAAACCTGAGGATGAAATGGAATACATGGTGATACTTCTTGTGTTGTTCCAGAGAAAGGTTGTCTGTGGCTGACAGGGATAGTCTGACAAGGAGATTGGAGAGGTCGGGGATCTATTCTATTAGCTCTTTCTATGCACTATTGGGCTCTTCTTCTCCCCGAGTTTTCCTTGATCTGACTGAGCATGTCTACCAGTCACTGCCTTCGCTTCCCTAGCAGAAAAAACAAAGTTTTCATGATAGACAACATTTGAAAGTGACATATGGTTATTCCTAACTTGTGTATCATGCACCTCCGAGATGCTGAGTCTGGATCATGTATTCTTGCACTGTAACTTATAAGAGCAGTATGGGTAAGCTTCTTTTTTACCATAAAAAATAAAAAATCTTTCCAGTGTTGTTGGAGATGCCGGGTTCAATTGACACATTTTTCTTAATGTGGCATGGGGGTGGATTTGAAATCAAAAGGAAGACTTCGCGGAGCATTCTGCCTCGTTCGGTTCTATGGTATAAATGAATCAACAAGTGTTTTTGCAATTGCTCTAGCAGCCCCGATAAAGACTTGAGGGTCAAAACTTATGTGGTTTCTTGGGCTTGGGTCCTTGAATAGTTTGTTAACTGCACTCTTGAGTCTTTAGTTTTGCCTTGATCAAGTTCTTTGTAATTTTTCCAGGGTGTTAATCTCTCATCCTCACCCTGATTTCTTCTTTTAACAAAATTTATGAATTTTAGAAGGGTAAAAAGAAGTAATGGTAACATGCACAAATTAGCATCTTTAGCAAGAAACTTTTAAAAAAATCCTATGGAAATATAACAAACGTTGCAATTGCATGAGATCAATGCCAAAAAAGCAACAAAGAGAAAATGATGAAAACAATCCTATACTTAATTCCTAATTGAAAATCATGAACTAATTCTAAGTTCAAGTCCATACCTATTTTCAGATCCCATGTAAATGGTATAAAATATACGTCTAGCAAACTCTTTGCTATCAGTGGGAAACTCTCCATTGGTGTACTGGCCGATGCGTATTGCATCAGCTTTGACTTTTTCATCTCCATTCACTATCTCTGCATATATTTACCATTAACCAATGAATGGAACAGTGGTGATATCAGATGAAATCAAGAAAATGTAAGGACCACCTCTCAATCGACATTACCATACTTTGATTCAAGAGAAATGCTCTAGTGCTCCCACGGAACTAGAAGTTATAGTGCCTAGTTGCACAGATTCACTTGCTAAGTCCGATTGGTCAATCTGAACTGTCCATTGAGTCCAGAACACAGTTCATAGGTTAATATGCAAATATCGCACTGATCAAATGATCCAATCCATCCTTGATTTGACCTATTCTCACATTCATCTATAAACCCATGGATGGGATGGTTACAATTGCCTAAGAAAAGTGATTCTCTAGGATCATAAGCAATCCTTGATGGCCCCTAACAAATGGATACATGAAATTGTTCATTGGACCTATTTTGTGTAAATGATCCTGACCATCCATAGTAAATACCATTGATCGAACAGTTCATATATGTCAGATCAGTGTAATTGTCTGCATGGTAGCCCATGAAATGCATGATGAAACTAATGAACAGACTAGATCAATGGATTGGACTATCTCAGTGTTTCAATGCAACTAGGAGCACGCATTTCTCTTCATTCACTCCAAGTGAAAGATCTAAAAATAATGAATCGGTATTGTGTCAAAATAATTCAGGGCCTCCCACAAACAACCTTTTATGACAAGTTGGCACATACAGCCAACAATAGCTGCTACAGAAGAGCTATCTGCTCCACCAGAAAGTGGAAGCAGAAATCCAGAAGCTCCACTTCTTCGTAAATAATCCCATAGCCAGCAACTGGGCCCGAAGGCTATCTCCTCTTCGGGAGAGTGGTACCTAATCTGTGTAAAATGAAAGGTCACCAAAAAAAAAGATCAGAATAAAATAAATGGACAGATTTTGAAGGTGCATTTAACATACAAAATGAGATACACAAATCAGGTAAAGCAAAATAATCATGAGACGATTTATAGAAGTGAATGTTAATAAAGTCAACTATCCTTTCCGGACCAAGAACTGACCTTAATAGGACTAGAAGGGAACATTTGGAGGTTGAAAGCTTGACAAAGCTTGTAAGGTGCTTTTACTGTTGAAACATTTGATAAGTAACTTGCTTGCTCCCCAAAACTACTCACAGATCCTCTATAACTGGCAACCTGCCATTCAGCAAACAAAAGTAGGGTATTTGGAGAAGAGAAAGCATGAGAAAACAAACTACGAAAGTCATTTGTTAGTCGTAGAATATAAGGACGTTTATGAATAACATGTTCATGAATTGCAAATTTGGTTCTTGTTATTAATCACCAAGTTACTAGTATCATGCATCTTGGGAACCATCCAAAGTGCAATATTGATATAATTTACTAATCACCACCACATCTATAAAAAATATTACACTATCGTGTAATTAAAATTATGAGCCCTAAATGAAACTTTGGTAAAGAGTGATTGAGCAAAGACCAAAGCATGAGAAGAATTTATGAGAAAATCAGTCAGTTATGGAGCAGTAACAAATATGAGGACTGTTAAAGAGAAAGTGAGTTCCAAATTACTGTAGACTTGCATCAAGGGTCAGCATTGAGCCTGTATGTTTTTTTTTGCATAGGTTATGTACGAGTTAACGAGGCATTTGTAGGAAGAGATCCCATGGTGTATGTTGTTTGTAGGTGACATAGTTTTGATTGACAAGACGAGGGAGGCCATAAACGCAAAGCTAGATTTATGGAGGGATGCTTTAGATGACATAGTTTTGATTGACAAGACAAGGGAGGCCATAAACGCAAAGCTAGATTTATGGAGGGATGCTTTAGAATCTAAAGGATTTAATATCAGCCAGACTAAAACAAAGTATATGGAGTGAAGTTTTAGTAACGAAAGGAGTGAAAATGAGGATTCAATTAAGATTGTTGACCAAGAAGTTTGCTAAAATGACCACTGTTGATACCTTGGGTCAATAATCCATGAGAGTGGAGAGATTGATAAGGATATTGCCTATAGAATTCAAGTTGGGTGGAAGAAATGGAGATGTGCCTCTAGAGTTTTAAATGTGCCTCTAGAGGTCTATGTGATCATCATTTACCACTCAAACTAAAAGGGAATATAGGATGGCTATAAGACTAGCCATGCTTTATGGGGCAGAATGTTGCGCAGTTAAGGAACAACATGTCCATAGGATGAGCGAAGTTGAAATGAGGATGTTGAAATGGATGAGTGGCAAGCCAAGGATAGAATCAGAAATGAGTGAATTCGAGAGAATTTAGGAGTAGCACCAATAGGTAACGAGATGAGAGAGTAGACTTAGATGGTTTGGTCATGCACAACGGAGACCGAGAACTACTCTAGTTAGAAGTGGTGAGTTCGTACAAGTTGAAGGCTCAAAAAGGGCAAGGGAAGGTCCAAAAGGACATAGGTGGAGGTAGTAAGAAAAGACTTGATGACCTATAGTCTAACTAAAGTTATGGTCTTTCAAAGAGTGGAATAGTGGAAAAGGATTCATGTAGCCGATCCCAATTAATTGGGATAAGGATTAGATGTTGACTCTGACTAACATACTGTTAGGTAAATAGATAATAGAAAGACGACAGAAAGTATAACTCCATCGAGTGTCTTTCATGATGATAAGCAAGGAACTACGAGTTTCAATGTTTGGTTTGGATGAGTTGAAATCACATTTCAAGGTATAAGATGTCAAGTTCTTTTGCATCGACAAGCATTATATGCACAGGACAGGCCTGTGGCTGTTGGCATACTGCTTGCATGAAATATGCCTAAAATATCGGTCCAATACAACACAATTGGATTTTTGGATGTATAATACAGAAAAATAATTATCTCCCATGTTGCCACATTGTATTGTTACATATAACTATATATTTATATCATATTCAGATTATTTACAGAAAAACAAGTATCTCCCATGTTGCCACATTGTCTTGTTACATATAAATATATATATTTATATCATATTCAGATTATATACACCACATTACTACTTACTCCTGAAGGGATGCATTTATTAGATATAAGGTCGATGAGTGCTTGGCCCGTCGCTCTAATGATTCATGATAACTTGATGCATCACACAGCCTTCATGCTGGCAGCACACAACTCAAACTTTTGCTCTATCAATTTCTGATGGTAGAATGGTGCAGTGTTGGGCATGATTCTGTGGGCATATGAGTAGCTCGGTTAAAATTATTAGTGGGCTCTGTGCTATTCCTGTGGCCAACTATGTCAGAGTCCTTTCTATTTCTTGTCCAATGGCAGTACATTTATGTACCTTCGCATTAAGCGGCAGCTGCCCTCCTTGACCCTACTTTGCCTGTTCACCTTTTGTGATGTGCTTGTAATACTTGGGCTGGAGCTCGATACTGGGTGGGACCAAGATGGCAAGGGAGTGGTGTAAGAACCTATTCCATGCCTGGTTCTAAGATCATAAAATTGTTGTTAATCTACAATTTAAAAGACAAACCAAAATTGTTGGGAGAAAGGCTGAGATGATGGATGACTTGCATGTTCTTTTGACAAAAAAGTTCACATCCCATCATCAAATGCATGTTGCAACAGTTTCTGGGCAGCAAATATGTGCTCTCATACCCAGATTTCCATTGTTTCTCTTCAAATTACAGATACGGTAGTGACATGAAGATTGAAATGGAGGGATGTGAAGTATTAATTACATTAAATGAGAGAAGAATGTATACTTTGCCAACTAGGGGTGCCAATGGTTTGGGTTCAGGCAGGAATAGGGTCAGGGTCATCCTGAGCCCGACCCAGTAACTAAATGTGCCCAAAATCCAGGCTCAAGCATGACCAGTTACCAGAAATGAAATGAACAGGCTCAAGCATTGAGAAGGCTCAAACCCAAGACCTTCCCCACCTGTCCACATAGCTCTGACACTAAAGCAACCACATGTGTATCACCTATCGATTTATATACAAGTGAGTCGCTAACTGTCATGCCCCAAAATTTTGGAGGTGGGTCATGCAGCTACAAGAATCACATATAAATTTGTATCAATCTTCCCATCAAATTCCCAGAAATCAGACCCCAAGGTGACTCAAAAATCTATCCGGACAGTTTTTGGACAGCAACATTACATTGGAATAAAATAGTAATTAAAATGGGATTTAATCCCAGAAAATTAGAGGATGGACCACCCTAGTGGGCCCCACAAATATCCAAATCCTCCTACCATACAAAACACCTTTGCATGTGTCCCAATTAGTTGGATTTTGGGGATACATGTCATAGGATGGGATGCCATGGGTGTCCTCTCGTTTTTGGGTGGCTGGATTTTTGTTAGCCCATGAGGTGGGCCACACACCATGATCAGGGATGGGAATAAGGGAAAAGAAGAGAAGGAAGGGAAATCTGGCCATAGGGAAGGGCTCCGCCACTATTAAGCCCTCCCAAGAAAATCCAACTACACATCATACACCAATATGCATCTACACTATGAATCTCATACATGCATGACTAAAAATTAAAACGGATGGTTGGCATACCATTCCCACCATAAAATGAAGGTCTAGATGACCTTAGATTGATTTGGATCATGAGATATATCGTGATGGGGTCCATGGAGAATGGCCCCATCATGGAATAATGCATGCATGTAGGATGGGCCAAGGGCCACATCCAAGGGATCAAATGGGATCCCCGCCATGGATTGGTGGGTCCCACATGTTCCATACATGAAAAAATGAAAGGATCAAGATAGAGAAGAAGGATCGCAAGTTGTAGACACCCACCTTCAAATCAAGCTCTCAATCTCCCATACAAGATAGATCTTGGACCAAGGAAGAAGGTTTAATGGCTAGGATGAATTTCTAAGGGTGGGATTGAAGGATTTTGAAACTTCAAGGGGCTGGAGTAATGGAGGAAAATGGGATGTTTGGGAGAGAAAATTGCTGAAATGAAGAAAATAATGAGGGAGAGAGATAGTAATGATTTGTTTCTAAGAAAAGAAATGATTACCTTAAGGAGGAGAAACCAAAGTTGCTAGGGTAGGGTAGGTTTGGGTGGTGTGTGAGGTCTTGGTAGTGTGAGTTATGGAGATTTAGGTGATGTGTGTAGTGTTTATTAGAACTTATGCAAAAGAGGGAGTGTGGGCCATATGCTCCACTCCAAGGTGGGCCACATGATCAAATCAAGGGCTATAGACTAAAACGTACATAACTTTTGATCTACATATCAGATGAACGCACATGACGCGTCGTTGGAACCGCAATGACGATGCGAACAAGATGACATAGGTCTCGGGCCGATCCGAGTCAGGTCAACGTGACCGGACTCAAGGATTACCACAAACGTTATCCAAAGATCGCGGGTCGCCGAGATTCAACCAGTAGGACCGCGAGACCATGAGAAATGAAATGCATACCTACACACACATGCACACGCAAGAACTCGGGTCGGGTCTTACAACCCTCTCCACCAACAAAGAAATTTCGTTCTCGAAATTGACCAATGCAGGACAGTGAAAAACAAACACTATCATCATAAAGCAATCATCAAAAGAGAGGGCAATACAATCTGCATATATCAATCAATAAACAAATGGGGATAACGCTCTCTAATCTCGACCTCGCGTTCCTAAGACGCCTCGACCTCCGAATGATGACCCCATTGCACCTTCACCAAAGGAATGACCTTGGTCCTGAGAACCTGCTCCTTCCGATCAAGAATACGAATCGGCTGCTCAATGTAGGAAGCATCCTCACGAACCTCAAGTGGCTGCCAATCAATCACGGTAATAGTGTCCGACCCACATTTCCGCAAAATAAAAACATGAAATACATCGTGGATCGCGGACAACTCAGGAGGTAAGGCAAGCCTATAGGCCACAACGCCTACGCGCTCGGTAATCTCAAAAGGTCCAATAAATCTCGGGCCAAGTTTGCCCTTCACACTAAAGCGAATCACACCCTTCATAGGCGAGACCTTGAGATATACCATGTCTCAGACTGCAAACTTGATGGGTCGACGCCGACGATCAACAAAACTCTTCTGCCGGCTCTGAGTTGTGTGCATCCTCTGCCTGATAACATCAATAGCCTCTGACGTCTGCAACACAAGCTCGGGACCTAAGAGACAACACTCTCCAACCTTGGTCCAACAACTAGGAGATCTGCACGGTCTACTATAAAGTGCATTAAAAGGAGTCATGCCGATAGTCGCCTGATAGCTGTTGTTGTAAGACCCGACCCGAGTTCTTGCGTGTGCATGCGTATGTAGGTATGCATTTCATTTCTCATGGTCTCGCAGTCCTACCGGTTGAATCCCGACGACCCGCGACCTTTGCGTAACGTTTGCGGTCATCCTTGAGTCCAGTCACGTTGACCCGACTCGGATCGGCCCGAGACCTATGCCATCTTGTTCGCATCGTCATTGTGGTTCCAACGACGCGTCTTGTGCGTCCATCTGATATGTAGATCAAAAGTTATGTACGTTTCAGTCTATGGCTCTTGATTTGATCATGTGGCCCACCTTAGAGTGGTGCATGTAACCCATACTCCCTCTTTGGCACAAGTTCCAATAAACACTACACACTACTTAAATCTCCATAACTCACACTACCAAGACCTCATACACCACCCAAACCTACCCTACACCTAGCAACTTTGGTTTCTCCTCCCTAAGGTAATCATTTCTTTTCTTAGAAACAAATCATTACTATCTCTCTCTCCTTATCTCTCCCTCCTCATTTTCTTCATTCCAGCAATTTTGTCTCCCAAACATCCCATTTTCCTCCATTACTCCAGCCCCTTGAAGCTTCAAAATCCTTCAATCCCACCCTTAAAAATTCATCCTAGCCATTAAACCTTCTTCCTTGGTCCAAGATCTATCTTGTGTGGGAGATTGAGAGCTTGATTTGAAGGTGGGTATCTACAACTTGCGATCCTTCTTCTCTATCTTGATCCTTTCATTTCTTCATGTATGGAACATGTGGGACCCACCAATCCATGGCGGGGATCCCATTTGATCCCTTGGCCCATCCTACATGCATGCATTGTTCCATGATGGGGTCATTCTCCATGGACCCCATCATGATATATCTCATGATCCAAATCATTCTAAGGTCATCTAGACCTTCATTTTATGGTGGGAATGGTATCCCAACCATCTGTCTTAATTTTTAGTCATGCATGTATGAGATTCATAGTGTAGATGCATATTGGTGTATGATGTGTGGTTGGATTTTCTTGGGAAGGCTTAATAGTAGCGAAGCCCTTCCCTATGGCCGGATTTCCCTTCTCTTCTTTTCCCTTATTCCCATCCCTGATCATGGTGTGTGTGGCCCATCTTGTGGGCCAACAAAAATCCAACCACCCAAAAAGGAGAAGACACCCATGGCATCCCATCCTATGACATGTATTCCCAAAATCTAACTAATTGGGACACATGCAAAGGTGTTTTGTATGGTAGGAGGATCTAGATATTTGCGGGGCCCACTAGGGTGGTCCATCCTCTAATTTTCTGGGATTAAATCTCATTTTAATTACTGATTAAAACTATTTTATTCTAATGCAATGTTGTTGTCCAGAAACTGTTTGGATAGATTTTTGGGTCACCTTGGGGTCTGATTTCTAGGAATTTGATGGGAAGATTGATACAAATTTATATGTGATTCTTGTAGCTGCATGACCCACCTACAAAATTTTGAGGCGTGACAGGAGTTGGTATCAGAGCTTAGCAAGTAATTCTGGAATAACTCGGGATGACATCGCATGTCTGCTCAGAGCGTAGGACAAGTAGTGTCCCGAGACCTTTCCTTTCGCTCCATATCGAGCCCATAATTGTCATGATTCTTTGTGTCGTCGTTATTTTGTAGACGATGCCGCCTAGGCGTGGCACCTGAGGTCGTGGTACCCATGGACGAGGCGCCCGAGATACCCCCGTCCTACTCGAGCACATCCTGCTCCCGTTGTTGAGGATCCGATTCCAAAGGTCCCGATCCAGCCTGTTCCCCCAGTTGCTCCAGTTCCCCCACCTATTCCTCAACCTCAGCCTGCTGTTCCAGTTACAGAGGCTCCAATTGCTCCGGTTCCCCCACCTATTCCCCCTCCTCAGCCTGTTGTTCCAGTTACAGAGGCTCCTACTCCGTCAGCTGCACCCGTACCTCCGCCTGAGGCGAGTGCCGCCCCTACCTTTCCGACAGTACCTACAAGTGCCGAGAATGGGGTACTACGGAGGCTGTTGCGGCCAGAACTAGCCATCGGGTTCCTTGTGAGTCCGGTTACTGAGTCTGAGGCGTGACACTAACAGATTAAAAAATAATATATAATTTATTATAGCTCGGGTCAGGCCAACTCATCCGAAGCGCGACCTGTTTGCCTAAATGGGTGATATCTTCTTACTAGAGCACGACCTGAAAGCCTATAAATTCAACCCAAGCCTTCTTTAATCTGAGTTCGATTAGTTGGCCCGCATGTTGTCTAAGCCATCCATTGCATGAGAAAAACCACAACAGGAGTGCTTTAGTATACTAAAATACACCCTGCATATGAATTTTTGTTCAATATACACCAATCAGACCTCCAGACCTTATACGTGCCTGAACACAGCCCCATATGCACGGTGCATAAGGGTTTCCACTCCAATTCAGTATTTTAGTTCCATTGAAGTCTTATTTCTAGGAGAGAACAAGGTTTTTAGTTGTCGGACAAGATTTAAACTGCTATTGCTGATGTGTTTGCACCTATAGGATCAAGTTTATGTTCCGAAAGGATTGTACTAGGTTTATAAATACACATGCATAATATATAGAATATACAAATTTTATGATTATTTGAATAAAGCTCACTTCTTTCTTGATTGCCTCATCAATAATTCATCTCTGGTGGTGCCGTGCCCTGGAAATCCCTATTGGTGGGATGCCACAGGGACACAAGGAGTGATTCTGTTTGATTAACCCTTTTATTTACTGGCTTCTTTTTTTTTAATTGTTGCTGAGATTGGTGTGATTAGAGTTGATCTGTGGCATAGAAGGAATTTCATGCTCCTATTTCTTATGTATTCAATAAATTCAGTAACTTTCAAATTCCTTTGACTTTAGCTGCACCAACGATCCATTGCCAGCCTTATCCCTAACAAGCCCAACCTTCCAAAGCTCACTTATTGAATTAACACTGGACCGTAAAAAACTCTCTTGCTGCAAGTAGAGGAGCTTTATGACAGGCTTAGATCCCCGATAAATGCAATGGGCATCAACAAATTCAGAACTACCAATTCAGTATCCAAAGTCACAAAATCATATCATAGACCTTAACATGAGGCAAGCATATGTTAAATAAAGGCATGAAGGCAAAGGAGGCCATCAAAACTATGGGCCGAGGTTCATTTGTGAGCACCTTTCTACAACTAACCTTTAGAAAGCTTAGGGATCAGAAGAAGCATTTAGTATGCATGCATGTCCTACAGGTTTTAGAGCAGAAACAAAGTAGCTGAATTTAGTAGTGATCCAAAAATTTGAAAATCTATAGTTACTAAAGTCAAAATTTCTTCTTTGTCACCACGAAACCTTGACAAAGACACCACTTTTTCATATTCTTTCCAACTCAACATCATAGGGGATCAGTTACGTTGTTTACCAAATCTTGACTATCCGCTTAAGGATTAGTAGGCCTGCAATCAATGGGCTTATGCATGCCAACTGCAATCAATGGGCTTATGTATGCCGACTCACCAAGAACTAAGAGTTGAAGTCAAGGAAGTTGTGGACTCTTTGGGAAGAGATAAAAGTGTCGGGGCCATATGGTTTCCCTTTAGCTTTTTCCCAGATCTTTTGGGAAAGTGTGAAAGGGGATGTGATAGATTTTGTGAGAGAGTTTCATAGTTGGAGAAAACTCTCAGTAGACATAGGGGGGCCTCCTTCATTGTGTTGATTCCTAAGGTGTCGGGTGCAGAAAATTTGAAAGATTATAGACACATTAGCCTCATTGGAAGGATCTACAAAATCCCTGCAAAGGTTCTAGCAACTAGAATAAGAGGAAAGCTAGCAGGCGTAATCTCCAACTTCCAAGGAGCTTTTGTTAAGGGTCCGCAAGTCTTGGATAGTGCTCTATTAGCTCATGAGTGTATTGACTCTAGATACGAGGAAAGGTTAATTAGTGTTGTTTGTAAGTTGGACATTGAGAAAGCTTATGGCAATGTGCATTGGGGTTTTTTTGGACTACATGTTGGGCAGACTCGGATGCGAAACGAAATGGAGAAGTTGGTGAAGGAGTGCGTGAGCTCAGTCAAATTCTCAGTGCTGGTTAACAATTCGCCTAAAGGTTTTTTCTAGAGTTCAAGGGGGTTGAGGCAAGGGGACCCGCTATCTCTCCTTCTTGTGGTACTAGATGAAGTGCTTGGAAGAATATTGGAATGGGGGCAACAAAATGATCACTTTTGGGGCTTCTATGCTGGAGGGCAAGCACTCCGAGATCTCATCTTCAGTTTGTGGATGTCACGCTTCTTTTTTTGTGAGGCAAGGAGTGAAGGTGGAAGCCTTAAGAAGAATTATTCGATGGTTTGAAGTTGTCTTGAGGCTGAAGGGCAATGTCGTGAGAAGTATCATGATGAGTATTCAATTGTCTAGGGAAGATCTTTTGAAGCTAGCGTGTTTGGGTGTGAGGTGGGCTCTTTTCCATCCTCCTACCTTGGGTTGCCGTTGTGTATCAGTAAACCAGTGAACAACTTTGGGATGTTTTTGTGAAAAGGTTCAAAAGAAAACTAGTGAGATGGAAGTGCCGATATCTTTCCCTTGGGAGGGTCAGATAACTATTAATTAAAGCGGCTCTTTCAAATTTGCCAATCTACTTCATGTCTTTCTTTCAATGTCCAAAGTCAATGCTAGCTAGGCTGGATAGATTGCAGCACAACTTATGGCAAGGTGTGGAAGGAGCTTCTAAGTTCCATCTACTAAAGTGGGAGTGTGTATGCCTTATGACAAGGGTGGGGTTGGCATTAGAGATTTGGAGGTGATGAATATAATGTTATTGTGTAAATGGTTGTGGAGGTTCGGATCAAAAGAAGATGCTTTATGTAGGTCTACGATTACATCCAAATATATGGTTGTCTTGATGGTGGGTGGGGTACTAAGAAGTCTTCCTTGTATAGAGCTTCAGCAATATGGAAAGGAGTCCTTTCCACGAAATCAAGCTTCAATAGTGGAGTTGGCCTTAGTCTTAGGGATTAGGAGTGGATTCGATTTTGGGAAGATCTGTGGGTGAGCTGGTGAGCTTTACTCCATTGCAAATCTTGTTTCTAAAAATTGCTCACCTGTCACCAAATCGTAAGACTCTTGTTGCGCAATGTGTCTCGACTTGCGGTGGTTCGGTGGTGTGGGCTGCTCCTTGTTGCCTGCTCCTTTCGGACGAAGAGGAAATTGAATTGGTTTCGCTTCTTACTCTCATTCAGCTATATCATCTGATTAGAGGAGAAAGGGACCATATGGTGTAGAGAGGGGAGTCAATAGGGAACTTCTTAGTTAAATCTTTCTATTTTATGCTCGTCAAGTCCAAAGTGAATGGAGTAGTCAAGAATACCAAGTATGAAGTATCTGTAGTCCTATGCAGGTCCGCCAAAAGCCACAACTTTTTGTTAGCTTGTTGGGAGAGAAAGGGTACTAACTGTGGATAATCTTATAAAAAGAGGGATGATTTTACCCAATATATGTTTGTTATGTAGGGCTGATTCATAATTGGTCAATCACCTCTTCATTTGTTTCCCATTTGCATCCAAGGTGTGGTATGGTGCCCTCTCTAGGTTCAACGTCTTTTGGGTCATGCCAAGTTCTATAGGCGAATTGCTTATGGCTTGGCATGGTGTGAATGTTGGGAGGCGAAGAAGGCTTCATGGCAATGGCAGGTCTTTGGGCAATTTGGGAAGAGAGAAACAAAAGATGCTTCCATAATGTTAGCCACAACGTTGAGTGGCTTGTAGGGAGGGTTTGGGGTATTGTTCGGGAGTGGATCTGCTGTAATAGTGGGGAGAAGGGGTGTGTTGTGCCTATGTAGTAGGGTGGGCTGGTTGGTTGTTTTTGTGGTTTGTATTCTTTATCACCTATCGGTGCTGTTTTAATAAATTTTCCATCAACTTTCCAAAAAAAAAAAAAAAGATATGTGGAAGGTAGAGGAAGCTATGTGTCACCACATCTCTAATATAACAATGGAATAGATGGAAGCTAATCAAATAGACGTAAATGACGCCATCCAGCAGACCTAGATTTCAAGATATTTTATACTTATTTTAGAGTTCTCACCAAAAGTTTGGAAGTTTAATGGCTGAAAAACATAAGACCATTTTGGTTTTGTATTCATTATTTTCTCAAGCCCTGTGCCAGGTGGGTCCTTACTCATGCCTCAGTGATAGACTCACAAGAATTTCAACACGAGGTCATGGGTTCGAGTACCCATTGTGGTGAAATCCCACCGTGGTGTGAGTGCATGGGTGTGTGTGGGGTGTGAGTGCGTGTGTAAAATAAAAGGAAAAAAAAAAAAAAAAAGCCATATACCAGGAAAAAATGAAGTAAACATTGAGTGCTTATTTGTACCTCAATACATTTATTATTTGGTATATTACATATCAGCAATTTTTGAAAACATGTTTTCAGCCCCCTCTATTAAATATGTTTGCCATTGGTCTCTTATCAGTTTATGTATTTCTACTTATGCACTTGTGTTCGTAAGTCAGATTCATGCCCCATGTGTATTAGAAGAGAGAGAGAGAGAGAGAGAGAGAGAGAGGAGGAAACCGCATACATACAATTGAATTTTTGGAAACCTGTTTTCAGCCCCCTCTGTTAAATATGTTTGCCATTGGTCTCTTATCAGTTTATGTATTTCTACTCATGCACTTGTGTTCGTAAGTCGTATTCATGCCCCATGTGTATTAGAAAAGAGAGAGAGAGGAGGAGGAGGAAACAGCATACATACAATTGAATAAATCTAACTCTTATTTTGCTTTCCCAATTAAAAAAAAAAAAAATCTAACTCTTATTTATGGTTACTCTCCACCATCCACCCATGATTTAGATGAAATTCGGAATGGAAATCATCTACTTAGAAAAAGGCAAATGGCCCTTCAAATACTCATCAACACCAAGAATACAAGATTAAGGGTAAAGAAATATAGCTTACTGCATCTAGGTCAATCTGAGCAGTCAAGACCTCAACATCCTTTAAGGAAAACTGGGATCCTTGAGCAACCACGTCCCCATTTATAGCAATACAAGAACATCCATCTATACCAAATAAACAGTGAACAGTGTATAAGGCACGATAACCATTAACCACTGAACGTGGTTGCCTCCACAAAATTGAATATTACAGGTATTATAGATATGTACAAATATAATATAAAAGCACACGCACATACATGTTAACATCCACTGGCATCCAATATAAGGAAACCTACCAATGATCCAAAAGATTTGTTGCCCATCGAAGCCGTTTAATTAGGCAAACCATAAATCATCCCGAGAGAGATATGTGTCCACCAACTGGTGCCGTATATTTGGAGTGGCAACCTGTCAACTGTCCCAAGGGGATGTCTCGGTTGATCAAGGACATTACAATATGGTTGTAGTGATCTACCATTATGATCGACTTTGTTGTTAATTAGCAACCCGTCAATCATCCTAAGAGAGATATTCCACAACTATCGGGGTTGTATGTTTGGAGTGGGAACTTGTCAACTGCCCCAAGGGACATCTTGGTTGATCAAGGCCATCATGATGTTTATTGATGTCTTCTAATATGCCATTATGATATGGGTATAGTTTATGGGGGTAACAATCTCCTCTAATCTGTTGTTATGATATGGATTTAGTGATCTCCTCTGGCTTCTTCTACTTCGCCTCTCCCACTTTTACCTTGTGTAGCTTTGTAATTCCCGAACATCGGTCCATTGACATTAAGTCTGACTGTCTAGCATGATATTTAAAAATAGTTAGGTAAAGGCCATTATAGTTGTTACATAACGGCAACGGTGGTGCCCATTATGTGATACGAGGCTGCAACACCTGATTTGGAGGGGAAAAAAATGTCTCGTAAAAAGGTCTGTAATGGTTGTTACAAGCCCATAACAAGCCTATACGAGGCCAATACATTTTTCCTTTAAAAAAATTTCACCATTACAAAGTCATAATGGTCATTATGAACCATATCATAATAACCATAAGGTTGGCCACTACAACCACCATTACTGTTATTGAATACCTTGTTGTCCTAGACAATCGCAAATATTAGATCATCTTGAACATGACCTACAAAGATTGAGGGGATCAAAGCTAAGTCTAGCTCGATTCCAATCCAACGATATCACAAGAAACGTAGCTTTTTAAAATTTAAGCAAATTCCAATAGCTCGAACAAATTAGAAAATCACCTTTCACCTCTCCAAATTACATGTAGGAACAAAATGGCACTAACAAAAACAGGTGATAAGAGTACAATCTTTGGTGTATGTGAATTGTGAGGTGCATTGAACATGTATTGAACATATTATTTTGTGGTTCCTTACAGCACCTTAACTTAGGAGATTCTGATGCATATTTCATCTCTAGCAACCCAAAATCATTATAAATAAAAGGAACGATGCTTAGTAGAGTAGGATTATCAAAACCTCGAATCCCACCCTTTCTCCCTCCCTCTCTATGTGAGTGTGTGTGTGTGTGTGTGCATGTGTCTATGTGCGTGAAAAAAGGTGATGGTTTATGGAGTCTCACCAGAAGAAAAATAAAATAATCGCATCCCTATATTGTAGTAGAAATCTCACTTCTAGAGGAATGTTCCAATATCAAGAAATAAAGAAAAATATTTACTCAATGGTAGACAAGGCATGTTTCAACATGAGTCAGTAACAAACTCATCATGACCTCAATGTTGAAAGGCAGCCACTATCTCATCCCTGGAGAAGCAATTGGAAAGTCAATAGCTTCAACATATCCAGTAAAAACAATCAGGAAATAAATTTGAAATTAAAATCATGGATAACAGCCAAACAGGGAGTAATTAAATACCATAATAAAGCCGGCCACCATCGCAGCCTTGGTGATTGCTGTACATGTAAACTCCTCCACAAATAAGGGTAGCATTTTGAATAACACCAAGGCGAAGGTCAAGCTTTCTCAGTTGATGATGACTTCCACTGGCATTCATAAAAACTTCGACACCGTTTAGTGCAAGCTCAGTATGGGGAGCGTTAGGAGTATAAAGCTCTTCACAGATTTCAGCAGCGACAGCCCTGCACGTGACAAGAAAATAACCATCCAAGAATGAAGGTTTCCCAATACAACACGACTGAAAAGGAACCATAACCATGAACAAGTTCATTTAGAAATGTAACTCCTGTGAGATCTTGCACAAACTGAGAGCCTCGAGCTTCTTGAGTCACAGCTGACAGGTACACCCCACTTGCACAAACTGAAAGCCACGAAAATACTGAAAGACCTCTTGGCCTGAGCATTTTACAGTACCTCTATGAAGAATTAGTGAAAGAGATTCGCTCCAGTGGCACCAGGGCAGATGTGGGGCCCATGTGGTGTAACCGTGTAAATCCATCAGATGCTTCCCCTCAGGCTACCTGCAGGGCCTGAAAATGAGCTCAATCCAAAACTTTAGTGGACCACGGCAAAGGGAACAAGGTGGGGAGGTGATGTCCACCCTTGATTCTCACCGGGGCCCACCTGAGTTGTAGAACAGCCTGATCACCCCCCCCCCCCCCCCCCCACACACACACACACACACACGTAAATCAAGGGAGGGTGGGTGTTCTTCTCAACTTGTCCACTTAGCTGTCTCAACTTGTCCACTTAGTTGTGGCCCACCTGAGTTCCTCTTTGGCGTGATTTTTGGTGCCTGGGGTAACGTGAGGCAATGCATCTGACAGACAGGTTGGATGTCATGAATACATCATGTGGGCCCCACTTCTGCCCAGTACCCTAGCTTACTAGTACCACTGAAACTTAGTAAAATACACAACCCAAGGATCATAACCTGTTTCTGATTCTAGAAGCTTTAATTGCATTGTGAAATTTCTTTTTTATGTTAGTAAGAACATGGTAAACATGGATTATTGCTAAACTTAAGGAGAAAGGATGTAAGTACCCATGTAGGTGACAGAGTGACAAAAAAGAAGATAAAAAATAGATGAAGACTATATAATTCATGAATTTGTAAGATTTGAATGACTACAGATCGCAAACAGTATCCTAACAAGTATAGTTCAATGTCGAGGTAAAGATAGCTCTCCTTTTTACAATATAACAGAAGAAAAATCCGTGGATATCAAACAACTATTCCTGATATAAGAACATTACAATTACACTAAAATGACTCTCATTTACTTGGTACTTACGTGTCTAAAAACTGGATGTATCCGTATCCAAATGGCACCGATTTCTGTGATAGAGCCTCAGAAATGTCATGAGGCAGCTGGAAGTCTACAAGCTCGTCTTTATGCTTCCAAGCTGAAAACCATCGAAGTTCCCTATAGTTTCCATCATTGGCAAGACGCATCTTCGGACGGATCATAAGAATCTTCCGGTTGAAACAAAAGACCTGGCAGTTGTAGCGCACACTCCCTTGAATGACGGGCATGCCGATGCTGCATAATATGCCGTCAGTCCAGTCACCCAGTAGAATATCTTTCAAGCACTCCCATCTGCATGCAAATTGTTCCAAGTGTTAAAGAAAACAATTATGGACATTAAGACAAGTGCAGGATGCCATATGATGAAATAATTAAGCCTTTAATACAAGTAGCTCAAAAAGCAAAATCAGGTCTGTGAATGCCTGCCTTTATGACTATCAGGGTTTAAGAAAAACATCATTAATATGCTCTTAAAAAGGGGTAGACTGTAATTACTAGAGAAATGAGTCAAAAGACCACAATGTAACAAAATAGACGATTGTCTTTATGAATGCAGAAGATGAAGCAGCTATCCCCAGCCATGACCTTTGACAATCAAAACAGACAGCATAAACACCAATCTTCTGTGAAATAAGCAGAGAGAAGCAACATTTTGAAGGCACCTCTCTTCTTTCTTTCTTTTATTTATTTATTTTTTGATTGATGAAGATACTTCTTGATCTTGGGAAGTAATGACACAATTAAATGTTATTCATGAACATGGATCTAGAGTTATGACAATATAGAAGGGAGCGGCATATCCATAATTCCATACTAGACCAGTGTCACACACCCCACTTGTAAAGGACTAAAGTTCAAAACTTACTAAGATAAAATTCATTTCACACTAGTATAAATTCTCTTAAATTCTAACCTGAACTATAGTCTTATGAATATTCAAATGAAGAATTAAATGTTCATGTACTCATTGTCATGGTTTTCATCAAGAATTAATGAACTCAAAACTCCAACAACCCAAACCAAAAACCAAAAACTTTCGTTTTGAATGGTAACTTAACTTCGAAAGAAAAGGAGAAAAAACACTCGTGACCAAGACACCTAGGAGTAATCATCACAATGCAAGTCAAATCCCAAAACATATTAACAATTAGTAACTAGGAAAAGAAAATTAGTAAAAACTTACGAGTGAGTTACAGTGTCCAGCTCCAAGAAATGGTCTTCACAACCATATCCCGAAATCTCAAGTTCTGGCCCAAGTCTAATAGTGGCTCCAGCTGATTTTGCCCTCAATATGGATTCCTTGATATTCCGCAGATTGCAATCAAAATCCATAGCCCATTGATTTAGGTTACACGTCGCCACATTCAACAACCTCATCTCCAATTCTTATCTGCACTTAAACCATACAATAAACAGTTTGATTAAGATTTATAGTACTGAAATAATAACATTGGTTAAACAAAAACACAATCATTTAAAGTAAGCTGAAATACATCATTACATGAAATGCCTCTCGGTTACAAGTTACAACATCATACCCAACCATCAGCCAAAAACACTCATAATGAAGTTAGCCAGAGAGAATCTTATCCCCATTTTCATAAATAAAAAACTATAAAAATAAATAAATAAATAAAACTAAGTGTTTAAATTGTCCGCGAAATTATCGAATTATCGCCGATAATTTTGTTGTCGTCGGCCAAATCGGCACCGATATTTTCGAAATTTCGACATTTTCATCAATTATCGACGATAAAATCAAGTCAGGCTTCATAATAAATAAATTAAAAAAAATTATTTAAAAAAAAAAAAAAAAAAAAAAAAAAAAAAAAACTTCTTTCTTCAGATCAGTAGTATGAAATAACCTTAAAAAATCTTCAAGGTGATGGATTTCTAGGATTTTGTTGGATTTTCCCTCCTCCAATTGATATTTTACCAGAAAGAATCACCGGATTTTGCGTTTCCATAGAGAATATGATTCCGATGATCGTTTTAAAAAAGTCGCCAGTTTCATTCCTCATTCCCATTTTGTTTTTATGTGAGTGGATTTGGTGAGACCCAACACGTTCTTAAAAAAAGTCTTGAGTTTCACCCAAGACATGTGCGGCCCTTACCATCGCGCCCACCTTGATGTATGTATTCTTTATCCACGCCGTCCATCAGTTTTTCAATATCATTTAAGGGCATTTTCCAAAAAAAAATGGGGGGGGGGGGGGGGCACAGATCCAATTATCAAGTGGACCATAACATTGGAAACAGTGGTGATTGACCATTAGTGGGCCACAAAAGTTTTGGATCAAGCTGATACTTGTTTTTTTTTTTTTTTTGGTAAATAAACACTATGGAAACATCAAGGTGCTTCCCTGAGAAGTTTTTAATGGCAGGGAGTTCAATCGCCACTGTTTCCTATGGTGTGGTCCACTAGGGGTTTAGATCTACTTCATTTTTGGGATAATGTCATAAAATAATCTGAAAAAACATATGGACGGCGTGCATACAGAATACATACATCAAGGTGGGACCCACAGTAAGGAGGGTCTCACCAAAATGGCTCCTTGCGGTTCCAACTTAAGTTGCCTCTTTTGATTCACGTGGGATGTGTCATGTGTGACTCTGTGACTCACTTCAATGCATGTGTTGTATATCTAGGCCATCCATTTGTTTTTCCATGTCATTTTAGGGCATGAGATAAATAGAAAAGTAGATCTGGATGTAAGGTGGACCACACCATAAAAAACAATGGGTATTGAACATCCACCGTTAAAAACTTCCTAGGGTCCACAGTAATATTTATTTGCCATCTAAGTTGTTCATAAAGTCACATAGACTTGAATGAAGGGAAAAACAAATATCAGCTTGATCCAAAACTTTTGTGGCCCACAAAAAGTTTTAATAGTCAGTGACTACTGTTTCTTGTGGTGTGGTCGGTGGTCCACCTCAGATTTGGATCTGCTTCATTTTTTAGCCCATGCACTAAAATAAGCTGGCAAAATAAATGGACTGCATAGATATACAACACATACGTTGAGGTAGGCCCAATGTCGCACCCACTTCACTGGTTGATGGGGCAATGCAAAGCTTGCGAAAGCCTTTGGCATGAACTTACTTGGACAGTAAGCTAGGTGGGAGCATGGGCCTACCATGATGTTTTGTCAAAAATCCACCCATTCATCCGTTTTACTAGATCATATTAAGAAATGGGCCTAAAATATGTAAGCGGAGTTCCTACCAAAGCCTTTGGCAGAAGTTCCTGTGTTGGGATGCTACGTGGGCCTACCATGATGTTTCTGAAAGATCCACCCCATTCATCCATTTTTTCATATCATTTTAGGACATTGGACAAAAAATCACGTGGATCCAAAACTCAAGCGGGCCACACAAAAGGAAACAGTGGAGATTCAGTGACCACCATTTAAAGATTTATATGGCCACAAAAGTTTATTATAAGGCTAATAGTTTTGATTTTTCACTTCATTCCAGTGGGAATGATCTTAGAAACAGTTTGGATGGCCTTCTTGAGTTTTTGATCCACGTGATTTTTTATCTCATACTTTAAAATTATCTGAAAAAACGGATGAACAGGGTAGATTTTTCAGAAACACATTGTGGGCCTCATGTAGCATCCTAGTGCAGGAACCTTTCTCAAAAATCCGCATCACTAAAATATTTGCAGATTTATATGCTATCCAAACGGTTCGACAAGGTCATTCCTAGGATGAATTGCAAACACAATAATCTTAGCTTCATCTAAAACTTTTGTGGCATGTGAATGTTTCAATGGTGGACGTTCCATCTCATTGTTTCCTATTGTGTGGCCCAATTGAAATTTGGATTTGCTTCATTTTTGGTCTCATGTTCGAACATGATCTAGAAAAACGGATGGACGGGGTGGATTTCTCATAAACATCATGGTAGGCCCACCTAACTTCCCATGCTTTCATAAGCAATTTGTTGTCCTACCTAATGGACGCCTCAGGAGAATCATGCTTATAGATTGGGAAGGCACTCATAAATTGTAAATTGTACATGTGATACGTCGCATATAAAATGTATTAATTTAAATTGTAGACATGAGCAGCCCTCCCTGACCAAGTCAATCCCAAGGGCAGGTTGATCGAACAATCATAACCTATGATTTGTGAATGTTGGTTTATGAAAATTGGACCATTAGATTTTTTTATTTTAACCGTCCAATTTGTGTCCACCAATCTGATACTTAACCTTAGATTTATGATATAATTATACCAGGTATCATAAATTCACAATTAGGACAGTTTAATTTGCTATTTGTGTGCATGTGCAATTTCTAAGTGCCTGCATATAAAATCCATTTTTTTAATATTTTTTAAAATAAAAATAAATTTATTTTTTGGGATATAATAAATTATTCATTTCTTTCTTTAAATGGGACCCTTTTTTCTATATGACGAGGATGGGCTGACCGAAAAGGGTCCATTAGGATCCATTAAAAATAAACTAATAATTTAACGAAAAAATGGTTAAATATCTATTTGTATGGATTATGTAATGAATAGTTGGATTGATGGGTAGAAGGGATGGTTGGATGGATTGGACAGTTGGATGGATGGATGGGAGGGTGGGTTCGATGGATGGATGGATGGATGGATGGATGGTTAGATGGATGGAAACTTATTATGTATACATTCTTTTTATATATATATATATATATATATATATATATATATATATATATATATATATATATATATATATATATATATACACACACACACACACACATATATATATATATATATAAATTTTTATTCCTAAATATGCAAAATTGTGTATTTAGGCATCTCCAGAAATTTCACTGAAAAATTCCAACATTTTTTTCCATGTTTCCCTCGCATTTTCGGTTATCAACGACATTATCTACGATAATGATATTGTTTCTTTATCTCCAGCCAGTAAAACTTATAATGATACCGACAACTCAAACACTCAAGATGTGGTTCATGGGTTTCTTAGACCTTTTAATAGGCAATGTGACCAGGTCAATTCCAATAATTGTCGATCTTAGCCAGATGAAGATAGGATTTGCCTATGGAGACCTTCAATTCTTGGTCTCCAAATCAAGCAATGCAAACACACAAGTTGATCTTATCTTACCTATGAAAAAATCATCAATAGGTCATGGACTTTCTAATTCCCCAGCCCATTTGTCCACGTGGCAATTCCAAAATGCCCCAATGCAACTCAAGTTCGCCTTCCAAAAAATGCAATTGCATTCCCAACAACCTGAATACTTCCATATAAAACCAGCCCATGAATCCAGAGTCCCTACCCCTCACTATAACCTCAGGTACAGCCAAGCACTTCACAGGATTCTTGATGAAGAGTTGTGTTGCCCTTTTGTTGTGTAGTTCATTAGTGCCTTGATAAAAGTTGCATACTTGGAGAATCAATCTACCATCACCATGATTGACCTAAGGCTACCCACCTTAGGCAACATGGAGATGAAGCCCATATATAGCCTTAGGCCTCTATGGTATCAGTAATGGCTCGAACAAGCTATCTTGCTTATTGTATTCTAACTTGTCTTGATGGCAGTGTCATAGAAGACTTCTACTCACTCCGCACACAGATTTCGACATTGCTCCTCATGTTTAGCTAAAATACTATTCGATGTTGGTTAGGATGACCTACCCATCATGTGTCATTCCACTCCGTAAGCAGTTCTCCTAAGAATGCCCCACTTAGGCATGCAGAGACAATCTTCCTCTATGATTCAAATACCATCCCTCACCTAGAATCTCTTAATCCTCCCTTCATAGGCCAATTCCATCAAGCTCTATGCTGGGACCGTGCCTTTAGTTGGCTAACTATAACCACCTCCTCTGACTTAAGTGAAGCCAATTCCGCATCATCCACCCACAATATGGCCCATCAAATCAAAGGTCTAAACACAAAAACATGGGCCCACACTGTATAACTTAAGAGCCTAAGAAAAATGTACATTTTCTGACCTTCCAGACCTTATAATTCTTCTCTAATGTTGCAACTTGGAAGCAAAACTAGGTAGAAATCTGTTCCTTTGACATCAGGGCATCATCTCTCCTCTGACTTTCAAAGAAATTGCTGCAGAACTTCCTACATAGTAAGGGTTTTTGGTCCTTCCTATATATGATAATAAGAATATCTAAACAATCTTATCCTGTGAGAAACTTACATAATCACAGATGTTAGTGTCATTTGGGAAAGCAAGATGGCTAGGAAACTTTATAGGGAGGCTTTTAAAAAGTTTCCTATGAGATGTTCCTAAATGAGTAAAATGCACTTTAAAATAAGTTGTATACACATTTAAACTAAGAAGGTGCATGTCTTATACACCAATACACATCTAAATTAAGAAGCCACTATCCAATATTTACAGCCACCTTTTCATTAGAATTTTGGCAACACGACAAAAGCTACTTCTAAGTTCTAACTATTTCCACCCACCCTTTAGAGAAAAATAATTGTAGATCAGTACATCGATTTTCATATCAGGTGCGCTGCACTCAAATTGGCCACATGGCATAACAGTCCGTGACCTACCCCTTCATTGATTGATTGTCTCCCCCCATGGATGGACGAACATAAACTGCTGGATTGGATAATGCTACCTATCCAGCTTGTAGACCCACCAACTTCAATTCTAACTGTGGCCAATATTCTTCCCTTCCATCCATTTTTAGCCCACTAATTAGAGCATTTAGATATCCCACCCTGTGAGATTTCCATGTATGGACTGACCAGATGAATAGTCCATATGATGAACCTCCCGGCTACATGTCCAATCTAAGCAAGCCACACCAGAAAATGAAATTGGTGAAATGCACTCCCCATTTGGATGCCAGTCCAGAAATCATTTGCTGGGAACAAATCCTGTGTAACGCCTCACACAATGAACAGTCCATAAGATGGACCTCCTCGCCACATGTACGATCTAAGCAAAAAGTGGTGCAATGTGCTTATATTAGGTCCCATTTATATGCGGTCCAGAAATCATTGGCTGGGAACTAATTTCTGTGGAGATAAGTAATTGGAAATCAGGTTCTGACAATGAACTCTTATGCAAATTTTATTTGGATGACACTACATTTTTCATCATCATCATCTAACCCTCATCCCAATTAATTGGAGTTGGCTGCATAAACTCTCCTTTTTTCATGTTATAAAATGCTGTTTTTTGGGTGACATCATCATCGTCATCATCAAAATCTTATTCAACTAACTGGGGTCCACTACGCTAATCTTATTAGTCTATTACCATTCCACTCTATAACAAACTATATATGGGTCCTCAAGTCTTTTCTTACTACCTCCGCCCATGTCCCTTTAACCTTCCCCCTGCCTTTTAGAGCCTTCAACTTGCTCCAACTCACTCCCAACTAATGTAGGTCTTGGTCTCCATTGCATATGGCCAAACAATCTAAGCCTACTTTCTCTCGAATTATTATCAATTGGTGCTACTCCCAAGTTCACGTGAATTCATTCATTCCTAATTCCATCTTTCCTTGTCTTGCCACTTATCTATCTTAAGGCTCATCCTATGAACATGTTGTTCCTAAACTACCCAATATTCAGTCCCGTAGAGAATGGCTATTCTTATAGCTATCCTATAAAAATTGCCCTTCCATTTGATTGGGTATGTGGCAATTCCATGAAACTCCAGAAGCACATCTCCATTTCAGCCACCCAGCTCTATTTCTATGAGCAACATCCTTCTCAATCTCTCCACCCTCCTGTTTCGGTGACACATCTTTGGAAATTCATTTCTTGGAAATGGTGAGTTACACCCAATAATTACATAACAGGACAACATTCAACATACACATACCACCAAACAAGCATAGATATAAACATAACCAGTCTCCATAAACAGAAACCACCAAATGAGGACCAATCTCCACAACCAATACAAATCAATAAAAAAGAAAAAAGGGGGCTTGAACCACCAAATGGAGCATATGTTGCTCCACTGGACCCACATGCTGAGATGGCCCAATGATCAGAACCATCCATGATCCATATTCTACTCTATATGGGCCACCCTATGAAACATGCGCAGAAAAGGACAATCCAAACCATCACCCTCTGTACTAAAGTAGATGAGCTTACAACATTGAAAAGAAAATTTTCAACAGCTACCACTCATCTCCAAAATTCAACAGCTAGGATCATCATGAAGTGTGTTTATTTGACCATAGATTGGTTGTGTTACTACTGATAATATGAATGGTTCCTATCTCTGAAACATTACAGATTGCGAGCCCCAGAGGGGCACCAGATAGGCAAAACAAACTCCATCCATAACCAAAATTCACCCAAATGTTCCCCAATTACAACTACCAAATTCGAAAAAAGAAACTAATTATATAAAAAAATCATATAAATCAATTCCTAAGAACACTGTTTTTTTTTTTTTTTTTGAAAGACGATGGAAACCATAATCGTTAGGAAAAGAAAAACCCAACAACCAACCAATCCTAACAACCCAAATCCCAATTATCGATATTTTTCCAAACCCAAATAATTAAAAAACTATTATTTCATTAATCTGATGTTAGGAGTTTTCTTCTTCTTTTTTCTCACAAACAAGATTATTTTTATGCCAGAATTTCAGATTTCCCGCTCGAATTCAATGCAAAAACACTCAATTACAGGTTCCAAAATTCAAAAAAAAATGAAGAGAAAAAGGAGAAAAAAGAGGTAGAGATGGTGAGAAACTCACAGATTCAGAGGAAAATGGAGAGAGAGAGAGAGAGAGAGAGAGAGAGAGAGAGAGGGGGGGGGGGGGCGCTGGCACTGACGGTGGGGACTGAGAACAAACAGTGCCTCTCGCGCCTATCTCGAACCAGGGGAGCGGATTAGGTGTTACCTGGGGAACACGTTAGTGGGTCTTACCCTGACCGTATGGGGCCCACCTTGATTAATGTGTTTCATATCCACGCCGTCCATCCGTTTTTTATTATATTATTTTATTAATTTATCCCAAAAATTAAGTATATAAAAATATAATGTGGACCATACCACTGGAAACTGTAATGAATGACCATTAAAAGTTTACCGGGGGACATAAAAATGTTGGATCAAGCTTATCTTTTTATTTTTCCCTTCATCCAGGTCTTTCTTACATCGTGAACGGCACGGATGGAAAATAAACATTACGGTGTGCCCTATGTGGGTCCCAGGCAGTTTTGAATGGTGGGTATTCAATCACCATTGTTTCCAATGGTGTCGTTCACCTGATATTTGGATCAATTTAAGTTTTGGTACTACGTTCTAAAATGATCTATAAAATTGATGGACGGCGTGGATATATAAAATTTTTATCGAGGTGGACCCCCACTCAGCGTAACACCCATAACGTATCACCCGGGGAATAGGTTTGTCGGACACGGATTTCCTTGGAAGGCCTTTTCGGCCAAGGATGCTAGCTGGGGCCCACCGACATTTTTTTGGGAAATCTATCCGGTCCATACGTTTTTAGAGCTTTATAGGACATTCGACGAAAAATGAGGTGTATTCAAAACTTAAAGTGGGCCACACGAGAGGAAACTGTGGGGATAAGAACCGTTGAAACATTTTTGTGGCCGTAAAAGTTTTGTGTCAGGATAATTTTTTGTTCGTTTTCACTTCTTTCCAGTGGTAATGACCTTATAAACGGTTTAGATGGCATATAACGGTTTAGATGGCATATAAATATCAAAGCAGAGTCCAGGAAGGCAATGGCAGTCATTTCTTTTCAAATTGTCTGTCGTGTGACCTACTTCAATTTTGAATCCACCCTAATTTTGGTCGCATGTCTTAAAATGATCACTCAAATCAGATGAGCAGATGTATTTATTATACTCCCCACTCGATATCCTTGCACAGGAACTTTTTAAGAAAGGTTTTAGCATTAAATGCAAAGTGCCTATCGTAGTGTTCGTGAGTAATTCACCCTGTCTATACGTTTTGTCTTGTGATATATTTTAGATTTTATAGTAAAAAATGAAATAGATCTAATGCTTAAGATGCTGAAAATGCAAGGATTAAACATCCACAGTTAAAATATTCGTGGGGCCACAAGAATCTTGAATGGGTTTTCACAAGAATCTTGAATGAGTAAAATATTTATGTTTTCAATTTCATCCCATTAAGAATGACATTACAAATGTTATAGATGGCGTGTAAATACCGCTATCAACCCTAGGAAATCGGCGTCCATATGACGCACGCGGAGTGTAAAACACGTCCGTCCATCCGTGAAGACCACTCCATCAGGTGAGACCCGTGGCCTAATTTTCACCGTGCCTTAGAAACCCAGAGTTCCTGTAGTGTGGCCCATCCGATTTTTGGATTATGCTAAATTTTATATATGCACTTTATCCTTATGGTTATGATGACAGATACATACGACGGTCGACCACACCACAGGAAACCGTAGCGATTGAACGCCCACCATTAATTTCTGGGATCACGCCCTAAAATGGTCTCCAAAAACGGATGGACGGCGTAGATATATGAAAAATCATCAAGGTGGGACCCACGTTAACACCTAATCCACTCTCCTTCGAGCAAGTCTTAAACACGTGTTACATGTACACGTGCTGCCGAGATAGGCAGACGCTGATTTGAACACGTGTTACATGTAAATACGTGCCCCTCAAGATTGGCTGACGCCGTTTGAACACGTGTTATATGTAGACACGTGCCCCCAGATTCGGGGACTCTGATTTGAACATGTGTCCCCGAGATTCGCGGACGCCAATTTCCTGCTATCTAGGAATCTCAACCGGTTGGGCTAGGGCCAGGGCCAGGCCAAGGTTTGTCCAAACCCGGCCCTTATTGTTCAATATAGGCCCGATCCGGCCAGGCCGGCGCGACAAACAGTACAGCGGAAGCTCAGCCCAAAAACTTTCTTTTGGACCCGAGCCCGAACCCAAGCCCAAGTCTTTCTATGATAGGGGAGAGAGAGAGAGACGAACCTCTTAAGCTGCGAGAATAACGAAAAGAGTGAAAAGGTTGGAAGATACGATAGAGGAAGATTTCGGAGATGAGAGCGATGGGGCGCTGAGAAAGGTTGAAAGATACGATAGTCGATAGAGAGGAAGATTTCGGAGATGAGGGCGATGGGGCGCTGAGAAAGAATAAGATTTGGGAGAGACGAGGGTGCTGAGAAAGTGGAAGATCTTGGAGAAGAGAGGGAAATATGAGGAGTGGGAATTGGGTATGGACGAAGATTTTATGCTAAAGATGTTTGCAGAAAGCTACTATTCTAAGGATGTTGGGTGGAGCCCACCGAGATGTCCGCGAGAAATATACCTATTCATCTGTTTCGAGAGCTCATCTTAACATGCCACCGAAAAATAAAGTGATACAAAACTCAAGTGGGTCACACGAGAAATTGGAAAAGAAATGCCTACCGTTGAAACTTTCTTGGGCTCCACCTTTATGTTCATATGTCATCCAAACCTTTTATAAGGTTATTCCCACTGGGGCGAGGTGAAAAAAAAAAACCAGTGCTCCTTGAATCTCCGCTATTTCTTCTCGTGTAGTCCACTTGATTTTTAGATCCACTTTATACCACACTTGATTTTTAGATCCACTTTATTTTTAGCCGTGTGTCCTAAAATGGGCTCGCAAAACAGATGGCCAAGGTGGATTTCTCATAAACATCACAATGGGTGCCACCAGAAAATTTGCACACCCATCAAGACCGACGGATGGTCCAATCAAGAACTCTAATGGACCCATCAGGATGTATATATTTGATCAAGCTGTCCATTCATTTTTATGACATAAACCCAAAAAAGAGCTAGATTTATAGCTTAAGTGGACCACACCATATAAAGTTGTAGAGATTGAAAGCTTACTGTTGAAAACTTTTTTGAGCCACATAAAGTTTTGGATCAAGCTGATATTCATGATATCTACTTTGTGACCTATTAACAGATTGGATGGCAAATAAACATTATGATGGGCCCTAGTAAGTTTCCAACCATAAAAGCTTAAACCCACTGCTTCCTATGGTGTGGTTCACTTGAGCCTTTGTTCTATCTCCTTTTTTAACTTGTGCCATAAAATAATATGTAAAAATAGATGAACAGCCTAGATAAAACATATACATCTTTGTAGGCCACACAGAGCTCCTAACAAGACTCTTTGTTGCTAGCTAAGTCTCGGTGGGGGCATTATCCACGCCGTGCCCCAAAATGGAAGACGCATTTTGGCTACTGACCCAACATCATCCAACTAGCCCGTGTAGCCTATGGTATACATATTTCATCCACGTTGTCCACTCATTTTTCTAACTCATTTTAGTGCATAAGCCGACAAAATGATATAGATGAAAAGCATAAGTAAACCACACCACAGAACACAATGGCAATTGAATTCTTAACATTGAAAATTTCCCACTGACAAGAAAAGAACACAATGGCAATTGAATTCTTAACATTGAAAATTTCCCACTGACAAGAAAAGTTTTGGATCAAGATGATATTTGTGTTTTCCTTTCATCCAAGGTCACGTGACATAATCAGCGGGTTGGATGGCATGTAAATATTATAGTAGGCAATAAAATGATTTTAGAAATAACCATTATTTCCACTAGTATGATTGACCTCACATTTAGAAAATTAAGTACAAGGTTGTATGTTTTAACCTGTGGAGCTTTAGTGAGCCCCACCATGATGTATGTGTTAGATCTAACCTTAATGTGTATGTAAAATATAGTCTGACCATTACATGTGTAATCCTACATTAAGCTCAGGGTCAACAAATTAGGCTGACTGACTCGTGATTTATGTGCCTGTATTTAATGAAACAATGGTAAAGATGTCCACCCTCAATGTTTTAAGAGCCCACTATGATGATTATATAAATTATCTACTCCAACCATTAAATGCTATACAAAAATTTAGGCACGAGCCTCAAAATTATGGCTAAAAGTTGATTAAGGTGAGACAAACCAGGGGAAATAGTTTAGAGGGTCAGCCTTGTCTGATGTTTGAGACCTGTTTTGAATCGTATGGTCCACCAAAGTCAAAGATGTTACTGATATTTAGAGGTGTACACAAACCAAGCTAGTTCGGTTAGCTCACTTGACTTGACTCAAAAAAGCTCGATTTGACTCAGTTCCAAGCTAAGTTCGAGCTGAGTTGAGCTGATTTTTTAGCTTGAAAATGAGTTCGAGCTAGCCCCAGCTCAACTCATCGGATCAAACCCAGCTCGAATCAAACCAGTTCGGTGACTCAGTTACTTTGATATTGATGTTGCTCACCAAGTGTTTGATGAAATGATCCAATGAAATGTGGCTGGTGGCAAGGAAGGTGTGTATATGAAACCAATACCCTTTTTTTTTTCTTTTTTTTTTTATATTGCTTAGAAGGTGTTCGATAAAATATCTGTAAAACCATTGTTGCTATCTTAAATACAGTGAGATTTTGAAGATGTAGTTCAGGTGTTTGTGAAAATGTTGCACAGGCGAACTCAGCTAACCCAATCTACTGACCGAATTGAGCTGAGCTGGCCAGTCAGGCTTGAGAACCGAGCTGAGCCAAGTTGAAGCTGAGGTGGCCGACCCAAGTCGAGATGAGGCCAGCTCGACTCGGGTTGACTCGATGTACACCCCTATTAATATTAGAGACCTGAGCCTAAAATGAGGTGATGCATCTGGTGGTCAGTTTGGATTTATCATAAACATTATAATGAAGCTGCAACCTTTCTCTCTTCATTGAAGCTGCAACCCACGCCCTCATCAAAGCAGATTAGGTGCAGCTCCTGCCACTGCCAACACTGTAAGGCCCTAACAGTGGGGCCCGCCTTGATGTATTTATTATATATTTATGTGGTTTATCTATTCTGCGGGCTCATTTTGAGGCAATATTCCAAAACTCAAAGGATATCAAAAGTTCAGGTGATCCACACCACATAAAGTAATGGGGATTGAGTGTCTATCATTGAAAACTCGTAGGGCCGTAGAAGTTTTGGATTAAGTTGATTCTTGTGTTTTACTTCATCCATGTATTTATGATCTTATGAATAAGTTGAATGTAAAATAAATATCATTTTGGGCCTTATGAAGGTTTTATCAGTGGATATCATTATCCCACCCTTTTTTGTGAGCAGGTGAACTTGAGATTTGGATCTATCTCATTTTTTGGCTCATGCCCTAAAATGATCTTGCAAAATGGACAGACAATGTGAATATAACTAATATATCAAGGTGGGGCCTATATAAGTTGTCCATGTCAGCATGTACCTTGCTACCTTTTATACTACGCAATCGGGTCAAGGGAGAAAAAAGTGGGCCACCATGATAGAATGTGAAAAGACACTCTCTCTTTTTTTATTTTCCTTGTCTAAGTTGGACCCTTTGATTTTTGACCGACCCACTGTGATACGTATTTGAAATTCGCTTTGAACATTACATCATGGTTAGACGTGATTCATGTGGGCCATGATAAAGGTGACAGTTGGGAGAGAGACATCTACTCTTGATTCACACAAATCGTATAAAGGCTATGATTTAGGTGGGCCAAACCAATAGAAATAGTTTGAAGGTAAGAGTTTCCTGTACATTATTTTCAATTGTGTGGTCCAACTAAATCACACATCGAGCTGATATTTAAGATCTCGGCTTTAAATGAAATGACACACTTGATAATCAAGATGGATTTTATGTAAACATTACAATGGGGCCTACCTGAGTCACCACAATAATTTATTTAGTGATTTTATGAGACTCAGGCGGGCCGATGAGATGTTGTACACGGTCATTCTGCCCCGATTGATAAGCTAGTTTGAATTTTAAGCCTGAGTCTAGCACTCGTGCTTGACACTCCATCTCAAGTCTGGTCCACGACAGCCTTACTGCTGTGGAGTCCAGCTAATGTACCCATAAAAAGTTATGTGGGGCCACCACGATGTCTGTATTATATCCACTTTCTCTATTTCTTGTGTCTGGTCTTGTTAGTTTGTGATCTAAAAAGAAGGCAAATTGAAAATTCAAGTGGGCCACCAGAAGAACTGATGGAGATTGAACGCTCACCATTGAAACCCTTTTAAGGCCTACAAAAGTTTTGAACCATACTGACATTTGTGTTTTCCCTTGATTTCCAGAGCTGGACAGCGTATAAACATCTAGGTTGGCCCTGGGGCCTGGATACGATATCTATGATATGGTGGGACTTGGATTCGGTAGTGACCCTTCCAGTACCGAGATAGGTAGTGATCAGTGCTGCACAAATTTCTGTGGGTCCACTATGATATATGTCTTTTATCCATGCCGACCATCCATTTTTTAGATCATTCTATCGCATGGAAAAAGATGAGATAGACCCAAATCTAAGGTGGACCATATCATAGCAAACGGTAGTAATTGAACTCTCACCATTAAAAACTTATGGGGGGCTAAAAAGTTTTGGATCAAGCTGATAATTGTCTTTTCCCCTTCATCCAAGTCTGTGTGACCTAATCAACAGGTTGGATGGAAAATAAAAATTGCAGTGAGCCCTAGGAAGTTTTAATGGTGGGCGTTCAATCACCGCTATTTCCAGTAGTGTGGGTCACCCGAGAATTTGAGAATTTGATCTACCTCATTTCCTAAATTAGCTCGTAGACTGAATGGAGGGTATGGATAAGACACATACATCATAGTGAGGCCCACAGATCTTTTCCAGCACTGACTAGTACTGGAGGGGAAACTACCGAAGCCGAGTCCGATAAAGTAGGCACCGTATCCCATCAAACCCCCATTCGTATGGGGCTATTTCGATACTCCGAATGCGTATGATGCTTGATACGCAGCACTTAGAGATTTTTCTTTTTATTTTTTTTTTCACACGCACACACACACCCCGTGGGATTTCACCACTGGTGGGTACTCGAACCCTTGACCCGGTGTTGAAACTCCTGGGAGTCTACCACCCGGGTAAGAGTAAGGATCCACTTAGAGATGGCATAGGTGGAATATGTTAACCTAAATTAAACTGGTTAAACTGTGGAAGCCACTGTCATGAAGTTATACGAATCATATTGGTTGAATAATCCTAACCTCTAACTGGTCGACCCTTTTTTCTGACATACGACCATTGAATTTTTCCATTTATAATCGTCTAATAGCTGTCCATCAGTATAATATTTTTAGAACAAAAACAAAATATGTGAATTTTGGTTCATGATACATCTAACCGGTGTCCATAAGTTGTAGGGTTTAGTTTGAATAATTTGTAAGCCACGTAAGCAATTTATGAGTAATTCTAAGTGCCCGAGTATCATCCATAGCATGCTGCCAGAGCATCAAAGTGTTTCATTATTCCTAGAAATAATAGGGCGAAGGGACGTGTCCCTACGACGCCTTTAGGTTTTTCACTGGGTGGAAACCCTTTGTAGGTGAATGGACTTTTTAGAGTTCGGTACCTGCTTAAAAGACCAAAATATCCCTTAATTGTTAGAGTAAGCACATGAAAAAGGAGGGGTATTTTGGTCTTTTTGAGTTCAGCCGTACAACCCTAGGCCTAGTTTGCAAATTAAGGTTTGCTTGCGACGAGTAAACTTGGTGAGTGATACCTGAGGTCTATACGCTTCAAGAGCCCTTATTCCCACTGCCGCTCATTAAAATTTTTTTCTTTTTCTAAAAAAAAAACAAGTGAGAGCGGATTACATGTGCCTCATATATACCTGTGCCCGGGGCTATGTGGGCTACAGAGATGTCTCTGACAAATCCACTCCGTTCATTTTAAAGACAGCAATAAGATAGGAATCTAAAATTCAGGCATATCCAAAACTCATGTGGTCCATACCACATGAAAAAGTGGGGTTTGAACGTCTGGGGTGATAGAAGTCTCGTATCATTTGTTTCTACAGTTTATCTAAGTGGTAATAAACATATGAACGGTTTGGATGGCATATAAACATCATGGTCATCTCCAGGAAGGTTTCAACGGTGGACGTTTCCGTTCCCACTATTTCATTTGTGGTGGCCGACCTGAGTTTTGGATCTACCTAATTTTTAGAATCCCATCCTCTATTGTGATCTTTAAAAATAGATGGAAGGACTGGATTTATCACGGACATCTCAGTGGGCCCCACACAGCCCCGGGCACAGGTATATCTCTATGCTCGGGGCCGCACACATGCAATCCACATAAAAAAGTAGAGGTGGGCATTTCATACCCGATCCGCTGGATCCAACCCGATCAGACACGATCAGACCCGATTCGAACAAAACCGACGGTCAAGATCGGGCAGGATCGGGTAGCAGAAACCAGATCCGAAATATTTTCGGATCTGTTCCGGATAGACCATGTTCCGACCCGACCCGACCCGGAATCCGACCCGATAGGATCCGACTCGAACAGACCCGAACCGACCCATATATATATATATATATATATATATATATATATATATATATATATATTACCGCCTAAGAATTAAGGTTCGACGCCAAAAAATCCCGCCAAAAAATCCCGCTCAATCTACTCTCTATTTCTCTCTATCTCCCTATATCCATTATTCTCTCATTCTCTGAGGGATATATGTATAAATACCATTTTTTTCACTAAACCTAAAACTGTTTTTACCCTACCCGTTTTTTTTCCCAAAACTCTCACCGAGAGAGAGAGAGAGAGAGAGAGAGAGAGAGAGAGAGAGAGAGAGAGAGAGAGAGAGAGAGAGAGAGAGATATGTGTTTGAAGTAGGGAAGCTGAGTGTAAAGGTTGTGGAGGCTCCTGAAAGCTCATCACTTCCAAAGCCTCTATTAATCAGCACTCCAACAGAAGCAGGAGAATATCCAGTGGTGGTTTTCTTCCATGGCTTTTGTCTCACCAACAGCTGCTACTCTGCCATCCTTCAACACATTGCTTCTCGTGGACACATTACAGTGGTTTCTCATGTTTATTTAAACGAGCCTCTCTTTCTGCTGTTTGATTTTAAAAATTTTTCTGAAAGACGTACACGGACATACGTTGGATAGCTGTGGACGGAAGAGAGAGAGAAAAAGAATCGAACGGGCATCCTCTTGACAGCCAGACCCAAAGACGAAGCAGCGTCGTCTTGACAGCCAAATCCACAGACGGAAGCGGATGGGCTAGTGTAAAGTTAGCTGCGGCTCTAATAAGAAGGTATGTGTTATATCCAAACCGTCCATCCATTTGGCAATATCATATTAAATCACGAGGTATGTGTTATATCCAAACCATCCATCCATTTGACAATATCATATTAAGGGTTGGGACAAAAATAAAATAGATCTAACCATTAAGTGGACCACACTACGGAAAGCAGCGGGGCATTGGATGTCTACCATTGAAACTTTTTTTTGGGTTCACGGACGTTTTGGATCAACATGAAATTTGTTTTTCCACTTCATTCAGGTCTTTGTGACCTTAAGAACAGATTGGATTTAAAAGAAACATTATGTGGCCCTACAAATTGTTTAACGGTGAAAATCATCATCTCCGCTGCAATTTATGGTGTGGTCCGGATGATCTTTGGATTTGATTCATTTTTTTTCCTCTAAAATGATCTCTGAAACTAGATGAACGGTATAGATATGATAAATACATCACTGTTGGGCCATGTAACTTTGATCTCCTTTGGACCGTTCGTACAACTCGGAGCTCAAGGAGCGTCAGTGCTCGTCTTCGCACGACATGTACCTACAGCAGGTACGTATAGCTGGCGTTAGCTATATAGGCTATAGCCTCTGTTAAGCTTGCAGCGCACGCTCTTATCATAGTGAGTAAACTAATTTGGGCCCACCGCGAATGCGTGTAGTTCATCCACACCATCCATTCGTTTTGCCAGATAATTTTATGGGTTCAACCCAAAATTGATGGGTATACAAAGCTTAAGTGGACCATACCACTGGAAAAGGTGAAAGTATTGATTTCAACCGTTGAAAATTTTTTAAGGCCCTCGGCGATGTTTATTTGTCATCCAACCTATTCATAAGATCAGAAAGATATGGGTGAAGGGAAATCACAAATATCAGCTTGATCGAAACCTTCTGTTGTCACCAACAATTTTTTAATGGTATATGTTCAATTCACACTGTTTTTAGTGGTGTGGTCCATTTGAGGTTTGGATATACTCCATTTTTGAGATAATGCCCTAATATTATCTTTCAAAAGAGATGGACGGAGTGGATAAAATGCATGAATGCCACTGGGGCCCACTGAGTTTACTTAGTACGCAATCCGCTGCCCTTGTACCGTTGTACAAAGCTTCTTCAAGAAGCTAATACAAAGCTTCTTCAAGAAGCTACCTTCGTACAAAGCTTCTTCACAAAGCAACCCTTAATACAGGGAGTTATTTTGTCTACTGAGTAAAGTGTGTGGGGCCCGTTTTAAAATCTTTTTGGTTTATCCACACCGTTCATCAGTTTTTTTAGATCATTATAGGACATTGTTTAAAAAATGAATAATATTAAAAGATCATCTCGACCACACCAGAAATAGAATCAGAAAATGATTTTCGCCATTAAATAATCTGTGTGGTCTACTGGATAGTTAGATCTGTCTTTATTTTCGTCTCAAGCCTTAATACAAGGTCACAAAATGAATGGACGGATTGGATATAACACATATCCCATGATTAAATCCACACAACTAACTATTATATATATAAAATCAAAACTTTGCATGTATTTAAAAAGCAAACTTACGTCTGTGTTAATATATAGTGAAAACATGAGTACGAAAGTGAAAAGCTCTTTCAGAGCTATGTAGGGCCCACCTTGATGTATATGTTTTATCTAAGCCGTTCATCCATTTTGACATATCAATTTAGCTCTTGATAAAAAAAAATGGCATATGTTAAAGGTTGAAGTGGACCACATTATATAAAAAGTTAAATTAAATTTACACATGTCCGAATCGTATCCAACTGGATCCAACTCGCTTTTTCGTAGGGTTCGGGTAAGGTGAATCATGTATAGGATACGTTCGATTCAGGTTACTCGGATTTGATTCCGGATCTGATCGGATTCGGGTCCAAGCACTGCTATTTCGGATCTGATCGGGTTAAACCCAATCCGTTCCGATCAGGACCGATGCCCACCTCTACAAAAAAGTTCATTTTTGTGTCTGTTGATACCCACCATTGGGGCCCACATGAGGAGTTTTCTAATGATCTGAACCGTCAATGTTGCAGAATATATTCTCTTCGGATCACCAAGTGAATTTTTATCTCGGAGGATGATTGTTAATTTGTCACCAACACTATTTGTAGATTAATTTAAAAGGATGAGAAGAAATTTTCCAACGGCTCTCATTAAACTCTAAAAATCAAGCGTGGAATTATCAATAAAGCATGATTATTGGAAAATATATTAATTATGATAATTAAGATAATATGGACGGTCAGTTCGAAGCTTATGATATCTGATATGTGCATTTGGTGGCCCTACACTATAGAGAGAGAGAGAGAGAGAGAGAGAGAGAGAGAGAGAGAGATGTGAACCTCATATATGAAATGGCGGTTCACATATGATATGGCTAAAGGTCCGCTGCTGACTTGGGCTTGGTCAGGAGAGTCCGAGAAATACAAAAGGTACGGTGAGAGGTGAAAGAGAGAGATGGATGGAGTAATCGAGGTGACAGAGAGGGGAAAGAGTGAGAGGTGAGAAAGAAGAATATATTGTTGGAAATTAAATAGACTATTAAAATCGAGAACCAAAAAAGAAAATAAATTTTTTGAGAAAGATGACTTATTGAATTGAGTCGAGGCGTGACTGAGTCACTCGGCTTGAAATTGAATTTGGTCCCTTTGGACAGCGTCCCAAGTGCGACAGGTTTCCAGAGCAATCGACCTCCAGGATACAACGACTATGACCCGGTCCCAGCGGTACACTTATTATACACGGGCTCGAACCACTTGCAGTTTAATCTAAAAGTGCTGAGTTAACTCAGTGATGAACTTAGCAATTAAAATTCGTAAAACTGTATCAGAGAGAGTTTTATAAGAGAGAATATTTTCGTATTTTTGAAACTGGAACGAAAGTCCTTATATAGATTCCGAAGTGGTGCATAAACACCATTTATAAAGGGTTAGGTCCGTTGGGTTTAAACCCAATAGATGCGACCAACCGGAACTGACACACCTCTCTGATTTAAAACAAAAAGGCGCAAGTGCGAGTACACTCACACCGCACCCGCACCCACACCCGCACCAGCCTGTCGTGTCCCATCGTGCACGCGCACACGGACTCGACTCGGCTCGGCTCAGCGGGCGCACGCGCAGTCAATGGCATAGATTAGATCTATTGATATAGCCCCCACAAGACCAAATTCACATGCCCCCTGAATGGGGCTCAAGCCTAAGGCAAAAGACCTATCTTATATACGAGAGAATTTTCTTTGTCAAATCCGATGTGGGACAAAACCCACACCTCAAAAACACCAAAATTTAAATGTGGAGGGAAACCACCGAATATTTGAAAATTAATTTTTAATATTATTTTAAAATAAAATATAACAATCCCCCGCATGCTTTAAAATAAAACTCTTTCGGATTAAAGCGTAGTAGTTGTGCAATGGTGTCGGTGTCACTATAGACTTGAACCAACATTAGAATAAGTAAGACAAGTCTACAGGAATCAGGTGACACCATAGTCTTGAACCTGAATCCTTTTAATGTACATCTCAAGTACATGTCACTCACACAACTCTTCCTCTGCAAGTGATTCTGCAGTTCAGTGCGTTTCGACCATACACCATTACCTGAATTTTATGAGTGCTCTAGAGAATTTACCTAGATTCTCATAGGAAGTGGCCTCCACCTCCACACCTGTATAGGCAAAGTCTATTAAGTGTATGCAACAACTATATACACCACCAAATATATGGCTATGGATCCATTAAGAGTTCTAAAAACTCATCCTTCTGTGTTGTTGCTCGCACTATACACCATAGAAGGGGCTCATATAACTCAGTGCAATTGCCTATCTCGTGTCTTATTGTTTACCCATTGAACCTATCTCATGGAATCTCCATTTGTATAGGTTGGTTGCCGACACTGGTAGCTCATATATTAGGCTCAGCCCCATTCTCTTCGATGTATCATCGACTAACCTTTTAGATAGTCCTTTGGTCAGAGGATCTGCTATATTCTTTTCTGACCTCACAAAGTCAATAAATATGACTCCATTACGCAACATGTGTTTCACTATGTTGTGTCTGAGTCTAATATGTCTGCTCTTTTCATTATATATTTTACTCTTTTATTTTTCTATAGCTGCTTGACAGTCACAATGAATAGACACAGTCGATAAGGCTTTGACCACAATGGTATATCAACTAAGAGATTTCTAAGCTACTTGGCTTCTGATCCAGCCTTTTCTAAGGCAATAAACTCAGATTTCATAGTCGATTGAGCGATACATGTCTGCTTGGTAGACTTCCAAGAGACTGTTCCTCCACCCAAAGTGAAAACATATCCGCTAGTGGATTTTGTCTCATCTGAATCACTGATCCAGTCAGCATCACTGTATCTTTCTAATACAGGGGGATAACCATTATAATGTAAACCATAGGCCATACTTCCTTTTAGGTATCTCAAAATCCTAGATAAGGCATTCCAATGCTATTTTCCAGGGTTATGTGTATATCTACTTAGCCTTTCTACTACAATTATGTCTGGTCTAGTGCAGTTTGTTAGATACATGAGGCTACCAATTATTCTGGAATACTCCAATTGAGACACACTATTTTCTGTATTCTTCATGAGAGTCACACTATAATCATAAGGAGTACTGACAGGTAAACAGTCAAAATGGTTAAACTTTCTTAATATTTTCTCAATGTAATGAGATTGTGATAATATAATAACACCATATTTCCTAGTTACTTCAATACCCAAGATTATACTAGCCTCTCCTAAGTCTTTCATGTCAAACTTAGATGACAAAAATTTCTTTGTTGCATTAACTAATTTAATATTAGTTCTAAAAATAAGCATGTCATCAACATAAAGGCATATAATAACATAATCAATTTTAGAAATTTACTATATACACATTTATCTACATCATTTATATGATAACCATTTGATTTTAAAACACCATCAAATTTTTCATGTCATTGTTTAGGAGCCTGTTTTAAAGATATAGTGATTTAATTAGTCTACATACTTTATTTTCTTTACCTGATATCTTATAACCCTCAGGTTGCTCCATATATATATATATATATATATATATATATATATATATATATATATATATATTCTTCTAAGTCTCCATTTAGGAAAGCCGTCTTAACATTCATCTGGTGTACCACCAGTTTATATATGAAGGCTATCACTATTAAGACCATAATAGTTGTAATCCTAGGTACAGGGGAATATGTATCAAAGTAATCTATTCATTCCTTTGTTTAAAATATTTTGCTACTAAACTAGCCTTAAACTTATCAATAGTTCTATCTAATTTTAGTTACTTTCTAAACACTCATTTACAATCTATTGGTTTGTTTCCAGGTAGTAGATCTACAAGTTTTCAAGTGTTATTAGATATTATAGATTTTAACTCATCATTTATTGCTTCCTTCCAAAAAGTTACATCTGGAGAGTTAATAACTTCTATATAGGTTGTAGGATCATCTTCTACTAAAAAGGTGAAAAAATCATCTCCTAGGTTAGTTTCTCTTCTAAACCTAGTACTTTTTCTTAGTTGTATTTTTTCTACTACTTTCTCGTAAACATTTTTACTAGTAGACGCGATATCTGATTCATTGACTTCCTCTATTCCTATAGATTTAGATTTCATAAGGAATACGTTCTCAAAGAATTCTGCATCCCTAGCTACTATAATTGTATTAGGTCTAGAATATTATCCTTAGTTTTTAAAACTAGAAACTTGTAAGCTGCACTGTTTTGTGCATAACCTATAAATACACAGTCGGTCATTTTAGGACCTATTTTTTTTTTCTTAGTTTTAGACAATCCTACTTTAGTAAGACACCCCCACACTTTAATATATTTATAACTAGGAACATGATTCTTCCAAAGTTCATAAGGTGTTTGTTCAGAAGATTTAGAAAGAATTCTATTTAGAATATAATAAGTAGACAAAATTTCTTCTCCCTACATATTTGAGGGTAAGCCTAAACTATTTAATATAGCATTCATCATCTCTTTTAGAGTTTTATTTTTACGTTTTGCTATTCCATTATGTTCTGGTATATAAGGGGCTGTAGTTTCGTGAACTATTCTACTCTTTTCACATAATTCTCTAAATTGAGAAGATTCATATTCACCACCTCTATTTGTTCTAAGTCTTTTAATTTTTATATTTAACGGATTTTCAACTTTAATTTTGTATTTAGAAAAAATACATAAAGCTTCATCTTTGTTTTTTAACAGATAGACTCTACTGAACCTAGAGTAGTCATGTACAAAAGTTATGTAATATCTTTTTTCACCTCTAGACATGTGATTTCTAAAATCACTTAAGTCAGTGTGTATCAATTCTAATAAAACAGATGATCTTTCTATTCGTTTAAATGGTTTTTTAATTAATTTTGATTTTACACATGTTTCACATTTATCAAATTCTTCATTAGATATATTAGATAATAAACCTAATCTTTTCATTTTCTTCAAAGATACTACATTCACATGACCTAATCTACTATGCCTAGATAAAAAGGTTCAACGATATAAGCAGAACATGATATCTTCTTATTATTATCATTAGATACATTTATAATGAATAAACCATCACTACAATATCCCTTACCAACAAAAGCTTCATTCTTAGTCATTAAAAGCTTATCTGAATCAAATATTAACTTAAAACTGGCCTTATTGAGGAGCGAACCAGAGACCAAGTTTTTCCTAATGTCGGGCATATGTAGGACATCATTCAACATCAAAGTCTTTCTAGAAGTGAGTTTCATAAGTAATTTCCTTTTCCCTACAACTGGAGATGTTCTAGCATTATCCATGAACACCTGTTCATCATCTCCTAATACTTGGTAGGAGGTAAACATGCTACGATCCTTGCACACGTGACTAGTTGTACTAGTGTCTAGTACCCATTCCAAGTTGTTCACAAGAAAGACTTCTGATACCACAACTACTACTATGTCAGACTCATTGGCTATTTCTATAAGATAGCTTGCGGCTTATATTTGTTTTTCTTAAGCCGATAGGTTTTAATGTGATGCCCTGGCTTTCCACAGTTGTGGCAATTTCCATTTTTCTTGAATTGATTGTTTGCATTCTTCTTTTTGAGCCTGCATTCATTTGCGTAATGTCCAAGTTTGCCACAGTTATGATAGTTGTCATTTTTCTTATTATTCACCCGACTTAATTCCACAAGATTCGCTTTTAAATCTATCTCATTTTCATTTTCTTTTTGGTCCCTAATTCTATTGGCATCCTCTATTCGTATGTGTACGATAGTAGTTTCCAAAGAAACACCATTCTTTTTATATTTCATTCTATTCTTATATTCTTTCCAGGAGGGCCATAGTTTTTCTATTAACGCTCCTGAAAAAAATACTTCATTCAACTTAATTTCTTCTGTCGATAGTTCGTGAATTAGACTTTGAAAATTGTGAATCTGATTTATGACAGATTTATCGTCTGTCATTTCATAATGAAGGAAATTAGCAATTGCATGTTTCTTAATACCTGCATCTTCCAATATGTACTTCTTTTCTAAAGCAGTTCATATATCTTTAGCAGATTCGTAAGAAGCATACACGTCATATATTTCATTAGACAAAGAGTTTAAAATATAGGTTTTATAATTATTTTCATCTGCTACTTCGGTTTGATTTACTGGATTTATAGTAAATGATTCAGATAGTATGTATGAAACTTTAAGGGTGGTCAATGCGAACATTAGTTTCTGTTTCCACCATTTAAAGCATTGTCCAGTGAACGGTTCGATTTTGGCTAACTCAGCAGAAACATTTACTGTTACTATAGCCATAGTTTATGTAATTCAACAAATTCGATTTTAAGATTGTTGGAATATTTGGTTGAATTAAATAGACTATTAAAATCAAGAACAAAAAAAAATAATTTTAGAAAGAGGACTTATTGAATTGAATTGAGGCGTGACTGAGTCACTCGGCTTGAAATCAAATTTGCTCCCCTTGAACAACGTTCCAAGTACGACAGGTTTCCAGAGCAATCAACCTCCAGGATACAATGACTATGACCCGGTCCCAGTGATGCATTCACTGTACGCGGGCTCGAACCACTTGTAGTTTAATCTGAAAGTGCTGAGTTAACTCAGCGATGAACTTATCAATTAAAATTCGTAAAACCATATTAGAGAGAGTTTTATAAGAGAGAATATTTTCGGAACAGACACACCTCTCTGGTTTAAAGCAAAAAGGCGCAAGTGCGAGTACACTCTCGCAAATAAAGTTCCACGAGTACCCATACACACACACACCCACGTGAGTACACTCACACCGCACCCGCACCCACGCCCACGCCCAACCCGTCCTATTGTGCACGCGCACATTGACACGAACTCGGACTTGGGCTCGGATCGGCTCGGCTTGACATGACACGACATGACATGACTTAGCTCGGCGCGTGAGCACGTGTGTGGTCAATGGTATAGATTAGAGCTATTGGTATAGCCCCCCCACAGGACCAAATTCATATGCCCCCTGAATGGGGCTCAAGCCTAAGGCAAAAAGCCTATCTTATATACAAGAGAAATTTCTTTGTCAAATCTGATGTGGACAAAACTCACACCTCAAAAACACCAAAATTTAAATGTGGAGGGAAACCACCAAAAATTTGAAAATCAAAATTTAATATTATTTTAAAACAAAATACAACATATATACATATATATGTGTGTGTGTGTGGGGGGGGGGGGGATGGTACTGTGTGCTCGAGCACATGAAACTTAATATAAGGTCGAGATGTGTCTTGTATTCAAACCGTTCGTGCTTTCAGAAAAGGCAAAACTGATAAAATCGGCGCCACGTAGTTAATATTTATCAGCTAAGTATTCGTTAAGGCTCATGCAGATTGGAATGCAAGTAGATTGCATGATGTGAACAGGTGGTCTTCATCAAATTTTGTGGGCTCACCATGATATATATGTTATATCAATACCATCTATTATTTTGGAGAGATCATTTTAGGTCATGAGCCCAATAAAAGCATATCCAAGCTAAAATGAACTATATCACAGTGAATGATGCCCACCGTTGAAACCTTCCTAAGGCTCACCATGATATTTATTTGTTGTCTAGCCTATTCATAATGTTAGACAGACCGGGATGATAGGTCAAAACAAATATAAGCTTAACGGCCCCTAAGAAGCTCTCAATGGTAGGCATTCAATCCCCACTGCTTTTTATATAATGGTCCACTTGAACTTTGGATCTGCTTCATTTTTGGGCTAATGCCCCAAAATAATCTCTCCAAATGGGTGGACAGTGTGGATATAACACTAACATCATGGTGGGGTCCAGAGAACTTGGTGATGGCAACGTAGCGGACATGATTTCTTCTAGCATTAAGTTTTTTGCACTGGTAGCATGGGTGGGGTTAAGTGTGATGTTATGATAAATCCATCCCGTTCATCCGTTTTACGATATCATTTCAGGATGAAAGACCAAAACATCGACTGAATTCAAGACTCAAATGGGCCACATGAGAGAAAACAACGGGTATTGAACAACCACCCCTAAACATTCCTATCGTCATAAAAATTTTGTATCAGGCCAAGTTTTTAGTGTTTTAGTTCATCCCAGTGGTTACCTTATAGACAGTTTGGATATCATATAAACATCAAAATGGAGCTAATGAAGGTCTCAACAGTAGGCGTTTCTTTCCAGCGCATCGCTATTAAAGCCTTTGGCAGGAAATCCACTTCCGCCCGTGTCGATAGTAGATTAGGTGCAGCTCCACCCAAGTCGATGTAGATTTACCATGGGCCCACCTTGATGTATGTATTCTATATCCACACCGCCCATCTGTTTTTATATATCATTTTAGGATATCTAATTCTTAGGTGGACCATATCATAAGAAACTGTAGTGATTGACAATTAATGGATCACATAAGTTTTGAGCAAGCCAATACATATATATATATATATATATATATATATATATATATATAAAACTTCATCTAAGTTTATATGACCTTACCAATAGGTTGGATGAAAAATAAGCATTATGTAAACAATATGTGTGTGTGTGTGTGTGTATATATATATATATATATATATATATATATATATATATATATATATATATAAACTTTATCTAAGTTTATATGACCTTACCAACAGGTTGGATGAAAAATAAGCATTATGTAAACATTATTGTGGGCCTAGGAAGTTTTTAATGGTAAAGCATTCAATCACCACTGTTTCCAATTGTATGGCCCACCTAAGCTTTAGATCTTCTTAATTTTTGGGTTATGTCCTACAATGATCTTCCAAAACGGATGGAGGGAGTGGATATAAAATACAAAAATCAAGTTGAGCATGACTTATAACGACTTGTCTTGGGTGAGGTAATCTACTTCCGTCCCCGTCGGAAGCGGAATGGTGGGTGTGCCATGAGCCACTGACTTTGGTAGTATGTTACCCTTAACAAATTCCGTGGGCCATACCATAATGTGAGTATGAAATCCACACCGTCCATTCATTTGGCAAGATCATTTTAGGGTGTTATCCCTAAAATAAGATAGATTTAAATCTTAAGTTGACCACAACAAAGAAAGCACTGGGGATTTAATGATTATAATTGAGAACTTTTTGGGGCCCACAAAATTTTGGATTAGGCTAATATTTGTTTTACCCCTTCGTAATGATCTGTGTGACATTATGAACAGGTTGGATGGAAAATAAACATCATGGTGGGCCCTAGGAATGTTTCAGTGGTGGCATCATTGCCCCACTACTTTCTTTGGTATGGTTCATTTAAGTTATGGATTTGCTTAAAGTTTTGGGCTCATGTTCTAAAATGATATTTCCAAATGGATAAACGGTATAGATACAAAGAATACATCTTGATGGGGCTCACAGAACTTTGTAACTGCATCATCCATTTTGCAATTTTCCAAAGTGCTCGAATGGTTGGAATACAAGACACGTCTCGACCTCATATTAGCTTGCATACGCCGGATTGCATAGTACCATTTCCCATATATATATATATATGTGGATTTGCTGTGAAAGCCGGATGTGGATTGCGTATTGAGTAAACCCCGTGGGGTCCACCATGATTTACATATTTTATCCACTCCGTCCATCTATTTTAAAAGATAATTTGAGTGCTCTAGCCCAAAAAAGAAGTATATCCAAATCTCAAGTAGACCTCACCACTAGAAACAGTGTGAATTGAAATTCTACGGTTGAAAATTTCTCGGGGCCACAGAAGTTTTGGATCAATCTGCTATTTGTTTTTTCTATTCATCCATATATGCGTGATCTTATGAGTAGGTTTGTAATGCCCTAGAAATTGGGGGTCGAGCATACATTCGACTCCCAAGTTCTTGGGTATTTACCAATTTGCGTTTAATCAGGTTTATATGCGCAGTATGGAATTTACTTAGAGCATGAAACACAATCACAACTAGTCTACAAAAGTGAAATAGGTTAATATTTACAAGTCCAAAATAATATAAGTTAATATTTACAAGTCCAAAATAATATAAATGGGTCGCACAAGGTGTTACCCAACAAAATTACAAAAAATAATGATATGACAAAAAAATAGTGCGCTGAGTCCACTACTCAGCGATCCAAGATCCGTCTACTAAGCCAATGGAGGACTGCCCATCAGCTAAAAGTACGACAGACATCCCCCTCGTTAAGACTTGCATTGTCAGGTTCCTCGTAATCTGTGTCACTGCATATACGGGAGAGTCTGGTTGGTGTTTTAAAACACCGTCCCAAGTGGGAGTGAGTGATCAACTCAGTGGGTGTTATTAGTCTTAAGTTATAACAAACATCAATTATATTATAAATTCAATGAAAGGAAAATATTCATAAACACCTAATTAATCTTGTTAATGTAGGTGCATGATAAATGATATGATGCATGACCTTGCCACAATGCTCCGTCGAGAGACTCCGTCTAATGATCGCGTATAACCAACACTCCCTTATTGCGACCTCGACTGCCGAGTTGCCACCCTAACTAGTGCGATGCGATATGATAGTGTTAGCTGAGTTCTTAGTTAATTCCATTCATCCAGCAGGTTGGAGAAACTGATACACCCATGTATTCAATGCCCTTAACTAGTTGCGATGCCGAGGCCCCTCAACGTGTGAGGGCAGGGCTCCGTGATCCGTGATCTTGTCGGGTTCCCTATCCTCGACTTCAAGCACATGGAGAGTGCTAAGCAAAGGGATCGCTCGCAGTTACTACGGGGAGGCTCGTCACCCCAGCGTAGGCCGACAGCTCGGGCACAGTGTCCCATTCCACCCTCCCCGGCTCATGAGTCGGTGGATCGACTTCAATTGGTTATCAATGGGTTACAGCGGTTGAAGGGTGTTCCAGGTTCTATACATACGTGAGCAGACAGGGTTAACAAACAAGGTTGGTCAGTAAGTAGACTAGACCGCACGAGTTCAGGCGAGTATGTGATAGACAACATTGGGTATGAGTGACCCATGTAGTCTAACTACTGTCGCCCACACACACTCGCCTAAATCCACAGGTTTAGCCTCAGGATAGTCCTACCAACCGGACTATCTTCACTCACCTCATGTTCCTAACCAACCCAAGGGTTCAGGTGGTGATCCGTAACATGCCAACAATCAGGATTATCAACTAGCATATGCAATATCATGCCTTCATACTTCTCAACATAAAACTCAGATTTTTCTACCAAGCAAAGCTAACAATGTTGTGAAATAAAGGTGTATGCGTGTTGTGTGGGTTAGTGAGAAAGCTAAGCATTTCATATATATCATAGGAACAAAATGCACAAGGGTTAATGAATCATACATGCTTTAAGGTAACATCATACACGAGTCAACAAGACATGGTGACACGCCCCAGACTCGATAACCGGATTCACAAGGAACTCGATGGCCGGTTCTGGCTGCAACAGCCTCCGTAGTACCCCATTCTCGGCTCCTAAGGCAGGTTCCGATCCTGGGATCCTACAAGGAGGATTTTCATAACAATATAATCATTACCAATACGAGCATACCCAAGATCACATCAAGTAAATCTGAGAATAACAAAGGCACACATCACAAAATCCAATATGAATTTGAACTTTTACAAGTATCCATAAGGTCCAAAAAGACATACATAAGATAATAGAAGGAAGAAAGGAAGTCTGCAACACTGGGTCCTCAAGCTCAGCTCTAATCCAAACTCTGCCACTGCGATGCCTGCCTAGGATCTCCTGCACGCATCAATCATGCACAAGCTTATAGAAGCTTAGAGGGTAGTGTAAGTGTGTGATAATAGTGCTCAGAAGAAGATAGAGAATGCAGAAGAGAGTCATGATCAATACCAATACCACTAACCTTACCAAGACTACCATGAATGCAAGAAACTATACCAAGGCAGTACGATCATGCAGGAAGCCATACCAAGGCTATATAATGCAATGAGTACTGTAATACAATGAGTACTGTAATGCGATGAGTATTGTAATGCAATGAGTACTGTAACGCATTATGAGGCTTACACAGCCGATGTAAATGTAATACGAAGTAATGTCAGTGCTCATATCCAATCCACATATCAAGTACATTTCCATCATAAGGAAATCACTGGGGTCCATTACATTGTTGGATGACTGCCGCTCTACGAACCCTGTACAGTCAAACGAGCGTAAGAGACCTCACTACCCTACCCGCGGATAGCCAATCACCAGCAAGGCCTGAAGGTAGCGGACCCATTCACGAGCTGGTCAGACTCAGCCTAGCAATGCCCCCTTACATCAGGCGAGTAAGGCCACACCCCTATCCAACCGACTACACAACAGTGGGAGTCGCGGCCTAACGGTATAAGGCCCTCGTGCGCTCATATATTCCACTGGGTCAGGACATTGGAGCAGATCCTTGGTACCATGGAAGTTTTGGGAATTTCACCCATGGGCATCCTATGCACCCGGTATGCTCAAGTAATATTTTTGGTGTCTAAACATGGCTATCCACGATGTATCTGTGGAGGCTACAACCCTGATGAAGCGAGGGTGATAATGCTCATATGTTATGCAATGCCAGATGCATGAATCACACCATCAACTATGCATCAATTCCAAGCATCCAACATGCTCAAGAGGGAATACTACGTCTCTCAGGAAGGTAACATGTAATGCCCAATGGCACAATTATAATCACACACACAGTGTCATCCAAGCATACAATGATGTACATGGGCCATGAAGATGGGTCTAGATGCATTATGCGGTGATATACAAAGTAGTACACTCTTCCTATCCAAGAAGGGATCAAGACTAGGTATTTAGACAATATCCATAATAAATCCCACCTCTAGTGGGGGCCCATTTACATGGGGTAACCTACGAGACTAAGCATACAACTACGTGTCTAAGTAACACAGAAGTGAGTCTAGCCAGAGTTTAAGATGAGCATCTAATCACATTTAGATACAATCGGGCCTAGAGGGGTCCATAATGGGGACATTTAACCACCATTCCCCAAGAGGCATCTCAACTACAAACTATATGGATATAAGGCCCAAGGCCCCACATTCAAGATAAGAACACAGGTAACCACATACATATATCCCTCAGTATAGGCCATAAAAAGATATAATACCAATTTTAACAACATGGGCCCTAAGAGAAGAATTAAGGCCCAAGGCTCAATTCCCAATGGTCATAGAATCCATGCATTGAGTTGGACTTGGTGGGTAGCCTGCGTACACAATATACGACTAAATTAGTTTAAGTTTGGATGAAATGGGCCCCAATACATCAGCCCAATAACTAACAATTTAAGTGGGCAACTAAGAGTCCAATACTATCCTTACCTCAGCCTACAAGTCCATCAAAATGGTGGAAGTCGGCCCAATGTATGGTTGGGTACGTCCCAGCCCACTTTAGGCCTAAGGGATGTCCCAAAAATCTGATCTAAGATGGGGTCCTCATGTGATCACTAAAGGTGACCCAAAAGAATGCACTGATTAAGCCCAAAGATTATAAGAAAACACAAGTATGCAACACATACACAAGTTCTCAATATGGTGGGTCCCATGTCTAATAAAGTTTCAACCATAACAATGTACATTTGAGGCCCCTTGATAAACGTTCGCCCACTTTCAGCTTCTTGGGCTGCTTAAAGCCAAAAATTAGTCAAATAAGTGGGAATGATCTCATGAATGCCAACAATATTCTGACTGGGGGGGCCCCACCGGATGGAGGGTGTGTATACATCAAGAAAAGATCAGTGGGCTGCCATCGGATTGTGAATCCAAGAAGAACCCAAGGAGAGTGTCTCCATGATCGGGCGATCCAAGGCTTAGACAGCCTGGACTAAACATGTGTTAAGGTAGGTTCCACATATATACACATTGAACCTTAAACAAATGGCCTAGGGTCTATGGTGGGCCTTTAACCATCTATAAAAGAACCCATAGGCCTACCTTAGGACCACCCAGGAGGACATCCAACCTCAACTGATTTCCAAGAGGTAGCCCGCCACTACTCGAGTATGAAATAAGGCCCAAGGCCTAAGCAATCCATGGCCTAGTGGGCCATACACTAAGCCCAATACTTAGGTAGCATGGTGGGCCCTTAAGCAAGATTTGGGCCTAACCATAAAGATCATAAATCTATATATTATGGTGGGCTTCATGGGTAGCCCAGTAATTCATTTACATGGGCAAGTTTCACATTTAACACAAGTGAGTTGGGCCTCACTTTTGGCCCAAGTACAGGGTTAGTTTAGTGGGCAACCAAGAGCCCAACCTCTTGTGTATTATTGCCTCTAAGCCCATCACAATAGATAGGAGAGTATAGGCCCAAGATCAATGAGCCTATCCAAAAGAACTGAGTCCACAAGGCCTACTTGCTAACACAAACATGCATATAATATATCACATAATGGGCCCAAAAGAAATGGCCCAAACAAAAGCCATCCAATTCATACATTATAGTGGACTTGAAGGTAGCCCGTAAGCCCAAGAATACACATAGGCAAGGCCTATACTGACAGTGTGGGCCTTGCCACACCAGCCCAAAGACTTAGCAAGGCCCTCCACAATATACATTTATGTGGGCCTTGCAAGTCAGCCCACAAAGTATTTTATGAGGGCATCAAGGCTAATAAATGTACATGATCAGCTTGTAGACGGCCCATTGGGCCCATGAATCAATAGGTCAGCCCTTGCACAATCTTGGGCTCAAGGGATAGTTTCCAGCCCATTGGGCCTATAAAGCTATCAAAAATTTTGGTTAAGGCTAGCCCACAAACCACCACAAAGGTGGGCCTCAAGAGGGTACTAATTAAGCCCAAAATGTCTAAGAAAGGAGGGCAAAGAGTGTGTGCAATACTCCCTTAAATCTAGTGGGCCGCCACAGCTCCAAAAGATCAACTATGCACAAATTTGGGTTCTTGTTGGAATTCCACCACCCACTTCTCGGGCCTGCTGGAATCCAGAAATTTATTTAATTTAAATGGGTTACTGACCCATGGTGACCCACACATATCACAGTGGGTCCCACCAGATAACAAAGGGGATATACAACACTTACTTCAAGTGGGCCATGCCGTTAGAATGCAGGCCCAGCAGCCTAAGGTAGGGGCACCCCATGGTGGTTAGTCATATGGGCCTGGGTGCCCAAAACTGACCCAACTTACAGGCCATACCACGGTCAGTCCAGGGGCCTGATGGCCCTGAAACTTTGCAGGATGGTCATTCCATAGGTGGATCACAATCCCACAAAATTTCAGAATTTTTGGACATCTAAAAATAATTTAATTAATTTGAATGAAACAATCCGTCCAGAAAATTGGACTGGCCTGGATGCCCCAACGTGGTGGGTCAGTCCGGGCCTTTCCACGGTGTACACAAGGGTCCATTAACCCTAAAATTTAGTAGGTAGGTCCCACCATGAGTGGACCACCTCCCTGTAAATTTTCATAATTTTTGGATACTCAGAAGTATTTTAATTAATTTAAAGAATACAATCTATCCAGGGTGAAATATTGCTGGAATATAACCGTCCTGAATTTGGGCCATCAAATGAGTGGGTTCTGGGCCTCCAAAATTCCTAAAATTTGGACCCAAAGTCCCTCATCAAGCTTACAACAAGGTAGCACCCAGAAATATATCCCACCTTCTGAGAAAATATTTTTTAAAAAATTTATTTTTATGAAACTATGCTGCTGGATTGCACAACAGAAATTTCTGGCAGTCCACTATATTGGCCCACACTTTTAGGTGATCAAACAAGGACGGATGAGGGTGAAATTTGGGGAACATCTAGGTAGGATCCCCACCTTTAAGAGTTATATATCAAATGGGACCAAACACCCCACCAATCATCCCTAAAACTGAGCTCAAGACAGCTCAAAAATTTGTCCAGATGACTTTTGGACAGCAACATAATACTGAATTAAAATAATTATAATCACTATAAAAAGAGGAAATCAATCCATGGAAATTGTAGTATGGACCACCCCAGTGGGCCCCACAAACATCCAGATCATACCCCTCTATGAAACCCATTGCATGTGCCCAAAATGGAGCAAATAAAGTGCCAATGTCCAAGGAATGACAACCATGGGCGTCCACTTTGCTTGGACGGTCTGGATATTCTGGGGCTACTAAGTGGGCCACACACATCAGGAAATCAAGAATAGAATAATGGAAAATAAAAATAATCCAGCCACAAGAGAGAAAAATGACATGCATCAAAGGAAAATGTCATGATGGGGTCTATGGAGAATGGCCCCATCCATGGATCATGCATGCAAGGAAAAAGGGTCATTGGCCTCAACCATGGAGACATGAGGGACCTCCATCACCACTTGATGGGTCCCACAAGTTCCTAAGAAAGAAATGAAGAAGGATCTAAGAGCACCCACCTTGATCCTTACAAAAATCTAGGTTTCCTTGCTCCTCTAGCTCCAAGGAAGGAAAATCAATGGATGAGATGATATTGAAATGGATGGATTTAGAGAGATTAGGGAAAGAAGGGGCTGGAGTAATGGAGGATTTACTGGCCATGGAGAGAATGAGAAGGAGGGAGAGAGATAAGGAGATAAAGAGAGACAGAGAGAGAGAAATCATTTGTTTGTAAGAAAAGAAATAATTACCTATGGGAGGAGAAAACAAGGTTGTAGGGTAGAGTAGGCTTTTGGGTAGTGTGTGTGGGGTGGGTAGTGTTAGCTATGGAATTTTAGTGGTGTGTATAGTGTTACATGGGAACTTGTGCCAAGAGGAGTGGGGTCCACATGCATGACACTTAAGTGGGCCACATGATTAAAGGTCATACAATGAAATGTACACAACTTTTGATCTATATATCGGATTTATGCGCAAGACGCGGCGTTGGAACCGCGGCGATGATGCGGTCGCAATGGCATAGGTCTCAGGTCAATCCGAGTCGGGTTTACATAACCGAATTCAAGGATGATGTAAACACTACCTAATGGTTGTGGGTCACCAAAATTTAACTGGTAGGACCGCGAGACCATGATGAACGAGATGCATACTCACACACGCATATGCACACATGCGGACTCGGGTCGGGTCTCACACATGGACATGCAATCAACGATTTATACCTTATCATGTGAGCAACAACAACCTTTCCATAACTATTCCATGTTGATTGAAAGGATCGAGGTAAGGTCTTTCCTAGGTTCTCTCTAGATCCTCCAAATACATCATCCAAGCAATCAAAACCATTAGACTCATACTAAAATTGGTGCTAGGCTACCTAAGGATAATAGTTCGCACTTGTGGATCATTAAAGACTTGGAAAATGACCTAGGAGTGTCGATCGACCGAAATCCTGAGGAAATGCATCTGCATGTTAGGATTTCATGTAAATCCTTACTCAACGAAAGGGGTTTCTAAGAGATGAGGGTTTTACCTACCCAATCAGTGGAGAGGGGCTCTTCCGATCGTGGGTGAAGGATTTGTTGAGGAAGAGGTGAGGAGTTGTAAGAATCGGACTCCTTTGGGCCCCACTAGAGCTATGGTCCACCTTCACTCTTCTTCACACACTCTCTCTTTCTTTACTCTTTTTACTCTTTCCTTCCCTTAGGTTGTTGGAGTAATGAGAGAGTTATGAGAAAAAGGGCCTTAGGACTTTATTTCCTAGACTTGGGCCCTTTGGCCTTAAGTTGCCACAAATTCCCACCATGGCCCTCTACGACTCCATATTGGCTTTGGAACTATCCTATCACTCCCTTAGCCACCAAATTTGGTGTGTAAGTGTCTCATAGCCTGAGGAGGGGCCATGCAAAATTTGGAGACAATCGGACATGGAGTTTTCTCGCACGACTCTGATCTTTAAATGGCCCTATGAGGTCCATTCTGGTTGATGGGGTGGCTCTGGTAGCCCTTTGGCCCTGAAACTTATAGGGTAGGTGCTCCATAGCCTGATGAAGGGCCATGAAAAATTTGAGAACGATCGGATGTGGGGTTCGATCGTACGGGTTTGATTTGCGATCAATGGTCACTGTTCCATGATCGGGTCCCAGATTTTGTGGAGAGGCATAGAAAAATATTATAGGCTCTCATCGTAAATGTAGAAGAGATCCAACGGCTATAAAGCATGATATCTCAGTTTATTTAAAAAGGTGTCAGATTTCAATTCTAGCCTTTGGGTGAGTTGTGTTTGGCAAGTGCTGCTGCCCGCTGGGACTGCGTGGATAATAAATTTCTGGGTGTCCACTGAGTCCGTGGTCCACGTGGATAATAAATTTATACCTGTTCATATTGCTAAAGCAGGCTTGGGTAATGCTTGTGGACTTTTGCTTCCGTCTCCCAAGTGGCCTCTCCTTCATCTGATGGGTTCATAATACTTTGACCAATGGGATGACCTTGTTGCATAGGACTTGCTCCTTCCTATCCAGTATTCGAGTGGGTTGGAGAATATATGTGGCATTTTTCTTGAGCTCTACATGTTCTCACTTAATGATGTGCGAATGATCGGGGACATACTTCTTTAAGATGGAGACATGAAAGACGTTGTGTACTCCAGTGAGTGGTGTGGGTAGGGCCAAGCGATAAGCAACTGTGCCTACGCGGTCCAAAATCTGGAAGGAACCAATGAATCCTAGCATGAGCTTTCCCTTCTTGCTGAAATATACAACACCCTTCATTGGAGAAATTTTGAGAAATACGTGGTCCCCAACTTCAAATTCCAAGTCCTTCCGTCTAGTGTTGACATAGCTCTTCTGTCTACTTTGGGCCATCAAGAGGGGGCGCCGGATAATTCCAATCTTTTCGGTCGTAATCCATACCAAGTCCGGCCCTAGCAAACTCTTCTCACCAATTTTCTCCCAACAACGTGGGGCTTGGCACGGACGCCCATACAAAGCCTTGTAAGGCGTCATACCGATGCTAGCCTGGAAGCTATTGTTATAGGAGAACTCGGCGTACGGGAGGCAATCGTCCCAACTCTCCTGAAAGTCCAGTACACAAGCCCATAACATATATTCCAATATCTGATTCACCCGCTCGATTTGCCCATTTGTTTGTAGGTGGAATGCGGTGCTAAATTTTAACTTCACTCCCATCACTTCTTGGATACTCGTCCAAAAGATCGACATGAATCAAGTGTCCCGGTCTGACACAATTTTCAATGGGACGCCATGGAGCTGCACTATCTCCTTGATATACAGCTTGGCTAGATCATCAGCGGAGTTAGAAGTCCTTATCGGTATGAAATGGGCTGATTTGGTTAACCGGTCCACAATCACCCATATTGAGTCATACCCCTTCTTAGTCTTAAGTAACCTGAAAATAAAATCCATTGATATGAAGTTCCATTTCCATTTTACTATAGGCATGGGTTGCAAAAGGCCCGGTGGTCGGCGATGCTCGGCCTTGACTTGTTGACACATGAGGCATCGGGACACATACTCCACTATCTCCTCATGTTGTCCCACCAATAGTTTCGCTTCAGATCCTAGTACATCTTAGTACTATCAAGGTGTATCGCCAACTTGGAGTTGTGAGCGACATTTAAGACCTCTTCTCGTAGTCCCTGAAGATTTAGGACATAAAGGGGGCCTCGATACCGCAACCCCCCATCGGTACCGACTCTCCACTCAGACTCCAAATTATTCTTTGCTCTTTCTCTCATCTTTCCCAATAGCTCATCGCTCTCCTGGGCTTCAATGATTTTACTGATAATCATTGGCTGAGCTTGAATGTGGGCTATGACCTCGTACGGTTCTTCCAAGGTTAGCTTCATGTCGAAGTCTCATACAAATTTCACCATGTTCCACTCTCTCACCATTAGTGGGGCCGCAAATTCGAGTGCCCTTTTGTAGCTCAAGGCGTCTGCCACCAAATTGGCATTGTAAGGGTGATAGGAGACATCGAACTTGAAGTCCTTCAACGTCTCCATCCAGTGACTTTGTCTCATATTCAGATCCTTTTGAGTGAAGATATATTTGAGGCTCTTACGGTCACAGAAGAGCTCAAATTCTTCACCATAGAGATAGTTTCACCATATCTTCAACATAAATACTACCGTCGTGAGTTCGAGATCACGGGTAGGGTAGTTCTCCTCATGCTTCCTTAGCTGTCGAGACGCGTAAGCAATTGCTCTGTCTTTTTGTATGAGTACGTAACCCAAGCCCACATGAGATGCATCAGTATAGACGGTGTACTTGACCCCCTGCTCAAGTAACACGAGTACAGGTGTTGACGTCAGTTTATCTTTCAACTCTCGGAAGGCCGCCTTCGCCTTCTTATTCCAGGCAAATTTGAGGTCCTTCCGTGAAAGCTAGGATAGCGGCCGAGCTATTTTTGAAAAGTCTCTAATGAATCTTCAATAATAGCCAGCGAGATCGAGGAAACTTCTCACTTCCGTAATCGATTTTGGTTGCTTCCAATCTTACACGGCTGCCACCTTGGCAAGATCCACAGATATTCCTTCCTTGGACACTACATGTCCCAGAAATTTAACCTCTTCCTTCCAGAAGTAACATTTTCTAAATTACACAAACAATTGATTTTTCTTAAGTGTCTCCAGGACTGCTCTTAAATGTTCTTCACGGCTCTTTGAATATGATGACGAATCTGTATGATGACGAATCTGTATAAGAACGGCCTGAAGACTTTGTTCATGAGATCCATGAATACCACTGGAGCATTGGTGAGCCCGAACGACATAACTAGGAACTCATAATGGCCAAAGCAGGTTCTGAAGGCCGTTTTCTGTATATCCTCGTCCCTGACTTGCAGATGATGGTACCCTGATTGTAGATTGATTTTTGAGAAGTATTGAGCACCCCTCAGTTGGTCGAACAAGTCGTCAATTCTGGGCAACGAGTATTTGTTCCAAATCGTCACTTGATTCAATCTCTCGTAATCTACGTACAATCGCAATGAGATGTCCTTCTTCTTCACAAATAAGACCAGGGCCCCCCATGGCGATACACTGGGTCGAATGAAGCCTGACTCTAACAATTTGTCAATTTGAGACCTTAGCTCTTCTATCTCACATGGGGGCATGCGGTAAGTAGGCAAGGAAATGGGTGTGGCACCTGGAGTCAGATCGATCGTGAAGTCTATCTCACGTTGAGGAGGAAGTCCAGTATGGCCTTAAACACGTCCCAAAAATCTTGGACCACGGGTGTGCATGTTATCGAGGGTCCATCATAACCCTCCTCCAATGAAGTATAACACAAAATTCTACGATCGTGGCTGACCTGAACCGAAAACATGTAGGAGGCGCCTTCGCCCTCGTATATCTTCATTGATAGAGTGTCACAGTCAATTTCCGCCTTCATCACAGTCAACCAGTCCATGCCCAGGATAACCTCGTAATGGAAGATCTTGGTCACTATCAAGTCCACAAACACCACCTTGTATCCCAAGTCTATGGAGCAATCACGACATATCTTTGTTGCTTCTGAATAAGTGCCGGCGGTGGTAATGATCTTTACCCTTATAAAGGGGGTAGGGCGTATTCCTAGATACTTGACAGTTGCATGCGATATGAGAGAAGCAGTGGACTCGGTGTCCATCAAAAGAAATATGGGAGTACCTTGTATATGGGCTGTCACCTCAAAGGTCGTAGGAGTGGGGGTGACTGCATCTTGACCCTCTGTCGCTAATGCATGGACCCGAGCTTACTGCGTAAGGTTCAGTCGCTACATAGGCCGTTATGGTGACCTAACTTGAGGTAACAGAGGACAACAGAACTGCTAGCGAGGCCCCATCGTCCGTAAAGGCAGAATCTGCAATGCCTGCTGTGGGGGTTTATTATTGCGCTGAGGTGGCATGAAGCCGAGGTCCCTCATTCTCGTAAAACAATACGGCTTCGAGTGACCTGTCCTTTTATAGTAATTGCATATCTGGGTCAGTCATGTAAAAGGGGCTAGTGTGGCAGCTAGCCTAGGTGGAGAATTTGGGCGCGACCTTTTCCCAGCGAAAGAAGAGGATGGTCCCTCCATCCTGCTTCGCGGCCCCAACTGTTAACGAGACATGCTCCTCATCCTATTTTACCTGTATCGACATCTCAACGAGCTCAGCATATGTCTTGATGCTAACACAACACATCTTCGAGCGAATGTCACTCCTCAATCCCTCCGTGAATCGCCGCATCTTGGTCGCCTCTTCTGTAATCATTTAGGAAGTGTAGTGCGATAATTCAGTGAAACAGTTCTCATATTGCGCTACAGACATCCTTCCTTGTTGGAGGCGTAAGAATTCATTTTCCCTCTCATGCCAGTATGCCTGTGGGAGGTATTTCTGATTGAAGCGGGCCTCGAACGCTTCCCATGTCCACACATGGTTCTCCGGGAGGGTCCGAAGAACACTTTCTCACCACAAGTCTGCCTCCTTCTCAGAGAGGTAAGAGAGGAGTTTGACATTCTCCGCTCAGAATAGTGGATAGGCCGAAGCAGCTTGGTGACTTGGTTGAGCCAATATTTCGCTTCCTCTGGGCTGTGGGTGTCAACAAAAGTGGGCAGCCTAAACCTTTTGAACCGCTCAAATAAGTTGCGGGTGCAGCCATGGCGGGTGGTTCCGGTTGTTGCACCCCCATGTGTGAGCCATGGTTCCCATCACAGCGGCTAACATCTGTTGTTGTTGTTGCATAAGAAGCAACATTTGACCCATTTGGTCCATAGTCGGTGTTGTAGGAGATGCAAATGTCGTGGCTTGTATTGGCGGCGCATCCCGAACCGCTTCCTAGGTAGTGCTTCCTGTGTTATGAGAACTGGTCTGTAACACCCTAGTTCTCAAAACCTGAGGATAGTCGCTCCTCATTGAGAACCCGAGTATTACGTTGTGAAGTAGACTTACATACATCTAAATAGCGGCAAATTTCATAACATGGAGTAAGACAATATTGCATAAACTAAGGATATTAAGAGTAACAAAAACGGAAGTTTAATACATTTAAGTGGGAGCAAAATGAAATCTAACAACAGGGAAATATTCTATTATAACTCAAACAAGATACAAAATCTGAAATACAAAGCAAGTAAATCCTAGAGCTCTAATGGCTCAACAACATTCACATAGAACTCTCCTTTGCCAAACTCCATCTCAGTTGTCCCTAGAATCTCGTCCTAGGGGTCTCCGCCTGTTATCAATCCTGCATCTATTTGGTGCAACTGTACGATTGGTGAGTGAAAACTCAGCGAGAATTTCCCTCACAGATTCAGCCATAACACATCATTCTAAAATAGATTAACAATTCATATATAATTCACAGGGCAATACAAATACATATACAACATATTCAAATTACAACGAGACTGATCATGAAATTATAAATGAATGTATGTGCGTATGAATGTATGCTTAAGTCACAGATCTGGGTATGCAATCCAGCTGTCAAAAATAAAAGACCGCTTGTGGTAGGTAGACTACCTGGAAAAGGCCATGAAGGTGAGTGTGCCCAAGGATGATTTCCTGAAAAAATACCCGAGGTATACCCGAGGAGGAGTAAAAATCCCGAAAAAGCCTCTTGTAAAATAAGAGCGCCTAAAGTGACTCAAATGCACAACTCTGGTCATTCAACTGATCTACAGTAAATCGAGCAGAATGTGGCTTACATTAAGTACTCAGAAAAGCTCACATGTCATGCGTGAATGTTATGCACCATGACACATATATACATTACTTTGAAAGAATAGGAATGACTTTCAATTTTCAAATAGGAAATATCCAACTATACATTCCACATGGATTTTCATAATTTCTTTACATTCAAGGAGGGCTCACCATGTGTCATATACATTTACAAGCGAGGTCATATCATTTGAGTTATCTAAGAGTCCTTCTATGTCCCTTAAAGACTCTTCCCATAATCCTTCTTCATACCACTCACAATGTACAAGGAAATAGGAGTTTGTAAAGCTTAAGCCAGACTCATTAGAGTTATATTCATGAATTAAAGATGACAAGAGGAATTTTGTCTTATAGCAAAAATAGTAATAATTATGAAAGATGGAGTTCCCATCATCCCTTTGTACACTATATGTAAACAAATTTGCATTTGCCATATCTTAAGAACTATACACATGATAGTGCCAACTAAATTAGAGATTAGAGAATATAGAAAGTCATGAAGGTAATATTTCACTACCCAATTCACAGATAATCTAGTGTAAAATCTTTCTTTTCTTAATATGTCTAACAGAGTTATATTCAAAGGCAAATAATTATAAATGTGACATAGAGTTTATAAGACAGTATATCATGCACATAATTTTAAGGAAATATGACATTAAAGCGATTAATCCAAGAAAGTCACGATAGCTAGGAATCAATGATTCTATACATTAGAGATTTAATCCATATGGAAATTAGCAAAAGGAAGAAGCTATGGGGGATGCTCCTCACCTCAGATGAGTCTCTTCCTTGCTTTGGTGTCCATATAGGGTGGATTTACGAGATCCTAATTCACAATGGTCAATTACATTCTCATTCTAATCAGTGTATGGAATTCATGTGCTAAGAGTTTATCCTTACTGGCTTGATTCACAATTATTTGAGGGAATAGTTGTTCCTCCAAGAGAGTTGTCGTGAGTGATACCTGGACAGGCCATGTCGAGGTTTAGTGAGTCGTCACTGAGTCACTCGAAAAACAGGACGAGTTAACTCGGTGCCGAGTGGAATGTAGTGACCACCTTAAACCGTTAGGACAGATTTTTGTGTTACCTGATGGGATAAAGAGGTTGGGACGGACTGTCTGCTCGGATGATCTGAGTTAGGGTTTTTTCCTAAAACATAGACGAGTTTACAACTCAGTAATGACTCGACTCAGATGACTCATTCGACGATTTGGCGTAATACTCTAGCAGTGGTCGAAATCGATCCGAAATACTCAATGGTGTGGTTGTATTGGGGCAAACCGACCACAGCCATGGAGTCAGATCAGAGCTTGGCTACCCTGAATGTGTAACTGTCTTACTCGGTTAGAAACCGAGTCGGGTGATCAGACTTGTCAGCCATCAATCGGCGACGAGTTGCCATTAATAGAGGAAGGGGCGACGAGGTTTACCTGATTTGGGGCACTGCTCAGAGGCTGAAAGGTGGTTTGGGATGACTGACTATACCAGTAGATGATGCAGTCGGGTGGTGGTGCGACCCCAGTTGGCTTAGGACGAGTTGAGATGGCAGAAGCTGTAAATTGGTTCCAACAGCCGTTTCCTCACCTATCCCTCTCTATTCTCCCTCACTACCTTCTTCTCTGTCAGCTCTCTCTCCTCTCTACTGCAACAGGTCCCCCACGACCAGATGCAACCGTGAACTCGACCCAAAATCGAACCGAGTCGACTCGACAGGGTGCAGTGACTAGTGCGGCGCCCTCTCTCTTTTCTCTCTCTCTCTTTTATCTCTTTTAAAATATCTTGCCCTAAAAGGAAGGAGAGTATTTATAGCTTTATAGGAGCCTAGAAGCATCGGCTCTTAAACAGCCAATAAGCTACAACTGCGCCCGGTAATCCCGATTAACAAAGAGAGGTTGTTGATGATCTCTTTTGGAAACAGTTTGCAAGGCTGAGATCGGAAGTTGTGGATGATCTATAGGCGCCATAGTCCATCCGATGGACGGCTCTGATTGGAAAATGGGGTCCACTTACAGGTGGTGGGTTATTTCAGACAACGAAGAAGATGACTTCTCCTCCTATGGTGGCTTTGGATCTTATGGATGATCTCATGATCCAGGGCACTTGGACGGCGTGGATTGGTTCCATGATCACTGTGGGACCCTCAAAAGGGACGGTGATCATTCCAAGCTTAGTGGTTTTGAAGTCCACATGCCACGATGACTCTCTCATTATGCTAGGAACCCTAAGACTGCCTCAAGCCCTACGGTTGGGATTTGATGAAGTAGAGGGCTAGGATTGAGGTTGGGGAGGCACATGCAATGCCAGCTAATGAGAGGGAGAAGCGAAAGTTTTTCCATTTTCGGAATAACACCGTACGTAACTCACGTTCCGTTCGAGTTTGTGTATGAGGAGTAGAAAGCTCTTGGGTTTTGGTTAAGGTCTCCTAGGCTACATGATGAACGGTCTAGATCAATGATACGAACTGGGATAGTGGCCTGATCTGGATCAAACGGCCAATATACGTTCGAAACTAAGTTACTTGTGATCGAATCTGTGGGCATTTAAACGGCTTTGGCAGGGAAATGGAAAAAGAAGGAAAGAGTTTTCCTTTTTGAGAAACCGTCGGGTCAAACTTAGTTTAACCTGATACTACTTATGGTGCACGTTGAGTGTATGGAACGCTCGCATGCACCCCCAGTTAAAAGTGGGATCCACTGTGCGGTGATCGATGGATCCACACCATCCGTTCGGTTTGGGGTCTCCATCAGGGTCTCTGACCAAAACTCCAGGCAGATCCAAGGCTCGGGTGGGCCATGTCTGTTGATATATGGCCCTGGAATGCCCATCATCATCGATCTGACGACTATTTGTGGTCCAACCTCCCGATCAGAACCCTTCATCCTACTAGTGAGTCAATCAAGGGCACCATCTATGTTAACTCAATGTCGTCTTATATGAATATAAGCCACCCAATGTTTGCCCTTTTAGGTTTTATTATAGATTCTTGTTGATTGGATGGTCGGATCGTTTCTAGATTTGAAATTAAGGTTTCCTATGGGTTCCTAATCAACTCTAGAGAGAATTTAATGGTTGGTTAGGTGTTGATTAGTTAGTTTGTGTGTTTTAGGCCTGGTTTGATCGTCAGGCTGTTAAGAACATGTTGAACGGTTGATTTATTCCAGGACGGTTCATTGATGGTCCAGAAGTCCCTTAGATGAATCCAATAGCAAATTTTTTATGATTAGGTCCATCAACGTACGGTATGGAGTCTAACCCAATGATTGATCTTAGACTTGACTTGATGAGAGCTATAACTAATGAAATTTTTAGAGTTGTTCATGGTTTACAAGGGTGGTTTCTATGTGGATTATCTGATGATGGTATCATGTATTCCCACACGCATAAATCTCCCTACGGTTCAATGGTAACGTCCAAGTACTCAAAGTACAGGGTGTTACATAGTCGCCCCTTGGGAGCCTTGTTGATCATCGGGGATTTGGTCTCTCTCGACCAGGCCATCATGAGGTAGGCGGACATATCTACCTTCTCCCCGTGAAGGCATTTTCTGGAAGAACGTCCCTTAAGAGGTTAAGTATAGAACATCGTCCATGTAAAGATCGTACTTAAACATACAAGGTTCATGGATCCTATTCATAAGTATAAGCAATTTACACATATAAGGCATTCTTAAGGTAAGAAGGAAAATTTTCACAACACTCCATACTTTCACATTAAGTTCAAAATGCCATTTTCATGGCTATTTACATTCTACAACATGGGTTACAAGTGTCACTAGATATTCTGAACGTAAGAGAAAATACAACCTAGTCAACCAAAAGTTCTAACTATCCTTCAATACATGCAGTTAGACCTAACCGACTTAAAACAACTACTAACTATCTGTAGAGTTAAGCAAAAGTTCTTGTTCCACTTCTCCTGCTTTGCTTGGTTCTCCTTGATCCTGGTCATTCTAGCATCGAGTGCATCCATGCGCCTAAGTATGTCAGGGGCGGCAAGTGGCTCCCAACTTACTGCTTCGATTTCCTCAGCTTCTTCCGCCTCTTCAGCTTCATCCTCATTCTCATTCTCGTCGCTTCCATCACTTTCTTCTTCTTATTCGTCAGGGTCTCAATATTGGTCGATGTGGGCCTATCGCTGCTTGGGGCCTATCCTCATCTTATTTAACATGTCATCGCCCAATAATTGCGTCAAGATAAAATTTCCATCTGATCCGCCCACACCGTATTGCTGCGCCAACTGACAGACTGGGAGACTAAATGGGAGGCACACGTTCTTCCATGTGGCCCTCACGATCTAGTGGAGTACTACATTGGGGAGGCACACATCTGCTCCCTGTCCCACTTAATATAAAAACTCCACCATATAGTGGGAGTACTCGGTGAGGTTTATCAGCCTCGGGTACACGTTATGGGTGCAAATGCGATGAAGTACTCGGTACTCTGGGGTCAAGTTGGTCGAGCTCAGACCTTGCCCTCGCTCTCCTCACTTCCACTAGGTAACCCGTCCACACATCATCGCGAGCTCGACTCATATCCAAATTTGCCTCGTCGATCTGCACCTCCCCTACTGGCACTCCAAGTACGTCGGCAATATCCTCCACCCCGAAGTGGAACCTCTTACTACCAGCTACAACGTCAAAGCCCAAGGGCTGGAATTGAGGGTTCCTGATCCGCACGTAGAAAGCCCTAGCTTGTCCTTCTTTTGCCTGGGAACTTCTGTAGAATATGGGACCCCAGTCCTTATCCATAAGCCGACCGAGTATGACGTACTCATCGAACAGATGCTCCATGGAGGCTTTGAAGGCGATGCTGCGTATGTGAAAATTTCCCATATCTTTGACGGGCGGTTGCGAGGCTTGGATTGCGAGCCCAATTTGGGAATCATTTCGGCGCTTGGATCAAACTTTTGAGACCAATTTCCCCTTTGGATCGGCCTTCTGCTTGCTTCGCCTTTCTCGGCTCGGTCCTGGCTCGGCAGTTGCTGGTCTTTTCTTCCCCATGAGTGAAAGAATCACCGAGATGGAGAGGAGGCGATGATTGTTAAGAATGTCATTTCTTTAGCAAGGAAATGGATGGTTGTTGAGAATGTGTTTCAAAAAGAAAAAGATATGGGTTTAGTGTTGGATTAGGGGAAGGGATTTTTAAGATGGGTTTTGATGAGTGAATGAGTGGGTGGAGTAGGGTTTTGGTGAATGGGTCTTGAGGATGGACTTGAGAGTGGGATTGAGGAAATGGTTAAGAAATGGTTTGAGAGAATGGATTTGAGATGAGGGAGTGAAAATGTTTTAGAAGAATTAGGATTTGGAATAGAGTTTTGGAGTGAATGGAATGGGGTTTTAGTGAATGGGTTTTGGGAAATGCAAGATGGATTCTTAAGAGGGTTATGGAGAAGGAGGGAGTGAGGTGGATTTGGGAGATGGAAAATGTGGGTTGGATATGAAAAAGAAAGGATGAGTTTTTAGGTAAGGTTTGGTGTTGGAGAAGAAGGAGAGAAATGTTGGAAGTTGGGTGCTCTTGGATGGGTTTCTTGAAAATGGATTTGAGGCTTGGAAAGGAATAGGGTTTTCTCTAGGGTTTAGGAGTAGTGAAGGGTGTTGTGGGGTAAGAAATAGGGTGTTTGTGCCTTTAAATTACAAGAGAGAGAGAGACCCCACTCGCTTGAATATTGAAAGGGAAGGGGGAAGCCCCACCTGAACGTCCGACGGGGGTTGTGCCGGTGCGCTTGAGCTCGGGCAGGGGTAACGCCCGCTGGGCGCGATGGTGCCGGCGTGCTGGAGGTCGAGCGGGGTCAGTGCCCGCTTGGGTGTGGTGGCACCGAGGCGCTGGACAGTTGGGCGGGGGCTACGCCCGCTCGAACGTGGTCAGGCGTGGTCAGTGCCTGTTGGTTATTCCCTAGGTGGGGTCCACTTCTCTGGTGATTTCCCAGGCGAAGGTAAGGCCCCCGGGAAAGTACCATCTATGAATTTGGGGTAGAAGAAACTGATTTATGCAATGGTCTTATCTATTTTGAGAGATTCCCCCATTTAGGGGCCAAAATTCGATTTTCCTTTATTTTCACTATTTTCGACAAATTTTCATTCACCCCTAAACCTTTACCCCTAAGTGGGCTGAAGCCATCAAATTTGGCCCGATATCAGCTCTTTTGGACTTGGATGATGGCTTCGATCGTCTAAATCATTCGGTTCCAGTTCATTCCTATCGTCGGGCTAAGGTACTATAAGTCCCTCGGACCTATTTCCTAGCGTCATTACTTACCTTTGCTACCCAACCCTATCACTCTGGGAGTTTTACCTTCCGTCTAGGAGCGTCAGTTCAGGGACTGGGGTGGTTTTTGGTATTTTCGTGTTTTCTATTGCGTTTCCTCTAAAGTCAGCGAACGCGTTAGTGAGTTTATGACCCATGACCTAAACGATTCCAAACTATTGCTCTGATACCAACTTATAACACCCTGAAAATTGGGGGTCGAGCATACATTCGATTCCCAAGTTCCTGGGTATCACTTCTAACTGATTTTACCAATTTGCGTTTAATCAGGTTTATATGCGCAGTATGGAATTTACTTGAAGCATGAAACACAATCACAACTAGTCTACTGAAGTGAAAGAGGTTAATATTTACAATTCCAAAATAATATAAATGGGTCGCACAAGGCGTTGCCCAACAAAATTACAAAAAAGAATGATATGACCAAAAAAATAGTGCGCTGAATCCACTACTCAGCGATCCGAGATCCGTCTACTAAGTCGATGGAGGACCGCCCATCAGCTGGAAGTATAACATCTCATCCTTCTTGTCAAGACTCGCGTCACCAGGTTCCTCTAATCTGCATCACATGCATCTATAGGAGAGTCTGGTTGGTGTTTTAAAACATCGTCCCAGAGTGGGAGTGAGTGATCAACTCAGTGCTGCTATTAGTCTTAAGTTGTAATAAACATCAATTATATTATGAATTTAATTAAATGTAAGTATTCATAAACACCTAATTAATCTTGTTAATACAGTTGCATGATAAATGATATAATGAATGATCTCGCCACAATGCTCCCTCGAGCGACTCCGTCTGACGATCGCGTATGACCAACACTCCCTCATTGCGACCTCGACTGCCGAGTCGCTACCCTAACTAGTGCGATGCGATATGATGTGTTAGCCGAGTTCTTAGCTAATTCCATTCATCCAGCAGGTTGGAGAAACTGATGCACTCCACGTATTCAATGCCCTTAACGTGCGAGGCCAGGGCTCCGCGATCCGTGATCTCGTCGGGTTCCCCATCTCCCACTTCAAGCACATGGGGAGTGCAAAGAAAAGAGATCGCTCGCGGTCACTACGGGGGGCTTGTCACCTCAATGTAAGCCGACAGCTCAGGCACAGTGTCCCATTCCACCCTGCCCGGCTCACGAGTCGGTGGATCGACTTCAATTGGTTATCAATGGGCTATAACGGTTGAAGGGTGTTCTAAGTTCTATACATACGTGAGTAGATAGGGTTAACAAACAAGGTTGATCAGTAAGTAGACTAGACCACACGAGTTCAGGCGGGTACGTGACAGACAACATCAGGTATGAGCGACCCATATAGTCTAACTACTGTAGCCCACACGCACCAGCCCACATCTATGGGTTTAGCCTCAGGATAGTCTTACCAGCCGGACTATCTTCACTCACCTCATATTCCTGACCAACCCAAGGGTTCGGGTGGTAATCCGTAACATGCCAACAATCAGGGTTATCAACTAGTATATGCAATATCATGCCTTCATACTTCTCAACATAAAACTCAGATTTTTCTACCAAGCAAAGCTAACAATGTTGTGAAATAAAGGTGCATGCGTGTTGTGTGGGTTGTGAGGAAGCTAAGCATTTCATATATATCATAGGAACAAAATGCATAAGGGTTAATGAATCATACATGCTTTAAGGTAACATCATACACGAATCAACAAGACATGGACATGTAATCAACGATTTATACCCTATCATGTGAGCAACAACAACCATTCCATAAATATTCCATGTTGATTGAAAGGATCGAGGTAAGGTCTTTCCTAAGTTCTCTCTAGATCCTCCAAATACATCATCCAAGCAATCAAAACCGTTAGACTCATACTAAAATTGGTGCTAGGCAACCTAAGGATAATAGTCTGCACCTATGGATTATTAAAGACTTGAAAAACGATCTAGGAGTGTCGAGTTTGGTGTCGATCGGCCAGAATCCTAAGGAAATGCATTTGCATGTTAGGATTTCATACAAATCCTTACTTAACCAAAGGAGTTTCTAAGAGATGAGGGTTTTACCTACTCAATCGGTGGAGAGGGGCTCTTCTAGTCGTGGGTGCAGGATTTGTTGAGGAAGAGGTGAGGAGTTGCAAGAATCGGACTGCTTTAGGCTCCATTAGAGCTATGGTCCACCTTCACTCTTCTTCACACACTCTCTCTTTCTTTACTCTCTTTGCTCTCTCCTTCCCTTAGGTTGTTGGAGTAATGGGGGAGTTATGAAATAAAGGGCCTTAGGGCTTTATTTCCTAGACTTTGGCCCTTTGGCCTTAAGTTTCCACAAATTCCCACCATGGCCCTCTAGGACTCCCTATTAGCTTTGAGGCGGCCCTATCACCCCCTTGGCCACCAAATTTGGTGTGTAGGTGTCTCATGGCCCGATGAGGGGCTATGCAAAATTTGGAGACAATCGGACACGGGATTTCCTCGCACGACTCCGATCTTTAAATGGCCTTACGAGGTCCATTCTGGTTGATGGGGCGGTTTTGGTGGCCCTCTGGCCCTGAAACTTATAGGGTAGGTGCTCCATGGCCTGATGAAGGGCCATGCAAAATTTGGGGACGTTCGGATGTGGGCTTTGATCGTACGGGTCTGATTTGTGATCAACGGTCACCGTTCCACGATCGGGTCCTAGATTTTGTGGAGGGGGCTAGAAAAATACTTTAGGCTCTCATCATAAATGTAGAAGAGATCTGACGGCTGTAAAGCCTGATATCTCAGTTTATTTAAAAAGGTGCCAGATTTCAATTTTGGCCTTTAGCAAGTGCCGTTGGGACGGCGTGGATGATAAATTTTTGGGTGTCCACTGAGTCCGTGGTCCGCGATAGACCACAAGCCTAGTGAGATATTCGGTTCCCTAAATTTTTAGATTTTTCTGACCTTCTCTGGTCACTGCATGGCCCGCACGGGCTGTTGCTAAGTGCAAACGGGCTATCTGGCTTGACGACCCGCACTTTGTCCGACCTTAACCAGACTGGTCCACCCTTACAGGCTAATTCTGGGTTAATTTATTTATGGTACCTACTTACGAGTGGTTTAAGTGAACGGTCCTGCGACAAATCCTACGTGGACACCTCAGGACACCGTTCTGGTTGGACACGACGTTACAAGGTTGGATGACAATTAAACATCACTGTGAGCCCTCCCAAGGTTTCAACGGTGGAAGTCATTATTCCCACTGTTTCTTGTGGTGTGCTCCACTTGAGGTCTAGACATGCTTCGATGTTTGTCTCAACCACTAAAAGGAGCTGGAAAAACGGATGGACGGCATGGATAATCAACACACATTCATGGTAGGCCTAACTAAGTTTACTTAAAACGATAAAAGCATACTGAGTAACTCAGTACATAGTCTGATTTCTTTGCAGTAAGTGCACAAGTTTCCTGGGTGGGGCCTACTGAGATGTTTGTGAGAAATCAAACCCATCCATCCCCTTTTCAACCTCATTTTAAGACATTCTATCGAAAATGAGGAAGATCCAAAACTCAATTGGGCCATAGGAGATGAAACAATGGGGAAAGGAATGCATACCGTTGAAACCTTCCTAGGCTCCACCTTGCTGTTTATATGACATCTAAACCGTTTATAAGGTCATTTTCACTCAGATAAAGTGAAAACACCAAAAAATTAGACCGTTTCAAAACTTTCATGGCCATATAAATGTTTCAACGGTGGTCACTAAATCTCCACTGTTTCCTCTCATGTGTCCCACTTGACTTTTGGATCCTCCTCATTTTTTGTCTCACATCATAAAATGAGCTTAAAAAATGGATAGAGGGGTTGGATTTCTCAAAAACATCTAAGTGGGCCCCACACAAAATCCTTGCATAACAACTTCTTGCCAAAGGCTTTCGTATGAAATCCAGTGTGTAGATATATATATGTGTGTGTGTGTGTGGGCCACTCTGTGATGTATGTCGAACATCAACACCATCAGCCGGATGGACCGTTCCATGTTGGTCCACATGCTTAAAAATCAAGTCAGTACATGACTTGGGTGGGCCACACCATATACAACAGTTGAGAGGGTTACCCTCCCATTAAAACATTCATAATAATTTATTGGGCCCAACGAGATTTGTGAATGTGGTTCACAAATCTAGACCATTCATTGTATGTGTCCCACTTGGAGGACGGGTCACACCTAGTTTTATCCGCATAAAAAACTCAGGTGGGCCCCACCAAGTACTTTTATAAGTTTTAGGCGTGTCTTCACATGGTTTTAGATTGTGTGGCCCACCTAAGTTCCATATACGGGTGTTTTTTTTGGATATCCCATAAAATAAAATAAAGGGGACCCATCAAATGCACAGTCCCCCCCCCCCCCTCTCTAAATATCAAAGGTAAATGTATTTTTTTCATTTGTTTTCCATTTATGTGGCCCACTTGAATCACTAGTTAATTTGATTATTTTAACATAAGCATAAAGTAGTATGAAAAATCTAATGGTTGGACTAGATTTCAGCTAACTCATTACAGTAGGCCCATAAAAATCAAGTTTGTGCGTTCGTCACCTAACGGTGGAAAAGCTTAAAAAAAAAACACATGTGAAGGAGCGCCTATAGTTTTTAATGGGGCAAACTGTGATGTGTACATGAGATCTACTCTTATCATTATATGTGTAATCACACTTTAAGGAAAGGATAAATTTTTTAAACTGATTTATGATTGAGTTGGGCCACATAAAAGAATAGAGTTGAAAGAGACAAATACCGCCCCCAAATAACCCCCCACCCTACCGCCCCCAAATACACCCCCCACCCTTGACCGGGTGTTGAAACTCCTGAGAGTCTACCACCCGAGCAAAAGACCACCGTGATGATCATATAAAATCCACTCTAACCATTAGATTACACGCCCAAATTTAGACATAGGGTCTAAAGATTAGGTCCATCCATGATTTATGTTGGCCATGCCAAGGAAACAGACTGAAGGGTGACTATTATCCTGTATGCTGTTTACTGTTGTGTGGCCCACATGAATTAAGCATAAAACTGATTTTTGGGCCATGGGCTAATATCGTGTGATACAACTGATGGTCAGGATGGATTTAAAATCAACACCAAGTGGAGCCCACCTAAGCTGCAACCCACTTTTCCAAAAATATATTAACAAAAAACCGTCCTCGGAAGGCCAGCCACGTTATGTCGTGTAAAACGTGTAAGAAAACGAACCTTCCTCGGTAAGGCCAGTCACGTGAATCCGCGATACATCACGAATAAGAAAGAGTTCTCCTTAGGACTAGAGCTGGGCATCGGACCGAGTCGGATCGGATTTGATCCAACTCAGTCAGATTCGAAATTTGTAGGTCCTTGCCCGAATTCGATCAGATTCGGCACCGGATCTGGGTCATTTAAATCGAACAGATCCGAGCTCTTGCTGGCTTAAATCGATCCGAGTCCGACCCTGTCAGAAAAATCGAGTCGGATCGGATTAAGTAAGATTCGGATAAAAAATTGATGGACGGTGTGGATAAACCAAAATAAGTTTAAGATGGGCCCCACATAACTTACTAACGAATGGTAGGAGAGATAGCTTGTTGAATAAGCTTCACACCACAGAGCTTCACACCAAACCAGTAGATAGCTTCTCGAAGAAGCTTCGCAACTCCCAAGGTTTAGTGGTCGGTGTTCTATGGGACCCACCACGATGTATGTGTGTCATCTATGCCGTCCATCTATTTTTATATATCATTTTATGATATAAGAAAAAAAATGAAGTATATCTCAACCTTTAGTGGACCACATTATACGAAACAGTGTTGAATAAATTTTGACCATTAAAAACGTTTTGAGGGCAATAAAAGTTTTGGATCAAACTTATATTCATTGTTTCCCTTCATCTGGGTCTTTATGGCCAAATCAACCGATTAGATTTCAAATAAACAATACAGTGGGCCTTCGGAGGATTTAAATGGTGAATATCCATTCATTGTTGTTTTTATGTGGTGTGGCCCACCTAAGTTTTATATCCCAATAATTTTTTTCAAGCCCTAAAATGACACAAAAATGGATGAACGGAATGGATGAAACATGTACATCATGGTGGGGCCCACTGAGCACCGACTATTAGCCATAGGGGGAGTAGCCTATCTGTCTCCCTACACTAGCAGTTGCACAAGTACAAATGACTAGCACTAGCTAGCTAGCTTTGAGGAGCGGATGCGCATGTACTACCCCGCCCGTCCCAAGCTCGAAGGCAGGTTAGGTGGGTGGGCCCACCCGGATGTATCTCAGTAAATCCAAACCGTTAATCCGTTTTTTCATATTATTTTAAGACATGAATACAAAAATAAGGAATATCCAACGCTCAAGTGGACCACACCATTTTAATGTATCTGACATTTAATGCTTTGTAAATTTTAATGCAACCAAGCTTATTATTTGGTGTGGTCCACCTGAGCGTTGGATATGCCTCATTTTTGTGTTCATACTTTCAAATAATCTAAGAAAAGGGATTGACGATTTGGATTTACAGATACATCAGGGTGGGCCCGCCCACAGAAACCCGTTCGGAGCTAGGGACGGGCGGAGTAGTACGCAATCCGCGTCCACTAGTGGGCAGGTGGCATGCGCAGACGAGCACTGACGCTCCTCGAGCTTCGAGTTGTACGAACGGTTCAAATACCCGTTACATGGCCCACATGACCTATTTACTATATCTACACCATTCATCTATTTGTATTGATCATTTTAGAGCATTATTCAAAAAAAAAATCAAATCCAAAGATCATCTGGACCACACCATAAATTACAGCGGAGATGATGATTTTCACCGTCAAACAATTTTTAGGGCCACCATAATGTTTCTTTTCCATCCAATCTGTTCTTAAGGTCACAAAGACCTGAATGAAGTGGAAAAACAAATTTCATGTTGATCCAAGACTTCTGTGAACCTAAAAAAGGTTTCAATGGTAGAAGTTCAATACCCGTTGCTTTCCATAGTGTGGTCCACTTAATGGTTAGGTTTATTTTATTTTTGTCCCAACCCTTAATATGATATTGCCAAATGAATGGACGGTTTGGATATAACACATACCTCGTGATTAGAGCTACACAACTCGCCAACATTACACTAGCCAATCCCCTTCCGTCTTTGGGTCTGGCTTGTAAACCGACCTTTCTCTTCCTTTCTTCCGTCGACACTATCAGCGATAACCTCTGCTATCAGCCTATTTCTCTCTCTCTTTCGTCCACGGCTATCATCGTATCTCATGTATATCTTTCCAACAAATAAATTTCAAAAATCTAACGGCCGAAAGACATATATAAAAAGAGATAGAGAGAGTTGGGGCTAAGTGTATATTGGGCGGGTTTTTTCGGCGCCAAACAAAATGTAAAATATACAGGGATATTTACATTCCCGGGTCAGGTCTGGTCGGACTCTTTCGGTCCGGATTTTCGGATCTGTTCTGTCCGGATACACTATTATCCGAACCTGATCCGAAAAATGATCGGATCTAGATGGACAGACTCGATCAGGCCGATCTATGCCGTCGGTTCTGTTCGGAACGGTACCGAGTCGGGTCGAATCGGATCGGATCCCCCGGATCGGGTCCAACATGCCCACCTCTACTTGGGACGCCACCCTTTATTTTTAGGTGATATATGTAAAATCCACCCCGTCCATTATATGTATAATCTTAATTTATGTCTGTATTAAAAAATAAATCTGTCCAGTGATCCATGTCAGTCACACTAAGTGAAATAGTCAGGAGAGAGACATCTACCCTTGATATTTTATAGGACCCACTATAATAATTATACAAAACCCACTCCATCCATTATAAATCACACTAAAATGTATCCATGGGTCCTAAATATCAGCTCTATACATCTCTCAGGCGGGCCATACTAAGGGAAATAATTATGAGGGTATGTGTTGCCCTGTATAATTGTGTGGTCCACTGGAAATAAAGACAAGGCTGATATTTGGGTTCACGAATTAAAATTGGGTGACACACCTTTTGGTCCGGGTGGATCTCATGTAAACCGCAAACCCTTTTCCAAAAGTAACTTTTCCCTTCAGTGAACTAACGAAAAGAAACGGACTGCGTACTGAGTAACTCAGTATGTTAAGCGTAGTGAGTAAATTTTGTAAGGCCCACCATGACTAATGTATTTAATCCACTACATCCATTCATTTTATCAGATAATTTTAGGGCTTGATCCCAAAACCAAAGTATATTAAAGCTCAAGTGGACCACACCAAAGGAAACAGTGTGAATTGAACGTTTACCGTTGAAAAAACATACGGGTCACAGAAGTTTTGGATCAAGATGATATTTGTATTTTCCTTTAATCCATGTCTGTGTGATCTTATGAACATGTTGGATGACAAATTAACAACACTTTGCGCCTTAAGAAGGTTTCAACCATGAAAATCATTATTCCTACTGTTTCCCATGGTGTGGTCCACTCGAAATTTGGATATGCTTCAATTTTGGGCTCAACTCCTAAAACAATCTGGAAAAACATATGAACGGCACGGATAAACGATACAAATTCAACGTGGGCCCAATAAAATTTACTAAGTACCATAAAAGCGAACCAGTCCGATTTCCTGATAAACCATTTCAACCATGTTTGAAATTTGAATCTTCCTTGGAGTCAAACGGTCGAGTGGGCTGTTGAGATTTTGGATGTTTTAGTTGAACCGCGGCCCAATATAGAAACGGGCTTGGGATTTAAGCCCGAGCCTGCCACGGGCCTGAACATCACTCAAAGCCCGGCCTGAGTGGACCAGGCTTAAAAGCCCAACAGGTTAACCCAGCCCATTGAGAACCCTAGGCAATAGAAACCAAGCATAGTCATGACGTTGGAGGCGGATTGCCTGTGACCTGGTAACGGAGATAGTCCTGTGGCCAGGATTGTGTGGGACCCACAGAGATGTCCATGACAAATCCACTCTGTCCATCTGTTTTGCGAGACCATAATATGAGAAGAACCTAAACATCAGACGGATCCAAAACTCATGTAGGCCATACCACACTAAACAGTGGGGATTGAATGCATGGGGTGACAGAAGTTTTGTACGAGGATGATATTTGTGCCTACAGTTTATCTGATTGTTAATAACCTTATGAACGGTTGGGAGAGAGACATCTACTCTTGATTCATAGAAATCATACAAAGGCTATGATTTAGGTGAGCCAAACTAATGGAAATAGTTTGAAGGTAAGAGTTTCCTGTACATTATTTTCAATTGTGTGGTCCACCTAAATCACACATCGAGCTGATATTTAAGATCTCGGCTTTAAATGAAATGACACACTTGATAATCAAGATGGATTTTATGTAAACATTACAATGGGGCCTACCTGAGTCACCACAATAATTTATTTAGTGATTTTATGAGACTCAGGCGGGCCGATGAGATGTTATACACTGTCATTCTGCCCCGATTGATAAGCTAGTTTGAATTTTAAGCCTGAGTCTAGCACTCGTGCTTGACACTCCATCTCAAGTCTGGTCCATGACAGCCCTACTGCTGTGGAGTCCAGCTAATGTACCCATAAAAAGTTATGTGGGGCCACCATGATGTCTGTATTATATCCACTTTCTCTATTTCTTGTGTCTGGTCTTGTTAGTTTGTGATCTAAAAAGAAGGCAAATTGAAAATTCAAGTGGGCCACCAGAAGAACTGATGGAGATTGAACGCTCACCATTGAAACCCTTTTTAAGGCCTACAAAAGTTTTGAACCATACTGACATAAGACCATTGAATATTTTCATTTATAACCGTCTAATAGCTGTCCACCAGTATTATATTTTTATAACAAAAAAAAAAAAAGTGAATTTTGGTTCATGATACATCTAATTAACCGGTGTCCATAAGTTGTAGGGTTTAGTTTGAATAATTTGTATGCCCGTAAGCAATTTATGAGTAATTCATGGCATGCTGCTAGAGCATCAAGGTGTTTCATTATTCCTACTGCCCCGCGCATTAAAAACAAAAGTGAGAGCGGATTACATTTGCCTCATATATACCTGTGCCCGGGGCTGTGTGGGCCACAGAGATGTCTCCGACAAATCCACTCTGTCCATCGGTTTTTAAAGACAGCAATAGGATAGGAATCTAAAAATCAAGCATATCCAAAACTCATGTGGGCTATACCACATGAAAAAGTGCGGTTTGAACGTCTGGGGTGACAGAAGTCTTGTATCATTTGTTTCTACAGTTTATCTGAGTGGTAATAAACATATGAACGGTTTGGATGGCATATAAACATCATGGTCATCTCCAGGAAGGTTTCAATGGTGGATGTTTCCGTTCCCACTGTTTCATTTGTGGTGGCCCACCTGAGTTTTGGATCTACCTAATTTTTAAAATCCCATCCTCTATTGTGGTCTTTAAAAATAGATGGACGGAGTGGATTTATCACAGACATCGCTGTGGGCCATACAGCCCCGGGCACAGGTATATCTCCATGCTCGGGCCCCACACATGCAATCTGCACAAAAAAGTTCATTTTTTGCATCTGTTCCGACTCATGATCAAACTACTGGTGATAACCACCATTGGGGCCCACATGCGGAGTTTTCTAATGATTTAGGCATCAATGTTGTAGATCCACTACAAGAAACAATGCTTTTACCGACGAAATTTTTGTTGACGAAAAAAAATTCGTTTTTACCGACGAAATTTTTTTTCGTCGGTAAAAGTACTTTAATTTTTAAAATAGAAAATTTTTGTGCTATATTGAAATTTTCACAGTAAGAGTTTTACCGACGAATATTTTCATCGGTAAAAAGCAGAAAACCACTTTTACTGCCGAAAATTTTCGTTGGTAAAAGTATTATATTTTTCACTTAGAAAATTTTGGCAAAATCGTAGAAGAGACTTTTACCTACAAAAACATTCGTAGGTAAAAAACGTGGATGGGACTTTTACCAACGAAAATTTTTATCGGTAAAAGTGTATATTTTTCACCAAAAATGTAGAAGAGACTTTTACCTATGAAAAGATTCGTAGGTAAAAAATGTGGATGAGACTTTTACCGACGAATCAATTTGTCGGTAAAAGTGAAAACGTAGAGGAGACTTTTACCTACGAAAAGATTTGTAGGAAAAAAACGTGGATGAGACTTTTACCGATGAAAAGTTTCGTTGGTAAAAGTGTTATATTTTTCACTTAGAAAATTTTGGCAAAAACGTAAAAGAGACTTTTACTTACAAAAATATTCGTAGGTAAAAAACGTGGATGGGACTTTTACCGACGAAAAAATTCGTCGGTAAAAGTGTTATATTTTTCACTTGCAAAATATTGGCAAAAATGTAGAGGCGACTTTTACCGATGAAAAGTTTCGTCGATAAAAGTGTTATATTTTTCACTTACAAAATATTGGCAAAAACGTAGATGAGACTTTTACCTACGAAAAGATCGTCGGTAAAAGTGTTATATTTTTTACTTAGAAAATTTTGGGAAAAATGTAGAGGAGACTTTTACCTACGAAAATATTCGTAGGTAGAAAACGTGGATGGGACTTTTATCGACGAAAATTTTTGTCAGTAAAAGTGTTATATTTTTCACTTAGAAATTATTGGCAAAAACATAGAGGAGACTTTTACCTATGAAAATATTCGTAGGTAAAAAATGTGGATGAGAATTTTACTAATGAAATATTTTGTAGGTAAAAGTCCTTTTTTTTTTTACTAGCATAAAATTCCTGATATACACCTGATACAATATATTCTTCCTGATATACACCTGTTATATAATATATTTCATCATATTTACATTCACATCCATCTAAACCCAAAGTACGTAAATCCATCCAAACATAAACTACATTCATCCAAACATAAACTACATCCATCCAAACACAAACAATCTTATCCACATCACATTCATCTACGCATAAATACATATAAGTTTAACATCATATATAAAATACAAAAAATTATTCATAGCCTATTTTCTGGTGGAGCTCAAAAAATTCACTGTGGTGAATACATCGTCGACTGTGCACACACACTTAGGTCCTTACTCATGCCTTCATAGTATATTCAAAATAGTTTCAATACAAGGTCACGAGTTCAAGTACCCATTGTGGCCATAAGTGACTCTGGTGTATGAGTGTGTGTTAAAAAAAAAAAGGAAAGAAAGAAAATGCTGATTTATCTTTTGGGTTGAGCCTAATGGTACTTGACGATTTCTCATCAGGTAGAAATTATTATTAGTTGTTTTTAGAAAGGTGAGATTAGACCACTTATAATTATATTAACATGATAAAATATTGTACGTGAGCAGACACCACAAAATAAACAATCCAATGGAAAAAAAAAGAAACAAATGAAAAGAGAGATAACATATGAGAGGTGATCCTTATCTCCTTTGATGGATTCAAGCTGCATGTGCCCTACCCAACTTCTTATAAGGAGAAGTCATATGGGTCTTGGAATAATGTTGGTGATAAATCCACCTTGTCTATTAATATTATCATATTGTGTTAGGACATGACTCTAAAAATGAGATAAATCCAAATCTCAAATAATCTATGCTATAAGAGATAGTGGAGATGAAAATAGATGTATTGTGATGCTTGAGTTCGAGTATGCTTGTCAATAAAGCAAGATTTTCTTGTTTGTTGCCATGTGATTGGGCTACATTATTACATCAACCGGGTTCGGGTTCAGGATTGGGTTTAGGTTTGGGTTTTCAAGTTTAGGTTTAGGTTTAGGTTAAGGAGTTGAGTTTAGGATTAGGTGTAGGTTTAGGTTTAGGGATTTGAGAATACATTTAGGTTTTAGATTTAGGTTATAGGTTTTAGTTTAGGTTTTAGGTTAAGGTTAAGTTATAGGTTATAAGTTTAGGTTATAGGATATAGGTTAAGATTTAGGTTTAGGTTATAGGTTTAGGTTTAGGTTATAGGTTATATATTATAGCTTTAGGGAATTGAGAATAGGTTAAGGTTTAAGTTTAGAAAATCGGGTTCGGGTTCGGGATCGGGTTTAGGTTTGGGTTTTCAAGTTTAGGTTTAGGTTTAGGTTAGAGAGTTGAGATTAGGATTAGGTGTAGATTTAAGTTTAGGGATTTGAGAATACATTTAGGTGTAGGTTTTTTAGGTTTAGGTTTAGGTTTAGGTTAAGGTTAAGGTTAGGTTATAGGTTTATAAGTTTAGGTTATAGGTTATACGTTATAGGTTAAGGTTTATGTCATAGGTTTTGGTTTAGGTTAAGGTTATAGGTTTAAGTTTAGGTTAAGGTTTAGATTTAGGTTATAGGTTTAGGTTTAGGTTATAAGTTATAGCTTTAGGGAATTGAGATTAGGTTAAGGTTTAGGTTTAAGAAACCGGGTTTGGGTTTGGGATCGGGTTTAGGTTTAGGTTTTCAAGTTTAGGTTTAGGTTTAGGTTAGGGAGTTGAGATTAGGATTAGGTGTAGGTTTAGGTTTAAGGATTTGAGAATACATTTAGGTTTTAGGTTTAGGTTTAAGTTTTAGGTTTAGGTTATAGGTTGTAGGTTATAGGTTATAGCTTTAGGGAATTGAGAATAGGTTAAGGTTTAAGTTTAGGAAATCGGGTTTGGGTTCGGGATCGGGTTTAGGTTTAGGTTTTCAAGTTTAGGTTTAGGTTTAGGTTAGAGAGTTGAGATTAGAATTAGGTGCAAGTTTAAGTTTAGGGATTTGAGAATACATTTAGGTTTTAGGTTTATGTTTAGGTTTTAAGTTATTGGTTAAGGTTTAGGTTTTAGGTTTAGGTTAAAGTTAAGGTTAGGTTATAGGTTAAGGTTTAGGTCATAGGTTTTGATTTAGGTTAAGGTTATAGGTTTAGGTTTAGGTTAAGGTTTATGTTTAGGTTATAGGTTTAGGTTAGGTTAAGGTTTAGGTTATAGGTTATAGCTTTAGGGAATTGAGAATAGGTTAAGGTTTAGGTTTAGGAAATCGGGTTTGGGTTCGAGATCGGGTTTAGGTTTGGGTTTTCAAGTTGAGGTTTAGGTTTGGGTTTAGGTTAAGGAGTTAAGATTAAGATTATGTGTGGGTTTAGGTTTAGGGATTTGACCTAAATGTATTCTCAAATCCTTAAACTTAAACCTAAACCTACACCTAATCCTAATCTCAACTCCTTAACATAAACCTAAACTTGAAAACCCAAACCCAAACCCGATCCTGATCCCGAATCCAAACCCAATTTTCTAAACCTAAACCTTAACCTATTCTCAATTCCCTAAAGCTATAACCTATAATCTAAACCTAAACCTATAACCTAAACCTATAACCTTAACCTAAACTTAAAACCTAAACCTAAACCTAAAACCTAAATGTATTATCAAATCTCAAAACCTAAACCTACACTTAATCTAATCTCAACTCCTTAACCTAAACCTAAACTTGTAAACCCAAACCTAACTCGAACCCGATTTCCTAAACCTAAACCTTAATCTATTCTCAATTCCCTAAACCTTAACCTATAACCTGACCTAAACCTAAACCTATAACTTACACTTATAACCTAAACCTAAACCTATAACCTAAGCCTTTAACCTTACCCTAAATGTAAAACCTAAATCTAAAATCTAAATGTATTCTCAAATCCCTAAACCTAAACCTATAACCTAAACTCATAACCTACAACATTAACATAAACTTATAACCTAAACCTATAACCTACAACATTAACCTAAACTATACTTATAACCTAAACCTATTCTCAAATCCCAAAACATATAACCTAAACCCAAACCTATAACCTAAACTCAATTCCCTAAACCTTAACCTATAACCTAACCTAAACCTAAACCTATAACCTACACTTATAACCTAGACCTAAACCTAAACCTTAACTCCGTAACCTTAACCTAAACATAAAACTTAAACCTAAACCTAAAACGTAAATGTATTATCAAATCCTAAACTTAAACCTAAACCTATAACCTAAACCTATAACCTACAACATTAACATAAACTTATAACATACAACATTAACCTAAACCTATTATCTAATCCCAAAACCTATAACCTAAACTTAAACCTTAACCTAAACATAAACCTATAACCTAAACTTAAACCTTAACCTATAATCTAAACCTTAACCTATAACGTATAACCTATAACCTAAACCTATACCTATAACCTATAACCTAAACTCAATTCCCTAAACCTTAACCTATAACTTAACCTAAACCTAAACCTAAAACCTAAAACCTAAATGTATTCTTAAATCTCTAAACCTAAACCAACACCTAATCTTAATCTCAACTCCCTAACCTAAACTTAAACCTAAACTTGAAAACCCAAACCTAAACCCGATCTCGAACCCGAACCCGATTTCCTAAACCTAAACCTTAACCTATTCTCAATTCCCTAAAGCTATAACCTATAACCTATAACCTAAACTAAAAACCTAAACCAAAACCTAAACCTTAACCTATAACCTATAACCTAAACCTTAACCTATAACCTATAACCTAAACCTAACCTAAACCTAAACCTAAACCTAAACCTATAACCTAAACCTAAACCTAAAATCTAAATGTATTCTCAAATCACTAAACCTAAACCTACACCTAATCCTAATCTCAACTCCCTAACCTAAACCTAAACCTAAACTTGAAAACCCAAACTTAAACCCAATCCCGAACCCGAACCCGAACCCGAACCCGAACCCAAACCCGAACCCGATTGATGTAATAATGTAGCCCAATCACATGGCAACAAACAAGACAATCTTGCTTTGTTGGCAAGCATACTCGAACTCAAGCATCACAATGCATCTATTTCCATCTCCACTATCTTTTATAGCATAAATTATTTGAGATTTGAATTTATCTCATTTTTAGAGTCATGTCCTAACACAATATGATAATATTAATAGACAAGGTGGATTTGTTACCAACATTATTCCAAGACCCATATAACTTCTCCTTATAAGAAGTTGGGTAGGGCACATGCAGCTTGAATCCACCAAAGGAGATAAGGATCACCTCACATATGTTCTCTCTCTTTTCATTTTTTTTTTTTTTTTTTTCCATAGGATTGTTTATTTTGTGGTGTTTGCTCACATACAATATTTTATCATGTTAATATAATTATAAGTGGCCTAATCTCACATTTCTAAAAACAACTAATAATAATTTCTACCTGATGAGAAATCACCAAGTACCATTAGGCTCAACCCAAAAAGAAAAATCAGCATTTTCTTTCTTTCCTTTTCTTTTAACACACACTCACACACTGGAGTAGCTTATGGCCACAATGGGTACTTGAACTCGTGATCTTGTATTGAAACTATTTTGAATCTACTATAAAGGCATGAGTTAGGACCTAGGAGTGTGTGCACAGTCAATGATGTGTTCACCACACTAAATTTTGTGAGCCCCACCAGGAAATAAGCTATGAATAATTTTTTATATTTTATTTATGATGTTAAACTTATATGTATTTAAGCGTAGATGAATGTGATGTGGATAAGATTGTTTGTGTTTGGATGGATGTAGATTATGTTTGGATAAATGTAGTTTATGTTTGGATGGATTAACGTAGTTTGGGTTTAGATGGATGTGAATGTGAATATGATGAAATATATTATATAACAGGTGTATACCAGGAAGAATATGATGAAATATATTGTGACATATGTACATCAGGAATTTTGTGAAGGAGACTTTTACCTACGAAATATTTCGTAGGTAAAAGTCTCATCCATGTTTTTTACCTACGAAACGTTTCGTAGGTAAAAGTCTCATCCACATTTTCACCTACGAACCTTTTCATAGTGAAAAGCTTTGTAAATACTTTTATATTTTTACCTACGAAAAAAATCGTCGGTAAAAGTTCTGTAAATATTTTTACCTGCAAAACTTGTATCGTGAAATATTTTTTACCTACGAAACAAATCGTCGGCAAAAGTTTTTTACTTTAAAAGTTTTGTAAATGTTTTTACCTACGAAAAAATTCGTCAGTAAAAGTTTTTAACTTATTTTTTACCGATGAAAAAATTCATCGGTAAAAGTTTTGTAAATATTTTTACCTACGAAAAAAATCGTCGGTAAAATTTTTTTACTTCTTTTTCGGTAAAAGTCTTACCTTTCATCGGTAAAAGCCTTTACCCACGGTCTTTTACTGACGAATAAAACCTTTTACCTACGAAAGAAGTGGATTTAGCAGCGAAAATTTTCGTCAGTAAAAGTGAGTTTTCTTGTAGTGAGAATATATTCTACTTGGATCACCAAGTAAATTTTTATCTCAAAGGATGATTGTTAATTTGTCACCAACACTATTTGTAGATGAATTTAAAAGGATGAGAAGAAATTTTCCAACGGCTCTCATTAAACTCTAAAAATCAAGTGTGGAATTATAAATAAAGCATGATTATTGGAAAATATATTAATTATGATAATTAAGATAATATGGACGGTCAGTTTGAAGCTTATGATATCCGATTTGTGCATTTGGTGGACCTACACTTAAGAGAGAGAAGAGATATGAACCTGATTTGCAATGGTTGAAGGTCTGCTGCTGACTTGGGCTTGGTCAGGAGAGTCCGAGAGATACAGAAGGTATAGTCAGAGGTGAAAGAGAGAGATGGATAGAGTAATCGAGGTGATAGTGAGGGGAAAAGAGTGAGCTAGAGGTGAGCAAGACGAAAAAGGATATATATATATATATATATATATATATATATATATATATATATATATATATATGGGAAAAGGTACTATGCGCTAGAGCGTAGCTATGTCCGTGAGGTCGATTTTAGTGTGGGCCCCACCGTGATGGTCGAACATCAACACCGTAGGCCCACCGATGTGCGGGCCATGGTAGGGCCCACACGCCCAAAATCAAATGCACCATGTAACTCGTGGGCCATACCATCGACAAACATAAGTATACACGTAGAAACATGTAAATGCACTTGTGGGCCCCACCTCGAGTTGTGGATACCACAAACTTGGTCTAAAATTATATTCAAGTGGGACACACATGATGGGACGTGTTGATCATCAAAAACGTCTCAAAAAGTCCCCAAAATGGTTTTGAATATTTCAATGGTGTACGGCCCCTCTCAACTCAGACGTGGTGTAGCCCAAAAAGGTCACGGATTGACTTGATTTTCACTGTGGGCCCCCTCGGAATGGAGCATTTGGTGGACGGTGTGGATTTTCGAACGGCATCACGGTGGTGCCACACTACCGACCTCACTGACGATCAATGCTTTACGCTTTAGCGCATAGTACCTTTTCCCTATATATATATATATATATATATATATATATATATATATGGAAAAGGTACTATGCGCCCACCTGATTTTAATGTCCCATGAGGTAAAGGTGGACCCCACCGTGATGCATTTTAACGACCGTGCATTTGATGCGTCCCCTTTAATTATGGGATATCTCCCATATCAACTCAAGTGGGCCATACCATCTAAAATCATGTGAAGACATGCCAAAAACATATAAAAGCACTTGGTGGGGCCCACCTGAAATTTTCATGCGCCTGAAACTTGGTCTAAACCCTCATTCAAGTGGGACACACATAATGGATGGGCTGGATTTGCAAACCACATCTTGGTGGGCCCAAAAAATGGTTATGAATGTTTTAATGGTGCACGGCCCCTCTCAACTTCTATATGTGGTGTGGCCCACAAAAGTCACGGATTGACTTGATTTTTGAGACCTAGGCCCACGATGGAACGGTGCATCTGACTGATGGTGTTGATGTTCGAAACGCATCACAGTGGGGCCCACACAGCTCGACCTCACGGGAGCTTACCGGTAGCTCGAGCGCATTATACCTTTTCCCTATATATATATACACACACACACACACACACACACACACAGAGTCAGAGGTAGAGTTGTGTGGGCCCACTGTGAGGCATGCCGAAAATCTACCCCATCAGTTAGATGCACCATTCCATGGTTAGTCTAGGGCTTAAAAATCAAGTCAATCCATGACAGCTTGTGTGAGACACACCACATACAAAAGTTGAGAGGGTTACCCTCCATTAAAACATTCATAATCATTTGTTGGGCCCATCGAGATGTGGTTCACAAATCCAACCCATCAATTATGTGTGTCCCACTTGGACGAGGGGTTAGACCAAGTTTCAAATGCATCCAAATTTTAGTTGGTTCCACCAAGTGATTTTATATGTTTTAGGCATGTCTTCACATGATTTTAGATGGTATGACCCACCTGAGTTCCGTATAGGGCTGATTTTTGGGATATCCCATAATTTAAATAGGACCTATCAAATGCACGGTGTTGATGTTTGACAAATTAACATCATGGTGGGGCCCACACAGTTAGACCTCATGGGAAGCTCCAATGAGCTCACACACACAATATATATATATATATATATATATATATATATATATATATATATATATATATATATATGGAGTATCCAAAACTCAAATGTGCTATAGGAGATGAAACATTAGGAAAAGGAATGTCTACCGTGGAAACCTTCCTAGGCTCCACCTTGTTGTTTATATGCCATCTAAACCGTTTATAAGGTCATTCTTACTTAGATAAAGTGAAAACATTAGAAAATTAGAGCGTTACAAAACTTTTATGGCCATATATATGTTTCAACGGTGGTCACTAAATCTCCACTATTTCCTCTCGTGTGGCCCACTTGAGTTTTGGATCCTCCTTATCTTTGTCTCACATCATGAAATGAGCTTAAAAAACGGATAGAGGGGTTGGATTTCTCACAAACATCTAAGCGGGCCCCACACAAAATCCTTGCATAGGAACTTCACAAGAAAGGCTTTGGCAGGAAATCCACGTCATATATATATATATATATGGAAAAGGTACTATGCGCTCTAGTTGATGGGAACATCCCATGAGGTCGAGCTGTGTGGGCCCCACTGTGATGCGTTTCAAACATCTACCCCATCAGTCAGATGTAGAGGTGGGCATGTTGGACCCGATCCGGCGATCCGACCCGATTCGACCCGACTCCTGAGACAGCCCGAATGTAACCGACGGCATAGATCGGCTCGATCGAGTCCGTCCATCTAGATCCGATCATTTTTCTGGAGTTCTGATAATAGTGTATCAGGACGCACAGATCCGAAAATTCGGACCGAAGAGTCCGACCCGACCCGACTGCATTCGACCCTAGAATGTAAATATCCCTGTATATTTTACATTTCGTTTGGCGAAAAAACCCGCCCTAATATACACTTAGCCCCAACTCTCTCTATCTCTTTTTATATATGTCTTTCGGCCGTTAGATTTTTGAAATTTATTTGTTGGAAAGATATACATGAGATACGACAGATAGCCGTGGACGGAAGAGAGAGAGAGAAAGAGGCTGATAGCAGAAGGTTATCGCTGATAGCCGTCGACGGAAGAAAGGAAGAGAAAGGTCGGTTTACAAGCCGACCCAAAGACGGAAGGGGATTGGCTAGTGTAATGTTGGCGAGTTGTGTAGCTCTAATCACGAGGTATGTGTTATATCCAAACCGTCCATTCATTTGGCAATATCATATTAAGGGTTGGGACAAAAATAAAATAAACCTAACCATTAAGTGGACCACACTATGGAAAGCAACGGGTATTGAACTTCTACCATTGAAACCTTTTTTAGGTTCACAGAAGTCTTGGATCAACATGAAATTTGTTTTTCCACTTCATTCAGGTCTTTGTGACCTTAAGAACAAATTGGATGGAAAAGAAACATTATGGTAGCCCTAAAAATTGTTTGACGGTGAAAATCATCATCTCCGCTGTAATTTATGGTGTGGTCCAGATGATCTTTGGATTTGATTATTTTTTTTGAATAATGCTCTAAAATGATCAATACAAATAGATGAACGGTGTAGATATAGTAAATAGGTCATGTGGACCATGTAACGGGTATTTGAACCGTTCGTGACAACTCGAAGCTCGAGGAGCGTCAGTGCTCATCTGCGCATGCCACCTGTCCACTAGCGGACGCGGATTGCGTACTACTCCGCCCGTCCCTAGCTCCGAACGGGTAGTTCTGTGGGCGGGCCCACCTTGATGTATCTGTAAATCCAAATCGTCAATCCCTTTTCTTAGATTATTTGAAAGTATGAACACAAAAATGAGGCATATCCAACGCTCAGGTGGACCACACCAAATAATAAGCTTGGTTGCGTTAAAATTTACAAAGCATTAAATGTCAGTTGCATTAAAATGGTGTGGTCCACTTGAGCGTTGGATATTCCTTATTTTTGTATTCATGTCTTAAAATAATATGAAAAAAAACGGATTAACGGTTTGGATTTACAGATACATCTGGGTGGGCCCACCCCTGAATCGCTGCCCGTCGGGAGCTTGGGACGGGCGGGGTAAGTACGCAATCCGCTCCTCAAAGCTAGCTAGCTAGTGCTAGCTGTACTTGTGCAGTTGTGCTAGTGTAGGGAGACAGATAGGCTACTCCCCCTATGGCTAATAGTCGGTGCTCTGTGGGCCCCACCATGATGTACATGTTTCATCCATTCCGTTCATCCATTTTTACAGGTCATTTTAGGGCTTGAAAAAAAAAATTATTGGGATATAAAACTTAGGTGGGCCACACCACAGAAAAACAACAATGAATGGATATTCACCATTTAAATCCTTCGAAGGCCCACTGTATTGTTTATTTGAAATCTAATCGGTTGATTTGGCCATAAAGACCCAGATGAAGGGAAACAATAAATATAAGTTTGATCCAAAACTTTTATTGCCCTCAAAATGTTTTTTATGGTCTCAACACTGTTTCGTATAATGTGGTCCACTAAAGGTTGAGATATACTTCATTTTTTTCTTATATCATAAAATGATATATAAAAATAGATGGACGGCATGGATGACACACATACATCATTGTGGGTCCCACAGAACACCGACCACTAAACCTTGGGAGTTGCGAAGCTTCCTTGAGAAGCTATCTGCTGGTTTGGTGTGAAGCTCTGTGGTGTAAAGCTTATTCAACAAGCTATCTCTCCTACCATTCGTTAGTAAGTTATGTGGGGCCCATCTTAAACTTATTTTGGTTTATCCACACCGTCCATCAATTTTTTATCCGAATCTTACTTAATCCGATCCGACTCGATTTTTCTGACAGGGTCGGACTCGGATCGATTTAAGCCAGCAAGAGCTGGACTGCGTTTTCGATTTAAATGACCCAGATCCAGGCCGAATCGATCGATCGATGGGGCAAGGACCTACAAATTTCGAATCTGACTGAGTTGGATCAAATCCGATCCGACTCGGTCCGATGCCCAGCTCTAGTCAGATGCACCATTCCATCGTGGGCCTAGGTCTCAAAAATCAAGTCAATCTGTGACTTGTGTGGGCCACACCACATACAGAAGTTGAGAGGGGCCGTGCACCATTAAAACATTAATAATCATTTTTTGGGCTCACCGAGATGTGGTTTGCAAATCCAGCCCATCTATTATGTGTGTCCCAATTGGATGAGGGTTCAGACCAAGTTTCAGCAGCATTAAAAACTTAGGTGGGCCCCACCAAGTGCTTTTATATGTTTTTGGCTTGTCTTCACATGATTTTAGATGGTATGGCCCACCTGAGTTCCGTATATAGCTGATTTTTGGTATATCCCATAATTTAAAGGGGACCCATTAAATGCACGATGTTGATGGTCGACATGCATCACGGTGGGGCCCACGCAGCTCGATCTCATGGGAGCTTATCGTGAGCTCGAGCGCATAGTGCTTTTCCCTATATATATATATATATATATATGGGAAAAGGTACCATGCGCTTGAGCGTAAAGCGGTCATCCATGAGGTCGAGCTGGGTGGGCCCCACCGTGATGCCTTTCGAACATCAACACCATCCACCAGATGCACCATTCCATAATGGGCCTGGACGGCCCAAAATCAGGTCAATCCGTGACTCAGGTGGGCCACACCATCTAAAACCATAAGTATACATGCCAAAAACATATAAAAGCACTGGTGGGACCCATGTTCAATCCCCAAGTATAGGGTTGTGATGTAGTAATAAACTCGGTAAGACCGAGGTCGAATCCACAAGGACTGAAACCTGTACGTAATCTGAAAGTAACTAAAACTAAAACTAGACTAAGATGAAATCTAAATCAAATATAATTTGAGGAATAATGGTGAAATATTAATCTAAACTTAAAGAATTTAGAGAAAAAAAACACTAGGGATTCAGAGGATCCACTTGTAGAGATCAGGGAAATCTTATGCCTGCTTCATGGATATTAAACTGAACTTACTTGATGTAGTTTTGAGGAGATGAAAGGTATATGAATTAGAATGGATTCCATCACCAAACAATGCCCAAGAGACAAAGCAAACAACAGAATTAAACCAATTACCAACCAATCAACATGCTATGAAGGTTAGAAAGGGTACCGACATCCGACCATGCCCAGGAGACGATGGTGAACAACAGGGCTTCCTGACGTCATAAACATAAAGAGGAACAAAACATGCTCAAAGCCATCACAGACCCATTGTAATTTCAGTCACAACAGACCATCAAAGACTAAAAACATTCCCTTAATAAAAATCCATCCGGTCTAAATAAAAAGGCACAGGAATAAATTTCCCATCTAAGAGGTTAGCCAGGAATAAAAATCCATCCGGTCTAAATAAAAAGGCACAGGAATAAATTTCCCATCTAAGAGGCACAGGAATAAAAATCCATCCGGTCTAAATAAAAAGGCACAGGAATAAACATTCCCTCAAGCTTCACCTCTTAGCCCTAGCTAAGAGGTTAGCCAACCATGATTGGCAGGGTCTCTCAAAATAAAATAAATAAATAAGACAGCTAAAAATAAAAAATAAAAAACAAACTCTTTTTCTCTCTGTCTCTCTCTCTCCTCACGTCCAGCCTCCAGCCGAATTCCCCCCAGATGATTCCCCACGCTTTCTCTCCTTGTTTTATATGTGCCAGGGGCAGTGCAGAGGACGGTTTTAGGGCACCGACCTTGCTAGAGTCGGACTTTACGCACAACAATATGCGAAAACGGCAGCCGCTACGACAGTCCTCACGTAGTTATGATGGCAGCGTTAAAACTCTTCTCTTCTTTGCTTTATTTCCAAAAGGGAAACGTCCCCTAGGATGTTTTTGATCGACCTACATGATGGACGGTCTGGATCACCAATCCGATCACGGACAGCGGCCCACAATCGTCCGAAAATTTTGAATTTCCAGGACTGCGTAAACAGAGCTCGCGGACGGCTCAACGCTGGACTCTCGGTGGGGTCCACTTCGATGAAATTTTGAGAAATCCAATCCGTCCACTCGATTTCCCGTGGAAAACCGGTCGAACATGATCAGTTTTGGGTCAGCTTCGTTGAGACTCACGGCGTTTTTCTTGTGACCATCCAACCTGCGTCTATGGCTTCATCTTCATGTAACTTCTAAGAAAAGCAGGAAATGGATCAAGGTACGGTCGGTTTGACCTGCTGATAAAACTGAATGGTGTGGATCATCAATATGTGTGATGAAAGTGGCCCACCAGAAGTCGACGGTAGTTCTCGCCATTTTAATGATGGGTTTCCGACCACACGGGTTAGCTGATCGCCGACCTGCCTTTGTCGGTCACACCTCATGTGCACGTGAGGTGTACACATGCACATTCCGTGAATTGGGTTCCAACTTGATGTTATGAGAAATCCCCTCCGTCCATCTGTTCTTCAGCTCATTTAATGAGTTGAGACCACAATTGAAGTAGATTCAGATATCAGGTGGGCCCCAAATCGAGAATTTATGGGCTGATCTGTCCGTTGTGCCACTTTTCGAGAGATCCAATGGCTGAAATTTGACTTGTACGGTTAATTTATGGTCTTCAGGCCATATGTGAAGTTTCGAGCTGAACGGATGGTGAAAACCCTGTGATCTTGCATTCTGGCTGACTTCCAGGCCACTTGAGCTTCAGTTTCTCGATTTTCGCGGATCTCAGGTGTGTAAATTCGATGATCTTGGTCCCCTAGGGTCCATCCCTTGCCTTAGTGAATTCAGACCATCAAATCTACGCTTTTAGCACCTTTTTGTAATCCATGCTCTCAAATACACCCTGCATCAAAACATAATTAAAACCGGGCGTTAAACAGTATCATGCTCGTAATTCTGGGTAATAAATGGGGTCTACTATGCAATATTTGACCCTCAACAACCCTCCTGAGTTTTCCATGCACCTGAAACTTGGTTTGAACCCTCATTCAAGTGGGACACACATAATGGATGGGCTGGATTTGCAAAAAAATCTCGGTGGGCCCTCAAAAATGGTTATGAATGTTTTAATGGTGCACGGCCCCTCTGCACTTCTGTATGTGGTGTGGCCCACTAAAGTCACGGATTGACTTAATTTTGGGCCGTCCAGGCCCACCATGGAATGGTACATCTGGTGGACGGTGTTGATGTTCGAAAGGCATCACGGTGGGGCCCACCCAGCTCGACCTCACAGACGACCGCTTTACGCTTGAGCGCATAGTACCTTTTCCCATATATATAAATGGTTCTAACTTTTCATGAGGTTGAGCTGTGTGGGCCACACCGTGATGTGTCTCAAACATCAACACCATCAGTTAGATGCACCGTTCCATGTTGGTCCACATGCTTAAAAATCAAGTTAATACATGACTTGGGTGGGCCACAACACATTTAACAGTTGAAAGGGTTACCCTCCCATTAAAACATTCATAATAATTTATCGGGCCCAACTAGGGGTGCGACTTGGATGAGGGGTCATACACTACAAGAAAGTAGGCCTTTAGCCTCGGTTCAAAATAATGAGGCTAAATATGGTTTTTAGCCTCAGTTGTAAAGGAAATGAGGTTAAAAATTCACTTTTTGCCTCGGTTGATAAGAAATAGAGGCCAAAAGTCTGCCCTATTGCCTCGGTTGGTGAGAAACTGAGGCTAAAAGTTTGTCATTTTGCCTCGGTTGGTGAGAAATTGAGGCCAAAATCTGCCCTTTTGCCTCAGTTGGTGAGCAACAGAGGCTAAAAGTCTACCCTTTTACCTCGGTTGGTGAGCAACTGAGGCTAAAAGTCTGCCCTTTTGCCCTCGGTTGTTGAAAACTGAGGCCAAAAGTCTGCCCTTTTGCCTCGGTTGGTGAGAAACTGAGGCTAAAAGTCTATCATTTTGCCTCGGTTAGTGAGCAACTAAGGCTAAAAGTCTACCCTTTTGCCTCGGTTGGTGAGCAACTAAGGCTAAAAGTCTGCCCTTTTGCCTTAGTTGTTGAGAAACGGAGGTTAAAAGTCCGTCATTTTGCCTCAGTTTGTAAGAAATTAAGGCCAAAAGTCTACCTTTTTGCCTCGGTTGGTGAGCAACTGAGGCTAAAAGTCTACCCTTTTGCCTCGGTTGTTGAAAACTGAGGCCAAAAGTCTACCCTTTTGCCTCAGTTGGTGAGAAACTGAGGCTAAAAGTCTGTCATTTTGCCTCAGTTGGTGAGTAACTGAGGCTAAAAGTCTACCCTTTTGCCTCGATTGGTGAGCAACTGAGGCTAAAAGTCTACCCTTTTGCCTCGATTGTTGAAAATTGAGGCTAAAAGTCTGCTCTTTTGCCTCAGTGGACCAGCTTTATTTTTTGTCCCTAGCATGTTTACAGTGTACCCTACCTGATGAATGATGAAGGGCCCAGATCTGTGACACGTGTGCTGTGCAACGATTAATTGAAAATAACTACAAGAATATATCAACCGTCGGAAAATAAAGAGGCCAACCCGATCTTCCATCACAGGACACGCTGTGTGGAACACTCCATCACAACCGTTGATTGCCTCAAGAAGGCTCTTGTAATCAAGTAGATCGACTTTACAAAGTATCAAGCGATCTTTTGCTCCTTCAAGCTCCTTTAGATGAGAATTCTTCGCATCATCTGCAAAAATCAATGAAAGAACAAATAACTAGTGCAAGGAATGACTTGGGTACATCGCACTGCACCGGGATTCACATTCCTCACCATCTCAATGGTACTTATATGTCATCTTTGCTGTGTTCTGGTCGTTGATATGGTTCCCTACCTTGCTGGTGGACCACAATGGACAAATCATGGTGATGGGTCAGTCTCAGCCATCCAATCAAATCCATGCATATAAATGGACGGTTAAAAATGATGTCCTTACTATAAGGGTGAAAAAATCACGGTGATGGATTATGTGGTCCATTTTTATTGATGGAGCCCAGTCCTGACGGCTGCATAGTTTGAAAATCCAGTTGTCCATCTAGCAGGTCTTATGGTGGATGATCTACCGTCCAAAAGTCACACTGATCCTAAAGTTCGACCATCCAGCCAATGGCCTTCCATCCGATGGATGAGAATAAAAATGGACCAAAGTCCATAGTCAACCAAGAAGTACTTCGCACTATATATGGGCCATCCATCGTAATTAATTCAAGCCGATGGACAAAGCGATCATCTCACCATGCAAGCCACATGGGCCATATTGATGGTAGAGTACCGATGTGATTCTCCATCTAAACCGTACAAATGATAGATATGTACACTGATAAAAAGATGGGACATGACCCAAAAATTACATTGATGGCACGATCCTGGCCATTCAATCAGGTCCCTACAAGGTCCCTACAAAAAAGGACACTAAAGTATACCTGGATTTCAGACCGTTCCCTTAACCTGGATTTAGTAGTTAGCATCTAAACAGCTTGGCCCACCTGATGAAAGGCTTGGATCTCTCCAATGTGTTCCATGTTGGCGTGTAGATAGGCAAGGCTTCACATACGTGTGGGCTTACGAACCTCATAGTTGTAACACATGTTTGAGATCTGAGCTTTACATGAGATGAGCTATAAAAAAAAAATTCCCTCAGCTCTTTCTCAAAATCCCTCAGCTCCCTCAGCTCTCTCTCAAAATTAGGTCATTTCATACTCCCTCAACTCTCTCTCAAAATCCCTCAGCTCCGAAAGGAAATTCTGTCCTCCACACCAGCAATCTCTTCGCCGATTTCAGGTACTCATTCTCTCTCTCTCTCTGCTTTTTTTTCATCGATTTCTCAACCGAAATTCTCTCGAAAATCGAAATCGAGGCGTAAATCTCTCATTTTCGTATGCGTTTTCCCCATTTGGCCGCTCAAAATCCAATTTCCACGTTTTTGGTTCGATTTGAGGAGTTTTTTTTTTGTCGATTTCACTAAAATCTTGCTCGTGAAGTGGAAAATCCATCGTTTCTAGCTCATTTTCGGATTTGAGCAAGCCGCATTGCAATATCGGCCGATTAGGGTTTGGTGTTCGATCCGAGAGCAAAACCTCGTTCTCTGCCATAAACCGCTCCTCCATTCCGATTTCCGTGTGTGCTAGAAAAACAAGGGGTATATACACCGATCAGGTGCCTCCTCACCGAAGCAAACCCTAGCTCTTCTCTCTGTCTTCTCCAATATTTTTCTCGTCTTCACAAATCTACCGTCTCTCTCTCTCTCTCTCTCTCTCTCTCTCTCTCTCTCTCTCTCCGATCATCGATCCTCAAAAGACAAAGTGAGCTTTTTTCCAATTTTTTTCTACTTATGGTTTTTTTTTTTTTTCAATTTTTAGTGCTTAATCTATTTTAATATGAATCTAGCTTATGTCTCTCGATTTTGAGAGATTTCGTTGGATTTTGATCCGATTCTTGCTAATAGATCTATTTTCCTTTTGGATCTCATTGTTTAGAGCTTTGCTTTTTTATTTTTGTTTTAAGCTGATGATGCATATTGCCTTCCTTTTCGATTTTTTTTCTCAGTTTGATTATTCATTTGAAGAAGTTACTCGATTACTGATTGGCATTTTTGAGGACAGAGGAAGGGTTTTAACTTTCAATCAAGTAAGCTTCCCCCTCTCATTTCTCCAAAATTTTCCACTTAGGGTTTGGTTTTTGTAATTTTTTCTTGATTTCTGGTGCTTGATTTGTTTTCATCTTGATCCAACTTATGTCTCTTTATTCTTAGAGATTTCATTGGATTTTGTTTCGATTCTTGCTGATTTAAGTTGTAATTTAGGTTTTTGTATTTAGATTTTAGAGATTTATCTAAAAGTATATCTAAAAAAAAGTTATGTCCAGCGACGCATTTTCTATGCCAGATAAGTCTAATATGGTAGAACGTAGTGCATTTTTATATGTGCATATTTCTGATGGATATTTATTCTAGGAATGAGATTTTAGACACATGCAAAAAATAAAATAAAATAAAATAAAAATCCCTCATACTGGTTGCTGCAGAATTTCTGTAAAATGCTATCTCTACTATGGTTTATGTTCACATTGTCTCATAGCAGAAATTGGACAGATATTTTAAAGCTGATTTCGATTGTTTTCCATTCTTCTGGACCAAACTTAATAATACAATAATAAAATAAGATGAATCTTCATGCTTTGGAAGTCCCGACATACCATAGTTGACATATCATCAATTAGAAATTAACCTTAGCTGATAAGACCCGAATATGCCAACTATGGAGAGTTAGATATTCTTGGTAGTGTCGTGAATTGATTCTGAATTTCCATTAAAAAAACATCTTAGGAATGGAAAATAACTCAATTTTCTTGCATTAAATAAAGTCAATTAGTTCTTGAATGTTCATTGGCAAACAAAATACTTGGAATCCAGACATGCTGGGATCTTGAACAGGTCTCCAAACATTAAAGGAACTAAAGAAAATGAGACTGAATTACGTTATTCTACGCCTGGTGGGAATGTGACTGTGTGATGCTTAGTTCACAAGTCTGACACTCTGACACTTACATAGAAGACATGACTTTGTGATGCTTAGCTCAGAATCCTCACACTCTAGCACTGACACAGAAGACAAGAATAGAATGACAGTCTTCAAATTCTTCAAGGAGAAGTGACCTAGCCGGAAATGCCACTAATGAAGGGATGTAATCTACATGATAGCTCTGACTCCTTCCCAGTCCAGATAACAGAGAACACCACTCCATGTAATCTCTTTTCCCTGCTTTGTTTTCCTTTTTCCTGTTTTAATAAATTCCTCCAGTTGCCTTTAAAAAAAATGGTAGAAGAATTTCAACCATGGGGCCAATATTTTCAACAGTGAAGATCTTTGGGGCATGACTGATTTATGAAGGAGCCCACCAGATGAAAGGTCTTGGGCATGGAAATGTGGAGCCCGCCTTTAAAAAAAATAAAAGAAGAAAGAAAGAAAGAAAGAAGCAGTTATGTTTCGCTGAGCATTGTATGTTTCTAGGACAAGTTAATCCAAAGATTGAAGCTAAGCTGTCCATGCAGAATGACAACCAAAATGGCACTCTAGAAGACTACACATTCATTGTACGACTTTTTGGGAAAATTATGATTTAGTGATTACAAGTCTACAGCTACCTTTAACTAAAAAAAGTCACAACACCTATTATAATGGGAAAGGTCATTCTCCATTGTGTGACAAAAAAAATGCCTGTTAAAATAAGATCCATTATTTTGAAGCTAATGTACCATTATATAATGGAATTATGGTCACTTTACTAAGTTGTTTTCTAATCAGAATCGTGGTATGCTTAGTTTCATAAAGTCAAGCTGTGGAGTTATATGTTGTTGCCTTGTTGGTTTTGATTTTCTCAATTTCCATACTAGAAAGTTATGAACAACATACATGCACATGAATCCCAATGTAGATATATTGTAGTGAGGTCGAAAAAATAGGAAACTTGCTTTTGGAATGCTACGTGGCATATTGTTATGATCTTGATGTTTTGAAGAGTTATGGTTGGTCTCTCTTACTCCTCTTAGAAATTGTATGAAGATGGAGCCTTCTACTCATTTGATTCATCTCATGTAACTTGGACATCCACATGTGTGCCAATATTGGACATGGTAGCTTGTAAAACTTAGATTGGTTGTCTCAACACAAATATTTAAAATAGTAAAATAATATAGTGTTTAGTATATTATAATGTCAATTGTAACCTTAATAACCAGATTATAGCTTCCTTAACTTTGGGTGGTTGGGCTCCAAACTGCAATTATGTTGCCTTCAAGTTGGGATTGAAAGAAATGTATTTGCAATTTGACAACTAATTCCCCAAATCACTTGTGCATCCAGATGACCTAAGCATTTTTAAGTATCTCTAGTCTAGTTAATCATTATCATTACCTTGGTTTGCATTAGTAGGAGCTGAAACTAATTGCATTGCACACCTCACAACTACTATGCAAAATCACCCACGAACACGTGCATATGACTAAGCCTACCAACATAATTTTTAAACTCTTATTTGCTTGATGCTACCATTTAATAAATGATATTCTGTGATGTTTCTTTTTATTCGAATGGTCAATATTCTGTCACTGTAAAATGTAGTATCATTTCTAAGCCTAAACGAGTTCCATTTTAATTTCATGTTCTTTAGGGAATACAAAAATACAGAAGCGCGTCGTCATCAAATCAAGGAAGATATCGAAAATGGAGGAGGCCATGCAAATTAGGAGGTATGTCAATTTGGTACTGGATTCAGAAGTATCTTGAATAGAACAGAACTTGAAAGCTAACGAAAGCTAAGGAATTAAAACTTGTTGAAATTGAGTCAACAGTCTGAGCTTTTTAGGCTATTTAAGATCTTTTTAGGTTTGTCTCATCATTTGGGTGGGTATGGAGGAAGTTGAAGAGGCAAATAGAGGAGCTGTGAAATGCTGCCACAAGGTTTTGAATCTGTTATCTCAGCCTCAAGATCAGTTACACTATAGAAATCTGATGGCAGAAACAGGAGAAGCTGTATTGAAATTCGAAAAGTGTTCTCACTTCTCAATGCTAGTTTGGGTCATGGGAGAGTCAGGATGCTGAACAAAATCCAATCCTCTCCACCTCCAAAAATCCTCTTAGATAACCCCATAGCCATAGCAGATTCAAATGCCAAAAGGAAGTTTGTAGAGAACCCAACTCTAATGGATTCATCCACTAAAAATCCCATCCAAATATCGAAGACGATATCTCTAGAAAACCCAACAATGGAAATGGATTCTCATGCCGATAGGAATCATCTCCAACCGCCCCTCATTTGCAGTTCCTACAAAAGCAAAGCACAGGAGCAACAACAGAGGTTTCGCCAAGATCGCAAGACAGCAGATGAAATTGCAAGTCGATATGATGTTTAGGAGCAACAAGTGGTATAAATCTCAAGTTCACTAGCTCTAGTTGCATACCAACCATGTCGTCCACCCGGTCTTTCATGTCGTCGCTGAGTATGGATGGTAGTGTTGCTAGCTTGGATGGGAAGGCCTTCCATTTGATCGGCAGCTCGCAGACGCTGTCCGATCAGAACCTGCACCAACCTTCTAAGCAGAGGTGTTCTGGTCGAGGGAAGATGGGAGTGGGAAGTGCTTGGGACAAGCGGGAGATGTCACTGCTCGAAACGGAGGTTGGGTTTTAGACGCCCGAATTTGTGATCAATTGATTTCGATCTTTTTTAATTTATGATGTATTTTGCACTGAATTGAAACTGGTCCTGGCATTTTTTGGTTGTAGGAAGCCAAAGGTGAAGCGATCGATTAAGGTCCCTGCTATTAGTAACACGCTTGCAGATATCCTCTTGATAAGTATTCATGGAGGAAGTATGGCCAGAAGCCGATCAAAGGTTCTCCGCACCCTAGGTATGTGTATGCTGTTTTGACATTGTTGAATGTTTTGTTTAAATCTCTTTAATTGTAGTCTGTTTGATCATCAATATAAAACTAATGGAAATAAAAAAAAGAAGAAGCATCGGTATCATTGCAAGTTGTCAAGACTGTCTCAACACCGATTTTGACAAACCGTGCATCTGCCCATGTAAAATGATAGATATGGATGCTTCTAAAATTGTGCTTAGCATCTTCCATAATTCCCTGTTGCTTTATTAATGGTCTCACACATTGGATTTAAAAAAAATCGGATATTCAAGATCATATCTGTTCCAATTGATGTGATTTATTTATTTATTATTATTATTAATAAATAGGAGCATGAAAAAGAACTTAGCGAAGCACTTGAGAAGGTCGTTGGTGTATTAGACGATGGTGAGTCAGGGATGTTATAATATGCTTATTTCAATTTTCAATCCTTGTTTTTTAGTAGGAATTGCATGATCCTCGACTCAATGATAGTCAGTATCCTTTTGTTTTTTAATAGGAATCACATTGATTTGCAAGGTGATTATAGCTGAAATAGTCACCACGTAATTGGACACTTTGATGTGTAAGTATTTCGATGTAGATAGGCAACATCCTTTGTTTCCTATGACTGATACAAACTATAGGATGTTTTTATGTTAATAGATGCTAGCTCCTTTTTGTACTACACCTGTTTGATAGGTGTGTCAAGGATGATTGGGTTTACAGCCTCTGTTATGTGGTAAGAGCAATTGGAGTCTTATGGAATGGATCACATTTGTACCTTTGTTATGTGGTACGCCTGGATCTTAAATCATTTATATTGTCTATGGTTTTTATGCTCTTTTCAGTTTCTTGATCATGTAACCTAAAACTATTTGAGAGTTGTTTGTGTTTAGGAGTGTAAGATCATATATCATGTAATGTCAGTGGTGGTCTCTTTATACTTTATATCATATGCATTTGGTCTCAAGATCCTGGTTAACTCTTTCTATGAATAGTTTTGGACCTGAGCAATTCTGAACAATACCTCTCGAGTTTTGGACCTGAGCAATTCTGAACAATACCTCACGAAATACAGATGACTCTTTGCCATTCATAGATAAACTTTGTCATTCCGCCCTGATCTCAAGCATGCATAGCTAAAACAGATGACTCTTTGCCATTCATAGATAAACTTCATATAATCCATATCCACTATAAGCAACTTCCCATTGATATAATTATGACTGGAGCAAGGTTCTAAAACATGAACTCGACTCTCTGTGGCCCCAATCTGGGGTCTTCGACTTCAACATGGACAACTGTCTGATTATTTAATTGAGGTTTTCCAGTTTTGAAAATGATTTTGCTGTAATTGAGGCCCTGTATGAATATTTTTCAGCTCTTATTGAGCCATGGGATAGACCTGTACTTATATCATGTGAAGTTTTCATACTGAACGCTTCACACTTTAATGATTCTACGCATGTGACATGATTATTTTGAACTTATATTTATTGTATAAATGCGATTCTATCGATGGCCGCTATCCTGGAGCGACATTGGACCGAATGGATTGCGCCCTCACTTTTACAAAGACACATAGTGGACACGTGATCATGGCCGTGAGGTTGGTGTTGTAGACATCTTGCCAGAAGATGTGGCTAGGAAAGGAAGACATCTGATCGGTCCAAAGGGGACCTTATTGAAACAGTTCATGTGGAAGGCTAGGAAAGGAAGACATTTGTAGTTTGATTTTAGTACTTTAAATAGACCATTAATTGTTTTGTTGATGTTGTGCTGATTGTTGTCTTGATGAATGTTAAATGGGTGAAATATGCACAGGTTTAATCATTTGTTGATTATGATATTATTAGCTTTGGTTGATAGGGAAATGAGGTCAAAAACCGAATTTAGCCTCGGTTGATGCCAAAATATGCTAAATCCATCTTTAGTTTTGGTTTTGCCTCAGTTACATAAACTGAGACTACAACTCCCGTGGCTAAAGGCATTAGCCTCGGTTGTTGAGAACTGAGGTTAAAAATAGTTTTAGCTTCAATTGGAGGCAACCGAGGCTAAAATTTGGATTTAACCTCAATTGGAAACAAGGGAGGCTAAAATTTTAATTTAGCCTCATTTTGATAAAACTGAAGCTAAAAGGGTCTTTTAGCCTTACTTAAAGAATCGAGGCTATAAAAGTCATTTTAGCCTCGGTTGCTAAAACTGAGGCTAAAGCCCTTAGCCACGGGGGTTTCAACCTCGGTTTGGATAAATGAGGCAAAACTGAGGCTAAAGGCTTTAGCCTCAGTTTTTAACCTTTTTAGCCTCAATTTTGAAGTGAGGCTAAAGCCCCTTTTTCTTGTAGTGATACCTTGTTTCACCCGCATACAAAACTCAGGTGAGCCCCACCAAGTACTTTTATAAGTTTTAGACGTGTCTTCACATGGTTTTAGATTGTATGGCCCACCTGAGTTCCATATATGGGTAATTTTTGGGATATTCTAAAGTAAAGGGGAATCATCATATGCACGGTGTTGATGTTCGACACACATCATAGTGGGGCCCATGCAGCTCGACCTCATGGGAAGTTCCTGGGTCCACCTCATAATACCACACACACACAGGTCCACCCCATAATACCCCCCCCCCCCCCCCCCCCACACACACACACACACACACACACACACACGAGATATATATATATATATATATATATATATATATATATATATATATATATATATAATTTTAATAAGAATTTAAAAAAATGAGAAACTCAACTCGTTTGGGTTGCAGGGTAGGGCGGTCCTTACCAGGGTTTTACGTGAAATCTACCCTATAATTATCACCGTTGGGCCTTTTAAATATCAAAGGTAAATGTAACTTTTTTCATTTGTTTTCCATTTATATATGTAGCCCACTTGAATCACTAGTTAATTTGATTGTTTTACCATAAGCATAAAGTGGTATGATAAATCTAATGGTTGGACTGGATTTCAGCTAACTCATTACAGTAGGCCAATAAAAATCAAGTTTGTGTGTTCGTCACCTAAATGTACGTGGAAAAGCTTTAAAAAAAATGTGAATGAGCGCTTATAGTTTTTAATGTGGCAAACTGTGATGTGTACGTGAGATCTATTATAATCATTATATGTATAATCACACTTTAATCCAAGGGTAAAGTTTTTAAACTGATTTTATGATAGAGGTGGGCCACATAAAAGAATAGAGTTGAAAGAGACAAATCTACCCTTGATTCTTATAGGATGACCACCCTGATAATCATATAAAATCCACTCTAACCATTAGATTACACACCCAAATTTAGACATAGGGCCTAAAGATTAGGACCATCCATGATTTATGTTGGCCATGCCAAGGGAAACAGGTTGAAGGGTGACTATTATCCTGTGTGCTGTTTACTGTTGTGTGGCCCACATGAATTGGATGAAACTGATTGTTGGGCCATGGGCTTAATACGGTGTGATACAACTGATGGTCAGGATGGATTTAAAATCAACACCATGTGGAGCCCACCTAAGCTGCAACCCACTTTTCCAAAAAACAAAACCTTCCTCGGTAAGGCCAGCCACGTTATATCGTGTAAAACGTGTAAGAAAACGAACCCTCCTCGGTAAGGCCACTCACGTGATACATCACGAATAAGAAAGAGTTATCCTCGGGACGCCACCCTTTATTTTTAGGTGCTATATGTAAAATCCACCCCGTCCATTATATGTATAATCTTAATTTATGCCTGCATTAAAAAAATAAATCTGTCCTGTGATCCATGTCAGTCACACTAGTGAAATAGTCAGGAGAGAGACATCTACCCTTGATATTTATAGGACCCACTATAATAATTATACAAAATCCACTCCATCCATTAGAAATCACACTAAAATGTATGCATGGGTCCTAAATATCAGCCCTATAAATTTCTCAGGCGGGCCAGGGAAATAATTTTGAGGGTATGTGCTGCCCTGTGTAGCCCACCGGAAACACAGACAAGGCTGATATTTAGGTTTGCGAAATAAAATTGGGTGACACACCTTTTGGTCCGGGTGGATCTCATGTAAACATAATGGTGGGGTCCACTCTATACGGCAAACCCTTTTCCAAAGATAACTTTTCCCTCCAGTGAACTAACGAAAAGAAACGGACTGCGTACTGAGTAAGTCAGTATGTTAAGCGTGGTGAGTAAATTTTGTGAGGTGCACATGATTAATGTATTTAATCTACTACATCCATTCATTTTTTCAGATAATTTTAGGGCTTGATCCTAAAACTGCAGTATATCTAAAGCTCAAGTGGACCACACCACAGGAAACAGTGTGAATTGAGTGTTTACCGTTGAAAAAAAATCATGGGAGCCACAGAAGTTTTGGATCAATATGATATTTGTATTTTCTTTTCATCATGTCTGTGTGAGCTTATGAACATGTTGGATGACAAATTAACAACACTTTGTGCCTTAGGAAGGTTTCAACCATGAAAATCAATATTCCCACTGTTTCCCATGGTGTGGTCTATTCAAACTTTGGATATGCTTCAATTTTGGGCTCAACTCTAAAATAATCTGGAAAAACATATGAACGGCATGGATAAACGATACAAATTCAAGGTGGGCCCAATAAAATTTACTAAGTACCATAAAAACGAACCGAGTTACTCACTCAGTCCGATTTCCTGATAAACCATTTCAACCATGTTTGAAATTTGAATCTTCCTTGGAGTCAAACGGTCGAGTGGACTGTTGAGATTTTGGATGTTTTAGTTGAAACGCGGCCCAATATAGAAATGGGCTTGGGATTTAAGCCCGAGCCTGCCACGGGCCTGAGCATCACTCAAAGCCCGGCCTGAGTGGACCAGGCTTAAAAGCCCAACAGGTTAACCCAGCCCATTGACAACCCTACGCAATAGAAACCAAGCATAGTCATGACGTTGGAAGCGGATTGCCTGTGACCTGGTCACGGAGATAGTCCTGTGGCCAGGATTTGTGGGACCCACAGAGATGTCCATGACAAATCCACTCTGTCCATCTGTTTTGCGAGACCATAATATGAGAGGATCCTAAACATTAGACGGATCCAAAACTCATGTGGGCCATACCACACTAAACAGTGGGGATTGAATGCATGGGGTGACAGAAGTTTTGTACGAGGATGATATTTGTGCCTACAGTTTATCTGATTGTTAATAACCTTGTGAACGATTTGGATGTCATATAAACATCATGGTCAGATCCAGGGAGGTTTCAACGGTGTCTGTTCCCACTGTTTCATTGATGTGGCCCACCTGAGTTTCAAATCTGTCTGAATTTACCATTTTGGTCTCTAATGGATTTTAAAAACAGATGGACAGAGTGGATTTGACACGGACATCTTTGAAGATCCCACACAGCCCCGGGCGGGCAATCCACGAGTTGATGCTCCAGCTGCGTATGCGACTTGATACGCAGGCACTTATAACTTGTACATAAGGCACACAATAAATCTCACTGAACCTATCAAATTGTTGGACACACTGTGTCTAAGCCTTTTTTGCCAAAAATCAGATTGTTTCGAACAATCGTAACCTTTGATCAGTGGACATTTGTTTACTTAAGCAGGACAGTTGGATATTTTCATTTTTTTATTATATAGTAGTGACATGCTATAGTAGTGAGAAATGGCCCGCTGCTCTCGGAGCACTCTAACTTATAGTGCTTCTAATTGCATTGGTCCACTTGGACAGTCTAATTGAATCTAAATCATCTATCCATATCGATCATTAGGTTCAAACAATGTTTCATGGGCTACCATACAAATGTTGCACCAATCCAACAAATATAAGCAATTGATCAATGGCCTTTACTATAGACGGTCAGAATTTTTTTACATGAAACTAGGTAAAATCAACAATTTAATCGATCTATTTATTAAGGACGATGATGGATTGCTCAAATTATGATAATTAATTTTGATAGGCCATGGCGCTCACACCTGTTACCCCACACACATGACACACCTACAAACTGGCACCATAATGGATACTCAACTCATGACCTCATCTTAAAACTCTCGTGAGTAGATAGACTCTGTTCAAATGGACTTATCAAACTAAGAGCATTATAATTTTTATTGGTGCTCTGGAAGCTGGAGCATTTCTTGTGAGTAATATACATGTAAGGAATTATTAGGGGGTCAATGGGACGTGTTGGTCGGTCGAGCTTTCCGTAGCCTGCCTCAGACTAGGCTTAGGCTGGAGTATTAGGGCCGAGGGTTAGGCTTGGGCTTAAAAGTCAAGTCCATTACAAAATGGGCTGAGATTAGACATAAATATCCAAAAGCCCATAAGCCCAGCCATCTCTCTTTTCCCTCCTGGCGGTGGCCCACCCCAAAACTATGGATAAGTTCTTGTGCTAGGAAGCTAGGTGGAGCCCATCACAATGCACATATCTATCATACACATGACACACTAATCCTACTATGAATAATCCAATTATCAGCTACATCATTAAAATCACATCAATAGAATAATCTAAATTATCAAAAGGTTGGTTATCTAAATGAACAATTAGAACACATTGACAAGTTGCTTGTTTGTGGCCCATCCAAGGTTTGAAATTTACTCATTTTTTAAATAAAAATATATATTTCAATGGGCTTACCATTACCATTCTCTTAAAGATTGTATACTTTGGGATAATAAAATTGATTTGAGATATCACATATGTTCTTTTGAATACGTTGAAAATTACATACCAATGCATTCTAATTCTTCCCATTTTCTCCAATGAAATATAACAATTGGATTTCAAATGTATTTCATTAATTACTCTACCCATTGAGTAAGTCATTTCCTCCCCTTCTCATTTACTTCCATTTATGAGCTACCAGCGAAGGATGTGATTGTGTATCGAGGAAACTCTGTGAGGCCTAATGTGATGTATCTTATCCACATGGTCTATCTGTTTTAGCAGTTCGTTATAGGGCGTGATCTCAAAATTGAAGCATATCCAAATCTCAAGTGGGCCATACCACAGGAAACAGTGAGAATAATGGCAAACACCGCTGAAACCTTTGTAGGGCCCACAGTGATGTTTATTTGTAATCCAACTTGCTAATAAGGTCATACAAACATGGATGAAGGGAAAACACAGATTAGTTTCATCCAAAATTTATGTGGCCCACATGCACTGTTTAAAGGTAGGCATTCAATTCACTGTTTCCTGTGATGTGGTCCACTGGATCTCTGGATGTGATTCAATTTAGGCTCATATCCTAACATTAGATGATAAAATGGATGGATGGTGTGGATAATACAAATACATCACTGTGGGCCCCACAGAATGAGTTGCTCATACGCATGTCCTTCCCTTTACAGGACCTGCTGTTGGTACACAGATTGCTAGCGTACTGAGTAAACTTTGTGGGGCCACAGTGACGTCTGTATCTAATCGATACTGCACATCCATTTCTTCAGCTCATTTTTAGTCATGAGCTCAAAATAGAAGTATATTCAATACTCAAATGGTCCACACCACGAGAAACAGTGGAGGATAATGGTGGACCCACCAAAAAAATACGTGGGCATTGAATGCCTACTAATGAAAACTTCCTTTATTTTTCATTCAACTTGTTCATAAGGTTAAGCAGATATGGATGAAGGGAAAACACAAATATAAGCTTGATCCAAAACTTTTGAGGCCCAGGAAGTTTTCAACGGTTGGCGTTCAATTCCCACTGTTTTCTGTGGTGTGGTGCCCTTGAGCTTTGGATCTACATCGTTTTTGGGCTCATGCTCCAAAATAATCTAGTAAAATAAATGGATGGCATGGATAAAACACATACAATACATCACGGTGGCCCTCATAGAGCTTGGGCCATGCATGTCCTGTCACAGGGAAACCCTGTGGCACCCACTTCCTAATAGTGGATGGGTTTGGATTGGGTCGGGTTACCAGTCACCTACATCCCAAGCCCACCCAGTCGGGCTCAGGTTGAAAACCTTCAGTCGGAGCCCGACAAAGGCCAAAATCTTGGGTTGGACCTCTTGGTTCGCTGCCCAAATCCCAATATATCAAGGAGATTACGGAATGACATATGGGCTCAATTGGCGATGCCACTTTGTAGCAGCAGTCTTTTTAAAACGGGAACGGGCTAGTCAGTAGGAAACCAGACCGGTGGCCTATCTAGGTTGGGTTACCACAAGACCATCATGCCAGTTTTTGGTCCAACGGTTAAACTGTTTAAACTAAGCAGTTTGGATAAGAATAAGAATCACTAGCCTTTTTTTTTCTGATCTTTTTGAGTAATTTTGTATTTGGTTAAATTAAATAATACTTTAAAAAATTAAAATTAAAATTCAAAATTTAAATTTCAAATGAAAATTATATTTTTCTTCCATTTTTTTTTATTTTTATTTTTTATTTTTTTAAGTTGTGAAAATATTGATTTGGCTTTGTCCCACATCACTTAAAGATGGGAATATGTTGGGTTTATAATTGATTTTGAGTATTGCTTACTTGAAGAAGAGGGAGAGAGATAACTTGGGGTTACACATTGGAATGCGCATGCACTCTCGTGGGTAGTGTGGCTGAGTGTCCATAGAGATGCTAACAACATACTTTGCACTTCGCGTGTGTGACTTAATGTGAGATGGTATGATCGAGGTGCAAAGTGAGGAGACGACTTACACTTTCAGGACAAAGTATATGATACGTGCCTCAGTTTGATGCAAAATATTTTTTTTATTTAATTTTTCGATATCTAAATTCTTTATTTCAAAATATTTTTCCAACAATCTTAAAGCGTGATTCTCATGGATACCAAAAGTGTTACATCAATTAAGCTGATGAACCAGGACTTAATACGACTAAAAACTGGTTCGACGACACTAATTTCACCAGGTGGTATGTAACGACTCGAAAAATTCCGTACAATGGCCCGAGTACCACCTCAACCAAAAATCACTTAGGATTAAATCCTTTAGAAATTTGACAAAGTTAACTAAGTGCTAAACTAGATTAGCCATGAAATCCGTTTGAATCACTTTAAATACAATCTATAAGACCCAAAACTTGTAGAATCATTGACGCTAGGTTACCCTAAAATCTAAGATCAAATTCATCACCCGACTGCTCTCGGGAGCACATTGAAACTCCGTATCAGGTCTAGACCGCACATCGGGAGTCCGAATAATACGAAGTTAAGGACTTAAGACCGCCTCGCTGGGCTTGACAACCATCTCGGAAATCAAATCCAGACAGTATCCCACGGCTGTTCGCTTGAGTTCGGAGCGAGGAGTGTGAGAACACTTGGTTTTCTTTACAAAATAAATATCTCAAATAGTAATCTGAGACTTGTTACTTGCGGACATTTTGTAAGCAACCAGATCGTCAGAATCTGACCCAAATACACCCTCGGATCAGGAAAAATTTCATAAACATATCTATGTACTTGAAATCTCTGATCGAGTTTCACTGACCGTTGAACTGAAACTGGTTCGCCACTCGTGATCTGGAAACCCTACTGAAATGAAAACTTAACTCCACCTTGATCCAGAGCCTGTGAGCTTAAGTCTGACTTTTGGCTCAAGGGGAGTCGCCAGAAGTCCTCCGTTGAGCTGAAAAAGGGTCACTTTGGTTATAACCTAAGTATACCTTGACCCTAAGTCTATTTTAGTGTGTTTTTAGGCTATATAAGGACCTTAGAACCCTCTCTCTCACAGTCATACGAATTTGAAAGAAAACCCTAGGAGAGAAGCGAGAAAAGAGAGAGAAAGTGTGAGAGAAGTGGGAGAAACTCACTACTACTATCCCCTGCCACTACACAAGCTGCACCACCCCATTCTCATCGCTTTCCCGGCAATTCCGACTTCCTTTCTAGGTAAGAAACCCTAACCCTAATCTGTTTGGGGGTTGTGAAGGTTGTAGGTTATGAAATAGTTAACCTATTTCATTCTATAGGTCACTAAACTGCCGAATACGAGAGCTTAGCAAACCTATCGGATTCGTGACGATTCTACGATAAAAGGTGAGGACTTTAGGTGTATAGGTTACGGTTTTCAACGCTTTTAATGTCAGATAATGATAGATTCATGATCTGCATGCAATTGCATATGTACAAAATACTGTCTGTATTCCGTTTCGATTAGAGACGAAGAATATGGAATTTTACATATTCTAGGTATTTGTAAAAAGTATCGTATACGTATAAATTTTGGAAATGGGTTTGCCATGATTATTTGCTGTATGAATATATTATATATGGATAAAATACTTATTTGGCGAAAGGACTCGCCCTAATACATGTTTTGCTAATATACACTATGTATGTTGAAATAGTGTATTCTAGAAAGTACCGTATACGTATAAATTTTGGAAATGTGTTTGCCATGATTATTTGCTGTATGAATATATTATATATGGATAAAATACTTGTTTGGCGAAAGGATTCGCCCTAATACATGTTTTGCTAATGTACACTATGTATATTGAAATAATGTATTCTAAGTGTTTATGAAAATGCTTGTGAGAGTAAGTGTTTGGATGATGGTGTCTTAGGTAGGTGTTGAGATGGGATTTTCAACTACCTTAGAGACATATATGATTTCCTCCATGTTGATTGTTTAATTTAACCGCTTACTTATGAAATATATGTGTTTGTATTTCCTGTTTAGATGGTGCTTTATAACATGCTTTATGATATGCTCTTAACATGCTTGAATTACTTTGTTTAATATGCTTTACTCTACATGCTCTAAATAAGGATTGATTGAGTTTAGGACTATGTTTATAGTCCAGACAATCGGTACCCGACTTGAGATCGTGGTTGAGTTTTATTTCGCCACGAAGGATGTGTTTGACGAACCCGAGTTGTACTTCAATTGGCGACAGTGGTTAGGCCACGCGAAGTGCTTATGCACTTCATGTCGTTCAGTTGATTGTGAGCTCGAGCTAGTCAGGCTTGCCAAGTAACCTGATATGTCTAATGTATGTTCACCATGTTTGGTTGCTACTGCTTGAACCTATGGTACCAAATTTACCAGTAAAATCCCGTTAACCATGGTACCTCTATCCGCTAAGACTCATGAGCTGGGCATGGTAGTATGGGACACTGTGGTCGAGCTGTCGGCCTACGCTGGGGCCACGTGCCTCCCCGTAGTGACCAGTGAGCAACCAGACTCGTGAGCCGATTATGGTGGTATGGGACACTATATTCGAGCTGTCGGCCTACATTGATTGGTGACGAGCCCTTTGTAGTGACCTCGAGTATACTCTGAATTTGCGGTGAGGCGACGAGTTTTGCCGCAGTGTATAGAGTATGAACTAGGCCTGTATCAATTTAGTGATGAACCGTTAAAAAGGTGATGGGGGAGTGGTGTAACCATTGTATGTAACAACCCTGGTAGCCTTTGCTGCAACCTAGAAACACACTATCGTATGAGATTAACTAGGACTGACGACCCTAGAATGGATCATGTTTGGGAATGATACAAGGGATGTACCTTAGTTTCCCAATCCTGCTTTTTGAAATAGACTAATAACAACTCGGTAATCATGCTCATCATCGCATTGCATGTGCCTGGAAGATATGGAGTACTGAGGAATGTAAGCATGCCGCGAACGTAAGATGGTGTCGCACGAGGGAGTGTGTGGTGAGGGCATCTATCATGACTGCATTCATACTTGCATTAATAAGAGTAGTTAGGAGTGTTTGATTGTACTGCTTTATCATTACTGCTTGATTGAATTGATAACATGTTAACCTATGCTTTATTGTTCGACTGAGTTAGCTACTCACTCCCACGTTACGGGACGGTGTTGTACACACCAACCAGACTCTGTCTTAGGTACAGATGAGATGACGACTCAGGAGGCTGAGCTGGACTACGACGAGGACCAGGACGACTTCTCGTATATGCAGTTTGCTGGTGGCTTTGACTAGACTGCCTGGATCGACGGGATTTACAGGACTTATTTCCTTAGTTGTACTTTTGACAATTTGTTCATAAAACAGATATATGTATATGGTGATTCAGATGGGTTCATACTCTGTAGATTGTGATAGTTTTGTTTCTTTTACCTACATATATACACAGTTTCAGTCTTCCGCTTGCCTTTATACAATTGATCTGGAGTATGAAGTACTATTTTGGTATAATCTCACTCATGTTTATTGTACTAACACAGACAACATTTAATCATCATTATCTATGTTGCGTAAGTGATGTTTTGGAACTCGAGAGTTGAGTTGCTACTCGACCCTCGAATTTCAGGGTGTTACATGGTAAGACAAGTTGAAATTTCTTCTCACTGCCCTGAATATCTTTTACACCCTGGACTCAAACTTGCAACCACTTTCAGATCCAACTAATAACGATATCGTAGAACAGATTGTTGCCAGAGCTAAGCATCAAGAAGACGAGGTGCTGTGTTTTGGTCACATCCTAAATGCCCTCTGATCGCCTATATGACTTGTACACAGGAACATCTTCGGTTAAAGAAATTTGGAACGAGCTGGAATTCAAGTACAAGGCTGAAGAAGAGGAAATGAAGAAATTCCTAATTGTCAAGTACTATGATTTCACGATGATAGACAATAAACCTTTAATAGCACAAAATCAAGAATTGCAATTGATCGTTAATAAAATAAAGGCCGTAAAAATAGACCATCATAAATCCTTCCAAGTTGGAGCCATAATAGCTAAGCTGCCTCCAAGTTACAAAAATTACAAGAAGAAACTACTACATAAATATGAAGAATTCACCTTGAAACTGTTAGTGCACTTATTTGTGTACCTTGTTTGTCAATCACATGAGTCATTATGTTATAAAGTCGCTTAAGCCTTTAGAAATTGAAGATCGAAGACACAAGTGGACATGAGCATCAATGAGCAAAAAATATGTATATGAGGTGCTTTGGTAGCTTTAACCCTTGACCAAAAATAACCCTAAACTTGTATATGATCATGACTTAATAGGTAAATATTGTTTAATCATCCTTTAGCCTTAGGAGTATAATTGGAACATGATAAGTAAGGCTAGAAGAGGTGCAAAGATGCTATGAAATCACATGCCCAAAATAATATCTTTCGAGTGGTCCTCGATCCCATCGATAGGCTGTCAATGAGACTCGATGGAATTAAAGGACCATTCAATCTGATCGATGAATGAGTCCAACAACCTATTAGATATAATTCTAGATTTTCTCGATAGGATCGATGGACTATTCGATTTGAAGGACCTTCGATCCCGTTGAATGATCTTTCGATCCTATCAACAGAGCCATTAACTAGCTTGAAAAATTGGTTTATTAATAAAATGGTATTTGGTTCTTGGGTAAAAAGATGAAGTTTTGGTGTAATAGAAGGCTAAGTTATTCTACATTGATATCCTGCATCATAAACCTTTAATCTCATGAGTTTTAAGTCATCTTCACGATCTTTAACACTTCAATGAGAATTCTAATATCTTATGAGAAGATGAACTTGGACTCCACCATTTTCTAGATATTGGATCCAATCTTCTTGACATATCATTTGTCTAAATCCTCTAAAAGACCCATTTCGGTGAATCCCTTAGGATTACAATCTTCCATTAGTTGTAGGAGATTTCACCATCCTCATATCACATTGGTCACCTCAATAGAGCATCATTGCATACAATGTATTTGATCTTGGACTTGAAACATTAGTGAAGCATCAACCTCAATGATTGGGGAGCTCAAGGAGAGCTGATTGAAGCATGTGAGAGTATTGATTAAGCAACCCGAGAAGGCGCTACAAAAGGGGCTCAACCTGACAAGTTAATTGTTAAATTGTAAGAGTTCTCACTAATTCCTTATATAAGATTAAGTGTAGAGTTTGTAACTTAAACTCGTGTAGGTTCTTGTGTAGGACTGAATTGCCACTGACATGAGTGGGTACGTATGTAAGTCCTTGTATAGGTCATCAACATGAGTGTGTACGTGGGTAAGTCTTTATATAAGCCATTGACATGGGTGTGTATGTGGTAGGTTCTTATGTACGCCATCGACAAAGATGAGTATGTGAGTAAATCCTTGTGTAGGCCTCCGGCATGAGTGTACGCTTGTATATGTTAGAGGTGAACTTGATTCAAAACCTTTGATAATGAATACTGGTACACTTAGGGAGAGTGTGCCTGTTGAGAGTGTAATAGGAAAACTGAACCATCATATATGCTTGTATTTGTGATTGTGAATTATGTATATTATTATTGATGTTTATGTGTTTGACAATGTAAATCATATGAATGCTTGAATCGAATTGTGCAGTAGACACTTAACTTGTAATGCACATAAAAGCTCACTATCAATTATAAACTAGTTGCATAATTGACATATTTTTAATAGTTTATGTGATTGGACTCTCTATTGGCTTAGAAGCCTTATAGTTAATTTCCTTATTTAGTTTAAATTGACATATTAGTTTAAGTAAGCAATTGTGAACTTAAAAGACATAATTTTTAATTGGTCCTAATCACCATTCTCTAGGATATAACCTTTATTCATTAGCTTTGCTAAGCTTTTATGTATAGTCATGACATCCTATTCCATATGCAATTTGAAAAATAAATTTAAAAGCATCTCCGAATTGAGGAAGAATCTCGCAATTGAGACAAGAAAGATGATACTAATGGTGCATCCTCGTCCAAGGTGAATGCAGTAAAAAGGCTATCCTAGAAAAATAACCTTAAAAAGTGTGAATCCCTAAAATCTAATAAAGATAATAAAATTTTTAAAAAGTTACAAAAGAAGAAGAATGAAAAACCCATAGGTGTTCACTCCCCAAGTATAGGGTTGTGATATAGTAATAAACTCGGTAAGATCGAGGTCGAATCCCACGAGGACTGGTTGTCACAATTCAAATCTATGATTCTCCTTAACTAATCCAACAAATAATGGTATGAACTACTAAGCACAATTCTAGGAAAAAAAATAAAAACAATTAAGAATAGGGAAGAAAATTCCATCAGAGAGAGAGTACTAGGACTTTCGAATCCACCCCTAATTATCCTAACCCTTGTTTTGTCTGTTGATTCACCTTGACCTTGATTGATACCACTTAAATAGAGAAAGCACAATCTGTGTCCTAAATCGGGCATACAGACTGTCTAATTCCTTTAAGCAATGCCATGAACAATACATCCCATGTCCTTGGTCGGGCACATGGTATGCAAAATTCATTAAAGCACCCTGTTCCTTCCTCTATAGGAAACCTGTTCTTGATCAGACCCAAGCACCTGTAATAAGCATCCAAACAACATCCATCTATACTTTGGTCAAGTTCATAGATGGAGAAGTATGGAATTTAAACCCATAAAGCCCACTCAGAGAAAGAAACAAATTAAATAAAATTCAAAGTAAATCAACCAATACAAGAGCCGATCAAATTAGGGCTTCATCTCACCTAGCCGAGAGATTAGTGACCCATGAAATCCATAAAAATATTAAATAAAATTCATAAATTAAAACTCCAAACCGAACAATCTCTCTCCCTTTCTCCTTCTCTTTCTTCTCTCTCCCCGGCTCTGGATCTCCAATTCTCTCGGATCTGAATTCTCCACTTTTTCCAATTTCGAATGCTCTTCCTCATGTTTTGCAACTCTTTTTATAGCCGATGGGCATTTGGAGTGGTGAAATTCGGATTTGGGAAGGAAAAGTGCCGCACGCTGTTAAAGAAAATTCCTTTTCGCAGCCTAAGTTCGGGACCTCAAAACACCATACTTTCCTCGTTCAAATTCCAACAAACACCGTCCCTTAAGACTTTCTTGGGTCCTCTACATGATAGACGGTTCGGATCTGCCATATGATCAAAGATGGTGGCCCACAACCGCCGGAAAACCGGATTTTCAAATTGAGCGAAACCTTTCGCGCCCTTTTTTGTCATGATCGGTGGGCCCCATGGAAGTGTTTTCTCGGGAAATCCACCCCGTCCATTGGATTCGGGACGAAATTTCGACCAAGAATAGGTAGTTTTGAACGTCCAATGATGCGTCCCAGAGAAGAAAACACAAAAGATCAGATTTGGACGTTGCAGGCGCCCTTTGTGGCCTCTGTACCGCACACGTGTGTACGCATGGGAGTAAAGTAGTAGCATAGTTTTGTAGTGCTCAAGCCCATCTTCAAGATGGATGGTTCAGATCGTCCGAAAAAAACACGTGTGGGGCTCCACCGCCGTTCGCAAAACGGTCCCGGTCGTCCGTTCTGCTGGCCGACGCGAACGGAATCGCGTGACGCCGTCTTGGTGGGGCCCACGTTGTAGTTTGTATTGGAAATCCAGCCCGTCCACCGAGTTCTTCTCGAAATTTCGGTTGGAAATATATGATTTTCATCTATTGTTGATGAGGCCCACATGGTTTTCTGTTTCACCGTCCAACCGACGTTTGAACATTTATTTGAAATACGGCCACCTAGGCGATGGTAATATGGACGTTAGAAATCTAATGGACGGTCCGGATTTCCCGATTGGACCATGTGTGGGGCCCACAACAGAGAGACCGACTTTTCAACAGAAACGACAAGAACGGTTGCCGTTTCGGAGTTTTAGAAAGAAAGTCGGTGCACGCCTGTCGACCGACCTTGATTTTTCAGTGCACACCGGCGCACTTGTGCACCGTACACATGCGATGTACATAGGGTCCCACAGAGATGTTTTTAAGGCATCTGCGCTCCGTCCATCCGTTTTCCCATCAAATATAAGGGGTTGATGCTAACTTTCTACGGCATATCCACTTATCGGTGGACCCCAAATTGGAAATTAATGGGCTGATCTCGTCCGTTTGACCACTTCCCGAGATCTTGATGGCCGAAATTTAATGTGTACGGTTAATTTACGGCCCCATCACATGTATGAAGTTTCGAGTCGATCGATGGCGGAAACCACGTGATCTCGCATTATGGACCAATTTCGAGCCACTTAAGCTTCGGTTTCTCGGTTTTCTTCGATCTCTGGCGTACATAACTCTGTCGATCTCAGTCCCTGAGTCCGTCTATTGCCTTTGGTGTCATCAGAGCGTTAAATCCATGCTTTAAGCTCCCTTTTTCAGTACACGCTCCTGATTTCATCCTGTAATAAAAACATAATTAAAATATGGCATTAAGCATTATCATGTACGTAAAATCAGGTAATAGTCGGGGTCTGATATGCAATATTCGACCCTCATCACAACCCCCAACCAGCATTTTGCTAGTCCCGAGCAAAACATGCGAGAAATAATTTCAGAAATAAAAGACGATTCCTGTAAACTCAAGTGACGGGTGAACAGATAATTGAGATGTGAAAATTCCACGATTCATGAATGGTGAGAAGATTTTTTTTTTTTTTTTTTTTTTTTTTTTGAAATCAAGCTTACAGTAAACTACATAATCAAGTTCAAAAAAAATTAATCCATTAATTAGAACAATTTTAAACATTGAGTTCCATGAGTGTATACTGTAATCTCGACTTTCAACCATTAAAAGATTCAATTGTCAATTTCATGATATCATTGGTAATTAACAACAGAGCTCATGTCACCCAAAACTGGAACCACACTTGCCTTACAGATTAACCTTTCATTCTACCATTTTATTTTTAATTTTCTTTATGAATAGGAGAATCAAATCTGCACCTATAGGGAGCAAACCTATGGTGAAAACTTGTCACCTAAATCTTTTCTCATGTCAACTATAAGGAATCGAATCTTCATCTATAGGGAGCAAACCTATGATGACGATTATGTGACTTATTCTTTCAATTCTTCTTTATGACCTGATGTTAAAAATTTTGTTTTTCAGGCTGGTTCCTTTCATGCTTATTACCATGTTATCAATTAATATCGAACTGAAAACTTAATGTGTAAACGAGATCTGATATGTGAAATCATGGCTCAATCAATGTTTACAACTTCTAATCATGGATTAACCATTCAAACTTCAGTGTGAAATTTGCCAGACAACTGAATCCAAGAGTCATAATTTCTCACATTCTGTATCTTGTAATTTCAAAATTACAACTATCCTTCAAAATCACTTTAAAGTCAACAGAAAGTCCAGAAAAATTTTAAAAATTTTCACAATTTTTGCTCAAGACCAAGAAAATACTGATTGAGGTAACCTAATTTCCCACCCCCAACCTAAAATCGACATTGTCCTCAATGGAAAAGAAATAAGCATGTAATGCACATGAGACAACGAAAAGAAAAGAGGAGTGAGGAAAAGATAGTACCTGGATGGAGAATCAAGAGGCGTTCTCAAGAATATCAACATAAAAGCGAGTTAGCACAAGAGAGATATCAACAAAACAAAACAATAAAAAATAAATAAAATAAAAAAAAAATCCTACCTATACCACTGTCGCAGGTGCTCTCGATTGCATTTAGCATATGCAACAAGCCTTTAAACCCCTAGGTTACCCCTAGTGGACGAGTTGTAGTCTCGTGAGGGTTTGCAGTAATGTTACCCACAAACATTGAACTAACTAACAAGGAAAAAGAAATCAAATGAAATGCTGGGTTGCCTCCCAGGAGCGCTAAGTTTAACGTCTTCAGCCAGACAAGAACGGACCATGAATTCATTAATCTTTAAGACTAGGGTCCGCCAAAGAACTTACCTCAACACGTGGTTAACCAATCCCAGACAAGTGATGCGAGTTCCCATAAACTGTGCTATCTGAAATGAGGTAATTGACACTATCATCAAACAATTTAAGGACTTCCGCTCGAACAACTTCTTCTATGTTAAGATCATGCTTCCTTTGTATTTTACGTGACATTTCCACAGCATGATCCTTACATACAGTGGGGCACACTCCTTGTATTTCCGCTATCTTCCGTTCAATTGCTGCCTTATATGTTCGAAGAACATTAAGCAACCTGTTCTCTTGTGCCTTCTCAGAGTTAGAAACTGTGTTGTCAGGAAGAGTCTCAGAGGGATGAAGAGGTTCCACTTTTGCTCTCCATTTTGCAGTCTCCAATATAGGAGTAGAGTCGAGCATTGCATTGACTTCGTGGATGGGACTATCTATGTCGAAATCCATGCCATGTTGTGCTAAGCATGTCTCAAGAGGATCTTCAAAAGATGTACGGAAGGAGTCCTGCACAAGGCTCTCGATCATGTCCACTTCAAATATGTCGTCCAACTCCGCGGGTTGTTGTCCTGCATTAAAAACATTAAGTTTAATATTCATGTTACCAAATGACAACTTCATAACTCCATTCCTGCAATTTATAATAGCATTAGATGTGGCCAAAAATGGACGACCCAAAATGACTGGGATCTGACTATGAGGATTCTGAACAGGCTGAGTATCTATAACTATGAAATCCACTGGGAAATAAAATTTGTCAACCTGGATTAGCACATCTTCAATAATACCCCGGGGAACTTGACAGATCTATCGCCCATTGTAATGTTACCTTAGTCGGTTTCAACTCACCAAGTCCTAGCTGCTCATAAACCGAATAAGGTAACAAATTAACACTCGCCCTAAATCGAGTAATGCCTTCCCAATCTTATGATCTCCTATGCCGCAAGAAATGGTGGGAGCTCCTGGATCCCTAAATTTAGGAGGAGTGTTATGTTGAATCATGGAGCTGATCTGCTCTGCCAGGAAGACTTTCTTTTGAACATTCTGCTTACGCTTTTGAGTGCATAAATCTTTAAGAAACTTGGCGTAAGGAGGGACTTGCTTGATGGCATCGAGTAACGGAATGTTGACTTGCACTTTTTTAAACACATCCAGGATTTCATCAAAATTGTTTCTTTTCTTCATTGGTGCCAGACGTTGAGGAAAAGGTGCTTTGGGCACGTATGGTGGCACATTAGTGGTTCCTGGAGAGTCAGAGAGCTTTTGAATTTTAGATGCATTGGTGTGTCTCTCTGCTTCATCTTGATCTTCCGCTTTAGAATTTGATTCATCCCTAGGCATCTCTATTCTGTTATCAATTTGTTTGCCTGACCTAAGGGTAGTGATCGATTTGGCTTGCTCATGATATTGTCCTTGGTTAGAATTAGAGCCAATCTCATACTGTCCCTTTGGATTAGCCACAGGTTGACTAGGGAACTTGCCTTTCTCTCTCTCACTCAATGTGGCAGCTAGTTGACCCATTTGTACTTCCAGCTTGGCTATGGATTGCGCATTTGCATGTAAGCTTTGCTGGTTGGCTAGTAAGGTTTGTTGGGTGTCTTTTTGGAATTGAAGAGAACTCTGCATAAAAAGATGGAGTGTATCCTCAAGAGATGGTTTCCGTGATTGTGAAGGGACTTGTTGATATTGCGGAAACTGTTGGAGTTGTTGATTGCCAGCTTGAGGGTAAGGTTGCATAGGAGGATTTTCAGATGGTCCTCCTTGTTGTGGCCCTTTTTCCCAAGAAAAATTTGGATGCCTAGCCCAACCTGGGTTGTAAGTGTTTGAGTAAGGATCATTCCCAGGTTTCTGAAAGGTGTTCAAAGCATGAACTTGTTCAGAGAGGAATTCTGGAAATCTTTGTACAGATGGGCAAGATTGCGTAGGATGGGTAGAACCAGAACATATGGCACAAGCCTCGGCTTGAGTTGTTTGTGGAGGTCCATTATGTAACATCAGAGCATCAACCTTCTTTGTCAGGCCATCAATCTGGGCATGGAGATCTGGTGTGACTCCTATCTCATATATGCCACCTCTCTTTTGTGGTTGGGAACTTCTTTCACCTCTATCTGAATAGTCCCATTCTTTGGGAGTTTTCACATAAGGTTTCAAAGAATTTCCATGCTTGATATCGCTTTTGGTCATGAAGGACCCTCCACCTTTGGTGGCATCAATCATGCGACGGTTCTGGGGTGTCGACCGTCATAAAAGTATTGCACTTGTTGCCACTTCTCAAAACCGTGGTGTGGACATTTAAGAAGCAAGTCCTTCCATCTTTCCCAACATTCATGAAAGTGCTCTCCTCTTTTTGTGTGAAATTAGTGATTTCTCTACGGAGAGCATTAGTTTTGTGAACGAGGGAAGAACTTGTTTAAGAACTTTCTAGACAATTGGTCCCATGTAGTGATAGACCCAACTTCTAGAGAATTCAACCATGCTTTCGCCTTATCCTTCAAAGAAAAAGGAAACAGCGTAGGCGGATCGAATCATCCGAGAAGTTTTGGAATTTAAAGGTGGGAGCAGATGTCTAGGAATTCTTTCACATGATGATATGGGTCCTCCTTGTCCAACCCATAAAAGGAAGGCAACAAGCTGTATGACCCTGGGTCTTGAGTTCAAAGTGTCTTTGCCGTGGTGGTGGGCAACACTATGCATGAAGGCGCATTGAATTGGACAGAGCCGAATAATCTCTAAGAGTTTTAGTTCCATTCTCTTCGCCATTTCAACTGGGATGTCTTTCAATCTTCTATGGAATGTTCTTTCTATTTCGGGATCAAAAGTGCTAGTTCTTTATCTAGAGATCTACGTCCTAGCATAAACTAAGTAACAACCTAAGAGAAAGAAAACTAGAACTAGAAATTATGCTATTAAAAAAAACAAGTTAAAACTATGTGAATAAGAATGGGAAGAAAGAACCAGGAAAAGGAGATGATTGATGGCAGAAAATTCAAGAAGCTCCTCCTTCACTTAGTAGCTTCCTTCCTCAATTCCTGTAAATAAAAACAAAAACAAATCAAGTTTCCTAAAACAGGTTAATTTCTAAAAAAGAAAGTTTCTAAAACTAGAAAATAGAAAGTTACCAAATCCAAATTTAGAAAGTAGAAAATTCCTAAAAATTGAAAACTTAAATCTCAAAATAGAAAGTAGAGAGGACTGGAGAATTTAGAAAGATGTTATCAATTGGAGATCTATGTTAGAATCCTGCAAAAGAAAACAAAACAAGTTAGTTTCTAAAATAGAAAATCTAAAATTAGAAATTTTCTAAAGAACAAAAAGTCAATTTCTAAAAAGGAAGGAAATCCTAGAATTGGAAAGTTACTAAAAATAAAAAGCTAAGTTAGTTTCTAAAAAGGAAAAAATTTTCTAAAACTAGAAAATAGAAAGTTACTTAAAAGAAGAATCTAAATCTAAAATTAGAAACTAAAAATTTCTAAAAAAATAAAATCCTAATTCTAAAAATAGAAATTAGAAAAAGTAAGAAACTTAGAAGGGATTACCAATTTAGAAGTTTATTTCAGGACCCTACAAAACAGGAAATAGGTTAGTTCTAAAATAAAGAAAAAAAATTCTAAGTTCGTAAAATCCTAAGCTATGAATTATGATAAGAGAGAATCTTAAATTCAATTTGATCGAAACTTGATCACCAAACGGCGCCTTAAAAACTTGTTCACTCCCCAAGTATAGGGTTGTGATGTAGTAATAAACTCGGTAAGATCGAGGTCGAATCCCACGAGGACTGGTTGTCACAATTCAAATCTATGATTCTCCTTAACTAATCCAACAAATAATGGTATGAACTACTAAGCACAATTCTAGGAAAAAAAATAAAAACAATTAAGAATAGGGAAGAAAATTCCATCAGAGAGAGAGTACTAGGACTTTCGAATCCACCCCTAATTATCCTAACCCTTGTTTTGTCTGTTGATTCACCTTGACCTTGATTGATACCACTTAAATAGAGAAAGCACAATCGTGTCCTAAATCGGGCATACAGACTGCCTAATTCCTTTAAGCAATGCCATGAACAATACATCCCATGTCCTTGCTCCTCGGGCACATGGTATGCAAAATTCATTAAAGCACCATTCCTTCCTTCCTCTATAGGAAACCTGTTCTTGATCGACCCAAGCACTGTAATAAGCATCAAACAACATCCATCTATACTTTGGTCAAGTTCATAGATGGAGAAGTATGGAATTTAAACCCATAAAGCCCACTCAGAGAAAGAAACAAATTAAATAAAATTCAAAGTAAATCAACCAATACAAGAGTGATCAAATTAGGGGCTTCATCTCAGCCCTAGCTGAGAGATTAGTGACCCATGAAATCCATAAAAAATATTAAATAAAATTCATAAATTAAAACTCCAAACCGAACAATCTCTCTCCCTTTCTCCTTCTCTTTCTTCTCTCCCTGGCTCTGGATCTCCAATTCTCTGGATCTGAATTCTCCACTTTTTCCAATTTCTGAATGCTCTTCCTCATGTTTTGCAACTCTTTTTATAGCTGATGGACTGGCTGGAGTGGTGAAATTCGGATTTGGGAAGCTGTCGCACGCGCAAAGAAAATTCCTTTTCGCAGCCAAGTTCAGGACCTCAAAACACCATACTTTCCTCGTTCAAATTCCAACAAACACCGTCCCTTAAGACTTTCTTGGGTCCTCTACATGATAGACGGTTCAGATCTGCCATATGATCAAAGATGGTGGCCCACAACCGCCTGGAAAACCGGATTTTCAAATTGAGCGAAACCTTTCGCACCCTTTACATTGTCGTGATCGGTGGGCCCCATGGAAGTGTTTTTCGGGAAATCCACCCCGTCCATTGGATTCATGACGAAATTTCAGTCAAGAATAGGTAGTTTTGAACGTCCAATGATGCGTCCCAGAGAAGAAAACACAAAAAGATCAGATTTGGACGTTGCAGGGCAGCCCTTTTGTGGCCTCTGTACCGCACACGTGTGTACGCATGGGAGTAAAGTAGTAGCATAGTTTTGTAGTGCTCAAGCCCATCTTCAAGATGGATGGTTCAGATCGTCCGAAAAAAACACGTGTGGGGCCCACTGCCGTTCGCAAAAAAGTCAGCGTCAGTTCATTCACGCCGACGCAACGGAAGCGGGACGCCGTCCTTGGTGGGGCCCACGTTGTAGTTTGTATTGGAAATCCAGCCCGTCCACCGAGTTCTTCTCGAAATTTCGGTTGGAAATATATGATTTTCATCTATTGTTGATGAGGCCCACATGGTTTTCTGTTTCACCGTCCAACCGACGTTTGAACAGTTTTAGATCTGATCTCCGCTTTTATTTGAAATACGGCCACCTAGGCGATGGTAATATGGACGTTAGAAATCTAATGGACGGTCCGGATTTCCCGATTGGACCATGTGTGGGGCCCACAACAGAGACCGACGGTCTCTCTGTCATAAAACAAAGCAGCGCTGCCGTTTTCGGAGTTTTAGAAAGAAAGTCGGTCAGCGCTGCTGACCGACCTTTGGATTTTTCTGTGCACACCCGGCGCACTTGTGCACCGTACACATGCGATGTACATAGGGGTCCCACAGAGATGTTTTTAAGGCATCTGCTCCGTCCATCCGTTTTCCCATCAAATATAAGGGGTTGATGCTAACTTTCTGGCATATCCACTTATCAGGTGGACCCCAAATTGGAAATTAATGGGCTGATCTGTCCGTTTGACCACTTCCCGAGATCTTCAGTGCTTTGAAATTTAATGTGTACGGTTAATTTACGGCCCCCATCACATGTATGAAGTTTCGAGTCGATCTGATGGCGGAAACCACGTGATCCTGCATTATGGACCAATTTCGGGCCACTTAAGCTTCAGTTTCTCGGTTTTCTTCGATCTCTGGCGTACAACTCTGTCGATCTCAGTCCCTGGAGTCCGTCTATTGCCTTTGGTGTCATCTGAGCGTTAAATCCATGCTTTAAGCTCCCTTTTTCAGTACACGCTCCTGATTTCATCCTGTAATAAAAACATAATTAAAATATGGCATTAAGCATTATCATGTACGTAAAATCAGGTAATAGTTGGGGTCTGATATGCAATATTCGACCCTCATCAATAGGCTCTTGCTGTGTCTGTAGAAAGATCAGACATTTCGCTCGAGTCTATAGGAAACGCAAGAAGCCTAAAAAAGAGGCTAATGTAGTGAAAGCTAACAAAATCATAATAATCACCGAAGTGAACACGGTTCAAGGGAAAATTCCTGGTTGGTGGTACGATACAGCTGCCACAGTCCATGTATGCTATGATAAATCTGCCTTCAAGATTTATGAAAATGTAACAAATTGTCAAGAGATCTCAATGGGGGAACAAAGGTCGGTTGAAGGTCTCATTGGTAAAGGAATCATTAAACTTGTGTTCACCTTTGGAAAGAAGGTAATCTTGAATAATGTGCTACATGTCCCAAATATAACAAGAAACTTAATTTTAGGGGATCTTTTGGGCAAACCTGGAATTAGGGTTATATATGAATCTAGCAAGTTGATATTGTCCAGGAATGAAAATTTTGTTGGGAAAAGGTATGCTTACAATGGGATGATTAAGTTTTCACTAAATGAAAATAATTTGTTTGCTTATATATTTAAGGTTGTATCCTTGTGGCATGGTAGATTAACACACGTAAGCTATATTACCACAAAAGTATGGCTAAGAATGGCCCAATCTCATAAAATGAAAGTGAGAATGACAAATGTGAAGTATGCATATGGTCTAAGATGACTAAGAAACTGTTCGTAAGTGTTGAGAGATCATCTAAAATATTAGACCCAATGCACATTAACATATGCGAGTTAAATGACAATGTTATCCAAGGAGGCAAAGGTAGTTCATAACATTCATAGACGATTAAATATGTATATGTGTACCTATTAAAATTAAAAGATGATACATTTAATGTGTTTAAGATTTACAAATTCAAAGTAAAAAAATCAATTGAATAAGAAGATAAAGATTCTCCTTAGTGACCGAGGAGGAGAATACTTTTCTAATGATTTTTCTACCTATTGTGAAGAACATGCCATAGTTCACAAGTGCACAACACCTTATACACTATAACAAAATGGTGTGGCTGAGAGGAAAAATATAACTTTAGTTGAAATGATAAACTCAATGCTACTACAAGCAAAGTTGTCATTTATTTTATGGGGAGAAACGCTACTAGCAACGTGTCATGTCTTAAATAAGATTTTACCTAAGAAGATCAAGATCGTTTCATATGAGATATGGAAAGGAATAAACCAAACGTAGGATATCTTAAAGTGTGGGGTTGTCTCGCATATTACAGAATACCTGATCTTATAAGAACCAAGTTAAGTCCTAAGGCTCTTAAGTGCGCGTGCGTCTTTGTGTGTTATGCATAAAGTAGTAAAGCTTATAGACTCTTTGTCACGCCCCAGACTCAGTGACCGGACTCACAAGAAACTTGATGGCCGGTTCTGGTCGCAACAGCCTCCGTAGTACTCCATTCTCGGCTCCTAAGGTAAGTTCCAATCCTGGAATCCTACAAGGAGGATTTTTATAATCATATAATCAATCTAACGCGAGTATACTGATGAGGGTCGAATATTGCATATTAGACCCCGACTATTACCTGATTTTACGTACATGATAATGCTTAATGCCATATTTTAATTGTGTTTTTATTACAGGATGAAATCAGGAGCGTGTATTGAAAAATGATGTTAAAAGCATGGATTTGACTCTCCGGAATTACCAGAGCACGGGATGAACCTCAGAGGACCAATATTGAAGCATTTACATGCCTGAGACCCGAGGAAATCAAGCCGTTCACATTTAAAGGGGCAACTGGTCCGAGAATGAAAGATCACATGGTTCCCTCCATCCAATTGGCTCGAAACTTTATACATGGGATTAGGGACATAAATTAACCGTACATTTCAAATTTCAGCCCTCGGATCATTAGGGAAGTGCCCCAACTGACAGATCAGTCCATAAACCGTTGATTCTGGACCCACCTGATATTTGGAATTGCCTAAAAATTGGTATCGATGGTTTAAATAATACGGGAAGCAGGATGGACGGATCGAGATATCTTCAAAACATTGCGTGGACCCCACATGAGAAGCGAAGTGCATATGTGCACCATGCACAAGAGCCGCACCACACCACCTTCCAAATTCAAACACCCGCTGACCGTCATCTTCCAAAAAAATGGCAGTTGCCGTTTTTGCGGCAGCGAACGGACGACGCTGTTGGAGTTTGCGGCTGACTGTGGGACCCACTCATCACCTATCTGGATGATCCAAGCCGTCCATCTTGAAGATGGGCTCGAATACTATAAAACCATGTTTCTATTTTACTCCCATGCGTACACACGTGTGCAGTACAGAGGCCACAAAAGGGCTGCTCTGCAACGTCCAAATCTGATCTTTTTGTATTTTCTTCTCTGGGCCGCATCAATGGATGTTCAAAACTACCTATTCTTGACTGAAATTTCGTCCTGAATCCAATGGACGGGGTGGATTTCCCAGAAAACACTTCCATGGGGCCCACCGATCACGGCGAAATAAAGGGTGCGAAAGTTTTGCACAAATTTGGAAATCCGGTTTTCCAGAGCGGTTGTGGGCCACCATCTTTGATCATATGGTAGATCGAACCGTCTATCATGTAGAGGACCCAAGAAAGTCCTAAGGGACGGTGTTTGTTGGAATTTGAACGGGGAAAGTATGGTGTTTTGAGGTCCGAACTTGGCTGCGAAAAGGAATTTTTCTTTCGCGCATGCGACAGACTTCCCAAATCCGAATTTCACCACTCCACCACTCCATCACTATAAAAGAGTTGCAAAACATGAGGAAGGGCATTGAGAAATTGGAAAAAGTGGAGAATTCCAGATCTAGAGCAAAGGAGAGAAGAAAAAGAAGAAAGAAGAAAGAGAGAAATTGGTTTGATGTTTGTTATTGAATTTTATTTATCCATATGTTTAATGGATTTTATGGGTAACTAATCTCTCGGCTAAAGTGAGATGAAACCCCTAATTTGAACACCTCTTTTTCTATGTTGATTTTATTTTAATTAGATTGGTTTGTTTCTTTCTCTAGTGTGCTTGATTGTTTTAAATTCCATACTTCTCCATCTATCAACTTTGATCAGAGTCTATGCATGGATGTGGTCTGGATGCTTATGCTAGGTGCTTGTATCTCGATCATGAATGGGTTCTGTAGAGGAAGAAACAGGGTGCTTTACTGAACTGCATATTCCATATGCCCGATTTGGACATGGGATATGTTATTCATGGCATTGCTTGAAGGAATTAGACAATCTGTATGCCCGATTAAGGACACAGATTGTGCTTTCTCTAGATAAGTTAGATCAATCTATATTAAAGTGAATTAACAGACAAAACAAGGGTTAGGATAATTAGGGGTGGATTCGAAAGTCCTAGTGCTCTTTCTCTTATTGAATTTTCTTCCCTATCCTCAATAGTTATTTTCCATAAATTCGTGTTAGTAATTTGCTCCATTATTTGTTGAATTAGTTAAGGAGGATCACAGATTTGAATTGTGACGATCAGTCCTCGTGGGATTCGACCTCGATCTTACCGAGTTATTACTACATCACAACCCTATACTTGGGGAGTGAACATATACCCAAGATCACAACAAGTACATCTCAGAAATAACCAAGGCACACATCAAAAAAATCCACTATAAATTTGAGCTTTAAGATACATGACAAGAAGGAAATACATCTACTAACAAGAGAAGAAGAAAAGAAGATCTGCAACTTTGGGTTCTCAGCGCAACTCCTATCCAAACTCTGCTACTGCACTACCGACCTAGGATCTCCTGCACGCATTAATCGTGCATAAGCTTATAAAGAGCTTAGAGGGTGGTGAAAGTTGTGACAATGGTGCGCGGAAGAATAATAGGAGATACAAAAGGGAAATATGATCAATGCCAATGCCATAAGCTTAACCAAGACTGTCATGAATACAATGCAATGAGTACTAGGTGTCATACCAAGGTGGTGCATAAAGGGCTTATATAGCTGATGCAAATGCAATGCAAAGTAATACCAATCCTCATATCTAGTCCACATGTCAGTACAGTTCCATCATAAGGAATCTACCAGGGTCTAGTACATTGTAGAATGACTGCGACTCTACAAACCTGCACAATCAACGAGTGTAGGAGACCTCACTACCTGCCTCTGGACAACCAATCACCAGCAAGGCCTGACGGTAGCAGACCCATTCACGAGCTGGTCGGACATAGTCTAGCAATACCCTCTCTCATAGGCGGGTAAGGCCACATCTTATTCCAACTGACTACAAGACAGTGGGAGTCGTGGCCTAAAGGTGTAAGGCCCTCGTGCTCTCATATTTTTCACCCGGTCATGGTGCTAGAGCAGATCCTTAGTACCATAGAAGTTTTGAGAATTTCACCCATGGGCATCCTATCCATCCCATATGCTCAAGTAATACATTTCCAGTGTCTATACATATGGCCATCCATGAATGTCCCTGTGGAGGCAAGGCCCTGTTGAAGCAAGGGCAATACTATCATGAAATGCGATGCCAATACATCAGTCATGCATATAGATCATGTACTAGCTCCAAGCACTCAATGTGCACAAGGGGAGAAACTCCATCTGTCACGCCCCAAACCCAGGGACGGACAGCTTCCGTGATGCGCTAAATCCGGCACTTAACTTCCATTTACCAAGTCCCGAGTTCGGGGTACCACAAGGAAGATTTTTGACTGATTTTTTTATTATACATATATAATAATACCTAAGCATAAAGATCCATGATCAAATTACCAAGTGACACTCTCCAATATAAATCCTGATGGTTACAAATACAATGCTTCCAGAAGGTACACAACGTCAACATTGCCAAATCGAAAAATAGACGCAATGCATTGAGAAAGCAAAGTCTTCCAAGCTACTTTAGCCTTGAAAAAAATGGAAAATAGGAAGCTTAGGCAAAAAGCCTAGTGAGTACACACATGTATACAATGTGTCCTACATGCAAGTAAGATAAATATGTTACAAGGAAATCATACATGTGAAAAGCGTGTAGTACGTAAAGTATGATGTCAATGCCAATGTAATGCATATGTATCATAGTAATAGTCCACGTCAATGCTATCAGCATCACCCAGTCATATTTTCATTTCTCCTATACCACAACTGTAACCGTATTACATGAATCCGTAATCACATTATCATCATCATATTGTCATGCCATAATTATACAATATCAGAAATACTGACAAGTCCATGAGTCAAACACTATCAGAATACGCAATACAAATCAACTATACAAATGAGGAATGATATCAGAATATGCGATACAAATCAACTATACAAATGAGGAGTTATAAATAGTCAAATATCAGATGTCGTATCTAAACCATATAAATGCAGAAACACAGGTAACCCAAAATGCCATATGCCGCAGATGTAATACAATATGTGTCAGATGTCGTATCTAAACCATATAAATGCAGAAACACAGGTAACCCAAAATGCCATATGCCGCGGATGTAATACAATATGTGGTGCAAATGGAATGACCATGCTGAAGTGTGACGTCGGGATGATAGTACGTAGTATTGCAGGCTATGAGGTCCATCACAAGGGACTTTTATCCAAACCAGTCCCATACGTAAATTTAGATAGTCACACTCAATGCGATAAACTCCTGATCTCAGGTTAGTTGCACACCCCAGCCGAAATCCTGGCCATTACGAAGGTACACGTAACAAATAGTTGTGCACCACCAGCCCGAGTGGATAATGAATGAATGAATGAATGAATGAATATGCAACTCCTGCTCAATAAGTCCACATATCAGTACTGTTTATCTTTTGGATCATCACCGGGGTTTGGTACACTTCAAATGACACTACCACTCTTCCAGCCGCATAGTCCAAGTGAGTGTAAGAAACCTCACTATCCGCCTGGCCAATAGTCTGCCAATACCTATTCAGCACATCGATAGTGGACTCATTCACGAGCTGGTCAAATTCAGCCTAGCAATGCCCCCTGTGCTCGGGCGGGTAAGGCCACACCCCCTCCCAACTGACCACGACAAAGTGGGAGATGTGACCTCCTGGTATTCGGCACTCGGGGTGCTCATGTATCCACTTAGTCTCGACGTTGGTGTGTCCTCTGGTACCAAGAGGGTTTAGGAATTTTCACCTAGGGCCATCTATGACAGCTCGATGCTAGAACAAATTTTCGGTGTCCCGTCTGGCCATCCACAATATGTTTGTGGAGGCTACGGCCCTGATGTCGCTAGGGCGTACAGTAATCATAATGCAAGATGCATGAATCATACAATCCAGTCATGCAGTAATCCGGCGCATACCATATACTCATGTGAGACAATCTCCGCCTATCAAGGAGTCTGATAATCGTCATGCCAATGACATATGCAATGGTCAACCACCTCTCATAACAAACATGCAGATGATGCGTATGGGTATGTGTCATGATGCTATGCTGTCACATACTCATAACCGGCATCGGTGAGAATGGGCCTAACAAGGCCTAAGGGAAGATCACAATGTAGACATTCAACCATCATTGCCCCGTTAATGTGGACATTTAACCAACATTGCTCCCAAGAAGTGGCCCACATAAACATCAATACATACATCATCGCAAAATCACACATCACATCGGTCCTCATATACATCGCTTTGGGTCTCACACAAGGGCCATACATTCATTGCATTGGGCCTTACTCATGGGCTGCATATACATCACATTGGACCGTATCATATGAGCCTTACACATCGCAATGGGCCATGAATACACCACATTAGGCTTCACAACCCATGGGCTTCAAATACACAATAGGTGGGCCCTACACATTGGCCTCAAATACATCACAACGAGCCTCATCATATGGGCCGAAAATATATCTCAATGGGCCTTTCCCATAGGCCACGAATACATGGCCACACCAATTATGATAAGTCTTATACTACAACCACTTCACACGTCACGTAGTTAATGGCTCGGTGTCACATGGTTAAGGGCCAAGAGCCACATTTCATCGTACCATTTATGGTTTAGAGATTACAACGTATAGAATCTAGGACCTTGATAGCATTAGCTTGGGTAACATAACCCTACATCACATTCGGTTTAGTGTACAACTTAGTTATATGTAATTCAAGTAGCGGTATCTATATCGATAAGCACAAACCTACGTTGTTGAATGACCATCAATGCCACTTGATTTCATACGGTTAGGTGGCCTTGTAAGTATTTCACATTCATACAATTAGATGACTACATATACTACATATACTCAATCATTGCCTATGATTAGGTGGCTATATATACATCAAATCCCTACATGATTAATGGACTAAACAGGTATATCACACACTCACACCACTAGAGTCTACATATTTGTTATAATTAAACATATTTAAGGGTTTAAACACAAGTCACATGATCCTATTACTTAGGGCCGTACTCTAACCAAAGTGCCAAGTGATCAAGGGCTATCCACGATCAACCCATTTAAGGGATTAATCATCATTACTTCAAAAATTACAATATCAGTTCGTCATATGTTCAACACATGGAGATTGCAAACTCTTGTCGAAGAGGCCTAATGGTTGGCCCAAGGCTACCACTGATGGGCCCACATGGCATTCACTTAAAATGGGCCTTGACATTCTTGGACCCACACATAAATGGAATTTATAATGAGTTCTATATGGTGGAGCTCATGGGGCTTTCCCATTAGTATCCTTAATGACGAATGCATGTACCAATTTTGAGTCCAATATGATATGTATAACCTCTAACGGGTTTTGTGAAAGCCCACTAAAGAAATCGGGCCTTGCCATTAGCCTTATCAAGTCCTTTGGGTTTCAACTCATGCACATCATATCTATAGTGGGCTTATGGCAAGGCCTGATTCCGATGGTGTGGTCCACTTAAGCTCTAGATTAGCCTCGTTTTTGGGTTCGTGCCATATGCCGATTGGAAAAAAAAATGAGTGAATGGTATGAATCTAACACATACGTAGTAGTGTGGCCCACCGAATACCCACTCGAAAGATTTTGCTAGCCATCAAATATGATTTGATTAAGAGGAAGTTAGTGTACGCTAAAGTATAAATATGTATACATTCATATGAGTGTATTTTTATTTTTTATTTTTATGTCAGCTGACATCAATACTTTTTACGTGGACCAAAAGCGATAACATTGGATTCGCCAACATCAACGATATGCATTCATTAAGAAATGCTCTACTGATTTGACTAATAACTATTGAGAAATGCTCTAGTGATTTGAAAACACTAACTAATAATGCTTCTAATTGCGTTGGCCATTTAGACAATTCAATTGATCAATTGGAACTTGCAATTAAGTCCAAAACATATTTCATGGGATACCATGTGAAATTTTAAGATGATCCAATCCATCCTTAGCTTGGCTTTATTTTTTGTAGCCACCATTTTTCTAAGCCATGGGTGGATGTTATGATTGCCAGACAGAAATAATCCTTTATAATCATAAGCAAGCACGAGGGGCCTTAACAAACAAATGGATATTATTAATTGGAAGATTTATGTGTAAAAAATTTTAATCGTCAATATTAAATGTTATTGATGAGATGTTTAAGATTGCCATATTAACGTTTGCACGGTAGCTCATGTGTGAGCATTGAATCTAATGAAAAGTTGAGACCATTGTATTGAATTATCCATGTGTCTCGATGCAACTTGAAGCATTATAAGTTTAGTGTTCTAAGAGTTCTGAAGCATTTCTCTTAACCATTTGCACCCACCCTTTTAGTTAGACACATCCTTTCTAATAATTTCTTCCATATATAAAGTAGGAAGTTAGTGTTGGGATTCGCGGAAGCACACAGAGCAGAATCAAACAAAGTACATACAATCACACAAAGCAAATCCAATGGAGAACACTCCAAATTTACGTGGAAAAACCCATGCAGGAAAAAACCATGGCATAAAGGGATGATGCACTATGAATAACAAAGTTATAAGAGATGAAACATTACCGATTTAAAGCCCCAAGAGAAAAATCGTAGCTTTTTCTCTCTCCAAAACTCTCTCAAACCCTTAAGCACGTCTAGCCTTAACCCTAATCTTGATCACACACACACAAATTATAAAATGAAAATGAAAACAAATAGCGTAAAAATACGCAAAATTGCGTAATTCGCTGACCTATCGATTCAACTGGTCGAGATGCGTCGATTGGTCAGGTCGACATGTCTACTAGAGTTTTTAACCTATCAAAAACTCCAAAAAATAGTCCAATTTTTTGTCAAAAAATCAAATATTTTTTATATTGTTCGACCTATCGACTAGACCGTCGACAAGTCAATGACCCATGTTTCAGCATAGATTTGAGGCATCCAATTTTTAACAATCTCCATTATAACTCTAATCTTCATGCTACAACACACCATTTTCAATCCTTCATCTCTACCTTGTCTCCATCATATCTCTACAATCACCACTTCTCATGCACACTTTGTCTTCACTTTATCTTTGCCAGACCCAGAGAAGTCACATAGAACTTGGACTTCTCTATAATAACCACCTTGGTAAACATAAATGCTGGATTCGTGCTTGTAGTAGCTTTTTGAGAGTCACACCGCCTTCCTCTAGTACCTTCATGCCCTGCTCACTCATGTGGCCCACATGCGCATGCCACATACGTGCTAATGTGGAATCCACTACAAACACTACAGCTCCACCCGATGAAGTGCCCTCGATCAACCTGCAGAGGTAACCATTCCTCTGTGCTTTCATGACTATGAGTGCCTCCTTTGAAACCTTAAGGATATGATCGAACCAGGTGAATTTGTACCCAAGTGCCTCGAGTGCACTTAGAGATATCAGACTCTTCCTTAACTTAGGAATGTGTCTCACATCAATTTAGATACGCTCTATGCCATTAAACATTTTGATGCATACCAATCCAACACCAACAACGTTATAAACATTGTCATTGCCCATGAACACTTGGCCACCATTGCACTCACTGTAACTGGTGAACCAACTCTTATGAGGGGTCATGTGATATGAAGCCCCTATATCCAAAATCCATTCATCATCAAAATACATAGATTTTGATGCAGTCAACACACCACTACTGCTTGCCTCCTCACTAGATTTCACAGTGTTGGCCTCTCTGAAAGAACCCTCTAATTTCTCCTTCTTAGACTTGAGATTCTCACAATCCTTATTCATGTGCCTTTTCATGCCATAATTCTAGTACTTTAGCTTACCTTTTCCATCACCCTTGAATTTGGATCTCAATTGTGAAGATCCTCTATCCTGCTCATAATTTCTCCCCCTCGTAACTAGTGCATTTCGAGAAGCACCTATATTACTGCTTTTCTTTCTCATCACCTTTGACTGAAGAGCTGAGATAATGGTATCAATGCTAATGGTCATCTTACCAGTGCATAAAGAGTCTTTGAATGACTCATGCGATTCTGAAAGAAAATTCAATAAAATACATGCTTGATCAGAACACATGCTTGATCTAAATCCTTTATCACCTCATCCACATCTAACAATTTACAAATAGGCCTATTGAAGTTATTAACGTGGGTTTTAACATTAACCCCCTTAATAATATTTAAATTGAACAACTGTAGCTTTAGATACAAACGATTCTCAAGAAACTTCTTCGCATATATGTTCTTTAACTTCGCCTATGTATCAAACACAGTCTTCTCTCTCATAACATTGTGGAGGACCTCGTCTGTTACACACAACTAGATTGAAGTATTGGCCTTTTGATCTAACTTGTTTCACTCTTCTTCTTTAATAGTTCTCGGTCGTTTTCCAAGGTGCATCTTCCAATCCTTGCTGAATTAGAAAGCCCTTTATTTTCACCTTTTATAGTTCAAAGTTATTTTTTTTTTCAGAATACTTCTGTATATCGAACTTCATGTTAGATTCCGTAGATACCTTTTCTTTGGATTCGATCTGCTTCCTAATAGTATCTCCGAGACCACTTGTTAGGACTCATAGAAGCACACGGCGGAATTAATTAAGCAAAGCAATCACAATCGCACAAAGCAAATTTAACAAAGAACACTCCAAATTTAAGTGAAAAAACCCTTGCAGAAGGAAAAAAAAAAAACACAGCACAAAGTGATGATGCGCTATGAATAACAGAGTTCCAAGAGATAAAACCTTATCGACTTAAAGCCCCAAAAGAAAAACCTAGCCCTTTCTCTCTCCAAAACCATCTCAAACCCTTATGCACATCTAGCTTAACCCTAATTCTGGTTACAACATATACATAATATAATATAAAACAAAAATAGAAATAAACAGTGCAAAAATGTGCAAAATTGTGCAATTCGTCGACTTGTTGATTCAACCGATAGAGACCTGTCGATCGATCGGGTCGACCTGTTGACCAGAGTTTTGGATCTATTGAAAACTCTAAAAACAATCCAAAGATTTTTACTAAAAAACTGAATAATTTTGATATTCTTCAACCTATGGACGCGACTGTTGACTTATCGATGGCCCCTGTTTCAGCATAGATTGGAGGGCATCCAATTTTCAACAGGTGGATATTTTTACCCTTGCAATTAGTCATTAAGAGATTTTATAAAACAAAAGGGAACACATGATGGTTTGGCCTTCAATAATAGTATTTCTATTATATTTTTAGCAGTGTGCACCATTTCTTCTCATCGTCGAGTGTAACCTCACAAGACGCAAATTTGGTCAAATAAAAAAACTAGGTGGGACTATTGTAATGTCTTTGTGACATCCACTCCATCCATCAGCAGTGGCAGATCATGTCGAGATGGGAAATGAGATCCAAGGCATATCTAAATGTGGGTCGGGTTCGACCTTACCCCACATTTTTATAAATCTTGGTCACTCCTATGTATAACTGTGCACAAGTATCCCATACTCCAATAACAATGAAGTATGCTTATTGGACCATAGCTTGGTTATGGTACTACTGAGAATATGAATGGTTCTGATCAGTGGACCATCATAGCATGTGGGCCCCACTTGGGAAACACATGGTGACCATCCTAAGTGGCATGATAGGTAAAATGAACAACATCCATAGCCCAAAATTGGCCGAAATGTTCTCCAATTACAAGTTACAACCAAACAATTCCCAAAAAAAAAAAAGACAACAAATTCAACAAGAAAACACAAAACCAGAATTAATCAAATCATAAGAACCCAACAACCATATCCAAAATATCTATATTTCCAAACCTAAATCAGAAAACAAAAAATGATTATTTCATTTAATTCTAATGTAAGGTGTTCGTTTTTGGTTCTCCAAAACAATTTTTAATGCCGAGAACAAAACCCAATTACAGGATCCAAATTACAAAACAAAGGTGAAGAGCAAAAGGCAAAAGGATAAAAGGAGGGAAAGGTAGTGAGGAACTCACAGATTTTCAGAGAGAGAGAGAGAGAGAGAGAGAGAGAGAGAGAGAGAGAGAGAGAGAGAGAGAGAGAGGACACTGTTACATTAAAGTTTAAAGCTGGCAAGTTAAAAGCCGGCGATTAGCTCGAAGAGGATATATTGGGAGAGCGGATTAGGTGCGGCCCGGGCCTCATCCAAGACAGGGCAACCCTTATTGTGGGGCCCACCTTAGATGCATGTATTGTATATCCACGCCGTCCCATTTTTCCAGATTATATTAGGGCATGAGCTAAATTAATCATATCCGAAACTCGGCTGGACATTACCATAGGAAGCAGTGGTGATTGAATGCCACACCATTAAAATCTTACTAGGGCCCGCCATGATGTTTCGGTAATGTTTATTTGATAAGGTCACGTAAACTTGGACGAAGGGGAAAACAAATATCAGCTTGATCCAAAACTTTTTTGGCCCACCAAAGTTTTTAATGGTCAATTACTACTGTTTCCTATGGTATGGTCCACTTGAGACTTGGATTTGTTTCATTTTTGGACTCACGCACTAAAATGATCTAGAAAAAAGATGGACGGTGTGGATATAGAATACATACATTAAGGTGGGCCCCATGTAAGGGCCGCACATAATCCAATCCTATAGATTGAAGGGAAGCAGATTAGTGGGTGTTTCCCTGACCGTGGCCCCCACCTTGATGTACGTATTGTGTATCCACATTCGAGTAAGGTGGCTCAGGTGGGTGGGCTCTATCATCATGTTTATGAGAAATCCACCTCGACTACATGCGGCACCCCATCTTAGGTCTAGGGGCTCAAAATAAACCCATTTTTACCATATAGGGCAATGTCCCACCTAAATCACAAATGGATCTAATTTTTGCACCTAAGCCTAAATTTTTATGGGCCATATAATGGTTGGAGTGGGTTTAATATGATCATCACAACATACCTTATAAAAATAAAGGGTAGATGTTTCCTTTGTTGTGGCTAGAGCTGGGCATCAATCCAGATCAAATCGGATTGGGCCTAACTCAGTCCGATCCAAAATTCCAATAGCCTGACCCGAACTCGATCCGATCTGAGACCGAGTCTGGATCACTTAACTTGGACTGATCCAAAATTTGATTGACTTGACCCGAACTGAGTCCGACTCGGTTAGGAAAACCGAGTCGGATCGGATTGGGTACAATTTGGATCATTTGATATGGTGTGGTCCACTTCAGTCTTCAATATATCGTATTTTTATGTTTAATGCCTAAAATATTACATCAAAATGGATGAACAGCTTAGATAAAACATATACATCAAGGTGGACCCCACATGACTATGAAAGAAGTGCATCATGCTTTCTCTGGATGCTATTAGGTTGACGTGCACTGCACGGCAGTTACTTTCTTTTCACGCAAGTTACGGACTTGTTGTATTGAGTTTAGCAAGTTCCATGGATTTGATGGTGGGGTATGTGTTATATCCAAACCCTCCATTCATTTGGCGAGCTCGTCTTAATGCTTGAGACTAAAAATAAGACACATCTAACTATCATGTGGACCACACAAATTATTTAACAGTGAAAATCATCCTTTGCTGCTATTTGTGTTGTGGTCGAGATGATCTTTAGATATTATTCATTTTTTGGACAATGCTCTATAGTAGTCTCTAAAAATATATGAACGGTGTAGATATAATAAATATATCGCTGTAAGACCCATGTAAGATGTAACTTTGATATCCTTTGAACCGTTCATACAACTCGGAGCTCGAGGAGTGTCAGTGCTCGTCTCGGCATGACACGTACCTACAGCAGCGCTTGCACAGCTAGTGCCTGCAGCGGCCAACTACATAGCTGTGTGTGGTACACAACAAATTCACTTGTTATTGTACACCCTAAACTCTGTTGGGGCCCACCTTGAATGCATGTGATTTATCAACGCCGTTCGTTCATTTTTTTCAGATCATTTTAGTGGTTAAACCCAAAATTGATGCATATCCAAAGCTCAAGCGGACCATACCACATGAAAAAGTAGAAAGATTAATAAGAACTACTCCGGATCGGGTAGGATCGGATCGATCCGGATCCATTCAGATAGGGTTTTCGGGTCGGGTCGGATCAGGGCCAATCCGAACTCGACCCGAAAGGATTTTAGATTTCGATGGGGCTACCCGATCCAAACTGTGGGTTCGGTTCTAATCGGGTCTGGTCGGGTTGGATCCACCGGATCGAGTCCGTTTTGCCCAGTTCTAGTTGTGGTGCACCTGAATTGAGTAATTGATTAGTATCATTCTAGCTAGGGCTGTTCACGAGTAAAGCTAGCTCGAAAAGCTTGCTCGACTCGGCTCGAGTCAGCTCGGATTGACTCGACTTGAATGGCCGATTCGAGCCAAGCCAAGCTAATTATTTGAAGCTCGAGTTGAGTTCAAGCCAAGTTCGACCAGGGGGCATTTCAACTCGAACTCGACTCGACTCGAAGCTCTAACTCGAGCTCGACTCGGTTCGATTAATAAATATATTAAATATTATATATATATATATTATAAAAGTTTTAAGTTTAAACTTAAAAATAAAAAAGTAAAAAACAAACCCTAGAGTCTTTACCCGACCGCAAGCACCCCCTTCCCTTTCCCTTTTTTCTCTTTCTCTGCCCACTGCCAGCCGCACGCCCACCCCGACCACCACCACTAGTTTTCATTTCATCTCCACAATAGTATGATTTCAATCTATTGAGATCTAATTCTTAGGTGAGAAACCCAAGAAATTCGAGATGGGTTTTTCTCAAATTTGTTAGAGTTTCAAGGAAATCTAATGATCTGATTGGCTAGAGCTCTTTACTTGGATTTCTGATTTGTGTTCTGCTCTGTTTCTTTTCTAGTACTTGGATTTCTGCTGGTGGAAAAAGATCAAGAGCAGATCGATTCTTATAGGTTTCCTCATCCGATTTGAAGCTTTGTTTGGTTTTTTCATCGGGTTTTGCTTTAATTCTCTTAAGATTTTTTTGAATTTTTCATCAACGGAGGAGGATCAAGAATAGAATCCATTACTCTCTCACCCAACAAGCTTGAGCTCGACTCGAGGTAAACTCGACTCGACTGGAACCACTAGCTCGACTCGAGGTAAACTCGACTCGACTGGAACCCTTAGCTCGACTTGACAACTTTGGCAAACAAGCCAAGCTTCAATGTTGAGCTCGAGGCCAAGCATGAGCTCGAGCTCGAACTCGAGTACATCATGGACAAGCCAAGCCAAGCTTAGTCCACCTCGACACGACTCGGCTTGATGCCCACCTCTAATTCTAGCTGTAGCCTAGCATGACATTACATGTAATGATTAAAATGGATCTCACATGGACATAAGCACATTGGTGTGCCGGTGAGAAATCAAGGATGGACATCCCATAAAATTCCTTTTTCTAAAATGTGAGGGGACATCTATCATACTTTTTAAAATTTAGAAGAGGACGCCCCTTGATTTTTTTACAGGGCCCACTATCATCTGTATGTGAAATCTACTCCGACAATTAGATGTGTACTCTCATGATAGGCCCAAGGCCAAAACATTTAGGCTGATTTATGATCCAAGTGGGCCACACCAAAGGATGTAGATGGGAGAGGGACATCCACCCTTGATTTTTATAGGACTAACCGTGATGATTATATGAAATCCAATCCAACCATTAAATGTCACACCAAAATTTACATATGTGGCCCAAAACTCAAGCCCATCCATGATCCAAGTGGGCCACACCAATGGAAACAATTTGGAGGGTTATCATTGCCTTGTACACTTTCAATCCTGCAATCTATCCAAATCACGGACGGGGCTGATTTTTAGGCCCCAAACATAACATGGGTGACATGACGCACCTAGAGGTTGGGCCCCAAGCCCACTTGATCCAGCCAAACGTCTTTAAAGAAACCTATTAAAGTACTACTCTAATGATCATTAAATTAATGTGTAAGTAAGGCTGAAAGTTTGGGCGGGTTCAACCTGATTTGTGACCGACCGACATTGGGTTAGGCTCGGGTAGGATGTATCGGGTCTGGTATCGGGCTTGGGCTATACAAACACCAACCCGATAAAACTTGGGTTGAGCTCGGGTTGAGGTCTCGAGTTGCCCGACCCAACCTAAACCCGATCCATATATAAGTTATTTATAAATTATAATTGATTGTGGATTGTCTGTGTTGAAGGCATAGGAAATTCTAGTGCCGTCGGGTCTCATTGGTTCATGTCATTTCCGATGACTCAAGCTAACATGATATGCTGGATTTCTCCCTCCCAAATAGATTGTGTGCTACATAACACGACTTTTAAAGTAGTTGTCCCATATTTTAGAAAAAAAAAAAATGAAATTCCTTACTATGAATAACTACTTATATAATTAATAAAATCATAGATACAAAAAATAAAACGTGTATTGAAATATAATATACTAATGTAATAATGAAAATATTAGCATGTATCCACCTGACTGAGCTTGCTTGGGTTGGGCTTGGGTTGAGAATTCCCAACCTGAGGTTGGGTTGGGCTTGGGTTGAGAATTCCCAACTTGAGGTTAGGTTAGGTTGGATTAGGGTTGAGGTATAGGAACCTTGGGTTGGGCTAGGATTGAGCACCAACCCAACCCAACCCAACCCAACCCAACCCAACCCGTGCCCTTGCCCTATGTGTAGGTTGTTGAAAAACTTTTTTTTTTTTTTTTTTAAAAATTATTATTAAAAACCTCTGGAAAAAAGGTACCAGAATATAAATTCTTTAATATATTACATATTTAGAATGAAATAAAATAAATCCAACAATTTCTTTTAAACTAAGTAAGAGTTCTTAGTGAGTTTTCTAGTGACTCTTGCTTTCTTGTGAAATCGAGTTAATTTGGCTGAGTTTGATTCGAGTCACTAAGTTTTAGAGCCATGATTTAGTCGAGTTAACTAAGCTGAGTTTCAGTTGAGTCACCGAGTTTTAGTATGCCGAAGGTAGCTCCGACATTGAATTATATACATTGGCGCAACAATAGATCTAGCTAGGCCCATCCTGAATTTGCAGGCTGGTTGACAACCTATGAAAAAAATAATAATAATAAAATCAACGGTCCACATCCAACATACATCTGTGGGCTCACCCGAGAAGTTGCCTGAGCTAATTTTGAGTACTGATATACATGGTGGGGTACAGTTCATGAATGCCCTGCTCTTGCATTCACACGACAAATGCACGTTTATGTAGGGCTGAAAGTCGGGCGGGTTGGGTTGGGTTGGGTTGGGTTGGGTTGGTGCTCGGCCCTAGCTCAACCCAAGGTTCCTATATCCTAACCCTAACCCAACCTAACCCAATATCAAGTTGGGAATTCTCAACCCAAGCCCAACCCAAGTAGGCTTGGTAAGGTTGGCTGGGTAGATATATGCTAATATTTTTGCTATTATATTTTCAATACACATTATTTTTGCACTTATGATTTTATTAATTATATATGTAGTTATTTATCATTTTTAAAAAAATTCACTTTTTCTAAACAAACAAGTTAAAATATAGGACAACTACTCCTTTAAAGTGGTATTGTGTTGTGTATCACACAATCTATTTGGGAGAAAAATCCGTCCTATCTTGTTAGCCTGAGACATCGAAAATGGCGTGGTCCAATGAAACTTGACGGCATCGGAATTTACCGTGCCTTCAACTGAGACGATCCACACTCAATTATAATTTATAAGGATCATATCTATATATATATATATATATATATATATATATATATATATATATATATATATATATAATATATATATATCGGGTTCAAAGTTGGTCGGGTAATCCGAGACCTCAACCCAACCCAAGTTTTATCGGGTTGGTGTTTGTATAGCCCAAGCTTGAGAATGAACCCAAGGCCCAACCCAATGCCGGGTCGGTCATGGTTGGTTGGGTTGAACCCGCCCAATGTTTATGTTAGCAGACGAGTGTGAATTATAATTTTTACAAGAAAACGTGGAGTAGTGTTACACTCCGATCATTCACGCAATCAGATGGACGAGAATACAGGATGTTTCATGTGGTGGGCCACAACCCTAGTATAATTGACCACACTTACAATTACATTGAGCTTCCACTGATTTCGTTTCAATCATTCATTTGTAGGGCTCTGATGGAGTCAAGAGGGGCTGTCCGAACCTACGCGGCTTCTGTGGATCCATAACTGTGGGGCCCACCATGATGTATGTGTCATATATCCACGATGTTCATCTGTTTCACCAGACCATTTTAGCCTATGAACCAAAAAATGCAGCAGATCCAATTCTCTCGTGGACCACATTACTAGAAACAGTGGTGATTGACCATTAAAACTTCTTGGGGTCACAGAAGTTTTGGAACAAGCTGATATTTGTGTGGTCCTTTCACCAAGGTCTTTGTGACCTTATCAACAGGTTGGATGGAAAATAAACATTCCGCTGCATCCAAGAAGTTTTTAACGGTTTCTGTTCAATCACCACTGTTTCCTGTGGTGTGGTCCACCAGATATTTGGGTTTTCTGCGTTTTTGTGATCACACCCTAAATTGATGTGGCAAAACAGATGGACGGCGTGGATATAAGATACGTGCATCATGATGGCCCCAGCAGGGATCCACCGATGTTCTCGTCCGTCCAAACGGCCCAAGTTTTGAGTTCTTATCCATCCACAGCATTGCCAACCAATGGTCTGAATGTGAGTACGGTGGAGATGCTTCTCTGGAGGACCTTCTCTTTCTGGCCCATTCCATTTTACATTTCCTGCTGGCAGTATGGGGCCCGTGCTGAACTATGGTCCATCAATGAATTCTAGACCCACCTCATCAAGAACCTTTGACTAATGAATTTCCTACCATTTATCTCTCAATTCAAAATCCCGACAGGACAGAAGTGAACTTTTGAATGGGCCCCACAAATCTAGTTCAAGATCCTGTCCAAACTGGGCCCAACCGAGTTACATCCCATGTCTCACGGTTGCTTAGCACAATGAGCAGCTATGGGCCACACACATGCTCGTGGGCCTACACGTGTGGCAAGCATGTTCAGGTGGGTCCACTCCTGGCCCACGAATGGACTACTTGGCCCGTCTGTGTTTAAGCAGGGCTGGGCAGATGCCAGACCCAGATCCAACAAAAATCTGGCTGGTCCACTAATCAGGCAGCCACAAAGCTTGAAATCACCATCTGATACTCTTACTCAATATACAGTTGTGGCCCACCTAAAGAGTGGGTCATTTTGATTTTCTTGGCCTGTGAATTTCATGATCCGGTCCGTTTTTCGCATGGTTCGGATGTCCTGCATGCACACCTCCATTGGTAGGAAAGACGCGTCTGTGTACAGTGCCCGCATGTTAATTACCTTACATGCATGTCAAAGAAATTCAATAAGATAGGTGTGGGTGTTGATGGCATATTCCTTTGAATAATAAAGGCGCGTTTGGATCACGTCAAATCATAGTAAGGGCACGTTTAGATGGTGGAGTTCCACGGTAATGTGGTGTGGTCCACTAGAAATGGGTAATAATTATCGCTACCACAATATTTCAAAGTAAAGCTGTATATAATACCAAGATGACTCTGGTGGCTTTAATTTTTTGACATGCATGTAAGGTAATTACGTGATTAGATTCATGTTAATATAACTTGCCTAATATATATTATATCTACGATGTCCATCCATTTTGTAATATCATTTTAGGGCATGATTCGAAATATCAGCTTCATCCGACACTTCCGTAGGATGCAGGAAGTTTTTAATGGCAGGCGTTCAATTCGGACTGCTTATGTGGTGTGGTCAATTTTCATTTTGGATGTGGCTCATTTTTTGTTCCTTTCCATAAAATGATTTCACAAGATGAATGGGTGGTGTGGATATAACAGGTACATCAGGAAAGAAGTAATAATACCAGTTTTACTCCACGTTACTGTAGTTTCCAGTAATCCAAACGAGCCCTAAAGAAATTCAAGTACTCTCCGGTTACCATGGGAAAAATGGGATTCCACCGGTCATGTCATGATTAGGTCGTCCAACCAATCGATATGGATTGGTCGACAGCTCATGTAAAACCACCACTGAATTTCAATACTTGAGTGACCCGGTTCTTGGAAAAGTTGGGCTATGCTTTCTGGCCGTACATTTCGTGTCCCATTCATGCATGCCTCGTACGATTGACATTACGCGATAAAAATAAATAAATAAATAGAAGTATCTATTTCACCATTCCCCTCTCATGAACTCGATTTCTGACCGAAGGTCCGTTGAGTGTGAGTGTAACTCAGTAGGGTCCGTACCCAGGGGTTTCAACACCAGGTCAAGGGTTGAGTACCCACCAGTGGTGAAATTCCACGGCGTGCGTGTGTGGGGTGTGTGTGTAGGGTGTGTAAAAAAAAAAAAAAAAAAAAAAAAAAAAAAAAAGTGTAACTCAGTACTACTCAGACTCTTCAACGGCTGAAACAACTGCACTTAAAAATTGCACACGTGGCATGAAATTAATTCAAGAACTATTTTTACAAACAAGTGTCTATTAATCAGAGGTCAGGATTTTATTTATTTATTTATTTATTTATTATTTACGCACACTCTCACACCCCTGACCTCTGTGATAGGGTCTACCACTGAGCCAACGGGCCGGATTGTTACCTAGATCCATAGCTTAACTGACAGACTGAGGGGAGATACCTCGTTTCAACACTTGAGGTCTTGGTATCGACCCTAGTGGGGGTGGCTAACATGCAGTGTGTGTATTGACATGGGTGTGCGAAAAAAAAAAAAAAACAAAGGTCCGGATTGTTAAACCAATCTATCAGATTTTGGGAGCGTAACTGAAAGACAGGGTGTTTCCACATTTTGAGTGAATGTTATGCGTGCCCGTGTATCAAGCATCATATGCAGCCGGAGTAACAAATAACTCCATTGTCTAAAGATGTGGACCTTCCGATCTTGAAGACTTTGTGGGCAGCCAGCGAATCTTGTCAGATGAATGGTTTCGATTCACCAAAAATGGTCTCACGAATTCCTTCCAAGTGGGCCCCGAGAAGTCGGCCAGATCACACAAATTTCCAGAGAAATCAGGTTGGATTGGGTTGTCCACTCTCCTCTTATGCAGATTATGTAGTGAGTAAACTCTGTGAGGTCCACTCGTGATGTATGTGCTTTTTTCATACAGTCCATCCATTTTTTCTGATCATTTTAATGCATGAGCCTCAAGCATGTCCAAAGCTCTAGTGGACCACACCATAGGAAAGAGTAAGAATTGAATGCCTACCCTTGAAAGCTTCTTAGGCCTACAGAGGTTTTGGATTAAGCTGGCGTTTGCGTTTTCCTTCATTTATATTTGTGTGACCTTGTGTACAGGTTGGATGACAAATAAACATTACTGCATGATTAGGAAGTTTTCAACGGTAGATGTCATTATTCCCACTCTTTTATGTGGCGTGGTTGACTTGAGCTTTGGATATGTTTCAATTTTGGGCTCCTGCCCTCGAATAAGAAGGAAAAGTGTATGGACGGTGTGGATAATGATATGCACTTCACGGTGGGACCCACAATGTTTACTCACGACGCTGTAGCTTGGTGAGTTACTCACTACACAATCGGCAACCCTTACCTCGTGGCATCATGTTTTGTTCCCTCTTCAGCGGGAATTACGGGGCACGCATGCGTTCTGGCTTTTGGGTGTGCTGCGGGACCACGTGCAACACGTGCAGGTACACGTGCAACTCATGCGTGGGCACACGTGCTTCACGTGTGACACCATCAATGGAAGCCTTAGGGCTTATTTGATTTTCTAATTACATAGGTAATTCAAGGTAAATGAGTAATAATTATTTACCTAAGTATTTCTGGCTGGATTTACAAGGTTACACTGACTGCCGCCTTTCATTTATAGCACTCCTCCAGTTGGCCGGGAGAAAATATTAAATTATGAGGCTCACCATAATGTGTGTCTTATCCACACCGTCCATCCCTTTAGCCAACTCATTTTAGGGTATGCGCCAAAAAATGAGGCAGATCCAAAGATCAACTGGACCACAATACAGGAAACAATGGAAATTGAACTCCTACCATTGAAAGCTTCTCAGAGGACTCCAAAAGTTTTGGATCTAACTGATATTTTTGTTTTCCCTTTATCCATGACTGTGTGACCTTATGAACTGATTGGATGACAAATAAACATCAATATGGGCCCTAGGGAGAAAACAGCTTTCAACCATTGACGTCTTAAGAATCATTGTTCCCTAGTGGCTCACTTGAGCTTTTGATTTTCCTTGTTTTTGGATTCATGTCTTAAAATATATTTTTTAAAAGGATGGATGGTGTGGATGATTTGCATATATCATGGTGGGGCCTACATTTAAATCAGTAATAAAACATATTGTATGGACGGCTTTTCGAAACGCAATTCCCAGCTGAATTCAAATAAGGTGGAGTAAGTAAAACGGACGTATTTCCCTGGTAACGTATTTCCCTGTATTTACTAGGGAAATTAAAAATCAAACAGCCCCTTATCAATTTGCACATGGACGTCCGGAGCTGTCATTTTCAAATGCATATTTGCAAGGTGTACCCGAATTTTCAAGTTTGATGTATGGGGCCATCATTAGGTAATCTGGGCTGTTGGTATTTTGGTCCCATTGTTGATGGATGATTATTAGTAATCCTTTCATTTGTGGAGAAATACTATAACAATGCATACTCGCTTAGAGATGAGCTGGGTCAAGTACGTTATCTAACTATTTTTAAATAAGCATTGTTAGCTTTATTTCTGATAAAGAACTTCCATTCAATCAAATCTCATATAAACTGGTGTAATATACAATTCTAATCTAATGATGAAGAAATTTAGTCCAAAAATATAAAATCATATAATTTCATAATTGGAAAAGCAATACTTCCTAAGCCCTTTAAAAACATAGAATTATTCACTAAAATATCTGCCATATATCAACACATGAGTAAACACACACCCACAAACACCTTGCTATGACACTCGTAAAAGGGAGCGGATTAGGTGTAACCCTCACTGTGGGGCCCACCTTGATGATATGTTGTATATCCAATTAGTCCATCCATTTTTTAAGTGCATTTTAGGATGTGTTCCAAGCAATTAAGCAGATCCAAAAATGAGGACGTGCCACAGCACCACAATGCAAAGTGGTGATTGAATGTCCACTATTAAAAAGTTCCCAAGGCTCATTGTAAGTAGATCCGTAATGTTTATTTGCCATCCAACCTGTTGATGACATCAACCAGACCTGTATAAACTGAAAATACATACATAAGCTTGATCAAAAACTTCTGTGGCCTACAAAAAGCTTTTAATAGTCATTCACCACTTTTTCCTATAGCGTGGTCCACCAGACATTTGGATCTGCTTAAGTTGTGGGATAATGTCCTAAAATTAGCTTTAAAATGATTAACGGTATAGATATACAAAAAATTCATCAAGGTGGGCCCACATGATAAGGGTAACACCCACTAAATTGGTATACCCGGATAAACACCTAATGTCCACTCCCTTCATATAAACAAGTAAAATGCGAGAGAAAAAAAATAAAATTGATATATTACTTTATTTTGAGATGCGGGCTACAATCTTAGGTACATCCTATTTTAAAATTAATGGTGACCATTCAAATGTTTCACATGGCATAGCTGTCCAGAATATCTAAATTCTTAGCGCAACGTGGAAAGAGTACAGCCAAATAATTTCATTGAAAAGATGACAATGATCATTATTGTAGGTGGATTAGACTATATCATATTATTTTTAATCATGCCCAGAAAAGTGACATGTGTAGCACTGGTTAGAAGAGAGAAAAACAGTGAGAGAAGAAAAAGGAAGCTAGAAATTGGAGCGGACGTGTAGGGGACTGGACTTAGCTGCGACCCCACAACCAGTGATGCGGGTGGGACCTTGACCCGTGACTCACCTCAATGTGTGTAATGTTTACTCATGCTGTCCATCTATCTTGGGCGCTTATTTTATGGGATGGTCCAAAAAATGAAGCAGATACAAATCTTAGGTGAACCTCTCTATAGGAGACAATGATCATTGAATGCCCACCATTAAAATTTTCTTAGGGTCCCCTATAATTTCTATTTGCTTTCCAACTTGATGATAAAGTCACGTTGACCTGGATGAAGGGTAAATACAAATATCAACTTGATCTAAAACTATCGTGGGCTATAAAAACTTTTTAATTGTCAATGACCATTATTCCTATGGCGTGGCTTACCTGAAGTTTCTATCTACTTTATTTTTTAGACCATGACTTAAAATAAGCTGGCAAAATAGATGGATTGCATAGATATTCAATGCATACATTGAGGTGGTTCCCACAGTTAGGGTTATTACACCCACATCACTGGATGCAGGGACGCAGTTAAGTCATGCCTAATTAATGTGTGGGGAAGGGTGCGCATGGTTTCATTGGAATGGACTCATATCCAAGTTTTCTAGTGTTGTGGCCCACTTGACCTTTCGATTTACTTGGTTTTAAGGTGGTTGTTTTAATATTAGCTAGTACAACAAATGCATTATATATATTTCCTACATTTATCCTACTGGATCCCATATATGCTTTATTTAACTGTCTTTAAGGTACTTTGACCACATGTCTGCTACACCCAACTGGTTGGAGAAGTCGGAGCAATTAAGCTACTTGCATTAAAGACATGCAGGCAAAACTTGATATTTTCAAACTTTTTATTGGTGAAATATGAACCATACAACGGACAACAATCACAATTTTTACCTCACAAAAAATCCTAATTGTATTTAAATTGTCTTCCATGTCCTTTCAATACCCAATATTTTATACCACACCAAACTAATAACTGTAAAAGCTGCTAGCTTTGTAGTAGTATAGATATATTTGATAGGCACCAATTGATTGGTTAGGATTGCTAGATCTGTTCACCTCAAAATTTGGGTGATCGGGCCACAGTCTATGGCCAAGAGTGTCAAAGCTAAGGTGGATGAGTCATCACCAATTTCAAGATGGTGGTGAACTATCTAATAAATCTAGCCCATTCACTAGATGTTGCTTTTGGAGGACTTCAATCGAACCTTCTACCGTAGCAAGTAACGGTATGAGTTATAACAGCTGCCACGTCCAGGGAAAAAGTCTGATTTTAGCTTACCCGCCGTCATAAAGAAAAAGAGAGAGAAGATATCACAGTAAGCTTCTAATGGAAAGATGGGCATTTCTGGCACCATAGCGTCCACAACTTCCATGTGGCCCATATTTCTCTGCCAATAGAAAATTAAATTGGGTGGCCTAGAGTCCAATATCAGGATTTCCCAACTCATTACTTAGATCAATATAAAAGGTAGAGGCTATCTTTCTTTCTTTTTTTTTTCCTTTAAAAGAATAAAAATGAATGTATCGTCATTCTACACTTAGTTGATTTTTTATTTTTTATTTTTTTATAATGATTTTTATCCCTTCGATAGACTTTCCTTGACTATAGAAGCCCTTTTCCAACTAAAACACGTTCCATCTCCTCTTTGAATCATGTCTTTGGCCAGCACCGTTCTTTTGGCTGGCTTTTCTCTTGCTTGGTGTTGTTAGTTTCAGTAGTAGAGATCAATAACCTCTACTAATTTCAATGGTAGCGTTTGGCCAATTTTGTCTTTACAATGATTGATAGGGAGGAGTGCTGTGAACTTTTGACTTTAAAGGAGATCAGAGGATGTGACTCATGACTTTCAACTGAGGGCATTTTTCTCCTTTAACTTTAAAGGATCCTATAAGAAAGCTCTACAACACCCACAATAATGAGGTGTTATTATGTCTGATATCAATATCTATTGCATTGGTATAAGAGTCATCATTATTTTCATTTGTAATTACAGCTCGTTCCAAAGATGATGGTGACGAGTGTAGTGTTTTGGCGCCCGAAAAATTATGGTTCCAAAATCTGTGGGGCCCACCATGATGTATATATGTCATATCCATACCATCTATCTGTTCCATCATATCATTTTAAGGCATGAGCCCAAAAATGAGGCAGAACCAAAGCTTAAGTGAACCACACTATAATAAACAATGGGTAATGAATGCCCACCGTTGTTAACTTATTGGGAGCTAAATAAGTTTTAGATCTAGTTAATTTTTATGTTTTCCTTGGTATGACCTTATGAATAGGTTGGATGAGAAATAAACATATGTTTAGGAAGGATTTAGCTTTCGATTTCATACGTCATTGTCCACTTGAGTTGTGGATTTCCTTCATTTATCGAATCATGCCCTCAAATGAGTTTATGTAATGAATGTACGGCTTGGATGTAACATATTTATCACCGTAGGTCTCACAATTTTTGCCCCCAAAGAAACACATGGAATTTATGATCTATATGTTTTTTTAGGGGATAACAAATCCTCCTTCAATCAACTAAGGTTGAGATGTAATAATATCTCATTTCCAAGCATTTACAATGTAATTGGAAAAATTAAATAAGCCCTAAAAAATAAGGTAGGTATAAAATATGAATAGGCCATGTAATAAAAAAAAATAGCTCCACCCCCTAGGTTTCCTTTATTATTATTATTATTCTCTCCGCTGTTCTCTTCACGTGCATCTGGAGATGCAGATCAGGTGATGCCTGTGGGGGTGGTGTGGTGATGTGTCAGGTGCCGTCAGGCTTACCATGATGTATTTGTTTTACATCCACACCTTTCATCCATTTTGCCATGATGTATTTGTTTTACATCCACACCTTTCATCCATTTTGCCTAGTCATTTTAGGGTATGAACCTAAAAATAAAAAATATATAAAGCTCAAGTGTACGACATTATAGGAAACCGTTGTAATGGAATACCAACCGTTGAAAACTTCTTGGAGACAAAAAAGTTTTGAATCAACAGATCTATATGACCTTATCTAGAGGTTGAATAGGAAATAAACATTAATGTGGACCTTAGGAAGGTTAAACAGTTAGTGTCATTATCCCCACTGTCTTCTGTGGTGTAGTCCAAGTTTTGGACTGATTATTTTTTGGATTCATGTCCTAAAAATGGTGGGGATTAAAAAAACATCATGGTGGCACGAAAGTACCCAACACATCACAACAGCACCACTGTGCTGAGGGCAATACCACCTAATCCACGTGCATGTCCGCAGGAAGCGGATTGCGTACAACCCCCTGCCTTCAAGGAATACATCCAGCCAATGGCTGTATGAGTGCCACCGTGATGTATGGGTTTTATCCATACCGTTCATCTATTTTTACATATCATTTTAGGATATAAAAACTGAGTAAGTTCCAAAGCTGGAGTGGACCACACAGTGGGGATTTAAATCTCAGGTTAAAAACTTACCAAGGGCATACATAAGTTTTGGATAGGCTGACATATGTGTTTTCCTTTCATTCATATTTAAGTTCCAAAGCTGGAGTGGACCACACAGTGGGGATTTAAATCTCACGTTAAAAACTTCCCAAGGGCATACATAAGTTTTGGATAGGCTGACATATGTGTTTTCCTTTCATTCATATTTTTATCACCTTATGAATGGATCGCAAATAAACACCACGGTGGGCCCTAAAAAGGTTTCAATGGTCAGTTGTATTATCTCGTCACTGCTTCCCACGGTGATAAACTCATTGGATCGCAAATAAACATTACAGTGGGGCCTAGAAACGTTTCAATGGTGCGCATAATTATCACCACTACTGTTGTCAGAACAGATGTCTCCAATCTGTTTTTGGGTTGCTCGACCGGTCGAGAAACTAGCTCGACCAGTCGAGGGTCCACTCGACCGATCGAGGCCCGCTCGACTCAAAGTCCAGCGAGCACTTAATTTGGAGCTCGACCAGTTGAGAGTCAGGCTCGACTGGTTAAAGGGGTCCTTCGACCAGTCGAGGCCCTAGCTTGACTAGTCGAGGGTTACGCAGATTCTACACGGACTGCTTAAATTTGAGGCAGTTTCTGGACTTTTTCAAAGGAGGTGCGTAAGTGGAGTTTCCTAAACTATAAATAAGGGTCGCTTTAACTATTCTAAGGTATTTTAAGGCTTTCTAAAGGGGTTCCAAGAGTTCCTAAAAGGGTTTTAGAGTTTCTAAAGGGTAAGATTCGAGGTTATTCGAATTGAATAAGTCTTCTCTCTTTGTAATTTATGCTTTCATAGTGGAATTTTGTCGCTTTGTGCGTGATTTTTTTCCACAAAGGTTTTCCACGTTAAATCTGTGTGTTCTCTTGTGTTTGCTTGATGCCATTGGATTGTTATCCTAAATCTAAATCTGTGTGATTCTGTAGCACAAATCCCAACAAGTGGTATTAGAGCAATTGTTGAGGCACAGATCTGAATATGAGGGATTAGTAATAATAGGAATCACTAGGTATGATATTGAGAAGTACTTAGGAAAAAATAATTTTTAAGTTATGTAAGATCAAGATAATCAGTTCCTTAATTAAGTAAGGTGAAGATGGTGCTCTTGAGGAGCGAAAGTCTACTATGACTGATGATGAATAGAATACTCTTGATAAGAAGGCTTTATCATCGATCCGTTTATGTCTCACGGATGAGGTTCTCTACAATGTTATGAGGGAGAAAATTGCGGCTAAGTTATGAGTGAAGTTAGAGGATGTTTATGAAAAAAAAAAATTATTTGAAAATCGCCTGCACTTGAAGCGGCAGTGGTATAACTTCAAGATGGCAGAGGGTGGAGATCTGAAGGCTCGCATCAACAACTTTAATAAATTGGTTTGTAAATTGATGGATATAGAGGAAGTGATGAAAGATGAAGAACAAGCATGTATGTTGTTGAATTCTCTTCCGGCGTCGTTTGAGTCATTCAAGGACACAATGTGCTTCATGAATAAAACCCTAAGTGTCGACACTATTATCTCAGCCCTTCAAGGGAAGGCTATGAGAAAGCTTAACGTCGACATGAGGATATCTTCTGAAGCACTGCTTACAAGGGGTAGGAATTCTGAACAAGGTACAGGCTCTTCAGGTTCTAGGTCTAAATCAAAGGGCAAGGGTAAATGAAAGGTAAAGCGCTGGAATTATGGGATGGAAGGACATGTAAAGAAGGATTGTACAAATCCTAAATCTAAGAGAGAAGATTCCAAGGCTTCGTACAGGGATGCCAATGCTGCCACATCAGATGGATCGAGTGGATGTGATGGTGATGTTTTATTTGTGTTTACGATCAAACGGCCATACAATGATCGTAAGGACGAGCGATTGGTAGACACAGGGGCATCTTTTCACATGACTCCTCATCGGAGTTGGTTCACTAGTTACAGGGAGTGCGATGGTGGATAGGTATTTATGGTAAATGATATTGCCTATAACGTTGTGGCTGTTAGTACGGTGCGCATCAAGTTGTTTGATGGGGTGGAGCGTACCCTGACTGATGTGTGGCATGTTCTTGACATGAAGAAGAATCTGATTTCTCTTGGTGTACTTGAGGCAATTAGCTGCAAGTTCACAGGTATTGATGGTGCTCTTAAGGTATCTGAGGGGGCACGGGTAATTATGAAGAGGCAACGACTCGGTAACATGTATAGGTTGATCGGAAGCACTTCAAAAGGTGGAGCTGCAGTTACTGTAGCGGATTTCACCTATGCACGTGTGGGTCATGTTGGGCATGACCACATGAGCGGGCAGTGCAAGAAGGTTGAGATGCGCGAACAGGGATACAGAGCAGGTGAAGCAGTCACATGTGAGAAGAATCACCGACATGATCGCAGGATATTGGCAAGGTATATGGATGACTCTAATATCGTAGGAGGATCCGTCTTCTTTTCTGATGGCTCTAGGTGAGCCTGGTGATGAGAAGTGGAAGGTGACTATGGGCGATGTGATGGACTTGTTGTACCAAACCGACACATGGGAGTTGGTGGAGTTTCTAGTATACCGGGAGAGCGGTCGAATGCAGGTAGATCTTCAGGAGGATACAACATAGATACTGATGTAGAGCAGGTCGCGGATAGTTTCATGGCCAAGATGGATCAGAAAAGGCCTGGTCGACGACAGAAGTGATCCGGACCGTCGGACCTTAGATCGGGCGTATCTCGCAATCCGGAATGAGTTAGCTTACGTAAAATATATGATTTTGGGGTAGAATGAGCTACTTTAGCCAACCAACCCCGCTACGCCGAGTTGCGTAACCCGGAATTGTGAAAAACCCCTGAATCGACGGTCGTTTCCCTGTTTTAATTTCTTTTTTACTATAAATAGTAAGTTTTAATTTGATTATAACTCTTCATCCGTCGGGCTTTTGGAGTTGTGCCCAACGTGAAAAGAGCTTAGAATAATTAGGAGAACGGTTTGGTGAAGCCAAATAGGACACTTACTATTTTTGGCTAAAAACCTTGCGCACTAGTAGACATCACGACCGTCTATAAATAGTAAGTTTACTATTTATAGTAAGTCACGATTTCTAGGAGTTTTAGTTCTAGTTTGATTTTAATTTCTTTCCCATTGCTTGGTACCCTTATTTAAAGGGTTGTAAGCTCATTTTTAGTGGTCAATTAATCAATTTCGAACTTATTAGAATTTATCTTTATTTTTTGCTTTCTTTCCTCGTGGATTCAAGAAGTCTCTGTGAGGAATCTAGAGAAGCTCTGTGGATTCAGAGTAGTTATCCATATCACGTTCATCCCTACGTCAGATACAGAGCGAGCTTGGTAACGAAGGGTTATGCTCAGAGAGAAGGGATCGGCTTCTCAGATATATTCGCGCCGACGGTATAGCAAGTGTCTATTAGATCTGTGATTGGCGCTAGTCAGGCAATGTGATCTTGAGCTGGAAGGATGAATGTGGAGTCTGCACTTCTGCAAGGGAAAGTAAAGAGCAGATCTACATGAAGCATACAGAATGATTCGAAGTTAAAGGGGCTAAGAAGAAGAGTTTGCAGGAGGTCATGGTTCGACCTGTCGCCGAGACAATGTTTTGATTCCTTCATGGTGAGTCAAGAATTGATGACATGTAGATCGCTAATTATGACATGTCTGAAATCAATGTACTGAAGACTCGGTTAAGTGGGACATTCATGATGAAGGATCGGGGGGCTGCAAAGAGGGTTCTCGACATTGAGACTAAAGGAGGAGTAGGCTTTGGTTATCGTAGGCAAAATAACTTGGGTAGATATTGATCAAGGATGTGATGAACCAGGTAAAGTCGGAGAGCGTTCCCTATGCATCTCTCCTCAAGTTTTCCTCAGGACATGTCCTAAAACATATGAGGAAAAGCAAGATATGTTATGAGCCTTATTCGAATGCGGTTGACAGTGCATGCCATGGTCTGGATTAGACCGGTTATTCACAGGCTATCAGTGTTGTGAGCAAATACCCCGACAAGCAATATTGGGTAGCGGTGATATGGTAAGAAGACTACATCTTTCCTTTTGAGAAGACAGGAGCAAAGGTGGTTGGGTACGTGGATTTAGATCCGGCAGACATGTTTACCTAAATCGTTCCTATAGAGAAGTTTAAGTTCTGTGCAACTTCTCTGTGCTTGGTGATGACAGAAAAGAAGGACGAAGTGTGCATGAAAAGCTATGATGTGATGCAGAGATAAGAGAATAGGTCAAAGAGTTACACGGTTGAAGATTGAAGACATGGTGGAGATTGTTGTCAGAACAGATGTCTCCAATTTGTTTTTGGGTTGCTCGACCGGTCAAGGGACTGACTCGACCAGTCGAGGGTCCACTCGACCGATCAAGGCCCGCTTAACTCAAAGTCCAGGGAGCACTGTATTTGGAGCTTGACCAGCCGAGGGTCGGGCTCGACCGGTCGAAGCCCTGACTCGACTAGTCGAGGGATACGCAAATTCTGCGTGGACTGCGTAAATTTGATGCAATTTCCGGACTTTTCCAAAAAAGGTGCATAAGTGGAGTTTCCTAAACTATAAATAGGAGTCCCTATGGCTATTCTAAGGTATTCTAAGGCTTTCTAAATGGGTTCTAAGGATTCTTAAAAAGGTTCTAAGGTTTCTAAAGGGTGTAGCAAGGGTGAGATTCGAGGTTGTTCGAATCGTGGAATTTTGTTGCCTTGTGCCGTGGTTTTTTCCCGCAAGAGTTTTCCATATTAAATCTACGTGTTCTCTTGTGTTTGCTTGGTGCCATTGGATTGCTATCCTATATATATATATATATATATTTGTATAATTCCTATATATATATATATATATATATATATATATATATATATATTTGTATGATTCCGCAACACAAATCTCACAACTATTTACTGTGGTGTGGTCCACTTGATATTTGGATCTGCCTCAATTTTAAGTTCAAATATTGAAATGATACCAAAAAAATAAATAAATAAATAAAATCAACGGCACATATAAAACCCATACATCACGCTGTGCCCCACGGAGCCCCTGCCTGGACTGCTTCTCACATGTGCACCATCCCTCTTATAGTAACAATAACAACAATAATAGCTGTCTTGACGACTTTTTCACTCACGCGTATTTGTGCTCGTAAGAGCCAATAATACACCCCATGGGACTTTAATGTGGAAATTCCTCTACGTTGATTTTAGCTCCCAAAACAGTATCTTGACTACGTATATCTAGACCTATAACCATATAAAACAGGGAAACGAATCGGCTACTCACCCATTGGCTAGTGGTTGGTGGTGCTCTGTGGGCCCTACCATAATGTGTGTGTTTCATCCATGCCGTCCACCCATTTTTTCCTATCATTTTATAGTATGAGCCCAAAAATGAGATTGATCAAAATCTTAAGTGAACCGCACAGTGTTGATTGAACGCCCACCATTAAAAACTTCTTGGGGGCACAAAAGTTTTGGATCAAGCTGATATATATTCTTTCCCTTCATCCAAGTCTGTATGACCTAATCAACGTATTAGATATCAAATAACCATTATAGTAGGCCTAAAAGGTTTTTAATGGTGGACATTCAATCAAAACTGTTTTCCCATGGTGTGGTCCACCTGAGATTTAGATCTACATCATTTTTTGGGATCAAGCCCTAAAATTATCTTTTAAAATGAATGGACGGCGTGGATAAAATACATACATCATTGTGGGGTCCACATAGCACCGGCCACTAGTTGGTGCCAGCTTCACTAGCCAAATCGCGTCCATAAAACAGGGATGGAAATCCCCATTTTCCATTACGGGTTTAATTTTAAATTAGAAAATATGGATTCGGGAGCAAACATCGATTAAATGAGCCACATGCCGGCTCAATCAAGTACGTATACTAAAAAATCCACATGGGTCACGACAAATAGCAACCGTCCAATGGATAGGTGGTCTCGACGGTTGACCGCGTAACTGCACAACTCGCCAATAAAATATAAGCCGTTGGATGGTATTGACGATTTCTTCCACGTAAAACGTTCTTATTATTCTTATAATAAAAGAAGTGAATATTGCACGGTCGGTCGCGGAAACGGATTGGCAGTGGCTGATGGTCGGTGCTATGTGGGCCTCATTATGATGTATATGTTTCATCCATGCCATTCATCTATTTTAATAGATTATTTTATGATATGAGGCTAAAAATGAAGTATATCCCAATTTCAAGTGGACCACATTACAGGAAACAGTGTTGAATGAACATTGACCATTAAAAACTTTCTAGGGGCCATAAAAGTTTTGGATCAAGCTGATCTTTGTTTTTTCTCTTCATCTGGGTCTGTACGACCTAACCAAAAGATTGGATTTCAAATAAACAGTACAACGGGCTTTACGAGGACTTTAATGGTTGTTTTCCTGTGGTGTGGTCCACCTGAGATTTATATCCCTGTCATTTTTGGTATCGAGCCCTAAAATGATCCGTAAAAATGGATGAAACACATATAATGGTGGGCCCTACAGAGCACCGACAATCAGCCGCCGGGCTAGTGGCAGGTACGGGTGTACATCGAGCCGAACCGAGTCGAATTGGCCTCAGCTCAGCTCAAGAACTCGGCTTGGCTCGGTGACTGAGCCAGCATCTCCAGCTCGAGTTCGGCTTAGCCAGCAATCAAACCAGTTCAAGCCAGTTCCAAGCTTCAAGCTTCCAAGCCACTTTACCTTCCCTTTCTTGATCAATTCCTGTGCCAGATTATCAACTGCCCGGCCGGGTATGCAGATTCATTACCATGTAATACGTTATGGTTTCGACTCTAATGCCTTTCTTAGGAATTCTCTCATTCACTTTTACTCTTTTATTGGGGACTTGTATTCTGCACACAAGTTGTTCTGCGAAGGTCCTCACCCAGACCTGGTTTTGTGTAACACCATGATGAATGGCTATAACCGAGGAGGACATCTTGCTAATGCGGTGGGTCTCTTTGGAGAGATGCAAGTTCTGGGTTTGAAGCCCGATGATTTCGCCTTTGTTGCTCTATTTTCTGCTTGTTCCCTGTTATACGATCTGGAAACTGACAAGCAGATTCACGAGTTGGTGTATAAAAACTCGAGTTTCTTTGATTCTAATGTTCTGTTGAAGAGTTCACATGTTGACATGTACGCCAAGTGTGGGTTTATGGAAATGGCAAACACGGTATTTTGTATGGCAAGTGTTAGTACGAGCACCTTCGCTTGGAGTTCTATGGTATCTAGTTATGCCAGGTCAGGGGAAATTGAGATTGCTCGTCGACTGTTTGATGAGATGCCTGGGGGTCAGTTTGGGAAGTGGGATTAGAAGGGATTAGGTGGGGATGGGATTCATCTGGTCCTGTGCCAATTCCACTGTGTTTGGGAAGAATGGAAATGCTTGAAATTACATTAAATGAAATTGCATTGGTCCTTGTGACAATTGTAGGTCCAACATGATGTGTGGGCTATATCCACACCATCCACCCATTTATCGAGATTATTTTGAGCATGGGCCAAAAATCAGATAAATCTAATGCTCAAGTGGACCATAGAAAGCAATAGGGATTGAATACCTGAAAAACATAAGTTTTGGATCTATCTCAAAATAAAACGATAAACGGAATTTAGATATAACGCATGCATGTTATTCTCAATAATTTCAAATGATGGTGAGCATATCCATTCAATGTACCACTGTATTATCAACAAAGCAGGGCATTAATTTTATCCCATGATAATAGGGGACAACTCAGCAATAATTATGTTTTTTTGAATCCCACCTACTCCCTTTTAATTCCACCGCCCAAACTGACCCTGAAAGAGATGTTGTTTCTTGCCCTGAAAGTGACTCGGTATATGTGTACACACACATATCAAGTCTAAATGCGTATCGATTTGAGTCGAGTCGAGCTGGGTCAGCTCGAGCTAACTTTCGGGTCATAAAAAATGACTCAACTCGGATCGAACTTAGTTTCAAGTTGAGCTTTTTCAAGCGAGTCAAGCGAGTTAACTGAGCTGGCTCGGTTCATGTACACCCCTAGTGGCAGGTGAAGTAGTCAATCTGTTTCTGTCAGTTGCCAAGCTTTGGCGTCCGCCACTTGAAATCTATCAAAAGCATGCAACTGCAATAAATCTGACCTGCTCATTTATTGAGTACTGTGATGGTCCATTTTCAAGTAGTTGCATTAATGAACGGTCGAAAACATTCAAGAGGCACCTTCTACCATTGAATGTAGACAATTACTTTTTTCTGTGGGTGTGTTCATTGGTTGCACTCTCCCAGTAGTCCGTAGTCTACTGAGGGAACGATCAGGACTTCTGACTCAGTGGTTTTGGTGATATAGACCATTGAAGATGGTGTCCATTTAATGGATGGTAAGAATCTTGTCCATTGATGGATGATATTCCAAACCAGATTTAAGGCCCACCAATTGGATGATGTTGATCATTCTCACGTGATATTAAATCAAACTGCTAAAGGAAATAAAACTTTAATCTCCTTTGAACCGTTCATACAACTTGGGAGCTTGAGGAGCGTCAGTGCTCATCTTCGCACGACACGTGTCTATAACAGCTATATAGCTGGTGTGTGGTACACCAGTGAATCTGCTACCAGCGACCGCATACAAAGTTACCCAGGAAATCCTTACCATGAGATCCATGGAAGCAGATGCTGGTGTACCATCGCCACTTGACATCAGCAAGTTAACCTGAGTCTATCATGAGGTATGTGTTATATTCAAGCCGTCCGTATATTTGGCAAACTTGTAGGTAATGCTTGAACGAAAAATAAGTCAAATTTAAAAATCAAGCGAACCACAGGCAAGACAATGAGTGATTGAACAGCTACTATTAAAACCTTCCTAGGGTCGACTTTATGAACAGATTGGATACAAAATAAATATTACCGTTAATCATTGTCCCTTCTATTGTCTTGTCCACATAAGCCTTGGATATGACTCATATCTTGGACTCATACTCTAAAAAGATCAGACAAAAAGGTTTCGCTATAATAAATACGTGGCTCATGTAACTTTGATTTACTTTTAACTGCTCCTACAACTCCGAACTTTGGGAAGAGTTAAGGCTCGTCTCCTGGTACGAGGATTACCTACTGACAGGTTGAGTGGGGGACTCCCTGCTGAAGTGACGTAATTAGCTTAGTTATACTGTCATGAGACAAAAAATGATTCAGATCTAAATCTCGAGTAGAAAGCACTGTGAAAAAATTGTGAAGATAATCATGCCACCGTTAAAAACTTCTAAGGACTACAAAAGCTTTCGGTCAAGCTGATATTTGTGCTTTCCCTCATGTAATGTCTGTGTTAACTTAAGAAGTTTCAACAGTAGGCGGCACTCTCCCCACTGAGTTGGTCACTCAAGCTTTGAATCTTCTTCTTCTGATCATGCACTAAAATATCTCTTCAAATGAGTGGGCAGTGTGTATATAACAAATACATCAAGGTGGACACCACGTGACTTGGTAACGTCACTTCATTAGCCAGTCTCGCTGTGGAACGTGTCAGCAGCTAATCCGCGTCCCGTCTTTGCACGGCACGTGCCCACAGTTGCAGTCTTGCTACCGTAGTGACCTCATCATGTCATTTGGTCTCTACTATAATACATGTGTTTGTATCCTTACCGCCCATCCATATAGAGAGATCATTTTAGAGTATGAGCTAAAGAGTGAGAAAGATACAAAGTTCAAGGGGACCCATCAAAGAAAAGAATGGGGATTGAACGCCAACCATTGAAAGCTTCTTTAAGACACGTAAGTTTTTTATCGAACTAATATTTATGCTTTACCTTCTGTGTTAACTTATTAACTTATGAACATGTTAGATCTCAAATAAACACTATTGTGGGTCTAGGAAGGTTTCAACAGTGGGCAATACTGTTCCCACTGTTTTCTGTGGTGGGTCCACTTGAACTTTGCATCTAACTCATTCTTTAGCTCATGCCCTAAAATGATCTCTCCAAATGGATGGATGGTGTGGATACAACACAAATATCGTAGTGGGCCCAAATACCTTAGTGACATCACTTGTAGTTAGACTCGCTATATTTGGGTTTCAGTAGCTAATCTGCGTCCCACCTGCTGGTGGGTGGTGTGTGATACACCTTTATAGAATGATAGGCCCAGCAATAGGGAAATGGATTGGCTACTCCCCTGCCACTGGCCAATAGCTGGTGGTAGGTGTTCTATGGGCCTCACAGTAATGTATGTGTTTTATCCATGTCTTCCACCTTATTTTTCCATATCATTTCATGGTATGAGACCAAAAATGAGCTATATCCTAATCTCAAGTGACCACATTATAGAAAATAGTGTTGAACATCTATCATTAAAAACCTTTCAGGGGCCACAAAAGTTTTAAATCAGGCTGATTTTTGTTTTTTCCCTTCATCTGGGCCTGTATGACCTAATCAACAGATTGGATGTCAAATAAATAGTACAGTGGGCCTTAGGAGGATTTTAATGGTGGATATCCAATCACTATTGTTTTCCTGTGGTGTGGTCCACCCGAGATTTATATCCCTCTCATTTTTGAGATCAAGCCCTAAAATGATCTTTAAAATTGGATGAACGGAATGGATGAAACACATACATCATGGTGGAGCCCACAGAGCACCGACCACCAGCCACAGGCTGGTGGCAGGGGAGTAGCTAAAGCTGGGCACAATCTGACCCGATTTGACGGATCCGACCCGAACCAAAGGCCAGGATCAGTTGGATCGAGTTGGCCCCACTCAGATCCGACCGTACATCGAGTCGAGTTTGGGTTAATGGTCAATCTAGACCGATCCGATCCGCACAACGTTCGTTCAACACTGTTTCCTATAATGTTGTCCACTTGAGATTGAGATATACTTTATTTTTTGTTTAATACCATAAAATGATCTAGAAAAATAGATGGGCGACATGGATGAAATAAATACATCATGGTGGGATCCACAGAGCACCGATCATCATCTGCTCTTAGCTCATGGCTCCAGGCACCTTGAGCATCGAGTTCTGACCAAGCTCCGGTGACTGGTGTATTGACATAAGACGTCCTGAAGCGGATTGACAGGTGTACCATGCGCCAGCATTATATTGATGTCAGCAAGTTTTGTGAGTCCCATCATCAGGTATGTGTTATATTTAAACTGTCCATCCATTTGGTGGGCTCGTCTTAAGGCTTGAGCCAAAAAATAAGACAAATCTAAAGATCAATGGACCACACTGCAAAAAGCAGTGGAGGGTTAAACGTCTACCATTGAAGCTCTTTTAAGGGTCATAAAAGTTTCAGATCAATATGATTTTTTTTTTTCCTCTTCATCCATGTAATTGTGACCTTATTAAGAGATTGGATGGAAAAATAAACATTATGGTAGGCCTTACGAATTTTTTAACGGTGAAAATCACATATTATTATTATTATTATTTTAAATTTTTCAAAAAAATAAAAGAAATAAAATAGAAGACTCGATCCAAACCGTACCCAATTCGATCCGATTCGGTTCGGGTCAGGCCAGCAGTGCAACGGATCGGATCGAGTCAGATGACTTGGACTCAGTCCTGGATCGAATCGAGTTCGAGTCAATTCATTGAAAATTTTGGACCGAGTCAAGTTGGACCCAATCCGGTCCGACTCAACCAGATGCCCACCTGTAGGAGAAGCCAATCCGTTTCCCAGGGATAGGAAGCCGATTAACTGGTGTACCATACTACCACACACCATCAACCTAGCTGGTGCTAGCTAGTGTGTGTACGTGGAATTCAATGAGGGGAAGTGGATTGGCTGGTGTCCCACACACCACCAACCTGCCTGTATATGTGTCATGCTTTAGGTTGTACAAAAGTTTAAAGGAGATCAAGGTAACGTTACATGGCCCACAATGATATATTTATTATATCCACGCTATTTGTTCATTTGATGAGATAAATTTAAAACATGAGCTAAAAAATAGTCATATATAAAGCTCAAGTTGACCTGTAACGACTCGAAAATTTTCGTACAATGGCCTGAGTATCACTTTGACCAGAAATCACTTAGGATTAAATCCTTTAGAAATTTGACAAAGTTAACTAAGTGCTAAACTAGATTAGCCATGAAATCCATTTAAATCATTTTAAATACGATCTGCAAGACCCAAAACTTGTAGAATCATTGACGCTAGGTTACCCTAAAGTCTAAAGACCAAACTCATTACCCGACTACTCTTGGGAGCATATTGAAACTGCGTATCAGGTTTGGACCGCACAGTGTGAGTCCGAATAATACAAGGTTAAGGTCTTAGGATCGCCTCACTGGGCTTGATAACCATCTCGGAAATCAAATCCAGCCAGTGTCTCACGGCTATTCGCTTGAGTCCGAAGCGAAAGAGTGTGAAAATAATTGTTTTCTTTACAAAATAAATATCTCAAATAGTAATCTGAGACTTGTTACTTGCGGACATTTTGTAAGCAACCTGACCGTCAGAATCTGACCCAAATACACCCTCGGATCAGGAAAAATTTCATAAACATATCCATGTACTTAGAATTTCGGATCGAGATCCACTAACCGTTGAACTGAAATTGGTCCGCCACGCGTGATTTGGGAATCTGACGGAAATAAAAACTTAACTCTACCTGGATCCAAGGTTGGTGAGCTTAAGTCCGACCTTTGGCTCAAGGAGGCCCACCAGAAGTCCTCCGTTGAGCTAAAACTAGCTTCCTTTGGTTATAACCTAAGTATACCTTATCCATAAGTCTATTTCAGAGTGTTTTTAGGCTATATAAGGACCTTAGAACTCTCTCTCTCACAGCCATATGAATTTGAGAGAAACCCTAGAGAGAGAGGAGAGAAAAGAGAGAGAAAGTGTGAGAGAAGTGGGAGAAACTCCTTGCTACTCTTTCCTGCCGCTACCCAAGCTCCACCACTCCATTCTTATCGCTTTTCCGGCGATATCGACTTTGTTTCTATGTAAGAAACCCTAACCCTAATCAGTTTTGGAGTTGGAAGTGTTGTAAGTTATGAAATAGCTAACCTATTCCATTCTATAGGTTACCGAATTGCCGAATCAGAAGCTTAGCAAACCTACCTGATTTGTTACGATTCTACGATAAGAGGTGAGGACTTTAGGTGTATAGGTTATGGTTTTCAACACTTTTAATGTAAGATAATGATAGATTCATGATCTACATGCAATTGCACATGTACAAAGTGTTGTCTGTTTTCCGTTTCGATTAAAGACGTAGAATATGGAATTTTACATATTCTAGGTATTTGCAGAAAGTACCGTATATGTATAAATTTTGAAAATGTGTTTGCCATGATTATTTGTTGTATGAATATATTACATGTGGATAAAATACCTGTTTGGCGAAAGGACTCGCCCTAATACATGTTTTGCTAATATACACTATGTATGTTGAAATTGTGTATTTTAGAAAGTACCGTATACGTATAAATTTTGGATATGTATTTGCCATGATTATTTGCTTTATGAATATATTATATATGGATAAAATACTTATTTGGCGAAAGGACTCGCCCTAATACTTGTTTCGTTAATGTACACTATGTATGTCGAAATAGTGTATTCTAAGTGTTTGTGAAAATGCTTGTAAGAGTAAGTGTTTGGATGATGGTGCCTTAGGTAGGTGTTGAGAGGAGATTCTCAACTACCTTAGAGACGTGTATGAATTCCTCCATGTGGTTGTTTAACTTAACCGCTTACTTATGAAAAATATGTGTTTGTAATTCTTGTTTACATGATGCTTTATAACATGCTTTGTAACATGCTTTATAGATATACTTTAGGACATACTTGTTAACTTGCTTAAATTACTTTGTTTATTATGCTTTACTCCACATGCTATGACTAAGGATTGATTTCGTTTGGGACTATGATTATAGTCCGGACAATCGGTTCCAGACTTGAGATTGTGGTTGAGATCCATTTCGCCACGTAAGATGTGTTTGACGAACCCGAGTCGTACTTTAGTTGGCGACAGTGGTTAGGCCACACGAGGTGCTTATGCACTTCATGTCGTTCAGTTGATTGTGCGCTCGAGCTTGTCAGGCTAGTCAATTAACCCGATGTGTCTAATGTATGTTCACCATGTTTGGACGCTATTGCTTGAACCTAGGGTACCAAACTTACCAGTGGAAATCCCGTTAACCATGGTACCTCGATCCGCTAAGACTCATGAGCCAGGCATGGCGGTATGGGACACCGTGGTATAGCTATCGACCTACGCTGGGGCCACGTGCCTCCCCGTAGTGACCAGTGAGTAACCAGGCTCGTGAGCTGAATACGGTGGTATGAGACACTGTATTCGAGTTGATGACACCTACGGCGAGAGCCGAATACGGTGAGACCTGTATTCGTGCTGACGGGTGATGAGTCCTTCGTAGTATCTTCGAGTATACTCTTAAGTCTGTGATTGGCGATGAACCCTTCACAGCAACTAGAGCATGAGTTGAGCTGAGTACGGTGAGACCTGTATTCGAGCTGATGGCCAGCTATTGAGCCGAGTACGGTGAGACCTGTATTCGAGCTGACGGCCAACAATTGAGCCACATACGGTGAGATCTGTATCCGTGCTGACGGGTGACGAGCCCTTTGCGATGCCTTCATGATGCCTCTTGAACCATAATATCTTATGAGATTATCTAGGTTTGACGACCCTAGAATGGATCATGTTTGGGAATGAAATAAGAGAGGTACCTTAGTTTCCCAATCCTGCTGTTTGAAATAGACTAATAACAACTCGGTAATCATGCTCATCATGCATTGTATGTGCCTGGAAGATGTGGAGTACTGAGGAATGCAAGCATGCCGTGAACGTAAGATGGTGTCGCACGAGGGAGTGTGTGGTGAGGGCATACATCATGACCGCATTCATACTTGCATTAATAAGAGTAGTTAGGAGTGTTTGATTATACTGCTTTATCATTACTGCTTGACTGAGTCGATAACATGTTAACCTATGCTTTATTATTCCACTGAGTTAGCTACTCACTCCCACGTTACGGGACGGTGTTGTACACACCAACCAGACTCTGTCTCAGGTGTAAATGAGATGACGACTCAGGAGGCTAAGCCGGACTATGACGAGGACCAGGATGAGTTCTCATTTATGCAGTATTCTGGTGGCTTCGACTAGACTGCCAAGATCGACAAGACTTGCAGGGATTACTCCTTAGTTGTACTTTTGACATTTTATTCTTAAAACAGATATATGTATATGCATGGTGACTCAGATGGGTTCATACTCTGGAGATTGAGATAGTTTTGTTTCTTTTACATACATATATATACAGTTTTAGTCTTCCGCTTGCCTTTATACAATTGATCTGGAGTATGAATTACTGTTTTGGTATAATCTCACTCATGTTTATTGCTCTAACACAGACAACATTTAATCATCATTATCTATGTTGCATAAGTGATGTTTTGGAACTCGAGAGTTGAGTTGCTACTCGACCCTCGAATTTCAGGGCGTTACAAGTTGGTACCAGAGCATGATTTTGATTAAACCGGACTTGAGTTATGGTCTCACGACGTACGCTGACACATTTCGACGTAGGAGGGTGCGGGAATAATATAGAAACAGTCTTAGGTATCCCAATTTCGTCTAATGGCAAAGTTCACTGAAAATGGACGTCGAAATCGAGTCTGTACTCAACCCTGGTTGCACGGGTCGACCTTAAAACGTTCCTAGGTCATCAATTGACGAGTCTATATCACAATCTACCCAATCTCAGTCGTTACAAATAAGCAAAAAGTCAGTCTAGATTAGTGAGTTCTCGAAACTACCTGATCTGGAACGGAACGGAGTCGGGGGGCCACGTGAGTCAATACGGGGGGAAATAAGGTGGACCCAGGGTGCATTTGGTACCTTGGGAGGGTGGAGAGCACCACCCCACTGCGGCGGCGCAGCGCCGGGCAAGGCGGAACGCGGCGGAACGCAGCGGAACCGCGGTTACCGCTGCAGACCGCGGTCGGGTTGGCCCACTAGGGTTAGGCCGGGCCTGGTCATGGTCCGTCCGACCCCTACACACGTTTGGTACGTGCGAAATTGTCAGGGGGCCCCTATTTCTCTCCTATTCGAGCCCTACTTCTCATTTCACCCTTCCAAACCCTCTAACTTGCTGTCCCCTCTCTCAAAACTCCCTTTTAATCGACACCTCCTTCATTTTCGACCATAGCCCACCCACATCCATTGATCACAGCAACCCTACCTTCCTACCCTTCCCCCTTTCTTTCACATTTGAGCTCCCACACCCCTATTTGAAGCTCAAAATCGTGTAACCCTCTAACCCATCCCATTTCTCCCTTGTTCTTTCTTCATTCCCTGTCATTTGGGCCTCTTCAACACTTGTTGGGACGGTAGTTTGTGGAGAACCAAAGAAATTAGCCCCTTCTCTCTCCTTCCTCCATTTCTATGGCCCTTTTCGAGTTGATTACGGCCATTTTCTCCATTTCCTCCATCCTCTCTCTCATGGGAAAGAGGAAAACTGCTGCAGATGATGCTGGGCCGAGCCACCCAGCCCGTTCCAGAAGAAGGGCTGACGATGAAGCCGGCACTAGCACCGTTCGGGAGCATAGGTCGAAGCGAGACCTGGATCCCCAACTGCCGATCAGGGATGCACTACTGATTGGTTTCGAATACGGTCATTTTGTTGGCCATAAGATAGTGTTTGAAGCTCACGTGGATGAAAGGATGTTTGGGCTACACCCGATGATGGACCGCTTGGTGGACATCGAATGGGGTCCTATATTTGAAGGCGAGTCTCCTGCATGTGAGAACACAGTTTGTGCCTTCTACGCCCATATCATGACCCATCGTTGGAGCCTCTTCAGTTCACGGTCTCGGTGAGGGGCATAAGGCGCACAATCACTGTGGTTGAGATGGCTCGGATCATGAAGATCCCATGTGGTGAAGTGCTTCCTAATGACAACTTCTCTAGGAGTGCGCGAGAAAGGGATCACCGTACGCGATACCTTTGTGGTCGACGGGTCTCTTGGACGCGAGGAAACTGTCTTTCATCGACGAAGTTGACAGATGACTTCCGTTTGCTCCACCATATTTTCACATATAATGTGTATCTACGGTCGGGTAACCGCACAGAGTGTACTCGGTTGATGGTGGACTTCCTCTACAGGATTGGACATAGGGACAACTTGTGCCTGCCCACGTTCGTCCTATTTCAGATAGTTAAGGTTGTTCGATTTGTTAGGAATGACCTCTCCCTCCCATTTGGCCGCCTGATATGCAAGATGGCTCGTGATGTCGGTTATAGGCTTAATATGGAAGACCTTGCACCAGTCCGAGTCATAAGTGAGGCTACTCTTAACAACATGAAGATCGGCCCTCGGCAATGGTAAACCCGACTCGATGAGTCTGGAGATGAGTCAGATAGTGCCGGTGAGGAGAGTATCGACCTCGAAGTAGGAAGCGAAGAAGGAGGCGGCGATGAGATATAGAAAGAGGATGATGAGGCCCAAGATACAGAGGAGAGTTCACCTCCTGCGGCTCAGGAGCAGGGCACCTATCGGGCTACTATAGATGCGCGTTTAGCCCGTCTCGAGGAGGGCCAAGTTGCCCTGTAACAGGAAGTCGGGCGGATCTAAACCAAGCTCAGCAAGGTATCTCACACCTTGAAGGCCATCCTGTGCTGTCTATAGGATAAGAATGCCCATCCTCCATCGCCTGACTCGGATGCCTAGCCATCCATACTGCTGTTTTGTAGTTGTTTTGGTTTCCTCTATAGTAGGTTTATGTTTCATGTTGATGAAGTAGTAGTTAGTAGTATGTTTTAAGTGTTTGATGTTGTGGATGTAATTGACTCCCATGTAATTTTTGTCATGATTCATGTAACTCTGTATTCCATGTATTATGACAATTTTGGGTAAATGAAAAGCATGCAGCCTCTTTTGCTATGAGATGTGTGGAATGCTTAAAGTGCTTATATATTGTGTTGCTATACTTTATCTCACATACGTTACACCCTATGTTGTATAGAGCATGCCGCGGCAGTATACACGGAGCACGACACACCTCCTTCTCACTGACTCGATGAACTAGATTCCTTCTTGTAGAGGTGGTCCTACGGACCGAGGTTTAGACTCAGATCAGCCTCCTGCTGGTCCTACTGGTGGACTGCTATCGTATACACCCCCGGTTTGTGAGCAGAACCGAGCATCCTCTTCTACGCGGTATGAGCCACAGGCTGCTCCACCTACTGATAGGTTTGAGCAATTGATGTTAATGATGCATCAGCAACAGATGCAGTAGCAGCAGCACCAGCAGCTTATGGCCACTATTTCTGAGGCCTTGTCTCAGGGTGAGAGTGCGACTCCACCTCCGACATCTTCACGTCCTGCTGAGCCTACAGAGTCACCTGCTCAGTTTAAGGATGTGCCTTTGCCCACACCTGTTGCGTACCCTACGGGAGACGTAGGTACTTACGGTTTACTCGAGCGATTTCAGTGCTTGAGGCCTCCGACTTTTACAAGTTCTCACAGACCTGAGGAGGCTGAGTACTGGTTGGACCGCGTCTCGAAGATATTGAAGATGCTGCATTGTTCTGAGGCTGAACAGGTTGAGTTGGCCGCCTTCATGTTCGAGAAGGAGGCTAGCTTATGTGGGACAGTATACTGCGGACTGTCGCAGTGGGTTACGTGTGGACCTGAGCGGCATTTGAGTTTCGCTTCCACGAGAAATATTACCCTTAGGCTTACAGACACAAGAGGAAGAATGAGTTTCTGCGCCTCAGGCAGGGAGGCATGACAGTCACGGAGTACGAGCATCGCTTCACCAAGTTGGGCCGCTTTGTCCCGACTATACTTTCTGATGAGCCAATGAGGATTCGACGCTTCACAGAGGGATTGCGACCTGACATCCGGTCGAAGATGTGCTGTGTCCGCATATCATCTTATGCGGAGTTGATTCATATGTCCATCCAGGCAGAGCAGGATGTGGACCGCTTGACATGCTCCCGTGGTGCTATAGTTACGAGACCACGACCAGAGGTTCAGGACAGGCCTTTCTTAGGCAAGAGGCCTCGTGCTGACTCACCTCCCAGGATCGCAGCGCCAGTGGCTCCGATGAGGCCCCCTATTGTGACCTATACGTACTGCGGGAGACAGGGTCATCTTGTTGGGAGCTGTTTCGTGCGGATGAGAGATAGTGGGTTCTCTCCGCCACAGATGATTGATCGCTCTCGCCCACAGGATATATCGACTCCACCACTGCGGATGGCACCTGCACATCCGTCCTTCAGACCACCTGCACCTCGCTTCAGGCCACCTCAACGGCCCATGGTTCCACAGCCAAACAGGCAGCAGTAGGCTTGGGTACACTCACTTGCAGCTGAGGCATCCAAGGGATCGGACGTAGCACCTATGGCCTTCGAGGTTACTGCACATGTGCAAGGTACTCCAATCTTTCTTTTGGTGGACACCGGGTCTACTATCTCTATTGTATCATGTGCTACAGTTAAGAGGCTAGGGTTGGAGACTAGTCCTATGACTGGGTTGAGACTCCTTACTGCGACGGGGACTTTCTCAGACTCCACTACGATGTGTAGAGGTTGTTTGATAGACCTAGGGAGCAGGACAGTGACTGTCGACCTGTTGGTCGCACCGCTCCATCATTATGATGTGATTCTCGGCATGGACTGGCTTGTGGAGATGAAGGCTGAGATCGATTGCGATACTCGGATCATGATAGCACGTGGATCTGACGGCACGGTCTTTACTTTCCCAGTGTAGGTCAGTTGGTATTACCGCATCAGTAGCTACGCTACCCTATTAGAGCAGGTTGATGTTCCGACGTTGAGAAATACGCCCGTGGTTCAGGATTTTGCAGGTGTGTTTGTGATGATTCCTGGTTTGCCACCTCGGCGCGAGATCGACTTCACCATTGATCTTACACCTAGTGCGACACCTATCTTGTTGCAGACTTATCGTATGCCTTCATGTGAGATGGAGGAGCTGAGGAAACAAATTGACGGGTTGTTAGAGAAGGGCTTTATACGACCTAGTGTGTCTCCTTGAGGAGCACCTGTACTGTTTGTGAAGAAGAAAGATGGTTTACTACGGTTGTGTATTGATTACCATATGTTGAACCAGGTCACCGTGAAGAACAAATATCCTTTGCCCAGGATAGATGATCTGTTTGATCAGTTGAAGGGGGCGAAGTACTTTTCGAAGATTGATCTGCAGTCAGGGTATCATCAGCTGCTCGTCAAAGATGAGGACGTGCAGAAGACGGCTTTCAGGACATGCTTTGGGCACTACGAGTTTCTAGTGATGTCGTTCGATCTTACGAACGCACCGGCCGTGTTCATGGACCTGATGAACCGGGTATTTCGGCCATTCTTATACCGATTCATCATCATCTTTATTGATGACATTCTGATATACTCTACGAGTCGGGAGGAGCACGAGGAGCACCTGAGAGCGGTGTTGGATACGTTGAAGAAGAACCAGTTGTTCGCGCAGTATAAGAAGTGCAACTTCTGGCAGGAGGAAGTCAAGTTCCTCGGACATGTGGTGTCTAAGGATGGGATAGCAGTGGACCTTGCTAAGGTAGCCGTGGTTCAGGATTGGCAGCAACCTGACTCGGTTACCGAGGTGAGGAGTTTCCTTGGTCTGACAGGGTATTATAGACGCTTCATTCGAGATTTCTCGAAGATTGTCAGGCCGTTGTCTCAGTTGACACGGAAGGACCTGAAGTTTGCCTGGAATGAGAAGGCGGAAGCAGCTTTCAAGGAGCTGATGGACAGGTTGACGTCCGCCCCTGTGCTAGTATTACCAGAGCGAGGGGTTAAGTACACGATATATACTGATGCTTCTCGCGTTGGTTTGGGTTGTGTCCTTATGCAGAAGGACATGGTGATTTCGTATTCCTCGAGACAATTAAGGAAGCACGAGGAGAATTACCCTACACACGACCTGGAGTTGGCAGCTGTCATCTTTGCATTGAAGCTCTGGAGACATTACCTTTACGGAAAGGAGTTCGAGCTTTTCTGCGACCACAAGAGCCTTAAGTATATATTTACGCAGCGAGACTTGAATATGAGACAACACCGATGGATGGAGACCTTGAAGGGCTTCAAGTTCGAGGTTTCCTATCATCCTGGTAAGGCGAACCTTGTGGCAGACACGTTGAGCCGTAAGAAGGCTATAGCATTTGCGGCTCCGTTGATGATAGCAGAGTGGGACATGGTTGAGTTCGTGCGGGACTTCGAGCAGAGACTCACCGTGGAGGAGCCATTTAAGTGTGTTGCGCACGTTCGGGTGTGACCACTTATTGATGATAGGATCATTGAGGCCCAGAAGGGCGATGAACGGTTGTCTGAGCTTCGAGAGCAAGCTAGCGACGTCGAGGACTCCGAGTGGAGAGTTGGTTCAGATGGGGGTCTACGATTCCGTGGCCGCCTATGCGTTCCTGACATACCTGACTTGAGACATGAGCTTCTCGAGTCTGCCCATAACTCGAAGCTTGCGATGCATCCTGGTAGCACGAAGATGTACCGGGATGTGAGACGGTCGTATTGGTGAGATAACATGAAAGCCCACATCGCTGAGTTCGTTTCTCATTGTCTGACGTACCAGCAGGTCAAGGCAGAATATTGCCGACCTCCTAGACTACTTCAGCCCATGCACATAGCTGAATGGAAGTGAGACTTCATTTCCATGGATTTCATATCGGGGTTGCCGAAGACGAGGAAGGGACACAATTCCATTTGGGTGATTGTGGACTGGTTGACCAAATTGGCCCATTTCCTCCCTATCAGAGTCACAAACTTTGCAGACGAGCTGGCTAGGCTGTACATCAGAGAGATTGTGCGTCTGCATGGAGTTCCACTTGCGATCGTGTCGGACAGAGACACTCGGTTCACATCTATCTTCTGAACTCGTATCTAGGAAGCAATGGGTGTGAAGTTGAAGTTCAGTACGATGTTTCATCCTTAGACTGATGGGCAGACAGATCGGGTGAATCAGATTCTGGAGGATATGTTGCTAGCATGTGTGTTGGACTTCAAGGACAGTTGGGATGACTGTCTTCCTTACGCAGAGTTCGCCTACAACAATAGCTTCCAGGCGAGTATTGGTATGGCTCCATATGAGGCCCTGTATGGTCACCCTTGCAGAGCACTGCATTGTTGGGCTGAGGTTGGCGAGAGTAGCTTGATTGGCCCAGAGTTGGTTCAGGCGACCTCAGAGAAGATCGACATTATCAGGTGTCGACTTTTTACAGCGCAGAGCAGGCAAAAGAGCTACGCTGATACGAGGCAGCGACTGCTTGAGTTTGAGGTTGGAGACCATGTGTTCCTCAGAGTTTCCCCTATGAAGGGAGTCCTTAGGTTCGGAAAGAAGGGGAAGCTCACACCGAGGTTTATCGGTCCGTTTCAGATACTGGATCGAGTGGGTGCTGTGGCATATCGTCTCGCTTTGCCCACACCACTTGCAGCTGTACACAACGTATTTCATGTATCTATGCTGAAGAAGTACGTTCCTGATCCTTCACATATCATTAGATGGGAGCAGGTACAGCTGAGCGAGGATGCTACGTATGAGCTGCGTCTGACGCGTATCCTTGATAGGAAGGAGCAGGTACTGCGTAGCAAGGTGATTCTACTCGTGAAGGTACTGTGGACACATTATACAGAGGAGGAGGCAACGTGGGAGACAGAGGCCGAGGTCAGAAAGAACTACCCTCAGATTCTCGAGGAGTACGAAAAGGTACAAATTTCGAGGACGAAATTTTTGTTTAAGGGGGGTAGATTGTAACGACTCAAAAATTTTCGTACAATGGCCTGAGTACCACCTCGACCAGAAATCACCTAGGATTAAATCCTTTAGAAATTTGACAAAGTTAACTAAGTGCTAAAATAGATTAGCCATGAAATCTATTTGAATTGTTTTATTACGATCTGCAAGACCCAAAACTTATAGAATCATTGACGCTAGGTTACCCTAAAGTCTAAGATCAAACTCATTACCCGACTACTCTCGGGAGCACATTGAAACTCCGTATCAGGTCTGGACCTCACAGCGTGAGTCCGAATAATACAAGGTTAAGGACTTAGGACCACCTCGCTGGGCTTGACGACTATCTCGAAAATCAAATCCAGCCAGTGTCCCACGGCTGTTCGCTTGAGTCCGGAGCGAGATAGTGTGAAAACACTTATTTTCTTTACAAAATAAATATCTCAAATAGTAATCTGAGATTTGTTACTTGCAGACATTTTGTAAGCAACCTGACTGTCAGAATCTGACTCAAATACACCCTCGAATCAGGAAAAATTTCATAAACATATCCATATACTTGGAATTTCGGATCGAGATCCGTTGACCGTTGAACTGAAACTGGTTCGCCACGCGTGATCTGGGAATCCGACGAAAATGAAAACTCAATTTCACCTGGATCCAAGGTTGGTGAGCTTAAGTCCGACCTTTGGCTCAAGGAGGCCCGCTAGAAGTCCTTCGTTGAGCTGAAACTAGCTCGCTTTGGTTTTAACCTAAGTATACCTTGTCCATAAGTCTATTTCAGAGTGTTTTTAGGCTATATAAGGACCTTAGAACTCTCTCTCTCACAGCCATACGAATTTGAGAGAAAGCTTAGAGAGAGAAGAGAGAAAAGAGAGGGAAAGTGTGAGAGAAGTGGGAGAAACTCCCTGTTACTCTTTCCTGCCGCTACCCAAGCTCCACCACTCCATTCTTATCGCTTTTTCGGCGATATCGACTTCGTTTCTAGGTAAAAAACCCTAACCCTAATCAGTTTTGGAGTTGTAAGGGTTATAGGTTATGAAATAGTTAACCTATTCCATTCTATAAGTTACCGAATTGCCGAATACAGAAGCTCAGCAAACCTACCTGATTTGTTACGATTTTACGACAAGAGGTGATGACTTTAGGTGTATAGGTTATGGTTTTCAACATTTTCAATGTCAGATAATGATAGATTCATGATCTACATGCAATTGCACATGTACATAGTGTTGTCTGTTTTCCGTTTCGATTAAAGAAGTAGAATATGGAATTTTACATATTCTAGGTATTTGCAGAAAGTACCGTATACGTATAAATTTTAAAAATGTGTTTGCCATGATTATTTGTTGTATGAATATATTACATGTGGATAAAATACCTGTTTGGCGAAAGGACTCGCCCTAATACATGTTTTGCTAATATACACTATGTATGTTGAAATTGTGTATTTTAGAAAGTACCGTATACGTATAAATTTTAGATATGTGTTTGCCATGATTATTTGCTGTATGAATATATTATATATGGATAAAATACTTATTTGGCGAAAGGACTCGCCCTAATACCTGTTTCGTTAATGTACACTATGTATTTCGAAATAGTGTATTCTAAGTGTTTGTGAAAATGCTTGTGAGAGTAAGTATTTGGATGATGGTGCCTTAGGTAGGTGTTGAGAGGAGATTCTCAACTACCTTAGAGACGTGTATGAATTCCTCCATGTGGTTGTTTAACTTAACCGCTTACTTATGAAATATGTGTTTGTAATTCTTGTTTACATGATGCTTTATAACATGCTTTGTAACATGCTTTATGGATATGCTTTAGGACATGCTTGTTAACTTGCTTAAATTACTTTGTTTATTATGCTTTACTCCACATGCTATGACTAAGGATTGATTTTGTTTGGGACTATGATTATAGTTCGGACAATCGGTACCAGACTTGAGATCGTGATTGAGATCCATTTCGCCACGTAAGATGTGTTTGACGAACCCGAGTCGTACTTCAGTTAGCGACAGTGGTTAGGTCACATGAGGTGTTTATACACTTCATGTCGTTCAGTTGATTGTGCGCTCGAGCTTGTCAGGCTAGTCAATTAACCCGATGTGTCTAATGTATGTTCACCATGTTTGGACGCTATTGCTTGAACCTAGGGTACCAAACTTACTAGTGAAAATCCCGTTAACCATGGTACCTCGATCCGCTAAGACTCATGAGCCGGGCATGGTGGTATGGGACACCGTGGTCGAGCTGTCGGCCTACGCTGGGGCCACGTGCCTCTCCGTAGTGACCAGTGAGCAATCAAACTCATGAGCCGAATACGGTGGTATGGGACACTGTATTCGAGCTGACGACACCTACGGCGAGAGCCGAATACGGTGAGACCTGTATTCGTGCTGACGGGCGACGAGTCCTTCGTAGTGTCTTCAAGTATACTCTGAAGTCTATGATTGGCGATGAGCCCTTCGCAGCAACTAGAGTATGAGTTGAGCCGAGTACGGTGAGACCTGTATTCGAGCTGACGACCAGCGATTGAGCCGAGTACGGTGAGACCTGTATTCGAGCTGACGGCCAGCAATTGAGCCGCATACGGTGAGATCTGTATCCGTGCTGATGGGTGACGAGCCCTTTGTGATGCCTTCGCGATGCCTCTCAAACCATAATATCGTATGAGATTATCTAGGTTTGACGACCCTAGAATGGATCATGTTTGAGAATGATACAAGGGAGGTACGTTAATTTCCCAATCCTGCTATTTGAAATGGACTAATAACAACTCGGTAATCATGCTCATCATGCATCGCATGTGCCTGGAAGATGTGGAGCACTGAGGAATGCAAGCATGCCGCGAACGTAAGATGATGTCGCACGAGGGAGTGTGTGGTGAGGGCATACATCATGATCACATTCATACTTGTATTAATAAGAGTAGTTAGGAGTGTTTGATTATACTGCTTTATCATTACTGCTTGACTGAGTCGATAACATGTTAGCCTATGCTTTAGTGTTCCACTAAGTTAGCTACTCACTCCCATGTTATGGGATGGTGTTGTACACACCAACCAGACTCTGTCTCAGGTGTAGATGAGATGACGACTCAGGAGGCTGAGCCGGACTATGACGAGGACTAGGATGAGTTCTCATTTATGCAGTATTTTGGTGGCTTCGACTAGACTGCCAGGATTGACGAGACTTGCAGGGATTACTCCTTAGTTGTACTTTTGACATTTTGTTCTTAAAACAGATATATGTATATGGTGACTCAGATGGGTTCATCTTCTAGAGATTGAGATAGTTTTGTTTCTTTTACATACATATATATACAGTTTCAGTTTTCCGCTTACCTTTATACAATTGATCTGGAGTATGAATCACTGTTTTGGTATAATCTCACTCATGTTTATTGCTCTAACACAGACAACATTTAATCATCATTATTTATATTGCATAAATGTTTTGGAACTCGAGAGTTCAGTTGCTACTCGACCCTCGAATTTCAGGGCGTTACATGACCACACCAAAAATAATAAGTGGCATCTCTAGCTGTGAAGTTTACTAACAATGGGCAGGAGATCAAAGTTATGTGGGGCCCACAATAATATATATACTATATCAGGGGCGGCTCAACATTTTTGGGGGCCCTAGGCAAGTCATAAAAATGGGAATCGGATTGCGATGAGTTAGTCGAGACTTATGACTTGAGTAAACTCTGTTTCTTGACGAATTCACGTGGTTTATAGTCCATCCGTTTTTCCAAATCATTTCAAGGGTTGAACTCAAAATTGAAGTATAAAAAAAGCTCAGGTAGACCATACCACAGGAAATAGTGGAATTATTGATTTTCATCGTTGAAATCTTTCTAAGGCCCTAGTGATGTTTATTTGTCATCCAAACTTATCATAAGATCACATGGACATGGATGAAGGGAAATCACAAATATCAGCTTGATCTAAAACTTCTATGACCCCCCCCAAGAACTTTTCAATGGTAGACTTCAATTCACACCATTTCGGGTGGTGTGGTCCACTTGATATTTAGATATGCTTAATATTTGGATTATAGCCATAAATTTATATGATAAAAAATATGGACGGAGTTGATACAATGCATGAATGACATGATGGGTTTGGGTTACTCAGAGCAATAAAAATGAGGTTTTTTAGTTTAAAAAATAAAAAATTAATAAATTCAAAATTAAACCATAAAAATGAATAAACTTTTGTATTCAAGTTTATCCTATAAATCAATTTCGATTGATAAAATTACTAAACCGTTTATAAGGTGAATCCTAGATGGATGAAATGAAAAATTATCCCAAATTTCTGCCACCTGTATAATGGTGAGCATTCAATATCCACTTTTTTTTATGTGTTGTAGTCCACTTGAGCTTTGATTCTGCTTCGTGTTTTTTCTAATAATCTAAAATGGGATGAAAAAACGGATCAACTAAATAGATATAACACATACAATAATGTGGACCCCACAAAGCTCAGGGCTACAGGAATCCCTAAAGTGGTCCATTCTAAATTGTATAGTACTTAATAAATAGGCATTCTTAGATTGTTAATATAGCATATTTTGACTCCATCCAAACCGTCTAAATTAGGTGATCCATTCTAAATAGGCTAAATTACAAAAAATCCATTGATTTTACTATTCTATCTTCCAATTAGTGGGAATTTGTATGTTGAATTCAAATAATTTGTTTAGTGTACAAGAATCAACCAATTAGGAGATCTAGCTATTGTGTGTTTTTGTTTTTGGTTTTCATGAACCATCACGGACCCACTTTTAAAATTTAATAAGTGGCAATTCTCAGTGCCTGTGAAGTTTACTAACAATGGGCAGGAGATCAAAGTTATGTGGGGCCCACAATAATATATATACTATATCACACCGTTTAATTATCCATTTGACAAGAACATTTTAGTGCATAATTTCAAAATTGAGTTGTATCCAAAACTCAAGTGGACCACACCACAAATAAGAGGGGGCAATGATTACCACCATTAAAACATTCATATGGCCCACCATGATATTTACTTTCCATCAATCTAAGGTCACAAAGACGTGGATGAAGAGGAAAAACAAATATCACATTGATCCAAAACTTATATGACCCACAAAAGGTTTCAATGGTAGACGTTCAGCTCCCGCTGTTTTCTGGCGTGTGGTTCATTTGATCTTTGGGTCTACTTTATTTTTGGGCTAAATCATTAAAAAGAGATATGGACAGACGGTTTTGATATAACACATACCTTATGGTGGGCTCACAGAACTTGGTGACGTCAACACACCATTTAGGTTGGTGGTGTGTGGTACACCAGTTAATCCACTTCACCAACGATGAAGGTCATTCCTCTAGAAAATCAGGTTGATGCATCCGTTAGATGGTCCACATCTGCATGTTGATCGAGACCATCCGTTTCCATCAATTTCAACATTGTGGCGATCATGATGAGTGGACTGGCCTGAGTTTTGTGACAGGGAAACTTCATGATGGAGGCTACCGTTTGCATGGTACGGATTTTTAAAAAGGTTTATTGTTTGCAGGAAAGATGAGCCTGTATGAGAAGTTAGCATGCAGCTGGCTGTAAGTGAACCATTACCTAACGTCAACAGGCCCTATCTTTCCCTCAACTTGCACCGTCGATTTTCCTCCTAATCAAAAAACAATTTGCACATGAGTAATTAGATTCTTGGAGCACTCAAGTGATCCACACGTGCCGTTGTGGATGGCACGTGTGAGATCTACGGTGTTCTCTAGGTAGGCCTCATGGTGGATGTCCAGTCAGAAGAAATTCAACTGGTCAACAAGGGCACACGTGTAGGAGAAATGGATGGATAGAAAATAATAGCCGTCCATAGTTGACCGTACATGCATGGGCCACTTCACCAACGAACTGGATTTCTTTCATGAAAATGCCTTGACACATGCAAATGTAGAGAAGCTGCGAGGTTTTGATACCTTGACATATGAGAACAAAATCTTTGACGGAGGTTCCGTACAAGTGGGGCCCATCAGCCGTTGGTGCTTTCTAGACCGTCGGTGGATGGCAGAAGGCATTCCATAAAAAAAAAAAAAAAAACGTGCGGACAAGTGCTGTCTTAGGTTTTAGATTGTGTTAGGTTTAGCTTCCAATCTGATCTGCTTTGGGGCTTTATTTTATTTTTATTTTTATTTTTATTTTTATTTTTTAACACACACACCTCCACACGCTCACTCCGTGGTGGGATTTCACCACTTATGGATACTCGAGAGTCTACCACAGGATATGTACAGGATATGTACTGCGATTATTGAATATATATATATATATATATATATATATATATATATATATATATATATATATATATATGGAAAACGTTACTATGCGCTCGACCTCGCATGAGGTCGAGCTGTGTGGGTCCCACCGTGATGTGTTTCGAACATCTTCCCCATCAGTCAGATGCACCATTCCATTGTGGTCCTAGGTCTAAAAAATCAAGTCAATCCGTACTTGTGTGGGCCACACCACATACAGAAGTGGAGAGGGGCAATGCACCATTAAAACATTCATAACCATTTTTGAGGGCCCACTGAGATGTGGTTTGTAAATCCAACCCATCCATTATGTGTGTCCCACTTGAATAAGGGTTCAGACCAAGTTTCAGGCGCATGCAAAACTCAGGTGGGCCCCACCAAGTGCTTTTATATGTTTTAACAGTGTCTTCACATAATTTTAGATGGTATGGCCCACTTGAGTTCCGTATATGGCTGATTTTTGGGATGTCCCATAATTTAAAGTGGACCCATCAAATGCACGGTGTTGATGGCCGAAACGCATCACGGTGGGGCCCACGCAGCTTGGCCTTACGGGAGCTTATCGTAAGCTAAGCGCATAGTACCTAAACCCTATATATATATATATATATATATATATATATATATATATATATATATATATATATATATATATACACAAAACGCTGCTAACCAGTTCGTATGTAGTTTGAGAACTTATCCTATCCGATGAGTCTCGAAAATCTGAACGGTCCACATGAAGCAGAACCTCATGAAACCTCCTGGTACGAAATTTTACTTTGATCCAAAACTTTGGTGGGCCATGAAAAATGCAAACAGTTTCTTCCCTTGATTTAAATTTCTCTTTGCTATAGCTCACCAGAATCTTAGATCAGGGTGAAAATTCACCCCCTAAGGTTTCATGGGATTCTGTATCTTATGGACCGTTCGGATTCGACACCCATGACACGTGTGCAAAGGTGGACATGTGCGAGCGTAGGTGAGCATGCCTATATATATATATATATATATATATATATATATATATATATATATATATATATATATATATATATATATATATATATATATATATATATATATAGGCACCTTGGCCCCATGAGGTCGAGCTTCGTGGCCCCACCATCATGTGTGTTGAACATTCACACCGTGCATTTGATGGGTCCCCTTAAATTATGGGATATTCTAAAAATCAGCTTTAGAGAACTCAGGTGGGCCATAACATCTAAAATCATGCTTAAAACGTATAAAAGCACTTGGTGGGGCCCAACTAAAATTTGGATGCATCTTAAACTTGATTTGACCCCTCATCCAAGCAGTACACATATAATGGATAGGTTGGTTTTGTGAACCACATCTCAGTGGGCCCAACAAATTATTATGAATGTTTTAATGGGAGTGTAACTCCTCTCAACTTTTGTATGTGGTGTGGCTCATAACAGTCATGGATTGACTTGATTTTTAAACCTGAGGCCCATAATGGAATGATGCATCTAACTGATGGGGTAGATGTTCGACACGCATCACAGTGGGGCCCACATAGCTCGACCTCGTAGGGTTGACCACAGAGAACCCCCCCCCCCCCCCCCCCCTCTACACACACACACACACACACAAATATATAATTAATTAAATGCCCACATCGGCACTTCTTATATAAGCACATGTAAGCACCTTTGCACACATGTCATGAGCATTGGATCCAAATGGTCGACGTAATTCGGCGCCAAATGAAATCTCACAAGCTCAAACCTTTATCTTGATACAAAACTCTGATTGGCTGTGGAAATACGAAACAATTTTCTCTCTTGATTTGTATCTCCTTTTCCAAAGGCCTACTAGAGTTTTAGATCGATATATATATATATATATATATACACACACACACGGAAACGCTCACTTGTGAACCAGTTCGTACGTACTATGTATGAACTTTTTTGAAAACCTATTATACTTGATGGGGATCCAAAATCTGAACCGTTCATGTGAAGCAGCACCTCGTGAAACCCCCTGGGTCTAAGTTTTACTTTGATCTAAAACTTTGATAGGCTATGAAAAATGAAAACAGTTTATTCCCTTGATTTGCATTTCTCTTTGCTATGGCCCACAAGAATTTTAGAACGGGTTGAGAATTTGTAACATGAGGTTTCATGGTATTCCGCATCACATGGACCGTTCAGCTTAGACACCCATGACACGTGTGCAAAGGTGCGCAGGAGAGCATGACTCTCTCTCTCTCTCTCTCTCTCTCTATATATATATATATATATATATATATATATATATATATATATATACACACATCGCGGTGGGCCCATAATTATTACTGACTATCAAACCGGCCGGCAAGCTAAAACATAGCTATGTGTTTTGAAAAGCTATCTGTATATTATGTGGCTAGGACTACTCAACCCAAGATATTATTACATTATTGGAGCTTTTCCCATCTTCTGTATGGCCCATCTAATCAAAGGCCTTTTAATTCTAAAAGATGTTGAATTATTTTGGCACGAGAAATGTTCCTCTGGGGGACAACGTTGCATGTGAACTTTCATACGGACTCTGTTGCTAGGACGTAGATTAACTAACGACGGGTTCTATAGCTAATCAAGTCACGTCACCAAGTTCAATGGCCCCACCATGGTGTATGTGTTGTATCCACACCGTTCACTGATTTGAAGAAATGGTTTTAGGATATGAGCCAAAGAATGAGTCAGATAAAGCTCAAGTGGACTCACTACAGGAGACAGTGGGGATAATGACACCGGCCCATCGATTGAAACCTTTATAAGACCCTCAGTTATGTTTATTTGAGATCCAACCTGTGATGACCGAAGGAAAAACACAAATATCAGCTTAATTGGCCCTCAAGAAATTTTTAATAGTAGGCATTCAATACCCACTATTTTCAATGGTAGGTCCACTTACCCTTTGATTGTCTTATTGCTTGAATCATGCCATAAAATAATCTCACCGAATACCAAATAGATGACCAGTGTAGATACAATACAATGCATATATAGAATGCATACTTCATATACTTCAGTAACGAATCTGGACGCGAATTAGCTACTGACAGGTTGAGTAATGAGACTCGCTACTGTGGATAGGTCAGCCCGAGTCCTATGGGCCTCACCATGACCATGACGTATCATGTAGTCAATCCATTTGGAGAATATTTTAGGGCATGAACTAAAGAATGAGTCAGATCCAAAGCTTGAGTGGCCGCATAAGTTTTCTATTAAGCTAATATTTGTGTTTTCCATTGGTTCACGGTGGATCTTAGGAACATTTCATAGTGTCATTCTGCCCACTGTTCCCACTGTTTTATGTGGAGTCTACTCGAGCTTTGGATCTACCTCATTCTTTGGCTCATGTCCTAATTTTTTTTTTTTTAAATATATATATATTTTTTCAAATGGATGGATGGTGTGGATACAATACATACATCATGGTAGGTCCCACAGAACTTGGTGATATCACTTCAATAGCCAGGCTAGTTACTCAACCGATCAGTAGCTAATCTGCTTGCAAAGAATGTAGCTACTCAACCCATCAATAGCTAGTCTGCATGCATCCGCATTGCTGCCAATGTGTTTTCACATGGCCGTTTACGAATCCATGTAGATCACCACACACCACTGATCTTAATTGTGTGTTGACGTCACCAAGTTTTGTGAGTCTATCACGATGAAAGTATTATATCCACTCAGTCCATCCATTCTTTGAGACCATTTTATGGGCCTAAAATGAAGTAAATTTAAAGCTCGAGTGGACTATACTGTTATAGAAAATGTGTTGGTTAAAAAAATATTTTAAATAAAAAATATATAAATATATAAGTGTTTATGAAAAAGACTTGATTTTTTTTTTTTTTTTTTTGGTTTTTTTTTTTTTTTTAAAATTTATTTTTATTTATTTTTTATGTTGGGAATACTCCCATATTGTAAAGAGAAAAGAAAATTTCCTCTTAAAAAGTAGGGTATTGAGTACCTTACTATTTGCTTGGTGAGACAGATGAGTACCAAGACTTACGTGCTCCTTCGCGTTGAATACACGTGCACGGGCTCAGACTCCATATGAGGGGCATAGGCATGCGAGGCAATGTGGCTGTAGAGGCATTAGTGGCGTACTTTGCACTTCGCATGGGTAACCCACTTATGACCTTAAACGAATCGGTGCGAGTCGCAATGCGATAGTGGCTAAGACTACGGGAAGAAGTTGCTACATAAGATCGATGACTACACACTATAACAAATCTATAAATATTTGAGAATTGAGGAAGAATCGAGCAACCGTGATAAGAAAGCTGAAAATATGAATTCATCGTTCAAGGTATAAGCAATACAAAATATCCAAAATAAGAATCCCGATAAAGACGATTCCCTGAAACACAATAAAAGGAAATTCAAAAAATCACAAAAGAATAAGGGAAAGTTCAAAGGTCCTTATCATATCCGTGAAAAAACTGGGTATGATGCTCGAGTATGTCGACTTTACAAATCAAAGAAAGAAGTAAGTGCAGTTGATGATAAAATAGTTGTCATGATCATCGAGTTTAACATTATCCAAGGGAAAGTCCCCAATTGGTGGTACAATACGGTTGCCACAATCCATGTCTGCTATGACAGGTCAGCCTTCAAAACCTATGAAGATGTGGCCAATGGTCAAGAAGTCCAAATGAGTAATGAAGTCTGATCAAAGGTCGTGGGCAAAGGAACCGTGAAACCAGTGTTTATCTCTGGTAAGAAGGTGATATTGACTAATGTGCTGCACATCCCAAACACGTGACAAAACTTAATTTCTGAGATCCGCTAGGAAAACCTAGAATATGGGTAGTGTACGAATCGAGCAAATTGATTCTGTTAAAGAATGAGAGCTTTGTCGGAAAGGGATATTCTTGTAACATCATAATTAATTTTTTAAAAAATGAAAGTAGCATTTCTATTGAATCTGTAGCATTATAGTATGGTATGTTAACACATATAGGATATAGTACCATAAATTTATGACTAAGAATGGCCTAATCTCATATACTAGTAATGAGAATGATAAGTGTGAAGTGTACATATGGTCTAAAATGAAAAAGAAATTGTTTCCGAGTATTGAAAGATCATCTTAAGTATTGGATCTTGTGCACATTGATATGTATGAGTTGAACAACATTCTTACTCGTGGATGTGCAAGGTACTTTATAACTTTTATTGATGATTACTCTACATACGTTTATATATACCTACTAAGGAAGAAAGATGAAGCACTAAATATATTTAAGGTATATAAAACGAAAATAGTAATCAATTAAATAAGAAAATAAAAATTCTACATAGTTACAGAGGGGGAGAATACTTCTCAAATGAATTTTCCAAATTTTTATAAAGAACATGACTTAGTACACCAGTGCATTTCACTAGACACCATACAACAAAATGGTGTAGTAGAAAGAAAGAACATGACCTTAGTAGAGATGATCAACTTAATGTTAATACAAGCAAAGTTGCCATTAAGTTTATGGTGGTGAAGCACTACTTGCAGCGTGCAACATCCTAAATAGGATTCCTTCTACGAAAAGTAAAACTTCAACCATATGACGTATGGAAAGATAGGAAACCTAACCCAGGGTATCTTAAAGTGTGGGGGTGTCTTGCGTATTGCAGGACACTTGATCCTAAAAGAACCAAGTTAGGACCTATAACTATCAAGTGAGCCTTTGTAGGGTATACATAAAATAGCGAAATTTACAAACTCCTAAACTTAGAGTTTAACACTATCATATAATCTAGAGACGTTGAGTTCTTTGAGAACTCACTATCATTGGAGTCAAAGGATAATGAAATCCAAACTCTTAGAAGTAAACCAGTGAGTAAAGCTCCATAAGAAGTTGAAGCTCCAAATGAACCTTGTAGGAGCAGAGGGTAAGGGTAGAAGAGAGTTTTGACTCTAAACAGATAAACTCTTAGCATATCTTTTTTTAATTTTCTAGAAGATGATAGAGAGAATATTATCAGGAAGATACCTATAGTAATGACTATAGAAGATGATCCTAAAATCTTTAGTGAGGTTGTCTTCTAAAGACTCAACTTTTTAGAAAGATGCCATCGACGACAAAATGGACTTGATAGTGTCAAATCAAATATGAGAACTAACAGACTTACTCCCAGGTTTTAAACTCATAGGGTGTAAGTGGATATTTAGGAAGAAGTGCCAAATTGATGCACTATCCAAAACTTTAAAGTTAGATTAATAGCTAAAGGGTTCAGATAAAAAGAAAGGATATATTATTTTGATACATATTCTCTAGTAGCTAGAATAACATCCATTAAGATTTTATTTGTACTAGCATCCATACATCATTTTCATATCCACCAAATGGATGTAAAGACAACTTTCCTACATGATGACCTTAACAAGGAGTATAAATGGAATAACCTGAAAGGTTTGTTTTACCAAGAAATGAGAATAAAATTTATAAAATGATTAAATCTTTGTATGGGCTAAAATAAGTACCCAAATACTAGCATGAGAATTTGATTTTAAAATACTATCTTATGGTTTCATGCATAATGTACTTGACGAATGCATATATTCTAAAGTTAGTGGTAACTATATAATTATTGTTTGTCTATATGTTGATGACATGTTAATAATAAATAATAAAATGAGAAGTGTAACTAGAATAAAGAAGCTTTTTTTTTTTTTTTCCTTCTATATTCAAAATGAAGGATCTTGGATAAGTGGATACTAACCTAAATATGAAAATTAAGAAATATAGTAGGGGTTATGCATCGCGTCAGTCTCATTACATTGAGAAGATACTAATCAAATTTAATCATCTAAAAATAAAAGAGAGAAAAACCTCATTTGATCTAAGTATTAAGTTAAATGAGAATAATAGAAGAGCAGTCGCATAACTTAAATATACAAGTGTTATAGGCAGTCTAATGTACATTATTCAATGCACTAGACCATATGTTGCATATGCTGTAAGTAAACTCAGTAGGTTTACTAGTAACCTGAGTGTGGAACACTGCAATGTAGTCAATAGAATTCTTGGTTACTTGAAAGTAACCAATGACTTGATATTATTTTACTCAGAGTTTCCTCCTGTATTAGAATGATATACCGATGCGGGTTGGATATTGAGTGCAGGGGACAACAAGTCCACTACAGGGTAGGTTTTCACCCTTGGAGGTGCAACTGTGTGTTGGGGACCTAAGAAACAAATTCGTATAACTCACTCGATTATGGAATCTGAGTTCATAGGCTTGGTTAACAAAGAGGTTGAGTGGCCTACGGATCTTTTGTTAGAAATCTTGTTCTGTGTGAAGCCTATATTGGTTATTTTACTATATTGTGATAACGAAGTCATATTAACTAAAGCCTACAATGACACTCATAATGAAAAGTCTAGATATATGGGTCTACGACATGACTATGTGAGACAATTGATTCAAGATATAATCATTGCAATTTCCTTTATGAAATCAAGTAATAGCTTGGTTGATTCTTTTACTAAACCTCTAACGAGAGAAGTAGTAATGACAATATCTAGATGGATGGGATTGAAACTCTTCGATTAAAGTTCCACCAGTGATGGAAATTCAACCCAAAATTAGAAAATCTATAAGTTAGGATTCAATAAATAAAAACAAATTGCCGATATGTGGAAAGTTTCAACACTAAAATTATATATAACCTCATCCAGAATAAATAGTGCTAATCATTACAGATAGAGGGTTGAGTCGTAGAGCTCTTAATGAAATCCATTCTAAAAGGACAATTGTCTTAATAGTAATAGAGATACTAGAAGAATTTCTCCTATATGAACATAGAGGTGGAGCGGTCTCTCATGAGAGTTAGAGTTTCTCTGGACATCGTTAATGAAACATGATAAGCACATGGTCATTAAATATGCTGAGCGAATTTATGGGAACTCAAATAACATAAAATGAGTATGTGCATGGCATCTCTGTCTTTATTATATAGGAATAATTGTTTCAAAGCTGTGGCTACCAGGAATTCCGATAGAACTTTGAGATACTTATACTAAGGAGAGATTCAAATTGAAAGATATCTTTCTTTATGCATATAAATTGTATCTAGTCTGGCATGTGTCTTTTCTTTGAAAATAATTTTCAACCAAGTGAGGAATTGTTATGGAAAATGTTTTGGTTAAAAAAATTATTTTAAATAAAAAAATATATAAATATATAAGGTTTGTGAAAAGACTTTAAAAAAAACTTTTGGGAATAGTCTCATATCAGAAAGGAGAGAAGACAAATTTCTCTTAATAAGTAGGGTGTTGAGTACCTTACTATTTTCTTAATGAGACAGAGGAGTACTGAGACTTGCATGTACGGGCTCGGGCTCGGACACGGGTATGGTCATAGACTCACACTCGGGCTCAGTGCAATGACATGGGCATGCGAGGCAGTATGGCTGTAGAGACGCTAGTGGAATACTTTGCACGTGCTCATCGTGTCATAGATGGGTCACTCACTCATGACCTTATGCAAACTGGCGCGAGGCAAGTAGAATTTGCAGTGCAACAGTGGTTAAGAGAGATGGGTTAAGTGGTTAGATTCAGACTATTGTGGGTAAGAGGTTTGAGAGAGGCATCTTTACCTTATATATGAGCTAAACTAGTTGTTTAAGAGGCCTAGTATAACTACTCATGCACTAATTAATTAAATTATACAGAAAATACTGCATGTGGCTAGCCCAATGTTGAGTGTCAAATATTGCATATGTTCCCTTAGTTATTCCTTAGTTTTATAAACGTGATAGTGCTTAATCAATCTAATTTTGCAAGTTTTTATGTGCGAGGTGATTTCGAGAGCTTAAGGTGAAATTGATGCCAAAAAGAATATTTATCCTCAAAAGATTACTAAATAAAGATTTAGAGATTTGGAGGTCATTAATGAAGAATTCACTGCCAAAGATCCAAGGATACCAAGTGAGGAATGAAGAGAATCGAAGGTTTGAAGTGAAGAAAATAAATCCTGAAAATTGGCCTGAAAAAACATATTTCTAAGTCTAAAATAGAAAAGTCTTGAAACAGACTTTCGGTCTGACCGAAATCGGACAAAACAGTCTATCAAGAAGCAAAATTTTTAGCCCTAATTCGGTTCGACCGAAGCCAACTTTGTTCGACTGAAATCTCACAGAATTGTCTAGCGAGAGTGGGATTTTCAACCTTAATTCAGTTCAACTGAACCCAACTTTAGTCCAACCAAAGCGTAACTTTTTGCGTAAATTTGAGGCGGTTTCAAAGTTGGTCCAAGCAAATACTATAAATATTGGTCTCTTAATTGTTTCTAAGTACGAATTAGGGTTGGAAGAGTGGAGCAAAGTGTTAGAGAACTTCAAGGAGTCCTTCCTTCTTCCTCAATCTTCTTCTAATTAGTTTTTATATTTTCTTTAAGAGTTTTAGTTTCAATCATGTCTTTGGTTGGCTAATCTCTTAGCTAGAGCCAAGAGGTGAAGTTTGTAGTTTGTTTAGATGATTATCTTACTTTTATTCACGTTTATATTGAACTTCTATTGATTTATAGTTTGAATGAAGTAATATTTTTAGTTTTCTGTGGTTGATTGTGACTTCAATTACAATAGATGTTTGGAAAGATTTTGATATCTTCTTATCTTGTTTGGTAATTATGAGATCTATAAAATTTGTGATCCACCATTGTCTCTTGGGCATGGTAGATGGTTGAATTCCCTACAATCATCACAATGGTACTTCATGTGGGAACTAATTCAATGAAAAGTTCAGATTTGGTCTAACTGCTCTATCATCCAACTGGATATGATAGGACTTCGATTTCAGTTATGTTTATTGAATTAAGTGAGGTAGCATCTTAATAGCTACAAGTGGATCCTTGGTGCTCTAGTTTCTCTTTTACTATTAAAAGTTTATTCACAATTAATCTCTCTTATTCCAGATTCTAGTTTAAATTTTATTATATTTCTAGTTCTAGTTTATTTCAGAATACGTACTAGTTAAGTTCCTGTGGATTCGACCTTGGTGTCACCAAGTTATTATTACATCATTACCTTGCACTTAGGGTTCTGAACAACTTTTTAGCACTATTGTTGGGGACTACGACTACATTTTTCTGAGATTTATTAGTATTAGAATTGGGTTAAGATAAGGGCTAACTTTTTCTGTATATTTTTTTTTAAGTTAGGATTTTTCGAATTTATTTTTAGAAACTAACTTTGTTCTCTTTTGTAGAAATCTAACATAAGCAAGTCCAATCTGGTAACTTCTTTCCAACTCTCTCTTATATTATTAGATTTCTTTTAATGTAGTTTTTAGTTTTCTTTTTCTTAGATCCTAGTTGTTTAGAATTTAAGGGCTACGAGTGTTTCATGCCCAAGTGGGTTCGTGACAATACGCATCGTCTCTTAACTGAAGGAGGATTAGTCGAAGGGTTGACTATCCATCAATGGATTAGACACCACTTGAGATCCTCTCAATTAATAGAAGTGATGGTTGCAAATCAACCTTAACACTCAGTTGAGCGAGTCCAAGATGAGAATAAGGTGCATCATGCACTCCGCCTCGTACTCTAGAAGATTATTTACAACCAGCGGAGGTGACTACACCTTCCTGTATGATATTCCCATTGAATGCAAGAAACATGGATGTCAAACATGGAGTGATACAACTCCTTCCTAAGTTTCATAAGCTAGAATCTGAATGTCCATACTTGCACATCAAAGAGTTTGATGAGATAGTCACCACATTACATTTTCTAAACGTGCCTGAAGACACAATGTGACTCAAATTATTTCCCTTCTCACTGAAGGAGAAGGTTAAGACGTGAATGAACTCCTTAAAGCCCAAGATCCATTGACACATGGGCCGAGATGACCCTGGAATTTCTCAAAATTGTTTTTCCCATTTCATAAAACTAACACTTTAAGGAAGGCAATCATGAACTTCGCCCAGAAAGAGAAAGACACCTTCTTCCAATGCTAGGAAAGGTTCAAGGATCTCACGATTTATTGTACGCATCATGGCTACGAAATATGGTGAACAATAAGCTTTTTCTATAACGGATTAACTTCATCGATGTGCCAGTTTGTAGAGATGATGTGTAACAGTGAATTCATGAACAAAGAGGCTGATGATGCGTGGGATTACCTTGATCAATTGGCAGAAAATGCATAATTATGAGACACCTCCCCAAGACCCACCATTTCTAAGCCGGATCAATCAAAGGAAATGGGAGGAATTTGTGTTTTAAAAGAGGAAGACGATATGAATACAAGGGTGGCCAATCTCACAAGGAAAGCCGAGGCCATGTAACTTAAGAAGGTAGAACCTATCAAACCCGATAAGGCTACGGAAGTTATTTGTGGTATTTGTGCTTGCAACATACATACAACTGAAAATTGTCCTACTATTCCTGCTTTCAAGAAATATTGAATGAGCATTCAAATGCCGTGAATAACTACTATTGAGTGTCAAATATTGCATATTCTCCCCTATTTATATCTTGGTTTTATGAACATGTTAATGCTTAATGGTATATTTTATACATGTTTATGTTGCAAGGTGAATTTGAGAGTTTGGATTGAAAAGAATGCTAAAAGCATGGATTTAACACTCAAGAATCAGCAAAGAAAATTATGGATCTTAGAAGATCAAAAATGAAGAATTCACATGCCTAAGATATAAGGAAACCAAGTGATTCTCGACTAGTCTAAGCCCTACTTCGACCAGTCTAAGCTCTGGTTCGGCTAGTCGAAGGAACTTCGACTCGAACTCTAGTAATAAAATTCTCTAAATTCCCATCATCCTCGACCAGTCGAAGGTGAGCCTTGACTAATCGAAGGTTACGCAGATAGCACACGGACTGCATAAATTTGAGGTAGGTCCAAGGTCGGTTCGCAAGAGGGTGTGGCAAAACTATAAATAAGAGTCTCTAGGATGTTCTTAGGCATCTTCTAGGGTTTAAGGAGTGAAGAAAAGGCATGGAGCTGCCATTCGGGAGTCTTTCTTCTTCTACTTCAGTTGTTTTTATGCTTTTCTTAAGAAATTTTAATTCAATCATGTCTATGGTTGGCTAAACCTCTTAGCTAGGGCTAAGAGGTGAAACTTGTAGCGTGATTGGGATGTTTGCTTTGTTTTGATTTATGTTTTGTTGAACTCTCTTAGATTCTAGTTTGATTATAAGGAATATTTTTAGTTTTTAATGGTTTGTTGTCACAAATTACAATAGATTTGCGATAACTTTGAATATCTTCTTTTCCTCTTTGAGATTGTGAGATTGGTTAATCCTGTTGTTCACCATCATCCCTTGGGCATGGTAGGGTGATAGAATTCCTCCCATAATTCTCCTCTATTGATGATTAGATTTATGAGAAGTTCAGAGATTCAATCATCTCTCTGTTTTTTCAATTGGATAGGATAGGACTCTAATTCCAATTAGATTTCCTGAATCAAGCAAGTTAGCATCCTGATTTATACAAGTGGATCCTTGGCACCCTAGTTACCACCTTTAAATTGATTGTTTAATCTTATTCATAATTACTCTCTTTAATTATTCAGATTTAGTTTTAGTTCTTCATCTAGTTCTAGTTCTAGTTCTAGTTAAATTCAGAAGACACACAAGTTCAGTCCCTGTGGATTCGACCTCGATCTCATCGAGATTATTACTATATCGCGACCCTACACTTGGGGTTCTGAACAACTACTAAAGACCTTTCAGAGGACCCACCTTAAATGCATACAAATCCAGCTGGAGGAACCACCCAAATTTCAATTAGAGGAATGAACAAGTGGCTAACCCACAAGAGGCCCTTACACAATTCTTAAATCAAAAGAGGCATCAAGAGGATATGATTCAAAAATTCGTACAAAATCAAGAGCTATTCAACCAGAATATGGTGCAAGTATTTCAGGATCTCAAAATAACAATGGGAATGTTTGCATTGTCTATTTAAAGAATTGAGTCACACTTAGTGAGTGGAGAGAAAGGGATGCTTCTAGCCTAACCCCTTCCCAATCCAAAACCACAATGTGAAATTAGTGACCCAAGCTAATTGATAAATCAAATGGAGTAAGCCAAGTCTATCACAACTCTTAAGAGTGGGAAGAAAATTGATAAATCTATTCTGGTGAGGGCTGAAAAGCCTAAGGATCCGAAAGAAGATGCGAATGACAGACCTAATAGTACTTCACAAGAGGAAGAACCGAAAAAAGTGTGTAAGTTAATCGCGTCATTCCCTCAATAGTTGATTGCACCAAAATCACTATCTAACTCTTAGGATATTCTAGAGGTGCTTAAGCAAGTGAAGGTCAATATTCCTCTACTGGATGCCGTTAAACAAATTCCTTCATATGCCAAATTTCTGAAAGATCTATACACTACCAAAAGGTGGTAAAATATTCAAAAGAAATTCTTTTTAACAGAAAAGTGAGTACCATCCTCAAGCAAGATGTGCCATAAAAATACAAGGATCCCGGTAGCCCAACCATCACTTGTGTAATTGGTAACCATCGGATTGAGCATACATTTCTTGACTTAGGAGTGAGTATAAATCTGATCCCTTACTCAGTTTATGAACAACTAGGTTTAGGTGAATTAAAACCCACCCAGACCACATTACAACTTGCTGATCGATCGGTTCATGTATCGAGAGGGTTTATTGAGGATGTGTTGGTCCAAGTTGATAAATTCTATTATCCAGTAGATTTTATTGTCCTGGATAATCAACCCATCATGGATATGAGCACTCAAATTTCCATCATTCTTGGTCACTCATTCCTTGCTACATCAAATGCCATCATTAATTATGGGAATGAAATTATGAAATTATCTTCTGGCAATATGCAATTGGAGCTCAACATCTTTTTCAATATGAGCAAACAGTTAGAGGATGTTGACGATATCCATGACATTAACATGATCGATTCTTTTGTGGAAGATAGAACACTTTTAACTCTATACTCTGACCCTCTAGAGATGTGTTTAGCTCACACCTCTGATTTAGATGATGATATGATTAGGGAGATAGATGCCTTGCTTGATGCAGCACTGATACTTGAAGTTAACCGGTCACAATTTGAAACTTTGGCCCAAACCGATGTAGTGCCTCTATTGTCTAGTCTCAAGGCATCGAAGCTTGACTAAAAACCTTTATCCATTGATCTTAAATATGTCTACTTAGGTCAAGATGAGACATACTCGGTGGTGATTTCCTTCCACCTTGAGAAAGAACAAAAGAGTATGCTTATTTCTACTCTCATTGAGCATAAAGGAGCCCTTAGATGGTCGATTGCGGACCTCAAGGGAATTAACCCTTTATTTATACTCACTGCATTTATCTTGAGAATAATGCAAAAACCTCTCGACAACCACAACGTCGATTAAATCCAAACACGAAAGAAGTGGTTAAGGCTGAGGTACTTAAGTTAGATGTGAGTATCATATACCCTATATCTGACAGTCAATGGGTGAGTCTAACTCAGGTAGTTCCTAAGAAGTCCGGAATCACCATCGTAGCCAATGCTGACAATAAACTCGTGCCAACTAGAGTTACTACTGGTTGGAGAATGTGCATTGACTATAGGAAATTGAATACCGTCATAAGGAAGGATTACTTTCATTTGCCCTTCATTGATCAAATTTTGAAAGGACTAGTTGGTCACTCTTACTATTGCTTCCTTGATGGATATTCGGGCTATAATTAGATACAAATAACTCTTGAAGATCAAGAAAAGACAACATTCAGATGCCCCTTTAGCACCTTTGCTTATCGAATGATGTCATTCGGACTATATAATGCCCCCACCACCTTTCAGCAATGCATGTTGAGTATATTTTCTGACATGATGGGGCAATATTCAGAGGTCTTCATGGACGGCTTCTCTATCTTTGGTCCATCCTTCAACGAGTGTTTGAAAAATCTTAAATGTGTGTTGAAGAGATGTGAGGAGAATAATTTAGTTCTAAATTGGGAGAAATGTCATTTCATCGTTCTCAAGGGAATAGTTCTTAGACACATAATTTCGTCCAAGGGAATTGAGGTAGATAAAGATAAAATTGATCTTATCTCTAACCCACCTCCACCCAAGAGCATACACGATGTGCGATCCTTCTTAGGACATGCTAGATTTTATAGATGATTCATAAAGGACTGTAGTAATCTCTCTCATCTTTTATGTAATCTCCTTCAAAAGGATGCACCATACGAGTGGACCGAGCAATGCCAAGAAGCTTTCGCTAAGCTCAAGCGCATGTTAACTACCGCACCTATCAGTAGCTACCTGATTGGAGCATCCCTTTTGAGATTATGTGTGACGCATCTAACTATGTTATTGAGGCAGTGTTAGGTCAGAAAAAAAAGAAGAAAAGAAGCCCTATGTGATTCACTATGCGAGTATAACTCTAAATTCTGCCCAAGTGAATTACTCTACTACAGAGAAGGAACTCTCAACCGTAGTGTTCACTTTGGACAAATTTAGGTCCTACTTGATTGGATCTAAGATCATTATCTACACAGACCATGTGACATTAAAATACATTCTTTCTAAGAAGGAACCAAGCCTCACCTGATAAGATGGATCATTCTACTCCAGGAATTCGATATAGAAATATAATACAAAAAGGGAGTAGAGAACGTAGTGGCTGACACGTTCCAATTGAGCTGACATTGATAAATGATATATTCTCTGATGAACAATTGTTTAAACTCTCCTAATTACCTTAGTTTGTTGACATTGTGAATTATCTTGCCAAAGGTTTTGCACTGACATATTGAAATGCGCAAGATAAGAAAAAAAATTCTTTGCCAGGGTACGTAAGTTTTTCTGAGATGATCCTTATCTATTTAAATGTTGCCCAGTCCAACTTCTAAGGAGATACATGCTGGACAAGAGACATCAGAGTGTTATCTCCTTTTGTCATTCTTAGGCCTATGGTGGTCACTTTTTTGCTAAAAAGACTACGACCAAAATTCTACATTTCGGCTTTTAATGGCCCATTATGTTCAAAGATACTCATGAATTTTGGAAAGCTTGCGAGCGTTGTCAGAAATTGGGAGGATTGTCTCGAAGAAATATGATGCCTTTGAACCCCATTCTAATTATTGAAGCATTTGATTGCCTGGGCATCGATATCATGGGGCCACCCCAATCCTTTGGAAATATTTATATTTTGTTACCAGTAGAGTATGTACTAACTGGGTTGAAGAGAACTTAATGAAGAAATATGGCATTTCTTATAAAGTGTGCACTCCATACCACCCGCAGACAAGCAGGCAAGCTGAGATTTCTAATAGGAAAATTAAATAAATTCTGAAAAAAATAGTTAACCCTGATTATAAGGATTGGTCAATCCGCTTGAGTAATGTTTTATGGGCTTATCGTACAGCTTTTAAGACCCCCCATTGGAATGTCTCCCTTTAGACTCGTCTATGGGAAAGCTTGCCATTTGCCTGTGGAGTTGGAACATAGAGCCTACTGGGCTATCAAAAATCTGAACTTTAACTTGGACAACGCTAGTGTTTCAACCAGAAATGAAAGCATTTGATTCAGAGGGAATTACCTTACTTAATAATGACAAAAGAATAGATAAAGAGAATAATCATCAAATTTTATTTATATTTGAATCCATTTTACTTGTATTTTTGTCATAAAAACTCTATCCTGGAATCAGAGGATCAAAAGAATGTAATGAATTCAGAATGAATAAAATTTGATAATTACTCTCTTTATCTGTTCTTTTGTCATTATTAAGTAAGGTAATTCCCCCCAAATCAAATGCTTTCATTTCTGGTCAAAACAAAATGGCGACTTCACTGGGGATTTACCTTGATTTTGATTCAAAAATAATCTGGAGAATTTCATCATTGTCTGGCGTCTTATAAAGATGCTAAAATGGCGACTCTTGACGGGAACATCTTTCCTTTCATCTCCAGGATAGAATGTGTTTGCAAATAATGTTAACTAATGTTGCTTATGTCTTCTGGCAGAATCGTAATAAAATGACAATGAGTGCATCAATCATCCCAGAGATCATTTGCAAAGAAATAGGAAAGGGAAGAAGGAAATGGACGACGACCACCCGCTGAGACGTACAGGTGAAGCAGCAGTAATCACGTCGCGTTCAGGCAAAAGAGTAAAATATCCCCAAAAACAAAGCATTGAAATACAGAAAGGAGAAACATCTAGAGAATACCATGGTGACAACAGAGAAGAAGAAAAAAACAAGATCGAGAAGATAACATACGACGTGATAAGTCATATGAAAGGCATGCTGGTTCGACTAAGTGTGTATGATGCGTTGCGACTATCAGAAGATTCTTGACGTAGCCTGATTCAAGCTCTATCCGATAATAATGTCAAAAAAGCATTGCTCACAGAAATAAAACACGAAGAGCGAAACAACTGCATGCTAGTAATTTCCTTCTTCGATGATGATCTAATTTATGATGAAGAGCATAATAGGCCATTAATGGTCATAGGTCATGTTCACGGTAGGCAGATCAAACGAATAACGCTGGACAATGGGTCCGCAGTGAATTTATTACCATTGACAATGCTAAATGAATTGGGATATCGTCATTCTCATCTATGCCCCAGTGGAATGATGATACAAGGGTTTAATCAAGATGGACAATGGGTGCTCAGCGAGATCATGTTAACATTGGAGACATGAGAGCAAATGACAGACGCCATCTGTCATGTCTTCAATGCAGTAACAACATATAACCTCCTCTTGGGAAGACTTTGGATGTATCAATATGGCATTATACCATTGACACTCCATCAATGCTTCAAGTATTGTAAAGATGGGGTGTAATATAAGGTAATGACCAATGCAAAACCATATACAGAAGCAGAATCTTTCTTCGCTGACGCCAGCTATTATAAAGGATTCGCGGCAAAAAATAAAAAAGGAAATGATGAGAGGAAAATGGTGCAGAATGAAGTCGCGAAAATAAAGTTATCTGAGAAAGAAAACATAAAGCAGAAATTTTATTTCGTACCAAGGCATTTAAGACAACTGGGACAGCCTCCACTAACGTTATATATTATCATCCAAAAGTTGGATGTTCTACAGTTAAATTATATGATGCCACTACCACAAGTAGAGAGGAAAAAGCCATTTCCGGCTATGCCAAAAAGTTTTCATGTTAAAGCTAGTTCAAAGAACCTGAAGCCTATTGAATTCTATACAATTTTGGAAGCAGAAATAGTAGAGAAGGTAGACAATAAGGTGAATGTCGATAAGTTAACATCTAAAGACCTCGAAAGATACAGCCCCGCTAGCAGGAAAATGATGAAAAATATGGGTTTTGATTGCGAAGAACTAGTCAGACTGAACAGTGGAAAAGGTATTTTGATCCCAATTGGATTCAATGAGGAGAGATGGAAGAAATACTGCAGAATAGGGAAAGAATCTTCAGTAAATATGATCATGGTTGAATCAGTGGAAGAGATAGACCCTGAAGTAATTAAGCATCCTAAAGTAGCTCCAAAACAAATAGAAGATGGTGGGCAATCGATCATTGATAGTTTGCAAGAAATAAATTTGGGAATTGAAGAAGAACCATGAAACATGTTCATAAGTGCCAGTCTCCCTGAAAAAGAAGCTGATCAATATATTAAGCTTTTAAAAGAAAATAACGACGTGTTTGCCTGGACATATGTAGAAATGTCAAGCCTGGAACCATTAGTGGCAATGCATTGGCTAAACATCTCGAAAGACAAGAAATCGATTAAACAAGTGCCAAGGCAATTTCACCCAGATTTGGTTCCCCTGATTGAAGAAGTAAATAAGCTGATTAAGGTTGGATTCATGAGAGAAGTCAAGTATCCTAAATGGATATCAAACATTGTCCAGGTGAAAAGAAAAGTGGATAAATCAGAGTATATGTTGATTTCAGAGATTTGAATGAAGCATGTCCGAAAGATGATTTTCCATTGCTGATAACTGAGTCATTAATCGACAGTACGACCAAGTATGCCATTATGTCCTTTATGGACGGTTATGCTGGATATAACCAAATAAGAATGACTCCAGAAGATAAGGAAGCCACGACCTTCAGGACGTCTTTGGGAATTTACTGTTATAAAGTTATGTCGTTCAGCCTCAAGAATGTTGGCCCAACATATCAGAGAGCAATGCAGAATATATTCCAAGATATAATGCACAAGCATGTCGAATGCTATGTGGACGACCTAGTAGTCAGATCAAAGGATCATGAAGAACATCGTGAACATCTGGTTTCGGTATTTCGTCAACTAAAAAAGAAACAACTAAAAATGAATTCGTCCAAGTGTGCTTTTGGTGTCTCGTCAGGAAAATTTCTCGATTTTGTCGTCAGACAAAGAGGAATCAAAATCGACCCAGCAAAGATTATAGTCATTTAAGAGATGCGGCTGCCGAAAACGTTAAAAGAATTAAAAAGTCTATAGGGCAAGTTGGCATATATTCACCGTTTTATCTTAAATTTGGTAGGAAGGTATCAGCCGTTTTCCCATTTGATGAAGAAAGGAACAGAATTTATATGGGACAAAGCTTGTCAAAATGCATTTGATTCAATCAAAGAGTGATTAAAGCATCCCCCAGTACTGGCAGCTCTTGTAAAAGGTAAACCTCTCATTCTTTATATCTTTGTGACAGAAAATTCATTAGGGGCCTTGTTAGCACAAGTAAACGAACAAGGAAAAGAGATTGCACTATATTATCTAAGTAGAACTCTAATAGGTGCTGAGTGCAATTATTCACCCATTGAGAAATATGCATGGAATTGATATTCGCTGTACAGAAATTGAGACATTATTGTCTTTCTCATGATATAATCCTAATCTCGCGAGTGGACCCCATAAAGTTTTTGATGACAAGACCGATGTTATCTGGAAGATTGGCCAAATGGGTTCTTTTGCTTTCAGAATATACGATGATCACTTACGAACCAACAAAGGCAGTTAAAGGACGAGTAGTGGCAGATTTCTTAGTAGCTTACCCCATACAGGATAATGAAGCAATCAGTAATGATTTTCCAGACAAACAGGTTATGATGATAGAATCGCCTAAGTTATGGCCGATGTACTTCGATGGGGCTTCTAGGACTTTGGGAACGGGCGCTGGAGTGATATTCATCAGTCCTTAGGGCGACTTGTTGTCGTATTCCTTTACATTAGGGACCGTAAATATCAATAATGAAGTCGAGTATCAAGCTCTCATTATAGGAATGAAAATAGCAAAAAAGATGAAAATAAAGGCGCTATGAATCTTTGGCGATTCTAAGTTGGTGATAAATCATCTTACGACTGAATTTGAAATAAGAAAGCAGGAACTCCTACTGTATTACCGACAAGCGCAACAATTGTTGAAACAGTTTTAAGACGTCAAAATCAAGCATACACCATGATCGAAAAATGCAAGTGCGGATGCTTTAGCCAGCTTGGTCCCAGCCTTATCTTGTCCTAATCAGAGTCCTCTTCAGATAATAATTGAAGAAATAGGATTCTTAACGTCAGCTGAAGATGTCAACGAAGTCTCTGAAGCGCTTCCCGTGTTGTGTTTGGAGATCACAATAGATGATTGGCACCAGCCTTTCGTAGACTATCTCAAATATGATATTTTGTCAGAAGAGCCAGCATAGAAGCTATAAATAAAGCAAAGAGTGAAGAAGTTCATTTTATGCAATGAAGAGCTCTATAGGAAGTCATATAATGAGGTGTTGTTAAGATGCTTGAATACGAAAGAAGCGAATCAAATATTACGAGAACTCACTCAAGTGAATGCGGGGCTTATCAGGCTAGCAGGAATTTGTTCCATCGGATACATTGGATGGGATATTATTAGCCCACAATGTTCAAAGATGCGATTGAATATGCGAAGCGATGTCATGAATGTCAAATACATGGCGACGTCATATGTGTACTCCAGAAGACCTTCATCAAACGGTGACTTCTTGGCCCTTTGCAGCCTGGGAGCTAGATGTTATTGGCCCTATAAATCCACCGTCATCTAAAGGGAAATAGTACATTTTAGCGGCGATAGACTATTTCTCAAAATGGACTGAAGCTGTCACACTAAGAAATGTCAAGGAAAAGGACGTTGTGAATTTCATACGACAGCGATAATATATCACCACGGTATCCCGCAAAGAATCATCACTGATAATGGGATGCCATTCAAGAACAAAAGTATGGAGGAGTTATGCCAAAAGTTTGATATCCAGCATTAATTTTTGACACCTTACTAGCCGCTAGCCAATGGGTTAGCCGAAGCATTCAATAAGACAATCGTGAAGATATTGAAGAAAATGGTCACGGGGAATAAGCGCGATTGAGATGAAAAATTGCAAGAAGCTCTATGGGCTTATCAAACTACTCATCATACTGCTACAAAAGCCACACCATATTCTTTGGTTTATGGGGTTGAAGCTATTATACCCATTGAGATGCAAGTTGCTTCGCTCAGAGTAGTAGTACATCAGTCAATTATAGACGATGAAAATGCCAAAACAAGACTAGTGGAGTTAGATTTGCTTGATGAAAAATGACTGGCAGCCCAACAATGATTATAAGTATATTAAGCTAGAATCTTTGCTGCATTTGATAAAACAGTTAAGCATCGATCCTTTAAGAAAGGTGATATGGTGTTAATATTGAAAAGGCCGATTGTGGTCTCCCGTAGAATAGGGGGCAAATTTGATCCCAAATGGGATGGTCTGTATATAATATCGGAAGTGTACTCCAATGGAACCTATTAGATGATAGATCGAGACGGACGGGGCATAAGTATACTAGTCAATGCTCGCTTCGTAAAAATATATCATCCCTAAATATGCACAAAGTTTTGATTCAGAAGATTCACAGCATAGTACTTCTCAATCAAAAAGGGGCAAGACAAGCAGAATGATGAAAGAGCCTCAAAAGGCGACGCTTTGTATTCTTTTCTGTGCAATTAATAAAAACGTAGATTTTCAGACTTATCAAGTTAAAGCGCCAATGATAATCGCCAAATGAAAAGCGCCAATGTTTACTGTTAAATCATAAAAAACCGTCATCACCATTTTCATATCACGAAATTAATAGCATCGCCAAGCTGATGTATTATTCCAATTATAAAATGTTGTTTTACAACATAAGCCAGGAGCGGTATATCAATTTTGATTTATTACCTCTAGCAGGGCTTATAAAGCCAACCACCACGTATGAAATCCTATGACAACGATGGCAATTTATCATATACGGTAGTAGAGCTATGCATATGAAGTGAATATATGAGGCCAACTCCGTATAAGGCTTATCATCATTGGCGATGGCAATGCGATGAGATTATTCGGGCAGCAGTGAGAAGCCCGTGACCCTAAAAAGCCCGTAAAGAGCATCATGTGCACCCATGCGGGCAGTTGATGAGGCAATCATGTAAGACCTATGCCGTCTATATAATTTTCGGCAACGTCACGAGGGTTGGTGAGAAAACTCCCTCTCGTGAATGGGTTTAACCTAGCAGGCGAAGAAAAAGTGAGTCTCTGAAGCAGGATGACTCCCCAAATCATTAGCTTGATTTCAGTAGTAATGCATGAGGACAGGTCTCTGAAGCAAGATGACCCCTCATTGATGGACTGACGGCCTTAGATTTGGTATCCGAAGGTAGTCTTGCGCGCCCTATGAACTATCGAGAGTTATTGTGGCCAACCGTGTGAGTAAAATCCACCGAGTTCACTGCCCCAATAGCTTCACTAGGCCCCTTTGATGGATTGCGGTTTGTGAACTCCCCAGGCGCGATAAGTCCCATGAACTCTAGAGAGTTATAGAGGCCATTCGCGTAAGACCTGACTCCAACTACTTATGAGTGTAAAAACTGTGATTGCTCTAACTACTCATGAGCTTAAATTGTGTGTGAAACTAACTAAAAACTGAAATTTAGTTCCGCCCATTAAAAATGCCATATAGGTGTAACGCCCCAGTTTTCAAAACCTGAGTACATGACTCGCATTCCAAAGACTCAGGAGTTAACTGCTAATAGTGGAATCAATAAATTAAAGTACATAGCGGGAATAAAACATAGCATAAATGTGATCTAAAATGGGAATAATATTATGGCCCAATCAGCTAGGGGCCAATTACGTATCCTCAAGTTTCTCAAATTCCAAATGTATTGAAATAAAAGATAAAGGGTCTAATCTACTGATTCAGCCCAAAATAAGCGGTCACCTCCTGTTGCGACTCCTCGTCATAGAGTTCCTCCTCGACCGCCACACCCTCCTAGTCTGCCGCATACTCATGGACTCCTGTACCTACGTCCTCTGTACAGTTGAACATTGATGAATGAGTGGCCAGCTCAGTGTGATTTTTCCTCAAGATTACACAACGCCGCTCTAAAAAAGGAATAACATAAAAACATACAGGTAATCCAAAACACAGTAGATGCTATCTTATTAAGTGCATGAATATATGGAATGCAATCATCGCCCTGGGAATGCTCATCCATGCAGACAGTGGGCTCGTCACCCATACAATCATCGAACCTGGGAAAATCATCCAGTCGGAACAATATGTACATCACATACGATAGCAATATATGCTGGTCTGTGCTATGTATGCATGATTAGCCAGTCGACTATTAATCCAGTCACACTCAGCCGTTTTAAATAAGCTTACGGTCACTACGGGGAGATCTTGGCCCAGCGTAGGCCGACGGCTCAGGCATAATATCCCATGACTACCATCCCCGGTCCATGAGGCTATCGTCTTAGGTTGTGTGTAGTACCCACCAACACGCGGTCAATCAATTTAACATAAAGGGGCCACCGCCGATGCCGACTGAGAATGAAATGTTGAAATTACTAAATGTGGCGATTAAAACATGACGACATGAATGGTTCAAAGACAAGTAAACAGTGATATTTAGAAAGGTTGTGAAGTTCATCCCAAATCAGTTAGGTAAAACCACACATGGATGGTAAACTTCATGGGTAAATACTACAACCAAAACCTCCATGTCAGGGGCCAACTTACATTACAACTAGTTTAGTTACACCCCAAGAACAGACTCTCCTTTGCTAGGACTTCTCATGGAGAGATTTCAGTAATATATGTGTCACATCATCATATCTGCAACATAGATCTTATCATGAATAGGGGACACATTAACTGAATTAACATAAGATATATGACATGAATGGTTGGATTATTCACCTACACAGTTCAGAGTATAAAATCAAGAGTCTAAACGATAGTAAGCATGAAAATCATTTTGTTAAATAAATAGGTCAAGTGAATGCAGTCCATTTGCAAACTCAATTTATCATTAGTCTAACTAACCATTAAAATTAACAAAACTACTATTTCTGGTCTAGTTAGGGATGGAAGCTTAAGGGGAGGAAAATCATCACCAGAAAGGTCGTAATGCGCTCCTAGATGCGAGTGTCCTTGAGAAGTAAGTGGCTCCACGTCACTTGAATAATTCCCTGACGAAATTCTTTTCTAGCATTAGATAATACATCTTAAGGCATTAAATGTGGAGGTTGGTGGAAGGTTTAATAACCCTTAGTAATGTTGTTTGGGCTTTCACCAAGAGAATCAGGCCCATCCTTGCTTGCTCCAATAAGAGGCTTGATTAGGCCAAGGTTTTGATCTTATCTGGGCTAAACTTGGGCCCGATTTGGCCCAATTCATTGGCTCCCAAGGTAGCCCAAGGATTGGGCCCAGCTGTAGTTAGTAGTGAGGCCCACTAGTCCTAAGAGTGGTGCCCCACCAGAGTTTTCATGGTGTGGCCCTCAAGAAGTTGGTCTCAGGCACAGCCCACCAGAGATCCATGTGAGGCCCACAGTTAATATGGTGAGGCCCACCAGAGATCCATGTGAGGCCCACAGTTAATATGGTGAGGCCCACCAGAGTTTGGACGTGGCCCACCAGCTGTACAAGGTGCGGCTGAAAAGGCCTAACTATATGTCCTAGAGGGGGGGTGGATAGGACTATGCCAAATTTAAAATTATACCAGCGGAATTAAACAATAAGATAGCCTTATAAATAAATAAATGAAAAGATAGTACTTCAAATAAATCACAATAAGGAAATGTAAAGCAACCTCAATATTCAAGTATTAAGAGGCTGATACAAATGATGTTCTAAGGATAACCTTGCACCATAAAAACCAAGGGTTTATGGCAGGACAACCTTACTAGAACAGTATAAGTATCAATATCTCAAACTGAAGACGAATAAAGGAAATAGCAAGAATTGAAATTCTAAACTATTACAAATTTCTCACATTGCTTGAAATGTAAAGATTACAACATTCACATCCACACATACATTCCACAACTTTGAATGATAAAAGATAGAAATTAAATAAACATTTAAACTACAAGACACAAAGAATTATAGTGGTTCACCTGTGTGTTCACCAACTATTAAACAACAGCCACACAGCTTGCTACTCCACTCTTAATATCCTCACACAGGGGATATCAGCATTCACTATGAAAATAGGTTTTATAAGTTCACCTAAAACCTTCACAATTGTGTCTTTCAAATGGGCTTACACAATTCAAAAACCCCACTTTCTGAGTTTTTTGGCTCTCCTCAGATAACCAACACAATGAGATTTTTCTGGCTCAATCTCAAAAGAAACCAAAAGCAATGGAAATTTACGCAAATGTAAAATATGTGGATTTCTCCTTTTGTAGCAGCCCGGAAGAACCAATCGGAGTAGAAGTTCGAATATAGAAGTTCAATTGTCTACTACTCACTTTGAAATAGTTCTGGATTCTAATTGATTTTAAATTAAACCAAATGGGATAGCTCTATTTGATTTTGATTCCAAGAAGAAGGAATATAACAATTCCTCTTTTTAATTCAGATTAGAATATATAAATAAAATCAAATTAACAAAGCTAACAAAAGAGAATATCAAATATGCACTGCGTAGCTTAAAAATTAATACAAACTTATCTCAGAGTGAAGCCTTAATTTTACTTGAATTCAAATTGAGAAACTCTGAAATTCGTGTTCTATTTATAGAAGCAGAAATCGCATCTATGACTGGTCATAGGTCGAACTGCATTTTGAAATTTTAAGCGCAATCAGATAAAATCGTTCCACGACTGATCGTAGGGTGTCCACGACTGGTCGTGACCAGCCCACGACTGGTCATGAGGAACCAGGAATGGTTGCTGGAGTTTGAGTCATAGCTGCAGGACTGGTCATGAATGAGTCAGCACTGTTCCTACGACTGGTCGAGCAGACTCCAAGACTGGTCGAAGCTCAACCAAAACATTTCAAAAATTGGCAACAATTTAGGATTAGTCTTGAAATTTCTTGGACTGGTCGAGCTAGTTCTAGGACTAGTCGAATAGAGTTCAAGACTGGTCTTAGAACAGACCAAACACTTATAAAAAGATTCAATTTGAATTATGTATACAAAATGACCTACCCTAAGGTCAATCTAAGTTCTTTCATACCTTGAATGTTAAGTATGGACATTGAGTCTTCATTTCTTAAGATGATAGCTGACCTTTTGAAGATTGTGAAGCTTAAGATCTTGATTCTTGATATAGCATTGAACTTAAGATATTCTAGAGCTTGAATTATACTTCATCTTGAGTTGAGTCTTGAACAAGATCACTTCTTTCGTTGTAGCTTGTACTTGCATGTTTTGAAGTAGTTCTTTGTTCTTGACTTGAAGCAAAGATGCAGTGTCTTGAACATATAAATCAACATGCTATACAAGACATAAATTATGTTTTTGGCACCATAAAATTTGACAACCAAAGGAATAGGAAACCATAGCACTTACAGCGTCCTAGCAACCGTTTACATGGTGCAGCCCACTGAGCTGCAAGCTCAGGTGCAGCCCACCAACTGTTTTACATAGTGCGGCCCACCTGTTCTCAAATAGGGTGCGGCCCACCCATTCAACCGTATCATAGTCCACGGTGCTGCAAACACAGGTGCGGCCTGCTGCTTGTGCAGCATGGCCCCCTATGCATCAAAATGCAGCCCACCGAGAGCTTTCACATGGTGTGGCCCAGACACTACGCATGCAGGGCCCAGAGAAAATCAGTTTCGGACTACAACTTAGCAGCAGCTGAATGAGACTAGTTTTAGTCCATTTTCACAGCCTGGAGAAGACTGGTTTTCAGTCTAACATGAGACCCCTCTGCTGGCCGATTCCCATATGATATAAAGCCCATTTAAGGCTGATTTTAGGCCAGTTTACACGGCCAGATAGGGCCATTTTCTACTCCAAACAGAGCTTTCACACGGGTTGTTTCTAATGCTAATCACCGTCTGTTATTGGTCCTAGCATCACTCAGTCTATGGTCAGCTACAAGGATAGGGTATGGGCTCGAACCAGGGCCTACTTGAGACCCGATTTTAGTCTGGATCATGGCCCACTTGTCGGCCACTTTCAGCCTAACGCAAAGCTTGCTCAGGAGATGTTTTACCACCATAGCTTTGGCCCAAAATTTGGCCATCGATTGGCCTGATCTTGGCCAGAAATTGAGCTACCATGCAACTATTTTTTGCTCACGCTGCTGCACTCTCTCGACCAGCTTTTGAACCCCTCATATGGCCATTGTTTGGCCAATTAGTCAGCACTAAATAGGGCCTATTGCTGCCACCATTCCGGCTTGGAACTCGTCCATCAGTTAGTAAAATTCCAGCCCAACACAAAGCCCCAGATAGGCCTGCAGCAACCTATGAAACACAACCATTCCTTGGCCAGCTCTCAGCTTAAAACAGAGCCTCGGTTCTACTCGGTTTTGGCCTGACGTACGGCCATTGTTTGGCTGGGTCCTGGCCCGAAACGGGTGCTGCAGTTAGGTCAGATTTTAGCCCAGAACAGGGCCATTGGTTGGCTCAGTTCCAGTCTAAAACGAAGACCCAAATTTAACTACTTCCTTAGTCCGTCCCACAACCATTGATTATCTTAGTCCTAGAGTTGTTCTCCAACCTTATTCTAGGCCAGACCACAACCATCATTTAGCCGGTTCACAACTTAAACTAGACCACTGTTTAGGCCCGTCACAGAGTGATAGACCATCCTTGCTATGGGACCGAATCTTAGCCATTATCTGGGCTAGCTTTGGTCCCAGCAAGGGTCGGTTTATTCCGTCATGAAAGACTACAGGGAGATGAAAAGAAGTGGTTACCTGAGCTACTGCTCACCTTTCTCGAGTTGTCACGGGAGGAATCTGGCCACCTTCTCCCTCAACCGCGCTGTAGCAACAAGGTGCCAGACCTCCCTGTTTTTCTCTTCCTCTTTCTACTCTCTTTCTTCCTCTCTTCTTTCTCTCTCTCCCTGGCACCAATCCCTAGAGCTAAAGTGCTCTTTATAGTGGTGAGAGAGAGGACTCTCAATGGTCGGATTCCCATGTGGTCAAGGGACGGCTGTGATCGTGCCAACCTCTGTCTTTCCTAGAGAGGAAAGTCCTCCTGCTTTTCCTCACACAGGCCATTGCTTGGCCCTTTTTACCAAAGAGGGAGAGCACGCCTCAGCTGGGAAAATGGACTGATCGAATTGCACGATCGGACCGATCGTGAGCTGTCTAGACGATCTCTGCTAGGCCCCATCTCGTGGATGCCTCTCATGTGTAATGCATTGGACGGTGGTAACCCATCACCTTCGTCCATTTACAAGGGCTCAAAATCCTATACGGTTTTATTAAGGGGACCCACACAAGTAAAATGAACGGCTTGGATTGCTTGGAAAGGGGCCATGGTGGGCCACTTAGGAGCTTTGAAGACCATCCTTTTGAATGCTGTTTTGGTGGGAGGTCGGGCTTCCTCTTCTTTTTGCAAAGAGCTCGGTTAAAGCTCATTTGACCGAGTTAGTGGTTCCAGTGCACATCGGGCACCAGTGCATGGGATGCACATGCATGCTGTGTGAGATTCATCGGGATGATCACAATGAATTAGCTCTGTTCAATCATTTTGTCAGTAGCCACAGCAGGTATTGTCCCATGATTTGCAGTGGACCCGAGGCCTAGGTGGGCCGTTACACACTTCTTTGGGCCATTATTGGCACATATGACGTGATCTGTCGATCAGGTGGGCCTGATACTAATTTTCAATGATTAATATAAGGTACTGGTTATGATGAAAGCTTGATTTGTCACTAACTAACTCTCAAGTATTGGTGACAAGTGTGTTTTACCGCTATCAATGGTCATAATGACTTTAATTTAGGGTGTTCGGATAGCCTCACCTTCTTGACTGTCATAGGGCGTGTTCTGGCTCTTGGAGACCCTGATGGAGGGCCTCAATGTTGACCGAAATCTCCATCCTATGTATGTTGAGTTCAAGCTATTTGGTTAAATCTAATCTAATTTAGGTTGATGTGGGTTTGAAAGGTAACACCCATGTTCCAAAAGTACGGGGTGTTACAATAGGTGATGCTATGCTAACAGTTATATATAGATTACTACTGTATTAGCATGTACTTATTAAATATGCTTAAAGGAACTGTTATGATTATGAACCTTAAATTAGTGCATAACTATACAAATGCATGCGCTCATCCATCTCATATAGAAACACATTGTTAGAAATCATTGTGAGAAACACAAAATGCTATATCTTCTCTTTCAATTATAGCGATGTCAAGAAAATTTGAAATGTTTACAGTATTTTACTCGAAAGTTTTGCCTGTTGAAGCAACTATTAGTTAATTACAACATGTTTACCTTTCTGATGGGAACTATGAAATCTTTACAAGGAAGATAAATTGTACAAAAAATTCTTAAAGGTGGCGGAGGATGAAATCATGAAAAATCGTCATTTTCCCCAAGAAGGCTAGATGGTCCAAATATATTCTCCGAATTCCTTAAAAGGACACCAAAAACTATCCATCCTTCAAGGGTATCAGCAGGTTTTGCTTCGTGAATAATATCATCTGGAGAAATTCTTACACAAAGTTCACCTGTACACGGGGCATGATTAATTTCTTCAAAATAACTTATGCCTTGGTCTTTCTGATAACTCCTTAGTTGTGGTGGAGGGATGTATATGGCATGATCCGCTGGGTAATACCTACTTACCAAGTAGTACTGATGAGCCCCCCAGCACATCCAGGAGTAAGAAGAATGGACTGGATAGTTATAGCCAGGAATTATGAAATGAGACCTAATATTGACATTTAAGAGCTACTTCCATATTAAAGCCTAATTATATGGCCCGATACCTGTAACAACCCTCAATTTTCATCGTGAATTTGAACTTGAAAACAGGAACGACCACCTCCACTTAGAACTAACAAAATCTCCAAGTACAACCCTTTGCAAGAATAGAACCGAACTGATCTTTAGTCCAGGGCGATTCATAAGCCCCGTACAAGGAACCACTACCAAAAAAATGGGCAAAGGCTATGGATAAAATCCGTAGCCATAGCCCTATGGCTACGGTTCTAGTCCGTACCTAGTCTGTAGCACGACCGTAGTCGTAGGTCCCATAATAGGTTACAACAGCTACGGATATAATCCGTAACAATTTTATCTGTAGCAATAAGTATAAACAGCTACGAATATTATTTGTAGCTAAAAGTCCGTAACAATATGCTAAATTTAATAATGGCTACAATTGTTGGATTACCGGCTACGGTCAATATCCGTAGCTATTTCGTACATTAAAAATATATAATCATTTATTCATTCAATTACCACCTTCATAATCATTCATTCATTCCATTACAATCAATTACAATCATTCGTTCATTCAAGTACAATCAATTACAATCCTTCATTCAATCAATTACAATTATAATAAATTACAATCCTTCATTCAATCAATTACAATTACAGTTACAATAATGCTGAAAATACAAATCTTTAGCTTCATTAGAGAAATTTGCTCGACTTCACCCTGAAATTTCAATAATAAAGAATTGAAAGAAAAGATATATTTTAATGGTATGATATTTTTTTCACAAATAAATAGGCCTTTTTTAGCCATCATCTACCTGAAGAATCAAAAACCGATTGTTGTCCAAGTCCACTCCTTTTCCTTTCAATTTCTTAGTGACCTCTGTAAAATTACTTCCACGGTCATTTATGCAGTACTTTGAAGAATTGTCTCAAAATGAAACTCTAGTAATGACAAAGTCACTTCCTGCAACAACTTCGTATATATTCAATCATCCTACAAATAGTTATGGCATTCATAAACCAAAATGACCATTGAGGGAAAAGAAAAATAAAGTGAAAGAAGTACATCATGTATAACCATTTTCTTTTCTTTTTTTCTTAACGAATTAATAAAAACTCAAAGAGGAATGAAATTGACACAAAAGGAATGGTCTCACCATATGGTTTATAGGGCTAAAATAAACATCTGGACGATATCTGTAAGGAGGACCATCGGTAGCCATAAGTACCCACTTCCCAAGGAATGGTCTCACCATATGGTTTAGGTTATAAGTTTATGTTAATGTTGTAAGTTATAGGTTTATGTTTAGGTTTAGGTTTAGGGATTTGAGAATACATTTACATTTTAGGTTTAGGTTTAGGTTTTATGTTTAGGTTAAGGTTACAGGTTTAGGTTTTACGTTTAGGTTAAGGTTACAGGTTTAGGTTTAGGTTTAGGTTTTACGTTTAGGTTAAGGTTACAGGTTTAGGTTTAGGTTATAAGTGTGGGTTATAGGTTTAGGTTTAGGTTAGGTTATATGTTAAGGTTTAAGGAATTGAGTTTAGGTTATAGGTTAAGGTTTAGGTTTAGGTTATAGTTTTGAGATTAGAGAATTAGGTTTAGGTTATAAGTACGGGTTTATGTTAATGTTATAGGTTATAGGTTTAGGTTATAAGTTTATGTTAATGTTGTAGGTTATAGGTTTAGGTTTAGGGATTTAAGAATACATTTAAGTTTTAGGTTTAGGTTTAGGTTATAGGTTATAGCTTTAGGGAATTGAGAATATGTTAAGGTTTAAGTTTAGGAAATCGGGTTCGGGTTCGGGATCGAGTTTAGGTTTAGGAAATCGGGTTCGGGTTCTGGATCGGGTTTAGGTTTGGGTTTTCAAGTTTAGGTTTAGGTTTAGGTTAGGGAGTTGAGAATAGGATTAGGTGTAGGTTTAGGTTTAGGGATTTGAAAATACATTTAGGTTTTAGGTTTAGGTTTAGGTTTAGATTAATGTTAAGTTATAGGTTATAAGTTTAGGTTATAGGTTATAGGTTATAGGTTAAGGTTATGGTTTAGGTTTAGGTTTAGGTTTAGGTTTAAGTTATAGGTTATATGTTATAGGTTATAGCATTTAGAATTGAGAATAGGTTAAGGTTTAGGTTTAGAAAATCGGGTTGGGGTTCGGGATTGGGTTTAAGTTTGGGTTTTCAAGTTTAGGTTTAGGTTTAGGTTAGGGAGTTGAGATTAAGATTAGGTGTAGGTTTAGGTTTAGGGATTTGAGAATACATTTAGGTTATAGGTTTAGGTTAAGGTTTGGTTATAGGTTACAAGTTTAGGTTATAGGTTATAGGTTATAGGTTATATATATGTTAAGGTTTAGGTTATAGGTTATAGGTTATAGGTTATATATATGTTAAGGTTTAGGTTATAGGTTTTGGTTTAGGTTAAGGTTATAGGTTTAGGTTTAGGTTTAGGTTATATGTTTAGGTTAGGTTAGGTTTATGTTTAGGTTATAGGTTTAGGTTATAGGTTATAGCTTTAGGAATTGAGAATAGGTTAAGGTTTAGGTTTAGGAAATCGGGTTTGGGTTCGGGATCGGGTTTAGGTTTGGGTTTTCAAGTTTAAGTTTAGGTTTAGGTTAGGAGTTGAGATTAGGATTAGGTGTAGGTTTAGGTTTAGGGATTTGAGAATACATTTAGGTTTTAGGTTTAGGTTTAGGTTTTAGGTTTAGGCTATAGGTTTAGGTTTAGGTTTAGGTTAATGTTAGGTTATAGGTTATAAGTTTAATTTATAGGTTATAGGTTATAGGTTAAGGTTTAGGTTATGGTTTTTGGTTTAGGTCAAGGTTATAGGTTTAGGTTTAGGTTAAGGTTTAGGTTTAGGTTTAGGTTATAGGTTATAGCTTTTGGGAATTGAGAATAGGTTAAGGTTTAGGTTTAGGAAATCGGGTTCGGGTTCGGGATTAGGTTTAAGTTTGGGTTTTCAAGTTTAGGTTTAGGTTTAGGTTAGGAAGTTGAGATTATGATTAGGTGTAGGTTTAGGTTTAGAGATTTGAGAATACATTTAGGTTAAGGTTTGGTTATAGGTCATAAGTTTAGGTTATAGGTTATATGCTAATGTTTAGGTTATAGGTTTTGGTTTAGGTTAAGGTTATAGGTTTAGGTTAGGTTTAGGTTTAGGTTATAGGTTATAGCTTTAGGGAATTGAGAATAGGTTTAGGTTTAAGTTTAGGAAATCGGGTTCGGGTTCGGGATCGGGATCGGGTTTAAGTTTGGGTTTTCAAGTTTAGGTTTAGGTTTAGCATAGGGAGTTGAGATTAGGATTAGGTGTAGGTTTAGGTTTAGGGATTTGAGAATATATTTAGGTTTTAGGTTTAGGTTTAGGTTTTAGGTTTAGGTTAGCTTTAAGTTTAGGTTATAGGTTATAGGTTATAGTTTTTGGGAATTGAGAATTGGTTAAGGTTTAGGTTTCCAAAATCGGGTTCGAGTTCGGGATCGAGTTTAGGTTTGGGTTTTCAAGTTTAGGTTTAGGTTTAGGTTGGGAGTTGAGATTAGGATTAGGTGTAGGTTTAGGTTTAGGGATTTGAGAATACATTTAGATTTAGGTTTTAGGTTTAGGTTAAGGTTATAGGTTATAGTTTTAGGTTATAGGTTATAGGTTATAGATTATAGGTTATAGCTTTAGGGAATTGAGAATAGGTTAAGGTCTAGGTTTAGGAAATCATGTTCGGGTTTGGGATCGGGTTTAGGTTTGGGTTTTCAAGTTTAGGTTTAGGTTTAGGAAATCGTGTTCGGGTTTGGGATCGAGTTTAGGTTTGGGTTTTCAAGTTTAGGTTTTGGTTTAGGTTTAGGAGTTGAGAATAGGATTAGGTATAGGTTTAGGTTTAAGGATTTGAGAATACATTTAGGTTTTAGTTTTAGGTTCGGGTTTTAGGTTAAGGTTATAGGTTTAGGTTAGGTTTAAGGTGTGGTTTAGGTTAAAGTTGTAGGTTTAGGTTTAGGTTTAGGTTTAGGTTATAGGTTTAGGTTAGGTTTAGGTTATAGGTTATAGGTTATAGGTTATAGCTTTAGGGAATTGAGAATAGGTTTAGGTTATAGGCTTAGGGTGTGGTTTAGGTTAAGGGTGTGGTCTCTGCAAATACAAATATAAATATAGCCTGTCCAAATGGCCAGGCCACTCCAATGTTGTCCATAGGAAATGACTAGCTTCATCATGGTCATTACAGCGGTTCCCACCTTCCAAGGACCCCCGCTCAACACTCGGATACCTCCGACGCACATCCGGATATGCTCCATCAATTTCAAGCAAATACATAAATACGGCCTGTCCAAATGGTCAGGCCACTCCAATGTTATCCATAGGAAATGGACAACTTCATCATGGTCATAACAACGGTTCCCACTTTTCAAAGACCCTCGTTCAATATCCGAATAGGTCCGACGTACATCCGGGTCTGCTCCATCAATTTTTACACAATTATGCATGTCCTGCTCATGAGCATGCCTAATATTGCCAATGCATGAGATTCAACACAAATACATTTTCATGATTTAAAGAAGAGAACTTGAGGGTTTTTCTTATCTTCCATTATATGCTTCCAAGGTGCAGATGGCCCCTAAAGCACACATACATCCTGGGAATCGCTTCTCAAAATCGCACTGTTTTATTTTAAAACTCGTTCATCTCACCTGAAAATCTGTCACATAGTGAATAACTGTAACCACAATGATAACTATTGTGAATGCACTATAATGAACAAATTATTATTATTATAGATAACTATAATTACAACATAGATATCATGCACACGATATCACATAATGTATTGTTTGATGAACTACACATGTGCATTCTTGACAAGAGACGTACCAAATACTTGAATCTAAAATATGCAGCTCCAATCCTCTCACATGCAATATCCACCTGAAAGAATGCGCATAACCATCATGCTTGAGTAATCAATATGGGAATGTACAAGTAAAACCATAAAACCAGAGATACTCATTGCATTTTCAGAACTCCTCCATAGTTAACGTTCTCATTCTAAAGCCCTTCTCCCTCCTCCTTTACCTGGGCTTGGGACCGACAATGCAAGGAGTTATATTGGCGGAGTTAAAAAAAGGCTTACACTCCATTTGGTTTTTAAAAATAATGTTTTCATAAATACTAATATGATGACCAAATGGAGCCTAAGACTATAAATACGTTCAAATATAGAGTACAAAATCCATGTGCTTCCCTATAGAATGGATTGTTCTCTTTGCACAATAAACCATCAAATGGGCTTAAATTAATACCCATACCTGCACCCGCACCCATTTAACCATCCCCATACCCAGCCAGGTTCGGGTACCCAGCTTATTGCCACCACCGCCTTTTTTTTTCTTTTTTTCTTTTTTGAAGATTCCACTACTAAAAAACTAGGCAAAGGCTACGGATAAAATCAAAAATTAGTTTCGCACAACCAATTTAATTTTTGGATTGTAACTTAATGACAGTAGGTTTATGATTTGGACAATTTAATTTGAGTTCATACGTGCAACATGTAAATTTTTTAAGTGGTTGTATGTCAAGTACCACACCCTTCTAGACTATCAATTAACCACAACATTATTTACCCTTCTTTTGGTGGAATCTTGTGTGGTAGTCAAAGTACTGAACGTTTACCTCTAGTACTTCGTCTAACTTAAGAAAACTTCTTTTTATTCCGAAGTACTATCTCTACATTAATTTGGACGGACAAAAGATGAAAAAATTTAAGTTGATAATTGTCAAGGAATTAAATACCTTGTGTAGTTTCAAAAAGAGCAAGATTTAAACAACTAGGTGATAATAGCTAAAGGCTTGAACCACACTGTTTTACAATTATATCACCCTAAATGGGTACATCCACATTATTTATAATCTTTGATAATTAATTTAATAAAGAGGAACTCAAAAGTTAAACTTGAAATGAATCAGATGCAATCCTAAAAGCATCATTGCCATCTTGGAATTTAAAATCACTAGAAGAGAATTCTAAAAGTCAAAATCATAAAATAAATAACAAATAGAGATGTGTTATATACCTTGTAAAGGGGGACCTTCTTTACACTAGCCCTGCTTTGCAAATAACAATTGATGTTACTAGCATAGCATTTGGCACCAAGCTAGAAAAATTACAAACAATTGTTATCACTAGAGTGCAGAAAAGGCCAAGAACATGTGGAAGGCTTCATAGTTTAACTACAAAGATGCAACTAATACACGAAGGAGAGAAAAGACAAACCAGGCCTAGTTGGTGTAGTGATACAATAATAAGTACACCCTTGTCACGGCTTTAGTTTTTAAATTTGGTTTTAATTTTTATCACTTGAAAATCATACGAATACCACAATGGGAAAAAAAAAGGACAACGCAGAAAAAGCACCCATCACAACGACAAAAAAAATAATTCCATCCATTTGGGATAAAATGATTCAGAAAATCATTGCCCACACTGATAATTCAAAATTAATTTGTCAATCCCATAGTTTAGAAAATTTTGTCCATAATGCAATTAGGCTATTATGGTGAAACCAAGAGATGGCCCACAAATTTCATGTTTTGGATCACTCAATTAGTAGGCGTGCATGGTTTTAAGACTCGTTCAAGTCTGGTGGGACTTCAACGAGTCTGCCCAGACTTGCTGGAACTCGATTCGGTTCGACACCACAAGTCATCCACCCCAAGACACCCCTAACTTGGGCAAGTTTGGCTGATTCAGGCCCGATTCAGGTGAGTCTCAAATCGACTCAGGGCTAAATGAGTCAATCTAAATCTTTGAGTCTTTTAATCATGTAGGTACATTCATTAAGGGTTATTAATGGTCTATCATTTACTGAATGCACCATTCAATAAGTGAGCCCACCAATGTGAAAATATAAATTGAAAATTGTTAAAACAGAGACATTTCATCAAACACATGCTCTGCACACCTTAAACATTCACAACAAATGATGAATGGCAAGACTATTCTATATCTACATCCGTTGTATAAATGACATACATCTATAAAAACCCAAACCATCTAGATCATTGGTTCCATGGTTTACCAGAAATGGCCGGGAAGAGGTGAAGGGCGGGGGCTGTTGGTCGCACTTAGAGTGGTGAAGATGATGCCAGAGACGTCGGTTAACTCCAGGTAGCACACTGCCAGGAAACATCAGTTAACAAGTAAATCCAAACATGTTTGAATACCTTCCATGTAAATAGGCCAAGGGTTCGAGTACCCATAGGTGGTGAAATTCCACTAGCGTGAGTGCATGTGTGGGGTGTGTGTGCGTGTGTTTTTTTTTTTTTTTTTTTAAAAGGGCCATAAAAGATGCTATCAGAACTAACTGCCACAAAGTAAGCCACAGACAAGCAAAATGAAGTGCCAAAGCCCTGACACCTACAAAGAGTGAATAGTGACAGCAGAGCCTTTCTTGCCATCATATATTGAACATAGCAACTCAAAAAGCTTCAGTAAAAAAAAATACCTTTCAAAACAAAGCTTCAAAAAATTCAGAATACACATAAAGAAAATAGGCTAATGCAGGATTGAAAAGAAAAACCAAATCAAAGGAAATTCTTAGATAGACAACAAATACACAGACAAATTTTTAAAAATTATAAAAATAAAACAAAAAATCAGAAGAATAAAAAAAAAGAAGAAGATATTGTATATATGGAAACTCCTAATTTTCATCAACAATGTTAGTTAACCATGAAGTATGTCATGTTAGTCTTGAAAACTCCTAATTTCTTTTGTATGTATGGAATTTCATGAGACTTCTACATGATAGGAGATAGTGAGGATTGAACGTCCTATTGAAAGATTTCTGGGGCCATAAAAGATTTGGGTCAATATTCATCTTCTTTAGCATTGAATCCGAGTTCTGAAAGAAATAGCGCAGGGCGGTTTGTTTCTAGAGGAGCTAAACAAGAAATGGGGCGATAAAAAATATGGAGAAAACCCTTCTCCTAAATGCTTCTGCAGTAATGAATGAGACCACTAATTAATACATAATGCATGTCAAGGTTAAAACCAAGGATCAAAATGCTCGTTTACTATACTGTGATAGGTCATCTAAAAGTACACCACGTGTCTATTTGAATATGCAGCAAAGGCTACTTAAAATTATTTACTTTAACTGGTATTTAATAGATTATTTTTCTTTTTTTTTTTCATGAAAAAACCCCCTAATGTTTCCCAAAATTTCTACATTCTCGCAAGCCATGACTAAGTATCTTGACTACGAACTTTTTTACAATGGATTGAGGAGCAAGAAAATACTATGGAAATTCATCAATTCTAAAAAGCTATAATCCAATCAATATCATCAATCACAATTGAAATCAATCTCAGTATGCCACATTCATATGCACATGTGAATCAGACTATGAACTTTCTTCAATTTGAACAAGATGAAATGATAAAATCATGGCAATCTTTCCTATCAAAGTTAACAATTCCCATCCTATCGAGTCTAACTTGAAAGTAATGTAATTGCTATTTGGAGCACAGGTCTTCCAAAGATGTTGGCATGGGTCACATGATGGGTTGCACTTGTTGGATGGGCTGGATGTCGTACACATTCTACTGGGCCCCATGATGCTCAACTCTACCACATTTTCAGAAGAAAAAAAATGCCAGGCATTTAGTCATTTCACACACTAAAAGAACATTTGTAGCATTCTTGGTCAAATCAGAATTCTTGAGGAATTTCCTCTCATAAGGGAATTGACAAGGACCATTTTCTTGGAAACTCGGCCAAAATGGAAGTTGATTTTTCATCGAATTCTTGAAAAAAAAATAAAATCATTCCACAGATAGTTAACTTCCTCTTTTCAATTTCCACCAATTCAAACAGGTCCTAAAGGTAATTAAAAACTAGCAATTGATTTCTATTTCATTAGGTTGACATAACTGCAATTCAATTCAATAGTGCATCCAAATGCACCCACATCGCTCATCATTTTAACAAATGCAGATCATAACAAGGCTTTGCAGATGATCCGGGACATATTGATGTACATGAATAGGACCTTCGTCCGCAGTTCACATAAGACTCCTGTTCATGACCTTGGACTGAATCTATGGAGGGATAATATTATCCATTCCACCGAAATCCAGACAAGGTTACTAAATACACTCCTTGAGCTTTTAATGCATTGGTCGGTATGTGATTCATTTCTCAGAATACAACATTCTTTCGGATTGGTGGAAAACTGTGGAAATGAAATTGAATTCTAAAGATGTGATGTTTCCCCTGTTTCCAAACATCACATCTTTGGAAGTCAATTTCATTTCCATAGTTTTCTTAAAAAAGAAAAGAAAGACTAAGATGATTAAAAAAAGAAAAAGAAAAAGAAAAACAAACTTTAAAAGCCATAAATACATATAAATTCAAAACATTTTAAAACTAGCCAATTGGCTAGTTTAACATCACAGAACACAAACATTTCAACCTTTCCAATCAACTTAAAAGCTTGGCATGATCTTACAGATACAATGTAGGGATCCACACTTGCAATTGTCCTTCTTAGCTTGAGCTGATACGCCTTGAATATGTGTTTCTGTGTGTGTGTGTGTGTGTGTGTGTGTGTGTGTGTGTGTGTGTGTGTGTGTGTGTGTGCATATTATAACAAGCTCAAGCAGCATGTTTGCAAGCCAACCCACCTCAAATCACAAAGCATGAATCCCTTGTTATACATGAACAGAGTGCATGATCTTAACTTGATCTAGTCTTTCTAAAAGGGTTCAAAACTCCACCTGCCTTTTCCTCAAATAATTTTTATTCTTTACTAAACCAGTAGGACTAAATCTAATCTTCCTTCTACTAGTGTTACAAACTAACCAACTGGACTCAAGCTCAAACATGCACCCAACCATGTCTGCAATAAATTTTCATGCATCAATGCAAAAGACCATGCTAAATAGATTAACTTTGTAGAAATCTTACTTCTAAATGGAGATCTTAAAACCCTAAAAACTCCTCCATATCTCCAAGTCAAATTTGACCAATGAGGAATCATGCTTTGATGACGAAATCAAAACTTCAAATTCATATTCACCGATCGAGAATGGAACCAAATTTCCAGCAATTCATATGATGAAACTGAAAAATAACATTTTTCCCAACCCAAAACAACTCCCATTTTTTCCCAACAGTCATTTAATCTAGATTTTATAATCTAGGGCAATGATCGAGGTTTCCTATAAAAAAAAATCGATCTCTAAGAACCATGCATACACCAGAAATCATTACTTTATGGCATTATCTAATTTTTGGTTCAAATCCAAAAAAATAAGAGAAATTTAGCAGATAACATGCATCAACCAACTAGATAAAAAGAAAAATAAATGAAAATGTACGAGAGATCGAAGAAATTACTTTTCTGCGGATGTCCGTAATAATCCAATGACTCATGACTCCTCTTCTTCTTGCAGCAGATGAACAAAATCGTCAGCACTGACAGAAAAGGGGTTTTGAAAATAAAATCAGATAGAAGAAGGAGAAGGGTTACCTAACAGAGAAGATGATATGCCTCGGAAGTCCTTCTACCCACCTCCATTTTTATAGCCCGTTACCTGCTACCAGCGTCACCAGAGAAGAATAATGCCGTCCATCAACCCAAGATGGAGATGACAGATTTTTGAGGTGGGATTGGGAGGGATTTTCTTTCATCCCTCCAATCCTTTGCAATCCGAGGTGGGATGGTCCATCCTCTTCAATGTCGGCGATGTATCCCAGAAAACCCTTGAATTCCACCACCTTCCCGTCGCCAAACAATCGGTGCCTGGAAGAGTGGGATTTCGAAAGCCACTCCCACTTATTTTTGCTTAATCCCACTGCCCAAACTAACCCTAAGGGATGTTGGATGTGGGTTGCTGGAAGATGAAGGATTCAAGAGAGAGAGAGAGAGAGAGAGAGAGAGAGAGAGAGAGAGAGAGAGAGGGAAAAGGGTAGGGAGAGAGAGAGGGGGGGGAGGGTAGGTTTTTTTTTATATTTGGGCGCGGGATCTTTTTAGGCGTGCAGGGGGGTTTTTTCAGGCGCAGGACGGAGTGGAAACAGATGGTCCTATTAGGCGCTTTGTGGGCCCCATTGTGATGTATGTGGTCTATCCACACCGTCCATTCAATTTGAGAGCTATTTTTATGGCATCATCCAAAAAATGGGGCAGATCGAAATCCCAAGTGGACCACACCACAAATCAATGGTAGGCGCTTAATCTCTACTATTTCCTATGATGTGGTCAACATGAGCCTTCGATCTACCTCCTTTTTTACATGCATGCCTGAAATGAAGTATTAAAATGGATGGACGGCTTAGAAAAAAACATACACACTGTAGTGAACCCTATAGAGCCTCTACAAACGTCAGTCTTTAGTTATGAGGTTGTAGCTTTTAGCTACGGATTAAAACCGTAGCAATATAGCTACGGTTTATATCCATAGCTAAAAACTTTCAAAGTTTGTAGCCTTTGCTTGATTTTTTAAACTTTCAAGATTTATGGTTGGTGTTGATTGGCCTAGATCATGATGTGGACCCCACATTGGATCAGTGCATGTGCACAAATGAAGTGCATGCATCGAGCACGAGACTAAGCATCGGGTCAAACGAATGTTGACTAGATGAAAACTGAAAATTCACCAAAGATTTGAATTTTCTCTCCCGCCCGACGCTGCTTAAAATGGACTGTCCGTTTGACGATACAAACGGCCACCATCCGAATACAAAAGGGGATTCTAAACCATTCATCTAATAGATAGGGTCCCACTGACCCTGACCATGTTGTTACCTGGGATTGAAATTTCCCTACGCTAGTTCAGTCAGCATCCGATTTAACATTGCAAAGGAAAGACCCTGACGAGGAGGATAGAGCCATGTACACCACTCCTCTGGCAGATCCCCATCCACGCACGCAACCAGAGCCCCATCAGCCCTACGGTTTCCAAAAACACACCCCTACCTGATGGAATGCAAAAGGAATCTTTCCTTATTGAGGAAAGGCGTATCTCGTCCGTTCGTTGGCGCCTAGAAGCTTCTCTCAAACTAATCTGGAGCGTTGAAATTAGGGTTTAACGAAAATACTCTAGCAAATGAGACGAAGATGAGAAATTGATGTGGCAGTGGGTTTTGGGCCAGTTGAGTGGCTGTTTTAATCAACAGTCCTTCTTGCACCGTGAAATGGACCCCACATTACTTTTAGGCCATATTAAGACCGTCCAAACAGCCCTGATCTATGGATAAACCACCCAGTTGAAAAATACCATTATCGTCTTCCTCAAACCTGATCGTGAAATCCATAGTCTGCAAAGGTGGACCGTTCGCTCATCCAAGCCGTTCATCGGGTGGCCCACCCCACCTATTGTCCATCGGGACAAACGTTTAAACCCATGCATAAATCTGATGAATTAGGAGACCCGTTCGGCTAGCCATTCTCGGCTAACTCGCGATCTCTCCACACTAATCCTCGTGATTAGTCATAGAACTCTCCAGAATCGGAAAGGCTATAAGTAGCCTGATTTTAGGGCGAATCCTAAGGATAATAAAAGAAAGAGATTGAAAGAGAAAGAGAGTGGGAGAGTTTGAACACTGCTTGAGTGAGTTGCTGGTTCGGTAGCAACTCGACTCAGCCCGAGTCATTCAGATATTGTGAAGAGAACAGATATAGAGAAGTAAGATTGAGAGAGAGGAAGAAGTTTGTGAGAGAGATAGAATAAGGGAGACCGTGAGAGGTAGCTGTTGGAACCAGTTTCCAGCTGCTGTTTAAGCCATACTTGGCCATCTAGAGCATTAATCCCAACTCAGTTCGCACCCTGTTTCAATTAGGTTTCATCCTTACCACATTGTAGTGCGAATTTCAGTCGGAGGCAGGGCCATTTTCCTTTCAAGAACAATTAGATAAATCAAGTCTCGAATGTCATGCGTCAAACTCAGAAATCAGGCTCACAAAATTCTCAATCGCAGAATCTGGTGTCGACAGCCTCCGTAGTCCCCCATTCTCGGCTCCCAATGCCCATACGCTAGATTTCGATCCTGGGATCCTATAAGGAGGAATTTTCAACGTACATTTATATCGTAAGACGCTTAACCATAAGTTTACCCAAATCACAAAGGCAACGCCATCATCACATATCCACTAATAAACATTTGAATACATTACTAAAAGGAAAATACATATATCGTAAATTAAGGCTCCATTAGAGAGTTGCACGCTTCAAGCTCAATGCTGCTCCAACCTAACATCACCTGCACGCATCTATCGTGCATAAGCTTATAGAAAGCTTAGAGGGTGGTGTAAGTGCGTGTGCAAGATAAGTGTGATCAAAATGCAATATCAGAGTAATGCGAAAACTACTATTAGCCTTATCCAGGTTATGTGATGCAAAAACATAATAAGCCAATGTTATATGCTGAGGAAGCAATGTAGATCAGCTATGCAATGCAGAGACATACCAAGCCAAATATCAGATACCGAGTCCACAAATACCGTCAACCTTAATCATGTTATGTAATACAGAAGCACAGTAAACCAAGTGCTATGTGCTAAAGATGCAATGCAATATGCGATGCGAATGACATGACCAAGCTGGAGTGTGAAGTCGGGATGATAATATGTAGTATCGCAGGTTACGGGGTCCATCACAAGGGACTTCTATCCAAACCAGTCCCATACCTAAATGTGGATAGTCAGACTCAATGTGGTAAACTCCTGATCTCAGGTTAGTCGCGCACCCCAACCAAAATCTTAACCATTGCGAAGGTACACATAACAAATAGTTATGCACCACCAGCCTGAGTGGATAGTGAATGAATGAACGAATGAGTGAGCTACTGAATATGCAACTCCTACTCAATAAGTCCATATATTAGTACCGTACATCTCTGGGATATCACCAGGGTCTAGTACACTCCACAATGGCTGCCGCCTCCCTAGCCGCACAACCAGTGAGTGAAAAGACCTCACTATCTTCCTAGCTAGTAGTCTGTCAATACCTACCCGGCTAGTCAATAGTGGACCCATTTATGATCTGGTCATACTTAGCCTAGCTTACAACCCCCTCACTTGGGCAGATAAGGCCACACCCCCTCCCAACTGATCGCGACACAGTGAGAGACGCCGCCTGCTGGTTTTCGGCACTCGGGCACTCATGTATCCACTTGGTCTAGATGTTGGGGTATCCTCCAGTACCAAGAGGATTCTGGGACTCTTACCTAAGGACACCCTATGTGCCTACAGTGCTAGAACCAAATATTTCCGGTATCTCATCTGGCCATCGAATATGAACCTATAGAGGCCACAACCCTGATATCGCTAGGGCGCCAAGTGATCATGTCACACAAATGCGAGATGCATGAGTCATACAGTCCAATCATGCATCAATTATACGCGTACCGTGGGCTCATGTGGGACGACTCCGCCTATCAAGGAGTCCCATAAAAAACCTACCCTGTGGCATATGCAACGGTCAATCACATCTCATAACAAACATGCGGATGATGTGTATGGGAATTGATAATGGGTCGCATCACATGGGCCTCATCACATGGGCTTCACATACTCATTACAACGGGTCGCATCACGTGAGCCTCATACACATTACAATGGGTCGCACCACATGGGCCTGATATGCATCAAGTGGGCTGCATCACATGGGCCTAATATACATCACAATGGTTCGCACCTAATAGGCCACATATACCTTATACTGGGCCTCACATAAGGGCATCATACACAACATAATGGGCCTCTTCAAATAGGTCACAAATATATCACATTGGGCCGCACATATGGGCCTCTCATACATCAACTGGGCCGCATCACATGAGCTGCACCAATGGGCCTCATATACATCAAGTGGGCCACATCACATGGGCCGCACCAACAGGCCTCATATAAATCAAGTGGGCTGCATCACATGGGCCGCACCACATGGGCTGCACCACATAGGCCTCATATACATCAAGTGAGCCGTATCACATGGGCTTCGCATAGTCATTACAATGGGCTGCATCACATGGGCCACACCATCTACACCATTCATCTATTTTAGAGATCTTTTTAGAGCATTACCAGAAAAATGAATCACATCGGAAGATCATCTGGACCATACCACAAATAACAGTGGAGATAATGATTTCCACCGTTAGAATTACCAAGGCCCACTGTAACGTTTATTTTCCATCCAATCTATTCGTACGGTCACAAAGACTTAAATCAAGAGGGAAAACAAATTTCACATTGATCCAAAACGTCTGTGACGCCAGACGGTTCAATGGTAGACATTTAATTCCCCACTGATTTGCAGTGTGGTCCACTTGATAGACGACCGTCTTACTTTTAGTCTCATGCCTTAAGACGAGCTCGTACAGTGGATGGACGGTTTGGATCTAACACATAACTCATGATTAGGCCCACACACGCTAACTTCACTACAATAGCTATGTAACTGGTGTGACCCAACAGATGGACGGTTGGATGAAACAGATCCATCAAGGTGGGCCCGACAGATGGATGGCCTGGACATAAAATTCATACATCATGGTACACCCCATGTAGTACCGTCCAGACGAACGGTGTAGATAAAATAAATACATTACTGAGGTCCCCACTATCCAGATAGACGGTGGGAATAAGATACATATATTATGGTGGGTCACACCGTTCCACATGCAGGGATGGTGTGGATGTGATTAGACCCACAGAACTTGTTGATTCAATACAACAACTATATAGATGGAGTGAGGTACTCCACCCAATCAGCTTCCCACCGTCAAGACAATGGACGGTGAGGATATAACACATCCATCATGGTAGGCCTCACACACGTGGCAAGTGGGTGCCACACGTGCATCACAGTGGGCCCCACCGTCCATCTTTTCTGGATGGCAAAGATAGAACACATACATCACGAGGGCCCCACGGCGTCCAACCTGCTGACGTCACTACAATGGGCCCCACCGTTCTGTCTTACTAGATGAACGACTAGAATATATAGCACATATATCTGGTGGGCCCCACCCTCATAAGTTTCACACGTGTGGGGTGGGTCTCATGCCCTTAAAACGGACAGGCAGAGTGGATGTTCAAATACATCATGGTGGACCCCCACCTGTCACCATCCAGGAATGGACGGTGTGATATACATCATACGGTGGGTCCCACCCTCCAGCAAACTGGACAGTGTGGAAAGAATCATACATCAAGGTGGACCCCACGTCTTTGCTGGACTATGTGGGCATTCCACATACATCAAGGTGGGCCACGTGGATGGGGTCCATGTCCCAACAAGGGATGGACGGTTAGGGTAAAACCCATACACCACTCCCATCAGTGGATTTCCACCATCCAGACAGTGGACGATGTGGATATATAAATCATGGCAGGCCCCATGTGGTGGGGTTACAATACATATATTGGGCGAGGGCCCCACCGTCCCTCATTGGATGGTGGATGACATGGATAAACTACGTTCATCATGGTGGGCTGCAAAGTATGGAAGAGAGATAGAGGGGAGAGAGAGAGAGAGAGAGAGAGAGAGAGAGAGAGAGAGAGAGAGAGAGAGAGAGAGAAGACGGTTGAGGGAGGGACCTCGCCACTATGGGCCCCTCTTAGATCACAACACTTACATCAAAGTAGGTCCCATCATAAGTGGGCCTTACATAAAAATTAAGATCCTACACTATGTTCACCCACCGATTTTGCTCCTTGGACTCTTGAACTCCTTAGCTTTCCTTTTATTGGGAGTTGATGAAGGTTGGATGGCTAGGATGGAAGATTAGGGGGCAGGAAGTGGGCCACACACAAAGCTCTCCTTCCTCTCCTTAGAGCTTGGATGTCCACTCTTCTTGCTTGCTTGGGAGTGAAGAGAGAAATGAGAGAGTTATGGGAGTTGTAAGGATGGATGACATGGAGTGTATGGGTGTGGGATAGGGCTTGTTGACTTTTTTGGGCATGAGATGAGATGGGGTATGGGTAGCATTACCTTGTTGGCATGAAAGGTATGGGAGAGATAAGGACTTGGTTGACTTGGTGGAAAGAGGGGGTATGGGTAGAGATTCCATTCTCTCAACCAAGAATCTTCCTAGAAACGGCGCACACGTTGCTCGCGGTGTTTCCTCGATTTATTCTCAGGCCCACACTCCTGGCCTGGGTATTGGGTCGGCACGCGAGATGCGGCGTTGGAACCGCGGCGACGACGCGGTCACAAGGGTATAAGTCTCAGGTCGGGCTGACTCAGATCAACAAGATGCGACTTAGGGTCTCGCGCAAATGCCGATTACAGGTCGCCGGTCACCGTAATTCGATAGGGAGGACCGTGGGAGTCTAAGAAATGGTACGGTCTAGGATACGAGTTTCACACTGAACCCCACTCGCCATCCAACTGCAATCCGCTTGTGAAACCAGTTGTCCCAAATCCCCTTTCAACTAAACAGCATCCCAGATCAGGTAAGCCACATCAAATCATGATAGAACAAGCGTCTCAGACTCCCATCATACCACTCAACCGTATTTGAGTTGTAGCATAGTAGGACCGAGTCATGAAGTTGATCCTCTGAGTAAATCAGGTCCGTCATACGACCCCTGTCCAGGTAATATATTAAAACTCACCCATTTAATCTACTACCATCTAACTCGCTAGTAAAATGACTCAACTCAATTTATCCCAAAACGCACTCAAGAGATTTTGGGAATCGACTCAAACCGAGCCTGAGAACATGTCCCTTGACTGGGACAAACTCGGACCACACATACCTCCTCCAACTCGAGTTCTATAACTCTTGACGAGTCACCAACTAGGTCGTGTTTGCGGGATCAACATCCAGATTTAATCAGGTTCATCGTGAGGCCTACTTTGACTTCTCTACGTCATTAGAAAGGATCATCCCCTAAACAGGTATCACTCCTAACCCTATCTCTACAAACTACACTTCGAACAACTTGTTAGCAAATTGACTCAGCGATTACTTACAAAACCAAATTACAAACTCTAATGTTAGGGATTTCCTGAGAAGAACTCCATAAATCTCGCCGAGATTATAAGTAAGATGACCCTGAAATGAATGGTATCAATCTCGACTCATGATTTCATTAATTCAACAAATAGTAAATTGGACTGACTTGACTTAGTAGTGACTCGCTGAAACCTTAGAATGACACATCCAGGTAACACCTCCAGCCACTCATCGTGAATGACAGACCCCTCCCTCAACTAGACATGAGTTAAGTTGCTTCAAGTAATTAACAATACCCTATTATCAAATGGTTCAAGTTTGATCTAGACATTGTTTTAAATTGTTATTAACTTGCTTATAGGACATTTGGAATCACATCATAAGGATATTCGAGACAGCTATAGATAGAAGGTGAGGGATATCCCAGTTGGCTTCCTCATTTTCATGAATTCTAAGATAATTTAAACCTAAGAGTATAAATACATTGTAATTGTGAAAAGGTTGATTGTGGTTCCTTTAGTCTTGAACTAACATTGATGATCAAGTAGGAATGTCTTAAATTGCATTACTCTAACCTATCTTATAAGAATTGTCTTATAATCATTATGCCATGTTTGTAATTGCTTATGTACATGCATACTTTATACTAGTTGCACTAGGAGGTGATAGATCTTGTTCTCATGATGGATTTACTCCATTAACTCCTTTTATATGCTAGATAGTTATAAATTGAACCTAATGAAGTCTTAGAATATTACAAATAAGAACTTGGTCCTCTAGTTCTTATTTGGATGTGGTGAACATGAGTTATGTCATTAACTTGCTCAAGTCCTATGATTAATAACTATGTAACTGTGATTTAGAATTGCATTCTTTATATTATCCTAGCACTTGCTCCATTTGTACATAAAAGAGTCATGATGCATACAATCCTTCCATCTCATTGGATGTACAATGAATACTAGGAGTGGGATATCTCTCCTCTTAAGATGTGTAGTAAACTTGTTACTATTCTAGTGTGCTTGAAATGTCATGTTTGTGGACCCTCATTTGGATCTTGAGAAAGTAAAAGGATTTATATTGAGCTCATGTTTAGATGCTTGATACCCTTTAAAAAAAACTGCAAGCCTTGACCATGTTTGTGAGAGCAATCTTGTTGATCCTATAGAATGTACATGAGTATCATTGTGCATGACATCTACGCATGACATATGAGCTTTTTCGAGTGCTCAATGTAAGACACACTCTGTCAATTTACTGAGAGTTCCATCACTTCCGTTTAACTCAAAGAACATGTGCATTTGAGTCACTTTAGGTGCTCGTCCTTTACATGAGGCTTTTTCAGGATTAGACACTCCTCGGGCGTACCCCGTGCATTTTTCTAGAAGATATCCTTGGGTGCACTCACCCACATGGTCTTTTTCAGGTGACTAGTTCTCCTTGGGCGTACCTTTGTGTATTTTTTTCAGGTGGTTAGTTCTCCTTGGGTGACCCTTTATTTTGACAGTTAGATGTGCATCCCCAAATATGTGACTTGAGCATACATTCATACATCCATACATTTACGTATAACTTCATATTATTCTCATTATGATTGAATATATCTAGTTTAAACTGTTTTGAAATTACATGATATGTATGAATCCTTGCGGAAAATTCTCGCTGAGTTTTCACTCATCCAATTGTGCGGTTGCACCAAATAGACACAGGTATGATGGAGGAAGATGGCGCCTATGATGATACTCGTGGTGCAGCTGAGGAAGAGTATAGAGAGGAGGAACCGTATGCTGATATGGTTGAGCCGTTGGGGCTCAACTGACAATATAGGCTATAAATTTACTTTCATGTTTCAGACATTATCTTCATTTTTCTTAGTTTGAGAATTATAATTAAAAATCCCCTGTTGTGGGATCCTGCCTTACTCTTTTATTTCCATGCACATGTGTTGAACTCTTTTTAACAAGTGTATACAGTAGTTATATTTCAATATTATGAAATATGTTAGACATTAGATGGATGGTAGTTGCATTGTATGACGTAACCCTTGAGATTTTCGTACTCGAATGACCATCCTCGGGTTATGAGAATTAGAGTGTTACAATACTGCAACTCCTCATGGATCTCATAACAATCTCACAAGTCTCCAGCATGTTTGGTCAAATCCGAATTGATGAGCAAATCTACTCGGATAATAGGGTTCGCGCCAAAATGTGCTACCCTCTCTTAGTGGGAGAGTACTAGATCTAATGGAAACAAGGAATGAATGTTCACCAAAAGAGATAGTATTGTCATCAACAACTTATATGCCTTCCAGATGGCTAGTGAACGGAAATTGATGAAAGTCGATAGGATCACCATTTTCTATCTTTCGGGTAACCCAGCCTTTTGATTTCTCAATCATCCTCCTTAATTAATAATGCTGAAGAGGTAACCGGTGGGGATCTGAATATGCTCCTTTAGAATCAGTAAAGGTCCAAGTGAAGTATATTCCTAACCAGCCTATAAAGAAATGCTAAGGAGAACAAATTGAAAAAGATTTAATCGCCGAATCTACAGGACTGGAAACTATGTCCCCAAAAGCGCGATATAGGGAGCATATAACTGGAGGAGCTAACGAATATCTCTGACCCTCCGCCATCGCACCTGCGACTATAAAGAGGGATAGTCTGATGATGTTCATTTGTTCCGAGTCAGGAAATATCACTAAGCTTAGCCAATAAGCTAAAAAAGCAGCTAATTCTCAAGAACGGTTGTATTTAGTGGTGCTCGTAATGTTCTCAGGAATGGTCTTGAGGTCCCAATGATTATGGTCTGCAAAGCTGCCAAAACAAAATAATATGGTTATTTAGAAGAGAGATGAAGACCTGAAAAGGAAAGAGAAAAAGAAAAGAAATATACCGTAGTTTTCGAGAAAAGTGAGTCAGCCATTCAAGGGAAGTAATATGTTCAGGCTGTGGAAAGTTGGCTAGTTCTTTGAAAAGTTCAAGTGTGATCTTTGAAATCTCAGATTTGCTATTTTCCGCAGAAACAAGAGAAAGTTCTTCGTTTGAAGGGATATAAGCATTAAAGATGTTGCCCATGATGGGAAGACCTGCTACATAGAGAAGATCCCATAGGGTAATGCTCATCTCGCCTAAAAGAAGATGAAATGAGTTGGTGATTGGGGACTAGTGATTGAGAAAACCCCTGAAGATAGCTGCATCTCCATGGAAATGTTTTGATGTGGTTATGATGGCATCGAGAAGGTTAATCTATTCCAGAATGGTATTATGTTTTGGAGCAATAGTCCGACCCCAAGCACTATAGAAAATTTGAGGAGATAGATGACCCTTAGCCAGAAAATCATTTGTTCTCCAGGGTACATGACCATTGAAGAAATATTGCTGAGCAGTTTCAAAGAAATGAGTTGAGATGGGCTGATGAGGATTATGGCAAGGACGTAAAAATCGCATTTTATATATCATACCAGCCTTTTGTCGTGATTCTTTCCCTTCCAAATGACCTTCTAAAATCCTTAGTTCCCTCATAATCCAATTGTCTATAGAAGCAAGGCTGCTTTGATAGGTGGATGGTTCACTGTGCGGAATTGACCAATGATGTCGCAAATTTATAGGGATAATGATTGTTTCACTCGCAAAAGGGTAGTGAAGTTCCAATGCTTCTTCATTGATTACTACACAATCCCAAGTATGGTGAGAGGCCTGTTTTAATTTCGAAGAAAATGAAGGACCTCTTCTTCTTGAAGACGAAGCTTATGAATGTCTCATGATTAAGGAATAGAGGCTGCTAAGTCAGATACAAGGTTTTGAGAAGAAAAGAGAAAACTTAGGGCCCAGAAGAAAATTAGGCAAAGTTTTGGAACACTTGGAATTGCACTAAATGTCAAAGAGTTGTGAGGGACCCGAGTTGCGCGGGACCCAAGTTGTGTGGGACCAAAGTTGCGCGGGACCTGAGTTGCGCAGACTTTGGATTGCATAAAAACAAGACCTGGGGCTAAAGAAAAGATTCTGAAGTGAAAGAATGAGTGGAAGCTTGATATTTATAGTTGTTCTAGGGTCCGGCTGAGAGTTGCGTGGGTCCGCACAACTTAATACAGAGGGAAATAATTTTAATCCTTCATTTTGACCTGACAAGCAGCCAAATCTTGGATCAAGGGGGATGAATTCATTACATCCTTTTGATCATCTGATTCCAGGATAAGGTTTTTATGACAAAAATACAAGTAAAATGGATTCAAATATGAATTTTGGCAGCATTCCGGCTCATATTAGTCATGTCTCCATAAGAGGTGAGTTGTGCGGATCTTTTCCTCGCATGAATCTCCCTTCCTTAATATGATAAAAGAATGCCAGGAATCCTTGCAGAACTTCAGAATGATTTAGAGACTTTCAGAAATCAACATGTCACTGCTCTCTTAGAGTACCCGCACAACTCACAAGGAGTAGCGCAGCCCGGCCTTCTTTACTCTCTCTCTCTCTCTAGTACTTGCTAGAGGCATTGGTCTTCTAGACATCTGATCTTCCAAATGAGGGGGTAGGGGGTATTTATAGGCTTTCGCTTGTGTGGACCCTTGAATCTTGTATCGTGGACCCCACTTCGTACCTCCAATCCAACAATCTCTGAAGAGAGTAGCACGGGATGGCGCAACTATGATGAGTTGCGTGGTTCAGTGTAACTGATACTCCCAACGTAACTTATGGGCCCGCGTAACTCATGGGCCACACACCTCATTTCTCTTAGCTTCTTCTTCAGTTTTCAACTTTTCCCTTGATTCTTTCTTTAACCAAATTTCATGTTCCAATAGCTGGCTCGCTGTGCAAACTTCAATTGAATGAACTTGAAGAAATCCAGAATGATGCATACGAGAACTTGAGAATTTACAAGGATAGGATGAAGGTGTTCAATGACCAGAACATTCTTCAGAAATCATTCATAACTGGTCAAAAAGTCCTTATGTATAACTCTCAGTTACGTCTTTTTTCAGGTAAAATTCGCTCTCATTAGACTGACCCTTTCACTGTTATGAATATCTATCCTCATGGGGCCGTCGAGATAAAGAATCTAACAAATGATAAAGTTTTCAAAGTGAATGGTCATCATCTCAAGCCATTTGTTGAGAAATTTAACTTAGAGGATATGTCCATGCCTTTAGTTGATCCCGTATATTAGGATTGACCTCCTAGTCTGATGGAAGTGTAGTTATGTTTATTATTTTCATAGGATTTAGGATTAGGATAGTTTGTTTTCAGTTTATTTTTGTGTTAACCCATTTACATGATTAGAACTTTAGAAAAGCATCAAATCTCCATTGCAGGTAGTATCTTACCATCACTTCCCTTTTTCTTTTTATTGCTCATTTACATTACATGCTTATCTCTTGTACATTAGGGATAATGTAGGTTTTTGTTTGGGGGGTGTGGATTAGGTAAACTAATCAGTATTTTCTTAGTCTTTGAGTAAAATTTTTAAAATTTTTCAATTTTTTAAATTAAAAACCTATTTGAAAAGCAATAGTTTGTGCACTTAAGAATGTTTTGAGTATGATGATAAGATGGAGATTGAATTTTGAATTGTTGGAGTTTAATCCACTAAGTAGACTATCACTTAAGTTCTTTTATTAAGAGGAAGTTTGAATATCTTGATAATCTAAATCACAAGCCACATTCAATTTGCTTTCTATAAATTGTGCTACATTTTTTTATTGTTAGCATGTGTATCATTGATAAATGTTGAGAATTAAGTCTGAAAAATTTTATCCACCTTAAAAAAAATGAAAAGAACCAGTTAAAAAATAGAGATTAACAAAAAGGTCATGTATGATGAAAAGACTGAAAAAGAATGAAAAGTCTTAAAAGAACGAAGATGAAAAGACTGAAAATAATGAATAAATAAAAGGGATTGTCAATATAAAATCAAAAAGTGGAAAAAGAAGAAAAGGGGATAAGTTTGGAATCAACACTTAACTATTCAATTAATCTTGAAGTGATGATCATAGTTAATATTATGAAATGATGGTATTTTTATGGAAAGTACGTTGAAATTCACTGAGCACATTGAAAAACTAGATATATGAACTTATGCTTCTAAGTAATTGATTGCTTATGTGATTTGACTCTAGGTTTTCAAAGTTTCACTTTCTCGTCTTAATTCTACTCATTCATACTTGATTACACAAGGTTACCACTATGCCAAAAAGGGCAATTTGCGACGTATTTTTGCGACGGACTTCGTCCGTCGCTAAAACCTCTTGGTTTAACGACGGATTTAATCCGTCGCTAATGGAAAAAGTCTGTCGCTAAACCCCTGTTTGTCGAAAATCCGTAAGGTGAACGTTGCTGAATTTAGCGACGGACTAAAATCCGTCGCTAAAATCTAATTTACGACGTATTTACAACGGATTTAGGTCCGTCGTTAGTAGGCGACAGACGAAATCCGTTGCAAAATTTGAATGTCTTCAGTCGTATATTCCCTCCCAAAACACCAAATGGTGCACTTTAGTTGTTTTTGCGACGGATCATGGTCCGTCGTAAAAGGACTTCTGCGACGGATCATGTCCGTCGTAAAATGACTTCTACCTTAACATTATTTTTTTTTCATTTTTATAGGAATATGGTGGAAAATTAAGTTTTTTTCTAGTCTAATAATTGCTTTTTAATAGAATTTCTATGGTTTAATTGTACATATTTGTATCTAAGATTATTTTTTAACAATTGATTGAATGCAAAAAGAAATTTTATTTCGTTTTTCTATCAAATGAGTGAAATTTTTATTTTTTAATTTAAAATTAATATTTAAATGATTTGTAATATCACATGAAAAAGAATATTGAGAAGTTAAAAAAATTTAACAATGTTTGAGAAAAAAATTAGATTTTGAAAAAATAAAAATAATGATTTAATAAAAATCTATTTTGTGGGAAAAAATAATTTTGAATAAAGTTGATAAATTTGAAAAAAAAAAAAGCATTTGATTTTGAGAAAAAAAATATCCTGAAAAAGAAAAAAAATAGAATGTGAAAATTTTCACAATGTGGGCCCCACCATAATATTTTATAAAAACAATGAGATTTTGAAAAAAAAATATCATTTTAAAAAAGAAAATTGAAAAGTTGAAAACAAAATAATGCTTTTAAAGAAAAAAAATCACCATTTTTGAATTTTTGGGAAAAAAAAATTAAAATTTGGGAAATTTTTTAAGATTTTAAAGATAAAAATTCAAAATTTATATTTTAATTTTTTTTGAAATATTTTATAATAAAAATGATATTTTGTTAAAAGTTTTCAAAGAAAAATTAAGAGTAAAAAAATATACATTTTGAAAAAAATTTGTTATTTTTAAATAGAAATTGAAATTTATCTGTGAAATAAAAAATATTTGTTAATAAATTATTAGGTACATCCACTAATTGAACCTTTAAACGTTAAAATCAAATTTCACTCAAATTGTTGATCAATATTGTATGCCCAATATCTTCCTTATATGTAGCTTGATCGAGGCGAGTAACAAGTCAAATTGTGGGTATTGATCAGTAGAGTGAATGGACCAGACATGTAAAATAGGCCAAATATTCTTGTCAAAATTATGACCCAACTTAGTAACATCATGAGAACCTAAAATTTGATGTTAGTAAGTTTTGTGAGCCCCATCATGATGTGTGTCGAACATCAACGCCATGCATTTGATGTGTCCCCTTTAGGTTATGAGATATCTCAAAAATCATCCGATATATGAAACTCAGGTGGGCCATACCATCTAAAACCATGTGAAGACATCCTAAAAATATAAAAGCACTTAGTGGGGCCCACATGAGCTTTGGATGCGGCTGAAACTTGGTCTAACCCCTCATCCAAGTGGGACACACATAATGAGTGGGTTGGATATATGAATCACATTTAGGTAGGCCCAATATATGATTATGAATGTTTCAAGGAAACCCATCTCTACTATATTTAGGTGAGTTACTCATTACCCTTACCAGAGTAAACTCTGTGGGGTCCACTGTTATTTATTTATTTTATTCACTCCGTTCATCTATGTTAACAGATAATTTGAGGTCTAAAGAACAAAAAGGAAGCATATCCAAAGCTCAAGTGGACTAAACCATAGGAAATAGTGTGATTGAACGTCTACCATTGAAAAATTCTTGGAGGCCATAGAAGTTTTGGATCAAGCTGATGTTTGTGTTTTATCTTCATTCATATATTTTTGATATTATGAATAGGTTGGATGGCAAATAAATATTATTGTGGGCCCGAGGAAGGTATCAACGTGGAAATCATTATTCCACACTGTTCCATGTGGCATGGTCCACTTGAGTTTTGGATTTACTGAAAATTTGGAATCAATCCACATCATTCATCTATTTTTCGAGATCATTTTAGAGAATTATCGAAAAAATGAATCATATCCAAAGATTAAATGGATCATGCTACAAATAAGGAGAACGGATTGACTACTCACCTTATCACTCGCCAATGGCTGGTGGTCGGTGCTCTATATGTGTTTCATCCATACCGTCCATCTATTTTTAAAGATCATCTTACGGCATAAGACCAAAAATGAGGTATATCCCAATCTGAAATGGACCATATTATAGGATACAGTGTTGAATGAGTGTCAACCATTAAAAACATTTCGGGGGCCATAAAAGTTTTGGATCTAGATGATTTTTGTTTTCCCCCTTCATCTAGGCCTATATGACCTAATAAATAGATTGGATGTCAAATAAACAGTATAGTGGGCCTTAGGAGGATTTTAATGATAGATATCCAATAACTATTGTTTTCATGTGGTGTGGTCCACCCGAGATTTATATACCTATCATTTTTTGGAATAAATTCCTAAAATGATATTTAAAAATGGATGAACGTAATGGATGAAATATATACATTATGGTGAGGCCCACAGAGCACTAACCACCCGCCCAAGGGTCTTGTCAGCTGGGAGACTAGGGACGGATTTACGGGAAAGCCTTTTGCAAAGAAGTTCTGCGTAAGGATGCTGGGTGGGGCCCACCGTGATGTTTTTTATCAATCCACCCCATCCACAAGTTTTTATAGCTCATCGTAGGACGTCTGATAAAAAATTAGTTGGATCCACAACTCAATTGAGTCACACAAGAGGGAAAATCGGGGAAAGAAATTTGTACCGTTGAAACCTTCCTTGGCTCCATTTTGATGTCTATGGGCCATCCAAACCGTTTATAAGGTCACTCTCAATGGGATAAAGTGAAAGAACTGAGAAAATATCCTGATACAAAACTTTCATGTCCATAAGAATGTTTCAACGGTGCTCACTGAATCCCCATTGTTTCCTCTCTTGTGGCTCACTTGAGTTTTAGATCCACCTAATTTTTAGTCACGAGTCCTAAAATGATCTCCTAAAATGGATGAACGGAGTGTATTTCTCCCACATATCTCGGTGGGCCCCACCCAGCATTCTTGCGGAGGAAGTTCTTGCGAAAGGCTTTCGCATGAAATCCGCGTCTGGAGACTAGATATTGAAGTGACGTCACCAAACTCTGTAGGCCCCACCATGATGTACGTTTTGTATCCACACCTTCCATCCATTTGGAGAGATCATTTTAAGGCAATATCCAAAGAAAGAATTAAATCCAAAGATTGTGTGGTCCACCCAAGATTTAAATCCAAAGCTCCAGTGGACCCATATACGTCCAACCATTAATATTTTCTGATTGTGTGGTTCACCTAAAATTTATTTCAATCTAGTTTTTGGGGATCTTATACAAAATGATGTCGTGAAATGGATGGACGGCGTGGATGAAACAAATCTATCATGGTGGGGCCCATAGAGCGATGCCAGGTCTAAAGGTCAACTTACCGTTTTGTATCCAAGTTTTGCACTGTGAATCTTATATTTTATGTAAAATAGTGGTAACTCGTCCATAAAAATAGTGGCTGAGATACAAAGTTATCTAGACCATCCAAATAATCAGTGTAGGTGCAAATAGTAAATATTTATAATTTTATTATGTAAAAAAATCTTAACCATGCAGAAAATGGTCTCATGCATGTACGACCATTAATAAAGCTTGTGTTATAAATTATGGTAAACTCACAATATATGGATTTGAAAATTTTATCTTATTTACAAAAGGAAAACCATCCCACGCCCGCTCCTCTTTTCCCTCTTTTCCTCTTTTCCCTCTCCTTCATCTTCCATCTCATCTTCCATCAAGAAATCCTCCCAGGGCCATTGGAGCATCATCTTCCATCGAGCATCATCTTCAAATAGGTGAGTTTTTCTTTCTCCACACCACTTTCTGTTATGTGTAGATCTCCACTTTCTATTGAATTAATGCCTGTCCACCATTCAAACAATCAGGGCCTGTGGATGTCTCTCTCTGATGTCTTGTGGCTTTGGAAATGTGGTTTTGGATGAGTGGTATATGATGAGTGATTGCTAGCTACACATGCACATGCGGATGGTAGATGAGTGGCCCCCACCATTTAAGATGGACGCGGCCCTGCAAGGACGGACTCCGTCCAGATAGGACACGACCCTAGAATTGGATTTATTCTCCTTCGAGTTTTTCGAGGGATTTTAGGCCTTGATGCAAAAAATCGGTGTTGGATTTGGTTGTTTTTAACTAATTTTGAGTTTCCGTTTATGTAAATTGTTGGTTTGGGTGGATTTGTTTCCAGATTTGCTGTTATCTGGGTCCAATTGAATCAGAACCGTCCGTCTGTTTTTTCTTCTGATTTTTCGATTTTAGCCTTTTCTCCGCCTTTTCATATTATTAGAATCATCTCCCTTCGGTGTCCTTTTTTCAATCTGCGTTTGTTTGTTTTTGTTTTAAATGTTCTTCTTGATTTTTTTTTTTTTTTTTTTTTGTGGTGTTTTTATTTTTGAAACTTGATATTGTAGATAATTTCTCGTATATGCAGGTGTTGTTGAAGATGGAGATGATATAACTGGAATGTGAAATATCTTTGCATGAACTTCTCTTCAATCTGCTTGAATCGGTCGGTCATATATACCGCATTCGTAGGTTCATACTGTATGCTTGTTCATGCTAGAACATGGATATCCATGTTCTTGGTCATTGGGTGGTGCTGATAGTGGCAATGATGTAATTTCATTAAAATATTGTGTGCATGTTGTTGAGTGAATCTTGGATGATGGTATTGTCTGCCCAAATCACTTGATGGTGTGGGAGTTTTGCTAAGCCCACACATGTGTAAAGGCTTTGTCTATGCAACATGTTCCATCCGAACATGTGTGCAAGATCTATGCAAGTGTGTTTGATGGAATTCCAATGAGCAACAAGCATGTCACATGTTTGATAAAATTCTGAAACAAAAATGTGTATTTTTAGGCCACCTGGTTCAAATAGTCACGAGACCAGTCCTCTCGAGACTCACACGACATAGTTTTGTGATTTGTATCAAATTGGAGGTGATAGTCGTAGGAATTTAGGTCCATGATTGATTTTCTACAAAATCAATAGATGTAGTGGCATGCATTCTTGATGGAGACTTAATGCATGTATTCCATTGTTAGTCTGGTTTATTGTTCTTTGCATTAGTATTTGAATATATCTTTTTCTTTAAGAAAACTATTCTTCTAATTCATCCAATCACTTGTTGGGGTTTTGAGTCCAAACAGGTACGGGCCCTATCCAGTCTAGATATATTTGTGAGTTTTTATTCCAAAGCATTTAGAGCTTTGTAATGAATTGAAGATAGATTACTCTGGCTATTAATCAGATTTCACTTAGTAAGCACTAGTAATTGGAATGCACAATGCACATTGGAGATAGCAGTCAGGAACACTATCTCTAGACTCTCGAGTGAGATGGAGAGGGTTCCTAGCAGGTTAAGTTGCAAATTATTATTAAGAGTTGGTTGGATATAATTTATTTTTTGTAAATGTTGTTAATAGTTGGATGGATGATGAATGCATCTGTGAATGTAAATGAAAATTAAAAAAAAAAAAAAACCTTATGATATATATATAGAGTAATGCTCACACACAACTAGTTGGACAATTCAAATTGGTCCAACTAGCTGTGTCATTTAATGAGCAGTTAATGTTAATAAATCTTTCCACCTAATTGATGAAAAGAAGTTGTTTGTATTGGTGGGCCCCATTGTAGCATTACTGTGAAATACACCCAATCATTAGGTGAGTCACTGCATGTTACAACTGGTGCAAAAAGACCAGCCCTATCCCTGGTTCACGTGAACCACACAATTGGAACAAGTGTAGATAGAAAGCCCACCTTTCAAACTCTTTCTCTTGGTGTGGCCCACTTGAATTATTTATGAGACTGATTTTTGGGTAAGATGCCTAACATCTGGTGTGGCAGCTAATGGTTGGAGTAGATTTTACATTCTCATCATGGTGGGCCTTGTAAAAATTAAGGTTGGATATCTCTTCCAACTATTTCAATTAGAGTGACCCACTTAAATCATTGATTAGCTTGACTCTTTTTTATGGCTTTGAGCCCAACATGGCATTACACATCTAATGATCGGAGTAGATCTATTGAACACATCACAGTGGGCCATTTCAAAAATTGAAAGGAGTGTACACCCGTCAAACCATTATTATTTCCATAAAATTGTTAATTTATCTGGATACCAGTGAGAAGTGGATTAGGTGTTACCCGAGCAACACATGCCGCGAGTGTTTCTCAAACCATATGGCCCACCATGACATATATGCTGTATATTCAGGCCGTCCATCAGTTTTTACATGTAATTTTAGTGTAACTTACTAAAAATATAGCAGATTCAAATCTCAAGTGGACCACACCACAGGAAACAATGGATATTGAATGCCCACCATTGAAACATTCCCAGGCCTACAATGATGTTTATTTTCCATCCAAAATGTTCATGAGGTCATACAGACACTGATGTATAATTTTCAACCACGTCGTTCATGAGGTCATTCCTACTGGGATGAACTGAAATTATAACAAAAAAAAATAGCAAGATCCAAAACTTTTTTTGTCGAATGGATATTTCAACGGTGGAAGTTCAATCCTTACCTTTTCTTGTCGTGTGGCCCACTAGAGTTTTGGATCTATATCATTGTTGGGTTAATGTCCTAATATGCTCTAGCAAAACTGATGGGTGGGATAGATTTATAACAAACATCACAGCGGCCCACCCAACTTCTAGTTGCAACCGGATGCTCTGGGCTACATTTCCAATAATACATGGGAGAGAGCATTAATAAAGGGAGGAGGTATTAAATGAAGATGGAAAAAAAAGGAGATGAGGAAGCTTGTTTAAAAAAAAAAAAGGGAATATTTAGGGAAGTTGTACACTTATGATTTACCATGGTGATCTATTATGTGTGTAACAAATCTGGTCAATTAAACATTTAGGGTCCCTTATATGCATATAAGTATGTGAAATATATAAAATATTATTTTTCTGTAATTAATAGTAAGATATTCTCCTATAAGAAAATTGGGTGGTTAGAAATTCATTCTAACATTTCATATTCAACTTACATTTGTAGCAAAAGTAATTAGAATCATTTACTAAATTTTTGCCAATAAAATTAAATTATTATGACTTATTTGATAAACGGATTGGATATGTGATACTTATTCATACCGTACCTATATAAAACTTGATGCCATGTGCTCTCCCAAGAGGAGGCATTACGTAGGAATAAAAAGAGGTTTTTTTATATTTAATGCAAACCTAGTTGGACCAATTTAAATGGTCCAACTAGTTGTGTGTGAGCATCTCTCATATATATATATATATATATATATATATATATATATATATATATATATATATATATATGTTATCAATGGTGGATGCCTTGTTTAGGGGGACATGAAATTTTGTAGCTTATGGTATGGTGCCCAATATTGGTTGTATGTTATTAGTATGTAGTAAATAATACTAGGATCAATAGTATGCCGAGACTCTTCAACTAAGTAAAGAATACCAACACACGAGAACTCTTCCATAACAACCTCCAATATAAGAGCACTTCATGTACTAAAATTGGTGGTAAAGAGTCTTCAATATATAAGGACTCTTCACGTGGTAAGATGGCCAAGATTCTTCAACTAATAATCTCTCCATCTCATGTAATCTAGCATAATTGTAATCTAAAATTTAAAATGGCAAAAGATATTGTATATAGTTGTAAGGATTGTAATCATTCTCTTTATATAGATTAAGAAAATCTCTCTAAAAAGTACCTCTTAGAAAGAGAGTTATGAAAGTTGTTTGGTTGGGTCCTATTTTCTCTTTATATCCATGTTAGTATGACCTTATGAATAGATTATATAACAAATAAAAATCATGTGGGACCTTAGAAAGGTTTTGGCTTTTAAACGTTGAAGTCTATTAGAACCATTATTTCATTTGGTGTGATCCACTTGAGCTTTAGATCTCTCTCTCTCTCTCTCTCTCTGTTTTTTTTTCCTTATGCACTGAAATGAGCTGGTGGTACAAAATGGATGGCATGGATATGACATATTCATCACTGTGGGCTCTACAATTTTTATCAGTATAGAAATCCATGAATTCTCTATTTTAGAGGGAAGGATTTACATAGTTTTGGAGGCAAAAATTCTTACATCAAGCAAACAATGGTAAGAAACAAAGATGGTCCATTTATAAGTATTTGCAGTGTAATTGAAAAAAATAAACAGCTCTTATGTACCTTATTTCAAATTCATTCAAATATGTTATTAACAAAATTTGGCATTGAAAAAATAAAAATAAAAAATCAGATATTCAAATGCATTCCAACACAAATTAGAGGTTCACTAGATTTCAAACTGATTTCCACTCAAATTAATTCAAACCTCCAAATGAATGATGAACATTTGCCTATGTCATGTCTACATATTCCATTGTCTCTTGGATGTTAAATAGGTTTTTTTTTTTTTTTTTTTTTTTTTCTTTTCCTTGCACATACCTCACATGTACCCATACACTCAAACCACAGTAGTGTGTACCCGTGTTGAAACTCAGGTGACTTATTTCGAGATAAGTTTGGTTTCATGATTAGTTACAAGTAACTTTTTTTACTTAAAAGTACATAATCACTTCAGTTATGGAATATAATGTTTGTTTTCCATAAAATGAATCCGTTGTTTCATTGAAAATTACAAACAAATTCCACCATTGTAAAAGCCATTATTTTATTGAAAATTTACACAACCCTTCAATCAGTCTCTTTAAGAAGTTTTAACATGGAGTCAGTCCAAAGAAAGGATCTATTTCCATCGTTAGTTTCTAGTAGGGTTCTCTTCTAAATTGAGTTCTTATTACTCTGATCAATATGAATGTGGAGCAGCCTCTTAGTAGTGAGTAGGGCTTCTAGAGGAGCTTAAAATTAAAGGAAACTAAAATTACAAACATTTAACATTAAAATCTTTATGTGCATTCCCCCCCTCCTTCAATAAGTTGGGTTTCGGTACTGGTGTGGTCTTTACAAGTAGAGAAATTATCGTGTTTGGGCAGTTGGAGAGGGTTGCTAGTTGGTAAAGATTTTAATACACGCACACGTTGTAAAGAGTCGTTAGTTGGTAAAGAATTTATAGGCAAAGGGCAACTCACCTAATTGGTGAGAAGCACCTTAGAGTGTTTTTACGTGAAGATTTTACCTATGTAAAGGTGCACCCACACACAAACAAGAGCCAAAAAGTGTAAACACTTTACATTTGTAAAAACTTCACCTCTAGTTAAACTACCTCTTATATAACAGTAATGCATGTTGTTTGTTCTACGATTTGAACACTTTTTGAAGCCTTGCTTTCTCTCCGCTTGCCTAATTTCTTTTTCTTTCCTATTGTCTTCCCAATTTTATATTTTTTTTCCCAATCATCTTTTTAAATAGAAAGGTAGTTCTATAAATCTCCATGATGAGTGGTGGTCTTCCTGAAAACTGCCATCCACTTAAGTATAAAGGGTTAAAAAAAAGACTCCATGTTTTAGGAGAATGTAGTCACTACAAACAATGACTTTCTAAAGGAAAGTTGGCATTTATCATGAGTGTTGTATTTCCAACAAAAAACATGGCTAGAGCTGGGTGTGAAAATGGTAGTAAAGTGGAACAAGTAAGAAATGACCTTCATATTGATATATTTAACATTGTTGATTTGTGGAATAAAACTGCAAATCCTATATAAAAGAGAGGATATGTGGCTATTAGAGTCTTTTTTCTTCACTTTGAAACTGGACTTTATGGAGGATGCATTTTTTTAAGGTTTGAGACATGTCCTACCATTTCTTTACTTAGCTATTATTGAGATTAATGCCCCTAAAATTGATTTATCAGATTTTATTATGCCTTTCTTTTAAAAAAAGATGTTTGAGATCCTATCTTGATCTCTGTAAGTTTATTTGCTGATTTGTTGTTTATGGATCTTAAACTGTGGTTAGTTTACCCATATTTATTGTTTGGAATATCATTTGGTAAAAAGATGGTCCATTTAAAGAAGTGGACAGCCTGTAGTACAATATAGGCAAATTTACTTGTGTAGACATCTAGATCAGAATAATGTGGTCTATTTTTATTTTTTGTGTGTGTGTATTTTCCTGCAGTAAGCAGTATATTATATTTTTGTTTCTTTCTAGCTGCTTGTGTATAGTTTGCAAACCATGGCATGTCTTTGTGGAATTTTCAGTGAGTGGGAATGAGCTAAGTGAGACATCATCCAAAAAAAGAAAGCTCTGCATGGATGAGCACATCTCTCATGGGAAGGCAGAGCTCTCGCCTTGATCAATGGAAGGGATTGGAAGCTCTAAGGCATTTGAGAGGAGAAACAAGAGAGCAAAAATCTGGCACCATGCCCGAGACTTTTAGACAATGGGATTTTGAAAATGCCAAAGAATATTTGCTGATTCACTTTGTCGCTTTTGCAGTCACAACACTAAAAGATCTTTTCAGTTTCCTGAACTTTGTAGCCCCAATCTTTATTGGGTTTTCCAGTTGAATGTAGACAAGTGCTCATTTTTTATACAAACTTTTGTTAATCTTCCATCTATATGTGTAATGCCCTGAAAATCGGGGGTCGAGTGCAACTCAACTCCCGAGTTCCAACGCATCACTTATGCAACATGTTTAATGATGTTTGAATGTTGTCTGTGTTAGAGCAGTAAACATGAATGAGATTATACCAAAGCAGTAATTCATACTCCAGATCAATTGTATAAAAGCAAGCGGAAGACTGAACTGTATATATATGTATGTGAAGAAACAAAATAAACGATTCATTCTCCAGAGTATGAATCCATCTGAGTCCATATACATTTCTGTTTATAATAAAAAAAAAGTCAAAAATAACTAGGTACAATCCTGTGGAACCCATCGATGCAACCTAGTCGAAGCGCCGAGAGAAGCGCATATACGAGAACTCCTCTGGTCCTCGTCATAATCGAGCTCGCCTCCCGAGTAGTCGGATCGCCTAAACATGAGATGCAGTCTGGTTGGTGTGCGCAACACCGTCCCGTAACGTGGGAGTGAGTAGCTAACTCAGTGGAACGATAAGGCATAAGTTATCATGTTATCAATACAGTCAAGCAGTAATGATAAAGCAGTAAATCAAACACTTCTAGTTACTCTGATTAATGCAAGTATGAATGCAGGTATGATGGATGCCCTCGCCGACATACTCCCTCATGCGACACCATCTCACGTTCGCGGCATGCTTACATCCCACAGTGCTCCACATCTTCCAGGCATATGCGATGCATGAAGAGTATGATTACTGAGTTTTTAATTAGTCCATTTCAAACAGCAGGATTGGGAAACTAAGGTACCTCCCTTGTATCATTTCTAAACATGATCCAATCTAGAGTCGTCAGTCCTAGTTAATATCAGACGATGGTGTGTTTTCAGGTCACTGCGAGAGGAATGCGCGGGGTACATTACGTACAAAGGTTGCACCACTCCCCCATCACCCCTTAAACGATTCATCACTATATGTAACAAGGCCTAGTTCATACTCTATATATCGCGGCGAACCCTAAGGCGCTTTGCAACTTCGAGAATATGCTCGCGGTCACTACAAAGGGCTCGCTGAGAACATTACGCACAAAGGTTGCACCACTCCCCATCACCTTATCAATGTAGGCCGACAATGAGACGAATATAGTATCCCATACCACCATAATCGGCTCACGAGTTAAGTTGCTCACTTTGGTCACTACGGGAGGCACGTAGCCCCAAGCGTAGGCCGACGGCTCGACCACGGTGTCCCATACCACCATGCCGGCTCATGAGTCTTAGCGGATCGAGGTACCATGGTTAACGGAATTTTCTTTGGTAAGTTTGGTACCCTAGGTTCAAACATTAGCGACAAACATGGTGAACGTACATAAGACACACGGGTTGCTTGACGTGTTCGGTGGCTCGGCGCACAACAAGTTGGGCGATATGAAGCGCGAAGCACCTCGTGTGGCCAACCACTATCGCCCACCAGAAGTACGACACGGGTTCGCCAACACATCATGTGTGGCGGAGCAATCCCAACCACAACTTCAAGTCTGATACGGGATGCTGGACTATGGACATAGTCCCAAGCTCAGTCAAGTCCTAACCATAGCATATGAAATACGGCATGATAACATGGTAATTCAAGAACACTAGCAATCATATTATAAAGCATATCATGAAGCATGTTAATAAACAAGTCACAAAGCATGTTCAAAAGCATGTTATAAAGCATTATGCAAATAGGGATACAAATACTTATATTTCATAGGTGAGTGGTTAGAGCGAACAACCACATGGAGAATGTCATATGTGACCCTAAGGTAGCTGAGAATCCCATCTCAGCACCTACCTACGGTTCTAACACTTAAGCACTTACACTTACAAGTGATTTCACCAACACTTGGAACGCACTATTTCAACATACATGACGTATGCTAGAGGAATGTGCACTAGGGTTGTCCCTTTACCAAACTAATATTTTATACATATACATCATATTCATACACAATTAAAACGACAATCACATCAGCAAATTTTATACGTATAGGGTACTTCCTCGTATACCCAATTTCGACATACATAGTGTTTACAAGGGAACATAGATTGCGGCGATTCCTTTCGGTATTTTAATAATGTATTGTATAATCATATATTAAATAAATATGTCAAACATTATTCCAAAAGAAATCGTATACGGTATTTCTAAAATACATAATTTCAACATACGTCGCATTTAAGTGAACATATATTTTGGCGGTTCCTTTCGCCAAACTAGTATTTTATTCATATATTATACAATCATACATTAAAAAACATGTCAAACATTTATCCAAAAAAAATACGTATACGGTATTTCTACGTATACCTAGAATATGTGAAATTCCATTTTCACGACGTTAATCGAAACGAGGGAAACGGAAAGCACTTTGTACATGTGCAATTGCAAGCGAGATCATGAATCTACCATTATACGACATTGAAAGCGTTGAAAACCGTAACTTATACACTTAAAGTCCTCACCTTTGCCTTTTGAAAGCATAGCGAATCGGGGGTATACGGGAGTTTTCTAGCCTAAAGAGCGGAATCGGTTAGTTGTTACACAACCCACATCGATCCCACCTCAAATCAGACCTAGGGTTAGGGTTTCTTACCTTCAAATGGGATGGAAAACGCAGGAAAACACCTGGAATGAAGCGGTGTAGGCCGTGTATGTGATCAGCGGTAGGAGGAAGATCGCAACAAAACCCAAGCTCTTCTCTCTCTTTTCTCTCTCTCCCTCTAGGGTTTTTTCCAAAATTCGTATGGCTGTGAGAGGGGCTGTTCTAAGCCCCTTTTATAGCCAAAACATTCGAAATTAGACTCGAGTTCAAGGGAGTACTTTTGCTTATATAGGCATTTCGCCACTTTCGGCTTCAAAAGGGAGGTTCGGTGGCCCTCCTTAGAACCAAACGTCGGACTTAAGCTCTCCATCTATGGATCTACGTGGGATTACGGTTTTGACTCGATCGGATACCCGGATCGCACGTGGCGGACCACTTTCGGTTCGACGGTCGGTGGGCCACGATCGAGAAATTCTAAGTACATGTAAATGTTCTGAAATTTTTCTTAATCCAAGGGTGTAATTTGACGATTCGACGGTCGGGTTGCTTAATACTTCGACACGTCAGCGAATGATGCGAGATCACTATTCCAGATATTTATTTTGGCATGGGAATAGTGTTTTCACACTCCTCGCTCCGAATCGAAACGAATGGCCGTGGAACATCGGATGGAGCTGATTTTGAGATGATTGTTAAGCCCGGTGGGGCGGTCCTAGTTCCTTAGCTTCGGGTTAATCGGACTCCCGATGTGCGATCTAGACCTAATACTGAAGTTTCGTTTCATTCGAGAGCGGACGGAAATGAGTTTGGTTCTAAACTTTAGGGTAACCTCCACAAGCGTCAATGATTATGCAACTTTTGGGTCTTGCAGATCGTATTTAAAGCGATCCTAAGCGATTTCACGACTAATCGAGTTTAGTACTTAGTTAACTTTGTTAAATTTCTAAAGAATTTAATCCTACGTGATTTCTGGTCGAGATGGTACTCGACCCAATGTACGGAAATTTTCGGGTCGTTACAATATGTCATGAATGGGTTTCTATTTGCCTTGACTCGTGGACTACGGCCCATGATATCAACAGTCTTGATAACCATAGACATGAATCACATGTACAATGGGGATGTCGTAGTTAGCACTTCATGAAACTCCATGAAGCGTGCACATTGCAGTAACGTCCCTCCAAATCATAAACATCCATTAGAGTAAAGTCACACATCCAGAATAACTCAATCAACTGTTTTGGTTTTCAATACATTTCTTTGCCCAATTTTGTCAGTATTATAGCCGAATTATCTGAATTGAGAAGACTTGCTTGCTTAATCAGGCTGCATCTGAATCTTGGGATATTTTTGTCCGCTTCATTAGTATAATTTTGCTACCAATAGTTGGAAATGAGACAGAACATGCTAGTGCAATCATATTCTCTTTCAAGAACGAGGTGGTATGCAAATACTTTTGATGGTATTTGGAATCTGTTACTATCTCATGATTATTCTATGTATTAAAGATCTTGATCTCTAATGCATTAATAGAAATCAAGATTTCTAATACATAAATACTGTTAGCTAAAATGAGATCAACTCATTTTTTAGGCATCTAACAAATAGGGACTCACTAGATTCCTGGCAGTTATCTATAACCATGGGGATGATGGAATCCAGGATGCAGACCTAGTTGTCTTAGAGGGAATGGTGTATGACTGTGTTTTTCTTCTTTTATATTGGACAGGTGAAGCATCCCGAGGTTGCTCAGTTCTTGGGAGGGAGGTTGTATGACTGTTTTTTTTCGAGTATTTGGCTCTGTTTTCATCCAAAGAAAGTAACCTGTCATGAGACAATTTCAAGTTTATTTGGTGATGCCCTATTTTGTATGGTAGCTGACACTGGATTTTGTTATTTGAAAACTACTATGAATCCTGATTTTTCTTATTTCTTATTTTCTAAATGTAAACCTCTATTAGAGACATCTCAGAATGGATATCTTGCAGCGATTTCAGAATCAAGTTTTTTATTTTTTTCCCTCATAAGGGGGTTGCCCAACTCTTTGGGAAACCTGGATTCATAAAAAAAATGAAGATTTACAACCTGGACTCAGGTTCTATTAGTGACGATGGTTTAGACGTTAGCGATTTGCAACTCTCGTCTGCATTTTTCATCCGAGACAAACATCTCGATTATGGTGTATAGTCATTTTTTACCGAATCTAAGCGAATTGTTTGATCCCTAGCTATGACAGATCTTAGTGCCAACACAGGCTGGCGTAGACAGGCCAACACAACCGTCGATAAATCCCGCATTGAAGCAAGGATTTCTTGGAACAACCGTCGATAAATCCTACAAAAGGAGAAGGTAGGCATGGTTGTCAATGCTTTCTTTCAGCTCTTCTTTTGGTTATTGTTTATGGCCACAGTAATTACTGTATTACCGATGACTTTTCTACCATGTATCTCCCAATTTATCTGCTTGACCACTTCGATTGTAACTAATCCCGTATTAGCTCTTGAAGAATAAATTAATGTTTGTCTTTAAAATTCACATTGTATTGTCTTCTCTTCTTTTTTTTTTTTTTTTCCCTTTCTTTTTGTGCAGCAAGTGAACATGTTTGTTTTAACTCTACAACTTCTTGATTCTAGAATTCCCATTCTCAGGCCTAACTGCTTGGTGATGGATTTGTCTGTGGCTCTGCTATTGGATTCAAAACAACCCTATTGTTGGGGTAATAGCATATACATCCAAATGGGTGTCCCTCATCCAATGGTGAAGAAGCTTCCTACTCAGAAATTAGTCTTTGGGGACCACCATATCTGCGAATTGAGATTGCTTGCCAAAGGGACGTATGCAAACATCTCCATGGTTGGGCTTAGAGAAAGACCAGACATGAGTACAATCAAGAGAGTTTTTGCACCAACTTGGTATGTGGTTAATATTGCACTCAATTGCATGTGTGGCTATTAATGGGTATCTGATGAATCCAACCCAATGTTAATACATCTGGGTCTCATTTATGGGACCCATTAAGCAATTGGCACGGGTTCAGGTCTCAACTTTAGGACCTAATTAAAAATTAGGTCTAGGTACTGTCTAGTTTGGGTCTAGGTGGTTTTAATAGTAAATTATATATATTTTGTATGCATTTATTATTCTAATAAAAGAAATTTCACTTCTAGCACTTTATTTTTTTGGTTGAATGTCATATCATTTTGGTTGAATGTCATATCATCTCTTTCATTAGATTGGTTTTGGTTTAATCTTTCAATCATTCTCTAGCTGTTAAAAGGAAATAAATTTCCATCTAGAGTTGGTTATGAGTGTAGTTTTCTATGTAACTGTTAAAAGGAAATCAATTTCCCCCTCTTTTGGTGACTCAAACAGAAGAAGCCATTTCATAATTGAGGTTTTGTTATAACCTGTGTTGTTTTCTAAGTGCACATGTTTTCATTAGTTTATTTATATTTTTACCAATCTGTATTTTCTTGTAAGCTTTGATTTCTCGGTATCTTATGCAGGTTGCTTCAAATCATTATGGTTATTCTGTTATTGTATTTGGTGAACTCATGGAATTCCATGGAACTGATTGAATGGAAGGAGCTTTTGTTGTTCATACAAGTCATGTTTCTGATTTTTTGGATGAATTGGGTGTGTGAAATTGCATGGAACTGATCAAATGAACATGGAATTTCTATTGGGTATCTTTCTCGTTTGCTATTTCCTGGTTTTTGAATATGGGTTCTAATATCTAAAAGATGATTATTATACTGTGATTGTTTTCTTTTAACAGGAAGAAACACCGACTCCTCAGAAGGCAGTAGACAGTACGGTCATTGGATTCTCGCAAGTCGTAAGAGTTCCTGTCATACCTTTTAGTAAATTTGTTTTTTTTTTTTTTTTTTTTGGATTCTCCATAGACATTAAGTTTTCTTCTTGTTGTTGGTTTTTTTGGATTCTCCATATGAAATTATGATAAATCATAAATTTTTTGGTTTCTATCTGACTGTTGCACCCTTCGTGTATTCCAGATCATATAAATGATGGGCCACATTCAAATATTGCATCAATTGCAAAAGTAGATATAACATTTACATACCAATTCATGCATTAATTTTGAATTCTTTCCTCTCTAGCGTTTCTTAATATATTGATGAAGGCATTACCTTCTTTTATTGTGATTGGTTCATATTTAAAGATCCTTCTGGTGTTGTTGTTACAACCCAGGCTGAAAATGTAAAGATTCTTCCTTTGTGGGTCACAGATATCTGATGTGGTTGCTGAGGAAGTCTGCAAGCTAAATGAAAAGTTCAAGGGAGTCATGTTCGAGTTCGTGTTCTTGGCTTTAGGCATCTATAAGGATTGACAATGGATGTTTTAAAGGTAACCTAGTTTATTTTCCCCTAGAATAGCAAAAAGTGAGTTTGGTCCGGTCCCATCCACTATTGGTCCATTAGATCAGCAGTTTGGATTATCTACATGGACCCCACTTCTCCAAAATCAATGGTCAATAGTATTACTCTAGAAAAAAGTTATATTTTTATTTTGTTTTTTTGTCTATTTTCTGACTTCCTTGAATCTTTTCTTTTTTGTTTTTGTGTGTATTTAGTGTTTCTAATTGTCTTACAAATTCCCTGCTTTATCTTCAAACAGGTGACACTGGCACACTTCCTCTTCTCTACCACTATTATATTATGTCAAGGTAAATTCAAGTCGGATCTGTGTTTTACATGTACAGCCACTCAGAACACAATGATTGGTGATTTGGAGTGTGTGCTAATTTTAACTGCTAACTTGTGCTGATGCCTTTTACTGCTACACGGATCTTTACACAGCTCACCAAAGATCGACAGAAGAAACCAGTCCCGTGGAAACAATAGCAATCATTGGCAACAAGGAGATCATTGACATTAAACAAGGTATGTTAGCTGTTTAGACTGGTAAAAAATAAAAAACTAGGATACATGTGGGTCACCTTTTCTTATCTTTTCTTTTCTTTTCTTTTCTTTTTTTAAAAAAACTTTTTGATAAGAAAGATTTTGTCTATGGGATTTAACCGTAGCAAAGTTTTAAAGAGCTACGGTACCAATGGCTATGGTCGTACTGTGGGATTTAACCGTAGTTTTTTACAATGTAGCGGCGGCCAACACAACTGTCAGTAAAGGTTCTGACTGCTAGTAAAGCCTTTACCGACTGAGGCTTTACCGGTTGTTAGCTGACCGCGGGGTAAAGATTTCTCGGCGGTTTTCTGGACCTTTGGCGGTGTTTTTGACCGCCGGTAAAGGCTAGTTTTCTTATAGTGAGATGATACTAAGTAGCCAATTCAAGGCAAGGCATAGCCAACAGTTAAAGTTCCTGGTAATTTCTTTTATATGGGTCGTAGTTTAGGGGGTGAAGTGTTTAGTTAGGAGGGTTAAAGTCAATATTTGGAGTGGGCCACTTGGGTCATTTCCTCTTTTATTGAATTGAGTTGTTACCAATTTTGTGAATAGGATTCTTATTAAACAATATTGTGAATTATTTTTTGAATGACTATCAGGTGTAAGATTAAAAATAATAATAATAATAATTTATCGATATTTTTTTTTACAGATATTTTAGCGACGGACCAAATCCGTCGCTAATTTCTGAAAAGTGAACGACGGATTTTGGGTCCGTCGCTTACTCATATTAGTGACGGACCTTATCCGTCGCTAATTTCTGACCGTTGAAAATCAATGACAGATATGAGGTCCGTCGCTTACGCATATTAGCGACAGACATTATCCGTCGCCAATATTTTTAATGATTAACTCATTTTTAAATATTACTGACGGATTTTTTTATTTTTTACGACGGATTTTATCCGTCGCTATTAGACGACGGACCTTATCTGTCGTAGATTAAACGGCGGATATAATTCATCGTAAAACTGAAAACGACCCAGTAAACAGCGACGGACCAAGCGACGGATGAAGTCCGTCATTTTTTTAGTTTTACGATGGATTTGGTTCGTCGCAAAACAGCAATTTTGGCGTAGTGTATTTTCTGAAAGAGGTTTGAACCTTAAGAATTGAAGATTTCTTCACGCATGTTTTGCTCGGGACTAGCAAAATATTGGTTGGGGGTATGTTAAGTGTCAAATATTGAATATTTTCCCTACTTATTCCTTGGTTTTATAAACATGATAGTGCTTAATTGATCTAATTTTACATGTTTTCATGTTCGAGGTGATTTTGAGAGCTTAAGGTGAAATTGATGTGAAAAGGAAGATTTATACCCAAAAAATTACTAAATAAAGATTTGGAGATTTTGATGTCATAAATAAAGAATTCACATGCCAAAGATCTAGGGAAACCAAGTGGGGAATGAAGAGAATCGAAGGTTTGAAGTGAAGAAAAGGAATCCTAAAAATTAGACTGAAAAAACATATTACGGAATTCTGAATCTAAAATAGAAAAGTCCTAAAACAGACTTTTTGTTCAACCAAAATTGGGCAAAACAATCCAGCGATAAGCAGAATTTTCAGCCTTAATTCGGTCTGATCGAAGCCAACTTCGGTCCGATCGAAATCGTGCAAAATTATCTAGCGAGAGTGTGATTTTCATCCTTAATTCGGTCCGACCGAACCCAACTTTGGTCTGACCGAAATAGCGAGGAATTGTCTAGTGAGAGTGGGATTTTCAGCCTTAATTCAGTCCTACCGAACCCAACTTCGGTCCAACCAAAGCATAACTTTTTGCATAAATTTGAGGCAGTTTCAAAGTCGATCCAAGTAAATACTATAAATATGGGTCCCTTAATTGTTTCTAAGCATGAATTAGGGTTGGAAGAGTGGAGCAAAGTGTTGGAGAATTTCAAGGAGTCCTCCATTCTTCCTCAATTTTATTATTCTAGTTAGTTTTTATGTTTTCCTTAAGAGTTTTAGTTTCAATCATGTCTTTGGTTGGATAATCTCTTTGGTAGAGCTAAGAGGTGAAGCTTGTAGTTTGTTTAGATGATTATCTTACTTTTATACATATTTATATTGAACTTCTATTGATTTATAGTTTGAATGAAGGAATATTTTCAGTTTTCTATGGTTTATTGTGACTTCAATTACAATAGATGCTTGGAAAGCTTTTGATATCTTCTTATCTTGTTTGGTAATTGTGAGATCTGTAAAATTCATGATCCACCATTGTCTCATGGGCATGGTACATGGTTGAATTCCCTACGATCATTACAATGGTGCTTCATGTGAGAACTAATTCAATGAAAAGTTCAGATTTGGTTTAACCGCTCTATCATCCAACTGGATACGATAAGACTTCGATTCCAGTTGTTTATTGAATCAAGTGGGGTAGCATCTTAATAGCCATAAGTGGATCCTTGGCACTCTAGTTTCCTTTTTATTATTGAAAGCTTATTGACAATTAATCTCTCTTATTCTAAATTCTAGTTTAGATCTTATCCTAGTTCTAGTTTATTTTAGAATACGTACAAGTTAAGTCCCTGTGGATTTAACCTCGGTCTCACTGAGTTATTATTACATCGCGACACTACACTTGGGGGTGTGAACACCTAATAGTCATAAACGGCTAGCCATTATGTCTAAATAGCCCGCATGTAAAACAGTTAGTAACTACCAAATAATGGTTAGTTTCTCACTAACAGTCAGCAAAAGTTCATTGCAATAATGACCCTAGACCAAAATGTCCAACCACCCTTGCCTATATAAATCGAGTTTAGCTAGTTCATTTCAATATCACAAACCATTCGACTCATCCTCTCATATGAACCAGTAAAGCTCTAAGTGTTCTTTGATCAAGCTAGAAAGTTCAACATGAACCTAAGTTAGTAAGTCCACAAGAACCAGACCAGTGTAGTGGTCTAAGACAATAAGAACCAGACTAGTGTAGTGGTTTAATATAGCAAATCTAAACTTCTTTTCCATCTCTCTTTCCAATTTGAAAATTTTCATTTTACTTTTCATTTGCTAGCAACATCGTGTTTACAAAGTTTCACTAGTGTTTACTTCATGCTTGCTGAATGTAGAACCAAACACAGGCCCATCGTATCATGGAAGTTATTTGCCTACAACTTGTTAGCCGTCTCAATTACCTTAAGAACGGTGAATAATTCTTTAAGGATGATGTGATCACACGTGCTTCAGCCTGTCCTTAACATTTTTTAAAAAAAATTTCAATTTCTTCTATTTTACAGTAATTATAAATATGTAATTTGAGATTATCAAATTCTCAACACATACCACAAAAAGTAGTAGGGATTGTGACGCCCACCTTTGAATCTTTTATAGGGCCCTCCAAGATGTTTATTTACCATTTAACTTGTTCATAAAGTCACGCTCACCTGAATGAAGGAAAAACACAAATATCGGCTTGATCAAAAACTTTCGTGGCCCCCCAAAAGTTTTCAATGCAGGCATTAAATCCCTGTCGCTTTCTCCCCACAGCTTTTTATGGTCAATGTAAACACTTCAGTGTTTGGATAATACAATGGTAGCTCCCCGTTTTAGAGCCAAGACGTAGGTTGTGTCTTGGAGCCAATGCGATGGATGCACCACCGTCTCAGCACAAAAACAATGGCTCCATCCATTTGCGAGTTTTGAACGACTAATCACTCACTTACACGTGGGCTTCATACAAGCATCACTTGCGCCCGTCCATGACCCATGTGATGGCACTGTTTATTTGAACCTATCTTTTTGAAACCAAACCTGAGGTTAGTAGGATTCAAACCTGCCCCTCCAAAAGCCTGTAATAGAAGGATCTTGCCTTCTAACTCAGAGGCAGAGCGTCTGGCCAGAGAGAGAGAGAGAGTGAAGAGAGTTATAAGATAAAGAGTGGCCTATCTGAAATTTTGAGAAAAAGACAGAGACTCTCTGAATCTCTTGATCTCTTCTATTTTTTTATCCTCTCGACCTCTTTTAATCTCTCACTCTTTCTATTTATTTCACTTTCAAAGACAGCCATATTCTCAATCTATCATTTTTCAATTTGTACATTCAAACCCCCTTGCTTTGAATATCTAAGGTAGTGGGCTATGCTCTGACATCATGTAAAGCATGCTCTACAATCGCCTCTCTTGAGGATCTTTTGTATCAAAATACATGACTTAAAGGAGTAACCAAAAACTCTATATTCTTTTTCTTTTTCGTACTTTTATCGCAAAAAAAAAATCTACTATTTTCATTTTGTTTTCAGTTTATCTTTTACAGTTTAGACATCTAAATCTTAGTATTTTACCAGAAGTTCCTTAGATCCCCTTTGAAAGTGTATGGCATAGCAAAGTAGAGACCGTGTTTGATATAGGCGATAAAATGGTGCCCAACCCTTTCCTTTTCCGTAACCAACTCCCTTACCCAGAATCCACGGCACATATCTATCCAAGAGTCATTCGAGTTAGAAATTCTTTGATTTTCTTGATCTCTAAGTGATTCCATGGATTTTAGCCAGTTGTGGATTTTGGAGCCTTCATTTTGGTTAGTGGTGACTCTAATCAATATATGGATATAAGTAGCTTACATGAGTTATTACGAACATTATAATTATAATTATTAGATTCTCTTCTCAACCCCTCTGCGAGCTCCAAGTATGGAGGTCTTAGATATGGGTTTCACTGGATTTGGATAGACTTTGGGTCAAAGCCATCAAATACCATTGCCCATATCAACTGAGTACCTAAAATCATTAATATTCTTTTCTCAACCCCTCCCTCTGCGAAGTTCCCATATGGAGGTCTTAGCTATGGGTTTCACTGGATCTAGATAGACTTCGGATCTGGGCTTTTACATGTTATTGCCCGTATCAACTAAGCATACAATATTCTTATATCTATTACCACACACACACACACACACACACACACACACACACGCACACATACACACAGATATATGTATATATATATATATATATATATATATATCCATCGTTCGACTCATACAACCATTCAAATAGTCCAACACGGACACCTGGTGGAGCACCCCATGAGGAAAAATTTCCCCCCAGCGTCCATAGAATAATGACTTTGTTGGGAAAAAGATAAGAGTCAAAGGCTCGACTTGAAATATCAGGCTATGTGTTAAAGAGGGGATTCATTCAAACTTCCAGTATCATGCTAGTCTGCATTTACTAGCATAATTTATATTCTTGTCTTTACATTTAACATTCCAGTCATGTACTGGACTTACATTTAGCATTCTAGTCTTGTATGGATCACTTTTTAGTCCTGTCCTTACATTTGGCATTCTAGTCTTGTACTTGTCCCTTTATATTCTTGTCTTTACATTCAGCATTCTAGTCTCATACTAGTCCTTTTACATTCCTATCTTTACATCCATCATTCCAGTCTTGCATTGGTCCCTCTTTACATTCCCATCTTTCCATTCTTATTTGTACTTAACCACTTTTTTATCCCATTTCTTTTAAAAAAATGAAGAGAAGGAATATGAGAGAAAAATATTCCGAGTCTGTCCATGTGAAAGCTAAACCATCCTTTAATCATTTTACCCAAAAGGCATCCAAACACCTGCACAAGCTAACATGTTGGTTCGAGGAGATTTGCCAGATCTTATCCCTGATTCACCCATACAGAAAATCTTTCAAGCCGAGATAGATTTTGTAATAGCCAGTCTGGCCTTAACCATGAATAGGATAGACAACCCCATAACTTAGTTTTTCCAATAGCAGCCCAACAGTCCATCCAAAGTGAGATTCATACAATTCATCCTAAAAAATCTTAGGTTGGGAAGTAGGATTTGTTTCACATTCTAATCGCTAGTGGGGTGGATTCGGCGGAGGAAAACAATTAAAGCTAGGGCTTTGATTGGAGGAAACTGATGAAAGGAAGCACCAAAACCTCCCCACTCCTACTCTCACTCTTCATCTCTTCTTCTTTCTCTTTCTCTTTCTCTTTCTCTTTCTGTCATTTGGTAAAGGCAAATTCGTATGGGGAGAGGGAGTGTGAAATGAATGGGTATTTATAATACCAGAAGTGGTGCAAATGGCCCTAATGGCCCTTTATTCATTATTTTAACCCTTAAGGGGGTTATTTCCCACTAATGGGACTCGATGGAGGGCATATGGGTCAATCTAAGCTATGGGATAGGTGTCCTACAAGGCGATCTATATTTGGACACAACCATCTGATGATCGGATATGTCGATCAACCGGGAATACCTTAACTTAGATCGATGGTCACCGATGATCAATCAGGGCCATGACTATATGGATGTGTGGAGAAATATGTTTAATTGGTACCCCGACTTTGGCCATGAACCGATGGTTTGAAAGTTACAACTTTGCGAAAGAGCAATAGGCTAGTTTCACTTAAATTTTAGATTTTCACTTAAGACATTCACACATCTCATGCACTTGGCTTGTGAGTTCAAGTTGAGCAATTTGAGATGCGACCTCGGCTTGATGTCTTATGGTAAATGTCAAGCTCACTAAGACGAATGTCATTCTATAGTCTTAGGTTTAATGGCCTACTAACGAGTAGTCTAGAGCTTGTTTGGATAATCATGGCATTTCTGGAATGAATTGGGTATCTAGATTTTTTGTGTATAATGATTAGGGTTTGGATTACTTAAGTGCATAGTGTGGAATATTTGTAACTAGCGAAAGTATCTATTCATGCATAATCACCCTAAACCATTGGTTCTTATGCTAGACGAGTAACTGAGACAATTTGGCTTATTAATTAAGATCTAACCCCTAATCGTTTCAGCTTTATATAGATCTTTATTTAGTTATGGTTGTCATGATTAGTCAGTGACAGGTCAATTAGATTTGGACCCTATATGAACAAATCACGAGGCTAAGCCCAATGTTTAAGTGATCGGGTAGATTCGTTGGCTTCCTACAGTTGATTAATTGAATTTGTATGCTTCTTTTACTAGTGTCACCCATGTATAGGCTCACATCGAGCGTTAAGGGTCAGTAAGTAATATCGAATTTGTATGCTTCTTTACTAATGTCACCCATGTATAGGCTCACATCGATCGTCAAGGGTCGGTAAGTAATAATGTAGGATAGTTATATCAAAAATTTTCTAGGATTTTTAAAAAATTCAAAATAGTGAAAATCCAAGACGTCACATGATGCCACCTAACTTTGATCTTTTTTTAACTGTTCGTGCAACTCAGAGCTCGAGGAGCATCAACGTTGGTCTTCACCTTGAAAGTGCCCTTCTTTGTCAATATACGTGAATGTTGAGTCCTTGAGTCAAGTGAGCCCCATATGAAGATTACAAGACCAAAGATTCACCAAGTTGAAGAAGTTCGAGTGCATTGTACAGGTATATTAAGCCTCACTTCACTATGTCAAAACTGTGAAAAAAGGACAGCTAAAAACCGTCTTAAATCTGGGCCATCCTATTTTGCTGTGTCATATTAGTTAAAGGACAGTCATGGACCGTCATTAAAGATAGACATTAAAAGGATAGTTATAGATCGTCTGTAAAGAAGGACGGTCATGGACCATCATTAAAGATGGACAATAAAAGGATTATTATGGACCGTCTCTGATGATAGACGGTTACAAACCATCTAAAACACTGACGGTATGTGGCCGTCAGTGTACACTTAACATCTTTGAAAAAGGACGGTTATGGACCGTCTCAAAATCCTTGCATTTAAAAAAAAAAAAAAATCAGCTGCAATTTTCTTTTTGTGTTTATTTCATCTAATAAAAAAATATTCAACCAACAAAACATGGTTATAAATAAGAATTAAGAAGAATTATTAAGCTTAAATAGCAGCTTAAGTGAACAAGGAAATAATAACGAAAAATATTCCAATTCAAGTTACTAGAAACAACAACAAAAATTAAAGCTTTTTAAAAAGAGGCATGTGTAATACCTCGTTGATTCTCATGCATAAGAGTCCAATGATGATGAGAACAAGAATTGCAGCACAAGGCTCCATAAATACGGTAATGTTATCCTGCAAAGAAATAGGATAGGATTAGATGTTAACTGTAGTATTAGATGTTAATACACTTGATCAAATTGAACCATTAATGTACTTGATCAGATTGCACACAAAGTTTGGATTAGAGCTACAGTTTAGCAAAGGTTTGTACTGTCATACATGAATGATAAGGAAGCTTAAAAGAGCTCAAAAATTAATCAAGCCCTTTCTTTTCCTTTACAACAGAATATGTACAATCTTATGAAAACTAATCAATGAATTAAAAGAAGGTTTGAAAAAAATAGAAACAACAGTATTTATTTAATGAGATGGCCTTCACAGTCTACAAACTTCTAATATAATGACATTATAAAATCTAGTAACATAAAACAAAAGGTGATTAAATTCATAGGTTTTATGGTCCACATGAATTTCAATTGTGAAGCATTTATAAAGTTTTGGAAATTTATTTTCATGATATTGGCAAACTATATTTACTGGCAAGTGTTTAGCCAAATCAACTTTTAGCATTTCCATAACCAAAAGTCAAATCCATAGCAACTTCCATAACCCATTATAGACCTCTAAATCACTAGCCACATCTATCTTACTCCCAACACTACAAGAAAAGGGGGCTTTAGCCTTGGTTCAAAATCGTGGCCTACAACCTAACCTGACCTGAATTTCAATCAGAAAAACTGAATCCAATCTGAATTGCTCTATGCTCAACCCTAAAGGGGTTGAACCCTACACAAATCGTGCTGAATTTGCTCAACTCGAACCAATCATGCTGAAGTTTTCGAACCCTAACTAATCGATGCAAATGGCTAATTAGTAGCCTGTATTGTGCCATTAGATAAGACATGAGAGTCTACCAATAACAAATTGAATGTGTAACAATATATAGGGAGACTAACAACATAAGAAGTGATAGGAAACAATTTTGTATGTGGAACAAAAAGCAATTAACAGCTGAAAGGCTCAACATTCGTATGTATAATTCTACAAGGAAAGGAAAATAAAAAAAAAAAACAACAACAACAACAACATGGTTTTATAAGTATTAACAACTAACACTAAGATAGTTGACCGCTTCCAAATTTTTTACCATGAATATAGTTGTCTTCTACTAGCACTAAGATAGTGACATGATACACCCATTACCAACTAAAATAAATAAAAATAAAACCATGAGAGTGTGAAAGTGCACCTGCTAGTGCCCTGGTTTGTCAAGTTACATGAATGGTGGGTCAGACTGTCTACGAAGCTTGATAGGAAGATCAATTCAAGCGTCTGCCTCAACCGGATGTGTGGAAGCTCGTCATAGGTAAATCATAGCCTCACATCCCATGTCCCAAAACACCAGGTAAAGAAAAACCCTTAAAAACAAGTTAGAAATCATAGAGTTTTTGGGTGAGAAAACTTTTTGCAATTAGGAAAATCTGTATGTTTTTCTCGCCTTGTCGATTTTATCGATGCACCCTCGATATGATCGACCAACACTGTCGATGCCCCCGATACCTTGGCGATATTATCGATAAGAGGACCAAAAGTGTCCAGCAACTAAATATTCATCTAGACAGATTTATCGATGTATCGATACACTTATCGATATCATCAATAAAAGTACTAAATATGTTCAGTAACTTCACAACATAACTGGACAAATTATCGATGTATCGATACACATACCGGTATCATCGATATTCAAATCTTGAGACCATCGAGAGTGTCTCAATAAGATTGACAGGCTGATTTATCGGCTTCCCTGGTTTTTTAATGAAAATCTCAAATTCCTTCGATATATCGATGACCGTCCGATATGATCTGAATTCAAATATCGATAAGATCGGAGGTCCATCGATGATATCGATAGTGGGCGCGTATTTGTTATAGCAGATATTTCAGGTGTTTTTTAACTATGATCGAGGGCCCTTCGATAGAATCGATATTCAAATATCGATGATATCAGCACTAGGTCGATTGCATCGAACAAGGACACAAATTGTCTAGTAAACTCAAGATAAATCAGCTAGATTTATCGATGCATCGACTTTGATCTCGATATCATCAACATTCAAATTCCGATGATCGCGACGGTTCCCCCAATCATTCACGAAAACCTGACATATCTCAAAGTCAAGTCTCTCTCATTTTTTAAGTGTCGATTAATTGATCCTGTCTTCGATGGAATCGAAGTTTGAAATTCGATGACATCGACAATAGCCTCGATTCATTGACCAATTGGCAAGAAGTTTCAAAAGCGTATGACATTGAGTCCGAGTCATCAGCAAACCATCGATGCTATCAAGAGTATACGCTCGATGATATCAAACCTGCTTGATGATATCAAACTCTGTAAAAAATATAACTGTTTTATATCCGTTAGAACTTTTTGCCTATATATAGAGGAATTGTCTTTTGTTGCTGTGAGAGAAAGAAGAGAGAGCTTTTGAGTGTTTCAATTTATATCTTATATCTAAAGCCCTTTTCTCTTAAGGGAGTTCATCCTCCAATCCACCCTCATCATTGATATTCAATAGAGTGGATTGGATAATGAACTTCCGCATTCAAGGATCCTCCAGCTGCTACCTTAATGGAAAATCATTATGCTGGGATGCCTTGAATGCATAAGATTGGAGCTACTCTATCTTCATAATAGAAAAATATTTAGAGAGTAGGATTCCATCTTCACCTTGACCCAACCCTAAGCCTAATCTTAGTATATCTTTTGTGTTGCGGATCAAGGGAGCAGAAGACTCTTCGTCAACAAGGAGGAGGAGATCTTCAGCGTTGTGCTTAATGGGACTCATCAACTTCTTTGTAAGTATCTAGAGTCCAAAAGACACTTATGATCATTCTTTTCTAGGATTGGGTCTTAAGTGGTTCTCACCCTTTGAAGTCCTCAAGGAGGCCTCCGGCAGGAGTGTACGTGGTGGGTGCGTTGTGTGAACCCTTGCTCTGTGGAAAGTATAAACATCTGGTTAAAAGTGAACCAGTAAAACTCCCAGGTGCATTGTGTGGACCCTTGCTCTTTGGAGAGCATAAACATCTTGTTAGGAGTGAACCAGTAAAACTCCAGGGTTAGAGGCAAACCGAGTAGAAACCTCCGTGTAAAGGTTGAAGGTGAACCTGATTTAAAACCTTAGGTTTAAGGTGAACCCTGAGAAACCTCCTCAGTAAAATCTGGCACACTCAAGGGTTGAGTGCAGCAGCTGGGAGTGGAGTAGACAAGTAGTCGAACCACTATAAAAATGACTGTATCTGTGATTGATTCTTATGCTTGATCATTTGTGTGATTACGTTAACTAGATTCATATCTGCTCACACTTCACACACAATCACATCCATCAAAGACTATAACTATCTCATGCTTATTATTTGAATAGTTTTGTGATTGGATCCTCAACTAGGCTTGGAAGCCGGTTGAGTTACATTTGAGCAATCCTGAAAATTGCATACTTATTAGGATTAGAGTGATAGGATTTTTAATAACTCGTAAATCTTTAAAAAGTCCTATTCACCCCCCTCTAGGACATATTGGCATATTCCTTCTTCAACTCAAGCGGTCTTTACCGCGATTTCAATTAGTATCAGAGCAGGTCTCTCTTTAAGGGCTTCACCGCCTAGAGAGTGATCTTGATTAAAGTTGGAATCATGCTCAAAAATATCTAAAAGGGTGTAACAAACCAGGATAGTTGCCTTGTAATTCACACCACTTTGAAAGTTGAAAATAATTCAAAGTGGTATCTAGACAGTGGATGCTCCAGACACATGACTGGTGATCAAACACACTTCTATGAGTATTCCAACTTTGATGGGGGATCAGTCACATTTGGTGATGGAAGCTCAGCCAAGATAGTTGGACAAGGAACTATAGTAGCACCAGGTCTTCCAAAGATCAAACATGTCCTCTGTGTAGAAGGCCTGAAACATAATCTTCTAAGTATCTCCCAAATCTGTGACAAAGAACATCTTGTCACTTTCTCAAAGGATGTGTGTAGAATCTTAGATCATATAGGAAAATCTTTGATAAAATGTTTACGCACTAGTGATAATTATTATGTCATTGAAAGTACAAGTGAGAATGTGCTATCCATAAAGTGTAATATGGCTGTGAAGAAGGAATCCAAACTATGGCACCAAAGGTTGGGACATGTTCACTATCGAAATTTAGTAAAGTTCAGTTCGAATAATTTAGTTAGGGGACTTCTCAGGATTAGAAAGGAAGAAAAAGTTGTCTGTGGAGAATGTCTAAAAGGAAAACAGATTAAGGTCGGACATAAAAAGACAACCACTATAGGAACAACAAAACCTTTGGATTTGCTACATATGGATTTAGTTGGATCTACTATAGTGGAAAGCCATGGCAAGAAAAGATACTTCCTGGTTGTAGTTGATGACTACACCAGATTTACTTGGGTCACATTTCTTCGAGAGAAATCGAATACATTTGAGGAATTTGTGATCTTGGCAAAGCGACTCCAAAATGAAAAAGGATATGGAATCAATCGCATCAGAAGCAATCATGGTGGGGAATTTGAAAATGAAATATTCGAGAAATACTGCAATGAAAAAGGAATTCATCATGAATTCTCAGCCCCTAAAACCCCACAATAAATAGAGTCGTTGAAAGGAAAAAATCGAGTATTGCAGGAGATGGGGTCAATTATGCTGAATGGGAAAGATATGGCAAAAAGTTTTTGGGCTGAAGCTGTCAATACTGCTTGCTACATCATAAATAGAGTATATCTTAGAGCAAGCTTAAACAAAACTCCATACGAACTATGGTATGGAAAACTGCCTAGTGTGAAATATTTTTGAGTCTTTAGTAGCAAATGTTATATCTTGAGAGATAGAGATCACTTAGAAAAATTTGAATCTAAAAGTGATGAAGGAATCTTCTTGGGGTATACAATCTAAGAACTCTCACTATTCAGGAATCAGTGAATGTGGTAATCGATGGATCAACCTCATGAAGAAGAGGCACCTGTGAATAAATTAAAAGATGATGGGGATTCATGCATACTGAAAAAACCTGAAAATAAAACTTTATCACCCAGTGAACCCCAACCATCATCTGACATTCCAATTATAAATGATCATCCTCGAGAACAAATCATTGGAGGCCCTAATGCTGGTGTAAAAACTCGACAACAGATAGAAAATATCTATAGCCACTTCTGCCTTACCTCAAAGATTGAGCCTAAGAACATTGTGGAAGCTCTTCAACAACATAAGGCCAAATCCTTTTCACAGGAGTTTCATGACGGAAGGTCACGACTTTGAAGTGCATTTCCATGGTGGTGACATAAATATAATAATCGCCTACGCCCCAGATTATCACATTAGCAACATCTCAAAATAGTCTCCCAACCGCCATATGATCAATGTTATCATATAAGATTTAACATATAGATGCAAGAAGAACTTCAACAATTTCAAAGAAATGAGGTATAAAATTTGGTTCCCAGACCACTCGATACAAATGTCATTGGAACCAAATGGGTCTTCAAGAAAAAATCTGATGAATCAGGAAATGTGATTAAAAACAAAGCAAGGCTTGTAGCTCAAGGGTACTCACAGATAGAAGGCATTGATTTTGATGAGACATTTGCCCCTGTAGCTCGCCTTAAGTCTATCAGAATTCTTTTATCCATTGCATGTGCATTAAAATTTAAACTATTTCAAATGGATGTTAAGAGTGCTTTTCTGAATGGAGATCTTGCTGAAGAAGTATATGTGGAACAGCCCAAGGGATTTTCAGATCCTAAGTGTCCTCAATACATATACCATCTAAACAAAGCCCTGTATGGTCTGAAAGAGGCACCTCATGCTTGGTATGAACGATTGACAAAATTTCTTTTGGACCATAAATTCTGCAGAGGGAGTGTTAATAAAACTCTGTTTACCTAAAGAACAAAAAACTCATTATTTATCGCACAAATTTATGTGGATGATATAGTTTTTGGCTCAACATGTGAAGATATCGCATATAAATTCGCTGACCTCATGAAACCGGAATTTGAAATGAGCATAGTTGGTGAACTGAACTTCTTTTTAGGTTTGCAGGTCAAGTAACTACATGATGGAATCTTTATCTGTCAAACCAAATATGCGAATGATTTGGTAAAAAGGTTTGGTCTTAATTTGGTCATTCTTATCACACTCCCATAAGCACCACACTCAAACTTTTCAAATATATAAATGACAAGAGTGTGGATCAACACCTCTACCGGAGTATGATAGGTAGTCTACTATATCTCACAGCTAGTCGTCCCGACATATCTTTCAGTGTAGTGGTATGTGCTCGATATCAAGCCGATCCTAAGGAATCTCATTTAACGGCTGTTAAGAGGATCATTAAATACATAGCAGGGACTCCAGCCTATGGACTGTGGTATCCATTTAAAATATCTACCATCATCATCGGGTACTCTGATGCCGACTGGGCAGGAAATTTAGATAATCAAAAATCTACAAGTGGAGGATGTTTCTATATTGGAAACTGTCTAGTCGCTTGGCAGAGCAAGAAACAAAACTCAATATCATTATCCACTGCCGAGGCAAAATACATTGCCGCTGGAAGCTGCTGTGCACAACTCCTTTGGATGAAACAAATGCTGTTGGACTACGGGATTGAACAACCCACAATGAGTCTTCTCTGTGATAACACAAGTACAATCAACATCTCAAAAAATTCGGTTCAACATTCTCGGACTAAACATATTGACATCCGTCATCAATTTATTCGAGAACTTGTTGATGACAAGATTATCACATTGGACTATGTTTCCACAGAAAAACAACTCGTAGACATCCTCACCAAACCTCTCGATACAAATAGGTTCAGTAACCTTCAAAATTCCATTGGGGTCTGTATTCACTAAATCTCAGAAAACTTGAGTCACATAGGAAAATCCTTACACTAGGACATTCATGGTTATACGTCAGCCACAAGTCTAAACTCTTTACGTTAACCATGATAATTTTGATCTGAAAATAAGTCTTTTGTTGAAATAACTGATAATGTGTTGTCAATCTTTGGTAGTTGTTTTTAAAAAATTGGATACATTAGCTTCATTTTGAGTATGACGTTCTTATCATTAATGCCATATTTTTTTGTTGTGCTCCCCTAGTTTATCGAGTCATGGAATGCATATGATGTCCTTAACTGAATATTTTTCATTGCTCTACAGCTGATATATCTTATCTAATATGCATTCATGATTTCTGAAATTGATGTTTTATTGAAATTGAGTTAGCTTTATGCATCAATGTTCTACTTCTACCTGCTTGGTTCTCTCGAGTATTTCAATCTTCAGCCAATATCACTTGTTATACCTTTGCCAATGACTGACAAAAAGGGGGAGAACAGCTCAAAACACCTCGAGCGGAAAATTGTACATCTAATGATGTTGCAGATGTTAGGAGGAGCAACTGCACCAGTGAAGGGGAAGTTTTGAAGTAAGGGGGAGCAAATACTATTGGCTCTGTACATAGGGTAGAAAAATTGTAAAATTATGTAAAAACATGTACACACAATTTAGGGTGTGTTTGTCTAGAAGTATCTTAGGATGTTTTGGGTATTTTGTCACGTAATTAACAAAGGGAGAAATTGAAAGTGCACCTGCTAGTGCCCTGGTTTGTCAAGTTACGTGAATGGTGGGTCAGACTGTCTGCAGAGCTCGATAGGAAGATCAATTCAAGCATCTGCCTCAACCAGACGTGTGGAAGCTCGCCATAGGTAAATCATAGCCTCACATCCCATGTCCCAAAACACCAGGTAAAGAAAAACCCTTAAAAATAAGTTAGAAATCATAGGGTTTTTGGGTGAGAAAACTTTTTACAATTAGGAAAATTTGTATGTTTTTCTCGCCTTGTTGATTTTATTGATGCACCCTCGATATGATCGATCAGCACTGTCGATGTCCTCGATACCTTGACGATATTATCGATAAGAGGACCAAAAGTGTCCAGCAACTAAATATTCATCTAGACGGATTTATCGATTTATCGATACACCTATCGATATCATCGATAATAGCACTAAATATGTCCAGTAACTTCACAACATAACTGGACGAATTATCGATGTATCGATACACATACCGATATCATCGATATTCAAATCTCGAGACCATCGAGAGTGTCTCGATAAGATCGACAGGCTGATTTGCCGGCTCCCCTATTTTTTAATGAAAATCTCAAATTCCTTCGATATATCAATGACCGTCCGATATGATCTGAATTCAAATATCGATAAGATCGGAGGTCCATCGATGATATCGATAGTGGACGCACATTTCTTACAGCAGATATTTCAGGTATTTTTTAACTATGATCGGGAGCCCTTCGATAAAATCAATATTCAAATATCGATGATATCGGCACCAGGTCAATTGCATCGAACAAGGACACAAATTGTCCAGCAAGCTCAAGATAAATCAGCTGGATTTATCGATGCATCGACTCTGATCTTGATATCATCGACATTCAAATTCCGATGATCTCGACGGTTCCCCCGATCATTCACGAAAACCTAAAATATCTCAAAGTCAAGTCTCTCTCATTTTTCAAGTGTCGATTAATCGATCTTATCTTCGATGGAATCGGAGTTCAAAATCCGATGACATCGAAAATAGCCTCGATTCATCGACCAATTGGTAAGAAGTTTCAAAAGCGTATGACATTGAGTCCGAGTCATCAAGTAGACCATCAATGCTATCGAGAGTATACGCTCGATGATATCAAACTTTGTCATAAATATGACCGTTTTATATCCTTTGGAACTTTTTGCCTATATATAGAGGACTTGTCTTTTGTTGCTATGAGCGAAAGAAGAGAAAGCTTTTGAGTGTTTCAATTTATATCTTATATCTAAAGCTCCTTCTCTCGAGGGAGTTCATCCTCCAATCCACCCTCATCATTGATATTCAATAGAGTGGATTGGGAAATGAACTTCCGCATTTAAGGATCCTCCAACTACTACCTTAATGGAAAATCATTATGCTGGGATGCCTTGAATGCATAAGATTGGAGCTACTCTATCTTCCTAATAGGAAAATCTTTAGAGAGTAGGATTCCATCTTCACCTTGACCCAACCCTAAGCCTAGTCTTGGTATATCTTTTGTGTTACAGATCAAGGGAGCAGAAGACTCTTCGTCGGCAAGGAGGAGGAGATCTTCAGCATTGTGCTTAATGGGACTCATCAACTTATTTGTAAGTATCTAGAGTCCAGAGGACACTTATGATCATTCCTTTCTAGGATTAGGTCTTAAGTGGTTCTCACCCTTTGAAGTCCTCATGGAGGCCTCTGGCGGGAGTGTACATGGTGGGTGCGTTGTGTGGACCCTTACTTTGTGGAGAGCATAAATATCTGGTTATGAGTGAACCAGTAAAACTCCCGGGTGCATTGTGTGGACCCTTGCTTTATGGAGAGCATAAACATCTGGTTAGGAGTGAACCAGTAAAACTCCAAGGTTAGAGGTGAACTGAGTAGAAACCTCTGTGTAAAGGTTGAAGGTGAACCTGATTTAAAACCTTAGGCTTGAGGTGAACCCTGGGAAACCTCCTTAGTAAAATCCGGTACACTCAAGGGTTGAGTGTGGCAGCCGGAGTGGAGTAGACAAGTAGTCGAACCACTATAAAAATGACTATGTCTGTCTTTGATTCTTATGCTTGATTATTTGTGTGATTATGTTAATTAGATTCATATCTTCTCACACTTCACACAAAGTCACATCCATCATAGACTATAACTGTCTCATGCTTATTATTTGAATAGTTTTGTGATTGGATCCTCAACTAGGCTTGGAAGCCGATTGAGTTACATTTGAGCAATCTTGAAAATTGCATACTTGTTAGGATTAGAGTGATAGGATTTTTAATAACTCGTAAATCTTTAAAAAGTCCTATTCACCCCCCTCTAGGACATATTGGCATATTCCTTCTTCAACTCAAGCGGTCTTCACCGCCATTTCAGAGTGAAACTCTAAAAAACAAAAACATGGAACAAAAAAAAAAGACAACTATAAACATTTTAATTAATATTTATCTTTAGTGATGGATGTTCTGCTGTGTCACGTGTTTGACAGTGTCTCCAAATTTTGAGATTTCCAAGAATAACATGGCAATTGCCTTGATAGACTTAGGAACAAAGGTGGGTTTCATTTCAAGGTCCTACATAGCAAGTTACTGGAATATCTCCATATAGCAAGTTGTTTGAGCCTAGATGTCGAGAACGGAATATCTCCATATAGCAAGTTACCAATAAATCCCCCTACAGAAAACAAAACAACACTAATTTTAGATAAATCCTCCATTACATTCTCAATTGCATCAGTCCCCTGGTTTTAGTGTATGAGAAAAGTGGACATATAAGGAAAACACGACCAATGGTCCATATGCAATACATGTAAATGGCCCAACCAATGAATGGATCAAATTGGTTTTTACCTGATTAACAATCTGATTTTTGAATTTTTCAGGATGCAACTTTCGCTCCGAGTGAAATGCATAAGATACTTGAGCGTCCATTCCTGTATGAAACAAGATAAAATTGTTTGCTATGTCATGAGAGTATTTTAATGTAACATTTGATACCCATTTATAAGAAAAACCTTCAAAGATATATTTATTTTAGGACTAGAAAACTTATCTTTCTCAAGCTAAATAAAATGAAGAAAACATAACAATGAAATTTCTACACATCTGAAGCTACATAAGAAAGATGCTTCGTACTTTAAAGGCTATTACATACCATGATATAAAAAAAAATGAAAAAAAGAAGTGATCGAGCCACTACAGGACTGACAGGGACAAACAGATCTCAGCATGCCAAAAGCATCTTGAATGGGGCCACCCTTGACCAGCGGTCCTATAAGCTCTCACAAGGATAAGTGGTACTATAAAAAATTGGGCAAAGGAAAGTTCATACCCAGGCTAAAGTAGTTCTAGAATCCCCCAAGAAATGTGTGGTAACCTTCCTGAGAGGAGGGCCACCCTTAAGCGAGTCCATAATTAAACAAGATATTGATATCAGAAATTAGTTTCCCCATTATTTAAATAGATAAAATCAATCCATGTTCATATGAAAATATTCTTTGTTGTTTCCAAGTACTTATGTGAACAATGAAACAAGAAAACTTGCAAAAATAGATAAAATAGTTATGACATGCTGTGGGAAGATAGATATTAAGGTATTCAAATAGTAACAGTGGCCGCAACAGCCAGCCTTATGGCCATTACAATACAAACTGTAACAGCCGTTATGGCCCCTATAACGTCCATTATGGCCATGTAACATTCAACATATGAGGTTCATGTACCAATCAACAGGAATCATACCACCTCCAAACCCACATTTCATAGATATTTGATATGTCCTTGCATCAATGTGAACCTTCATTCAATCATTTCTAATAGATCATAAAAAGAAAAAAGAAAAAAAGCAAGAAAAGCTTGGGAAGTTGATAATAGATCTGTGACTTTCGGCTGGATAAGTGCAATTATTTGGAAGAAGATGAATTAGATTTCTACTATGAAAGCGCTACATTTAACTGGTTGAAATATTGTGTTTCGCATAGATGGATGATTTCTACACCAACTATCAAACAAGGGGCGTGCATGTCCACATTGTATTTTTCATTGCCTTACCAATCAAATAAAAGGCATTGAAATAGATGTAGCAACAAAAACCAAGGATTAAAAAATGGATTTATATATCATACCATTCACCAACAAATTTAGGACATCCACATATAAACCAATCCCAAACCCCAAACAGAAAAAAAATCCAAAATATATGAAAAATAAATCATATCCAGATCTACAGATGAGGAAATAAAATTAAAAAAAAAACAAAAAAAATAAACAGTTAATATCATTTAAAAAAAACCAATAAAAAAAACTATAAATATAAATTTATCAAAGAGAGGATACTAAATTATCTCTTTTTCGTTAAAGCATTTAAACATACATCTAAAATGCATGTTAATGGGGATTTTTTTAATCTCCAAACTCACCTCTAGTTGCAAGCTCCAAACCCACCTCCAGCTGCAAATCCGAAACCCTTGTCGCTACATCTCTAGCCCACCATCTCCAATCTCCGAATACCCCATACTTGATAAGGGTTGTGCATTTGTTGGAAACCATCTCTAATCTCTGAAAACCCACAAATAAAAAATTCCAAAACAAAAATGGAAACAGAAGATAGATAAATATGTACAAATCAAAAAGTTGGAAGGTTGGCTTCATCGCTGGCTATCGTCTCACTGGATCTGAGTTGCAAAGGGCTGCAATGGCATCCCAAAGTGCTTCACACAGGTGGGGGGGGGGGGGGAGAGAGAGAGAGAGAGAGAGAGAGAGAGAGAGAGAGAGAGAGAGAGAGAGATTGTTGGAGGAGACAAACCGATTTTGATCGAGAGGGAGAGAGGAAAGAGGAAATCAAGAGAGGGAGAGGAAACGGATCGGCTTCTCACCGGAAGCAGTTTGCGTACTGTCAGTAGGCTAAGCATACTAAGTAAACTCTGTGGGGCCCACCATCATTCATACATTTTATCAAATCCGTCCATCCGTTTTATCATATAATTTTAGTGCTTTAAACCAAAAATTAATCATATAAAAAGTTCAAGTGGACCACACTACCTGAAACAGTGTAAATTAAAGTCTACTGTTGAAAGGTTCTTTGGGGCCCATAGAAGTTTTAGATCAAGATGATATTTGTGTTTTCCATTCATCCATGTCTTTTTAATCTTATGAACAGTTTGGATAACAAATAAACATCACTGGGGGCCTTAGAAATATTTCAATGGTGGAAATAAATATTTACATTATTTCCTTTGATATGGTCTACTTGAGATTTTGATATGCTTTAATTTTGGGCTCAACCCCTGAAATGATCTAGAAAAATGGATGGACGGCGTGGATGAACCATATGAGTTCACAATGGGTCCAATAGAGTTTACTCAGTACCATAAGAGCACACTGAATAACTCAGTAGGCAATCTGATTTTCTTCTCACCCTGCCACTGGCCAATGGCTAGTAGTTGGTGCTCTGTGGGCCCCACCATGATGTATGTGTTTCATCCATGCCATCCACCCATTCTTACCAATCATTTTATAGTATAAGCCCACAACCGAGGTTGATCCAAATCTCAAGTGGACCGCAAAGTGTTGATTGAACACCACCATTAAAAACTTCTTAGGGCCCACAAAAGTTTTGGATCAAGCTGATATATATTTTTTCACTTCATCCAATTTTTTATGACCTAATCAATAGGTTAGATGTCAAATAACCATTACAGTGGGCCCTAGGAGGTTTTTAATGGTGGACATTCAATGAAAAAAAAAAATCCATGGTGTGGTCCACCTGAGATTTAAATCTATCTCATTTCAGGATTAAGACATAAAATTATCTTTCAAAATGGATGGACGGCGTGAATAAAACACATACATCATGGTGGGGTCCACAAAGCACGGACCACTAGCCACCTGGATATAGTGGTAGCATAACAGGCCAAACCATGCCGGATTCTGGGACGCAGATTAGATACTGACAGGTTGAGTAGCGAGTCAACTACTGAAGTGACATCACCAAGTTCTGTGGGCCCCACTATGATGTATGTGTTATATCCACACTGTGCATCCATTTTGAGATATTATTTTAAGGCATGAGCCAAAGAACGAGGCAGAAAAAAAGATGTAGTGGACCCCACCACAAAAAACCGTGGGGAGAGTGATTCCCACCGTTGAAACTATCCTAAGGCCCACCATAATTTTTATTTGAAATCTAACCTATTCAAAAGTTAAAAAAGATATGAAATAAGGTAAAACACAAATATTATATTGATCTAAAACTTTTGTGGCCTTTAAAAGTTTTTAATGGTGGGTGTCACTGTCCCCACTGTTTTCTATGCTGGGTTCATTGGAGCTTTAGATTTAACTCATTCTTTAGATATTGCCCTAAAATGATATCTACAAATGGATGGAAGGTGTGGATACAAAACATACATTATGGTGGGGCCCACGGAACTTGGTGATTTCACTTCAGTAACGAGTCTCGCTACTCAACCTGTCAGCAGCTAATCCACGCCCCGGATTCTGGATGGAAGCGGATTGCATAGACTCGGTACCCTAAGCGTACTGAGTAAATCCTGTGGGCCCACCATGATTTATTTATTTTATCCACTCAGTCCATCCATTTTAACATATAATTTTATTGCATGAGCCTAAAAATGAAACCTATAAAAATCCGAAGGGGACCACATCATAGGAAACAGTATGAATTGAACGCCTACTATCGAAAAATTCTGGGAGGCCACGGAAGTTTTGGATCAAGTTGATATTTTAGTTTTCCCTTCATCCATATATTTGTGATCTTATGACCAGGTTGGATGACAAATAAACATCACTGTGGGCCATAGGAAGATTTCAACGGTGGAAATCATTATTCCCACTGTTTTCATGTGGTATGGTCCACTTGAGCTTTGGATATGCTTCAATTTTGAGCTCAACCACTAAAATGATCTGAAAAAATGGATCGATGGTGTGGATAAACTAAATACATTCATTGTATCATTGCTAACTGGATACGGCGAAGTATAAGATGCAATCCACATACTTTCAAATTCCACCACCTAAGAAGGGGGATTGAACGTCTACCATTGAAACCCTTACGGGGTCACGAAAGTTTCGGATCAATATGAAATTTGTTTTTCCTATTCATCCAGGTATTTGGACCACACCACATGAAACAGTGTTGATTGAATATCCAACATTAAAAACCTCTTGTGATTGAGCCAAAGTATGAGGTAGATTCAAAGTTCAAGTGGACCCATCATAAAAAACAGTGGGGATTGAATTCCAACCATTAAAACCTTCTTTGGGCCGTAGAAGTTTTCAATCAAGCTAATATTTACGTTTTTCCTTATTCTATGTCCATATTAACTTATAAACAGGTTGGATCTCAAATAAACATCTCGGTGGGCCCAAAGAAGGTTTCAACGGTGGGTGTCACTATCCCACTCTTTTCTATGGTGGGGTCCACTTGAACTTTGGATCTGCCCCATCAGTCAGATGCACCATTCCATGGTGGGCTACGAGCTTAAAAATAAAGTTAATCCATGACATGGGTGGGCCACACTACATACTATAGTTGAGAGGGATACCCTCCCATTAAAACATTCATAATCATTTATTGGGCCCACCTAAATGTGTTTCATAGATCCAACCTATTCATTATATGAGCCCACTTGGATGAGGAGTCAAATCAAGTTTCATACGCATTCAAAACTCATGTGGGCCCCACCAAATGCTTTTATATGTTTTAGGGATATGTCTTCACATAGTTTTAGATGTTATGGCCCACCTGAGTTTCGTATATACTGATTTTTAAGATATCCCATAACTTAAAGGGGACACATCAAATGCATGGTGTTGATGTTCTACACGTACATGATGGTGGAGCCCACATAGATTAACCTCATGGGAAGTTCCCATGAGGTGACCTTATATTACCATTTCACTATTTAGGTAACTCCTTCATGGGTGTTACTTTAACCGTGTAGGGCCCACCTTGATATATTTTATGTATATCGATAACGTCCATATATTTTTCCATCATATGATGTGATTTCAAATCAAAAGAACTCAATAATCTCAGGTGGGCCATACCAATCAAAACAGTGATGAATAACCATTAAAAACCTTTTGAAGGCCAGAAAAGTTTTGGATCAATTTGATCTTTGTAGTTTACCTTCATTCAGATCTTCTTTACATTATCAACAAGTTGGATTGCAAATAAACATTACTAAAACCTTATGATGAGCTCTTTATAATTTTTAATGGCGAGGTACTATATTACCACTCTTTCCAATGGTGTGGTCCACTTAAGATTTAAATCTAAACAATTTTTTATACCCCGCCCAAAAATGGGTTAAAGAAACATATGGGCGGCAAGGATATACAACATATCATCAAAATCTCACTTTTGTTATCTAACTTTTCAATTTTTCTTTTCAAAAACAAAATCTCATTTTCTTTTTTTAAAATATTTTTTTTCGTAGTTGTCAATTTTTTCACAATTTTGTTAATCTTTTTAATTTTCTTTTTCAAAATAGCATTTTTTTTTCAAAATTATCAACATTATTCAAAATTCTTATTTTTTTTTTCAAAATCTAGATTTTTATAAAATCACAGTATTTTTTTTTTCAAAATCTAAATTATTCACAAACATTATTAATTATGTTTCTAAGCTTTTCAACTTTTTTTTTAAATTCATAATTTTTTTTGAACTTCTCAATTTTCTTTTTCAAAATGTCAAATTATATATCAAAATCTCTATTTTTTTATCTTATTTTTTTTGGAACTTCATTTCCTAAAATTTTAATTTTTAATAAAATAAGGAGGTAGAGTGAGAAACCAATGGACAGCCTAGATACATAATACATACATGAAGGCGGCCTCCACAGTAACCCCACATTAAAGCATGCTCATGGTAGTGGAAGGGTAAGACAGTCCTTAACAGTCTCATATGACCATTATAAGACAGTTAAGGATTGTCTCTAATGCAGACGGTCTTTGACAGTCTCAAATGATCACTAATAAGACAGTTAAGGACTGTCTCTAATGCAGACAGTCTTTGACAGTCTTGGATTACCACAAAAAGACAACTAATGACCGTTTCTAATGTAGACGGTCCTTGACTGTCTCGGATGACTGCCTATAAGACAGCCAAGGACCGTCTCTAATGCAGACAGTTTTGATAGTCTCAGATGACCACTATAAGACAGCTAATGACCATCTCTAATGTGGACGGTCTTTGACCGTCTCAAATGACTGCCTATAAGACAGCTAAGGACCGTCTTTTATTCTAGACGGTCAATAACCGTCTTTTCTCCATAGTTACCAACGGATTTTGACCGTCTTAAATGATTTGTGGACGTTCAACATTTATAAGATGATTTTGGTTCATATTATAGACGGTTAAGAGCCGTTTGACATTTTAGAGATGGTTCATAGTCGTCTTTAAACCAAGGGATTTAGAGACGGTTCACAACCGTCTCAAAATTTGTCTTATTTTCCCCTTTTTCATGTAGTGCTTCCCATTCAAATCCTATAAGGTAAAAGACCCACTTAAAATAAGTCTAAACTTGCCTAAAACCATGTTTGGAAAACCCTTGGTAAGATTAAATTAAAGTTAGTTTAAAGTTTGTGGAGATAGAAGAAAAATTGGTAAATTCATGTTCTGTTGATTGCAATTGAAACTGCAATCAAGCAGCTTTGATGGCATCGAACACCTGTTCGATTGCATCGAAACAGAGGCCTAACAGTCCAGCAACCAAACTATGAAAATCCTGAATATGTTCGATGGAATCGAAAGAAGTTCAATGACATCAAAACTTAAGTTTTGATGGCATATAAGGCCATTTTTTTCCAGCAAGTTTTGATAAACTCTAAGTATACTCGATGCAATCGAACCACTTTCGATCGCATTAAAGTAAGTTACCGATAGTATTGAAAATTGGATCAGTTTGTCCAGCAAGCTTTCAAGGAAAATCATATATTTTAGATGGCATTGAAACACTTTCGATGACATCGAAATTCAAATTTCGATGGCATTGAAATATGGACAAAAGAGTCCAATGTATTTTTAAAGAAAAATTTATTTATTCTCAATGACATCGAAATGTCTTTGATGACATTGAGATTCAAATCTCGATGGCATCGAAGCATGTTCGATGACATCGAAAAAGTGCTCAATTTGTCCAACAACCAAAGTGTATTTTTCCAGAAAAATCTCGATGGCATCAAAGGGCCCTTCGATGGCATCGAAGGGTGTTCAATGGCATCTGACAGAACATGTTATGCACTTATTAAAAAAAAACCTAGTGTAGAAGTTGATGGCATCGAAGAAGGTTCGCTGGCATCGAAGGAAACCTCGATGGCATCGAAGGAAACTTCGATGGCATGGAAGACCTTTCGATGGCATCGATAACGATAGATTTCTGTCCGTTTTTTTACTAATGGGATTTGACTTTATATATCACTTGGGTTATTTCTTGGCTTTTTGAGTGAGCATTGAAGAGATTTGTGAGATAATGATTACCACAATTATTACCCTTACTCTCAAGCCCTCTTTCCCAAAGGAATTCATCATTTAATCTATGACTTAAAGGAATTTATTGGTATATTCATAACCTGGATTGAACTATGAACTCCAGCCTTCATTGATAATCCAGCATCACTCTTTAATGGCAAATCATTGTGCTGGGATAATTAAATGCTTAGCATTTTGGAATCTTCTCTAGCTCTTAAAGACCCATCATTAACTAGAGTGGATCAAACCAAACCCTAACCTAATAACCTCGGTTCCTTGATTAGAGCATCACAAGTGGTTGCGGTTCAAGAGAGCAAAGACTCTTCATCAAAAGGAAGTTCTTCATCAACATATATTAAAACGGGGCTCATTCACTTGCAAGTAAGTTATAGAGTCCATTGTGTATGAAGCCCTTTCCTTGTGTAGGATTAGGATTCAGAATTTGGTTTTACAAACTCGTTAAGACCTTCGTAGGCTTCCAACGGGAGAATACATGTGAGTCCTTGTGTAGGATCTATTGCCTTGTATAGCCATTTGTGTTTGCCTTGTGTAAGCATTGTTAGTTCTCTTGTATAAGCACCTAGGGTTGTCTTGTATAGGCACCTAGGGTTGTCTTGTGTAAGAACCTTAGTTAACATTATGTAGGTTGTAAAGGTTTATAGTTAACCTAATTTAAAACCATTAGATAATAAAATCCTTCACACTCATAGGGATGAGTGCATCAGCTGGGAGTGGAGTAGGCACATAACCGAACCACTATATATCATTGTATTTGTGATACTTGATCTTATTTATGTTTGTAACTATTCATGCTATGTTTAATTTATGCACACAACATGCTTGTTAAAATACAACTTTCTTATATTTCACTATCCCAATTATTGAATGTGCTTGCTTGTCAATTAATCCTGCTTACTAGTGCTTAGAAGTTAATATTTGCATTAAGTAAGATTAAGATTTTTGAAAATTCCTATTCACTCCCCTCTAAGACACTTAGGCATAATCCCGTACTTCACTAATAGTGGTTTACCGCAATTTCATGATTGATGGAAGTGGATTGTGTTACGATAGGTGACTGCTACCATAAACTCTGTGGGGACCACCATAATTTATGTATTATATCTACTCTTTCCATCCATTTTACCGAATCCAAAAATGAAGCATATCCAAAACTCAAGTAGGCCACACTACAATAAACAGTTTGAATTAAATGTCTACCGTTGAAAATTTCTTCAAGGCCATGGAAGTTTTGTATCAATCTGATATTTGTGTTTTCCCTTCATCTATGCCTGTGTGATATCATGAACAAGTTGGAATACAAAATAAACATCACTGTGAGCCCTTGGAAGGTTTTGACGTGGAAATCATTATTCCCACTATTTATTATTATACGGTCCACTTGAGATTTGGATATGCTTTAATTTTTAGATCAACCCTAAAATCAGCTTGAAACTTGGATGGAAGGTGTGAATAAACCACATAAATTCACAGTTTATCCCAACATAATTCACTAAGTAAGATAAAAGCGTACTGAGTAACTCAGTATGCAATTTGATTTCTCGCAAGACATGTATCGGTGGTGTGTGGTATAGGGCTGAAAGTTGGACGGGTTCAACCCGGCCGGCCCGTGACCAACCCAACATTGGGTTGGGTTCGGGCAGGATGTATTGGGTTCCATCTCAGGCTTGGGCTATACAAACACCAACCCGATAAAACATGGGTTGGGCTTACGTCTCAGGTTGCCCAACCCAACCCAACCCAACCCAACCCGAACCCGATCGATATATAAGGTAATTGTAAATTATAATTGAGTGTGAATAGTCTATATTGAAGACACAAGAAATTTCAGGGTCGTCGGGTCTCATTGGTCCACATCATTTCTGATGACTCAAGCTAACATGATACGCTAGATTTCTCTCTCCCAAATAAACTGCATACTACACAACACGACCTTTAAAGGAGTAGTTGTCCTATATTTTAGCTTGTTTGTTTAGAAAAGAAATGAAGTTCTTTACAACAAATGACTGCATATATAATTAATAAAAACATGGGTACAAAAAATAAGACATGTATTGACATATAATAGGCTAATGTAATAACAAAAATGTTAGCATGTATCCACCTGACGGAGCCTGCTTGGGTTGGGCTTAGGTTGGGTTAGGGTTGAGGTATAGGAACCTTTGGTTCGGCTAGGGTTAAGCACCAACCCAATCCCCCCATTGAAGATGGGAGTCAGGTACAACAAGGCCATTTCCTTCCACTGCCCTTCTCACGGAGCCGTACGTGGACGTTATCTTTTTGCTCTTTTTCGGCCTTCTTCTCATTCTTCTTTGGCACCTACGGTAGAGATTAGAGGTATTTGGCCCCCAAAAGGGATTGGGGTTTTAGATCATTTTGTTTTATTCATCCTATTAGCTCTACTCATCCGAAATAGATATCTTTCAAATTGGAAAATATCAATGAAACCCTTTTATTAGCCCATCCATAATACAAATGAGAGTCTGGTTAGCCAAATCAGGCTTTCGCTACCTATGTAGGGCGATAGTAGGCCGCAACAAAAATATCCCCACCAATTTCGGAAGCAGACCATATGGACATTCTATTCAATACTAAAATATCCCCTCCAACCCAACCCCCCAGAAGCAAATTGGCTGGTGTACCTCACACCAGCAATATAGCCGTTGTAGGTCGTGTCGTGTGAAGACGAGCACTGATGCTCCTCGAGCTCCAAGTTGTACGAATGATTCAAAGGAGATCAAAGTTACATGGGCCCTACAATGATGTATTTATTATATCTACACCTTCTTCTATTTTTAGAGTTCATTTTAGAGCATTATTCAGAAAATGAATCATATCCAAAGATCATCTAGACCACACCATAAATAGCAGCGGAGAAAATGATTTTCACCGTTAAACAATTTGTAGGGCCACCATAATGTTTATTTTACATCCAACTTGTTCATAAGGTCAAAAATACCTGAATAAAGAGGAAAAACAAATTTCATATTGATCCAAAACTTCTATTACCCAAAAAATGGTTTCAATGGTAGAGGTTCAATCCCCCACTGATTTTTTCAGTGTGATCCACTTGATAGTTAGATCTGTCTTATTTTTCGTCTCATGCCTTAAGACGGCCTCGCCAAATGGATGGACGGTTTGGATATAACACATACCGCATGATCAAACGCACAGAACTTGCTAACGTTAATACAGCTAGGGGTGTACACGAACCGAGCTAGCTCAGTTAGCTCACTTGACCTAACTCGAAAAAGCTCGATTCGAAGCTGAGTTCGAGCCGAGTTGAGCTGATTTTTTGAGTTTGAAAATGAGTTCGAGACGAGCTCGAGTAGGCCCCAGGTCGACTCGACTCGGATTGAATCCAGCTTGAATCGAACTCGGATCGAACCAATTTGGTGACTCGATTACTTTGCCATTGATGTTGCTCACCAACTGTTTGATAAAATGACTCAACTAAATGTGGCTGGTGGTAAGGAAGGTTTGGTTGGTGGCAAGGAAGGTTTGGCCGGTGACAAACACATTAAATAAATACCTCTTTTTCTCTTCTTTTTTTTGTTTTTTTTTTTGTTTTTTTGTTTGCCTATGACACTGAGTTTTTGAAGTTGCAATTCAGGTGTGTTTATGGAAATGCCTCAATGGCAAACTCGACACGATCTTGGCTTGAACTCGGCTCTAGCTGGCCTGAGCTGCTGATCAAACCGAGTCAAGCTGGCCAGTCAGGCAAAACGACCGAGTTAGAGCAGAGGTCAGCCACCCGAGTCGAGCCGAGGCCGGCTCGACTGCATGTACACCCCTAAATACAGCAGCAATAAAGCTGGTGTGAGCCTCAACTCTGACAATGTCACGTGGCATAAATAAATCTTGCCAGGTTAGGTCTCCACCATTGAAAGAATTCGTTTTACCTCTGTTGCCGCAGGAACCAGCATCCGTTGCCGCTCAGTGGGCCCACATGCTAGCTTTTCAATGATCAGAACCGTTCATGTTTGAATATGTGCTAAACAGGCCATCCTAACAAACTTGCGCTGAATAGATGATTGTTATATGAATTTAAAACAATGAAAAGAAAACTTTCGATGGCCCACATTCAACTTTAAAATCGAAGTGGATGATATCATTAATACATGCGACCGCCGAGTAATCGTAAAGAGAATTTGGCCGAACACCTCAGACTAGTGGTGATCCATGCAGTGCAGGGGCTTTGTGTGGTCCGCAAAGATGTCCGTGACAAATCTAATCCGTCCATCTGTTTTGAAAGAAGAAGATAGGACATGATTCTAAAAATCAGGCAGATAAAAACTGCAGGTGGGCCACAAAATCCAAAACAGTGGAAATGAAAATGTCCACCACTGAAACCTTCTTGGAGCTAAATGTTTATACGCCATCCAACCTGTTCATAAGGCTATTACACTCGAAAAACTGTATGCACCGACACAAAACTCCTGTCATCCCAAGTCGTTCAATCCTCACTTTTTCGTGTGGTATGGCCCACGTAAGTTTTGGAACTCCCTGATTAGCTTTCGTATCCTGCAGTCGTCTTGCAAAACAGATGGACGGAGTGGATTTGTCACTGACATCTATGTGGCCCCACACAGCTCCAGGACAGGAATATCTTTGTGCTTGGGGTCATAGGTCGCTTCCCTTGTATTGGACAGTGAATCGGCCGAGTAATGGTACTACCTAACTGTGCCTTGCTTGAGACGGACGAACTGTGGGCCACCGTGATGGAAAGCGGATTGGCCGGTGTACCACAAACAAACAAGGTGTATAGCTGGTGCATTGACGTCAGTAACTCACGTGGGTTATCAGGATGTATGTGTTATATCAAACTGTCCATCCATTTGACGATCTCATCCTAAGGCTTGAGACGGAAAATAAGACCGATTTACCAATCAAGTGGACCACACGGCAAAAACTAGTGGGGGATTGAACATCTACGATTGAAACCCTTTTAGAGGTCACATAAGTTTCGGATCAATATGAAATTTGTTTTTCCTCTTCATCCAAGTCTTTGTGATCAATATGAAATTTGTTTTTCCTCTTCATCCAAGTCTTAGTGATCTTATGAGCCGATTGGATGGAAAAAATAAAAATAAAAAATTGTTAGGGTGGGCCCTACAAATTTTTTAATGGTGAAAATCATTATCCCTGTTGCTATTTGTGGCTGGTGTGGTCCAGTTGATTATTGGATAAATTTCTTTTTTTGAATAATGTTCTAAAATAATTTCAAAAAATAGATAAAGTGTGTGGATAGAATAAATACATAATTATGAGGTGATACAATTTTAACCTCCCTTGAGTTGTTCATAAAATTGAACTCGAGAAGCGTCAGCGCTCGTCTTTGCACGACAGGTACCTGCACCAGTTATATAGCTGACGTATGGTACACCAGCCAATCCGATTCCACCTTATTGTATATGTTTTATCTGCGCTGTCCATCTATTTTGGTCATTTTAAGGACACGACCCAAAAATGAAACCGATTGAAGGAACAACTGTAGGACACCACAGGAAGAAATGGGGTTTTAAACGTTGAAGCGGATTGGCGGGTGTACCACACAGCTATATAGCTGGCGTAGATACGATGTCGTGCGAAGACGAGCGCAGACGCTCCTCGCGCTTCAAGTTTTTTTTTTTTTTTTGGATCAGTTTGTTAGTTTTTTTTGGATCAGTCTGTTAGTGCACACTGTAGACACCCCACCCAGGTTAATATCTTGATTTTTGTTAAGACAATCCGAGAACCATGATCATATCCTAAACCTAACCCTAATCCTAACCTGAGCCATTATGAGTCATCATTCAATCCAGACCATGTCCAAAATCGATCTATTTCTCGAATCATTTTCGGGTGACAATTGAGCCGATTTCAAGCCATTTTGAGCCGAATATCCAAAACAGATTTTGTTTCACTCTAAGGACCCAAAAAAGGACCCACCGGATGAATTTCGAGGAAAGATGTACCGAAGCGGTAGTTTGACTACCGCCGGCGGTAGTCAAACTACCGCTTCCTCTCAAGAATGTACGCGGAGCCACTCACACGAGTTTCAGACCCAGCCAGGTCCGGGCGGTAGTCGGATTACCGCCGGCGGTACTCGGAGTTCCGCCGCGTGCAACCTGAGCAGGGACAGCTGTCCCAGCGTCCAAAGTCAACTCTCCCATACATTTACCCTCCTCATTCTCACTATTTACTGTTTTACCAGCCCTTTTAGCCAATGAGAGCACGCCACGTGGCATCTCTCTCCTCTCCACCAATCACCATATGCCACATCATACATTTACCCTCCTCTTGTCCTCTATTTACTAAAAAGCCATTGGAAAGGGCTATAAATAGCCCTCTCCCCTTTCATTTTTAAGACACCAAACTAAGGGAGGGAGAGAGAGAAAGAAAGAGTGAGAGAAAAAGAGTGAGTGAGGAAGAGAGTGAGGGAAAGGGAAGGAGCTCCCAAACCCTCAAAGTTTTGATTTTTCCAGCCACCCCCTAGCCCTCCTCTCAACTCTTCCAACCCATAAGCCTAGCCCAGAATGATCATGGTTTAACCTACATCATAGCCTATTCAAGAATCAAGTCAAAGATCCATTTACATACAAGCATTCATCATGACATCTACTCTCTTCTCAACCCCCTGCTTCTCTAGATCTTTAGTGGACGTATGCTCTGTGACTTGCCGTACATCGGATCCTGTCACATCAGAAATTTCTAGTGATCTAGTCCACTTTTCTTATCTCTTTGCATAAGCATCATCACATCCACCTTCTAGACACATTGTTGGACGTATGCTCTATGGCCTGCCAAAACCTCGAATCTCGCTACATCAGAAATCCACGTGTGACTAGTCCCATCATGACCGTAGCATCATCATCATCCCTTGAGATTATTTTACCACACTAAGTTGAGACCGTACATTTGTACAGGCAGAGAGGGTGCCTAACACATTCCCTCTTTGTAACCGAGGTCCCTTACCCGGAATCCCAGATCGTAGACCAAGAGTCAACCTAAGGTAGGAGAGTCTTCGGATTTCTCCAACCTTACGTATTCCGTGGGTTCTAGCCGACCGCGGGATTCTGAGTAATGTTGGCTAGTGGCGACTCCAACAATCACAAATCAGCTTAATCACCCCCAACATCATCACCACAACAACCCACTTTTTATCAACCAACGTGGACGCCGATTTTTCAGTGTCTACAGAATGGCGACTCCGCTGGGGATGAGTCTAGAACGCACTAGCTGAGACCCGACTCAACAACGTGTGGTATACTAATTTCAAGGAACATTCATCATCATACAAAAAAAAAAACCTCTTTGGCTTACACTTGCTTAAGCAAAGATCCGAACCATGACCACTCGATCCCGTGCAGCCATGACTTCTCAAGCGACCCATGAAGAAGAGCCGGCACCCCAACCAGCTCCTGAAATATCCGCACCTGCACCCGTACCCGCACCCATGCCTACACCCGTACCCTTACCAATAGCTCCGACAGATTTGTCAGCCAACGTCGCCACACAAGAGCTACTACTTCGAACAATGCAAGAGCTACTGCTTCGCCTGGTGCCAAGTGCCACACCGAATACACAAATGACCCAGCCTAGTGTGCAGAACAGCTCACTCCCTCAAACTCCTTTTGCCTTCCCTCTCATTCCTCCAGCAAATCCTGTGCTCCCACTCCCAGAAGAATCAGCACAGGATCAACAACAACAAGCAATCAGGAGCAACCCTCCCCACATTTCTACTCAACACATCACAACAATCCGGTTCTGACAGACATGCAAATCACAGACAAGAAGCGGCGGATGCCCATGAAGGGGGCCGGTTTCGAGTCCACTCACTCCCTAACGGGAGTAACATCCGGGTGGCGGATACCCCAAAGGCGGGGAGCCATTTTCGAACATCCCACCCTCCTCCGAAAGGGAGTGGTGTTCAATTCCAGTACTACCTCCCGCCACCGGAGTCCACCTTCTTTCCATCAAACCCCATTTTGGATCCATATGAAGAAGAAGCGGCACAAGCCCTACAGAAGGGGCAAGATACCCGCAGTAAAGTAAGTCAGAGATCGAGGAGTTACGAGAGCAATTACAAATGATGCAAAACCAGCTTCAAAGACAACAAGGAATGGATCACCCATCCACTAAGTTCAGGGACCTCTGTCCCTTCCCAAACGCCCGGGTACCTCCAAATTTGGAGGTACCAAAGTTCAAAAGGTATGACGGTAGTGGGTGCCCCACAGCACATATAAAAGCCTTTTGTGGGGAGCTCAATGCGATAGCAGGGAATGATGGAGCCTTAATAAGACTTTTCCAGAAATCCCTAAAGGGTGACGCTCTGGATTGGTACACCTCACTAGATAGCCACCAAATCAGAACCCAGGAAAAACTTTCTCAAGCATTCATTGACGGGTTCTCATACAACCTGAACATGGCTCCAAGGAGAGCCGACTTGGCTGCCCTGAGGCAAAAAAGTGATGAATCTTTATCAGCATACGTAGGACGATGGCGAGCTATGGCAGCTCGAATGAGAAACCCCATCGATGACGAGGAGCAGATATCCATGATTGTGCATTCAGCACATCCCAGCATTTCAGGATATCTGATCTCGTATCCGTACGTAAACTTCTCCCAACTCATCCGAAATTTGGAGAACAAGTAGAAAGCCGGGATCGAGTGGAACCATCTCCCCATGGCCATATCGGGCCCCCTCAATCAAAAGAAATAAAGTTGAGGAAAAAACTGTTGGATACGGGAATGGAAAAACAACTTCGCTCCCATGCAAAGATACTCTACTGAAGTTAATAACATCATCACTAACACTCAAGGCAACCAGTATGCTCCACCACCAGAGCTATGGCAGGACAGGCAATACCCGCCACAACAGAATAGGCAATACCAACCCCAGCAAACCCAACAAGGATATCAGGCACAGTCATCTCAACAGCAATCACAACAGCCTAGGGGAAATGCGCAAGGACCATACAAGCAAGGAATGTTAGGGAGAAAGTTCACTTCGTTGACACAATCATACAGCCAAGTGCTAACAATGCTCATGCAAAAGCAACTGTTAACACCCCTCCAGCCTCGACTTCCACCTAATCCCTTGCCTCCTGGTTACAATGAAAATCAGTACTGTGCATATCATCAGGCTCCTGGCCATCTAACGGACCGCTGCTTCACTTTGAAACATGCGGTCCAAGATTTGATCGAAAGCCAGAAGATTGCGATCACCCCACAGGCCAGCAATACAGTTCAAGCCAATATTCTCCAAAATCCCCTGCCCTCGCATCGCAGACGGGACCAAAGACATCCAAAGACTCTACCGTCAATCACATTGAAGGAGGTCAACCCACACATGCTCATCCACATCATTCCATCAAGCAATCATGCCCGACACAGCCAATCGGACATGGGGACACCAGCAAGCACCATCGCCTGGACCACAGGTGTCCCTCGAAGCAGCACCAGCTACTCAACCTCTCATATTTCTTGAAGCAGCGCCAGCACTTCAATCTCTCGTGACTTTGGAAGCAGCACCCAATAGGTCATACCCTCAGAACCTCGCCCTCCAAGGGGCACACTCAACCCCATCCTCGGCATATCCAAAAAGGTTGAATTCTGAACCTGTCATCCTCCCGATAGGTCTCCCTGGCCTAACCCTGCCAACCTTGCAAGGGGCACCCTTAGTTCAGGCCTCGCAATTCCTGATGCCTCACCAACTGGCACATACCCAGAGAATCCCTCCCCCACATCAAAAGAAAGAAGAAAAATCCATGGCCACAACTAATCAGAACTTAGTGGCACCTCAAGAGATATCACTGAGTCTACTACAAACTGCTCCAGTAATGACCCCTCAACCTCAAGAACCATTAGTATACTTGGAAGGAAGAGCAGTTCCTTCCTATAACCCGAAAGCAGTCTCATGGCACTACCCAGAATGTGATGAGGTGGGTAACAATGGGAGATACCTCAGGAGAGATAATCAGAACCTAAAAGAAACCCGGGGAATTTTGTCGGGAACCACCAGCAAAATTGAAGCTGCTTATGACATAGCAGCCCAACTCAAAACCATTCCCGCACAAATATCCATCTGGGAACTCCTATGTACATCAAGGTCGCATCGAGAAATCTTTACAAAGACCTTGAATGATGCCCATATCTCTCCTGACGTACCTCCCGAAATGGTGGCAAGCATGATTGGCCAACTTCTCGCACCACAAGCCATCACCTTCTCTGATGATGAGTTACCACCTGAGGGTCGTGAGCACAGGCGCTCACTAAACATAATGACCCACCACAAGAATTTCAAGATCCCACTAGTGCTCATCGATAATGGATCCAGTCTCAACGTTTGCCCTTTAAGGACTATTGAACGGTTGGGGATAGAACCATCCTCCTTCAGACCCAGTACCATGAGCGTCAGAGCTTTCGATAATTCTCGAAGGCAAGTGGAGGCGGAAATCGACTTAGAATTACAAATTGGACCAGACATGACCCTTGTCACATTTCAGGTCATCAATATCCCTCCCTCATTTAACCTCCTCTTGGGGCGGCCATGGCTCCATGCTGTTGGAGCCATCCCATCTACCCTCCACCAAAGGGTTAAATTCCCTTCAGGAAATCGAATCATTTCAATACTGGCCAAGCCAGAAACCATCCTCCTAGTGACGGTCAGTATTCCAGAAACTGACATTCCAGTGATTGACATTCAGCATACAGAAGGCGATATTCCATATCACAGTTTTGAATTCGAAAAAGTGAACGCGATCGCTAATCCTCGCCCTCTAGCTGCTGAATACGTCATTCCCCCTTTGAGCGATTGATCCTAAATTACCGCACCGAGTTCCATGAAAAAGGTATGGTAGTGAGACCAAACACTGCCAATGTACGAGAGACGCAGGGGACTGGGATATCAACCGACACCGGAAGATCAGGCTAAAAGGCCAAAAAGGGGTCAACTGTTTAAATGCACACCCATCGAGTTTGTCAAAGCTGGGACAGTTTATGAGGACAAAATGGCATCTCTTGAGGACCAATTCCAAGCACTTAGACTCACAAAACAAACTAGACAGGAGTCTATCTGGCCACCAATAAGGTGGGATCGGATCCTCAGGACACCAGAGGGGCACACAAGGCCAGGGGTAGAACCCCCAGATCCATCGCATGAAACTAGGGGCATGGAAACGGATCCATCCGCAAATGACTCAAAACTGAGAATGTCCTTTGCAGGCAATGTAGACCAGAACAGGGAGACACCCATTCAGGGGAATACAGGGCAGAAGCAACCCATCCATTGGGTTGACAAAGGTAAGTGGCTTGCTCTGGATTGGACGGATGTTCAAATCCCGTCCCAGAAATCCGAGGAACAAGAGGAACTTCAACTCCTGGGCACAGAGGTCGAAACAGATTCGACTCGACCCACCCACAGACATCATGGTCATCGAGACAGGTGACCCACAGGAACAAACAGGGCAGATCAGCAAGATCGAAAGAAGAAAGGAGCCTGAATGGTCAGCCATCCCCCTAACAATCAAATCAGCTAGCGAACCATTCGCTAGCACCAAATTTTTAAAAAAAACGCCAATGTAAATAGCAATTGGTATTCCGAACCAGGACAAGACCAATCATGGTTTGCAACACCGTCCTGTTCAGGATATCTTGGCAACACCAAAAAATCAAAAAATCTTTCAAACACAAAAACATCAGATATTTTCAAAAATACAAAAACATCATATATTCCCCAAAATCACAAAACATCAAAAAACTTCCAAAATACAAAAACAATAGAAAATTTTTCAAAAATCACTGTGCCAAACACTTCTCATGACAAGCACGAGTTTGAAGTCGACTCATATGATTTTGATCTAGAATTAGACTTTGAACTCATGGGTTTGGATGAAGCCATGGATGAGGGAAATGATGATACCGCTTTTGAATTCGAGGATTCCCTCGAAAAATTCGAAACAAAGGCCAATGTTGTGGCAGACGACTTCGAAATTGTAAACTTAGGGTCAATGGAATCCCCTAGGGAAGTGCATATCGGGAAATCGCTTCCCCCAGAATACAAGCGCAAGATGATGGAGTTTCTGAAGCCGAGGTTGTCCAACTTTGCTTTCTCCTACGAGGACATGCCAGGGCTCGATGAAGAGTTGGTGGTGCATCATCTGCCGACAAAGCCAGAAATGAAGCCAGTCAAGCAAAAGCTACGAAGGATGAAGCCAGAATGGGCCCTGAAAATCCGTGATGAAGTCATCAAGCAATACAATGCGGGATTTCTGGTAGTCTCCAACTATCCAGGAATGGCTCGCAAATATCGTACGGCCCAAAAAAGATGGGAAAGTCAGAATGTGCATCGACTTTAGGGACCTCAACAGAGCAAGCCCTAAAGATGACTTCCCTTTGCCTCATATCGACACACTGGTAGATAATACTGCTGGACACAAGATCTTCTCCTTCATGGACGGTTTCTCCGGTTACAATCAGATCAAGATGGCCGTCGAAGACCGTGAGAAGACCTCCTTCATCACGCCATGGGGAACTTTCTGCTATCAAGTCATGCCCTTCGGATTGAAAAATGCAGGAGCTACGTATCAACGAGCCATGACTGCCTTGTTTCATGATATGATAAACAAGGAAATGGAAGTTTATGTGGACGACATGATTGTCAAATCTCGCACGATCGAAGGACACTTTGAAGATCTCAAAAAGCTCTTCGACAGGCTGGAAAAGTTCAAGCTCCGCCTCAATCCACAAAAATGTGTCTTCGGTGCAACCGGAGGCAAGCTTTTAGGCTTCATTGTCAGCGAAGACGGTATCATGGTAGATGAGACCAAAACCAAAGCTATCATCGAAATGCCACCGCCCAAGACTGAGAAAGAAATTCGAGGCTTCCTCGGGCGAATCCAATATATCAGCCGATTCATCGCACAACTCACTCCAGTCTGCGAACCCATATTCAAGCTATTACGAAAAAACTCTCCAAAAGAGTGGAATGACGACTGTCAAGCGGCCTTCGATAAAATCAAAAGATACTTGCTAAATCCTCCAGTGCTCGTACCGCCTACTCCAGGTAGGCCACTTCTGCTGTATATCTCTGTCACAGTGGAAGCAATCGGATGCGTTCTCGGCCAACGCAACGATACAGGAAGAAAGGAACAAGCAATCTACTATCTAAGCCGACGGTTTACAAACTATGAAGCCAAATATTCCAGCTTGGAAAAGACATGCCTCGCCCTAGTCTGGGCAACACAACGGCTAAGGCAGTACATGATCGCTCACCCGATACTTATGCTTCGCTCGCATGGACCCGTTGAAGTACTTGTTCGAAAAACCGACGCGACGGCGCAGTACAAAATGGCGATTCTTGCTTTTCGAGTTTGACATCACATATGTCACCCAGAAGGCAATCAAGGGGCAAGCACTGGCCGATCACTTAGCAGCACACTCCCTGCCCAACTACCAACCCCTGAAGACCTTCTTCCCTGACGAAGACATCCTCCAGATCGAGGGAGAAGAGGAAAGAAAGGCAGGAGAGTGGACACTCTTCTTCGACGGAGCAGCAAACTCGAAGGGGAATGGAGTAGGTGCCATACTCTACTCCCCCGAAGACGTCCCAGTTCCTATATCCAGAAGACTAGCATTCCAGTGCACCAACAATGTAGCCGAATATGAGGCATGCATCGTCGGCCTAAGAGAAGCCATCATCCTCAACGTAAAGAAGTTACGAGTCTTCGGAGATTCGCAACTCATCATCAACCAGATAAATGGCGATTGGAAGACCAAGGATGAGAAGCTGATTCCTTATCATGTCTATCTGGAAAATCTGATCGAGGAGTTCGAAGAGATCACATTCTCTTACATGCCTCGGGTCAAGAATCAGTTTGCGGACGCTCTGGCTACCCTCGCTTCAATGCTGGAAATCCCAAAAGGAGTTGCTGAATGGGAGCTCACTGTCGAACTCCAAGAGGAACCTGCATTCTGCCTACAAATCGAAGAAGCCGAGCCTACCCCAAATGATCAGCCATGGTACACAGACATCAAAAAATACCTCGAACATCAGGAGTACCCGGAAGGAGCAGCTCTGACTGATCGACGTACAATACAAAGATTAGCAGCTCAGTTCGTGATCACTGGGGGCATCCTCTACAAGCGATCCTTCAACCAAGTCCTCCTCCGCTGTGTCAACGAGACAGAGGCAGCCCAGATTATGTCAGAAATCCACGAAGGACTATGCGGCCCGCATATGAATGGACACATGATGGCAAAGAAGATCCTACGACTCGGCTACTACTGGCTTACAATGGAGACAGATTGCTGCAAGCACGTCAGGAGATGCTTCAAGTGTCAGGAGCACGCAAACCAGATCCATGCGCCTGCTTCCGAACTCTACAACTTGACGGCACCATGGCCCTTCTCTGTATGGGGACTCGACATCATAGGTAAGATCAGCCCTAAAGCTTCAAACGGGCATGAATACATCCTGGTGGCAGTAGATTACTTCACTAAATGGATAGAAGCAGCATCCTACACCACCGTCACAACATCTCATGTGGTCAAATTCATGAAGAACAACATTATTAGTCAATATGGGGTCCCTCAGGCCATTATCACTGATAACGGAACTCCATTCGTCAATAAAAGGATGAGCGATTTTCTCGACAAGTTTAAAATCCAACACCATCGATCGAGCCCCTACCGACCTCAGATGAATGGTGGGGTGGAAGCCGCAAACAAGACTATTATCCGCATACTCGAAAAGATGGTGAAGACGTATCGTGACTGGTCAGAAATGCTTCCTTATGCACTCTGGGCTTATCGCACGTCTATACGGTCTGCTACAGGCGCAACTCCATATGAGCTCGTTTACGGAATGGAAGCAGTACTACCAGTCGAAATTAAAATCCCATCACTGCGGATACTACTAGAAAGTGAAGTCGAGGAAGGCGAGTGACAACAAGCAAGGTATGATCAACTGCATCTGGCAGATGAAAAGCGCATGCGGGGCTAAACCACTCTCAATGCTATCAAAGAAGGATCGCTCGAGCTTACAACAAGAGAGTCCGGAAGAGGAGTTTCAAAGTTGGTGACATGGTCATGAAACGTATCCTGCCACCGCATTTGCCAGATTCCAGAGGAAAATTCAAACCATTGTGGAACGGACCACTGATCATTCGGGAAGTATTCCCAGGAGGTGCTCTTCGGCTCACCAACCTGAATGGCGAGGATCTTCCCGAGCCCATCAACGCCGACAATGTGAAAATCTATCATGGGTAACCCTACCTAACCTTGTCAATGATTACAATCGAAAGGCTGCATCTCTCACCTCCTTACCAGAAATAAAACTGTATATATCCACCAATTACCCTTTCCAGAAACACCCATCATGCCCCAAAAAAAAAGAAAAAAGAGAAAGAAAGAAAACAAAACAAAAAGAAAGAAAAAGAAAAAAGGAAAAGATAAAAAGAAACCTCAATAAGAAAAACCCAAAAAGAAAGTGAAGAAATCCATCCCGCATCCCTAGAAATCTATCCTGTATCCCCAAATAATTTCAAGCAGCTTACGATTATGATTAAAGACAAGGACAGGCAAGTAGCCAATCGGCCAGCTATGAAGGAAGTTCCCCCATCACTCCTAGCACTCCAACAAAAATAAATAAATAAATAAATAAAGGCATGCCTAAGCAAAAGGGGAGAGTTAAAAACTTGAAAAGGCGGCTCGAGTAAAAACAGCAGGCACGTAGCGGACTTGGTGAAAACCTGAAAGGGCGCCAAGGGTAAAAATAACACAAGCTGTTAAGGGGCAGGCAAGATCAAAAAACCGGGACGTAGTGAAAATCCGAGAGGACATTACGGGTAAAAATGACGGGAAGAGCCAGACGTAGTGAAAACCTGAAAGGGCGCTACGGGTAAAAATAGCAAGAAATAAAATAAAATAAAAGTGCAGGAACAGAAGAAGCCGAGGTAGCAAACGACACAACGAGATACAAAGAAGGATCAACTTCAGATCAGTACTCCATCAGATGCTGTTCAAATCCAGGAGATGCAATCCCGGTCACCGTCTCAAGAAACCAAGACCCCAAGGAGCACAGTCTAGAATACTGTACACAACGTGGGCTGAGCCCAAGATTCTGATCCCAATCATCCAAAATACAAATCCAAACATGAGCAAACATTGCACGAACAAAATATTTCATTCTTTTAAACCATTTTGCAAGTACACTATTTTTTCCTTTTATAGAAAAATCCTCTGTGCATACAAAATAAGTAAATCAATCAAGCAGAAATTACAGGTAAGCTCCTACCTCTCATATACCAACAATCTCTCCCTGAGCCTCTCTATCTCCATGCGCAGGTAGAAAATCTCATCCCTATCCAGACGATGTGCCACAAGCATGCTCTCATCATATCGCCGCCCTACGGCTAATCGGCGGGCCATGTCCTCACACGAGTGGCGAAGCACAGCAATCTCACTAATCAGATGGCCATGTGTGGCTAGCAGAAATGAAGGATCAATGAAGGGCCGCTCCTCAAAGGCCTCAAAAGAATCAATAACACAGGAGGAAGATGTAGCAGTGTCACCTATCATATCCTGATCAGCAGCCTCATCTGCCAAGTGCCAGCCTGGAACCTGACGATACAACGACTGCTCTGCTACCCATCGCTGGTATGGTACCGTCGCCATAGGAGGAGCCCAAGACTCAAGGCCAGAGCCATCGCATCCAAAGAACACGCCGGAAATCCAGACTCGCCTATACAGGGATGTCAAATCAGATGGAAGAGAGGAATGTCCAAATCCAGAAAAGGCGAACTCCGGGACATCCTGCCAGAAACCAAACTGGCGAAGGAAGCGTACGGGATGATAGGAGCAGCATCCCCGAAGGCCGAGCAACAGCAAAGGAGTGCGAGCCGCACTACAGATCAGGGGCGCTTGACAAAGCCAAGTAGCCTCCCAGCTGACCTCCCACCCTCGAAGCTGAGAAAGCATGCGGCGATACAATGACTCCGTGGCCTCAGCACCACACGGAAGGTCGTCGAGTAACAAGCGCAGCACGTCAGTGTGGCGGGAATCAGGAAATGCAAGCATAGGGGTCATGTACAAGTGCTCCCATAACCATACCTGGGAGAAGCTCAAATTAAGCTCAAAATATCCAAAAAAAAATAGGATGCATGAGAAAGAGGCAAAAGAGCAGAAAGTACCTGAAGAAATGAGCAGCAGCCTCTGAGGATGCGGATATGTCCAAGGGAACACTCAGTCAACTCCAAGAAAAGCTCTGCCAGCACTACCGAAACGATGCTCCTGCGACAAAGAACACATCGGAAGACATCTAACAAAACTACTAGCGATGACCGTCTCCATCCTGAAAAGAGCAGCTCAATGAAAGGTGCAAAATATCGGTGCATTCGGGCCGAAGGCAGCGACGATCAGATCCAGGTCTCCCACGGCCAGTAGAGCAGCGGTCATATAAAACCTCCAGGGAAAGCTCACTAACCCTGCCCTCTGCAGTAGGAGGATCAACGGAAAATCCGAACCAGGCAACCAGATCAGAAGGGCGAACCGACTCTGACGAAGGAATGTACGCCTCCCAGGTCAGGAGAAGGCCTAACAGACGCGCAAACTCCCCCAACGATGGACCCAGCTCCAGATCATTGAAGGAAAACAGGTTCAGGGATGGTACCCAGTCATATAATGACACACTCAGCAGTCGCCAGTCTAAGCGAACTCGGTGAAAATGGAGAACCTCTCGAAAGCCCAAGAGTCCAACTCGAAGATCTCGAACTCGGTCAAACTGTCAATCCATATGTGTAATCGCTCAAAACAGGTGCCACGCGGCTGCAGTCGACAAGTCCGAACAGGCACGCCCTCAACAATCTGAATCCCTGGGTCCACCGATAGGTCATCGAATATGGGCATGCCCTCATCTAGAAGGTCAATCTCGTGATGGTGAAAAAAGCCATATGCGCCCATCGCATCACGCAGTATATCCTGAAAAGCCTCAACACGAGGACCTGAATCCCCGACAACTGCTACGTCAGGAGGCGTCTGAAATGAAGAAGCCCCAATAGCTGCAACGTCTGGAGCATCCCTGTGACATATAAGAGCTACATCCTGCACGACGACAGGAGCTGACTGTCTAACCATCGCCTCGAAACCTGCGCCAAAAATCTGACTCAAGCTGCCTGTCGGAAGTCCATCGTCTACCAGATCCAAGTCATCTAAAGCGCCAAGAGGAGGCCCGTCATCCACCAAATCTGATCCAAGGCATCCACACCATCCATAGCCATCCTCCCATCCATCAAGCCATCAACACCACCTATAGCCATCCTCTCATCCATCAAGCCATCCACACCACCTATAGCCATCCTCCCATCCATTAAGTCATCCACACCACCTATAGCCATCCTCCCATCCATCAAGCCATCCACACCATCCATAGCCATCCTCCCATCCATCAAGCCATCCACACCACCTATAGCCATCCTCCCATCCATCAAGCCATCCACACCATCCATAGCCATCCTCCCATCCATCAAGCCATCCACACACCTATAGCCATCCTCCCATCCATCAAGCCATCCACACCATCCATAGCCATCCCTCCATCAATCAAACCATCCAATCCCATCAGCCCATTAGTAGAAAAAGGATCCAAGCCATAAATGGTGTTCATTCCTTCAAGAGGGCCCATCACTTCCCCATCTACCCCCATCAATCCACCCATAAACTCCTCATCATTTATGGAGCTACCCACCTTTTCACCACTAATAAACACACCTAACCCATCATCATGATTGGCCATGATGAATCAGAAAAGGAGAAAGGAACAAGGGATGGATGAAGACAAGGAAGAAAGGACAAAATGGAGACAAAAGGGACGATCAGAGAACGGACGGACGAGGATACCGGAGGAAGGGACAAAGGGAATGAACAGAGAAGAACAGGGCTCGCTGGAAGAATAGATGGACGGAAGCGGTAATCTGATTACCGCTAGCGGTACTCGGAGTACCGTTTCAGAACAGAGGTGTCATCGCTGAATCACTGCAGCACCTGACAGAGTAGGCAGAACGGGCAAATGTCAACGGGCGGTAGTCCGACTACCGCCGGCGGCAGTCCGACTACCGCCCCAGCCCAGTTCCAAGTGCAATTCAGGACAGATCCACTCCGGAGGATAGAAAACAAGTAATTTGCTCCTATGTGCATGATTGGATAAAAGCAACTGTGAAAGCAGAAGACAATGCCGAACAAACTAAAATTTTATATCAAATGAAGGAGATTATACAGCCGATGAACTAATCGTCACCCGGAAAATAGGTGTCACTATCCTTGCTATGAAAATGAGGTCCCAAGATCCCTCCTCCAGCAAAGCGAGCGCCACCACCAGGAGCATAACCAGGCTAAAGAATCGGACACATGCCGTACTGCTCGCTCCAAGAGCTGTACTCTCTGTCTGGGTCGACAAAGGCGCTGGCTTCATAGCCCTCCAAAGTAGCAACTAGCTCTCTCTGTGGCACAGATCTCCAATCAGGTTGTCCAGATGGCGGACTAAGCGGGACCAAAGGGCTGCCAGTCAGCTACCAAAAAAGTCTCTCTCCCAGATACCATTTGGTCACCCGCGGATCCTCCAGGATGCGGCGTCGTCGAGAGGCCTGGAAAGCCTCCTGTGCACCAGGAGTAAGAGCTGCATTCGACTGAAGGTATGGCCGAGTATGAAACTGCAAAAGGAAGAAAGGGTAAAGATTGTCAGACATGCAGAAAGCAACATATGGGCAATACAGGGCAAGACGGATCGCTCACATCGTCAGGAACGAGGGCATCAATATTCGACCTCCAAGCAAGATCAGAAAACAAACGTGTACGACTACGGTTATCCTTCTACCACAGCATCATGCGCGGGAATGGAGGCGAATGATTGATCAGAGTGGGTGCCAGGTGAGGAAAGTGGTCGAAAAAGCAAACCTGCGCCACACCAAAATTAGGGGGAGACACACCAGACCATCCTCAAGGAAAAGATGACAGAAAGGATCTCGAGAAAGTACCTCAATGACTGGGTAAAAACCAGTCAAGGAACGGCTGATGCAGCGGCTGGCCTTATCCAGCCCTTCGTACAAATGCGCCAGGAGGGCTGCATTTCAGTTGTACGGCATGGGAAAAGTGATGTCTGCCACGAGCGATAACAGACGGGAACTCACTAATTCATTCCCATGGCAGAAGATCATCGCTCCCATGGTATACAAAATCAGGGCCCGAGCTTTTATTACAGCTGCAGCCTCAGTCTCAGGGATGCGTCCGGCGAAATTCGAAGAAAGCCACAAAAGTTTAAAACGATGACCTGAAAATTCTCTGGCATCTGGCATCATCCCTAATAGCTCCATCCAGTCGTCCTCAGTAGGTACTGGAAGGTCCTCCTCAAAGGGTACAGAACCACCATCATATCTAAGACCCAGCTGCATATATATGTCATATGGGGTGATCCCCCACTCTCCAAAGGGCAGCTGGAATGTATGTGTCTCAGGGTGCCATCGCTCAGCTAAAGCAGATAAGAGCGACATGTTCGTCTTGCTCAGACGAACCCGGAAAAGATGCGCAAAAGGGGTACGCTCTAGAACCTCGAAGAACAAGGGCTGAGGATCATGAAACCAGTCAGGCCAATGTGTCCTAACCCCATGCCCTCTGAGAATCGCAGGCGCGCCGCCCTCTCGAGCTACATCTGAAAGGTGCCGACCCTCCCGCGGCACATAACACGGGTCAGTCGAATGCTGAGACGGACCAGCCTCATTCCTACCTCGACGAGGCATACTGTACAAGCAAAGCCTACAGGTAAGTTCCATGTCAAGCCCATACTTTAAAAGATTCATCTCAAAAGCCCACTTTCAAAAGCAACCTCAAAAGGCCAATTTATAAAAAAGGGGGAGGGTCCATGATAAAAGGCCCATCTTGGAAGCCCATATCCACAAACCCACCCTCAAGAGCTCGTTTTCCAAAAACAACCCATTCCAAGGCTTAAATCCTTTCCAAAGTCATTGCCACTTCAAAATCAAAGGCCCGCTCAAAGATCAAGGTCCATTCCAAAAAAGGGGGGAGGGGCCATTTCAGCAAATCCATCCATGATCCAATGGTCCAAATCATTCACACATGGTCTAGATCATTTCATCCAATGGTCCAGATCATCCAGGTCATCCATACAGGGTCTAGATCACTCATTCATGATCCAGGTCATTCAATCAATGGTCCAGATCATCCTCATTCATGATCCAGATCAATGGTCAGGTCATTCATAATCAATGGTCCAGATTACCCATTGTCCAGATCAATCATCCATCATCCATCCATCCATATATGATCCAGATCAATGGTCTAGATCATTCATCATCCATCCGTTCATAGTCCAGATTGATGGTCCAGATTATCCATTGTCCAGACTAATCATTCATCCATCCATCCAACGGTCCAGATCGCCCAAAAAAAAAAAAAAAAAAAAAAGATTAGAACAAACAAACAGATGGGGCCCCTTTCTTATCACACCCCACCCTAGCAAATACAATAAAAATAAAAACAAAAAAAATATATGTACAGTCAGCAACTTGAATAAATATACATATATATATATATGTATATATATAAAACAAAATAAAATAGAATATGCAAAATCTTGCAAGATCTTGTGGTCTAGACTGATCAACGGTCCTGATCATGGCCCTCCCAAAACAAAACAAAAAGAAAAAGTGCAAAATCTCCTTGAGAGGGTGGCCCGCTTAAAAAAAAAAAAAAACGGGGGGGGGAAATCTGAGCGTCCCGATTCAAAGAAAATACAAGGCAAAGTGAGCTCGACAAACGCGTCCCTGGATAATCGAACGATTGGACTAAATGGGAGAAAGGCTGCATCGGACGGACTAGCAAACTGGAACAGACCAACGGTCCATCGAACGGACCGTGATACAGAATCGGACTACATGGCGGCGATCCATTACCGATGCCGCCGCCGACATTCTGACATGGGGCAGCGTGCTGTCCCCCATACCCACCTCCTATGACTGGTCCTCCCTTTGAACCGGTGGACAAAGTCAAATAAATTCTTAAAATAGACTTCTGTTTCTTCTGAAGTTTAAAAAAGACCTTCAAAAATTCCAAAGAATAAACCTCTGGTTCCCTAAAGCTCCCAAAACATCCCAGAAATTCTTAAAATAAACTTCAGTTCCTCTAAATGCCAAAAAGGGTCCCAAAAATTTTTAAAAATAGATTTCAGTATTTCAAAACCCTTAGAAGGATCCTAGAGAATTTCAAAAGTAAACCTTGTTCCAAAACTCTCAAAAAAAAAAAAATTCTCAAAAAAAAAATAAAAATTTTTAACCCCATTGATCTATTAGTGGAGGCCATCTGACTTTCAAATAAAAACCGTTATCCCCACCAATTCATTGGTGGAGGCAATGCGACTGTTTACTTAACTTGCGAAAATAAAAACCGAACGACGACGCCCACCCGCGAGATCGAACGGATATATTTTTCAAAAAAAAAAAAAAGTTTTAAATAAAATCCTCAAAGAGCCTAGCTCCAATGAGAATAGTTTTCAAAAAAAAAAAATGCACGCGTCGCGCAGTACACTGAGGAATCTTCCATATTCTCCAGTTGCGGTCAGTGCAAACAGTTAAATAAGACCCGATCTCTTCCGGTTTCCCTGAAGGACGATCGAGTCCGTACATGATACATGTACGATTGGCCAGATCTCTATAACTGGGCAGTCGTACAAATGCTAGTAAGATGAGTGGATCTATCTCTGGAAAGAATAATAGACAATCCATTGTAACCAAAGTATCAGACTCAGCGGATTGCATGGCAAACAAATTACCTACATATACCTAGTCCGGAATGTTCATAAAATTTGATCGAGTCCAAGTCGGCGTAGTGAGTTCCCCATAAGGCCGCACCAACGCGCAGGGCAGCTAACCACTTTGACGATCAAATGGAACGAACATTCCTAGGGTGATTACATAGCAAAGGAATGACGGATCTAACAGTACGGGAATCCTCGTAAAGCCGCGACAAATGCGCAGAGGCCCTTACTTTTCAGACTTACCCTCCAATGCTGTAAACAATCCGATGTGAAGATGTTGTGATTGGTGATCTGTAAAGCCGCGACAAATGCGCAGGAGACAATCACAACGTTTTCCTCAACCCTCGTGATATGTGCAAGTCATCTTTTTCCAAACAGTCAACTGACAATGATACAATGGTAAGCAATAGATTTGAATCTCTACCCTTCATTCTGACCAGAAGGGTGGGGTGTCCACTTGCTTTGACCTTCGGTTGCTCGCAACCTCGGTCAAAGAGGGGCATCTGTAGACACCCCACCCAGGTTAATATCTTGATTTTTGTTAAGACAATCCGAGAACCATGATCATATCCTAAACCTAACCCTAATCCTAACCTGAGCCATTATGAGTCATCATTCAATCCAGACCATGTCCAAAATCGATCTATTTCTCGAATCATTTTCGGGTGACAATCGAGCCGATTTCAAGCCATTTTGAGCCGAATATCCAAAACGGATTTTGTTTCACTCTAAGGACCCAAAAAAGGACCCACCGGATGAATTTCGAGGAAAGATGTACCGAAGCAGTAGTTTGACTACCGCCGGCAATAGTCAAACTACCGCTTCCTCTCAAGAATATACGCGGAGCCACTCACACGAGTTTCAGACCCAGCCAGGTCCGGGCGGTAGTCGGATTACCGCCGGCGGTACTCAAAGTTCCGCCGCGTGCAACCTGAGCAGGGACAGCTGTCCCACCGTCCAAAGTCAACTTTTCCATACATTTACCCTCCTCATTCTCACTATTTACTGTTTTACCAGCCCTTTTAGCCAATGAGAGCACGCCACGTGGCATCTCTCTCCTCTCCACCAATCACCATATGTCACATCATACATTTACCCTCCTCTTGTCCTCTATTTACTAAAAAGCCATTGGAAAGGGCTATAAATAGCCCTCTCCCCTTTCATTTTTAAGACACCAAACTAAGGGAGGGAGAGAGAAAGAAAGAGTGAGAGAAAAAGAGTGAGTGAGGAAGAGAGTGAGGGAAAGGGAAGGAGCTCTCAAACCCTCAAAGTTTTGATTTTTCCAGCCACCCCCTAGCCCTCCTCTCAACTCTTCCAACCCATAAGCCTAGCCCAGAATGATCATGGTTTAACCTACATCCTAGCCTATTCAAGAATCAAGTCAAAGATCCATTTACATACAAGCATTCATCATGACATCTACTCTCTTCTCAACCCCCTGCTTCTCTAGATCTTTAGTGGACGTATGCTCTGTGACTTGCAGTACATCGGATCCTGTCACATCAGAAATTCCTAGTGATCTAGTCCACTTTCCTTATCTCTTTGCATAAGCATCATCACATCCACCTTCTAGACACATTGTTGGACGTATGCTCTGTGGCCTGCCGAAACCTCGGATCTCGCTACATCAGAAATCCACGTGTGACTAGTCCCATCATGACCGTAGCATCATCATCATCCCTTGAGATTATTTTACCACACTAAGTTGAGACCGTACATTTGTACAGGCAGAGAGGGTGCCTAACACCTTCCCTCTTTGTAACCGAGGTCCCTTACACGGAATCCCAGATCGTAGACCAGGAGTCAACCTAAGTAGGAGAGTCTTCGGATTTCTCCAACCTTATGTATTCCGTGGGTTCTAGCCGACCGCGGGATTCTGAGTAATGTTGGCTAGTGGCGACTCCAACAATCACAAATCAACTTAATCACCCCCAAACATCATCACCACAACAACCCACTTTTTATCAACCAACGTGGATGCCGATTTTTCAGTGTCTACACACACCCACGTCAGTACACACACTCCATGTTAGCCACCCCCACTAGGGATCGATACCAAGACCTCGAGTATTGAAACGAGGTATTTCCACTCAATCTGCCAGTTGAGCTATGGATCTGGGTGTCCTTGCGCTCCAAGTTCTAAGCACAGCTCAAATGAGATTAAAGTTATATGGCCACAATAATATATTTATTATATCCATACTCGCCATTCATGATCCGAAATCATTTTAAAGCATTATATAAACACTGAATCATATCAAAAGCTTAAAAAGACCACACCAAAAATAGCAGCATGATAATGAAGGATAATGATTTTCACCGTTAAAAAATTTGTAAGGCCCACCATAATGTTTATTTCCCATTCAATCGGTCAATAAGGTTACAAATACATGAATGAAAAGGAAAAACAAATTTCATATTAATCCAAAACTTCTGTGACCTCCAAAAGGGTTCCAATGGTAGACGTTCAATCCCCCACTACTTTATGTAGTGTGGTCCACTTGATCTCTACATATGTCTTATTTTTCGGATCAAGCCTTAGTATGAGCTTGCTAAATAGATGGATGGTTTGGATATAACACATAACTCATGATGAGACCTATAGAACTTGGTGTTGTCAGTGCATAAGCTATATAGCTGAGGTGTGGTAGACCAGCCAATGCGCTTCCGTGTGTTTAGCGGAGTCCGGATCCTTTGTCTTCCAGAGCCACGGCTTTCCTGCTTTTTTCCTCCCTCCGCTGTACAGTGAATCAAATGCATTACCTATTGACACTTTCCAATTAGATTACAACAACCACAATTTCGCTGCTTGACGCAAACGGAGGATCCGTATTCAAGTTTTGGACAAAGTTGATGTTTATTTATGTCCACGTGGCCTGATGAACAGGTCGTTGGATGGCAAATAGATAGGACGCGGATTGCGCACTACCCCCTCCCGTCCGCCCACCGTGATGTATTTGTAAATCCAAACCGTTTATCCCTTTTCTCATATTATTTTAAGGTATAAAAACCAAAGATGAAGCAAATCCAACGGTCAAATAGGCCACGCAACAGATGACTCTCACATTTAATGCAATTGACATTTAGGCCTGTTTGATTTTTCAGCGCGCTGGTGAATATCAGGGAAAAGAGTAATAATTATTTCCACAACGCACCTGATTTGACTAACATTTTTTATTTGACTAACATTTTTGACACGCAAACTGAAAATATTATAAAATATATATGGGTTCCACTGTGATGAGTTTTGCTTATCCACACCGTTCATCCATTATGCCTTTTGAATTTATAGTATGAGCAAAAAAAATGAGTTATATCCAAAACTCAAGTGGACCACACCATATGAAAACATGAATCGAATACTTACCGTTAAAAACTTTGTGAGACCACTATTTCTTTTGGTGTGGGCCACCTGAGTGTTGGATCATCCTCATGTTTTGGCTCATGCCTCAAAATATTGTGCTAAAACATTTGGACGGAATTGATATATCATATACATGACCTTGAGGTGCAAAAAATTTAAATAGCTATTTTGAACCGGTTGCTAATGCAGAAGATTTCCCATATTTTCAAACGCATGAAAGGTTAATAATTATCCATTTTTGGGTATTTACCTAAGCTCTTGAGAAACAAACACGCCCTAATAGTTTGTGCATTTTAATGCAACCAGCTTATTATATGGTGTGGTGCACTTCAGCGTTGGATCTGCCTCATTTTACGCTGATACCTTAAAATAAGGTGAGAAAGGGGATTGACAGCCTGAATGTACAGATACATCAAGGTGGGCTTGCCCACAAAACTGCCCGTTCGGAGCTAGGGACGGGCGGAAATGATCTCTCATAATGGATGGATGGTGTGAATCGAACATATACAGCACGGTGGACCCCACAGATCCGCCAGCGGAACCGTGACTCTAAGAACTCGTGTTGAATTTGGTCCATACAGCTACAATATCATTCCTCATAAGCACTAGGCCCCACCATTCCTTCCCACCTCTTCTCCCAACTACCCCCTCCTCCCCACCCTTTTAAGACCCCTCTCTCCTTCTCTCCCTCATTCCTCTCTCTCTCTCTCTCTCTCTCTCTCTCTCTCTCAAAACTACCTTCCATAGCCTCAAAAACCACCATTTCCAACCGGAAAACCACCAAACTTCCCAAATGGGCAGTCTCCACACCGACGTCCTACAAAACAACCCAGTGGGCCTACTAAACCCCTTAGACCCAGAGGAATTTAGGAAACAAGGCCACATGATCATCGACTTCCTGGCTGACTACTACCGGGACATCGAAAAGTACCCAGTCCGCAGCCAGGTCGAGCCAGGCTACCTCCATAAACGCCTCCCCGATTCCGCCCCATACAACCCCGAACCCATTGAATCCATCATGCAAGACATCCAGAACGATATCATCCCAGGAATCACACATTGGCAGAGCCCTAACTACTTTGCTTACTTCCCCTCCAGCGGCAGCACCGCTGGATTCCTCGGTGAGATGCTCAGCACTGGATTCAACGTCGTTGGATTCAACTGGATGTCTTCACCTGCCGCCACTGAGCTCGAGAGCATTGTCATGGATTGGCTTGGCAAGATGCTCAAGCTCCCCAACTCATTCCTGTTCTCCGGCAATGGCGGTGGCGTCCTGCAAGGTACTACTTGCGAAGCTATTCTTTGTACTTTGACAGCTGCTCGTGACCGTATGTTGAAGAGAATCGGCAGAGAGAACATCGGACGGCTGGTAGTATATGGATCCGATCAAACACATTGTGCACTTCAGAAAGCCGGACAGATAGCTGGAATCCACCCAGCTAATTTCCGCCCAGTGAAAACGTCTAAATCGACCGCATTCGGGCTATCTCCAGAATCCTTACGTGCTGCTATCACGAAAGATATTGAAAATGGTCTCGTCCCACTCTTCCTCTGTGCCACAATTGGAACCACTTCATCTACTGCCGTTGATCCGATCGGGCCATTGTGTAATGTTGCGAAAGATTACGGAATATGGGTCCACGTCGATGCGGCGTATGCTGGCAGTGCATGTATTTGCCCGGAGTTCAGGCACTTCATAGATGGTGTGGAGGATGCAGATTCATTTTCTCTCAATGCACACAAATGGTTCTTTACAACCCTAGATTGCTGCTGTTTATGGGTCAAAGATCCAAATTCTCTTGTTCAGGCACTTTCAACCAATCCGGAGTATTTGAGGAATAAGGCCACTGAATCAAAGCAAGTTGTTGATTACAAGGACTGGCAGATCGCTCTTAGCCGTCGGTTCCGTTCCATGAAGCTGTGGCTTGTTTTACGTAGCTATGGTGTGTCAAACCTACGTAACTTCCTAAGGAGCCATGTTAAGATGGCTAAGCAATTCGAAGGGCTGGTGGGTATGGATAGGAGGTTTGAGATAGTGGTCCCTAGGACCTTTGCCATGGTGTGCTTCCGACTCCTGCCGCCCGACGATGGGGAACTGGAAAATGGGTCTGGTGAGGAGCGTGCAAATGATCTCAACCATAGATTGTTAGAAGCCATGAACGCATCTGGACGTGTGTACATGACACATGCCGTGGTGGGGGGCGTATACATAATCCGGTTCGCCGTTGGGACGACCCTTACCGAAGAACGGCACGTGTATAAGGCGTGGAAGGTGGTACAGGAGCAGGCGGATGCCCTGGTCGGTCCGGTCGTTGATGGCGATTTTTGGCTTTGATTGAGATGGAGGAAAAAAAAAACAGAGAGATTCTTGTGAAATTAACTTGGTTTTTGGACGAATTTTAAATATTTTGTAAGTCTGTTTGATTTGTTCATATTGCAGTAAGCTTTTTCATTGAAATGATTCTATTTTGTTGGGAAGTATTTCGGGACTGGAATCCTATGCAACCAGCTTTATGCATGTCAATCATGTTGTATGTTTAAATCCACTCCGTCTGTCAGGTTCTATTCTTGATTTTAGGCCCCATTGCTAAAAATTAGCTAGACCCACATCTCAGATGGACCACACCAAATGGAAAAATGGGGATTGGATGCCAATCATAAGTTTGTGTGGGGCCACCATTGTGTATATCTTTCATCAAACCCGTTAATCAGATTTAAATACCCAGGATGAATAGAATATTCAAAAATCAACCTGATGGAAAACTCAGGTGGGCCACACTGTATGAACTTAGAAGTTTGGGGCAATTGTACATTGTTTCCACTGAGTAGGCCATATCAGTTCTTAATCAGGGTTATCGTATGTAAGTATGGTAAAAATAATGGACATATTCAACATGGTGGACCCCACAAGGCTCGGGCGTTGTAGAATATATTCCAGTCCGGTATCTTGTCTTAAGAAACCCACCTCATTAGATAGTGGGACATGAAAAAACATGAGCAAGCAGTACAGCTGTCCACTCCTTTCTATAAATCAGCCAAATGGTTAGCTACTCCTTGGTGTAATTAAAAAAATGAATAATTTAACTTTTATTAGTGGACGTTGGTACATAGACTCTAGAAATAGAAGTACAGTGATAACATGCAGGACTCTTTCAACTTTTACTGGTATTTCTTTATTTAATTTATTTCTTTTTCTTATTACGTGCTCACGGTATGAGAGGCAGTGCGCACATTTCTCCAGCCGTTCAATAATGGTGGGTTGGAATCAGGGGCGGCTCAACATTCTTGGGGGCCTTAGGCAAGTCACAAAGATGAGGCTTTGTAGTTTTTTTTTTTTTTTTTTTAAATATATATATTAATAAATTTAAAATTAAACTATAAATTTGCTTCTTGACTTTTTAGATGCAAAATTACTAATTAAACTTTCGTATTCAAGTTTACCCAATAAATCAATTTCGATGGATAAAATTGTTAAACCGTTCATAAGGTGAATCCTAGATGGATGAAAGGAAAACATAAATATCAGCTTATCCAAAATTTCTACCGCCCTGCAGAAAAGTTTTTAATGCTGAGCATTCAATATCCACTTTTCTTCTGCGTTGTGGTCCACTTGAGCTTTGGTTCTGCTTCATGTTTTTTCTAATATTCTAAAATAGGATGAAGAAATGGATCAACGGAATAGATATAACACATATAATAATATGGACCCCACAGAGCAGGGCTACAGAATCCCTGAAGTGGCCTGCACGCAATCCGCATCTATTGTGAGAATAATGAATTTAGAATTGTATAGTACTCTAGCAGTGCTATAGTTAATATATAGTCACTCATAAATTATTAATATAGCATATTTTGACTCCATCCAAACTGTCTAAATTAGGTGATCCATTTTAGATAGGCTAAATTACAAAAAATCCATTGATTTAATTATTCTATCTTCTAATTAGTGGGAATTTGTATGTTGAATTCAAATAATTTGTTTAGTATACAAGAATCAAGTAGTTAGGAGATCCAGCCAGACTTTTTCATGAACCATCTAAATTGGGACCCACTTTTATATCTATTTAATTTAATTTAAAAATGTTCAAAGGTTGCAGTTTCTTAATGCATGTGTATAGATTACCAAACACTATCAGAGTATTAAAAGCCAATTCTTATACTCCTGGGCCTTCATAATTAGGGGCCTTAGGCGATTGCCTCACCTGCCAACCCCTTAGAGCCGCCCCTGGTTGGAATCTTACCATACATTTCCGAAATTTGCATTTTGGACCACCAAACATATTTTAATGGGAGGGGATGATGGTGTGGTCCGGGTCTTTGTGCTCATTGAAGTCCTGCTCATATCTAATTATCAAATTAAATGTAGAATTTAAAATAAAAAATAAAAAATAAAAAAGAAGAAGAAGACTATTTCAAACACTACAACTGGTTTTATTTCTTTTATTTTTCTTAATTATAAATTAAATTCGGGCATATGCTGTCCACTTAAGTGCTAATCCCTCAACTAATAATGCTTCTTGAGGTAGTAATCCAGTTTCAATGGTTTAGTAACAGAACTACCCAATGGCAATTTCGATGTTAGTGATATAACCAATTGAGGAGATTTTTCGAGCTTGGTATAGGAACCACAAGTTCAATACGGTCTAAATAACCAAGTCATGGAACCCACGTGTAAAAATGTCACAGGTATAAGGGTAATTTTCTATTAGTCATTAATAGAGAAATCCAACTCCGCATTATTTAATTAAAAAAAAACAAAATATATGTTTAGCCAAAGAAGGTACAATGGATTGGAAGAATCATGAATTGCCTGAGCATTGGTGGAATTGGATTTGGGGTCAGGTGAAGTAGCCGATGAAGTATCCATTTAGGACTAATCTGAAAAAGAGACATCGGATTTCTGCACTTCTACGAAGCAAAAAAAAAAAAAGACGGAAAATAAGGCAGCCTTCTGTGATGCAAATGAAATAGGTAGACAGCAACAGAAACAAAGGAGAGTGAACTCTGATACCATTTAAGGTGAGAATAAATCAATTGTATTTATCTGTATCTCATACGAAGGAGAGAAGCCTTTCTTATATGCATAGTACAACTTATTGCTAGCTGTATCTAATAAAGGAAAAACCTATAATAGGAGATTTACAAAAATATAAGCTAATAAGGGAAAATCCTATAATAAAAGATTTACAACTGTACATTCTAATATTTATAAATCTAAATAATTCAAGGAATTTATTCGTTGAGGGAGATTGAGTTTCGTAAATTTTCGATATAATAAAATTTGATTAAACCATGTACCATTGTCATATATAATAAAAGATTTACAACTGTACAATCTAATATTTATAGATCTAAATAATTCAAGGAATTTATTCGTTGAGGGAGATTGAGTTCCGTAAATTTTCGATATAATAAGATTTGTTTAAACCATGTACCATTGTCATATATAATAAAAGATTTACGACCGTACAATCTAATATTTATAGATCTAAATAATTCAAGGAATTTTATTCATTAAGGGAGATTGAGTTCGGTAAATTTTCGATATAATAAGATTTGATTAAACCATGTACCATTGTCATATATAAAACCACGTAAAGCATATTTGAAAGTGACTACTTAAACAATGTTGGTGTATTCAACCTAACTTGAAAGTGATTACTTGACCCAAATGAGGGTTCGACCAATCAAATCTCACCGGGTCAGGGCCAGCCGAACTCAGGGTTCCTCGAATCTATTCCTTGTTTTAATTGCACAGCAAATCGAGCCCATGAGGAATATTATTAAAATTGTTCTGGAATCTCATTCATATATATATATATATATATATATATATATATATATATATATATATATATATATATATGGGAAAAGGTATTATGCGCTCCAGCTCACGGGTCCGTCCCATGAGGTCAAAGCTGTGTGGACCCCACTGTGATGCGTTTCGAACATCTACCCCATCAGTCAGATGCACCATTCCATTGTGGGCCTAGGTCCCAAAAATCAAGTCAATCCGTGACTTGTATGGGCCACACCATATACAGAAGTGGAGAGGGGTCGTACACCCTTAAAACATTCATAACCATTTTTGAGGGCCCACCGAGATATGGTTTGCAATTCCAGCCCATCCATTATGTGTGTCCCACTTGAATGAGGGTTCATACCAAGTTTCAGGCGCATGCAAAACTCAGGTGGGCCCCACCAAGTGCTTTTATATGTTTTAATGGTGTCTTCACATAATTTTAGATGGTATGGCAGACCTGAGTTCCGTATAAGGCTAATTTTTGGGATATCCCATAATTTAAAGGGTACCCATCAAATGCACGATGTTGATAGTAGACACGCATCACGGTGGGGCCCATACAGCTCGACCTCACGATAAGCTTATCATAGAGCGCATTGTACCTTTTCCATATATATATATATATATATATATATATATGGGAAAAGGTACCATGAGCTCGAGCTCACGATAAGCTCCCATGAGGTTGAATTGTGTGGGCCCCACCGTGATGCATGTCGACCATCAACACCGTGTATTTGATGGGTCCCCTTTAAATTATGAGATATCCCAAAAATCAGCCGTATATGGAACTCAGGTGGGCCATACCATCTAAATTCATGTGAAGACATGCCAAAAACATATAAAAGCACTTAGTGGGGCCCACCTGAGTTTTAAATGCTGTTGAAACTTGGTCTGAACCCTCATCCAAGTGGGACACACATAATGGATGGGCTGGATTTGCAAACCACATCTTGGTGGGCCCAAAAAATGATTATGAATGTTTTAATGGTGCACAACCCCTCTCAACTTTTGTATGTGGTGTGGCTACAAAAGTCACAGATTGACTTGATTTTTGAGACCTATGCCCACGATGGAATGGTGCATCTACTGATCGGGTAGATGTTCGACATGCATCACGGTGGGGCCCACACAGCTGGACCTCATGGGACGTTCCCATCAGCTCGAGCACATTATACATATATATATATATATATATATATATATATATATATATATATATATATATATATATATATGGGAAAAGGTACTATGCGCTCGAGCGTAAAGCGGTCTCCATGAGGTCGAGCTAGGGTGGGCCCCACCGTGATGCCGTTCGAACATCTACCCCCTCAGTCAGATGCACCATCCCTGGACGGGCCCACACGGCTGAAAATCACGTCCATCAGAGACTTTTGTGGGCCACACCACGTCTAGAAGTGGAGAGGGGCCGTGCACCATTCAAACATTCAAAACCACTTGTGGCCCCCTTTTGAGACGTTTTTTGATGATCAACACCGTCCATCATGTGTGTCCCACTTGGATGTAATTTTAGACCAATTTTCAGGTGGTATCCACATCTCAGGTGGGCCCCACCAAGTGATTTTACATGTTTTCGCGTGTATACTTATGTTTTCAGAAGGTATGGCCCACCTGAGTTCCGTGGACGGTCGATTTCCAGCCGTGTGGGTCCCACTTGGAGCAGTACATCTGGTGGACGGTGTGGATCTTCGAAAGGAATCACGGTGGGGCCCACCCCAGCTCGACCTCATGGACGACCGCTTTACGTTCGAGCGCATAGTACCTTTTCCCATATATATATATATATATATATATATATATATATATATATATATATATATATATATATTTCAAGCAATTAGAAACATTTTGCTTGATTCTGATTAATTTTATAATGCATGTCTTAAATATATATTAAATATAAACAATAAGATATTATGTCCCTTTTAACTAAATAATATAATTATCATTGCCCATCTGTATATACGCGTCTGTGCGTGTGCACTCACACATAAGAAGTGTTCACATCCAACCAGTTTCATAACTTCCAATCTACCACGGGCGTACAAAATCCATCCATCCAATAGGTTAAACCCACCATGATGATCATCTCATACAAAAATCAGTCCCATCCGCTTTTCAGGTGGACCACACTTCTAGCGTACCTTGATTTTTGCAACTCATCTTTAATGATGGTGCTCGCTATCATAACGCTGCTTTTTACGACATGGTTGGGATGACTTCGCTGGTAGCTCTCACGTTTTATGGTGCCAACCAGCTAAAGTTCCATTGGGTGGAGTGTTCAGATAATGGGAGTGGACTAGGTGTTACCCTTGCCGTAGGCTCCAACTTGTTGATCTGTCATATATCTACGCCGTCCATCCGTTTTTACAAACCATTTTAAGATTTGTGCCCAAAATTTAATTAGATTCAAATCTCAGTTGGACCACATCACAGGGAACAGTTGTGATTGAACGCCCATCATAAAAAATTTCCTACAGCCTATAGTAATGTTTATATGTTATTCAATCCGTGGATAAGGTCGACCAGATCTGGATGGAGAGTAAATAAAAAGATCGGCTTGATTCAAAACTTTGGTGGTACGGAAAAAGTTTTTAATGTTCATTCACCATTATTTCCAATGATGTGGTATACATAAAATTTGGATCTACTTAATTTTTGGTGCCACACTATAAAATGAGCTGGAAAAACGAATGGACGGCGTTGATATTCATCACATTTTTCAATGTCGCTCCACACGGTAAGAAGAGTAACACGCGCGAAGTTCTTATCCGGATGTCCCGTCCCTGCCGACAGGACGCGGATCGGATCGCGTACTACCCCGACCGTCCCTAGCTCCGAACGGGCAGTTCTGTGGGCGTCCCACCGTGATTTATCTTTAAATCCAAACCGTTTATCCCTTTTCTCAGATTATTTTAAGTGCTAAAACAAAAATGAAGTAGATCAAACGGTCAAATGTACCACACCACAAATGACTTTTGCATTAATGCAACCGACATTTAATGCTTTGTGCATTTTAATGCAACCAAGCTTATTATTTGGTGTGGTACACTTGAGCGTTGGATCTGCCTCATTTTTGTGTTCGTGCCTTAAAATAATATGTGAAAAGGGATTGACGGATTGGATGTACAGATACATCACGGTGGGCCACCCACGGAACTGCCCTTTCGGAGCTAGGGACGGGTGGGGGTCGTACGCAATCCGCGTCCCGGCCGACAGAAGGCTTCTTGCAGTACAGTGTGCCACGTGGGTGTGCGCCACACCACGCAATCCGCGTGCGAAAAAGAGCGTGTCAATATCGGACGCGACTTAGACGCGACGACTCCAGAGGTACGCGGATTTCCTGCGAAAGGCTACTCCCCCTGCCACCAGCCCGTTGGCTGATGGTCGGTGCTCCGTGGCCACCATGATGTATGTGTTTCATCCATTCCGTTCATCCATTTTTACCGATCATTTTAGGGCTTTAAGCTAAAAATGAGAGGGTTATAAATCTCAGATGGACCACACCAAAGGAAAACAATAGCGATTCGATATTCACCATTAAAATACTCCTAAGGCCCACTATACTGTTTATTTAACATCCAATCTGTTGATTAGATCATGCAGGCCCAGATAAAGGGAAAAAACAAAGATCAGCTTGATTCAAAACTTTTATGGCCCCAGAAGGTTTTTAATGGTCGATGCTCATTCAACACTGTTTCCTGTAACGTAGTCCATTGTGATATATCACATTTTGGTATCATATCATAAAATGATCTGGAAAAATAAATGGACGGCATGGATGAAATACTTACATCACGATGGGCCCACAGAGCACCGACCACCAACCATCGGCTGGTGGCAGGGGGAGTAGCCAATCCGTTTCCCTCCGGAAGCAGCGATGTGAGTGGGACCCTGACAGTGGGGCCCACCTGGTGTATTTACGTCACCAAGTTCTGTGGGTCCCATCATGAGGTATGTGTTATATCCAAACCGTCCATCCTTTTGACGAGCTCCTCTCAAGGCTTGAGCGGAAAAATAAGACATATCTAGAGATCAAGCGGGACATATCTAAAGATCAAGTGGACCACACTGCAAAAAGCAGTGGGGGATTCAACGTCTACCATTGAAACCCTTTTGGGGGTCACAGAAGTTTCGGATGAATATGAAATTTGTTTTTCCTCGTCATCCATCTACGTATTTTTGACTTTATTAACACATTGGATGGAAAATAAAGATTATGGTGGCCCCTACGAATTTCTTAACGGTGAAAATCATTACCATCGCTATTATTTTTAGTGTGGTCTATTTTGAGCTTTGGATATGATTCACTTTTTTTTTTTTTCTAATGCTTTAAAATAATCTTAAAAAATGGATGAAGTGTGGATATAATAAATACATCATTGTGGGGCCATGTAACTTTGATCTCCTTTAAACCATTCGTACAACTCGGAGCTCGAGGAGTGTCTGCGCTCGTCTTCACACGACACCTATCTACACCAACTGGTGTGTAGTATGCCAGCTAGGGGTGTACATCAAGTCAAACCAAGTCGAGATGGCCTTAGCTTGACTCGGCTCGGCCACTGGTTGACTTCAGCTCGAAGTCGACTCAATCCTCGAGCCTGACTGGCCAGCTCGGCTCGGTTCGGTCACCAGCTCGGGCCAAGCTCGAGCCAAGATCGAGCCGACAGTTTGCCATTGAGGCATTTCTACAAAAACCTGGACTGCACCTTCAAAATCCCTCTGTATATGAAACAGAAGCAATGGCTTTTTATAGGTAATTTATCAAACACCTTCTAAGCAACATGAAAACCAAGAAAAACCAAGAAAAAAAAAAGATAATTGTTTCATGTACATACCTTCCTTGCCACCAGCCACACTTTGTGGAGTCATTTTATCAAACACTTGATGAGCAACATCAATGGCAAAGTAACCGAGCACCGAACTGGTTCGATCCGAGTTCGATTCGAGCTAGATTCGATCCAAGTCGAGTCAAGCTGGGGCCTGCTCGAACTCATTTTCGAGCTCAAAAAATTAGCTCAACTCGGCTCAAACTCAGCTTCAAACCGAGTCGAATTGAGCATTTTCTAGTCAAGTTGAGTGAGCTAACTGAGCTAGCTTGGTTCGTGTACACCCCTAACGCCAGCCAATATGCTTCCTGCATTGTATATCCAAGCTGTCCTTTCCTTTTCCAGCTTATTTTAAGATAGGGAAATTGACCGTACTGACCTTGTTGTATGGTCAAATTCCCTAAAGAGATTCAACCTTATTTAACCTTTCAAATATTCCGAGGTGGCATTCTGACATGCCTTTGAAAATTACTCGGACCAAAATGCCTTTGCCCTCGTTTCAATAGTTGTAAGGTTTTTTTTATGGAATAAGAAGTTACGTTGTATTTAATGCTGAGAAACTGATGTGTACGGAACCCTTTTTTGTGCATGGGCAAGGACTAAAGTCATGAGGCCCACATTGATGTATATGTATAATCCATGCCGCACATCCTTTTTGGCGTGTCATTTTAGGGTTAGGGCCCAAATATCAGCCTGATCCAGAGCTCGTGTGGGTCACATAATAGAAAATCATGGTGACAATGAAACTCTCCAAGCTCACTGTGATGTTTGTTAAAAGTGGACATTGCTTAAGTCAGGTTTTGGGCCCACGGCGAGCTAGTCGACAAGGTGGACGGAACGGATCACCCCATTGTGGGCCTTAAGCTAATGTACCAATGACTGTCCTTTCATTTGGTAGTAAAGGAAGTGAACATGTAACAACCGCTACTCATATAACATGATAACTACGACCCATATAACATGATAACTACGACTCATGACAACTACGACCCATACAAACCATGACCCATATAACATGACAACCACGACCCATGACAACTACGACACTTACCACATTACAACCACGGGTATGGGTCGTGGTTGCCTTGAGGTAAGGGTCGTGGTTGTCATGAGGTAAGGGTTAGGGTTATCATGCTATACGGGTTGTAGTCTTCATGTTATAGGCCTTGGAAAGGACCAACTAGTGGGGCATACATTGATGTATGTGAATAATTCATGCCACCCATCCTTTTTTGCTGTGTCATTTTAGGGTTAGATTCCAAATATCAGCCTGATCCAGAGCTCGTGTGGGCCATATAATAGAAAATAATGGTGACAATGACACCTACTATTGATATTTGAGCCTATGGATCAAGTTGATATTTAAGTCCTATCTCTAAAATGACACGGCAAAAAGGATGGGCGCCATGGATTATTCACATATATCAATGTAGGCCCTACTAGTTAGTTCTTGCCATGGCCTATACAATGAAGACTACAACCCGTATAGCATGATAACCGTGACCCTTACCTCATGACAATCACAACCCTTTCCTCGTGAAAACCACAACCCATATAACATGGTAACCACGACCCATACCCGGGTCGTGGTTGTAATGCAGTAAGGGTCGTGGTTGTAATGTGTATGGGTCGTGGTTGTAATGCAGTAAGGTCGTGGTTGTAATGTGGGTTATATGGGTCGTAGTTATCAGGTTATATGGGTCGTGGTTGACATGTTATATGGGTCATGGTTTTCATGAGGAAAGGGTCATTGTTGTCATGAGGTAAGGGTCTTGGTTGTCATGTTATACGGGTCGTAGTATTCATTTTATAGGCCTTGGCAAGGACCAGCTAGTAGGGCCTATATTGATGTATGTGAATAATTCATGCCACTTATCCTTTTTATCGTGCCATTTTAGGGCTAGGACCCAAATATCAGCCTGATTCAGAGCTCGTGTGGCTCGAATATCAACAGTGGGTGCCATTATCACCATTATTTTCTATTACCGAGCTCTGGATCAGGCTGATATTTGGGTTCTAGCGCTAAAATGACACGGCAAAAAGGATGAGCATCATGGATTATCCACATACATCAATGTAAGCCCCACTAGTTGGTCATTGCCAAGGCCTATAAAATAAATACTACAACCCGTATAACATGACAACCATGACCCTTACCTCATGACAATCACGACCCTTTCTTCATGAAAACCATAACCCATATAACATGGCAACCACGACCCATACTCCGGTCGTAGTTGTAATGCGGTAAGGGTTGTGGTTGTAATGGGTCGTGGTTGTCATGTTATATGGGTCGTGATTGTCATGGGTCATAGTTGTCATGGGTCATAGTTATCATGTTATATGGGTCGTGGTTCTCATATTATATGGGTCGTGGTTCTCATGTTTAATGTGGTAAGTGAACATGTAACAACCGCGACCCATATAACATGAGAACCATGACCCATATAACATGACAATCACGACCCATGACAACTGCGACCCTTACTAAAATACAACCACGACCCTTACCGTATTACAACCACAACCCGGGTATGGGTCGTGGTTGCCATGTTATATGGGTCGTGGTTTTCATGAGGTAAGGGTCATGGTTGTCATGAGGTAATGGTCATGGTTGTCATGTTATACGGGTCATAGTCTTCATTTTATAGGCCTTGGCAAGAACCATCTAGTGGGGCCTACATTGATGTATGTGAATAATCTATATCACTCATCCTTTTTGTCGTGTCATTTTAGAGTTAGAACCCAAATATCAGCCTGATCCTGAGCTCATGTAGGCTCAAATATCAACAGTGGGTGCAATTATCACCATGATTTTCTATTATGTGGCCCGCACGAGCTCTGGATCAGGCTGATATTTGGGTCCTAGCCCTAAAATGACAAGGTAAAAAGGATTGGCGGCATGGATTATTCACATACATCAATGTAGGCCCCACTAGTTGATCATTGTCAAGGCCAATAAAATGAAGACTATGACCCGTATATCATGACAACCATGACCCTTACTTCATGAAACCATGATCCTTTCTTCATGAAAACCATGATCCATATAGCATGGCAACCAATCCGGGTCGTGGTTGTAATGCGGTAAGGTTCGTGGTTGTCATGTTATATGGGTCGTGAGTGTCATGGGTCGTAACTATCATGTTATATGGGTCGTGGTTTTCATGGTATATGGATCGTGGTTCTAGTGTTTAATATAGTAAGTGAACATGTAACAATTACGACTCATATAACATGAGAACCACAGCTCATATAACATGACAACTACAACCCATTACAACCACGACCCTTACCGCATTACAACCACAACCCGAGTACGGGTTATGTTGCCATGTTATATGGGTCGTGGATTTCATGAGGTAAGGGTCATGGTTGTCATGAGGTAATGGTCATGCTTGTCATGTTATACAGGTCGTAGTCGTCATTTCATAGGCCTTGGCAAGGACCATCTAGTAGGGCCTACATTGATATATGTGAATAATTCATGCAGGCCATCCTTTTTGTCATGTCATTTTAAGGTTAGGACCCAAATATCAGCCTGATCCAGAGCTCGTGTGGGCTCAAATATCAATAGTGGGTGCCATTATCACCATTACTTTCTATTATGTGGCCCACAGGAGCTTTGGATCAGGCTAATATTTGTAACCTAGACCTAAAATGACATGACAAAAAGGATGGGCGGCATGGATTATTCACATACATCAATGTAGGCCCCACTAGTTGGTCGTCCTTCCCAATGCTTATAAAATGAAGACTATGACCCGTATAGCATGGCAACCACGACCCTTACCTCATGACAACCACGACCATTTCTTCATGAAAACTACGACCCATATAACATGGAAACCACGACCCATACTTGGGTCGTGGTTGTAATGCAGTAAGGGTCATAGTCATCATGGGTCGTGGTTGTTATGTTATATTATAATAGCCCACGCCCACACTGTATGATATTGTCCGCTCTGGGCACAACCCGCGCGGTTTTGTTCTCGGAGTTTTCCCCAATAGGTCTCATACAGTATAGGGTGATAACTCCACATATAATCACCACAACTTTAGACAACTCTTTCAATGTGGGATAAGTTACGCTACAGTCAACTGCAACAGTAACTCGCCCAGGCCCTTAGGCCCCGCCCACACCGCGCCCGCCTACAATAAAGCAGTGACTGGGGTGTCACATTATCACCCACCGAGGGTAAAGCCATCATCGGCTTTGATACCATTTGTAACAGCCTACGCCCACACTGTATGATATTGTCCACTCTGGGCACAGCCCGCACGATTTTGTTCTCGGAGTTTCCCCCAAAAGGCCTCATACAGTATAGGGTGACAACTCCACATATAACCATCACAACTTCAGACAACTCTTCCGATGTAGGACAAGTTACGTTACAATCAACTGCAACAGTAGCTCGCCCAGCACAGTAGCTCACCCAGGCCCTCAGGCCCCGCCCACATCGCGCCCTCCCACATCGAAGTAGTGACCGGAGTGTCACATATATAGGTCGTGGTTGTCATGTTACATGGGTCGTAGTTATCATGTTATATAGGTCGTGGTTCTCATGTTATATGGGTCGCGGTTGTTACATGTTCACTTCCTTTACTATCAAATGAAGGGATAGTCATTGGTACAATAGCCTAAGGCTCATAATGGGGAGATCCATTCCATCCACCTTGTCAGCCAGCTCGCCATGGGCCCAAAAAGTCCTGACTTGGGCAATGTCCACTTCTAACAAACATCACAGTGGCCCTGGAAAGTTTCAATAGTGGGTTCCATTGTCCCCATTATTTTCTATTATGTGACCCACACGAGCTCTAGACAGGCTGATATTTGGGCCCTAACCCTAAAATGACACGACAAAAAGGATGGGCAATATGGATTATACACATACATCAATGTGGGCCCCACAAGTTTGGTCCTTGCCTATGCTCAAAAAAAGGTATCGTACACATCACTTTTTTGGCATTAAATATAACGTAATTTCTTATTCGCTAAAAAACCGTACAACTACTGAAACAAAGACAAGGGCATTTTGGTTCGAGTAATTTTTGAAGACATGTCAAAAGGCCACCTATGGAATATTTGAAAGGTTGAATCTCTTTAGGGAATTTGACCATACATCAAGGTCAGTACAGTCAGTTTCCCTTTAAGATATGGTCCAAATAATAATTAAAAAAATTATAAATTTTAAGTGAACCACAAGACATGAAACAGTAGTGTATGACACACACTAATGTGGCAAAGTTTTGTGAGCCATGCCTTGACAAATGTGTTATATTCAATTTGTATATCCATTTTGCGAGATCACATTAATTAGGATGTGAGGAAAATCTAAGGCAGATCAAAAGCTCAAGTGAATTCGTAGTGCAACGTTTATTTGCTCTCCAGCCTATTCATAAGGTCATATAGACATTGTATAGGGCAAAACATAGATATTAACTTGATCCAAAACTTATATTACATTGGGAAGTTATCAAATCATTTAATCCCCATTACTTCCCTTGTTGCTTTATGTGTTATGGCGCCCTTGAGATTTCAATTGGCTTTATTTTTGAGATCATCACCTAAATTTATCTTTCACAATAAATGAATAGTATGAATATAATACATACATGATGGTGGGCTTACATAACTTTATCCCATCAAAACACCGCGCGATTGGGAGTGGATTAGGTGCACCTTGACCTCACATAAGACGGTGTGACCCTTACCATGGAGCTTATACTAATCTATATTGTATATATCCTAAATCCGCGCGGTCTATCCATTGTCAGATCATTTTAAGTCATGAGGTAAACAATAAAGCAGCTCCAAATCTCAAGTGGACCATAATATAGGAAACAATGGTGACTAAATGCCGCACAATTAAAAACTTCTTAGGGCCTAGTATAATGTTTCCATGATATTTATTTGCACCGACATGTTGACAAGTTCAAACAAATCAAGAGAAAAAACAAATATCATTTTCATACTAAACTTTCGTGCCACCCAAAATATTTTCAACAGCCAATCACCCGTCTCTTTTGGTGTGTTCCACCTAAGATTTAGATCTATTTCATGTTTGGATTCATACAATAAAATGATTTGGAAAAACGGTTAAGCAATGTAAATATAGAATACGTCCACCAAGGTGAGCCCCATTGTAAGGGCCACACTGTTTTGGGTGGGGCCAGGCCACACTTAATCTGCTACCTAAATTTGCACGTCTTTTTCATGACCATGAATGAGGATGGCCATTTCATCATAGAGAACTTGCACAAAAAGCTCATTTGGCCTATGAGGATTAGAACCTGTTTGGATTCCAGTAAGTTATTTTAAGTTGTGACTTATGACTTACATGTAAGTCACTTACAGGAAGTGACTTCTCACCCCCATTCCCTTATAGTTTTTTATTTATTTATTTATTTATTTATTTGTAGGTCTACCTGTAAATGACTTACAAGAAATGAATTTTCTCCCCCAAATGCCACCTGTAAATGACTTACAAGAAATGAATTTGTTAAAATATGTCCCACATGAAAGGGCAATATAGACATTATCTAGACTTAATGAGATAAGGTGGTTATTGGCTTTAGAAAGATATGCACGGTTACTTAATGGGTGAGAGAAAATAGGGAAAGTTATTTCTCCTATCTGCCTACTTTTATGGGAGTAGGATAACTGTTTTCATTTTTCACGTAGGAATTACCTCTCTCTACCTATATATTTTCTTTTATCAGATTTTCTCATACGTTCTGATAAATCAAAGAAAATGGGTTAAGTGAGAGAAATAATTGCTACAGGTCTTTTTCAAGAAAGAGATTATTATTATGGCAGATTCCGGTATGTTTTTATGAAACATTTATTTCCGCATAAAGTATGATTATGTGATTTTCATGATAGTTGAAGATTCTTATTTCATTAAAATAATTTAACATGTGGTATCAGAGACAGGTTGAAACTATCGTGATTTTCCTTATAATTTGTATGCAATATTCTATAATCTATGATGTTCGGAACACAAATTTATATCTCACTGTTAATTGTTAAATTCGAATGTTCACTGTATTGTTATTTCACCAGATTTAATTAAATTCATGAAATCTCATATTAGCTGGATTAATTAGAATTTCACTATTTGTTTTGATTTATGATGGGATTTCACGTTATTAGCTTGATTTCGTATGGGTTGATTTCGGATTTATTGCATGCACTATAAGAAACCCACTGGCCAATTAAAAATTTATTTTTGTGGCCGAATAAAATTCTCTTTATTATTTTATTGGACTTACTATTTATTATGAACGTGGATAGAATTTTATTTTTTTTTGCTTGGTTATTTATCAATCAATATTTATGTTATGGTTAGTATGATTGTCACCAAATTGATCTTGCTGAGAAAAGTTATAAATATTGATTTGAATTATGACTTTGCAAAATTATTATGAAATGATTATTTTGATTATTATGGTTTGACCTAAAGGTGCACCAACTTTCAAATAGTCATTAAGTTAATTAGGTTAATTGATAGAATGAAAGTGAGATTGGAATAGATGCCCAAAGGTGACAAACCAATCAAACTTTAAGGGGTTATCAATTATGCCTAGGTGAATGAAAATTACCATTGAATTTAAATATTAATATATTACATTAGTTAATCTAAAGATTGAACATAATATTACTAATGAAAGTGATTTTCTCAAAGCATTAATGTTATGATGATTTTATTGCAGTGTCAGTTCCTGTTTCGCTTCATTCACTAGCTTCTTCTGTTCCAATATTTAGTAAAACTAATTTCTCTAACTGGAAGGAACAGATTTAGTTTCACCTTGGTGTTCTGGATCTTGACTTAGCATTGCGAATTGACAAACCGGCTGCTATTACTGAAACAAGTGGTTCGGAGCAGCAAGCTTTATTTAAGTCATGGAAAAGGTCGAACAGATTAAGCATAATGTTTATACGAATGTGCATTGCGAACAATATTAAATCAACGCTTTCTCAAATTGAAAATGCAAAGGAATATTTCAAGGCTGTGGACGATCGGTTTAGTTCAGCAGATAAATCCCTTGGAGGGAGATTAATGGTTGAACTTACTACCATGAAATCTGATGGTAACTGTGGAATGAATGAGCATGTCCTTGAAATAACCAATCTAGCTACCAGACTCAAATCTCTAGGTATGAATGTTGATAAAAGTTTCCTTGTTCAGTTCATTCTGAATTCCTTGCCTACTCAGTATGGGTCATTTCAGATTCACTATAACACTATTAAAGAAAAATGGAATGTAAATAAATTGGTGAGTATGTTAATTCAAGAAGAGGCAAGGCTTAGGAAATAAGGACAACATTCAGTTAATGTTATGAGTCATGGAGTTGGAAATAAAAGAAAGAAACCGAAGAAAAATATTGCTGGACCTTCTCATGTCAATGAAACCCACAAGAAGGAACATAATGGACCGAAATGCTATTTCTGTCATAGTTATGGGCATATACAGAAAAATTGCCCGAAACGTAGAGCTTAGTTCGAGAAGAAGGGTAAGTTTTTAGCTTATGTATGTTTCGAATCATATATGACACAAGTTCCTTCCAATACATGGTGGATTGACTCTGGTTCTACTATTCATGTTTCAAATTCGATGCAGGGATACCTTTCGATCCAGAACATAAAGAAAACTAAGCATTTTATAGTCTTGGGAAATGGAACTCAAGTACCAGTTGTTGGCATTGGAACTTTACATTTATTTTTAGAGTCAGGCAATTGTTTGGGCCTATTTTATACTTTTTATGTTCCTACTATTTCTAGATATTTAATTTCAATGTCAAGACTTAATTATGATGGTTATACTTTATATTTTGAACATAAAAGTTTTCGTTTGTTAAAAAATGGCTCATTTGTTGGTTCTAGTGTTTTATCTGAGGGGTTATATAGATTTAATCTTAACAAAATTTTTGCTAAAACACTCCTCACCTTGCATCATGATGTTGGAACTAAACGTAGCAGAGTTAATGAGAATTCTTCTTTCTTGTGGCATAAAAGACTGGGTCATATATCCAGAGAAAGAATAGAAAGATTGGTAAAAGATGAAATTCTTTCAAATCTTGATTTTACTGATTTCAATGTGTGTGTGGATTGCATTAAAGGAAAGCAAACCAAATATACAAAGAAAGATGCCACAAGAAGTGGAAAACTTCTGAAGATTGTCCATACCGATATTTGTGGACCTTTCAACTCACTGTCTTTTGGTAGAGAAAAGTACTTTATTACTTTCATCGATGATTTTTCACGTTATGGTTATGTCTATTTGTTACATGAAAAGTCTCAAGCAATAAATGCTTTAAAGGCATATATTGCTGAAGTTGAGCGACAATTGGATAGAAAGGTTAAAATCATTCGATTTGATAGAGGTGGTGAGTATTACGAAAGGTATGATGGAATAAGACAATGTCTAAGACCGTTTGCTAAATTCCTAGAAGAGCATGGTATTTGTGCACAATACACAGTGCCTGGTACGCCTTAGCAAAATGGTGTAGCTGAAAGGTGCAATCATACTCTTATGAAAATGGTTAGGAGTATGTTAAGTAATTCCTCAGTACTCATTTCATTATCGATGGAGGCCCTTAAGATAGCCGTTTATTTGCTTAACCGGGTTCCTAGTAAGGCAATTTAAAAGACTTCTTTTGAATTGTGGACGGGAAGGAAACCGAGTTTAAGACATTTTCATATTTGGGGTTGTCCAGCAGAGGCTAGGATTTATAATCCACATGAAAAGAAGATAGATTATAAAACTGTAAGCGGGTACTTTATTGGTTACCCAGAGAAGTCCAAAGGGTATAGGTTTTATTGCCTTAACTATAGTACGAGAATTGTTGAAAATGGAAATGTCAGATTTCTTGATAATGGTGAAATTAGTGGGAGTGATGTATCACGTAATGTAGTCATTGAAGAAGTTCGGGTGCCTTTCCCAATACCCGTAACTTCAAAAGAAATTGTTGTTTCTCCAGTTGTTAAACAGTATGATAACATTGAACAACAATCTAGTGACCAGTCACTTGATAATGAGAATGTCACAAATGAACTAATTGCAGAACAATCACAAGGAATGACATTAGGGAAATCTTAAAGAGAAAGGAGATCAGCTATTTCAGATGATTATTTGGTATATCTACAATAATCTGATTATGATTTAGGACAAGTAAAGATCCGGTTTCATTTTTACAAGCCATTGAAAGTAGTGATTCTAAAAAATGGATCAATGTTATAAATGATGAGTTGAAATCAATGGAACAAACTAACGTTTGGGACGTCGTTGATTTGCCTGAAGGTTTTAAGACAGTCGGATGTAAGTGGGTCTTTAAGACCAAACGAGACTGCAATGGCAAGATTGAATGACATAAAGCTAGACTTGTTACAAAAGGTTTCACTCAAAAGGGAGGTATTGATTACAAAGAGACGTTCTCTCCTGTATCAAAGAAGGACTCTCTTAGGATCATAATGGCTTTGGTGGCTCATTTCGATTTGGAGTTACTCCAAATGGATGTAAAAATTGCTTTTCTAAATGGGAATTTAGATGAAGAGGTTTATATAGATCAACCTGAAGGTTTCTTGATTAAAGGAAAGGAGCATATGGTATGCAAATTAAAGAAGTCAATTTATGGACTTAAACAAGCTTCCAGACAATGGTATCTCAAGTTTAATGATACCATAATGTCCTTTGGGTTTAAAGAAAATACCGTTGATCGGTGTATATATCTAAAGGTCAGTGGGAGCAAGTTTATTTTCTTGATTTTATATGTTGACGACATATTGCTTGCCAGTAATGATCTTAGTTTGTTGAATGAAACCAAGAAATTTTTTTTTATGAACTTTGAAATGAAAGATATGGGTGGAACAAATTCAGTGAAAATGATTGTCCACAGAATGTATTAGAAAAGAAAAGGATGGAAAATATTCCTTATGCATCTGTTGTTGGAAGCTTGATGTATGCTCAAACTGGTACAAGACCGGATATTAGTTTTGTAGTTGGAATGCTTGGGAGATACCAAAGTAATCCCAGAATGGAGCATTGGAAAGCTGCAAAGAAGGTTTTAAGATATCTGAAGGGAACAAGACGCTATATGCTCACGTATCGAAGATCTGATCAATTGGAGGTGGTTGGCTACTCCGACTCAGATTTTGCTGGTTGTGTTAATAGTCGGAAGTCAACTTTCGGTTACTTGTTTCTATTAGCTGGAGGAGCAATATCATTGAAAAGCGCCAAACAGACTATCATAACAGCATCTACTATGGAAGCTGAATTTGTGGTATGTTTTGAGGCCACAGTTCATGCTTTATGGTTGTAAAATTTTATCTCGGGACTTGGAATTGTCGACAGCATTGCCAGGCCGCTGAGAATGTATTGTGATAATTCCGCAGCAATCTTTTTCTCCAAGAACGATAAATATTCTAATGGCGCTAAGCACATGGAGCTCAAATATTTGGCCGTTAAGGAGGAAGTTCAGAAACGAACAATGTTTATAAAACATATTAAGATTGAGCTCATGATTGCAGCTCCTTTGACTAAAAGGTTAGCACCAAAGACATTTAAGGAACATGTTGATCATATGGGTCTTTGTCGTAATCCCTGAGGTATATTTATGGATCTTTATTTTTATTTTTGTTCTATAACATCTATAGAGATATCACTAATTGTGTTTCTGACATTTTTTTCTTGTTTACCATCAATTACGTAATTATGAAAATGGATCATTGATGACAGGAATCGTCTTTGACAAAGATATTATGGGGACATTACAGTTATTTCCTAATATGGATTATGATTAAGTAATTTGCTAGCATTATAGTGCATGAAAGGGAAGATTTCACTTTATTGATATTTACTACTATGACTCATGTTGGTAAGTTATTTAATTATGATATTATTGTAATCTCACTAAAGTGCGAATAAGCTAATATTATGCGCATATTATATTTGCCTTGTAAATCCAAATAAGTGTCATTCATGTGGGTCAAGTGGGAGAATGTTAAAATACGTCCCATATGAATAGGCAATATGGACATTATCTGGACTTAATAAGATAAGGTGGTTATTGGCTTTAAGAAAGATATGCACGGTTACTTAATGGGTGAGAGAAAATAGGGGAAGTTATTTTTCTTATCTGCTTACTTTTATGGGGAGTAGGATAATTGTTTTCATTTTGCACGAGGGAATTGTTCTCTCTCTACCTATATATTTTCTTTTATCAGATTTTCTCATACGTTCTGGTAAATCAAAGAAAATGGGTTAAGTGAGAGAAATAATTGCTACAAGTTTTTTTCAAGAAAGATATTATTATTATGGTAGATTTCGGTATGTTACTATGAAACATTTATTTCTGTATAAAATATGATTATGTGATTTTCATGATAGTTGAAGATTCTTATTTCATTAAAATAATTTAACAAAATTTTCTCCCCCAAATACCACCTGTAAATGACTTCTCAGCAAATCACTTCTCACTTACCCAACTTATAGGCATCCAAACAAACCTTAAGGACCATTGGACACTTGTCGAGGGAAGGATGCTTGAGGGAATAGAGTTTGTCCGTTAGCCATACACGCGGACAAACGGACATCAATGAATGTAAACATTTTCAAGCGGGGCACACTAAATAACGAGTAAGATATATGTAACTGAATGTATAATCCCGCATGTACGATTATTTGAAGATGAGGGATGATTTGCACATGTGCTGTTGAATGCAAGGTACAGCAATTTCTTGGCAAAGAAAGAAAAGAAAGTGGACCGCACCATCCAGATATTATATAAAAATACAAGTTCAGTGCACTCATCGGGTCTCTAAATGCCAGAGCAAACGACGAACCTCAGCATCAATATAGCCAGAAGAAAGACCAATCACCTTTCTTATCTTTATCCCTTCTCTTAGCCTCAATTTCTTTTAACCCAACCTAACCCTTTTCCAAATCTCTACCCGAGTTGAAATTCACGCATGATGATCCTAATGGTGGGACCAACCTATTAGATGGTTCAGATATTGCACGCACATGATATATTGAAAGTCATCCGAGCAGTGGACGGTAATCCACAGTCCAGTAGGATGGTCCGGTACGCGCGTGGAATACAAGATTTCATTGAATAATTGAGAAATGGCAAGGCGATTCTCGTCCTTGCCGTGGAGGTGGGTTTCCTACTAGTGGGAATCTTCTTTCGCTGGGCCCCCCTCTTTAATTGAATAAAACAAATCTGTCCCATATGTGTAATGATGCCTCATTTTTCTGTGGCGTATGTCAGAATGTCTTACAACTATTTTGATACTTTGATCCCACTTTTCTGGAAAAAAAAAAGTGGGACCCATCGCATATGTGCAGACTGCCGTGAAGCCGGATTTATGAATGGTTCTCATTGAACATTTTAAATCGTGGCTATCTATTGAACTGAATGGCCTGGATTTCAGGTAGCCAGATATACAAGGTGGGGTCCTTTTGGTGAACGGGCCAGATCATATGCGGTAGTACCATGGTGCATGCGGTGGCAGTGTGAAATCCTACTTCTGCAAGTACCGTCATTTGAGGACGCATCTAGAGTAGTACTAAAAATTTCCTTTGGCAGGGAATCCCACCTAATCGTGATTAGTCTAATTAAAGATTCCTGCCCCAAACGTACCCTAATAAAGCCTTTCTTGCTTGTCTATTTTTATAAGAAAATTTTAGTACTCTGGCAGAGTGTGATAAATGATACACAGGCACTTAAAATTGCAGACGTCCAAGTTCCCAGTTTAGATATATCTTGAACCAAAAATCACACTTATCTGATTATCTGCATATCTGATTTGCTGAAATTTTATTAGGCAATTATAAAATGAAAAATATCCGATGGTCCAAATGTCATCAAATTAGAGGATAGAGGCACCGGGTCCCACAAAATTTCCAGTCTGATTTAAGGTAATGTATGCCACCTGTATAATTTCTGACTACCTCCGTATTGAGCATTATACCTTGACCGAGTATAATATGATACCTCTTCCCTTCTACCAACGCTCCTCACGCACTTTCATTTTCTTCCGTTATTTTGAATGTCTTTTTCTCCGGCACTTGCTGGCTGACATCCGTGGAAGCCCACGTGCAATGCATGGGCCTTTCGTTTCAAGTAATAAAATAAGATGTATTATGTTACGAACTAACGAAGGATATGTATGGTTTGCGTGGTTTATTCGCGGACGCGGTTTGGCTAGTGACGTTGCCACCAGTCAGGTGGCTAGTGGTCGGTGCTATGTGGATCCCACCATGATGTATGTGTTTATCCATGCCGTCTATCCATTTTGAAAGAATATTTTAGGGATTAATGCCAAAAATGAGGTAGATCTAAATCTCAAGTGGACCACACCATGGGAAAACAGTTGTGATTGAATGTCTACCATTGAAAACCTCCTAAGGACCACTCTAATGGTTATTTGACATCTAACCCGTTGCTTAGGTCATACAGACTTGGATGAATGGAAAAATATATATCATCTTGATCCAAAACTTTTGTGGCCCTTAAGAAGTTTTTAACGGTGGCCGTTCAATCAACTTTGTGCAGTCCCCTTTAGAATTGGATCAACCTCATTTTTGGGCTCATACCATAAAATGATCCGGAAGAATAGGTGGACAGCATGGATGAAACACACACATTATGGTGGGGCCCACAGAGCACCGACCACTAACCATTGGCTAGTGGGAGGGTGAGTAGCCGATCCGTTTCCTTTATTAGCTTTGTACAAGTGGGGCCCATGTTCCACTCATTGAAACAAACATATCATGGGTGTATCATGTATGGTAGACGATCCATGAAAGAATTTCACCGACTCTGGAAGATCCTAACCATCTATTGTTTGGCACTTTTAGATTTATTCCCACTTGGGAGATATCTGGTGGAGCTATCATATCAAACAGTTTGGATCATGAACCGTGTGGCCCACCTGTAGAAGCTGAAAAATGGGCATACTGGACAGGCCCTTCAACACAAATGACATTTGGCGTATGCGTTGAATACTAGCATATATATATATATATATATATATATATATATATATATATATATATATATATATATATATATATATATATATATATACTGATGAGATGTGTATAAATGTAGACATACGGTTACAACTATACATGCTGGAAGTCTGGACCCGTATTATACTCGTATTCTACACTCACACCATCTTCTCTGTCTACAATCCTTTGATCCGGCATTCTACAATACATCAGTAGGTCATATGGGAACACCCTGGAAAGAGGCAGACACTGTCTAGTGTCTACACTTATCCTCACGTGTGGGGCCCGCTTTGATGAATGGGTTGTATATCCACACCGTCCATCTGCTTTTCAGCTCATTATATGATGTGATCCCAAAACTTAAGCAGTTCTAAATCTCAGGTGGCATACATTGGAAACAGTGGTGAATGGCCATTTAAAAAATTTTGTGGGTATAAAAGTTTTGGATCAAGCTGATCTTTGTATGTTCCTCCATCCAGGTCTGGTTGATCTTCGACCATTTGGATGACAAATAAACATTATGGTGGGCCTTAGGAAGTTTTTAACGGTGGGTATTCAATTACCATTTTTTTTTCCCTATAATGTGTTCCACCTCATATTTGGATTGGCTTATTTTTTGGAACCATAGCCTAATATGAGATGAAAAAACAGATGGACAGCATGGATATATGAAAAATCATTAAGTTGGGCCCCAACCTACGGGTAACACCTAATCCACTCTAAGTTATTTGTATGAAAAGCCAGTCACTTTTTAATATAATTAGAAAAAACCAACCAAATTAATAAACTTCAAGCAGTTAGTGTGTGTGTGTGTGTGTGTGTGTGTGTGTGTGTGTGTGTGTGTGACTTTATTTTTTTAAATGATGGGGCTACCCATTATTTGGTATAACTATCTTTTATTTTTCCAACATCCTGTCACCTTAATCGGTGGATGACGAAGGGATGAACGTGATGAGGATAATTACTCCAAATCCACGGAGCTTCTCTGGACTCCTCACAGAGACTTCTCAAATTCACGAGGAAAGAAAGCAGAAAAATAGAAATAAATTCTAAGAAATTCGAAATTGATTAATTGATGACTAAAAACGAGTTCACAACCTTTTAAATAGGGGTACTAAGCAATGAGAAAGAAATCAGAATCAAACTACAACTATAACTCCTAGGAATCACGACTTACTATAAATAGTAAACTTACTATTTGTAGACGGTCGTGATGTCTACTAGTGCGCAAGGTTTTCGGCCAAAAATAGTAAGTGTCCTATTTGGCTTCACCAAACCGTTCTCCTAATTATTCTAAGCTCTTTTCACGTTGGGTGCAACTCCTAAAGCCCGACGGATGAAGAGTTATATATAAGCAAACTAAAACTTACTATTTATAGTAAAAACGAAATCAAAACAAGGAAACGACCGACTATTTAGGAGTTTTTTGCAATTCCGGGCATTGCAACCCAACATATCTGGGTTGGTTGGCTAAAGTAGATCGTTCTACCCCAAAATTATATATTTTACGTCAGCTAACTCATTCCGGATTGTAAGATACGCTCGATCTAATGTCTGACGGTCTGGATCGCTTTTGTCATTGACCAGGCCTTTTCTGATCCATCTTGACCATGAAACTGTCCGCGACCCGCTCTACATCAGTGGACAAGGGATGGGATGCCTAGAAAGTTACTATTTTGTAGGATGTGGCACATGATTATGATTTAAATCAGTCAAAAATAACTTTTTATATGATTTTTGTCAAACAACTAGTTGCTCCAAAAGCCGGAGTTGTAAGAGGATAGTATCTTAATATATCAAAGAATATCACATCAAACAATCAGTTATATTCTTAAAGCTCAAGCCGTAAAAAGATGATGTATCAATGTATATTAAAAGACTTTAACAATTTTTAACCCATCAGCACCATTCATTAGAAGATCATCTACAAATTAGAGTCCAAGATTGTTCCATAAACCCAGGTGTTGGACTGTAAGTTACTGACATATTGTCCATGAGTTAAACTTGATCTAGCAATCGGGGTGTTTAAAAAACTCGAGTGCCTACATATCAAGTGTCGTACTATATAAGAGTATCATATCTAAGGTCCAAGGTGACAGGCCGCACAATTGATGGATGGTGTGAATCTCATCCTCCATTCACATCAATGTCAACTAATATTCACATCCCCCGATTAATGGCGCCTCTACCAACCGAAATGATATGTAAGTGCCTTTGAGTGGAGAAATTACCACAATGCTCGTTGTATAAAAATAATGAGTCCCATGTATTAATATTTATATGATATCTAACTGTCTAATAAATGTAATACGCCATGATATTCACAATAGAAAAATGATTAACTCAAATATATAATGAGTCATAACGTAAAAAATAATATACACCACTCAAAAATATCAAAATTCACATGTAGCCACTCTGGTAATTCGAGCAGGAAGATTTTAAGTTAGTCTGGTTAACATGTGTGGATGTATATGTTCGGCACATTCGATGTCATAAGAACATCAAGTGGGCCTCAAAAAATTCTTCTTTATTACTTTTTAAAGAAAAGCAACACATAAAAAAGCATTACTCGGGAACCTATGGTTGAGAGTGGCTTTCTTATTTTTGGGAAAAGATTGATTTCTCTCACAAGAAAAACAATTTTATAACTAACCCTAGTAGAAATCTTTCCATATTCATGGGGCTACTTCAGCGGTCGAGCACATTTCGAAAATATACATCTAAGTTTGGTCCCATAATGTGGACGGTCCAATTTTAGTCACTTTTATGCCTCGTGTACAATATCTTAATTAGTGCCTGCATATCATCCATCACGTTGTGCCCATTATCATTGTCTTCCTCTTGAGAGTGTAAAAATGTGGAATGCTAATTGAAGAAGCTGTAAGTATGTAAGTACAAACACCACATATATGCTATTCGGGCATGACTTCGGTGGATCCCTAACTATGGGGCCCACCTTAATATATGTGCTTTTTATTCATGCTGTTGATTCCTTTTGAAAACTCATTTTAGGGCATGTTCCCTAAAATGAACTTGATCCAATTTCAGGTTTGAATGTCTCTTGTGGTAGACTCACAAGAGTTTGAAAATTGTGGTCATGTGTTCATAGTACCCGTTGTGATGTATGTGTGTAGGAGGGTCCATGAGTGTGAGGATCTGTGTTAAAAAAAAAAAAAAAAAAAAAAAAAAAAAAAACTGAATCTCAAGTATTGGCCATTATAAACTTTCTTATGCACTCACAAGTTTTATGTCATGCTGATATTTTAGTGATCTTTTCATTCATATGTTTGTGACCTTATCAAGAGGTTTGATGGCTAATAAACTTTCTGGTGACCCCATGAAGTTGTTAATGATAAGGATTCAATCACGGCTGTTTCTTGTGGTGTGGTCCAACTAAGGTTTTGATCGACTTCAATTTTTAGATCATACCTTAGAATGAGCTCTGAAAAATGATTGGACGGAGTACATTTAAGGCACATAGATTACAGTGGGGATCCACCGAAACCACATCCATGCTATTATAGCAAGTGGACGACATCCTGTTGTATGGCGTCCCGGCCTCAACCAAGATGATGCGGCCCTTGCCTTGGGCCTACCTTGACGTTCTCTATCCATCCATTCCACAGTATGAAAGCAATTCCAAAATCCAGAGGGACATACCATAGTAAACAGTGGTGATTGACCACCCGCCATAATGCGCGAATAATGTTTATATGCCATCAAACCTATCGATAATATCACACAAATTTGAATGTATATATATAGCTCATTAACAAGCAATCACCAATGTTTACTATAATATGGTATACCTATGAATTGCATTGACTTCATTTTTGAGGCCACGGCGTAACGTAATCTGAAAAAAAAGAATAGATGGCATGGATATATAATACATACATCAAGGTGGGTCCCACAGGAATTGCCGCACCGTCTTGAGTCAGGCCACAGCTGCGCCTAATCCGGACGCGGATTGGCTACTCCCCCTGACACCAGCCAATGGCTGGTGGTCGGTGCTCCGTGGGACCCACCATGATCTATGTGTTTAATCCATGCCGTCCATCTATTTTTACGGATCATTTTACGTTATGAGACCAAAAATGAGGTATATCCCAATCTTAAGTGGACCACATTACATGAAACAGTGTTTGATAAGCGTCGACCATTAAAAAACATTTTGTGGCCATAAAATTTTCGGATCAAGATGATTATTGTTTTTTCCCTTCATCTGGGCCTGTATGACCTAATCAACATATTAGATGTCAAATAAACAGTACAGTGGGCCTTAGGAGGATTTTAATGATAGATATCCAACCACTATTGTTTTCATGTGGTGTGATCCACCGGAGATTTTATACCTCTCATTTTTTGGATCGCACAATAAAATGATATGTAAAAATGGATGAACGGAATGGATGAAACACATACATCATGGTGGGGCCCACAGAGTACCGACCATCAGCCCCGGGGCTGGTGTCAGGGGGAGTAGCCAATCCGTTTCCGCCTAATCCCCTCCCGACTTTTACACAATAATTTAGGCTGGTCCCTTTATCAAGCGGGGCGTTCACTTACCACCACATGTCGGAATTCAACTTGCATCTGTCGTTCACGTGTTGAGTTGGCAGACGTGTTTATTGGGATACGGCACGTGCATTGATGTGATTTGTTTGATGAGGCCTGCGCACCTAACCCTGCGTATGTCAGCGGGAAAGTTCTTAGGAACATGGGCGGGGCAATAATGATGCTTGTTAGACCTTAATACGAAAGTGAGAAGAATCAAAGATCCAGAGTTGTGTAAGGAAATTCCTGCAGTTGATACAGGGTTAGACATATATATTTACTTTACGTAATTGAATTGTAAATAGGTAATAATTATTTTTAGGTGTAAATACTGCATTGTTTCTTAGAATTAATTTGGACTCTTACTTTTCTCAATGCTAAAATTGAGGATGCTGCCCAATATTTGTGCAGCACACTATGATGTATGTGGATTATCCACACTGTCAATCCATTATGCCAAATAAATTTAGGGTATGAGCCAAAAATTGAGTCAGATTTAAAGTTCAAGTGGACCACACCACAGAAAAAAAGGAATCGAACACCCACCATTTAAAACTTCTTGGGGCCATTATTTACTTTAGTGTGAGCCACTTCAATGTTGGATCTGCCTCATTTTTCGGATCATGCCTCAAAATGGCATGGTAAAGCATATGGACAACACGGATAGTGTCATATACATCATGATAGGGCCCATAAATTTAAGTTAATCCTTTTGAACCGTTTTCTCATGCAGAAGTACCTGCCTATTTCCAAACAGGGTAAAATTGTAATAAATAGGTATTTACAAGGCATTTACAATGAATTTGAAAAATCAAATGGGCCCTTAGCTTGAGTCAAAACTTCTTTGCCTTGTGGATATTTCAACTATGGACTTACTCTTGCTTCGGTGGTAGACTCTTAGGAGTTTCAACACCTGGTCAAGGGTTCAAGTACCCATAGGTGGTGAAATTCCACCATGGTGTGAGTTTGTGGGTTAAAAAAAAAAAAAAAAAAACCATGGACAATCAATTCTCACGTACTCGGCCCATCTAAGTATTGAATTTGAGTCATTTTTTAAATTTATATCTTAAAATGAGCACACAAAACAGATGAATGGACACTACGCCAAGACAGCGAAAAAAGGACGATCCAAAACCGTCTCAAATGACCAAAAAGGACGGTCATGGACCGTCGTATAGGCTATCAAATTTTGACGCGTCTTATTTTTTAAAGGATGGTTGAAAACCGTCATTCGTATTGACGAAAAAAAGACGGTCATGGACCGTCCTTAAAATGGACTGTCAGGGACTGTCTCTTATGATCCTAAAAAGGATGGCCATAGACCGTCCTTTAAAAAGACTGTTATAGACCATCCTTAAAAAGGACTGTCATGGACCGTCTCTTATGAGCCTTCCAAGGACGGCCATGGACCGTCCTTTAATAGACCGTCCTTGAAAATGACTGTCATTAGACCGTCTCTTATGAGCCTTCAAAGGACGGTTATGGACCATCCTTTAAAAGGACGGTCATGGACCGTCCTTTAAAAGGACGGTCATGGACTGTCCTTTAAAAGGACTGCTATAGGCCGTCTCTTATGACCCTAAAAAGGATATTTTCAAATTTGACCTGTTACAGTATTCTTCCTGATATACACCTGTTATACAAACTACATAAATCCAAACTGTTTCATCACATTCACATTCACCTGTTTCATCCAAACAAGACTGATATACACCCGTTTCATTCACATTCACCTATTTCATCCAAACAGACTGATATACACCTGTTTCATTCACATTCACGTAAATCCAAACTGATATTCATCACATTCACATTCACTGTTTCATCCAAACAGATCGATATACACTGTTTCATTCACATTCACATGTTTCATCCAAACAGATCGATATACACTGTTTCATTTCATTCACATACACCTAATATACACTTGTTTCATCCAAACAGGACTGACATACACCTGATATACACTTGTTTCATCCAAACAGGACTGATATACACTTGTTTCATTCACATTCACCTGTTTCATCCAAACAGGACTAATATACACCTGTTTCATTCACATACGTAAATCTAAACTGTTTCATCACATTCACATTCACCTGTTTCATCCAAACAGGACTGATATACACCTGTTTCATTCACATTCACCTGTTTCATCCAAACAGGACTGATATACACCTATTTCATTCACATACGCCTGTTTCATGCAAACAAGACTGATATACACCTGTTTCATCTAAACAGAACTGACATACACCTGTTTCATCCAAATAGAACTGATATACACCTGTTTCATCCAAACAGGACTAATATACACCTGTTTTATCCAAACAGGACTGACATACACCTGTTTCATCACATTTACTGTTTGATCCAAACAGATGAATACACTGTTTCATCCAAACAGGACTAATATACACCTGTTTCATTCACACCTGTTTCATTCAAATTCACCTATTTCATCCAAGCAAGACTGATATACACCTGTTTCATCACATTCACATTCACATTCACATCCATCTAAACCCAAACTACATAAATCCATCTAGACATAAACTACATCCATCCAAACACAAACAATCTTATCCACAATACATTATTTATCCACGTATAATACATATAAAGTTTAACTTCATAAGAAAAAAAAAGGAAAAAAAAGGTTCAGGTTTAGGTTAGGGAGTCGAGATTAGGATTAGGTGTAGGTTTAGGTTTAGGGATTTGAAAATAGGTTAAGGTTTAGGTTTAGGAATTTGGGTTCGGGTTTGCGATTGGGTTTAGGTTTGGGTTTTCAATTTTAGGTTTAGGTTTAGGTTAGGGAGTTTAGATTAAGATTAGGTGTAGGTTTAAGTTTAGGGATTTGAGAATAGGTTAAGGTTTAGGTTTAGGAAATCGGGTTCGGGTTCGGGATCGGGTTTTAGGTTTGGGTTTTCAAGTTTAGGTTTAGGTTTAGGTTAGGGAGTTGAGATTAGGATTAGGTGTAGGTTTAGGTTTAGAGATTTGAGAATACATTTAGGTTTTAGGTCATAAGTTTTGGTTTAGTTAAAGTTTAGGTTAAGGTTTAGGTTTAGGGGAAGAGAATAGGTTTAGGGAATTGAGAAGGTTAAGGTTTAGGTTTTGGAAATCGGGTTCGGGTTCGGGATCGGGTTTAGGTTTAGGTTAGGAGTTGAGATTAGGATTAGGTGTAGGTTTAGGTTTAGGGATTTGAGAATACATTTAGGTTTTAGGTTTATTTTTAGGTTTTAGGTATTGGTTAAGGTTTAGGTTTTAGGTTTAGGTTAAGGTTAGGTTATAGGTTATAAGTTTAGGTTTTAGGACACGTGTTTTGGTTTTAAGGTTATAGGTTTAGGTTAAGGTTAAGGTTTTAAGGTCTTATAAGCTATAGGTTTAGGGAATTGAGAATATGTTAAGGTTTAGGTTTAAGAAATCGGGTTCGGGTTCGGGATCGGGTTTAGTTTGGTTTTCAAGTTTAGGTCGGAGCTTAGGTTAGGAGTCGAGATTAGGATTAGGTGTAGTTTAGTTTAGGAATTCGGGTTCGGGATTGGGTTTGGGATTGGGTTTTCAAGTTTAGGTTTAGGTTTAGGTTAGAGTTTAGATTAGATTAGGTGTAGGTTTAGGTTTAGGATTTGAGAATAGGTTAAGGTTTAGGTTTAGGAAATCGGGTTCGGGTTTGGGATCGGGTTTTAGGTTTGGGTTTCAAGTTTAGGTTTAGGTTTAGGCTTAGGGAGTTGAGATTAGGATTAGGTGTAGGTTTAGGTTTAGAGATTTGAGAATGCATTTAGGTTTTAGGTCATAAGTTTTGGTTTAGGTTAAGGTTATAAGTTTAGGTTAAGGTTATAAGCTATAGGTTTAGGGAATGAGAATAGGTTAAGGTTTAGGTTTAGGAAATCGTGTTCGGGTTTGAGATCGGGTTTAGGTTTAGGTTGGGGAGTTGAGATTAGGATTAGGTGTAGGTTTAGGTTTAGGATTTGAGAATACATTTAGGTTTTAGGTATTGGTTAAGGTTTAGGTTTTAGGTTTAGGTTAAGGTTAGGTTATATGTTATAAGTTTAGGTTTTAGAAGCAGTTTTGGTTTTAAGGTTATAGGTTTAGCTTAAGTTTAAGGTTTTAAGGTCTTATAAGCTATAGGTTTAGGAATTGAGAATATGTTAAGGTTTGGGTTTAGGAATTCGGATTCGGGTTCGGGATTGGTTTAGGTTTGGGTTTTCAAGTTTAGGTTTAGGTTTAGGTTAGGGAGTTTAGATTAGATTAGGTGTAGGTTTAAGTTTAGGGATTTGAGAATAGGTTAAGGTTTAGGTTTAGGAAATCGGGTTCGGGTTCGGGATCGGGTTTTAGGTTTGGGTTTTCAAGTTTAGGTTTAGGTTTAAGTTAGGGAGTTGAGATTAGGATTAGGTATAGGTTTAGGTTTAGAGATTTGAGAATACATTTAGGTTTTAGGTCATAAGTTTTGGTTTAGGTTAAGGTTATAAGTTTAGGTTAAGGTTTAGGTTTAGGTTATAAGCCTATAGGTTTAGGAATGAGACTAGGTTAAGGTTTAGGTTTTGGAAATCGGGTTCAGGTTCGGGATCGGGTTTAGGTTTAGGTTAGGGAGTTGAGATTAGGATTAGGTGTAGGTTTAGGTTTAGGGATTTGAGAATACATTTAGGTTTTAGGTATTGGTTAGGTTTAGGTTTTAGGTTTAGGTTAAGGTTAGGTTATAGGTTATAAGTTTAGGTTTTAGGACATAGGTTTTGGTTTTAAGGTTATAGGTTTAGGTTAAGGTTAAGGTTTTAAGGTCTTATAAGCTATAGGTTTAGGGGATTAAGAATATGTTAAGGTTTAGATTTAGGAAATCGGGTTCGGGTTCGGGATCGAGATCGGGTTTAGGTTTGGGTTTTCAAGTTTAGGTTCAGGTTTAGGTTAGGGGAGTCGAGATTAGGATTAGGTGTAGGTTTAGGTTTAGGGATTTGAAAATAGGTTAAGGTTTAGGTTTAGGAATTCGGGTTCGGGTTCGGGATTGGGTTTAGGTTTGGGTTTTCAATTTTAGGTTTAGGTTTAGGTTAGGGAGTTTAGATTAGGATTAGGTGTATGTTTAAGTTTAGGGATTTGAGAATAGGTTAAGGTTTAGGTTTAGGAAAATCGGGTTCGGGTTCGGGATCGGGTTTTAGGTTTGGGTTTTCAAGTTTAGGTTTAGGTTTAGGTTAGGGAGTTAAGTTTAGGATTAGGTGTAGGTTTAGGTTTAGATATTTGAGAATACATTTAGGTTTTAGGTCATAAGTTTTGGTTTAGGTTAAGGTTATAGGTTTAGGTTTAGGTTAACCTTATAAATCATTAACCGTCTCTTATTTCAGACGGTCAATGGCCATCTTTTATCCTCAGTTAATGACGGTTTTTGACCGTCTTAAATGATTTATGGACGTTCAAAATTTTAAGACAATATTAAGGACGGTCAAGGGCCGTCTAAAAGTTTAGAGACGGTTTACGACCATCTCTAAAGCATCTTTAAACGAAGAAATTTTAGAGACGGTCCAGAACCGTCTTTAAATCCGTCATTTTTTTCCATTTTTCACGTAGTGAGAGCATGTTTCTCACAAACATCCCCGTGGGCCCTTGGTGATGTTTATATGCCATCCATGTGGTTTATAAGGTTATACCCACTGAGATTAACTGTAAACATAAAAATATTAAAATATTACCCTACCCCAAGACTTCCGTGTCAGAGGAAATCACCACTATTTCCTGCATTACGCAACGTCTGGGTCATGGAAGCGGATTGGCTTGTGTACATCACACCAGCTATATAACTGTTGTATTGACGTCAGTAAGTTTTGTGAGTTTGATCATGAGGTATGTGTTATATCCAAACCGCCCATCCATTTGGCGAGCTCGTCTTAAGGCTTGGGATGAAAAATAAGATAGATCTAACTATCAAGTGGACCACACTGCAAAAAACAATGGGGGATTGAACGTTTACCATTGAAACCCTTTTTGGGGTCACAGAAGTTTTTGATCAATATGAAATTTGTTTTTCCTCTTCATTCAGGTCTTTGTGACCTTATAAACATATTGGATGGAAAATAAATGTTATGGTGGGCCCTATGAATTGTTTAACGGTGAAAATCATTATCTCCACTGCTATTTGTGGTGTGGTCCAAATGATCTTTGGATATGATTCATTTTTTGAATAATGGTCTAAAATGATCTCTAAAAATAGATGAATGGTATACATATAATAAATGCATCATTGTGGGGCCCATGTAACTTTGATCTCCTTTGAACCGTTCGTACAATTCGGAGCTCGAGGAGCATCAGTGTTCGTCTTCGCACAACACCTACCTACAACAGCTATATAGCTGGTGTGTGGTACACCAGCCAATCTGCTTCCCTGGTTCATGCTATTGAAAGCAGATTGGCTGGTGTACCACACACCACCGATCTGGCTAGTGTAGGTGGGTGTTGTGCGAAGAGGAGCAGCGCTGCCATAGTTGTACGAATGGTCTAAAGGAGATCAAAGTTACATGGCCCTAAAATGATATATTTATTATACCCACACGGTTCATCCATTTTACAAGATCATTTTAGAACATGAACCAAAACATGATTCATATCCAAAGCTTAAGTGGACCACACCATAGGTAGCAGCGAGACAATGATTCTTACCATTAAAACATTCATAGGCCCTTCATAACATTTATTTTTCATCCAATATGTTCATAGGGTCACACATACTTTGATGAAGAGTAAAAACAAATATCATATTAAACTAAAACTTCTGTGACCCCAAAAGGGTTTCAATGGTAGATGTTCAATCCCCTACTGCTATTTTGCAGTGTGGTCCACTTGATCTTTGAATATGTCCTCTTTTTTTTCTTTTTTTTTTTTGGCTCAAGCCTTGAACGAGTTCACCTAGTGAAATGACGGTTGGGATATAACACATACCTCTTGATGGGACCCACAAAACTTGGTGAAATTAACACATCAGCTAGATCGGTGGTGCATGGTACACCAGCCAATCCGCTTCCTGTGCTTGTTTATGAAATTACAGAAATAGTATTTTTTCTGTAAAATATGGAAATTGAAAAAATTTGATCTGATATAAGGGCAGACTGAAGCACGTCTGGAACGCTGTCCTTAAAGCGTTATTTGCCCTTACTTAAGTAAATTGAGTATGCCTAAAGGTTACAGGCAAAATGCTTATAGGATACGACGAGCCTGGTGTGGGTCTGCGTTCAGCAAACACGAAGGCCCACCAATGGAACTTTGTTACATAGTCTGGTAGAAGTTTTTTTTTAAAGGAAAAATCCGAGAGAATAGAGAAGAAGATTATTTAGAAATTAGACCACTGCACTGGTTTGTTCTTCAACTATTGGTTCAGATGAACCGTTCTTAAACCACACTGATGGTCTGAACTTCAGGCAATGGTTCAATTGAACCTTGATGTATTGCTGAAATTTTGGTCTTTAGTAGAGGAGTGACTCTGGTTCGTATGGATTCTGCTGGAGTGTGTTTAGATCATTTGGAAACCCATCCAGACTCTTTTTATATAGGCTATGGTGGCTGGGGGTTATGGTCCAGGGAAATAAATCCCATTAAACCAAATTCTAGCTATTGGAGAAATTAGCAGTTATTGGCAGTTTCTGACTGTTGTGCATGAGCCATAACAACTGTTGCATGCTGATTGTTTGAGACAATGGCTAGCCGTTTCTAGCTGTTGGGCTAGCCACATGCAACAGTTTCAGCAGGGTCAGCAATCAAGAGCATGAGCAGTTACACATCTCTACAACGACTCTATTTTTCAGCCTCTATATATACTGAGAGACCTCTCTCAGTCCTCTAGTCTTTCTTCCATCCAGCTATCCGCCTTAGCCACTTAGTCGCACCGCGACTCGGACACGTCTCACTCCAGTTCATGAAGGAGCAACCTTCTACGACTGATATGGACGTGCGAAGTGCGCCACTAGCGCCTATACAACCACACTGCCTCATGTGCTTACTCCTTCGCACTAAGACCGAGCCCGAGCCCATGCCCGTGCCCAGCCCGAGCGCAAGCACGTGCGTGGGTGTTTAGTGTTAAGCACTGGAACACGTAACCTCGATTCTCCTCGGACTAGGTGGGTAAATAAAACTATACGTCACCATTCTCATATATAGTCAAAATATCTCTTCTCATTTTCCAATGTGGGACTATTCCCAACACTCATGAAAAAGGCAATTTTCAAACTATATATATATAATATTTAAAATCAATATTTTATAACAATCCCCCACTTAATTTTTTAAAATATATTTTTCAAAAAATATTTTTGCCAAAATAATTAGCTTATATGCATAAACAAAGATATCTTTCGATTTTAATCTTCCCTTAGTGTAAGTATCTCAAAGCTCCATCAAAATGACTGGCAGCCGTAGCGTTGAATCAGTTATTTCTAGATAATAGAGCTAGAGAAACTACACACATATTCACTATGTGTTAATTAGAGTTTCCACAATCTTGCTCAGCACAATTAATGGTCATGTGCTTATCCTATTTCGTGAACGATCCTGAGAGAAAACTCCAACTCTCATTAGAGACGGCACCATCCTTTACGTTCATATAGGTGAAATCCTTCCAGTGTCTTCATTACTATAAAACACTTGTCCTTTAGACTGGATTTTATTAAGAGTTCTAAGACTCAACCCTCTTTTGTAATGCTCAACACTTATCTATTATAGATGAGGTCTTATATAATTTAGTGCTGAAAACTTTCCACATATCAGTGACTTATTTTTACCCATTAAATTCGAAATTAGAGATTTTCTGACTTAAGTTAGGGTTACCATCACTGATAGAACTTTGGTTGAAGAGTTTCAACCCCATCCCTCTAGATGTAGCCTTTACTACCTCTCTCGCTAGAGGTTTTGTAAAAGGGTCTGCTAGGTTATTGCTTGATTTCACATAGGAAATAACAATGATTCCATCTCAAATCAACTATCTGACATAATTATGTTGAAGACTTATATGTTTAGACTTACCATTATATGTACCACTATAGGATCTAGCTAATATGGCTTTACTATCATAATGTAGTGACACAACTGATATAGGCTTTACACAGAAAGGGATTTTTAATAGAAGATCCCTTAGCCACTCAGCCTCTTTGCCTGTTGTAGCGAGGGCTATAAATTCAGACTCCATAGTCGAATGCGTTATGCGAGTCTGTTTCTTGGATCCCCAAGACATAGCTGTACCTCCTAGGGTGAATACCCACCATGTAGTAGACTTGTCCCTTGCACTCGATATCCAGCTCGCATCGGTATATCCTTCCAATATGGCAGAAAACTTTGAATAAAATAGTCATAAGTCTTTGGCTGCTTTTAAGTAACCAAGGACTCTATTGATTGCATTCCACTGTTCAGTATTGAGGTTACTGGTAAACCTACAAGTTTACTCACAGCATATGCGTTATCAGGTCAGTGCATTACATAGCATACATAAGACTCCCTATAGTACTTGCATATTCCAATTATACAACTGTTCTTCCGTTATTCTCTTTTAGCTTGATACTTTGATCAAATGAGGTTTTTTGCTTCTTTTATATTTAGTTGGTTACACTTGTTTAGTATCTTCTCAATATAATGAGATTGACACAAAGCATAACCTCCACAATATTTTTTAACTTTAATACCTAGGATGGTATTTACTTGTCCAAGATCCTTCATTTTGTATACGGAAGATAAGAACCTCTTCGTTTCAGTCACACCTTCCATTTTCTTACTAATTATTAACATGTCATTAACATACAGACAAATAATAATCATACAGTTACTATCTACTTTAGAATATATGCATTTATCAGCTATATTATGCATGAAACCATGATATAGTATTTTGGAATGAAACTTCTCATGCCATTATTTTGGTGCTTATTTTAATCCATATAGAGATTTGATTAATCTACATACTTTATTTTCATTTCCTGGTAGAACGAATCCTTTAGGTTCTTCCATATATACCTCCTAATTGAAGTCACCATTTAGAAATGCTGTCTTTACATCCATTTGGTGGATGTGAAGATGATGTAAGGAAGCTAGCACAAATATATCCTAATGGATGTTATCCCAGCTACAGGAGAATATGTGTCAAAAATAATTTATCCTTTCTTTTTGTCTAAAACCCTTATCTACTAATCGAGCTTTAAAGGTTTGGATAGTCCCATCAATATGATATTTCTTCCTAAATACCCACTTGCATCCTATGGGTCTAGAACCGGAAGGTAAGCTTACTAGTTGCCATGTTTGATTTGACATTATAGAATCCATTTAATCGTTTATAGCTTCTTTCCAGAAAGCTAAGTCTCTAGTGGATACAACCTCTTTATATGTTTTAGGATCATCTTCTATAGTTATTACTATACGTATTTTTCTTATAACATTTTTTCTATCTTCCTTCTACAAGATGGAAAAAGATGCGCTGAGAGTCTATATAGTCATCTCCTAGACTCTTCTCTATTCTTGTCCTTTGACTCTTACGAGCTTCAACAAGAGCTTCCACTATTTGTGGAGCTGTACTATCTGGTTCTCTATCACGAGTTTGGACTTCATTATTCTTTGACTCCAAGGATAGTGAGTTCTCAAATAACTCAACGTCTCTTGATTCTATTATTGTATTGGACTCTATATCTAGAAGTCTATAAGCTTTACTATTTTATGCATATACTACGAAGGCGCACTTAATAGCTTTGGGTCTTAACATAGTTCTTTTTGGATTAGGAGTTCTCCAATCGCAAGACACTCCTACACTTTAAGATATTCTAGGTTAAGTTTTCTACCTTTCAATGTTTCATATGAAGATATTTTATATTTTTTAAACAGAATTCTGTTTAGTATATGACACGCTGCAAGCAGTGCATCGCCCCATAGACTTCGTGGCAACTTTGCTCTTATTAGCATTGAGTTAACCATTTCTACTAATGTTCTATTCTTTCTTTCAGTTATTTCATTTTGTTGAGGTGTGTATGGCGCAGTACATTGATGTATTAGTCAATGTTCTTTATATAAGTTATCAAATTTATTAGAGAAGTATTCTCCTCCTCTATCACTAGAGAGAATTTTTATCTTCTTGTTTAGTTGATTTTCTACTTTTGCTTTATATATTTTAAACATGTTCAATACTTCGTCTTTACTTTTTAATAGGTACACATACACGTATCTAGAACAATCATTAATAAAGGTTATGAAATACATTTTACCTTCACGAGTAAGAATGCTGTTTAACTCACAAATATCACTGTGTACAAGATCCAATACTTGAGACGATCTCTCAACACTTGGAAAAGGTTTTTTCATCATTTTGGATCGTATGCATACTTCGCATTTATCAGTTTCATTTTATGTGTATGAGATTAAACCATTCTTAGCCATGAACTTTAAGGTACTATATCCTATATGGGCTAGTCTATCATGCCACAGTCCAACGGATTCAACCATATCGCGAAAGTGCTACTTTCATTCAAAGAAAACTTGACCATACCGTTACAAGCATATCCCTTTCCGAAAAAGTTTCCATTCTTAGAAAGAATCAGTTTTCCTGACTCAAACAACACCCTTATTCTTGGTTTACCCAGAAGATCCCTAAAAACTAAGTTTCGCCTCATGTTTGGGACGTGCAGGACATTCGTCAGAATCACTTTCTTCTTAGAGGTGAACATCGATTCAACAGTTCCTTTGCTGATAACCTTCAATTGGACTTCATTACCCATTTGGACTTCTTGACCATCAGTCAATTCCTCATAGGTTTTAAAAGTTGATCTATTGTAGCACACATGTATGGTAGGAGCAGTATCATACCACCAACTAGGAACCTTTCCTTGAATAGTATTCACCTCAGTGATCATGGTTACAATATCGCCTTCTTCAACTACACTTGCTTCTTTTTTAGGTTTGTAATATCGACATACTCGATCATAGTGCTCGTTTTTTCCACAGACATGACATGGGCTTTTGAACTTTCAGTTCTTCTTTTAAGTGTTTTTCTAGAATTTTCCTTTATTGGGTTTCGAAGAATCGTCCTTCTCGGAATTCTTGTTACTAGTATTTTTTACTACGTACACTTTGGACGAGGAATTCTTATTGTCATGGTTACGGGATTTTTCCTCAATTCTTAGATATTTCTGGATTTGTTCTAGTGTGTAGTCCTCAGTCTTATGCAATAACTTCTTTCTATAGTCTTTCCACATTGGTGATAATTTAGCGATAATAGCCCCGACTTAGAATGATTCAAGAAGATCAATCTTAATGGCTTTGATTTTGTTTACTATTAGCTGCAGTTCTTGGATTTGGGCTAGTAGCGGTTTATTATCTACCATGTTATAGTCGAAATACCTAGCAATCAGAAACTTGTTGGTACCTTCTTCTTCAACATTGTATTTGAACTCCAGATCGGTCCAGATTTCTTTTGCTAATGACGTTTATGTGTACAAATCATACAGTCGGTCAGAGAGCGCATTCAGAATGTGTCCATGATACAGGAGTTCATCTTCAGATCGTTTGGTGCGGACAGCCACCTGTTCAGGTGTGTCTTTGTCGGATGCTTCAGGTAGTGGTTGCAGAGTTGGATCTAAAATGTAATAGATCTTCAGTGCCGTCAGAAGAAACTTGATTTTGTTTTCACATCTTGAAAGATTGGTTCCTTCGAACCAGTCAAGGCGAATCAAGTCCTGATTCATCAACTTAATAAACGATACATTATCGACTTCCATCAGTAAAATAATGCTTTAAGATTGTTTATGAAATTACAGAAATAATATTTTTTCTATAAAATATGGAAACTGAAAAAATTTAATACGATATAAGGGTAGTTTGAAGCACGTCTAGAATTCTGTCCTTAAAACGTTATTTGCCCCTACTCAAGTAAATTGAGTATGTTGAAAGGTTACAGGCAAAATGCTTCTAGGATACGACGAGTAGAGCTGGGCAACTTGGGCCCGGTCCAGTGGATCCGACCCGACCAGACCCGACTCGGTACCATTCCGAACAGAACCAACGGTCTGATCGGGCCTGATCGGCCAGATCCGATTTAATTTCGAGTCGGGTTCGGAGAGCACTGTACCCGGATAGATCCGGTCCGAATACCCCGACCGAATGGGTCCGAACTAACTCGAACAGACCCGACCCAGAGGGGTATACCTATAAATACCCTTTTTTTCACCCAAAACCTAAAACTCTTTTTACCCTACCCATTTTTTCCCTAAAACTCTCCCACCCTAAGAGAGAGAGAGAGAGAGAGAGAGAGAGAGAGAGAGAGAGAGAGAGAGAGAGAGAGAGAGAGAGAGAGAGAGAGAGAGAGAGAGAGAATGAGTAAGGTGTTTGAAGTAGGGAAGCTGAGTGTAAAGGTTGTGGAGGCTCTTAAAAGCTCATCACCTCCAAAGCCTCTATTAATTAGCACTCCAATAGAAGCAGGAGAATATCCAGTGGTGGTTTTCTTCCTTTTGTCTCACCAATAGCTGCTACTTTGCCATCCTTTAACACGTTGCTTCTCATGGATACATTGCAGTTGCTCCTCAGGTTTATTTACATTTCACCTCAATCCTATGAAATCTTTACAAAAAAAAAATTACAAAATGACCCCCTTCAGACCATGCTTCTAATATGTTCAGTCGCGTCCGAACCCGACCAAATGCAGAGAAGGAAAATCAAGTTCACCAAGCTCTTCATCAATGGAGAATTCGTCGACTCTGTTTCAGGTTCTTCTTCTTTATCCCTTTTCCCCCCTTTTCTACTATGTTATTTTTTCATGTCTTTACGTCAATCCAGACCATCCAAATTGCTGACCCAGTTGTGGATGGAGCATAACCAAAAACTTCAACTATGAAAGTAGTGTCGACCATGTAATATCTCTGTTCGATATGGACCACTCACTATTCACTTTTAACCATCAATTTGAAATATGCCCTATCCAAAATGAGACCCACAATTTGGATGGTCTGATAGCCGTACATCAGTGCCACGTGCGGTAGGATGAATCACCACCATTTGATTGATAAAGAGAGCAATATTTTATTTTATTTTATTTTTTTAAATATTTACACCCTTCCTTTTGATATATGCACCCTTTTCTACATTCGGCAAGACAGTGTCACCGACTTTAGTAATTGAATTTTCAAATGTAGAAAATGGGTGTATCTATTAAAAGAATGGATGTAGGTTCTCTTTTTTTATTTATTAGTATTATTGTTATTACTTTCTTCGGAATGAGCGATGAGTTTTGAGTTTATGTACGTTTTCCACCATGAAAGTAGGATGCCCAACCTTGCACAATCCTATTCGACTCGGTTTTCCTGACCAAGTCGAACTTGGATCGGTTCAGATCAGTACATATCCGGGTCAGACCGAGTCAGCTGACTCAGACTCGGTCCCGATTCGGTCCAAGTTTGGGTTGGGCCATGTAAAATTCGGACCTGGTCGAGTTGGGCCAAATCCGAGCCGACTCGGTCCGATGCCCAGCTCTAACGACGAGCCTAGTGTGGGTCTGCATTTAGTAAACACGAAGGCCCACCAATGGAACTCTTTTACACAGTCTGGCAGAAATAAAAAAAAGAAGAAAAATCCCAGAGAATAGAGAAGAAGATGATTTGGAAATTAGACCACTGCACTAGTATGTTCTTTAGCTACTGGTTTAGATGAACTGTTCGTAGACTACACTGATGGTCTGAATTTTAGGCAATGGTTCAGTTGAACCTTGCTGTATTGCTGGAATTTTGGTATGTAGGAGAGGAGTGGCTTTGGTTCGTATGGCTTCTGTTGGAGTGTGTTGAGATCATTTGGAAACCCATCCAGGCTCTCTTTATATAGGCTATAGTGGCTGGGGGTTATGGTCCAGGGAAATAAATCGCATTAAACCAAGCTGTTGGAGAAACTAGCCATTATTGGCAGTTTCTGACTATTGTACATGAGCCACAACAGCTGCTACATGTTGACAGTTGTGAGGTAGTGGCTAGCCATTTTTAGTTGTCGGGCTAGCCGCATGCAACAGTTTCAGCATGGTCAGCAATCAAGAGCATGGGCAGTTACACATCTCTGCAATAACTCTATTTTCCAGCCTCTATATATACTGAGAGACCTCTCTCAGTCCTCTAGTCTTTCTTCCAGTCAGCCATCCGCCTTAGCTACTTAGTCGCACCGCGTGCCCAAGCCCTTACACCGAGCCCCGTGCCCTTGCCCGATCCCAAGCACGTACGGGTGTTCCAATGCTAAGCATTGAAACATGCAACCCTGATTCTCCTTGGACTAGGTGGGTAAATAAAACTATACTCCACCATTCTCATATATAGCCAAAATATTTCTTCTCATTTTCGAATGTGGGACTATTCCTAAAACCCATGAAAAAGGCAATTTTCAAACTTATATATATATATATATATATATATATATAATTAAAATATATTTAAAATCAATATTTTATAATAGTGATATCGGCGTTCTAGAACAATAATGGACCTGCGAGAGCCTTTCACATGAACTTCTTGCGTAGGGATGCTGGGTGGGGCCACAAAGATGTTTGTGAGAACTCCACCCGGTCCATCCGTTTTACGACCTCATTTTAGGACGTGAGACCAAAAATTGTATCCAAGACTCAAGTGGGCCACATGAGAGGAAATAGTGGGAATTCAGTAAGCACCGTTGAAGCATTCTTATTGACATAAAAGTTTTGTATCAGGATGTTATTATGTTGTTTTCACTTCATCCCGTTGGTAATGACATTATAAACGGTTTGGATAGCATGTAAACATCAACGTGGAGCTAAGATTTTAATGGTAAGAATTTCTTTCCCCAATTGTTCCTCTTGTGTGATCCACTTAAGATTTTTATCCACCTCTTTTTTTGGTCGCATGTCTTAAAATGAGCTCACAAAACTAATGAACAGGATGGATTTCTCACATACATTTCAGTCGGCCCCAACTCACCATCCTTGTGCAGGAACTTCTTGTAAAAGGCTTTGCAAGAAATTCGGGTCCAATAATAATAACATTAGATCGGCCTAACATATAGCCCCTGTATCATTGGTGGGCGGTGACCAATATGACACATGATAAAGGATCTGTCAACATTTCACGTGGGCGTTTTGGTTGTTTGAATTAAGATATTTGACTATGGTTTTTTTTTTTTTTTTTTTTTTTTTTTTTTTTTAAATTATTTTTAAGTAGGCCCGAGGTCCTTTAGAAGCCCGGAATAACTCATCTTTTAAACTTTTAAATTTTTTTGGTCTATTGGTAAGCCAACATAACCCCTTAAAAAAATATTTTTTTAAGAGCTTCAATGGTCTTTTGAGTTATATATATACACACACACACACACACACACACACACACACGAGAATGCCCTTGCCACCCTTGCCTCGTGTTTTTTAAAAGCTATCACATGCGGCAGATGATTTGTGGGACCCATATCATATATCACTTGGGTTCACTACAAGAAAGTAGGCCTTTACCGGCGGTCAAAACCGCCGGTGAAGGTCCCAAAAACCGTCGACAAAGCATTTGCCGGTAGTCAGCAAACCGCAGGTAATGGCTCGGTCGGTAAAAGGTTTACCGGCGGCCATGAGGCTTTCCCGGCAGTTTTGCTGACCGCCACTATAGGGGGAGCTTTATAGGCGGTCAGCGACCTGCGGCTTTTGCAGTCATCAACCTTGAGAGGCCCTTCTTCTGACTGCCATTATAGCCTAAAAAAGCGTCGTTAAAGGTCTTCCTAAGCACCATGAAAGACAAACGACCATCAATGATTCTATTGGCTATCAAAAACTACAAAATAGATATTTTACAAACGTGATTCATCAAACTTCCCACATCTTAAGCTGGTCTAAAAAATGCTCAGGGCGTGCATAAGGAAAATCATTTTTAGAAGGATCTCAACATTAGAACTCATAGGTGAATGCTTTTGAAGGGTAAATTTATATACAGGCACCCATGTGCCAACAAGTATTTCAGCACCTGCAGTAGCAAGAGATTTTGCTATCACCCACCCATACCCATTGTTATCAGCAATTCCGGCAATAAATGCCCTTTTACTTGAGAGCAAAATTCCCTTAAATTGTTTATATATTGTTCCCATTAGGTGGAACTATAAAAAATCAACCCAAACATATTACATACATTTGTTATCAAACACCAGATGACATTTGCATGGGGACCAAATGCAATTCCATAACACCTAATCCCATCTAATACCATGCACCAAACAACATGTATGGTCCATAAAAAGATACTACAATGTAGCTGACCACATCTTTGTGCTGCTGGATGCTCTGCACCATCCTACCATCATTCAGGGATATAACCTGGAAGTTATTCTCCCAATTGCCACATGAGATCAAAAAGTTTTCAGATGGCATTTGCAATGTAGCAAAGCACTATTTGCAAGCTCAACATTCTGAGCCAAGGGAGAAACAATTTTATGAGGGGAAAGAACATCAGAACCAATTCCAAAAATGGGATCCTCCAAAAAGGTGAATTTGCCTCAGGAAAGAAGCAATTAACACCAAGATATAGAAAAAAAAAAGAGAGTCAAAACACATGAACAAGATCCATTTAAGGTGGTGACTGTTAAATTCCTCCTCGCTGTGTGGAAGAAGTTGACGTAGAAGCCAACCACCCCATAATATCTCTGCAGATATGCCCGACCTACATAAAAGACCAGCCAATGCATTGAGCGCCTACAAAAGAAAGCACATTTTACTGTTTCAAGTTAAATGAACCATTTCAAGAAATTACAAGTTACTAAGGAAATATTATAATCCAACACCCAAATTTTCTAGAACTATGTAACATCAAGAAAAGAAATTTGGTATTATTTCCTTTGCAAAACATGAGAAAATACCATACCATCCAGCCCATATGGAATACTATTTATGTAAAGCTATTGTCTGATCTACTTCGATCGAAATCATTTTTCAGCTCCCTCTTACTAGGATTTCATGCACATATCATCACACCTAGAAATAAAGTGCAAGGAAAAAAATCATTCTTTTAGATAGTACCTAGAGCTTACTTTAATTTCAAATGTGAAACATTAAAAAGTAAACAATGGAATGCAGAAAAGAAGAAGAAGAAGATGCAGAATTAGGACACGTGGGACACTCAATCATCAATCAGGACTGTTCATTCAATAGTACCATTGGGAGCAAGCCATGGTACAAGAATCAAGCCGATTGGTTGATCCTCACCCTTTAAATGAGTTAATTTGTTACAACCATCCATTTTTTTGAGCCATAGATCACATGATCTGAGTATTGTGTCTCAACCCACTTGGAAGAATGACCATTGATTTGTCTTTGGCCAATTTGCAGCAAAAGTCCACATCATCTAAATGTCTACCAAATGTTACACATCCAGCTTTACCTGAATCATAACTCATGCCCATTTATATGATGCAATTTTACATATTGTAAATAGAAATGCAGAGTAATGTAAAAATAAAATAAAAACAATGACTAACAACAATGCTCAACAAGAGAGGGACTTGATTTCATAAAAACGGAAATAATAAAATCATGCTTACATGTCCAACTTCCTTAGTGATGTTTCTTGATACAAATAAATAAAAAAATAAATAAATTCAAAGAATCAAGCCAATGTTTACACTGAATAGAAAAATAAACAAGATGTGTTATGGAAGCTTGCAAATCATACATTTTCTTACAAAGTCATAGGTTAGAATCTTAGTCATACCATATGATTCTTGTGAGAATGTGAGTTTTGCACGTATAGTATGTTCAGATCCACCAACAATCTAAAATATTTCACATCTAAATCATTAATATCATGAAACAATAAAAACACTTCAGACATGATAAAATCAGATATGTATATTGGACTCAAGACTCCTCTAAACTACATAATGTGGACGAACCACTGCTACTTCTGGGTCGAAGAAATCCATATTGTTTCTCCCAATCAAGCATCATATAACAGAGCAGTGAAGGGGTTGATTTTCCTTGACAGGGTGGGGTTGGGCGCCCTTAGGAGATAGCTCTCGCCCCTGTTTCTTTCTTGAGGTTTTCCATTTTATTTTTTAGTCCTTCGATAGGTTCCGGTTAGGGATTTTTGCCTACTGAACCCGAATGTATGGCAGTTGTACAGCCTTTTGAAATGGAATATATTGATCCACTATTAAAAAAGAAAAAAAGAAGCATCATATAACACCTCTAAAGTAAGAGACAGGTCTTGCAATCGAGAAAAAAAGTTTTTTTTTCCCTCTAAGTTCTTCCTTCTGTGCAAGATTCTAGTGTAGACAGTATGATTCACAAAGCATGGTAAAAGCATCCATACGGGAGTATATACCTTGTCTATTTCAATGTCAAACAAATGATTTAATCCAACAATGTAAACATTCATGAAAACTGCAAACATTGATTAACAAGAATCAAAACAATACAGCCACAAGAGAAATAATCAAATGTATACATACTTAGAATTGAAAACTGTTCATCTCATTACCTCCAAAATTGTTCAAACATGTGGTGTAGAACATGGGATCAACAAACTGGCATAGCTTTTCTTCTAGTCTATGACAAAAAGTAAACAATGATTCTCTGGTGGATGCCAACAGTTAAGGTAGATGCCAAACTAGAAAAGGTGATAGCAAAAATCATTGCCTGGGTCGAACGGAGAAACCAAAGCCAACCTGCATTTCACATATGAATTGTCAAATATCTCCTTAAATGCTCCTACACCCAAAGAAAAGAAAAAAAAAATCACTCTATAGCTTCATGAAATTCAACACAACATAGAGGCATCAATGTAAATGGTGAGTTTGTTACAACTAAGGGAGCGCCATCAAGACATTCACATTAATTTTTTTAAGGCACTACTTCAGTCTCTTTTGACAACATAGCTTCAACGCAAATCTAAGTAAATCCTAGCTTCAACACAAATTTATGATGACATAAGTAGAAAAAAACTTTTCTACTTATTATGGGAAAATGTGAGTAGACCCGATAAGGACTGACTCAAGTAAACTGAATCGATCAGTAGGTCCTCGAAAGGAGAACATTGCGACTAGTCTAGCCTTGCTTCTGAACTATGATTCCAAAACTAGGGTTACTGGGGAGAGACAGACGGGGCAATCTGAGTCGAGCTCTCATCTGGGGCTCTCATCCGAAGAACTATAGCCCTGGATCGGCCGAGCCGAGCTCTTATTTGAAGCCCTCATTCGAAGAACTACGACCTTGGATTGACTATGTTTTAAAAATTTCTAAGTTTTAGATTTAGGTTTTTTCTTATCATTAGATTTTTTAAAATCAGCCCTCTTTTTACTTTTGAAAATTTTGTAAAACTTTTTTGCTAAAAGGGCCATATCATCTTCAGAATTTTCTAAATCAGAATTTTCTAGAGATACATTTAGAAGATTTAAGGGCGATAGATTTACCTTTAGGGGCTTTAAAAGTTAACTCATAAGTCTATAAAGAGCCAACTAATTCTTTTACCCTCATATTATCCATATCACGAAGTTCCTGGATTGCAGTTACCTTAGAATTGAACCGTTTAGGAAGTGAGCGTAGTATCTTTGCACAAACTTTACTTTCTAGGATTTTATCACCAAGACCCCACATAGAGTTCACAATATCATTTAATCTTGTATAGAAGTCCATGAACATTTCATTTTCTTCAATATGTATTTCCTCAAATTTGGTTGTGAGGATTTGGACTTTAGATTTCTTGACAATTGATGTTCCCTCATGTGTCATTTCTAAAATATCCCAGGCTTGCTTTGCAGAATCAAAGGATATAATTCTTTTGAATTCATCTGGTGATAGTGCGCAAGTGATTACATTTAGTACTTTTGCATTGGCACTACTTTCACTTTTATGAAGATTAGTCCAAGAAAAATAAGGTGTTACTTACATATATTTTGATCCATCGATACCAGTCACTTCAGTGGTAGGAGGGGTCCATTCAGTCACTGTGGCTAGCCACATGCTTTCATCATTGGATTTTAAGAAAATCCTCATTTTGGCTTTCCAATAAGCATAATTGGAGCCATCAAATGGTGGAGCCCTAGTGACCGAAAGGCTATCAAAATTTGACGTCTTATAAATAATTCAGATCGATTAGCTCAGGAAATAAATCCAAATATAAAAAGAATAACGAGCTATTAGGCTCTGATACCACTTGAAAAGGCCGAGCTTATGTCCTAGAGGGGGAGGGGGGAATAGGACTATGTCAAATTTAAATTGATAATAGCGGAATTTAAACAATAAGATAGCTTTATAAACAAATAAATGAAAGATAATACTTTAAACAAACCATAATACGGAAATGTAAAGTAACCTCGAATTCTAGTATTGACAGGTTGATACAAATGTTGCTCTAAGGACAACCTTACACCATAAAAACTAAGGGTTTATGTCAAGGACAACCTTCACTATAAGAAATCCCACTTTTAACGACGAAAATTTTCGTCGCTAAAAGTCAAATTTTCGTAGCTAAAAAGTTTTAGCAACGAAAAATTTCTTTGCTAAATTCATCACTAAAAGACCGAGGTAGAAGGGTTTTATCGGTGAAAAATTTGAATCGTCGCCAAAAGTAAGCTTTTTAGCGACAAAAATTTTCGTCGCTAAAAAAACTTTACAGGACTTTTAGAAGCGAAAATTTTCGCTGCTAAAAATATTCATCCACTTTTAGCAATGAAAATTTTTGTGGCCAAAAAAACCTCACAAGACTTTTAGCAGTAAAAAGTTTTACTGCTAAAAATATTAGTTCCACTTTTAGCGACGAAAATATTTGTCGCTAAAAAAACCTCACAAGACTTTTAGCAGCGAAAATTTTCGCTGCTAAAAATATTGGTTCCACTTTTAGTGACGAAAATATTCATCGCTAAAAAAACTTTTTAAGACTTTTAGCAGCGAAAATTTTTGCTGCTAAAAATATTCGTCGCTAAAAATACTTCTTAAGACTTTTAGTAGCGAAAATTTTCGTCGCTAAAAATATTGGTTCCACTTTTAGCGACGAAAATATTCATCGCTATAGAAACTTCTCAAGACTTTTTAGCAATGAAAATTTTCGCTGCTAAAAATATTCATTCAAACTTCTCAAGACTTTTAGCAGCGAAAATTTTCGACGCTAAAAAAATATGTGGCAACGAAAATGTTCGTCGCTAAAAATAATTACACACCATTTACAAAACTTTTAGCTACAAAAATTTTCGTCGCTAAATATATTTGCAGAACTTTTAGCAACGAAAATTTTTGTTGTTAAAAAACATTTACAAAACTTTTAGCGATGAAAATTTTCGTCGCTAAAAGTCTCTTTATATATATATATATATATATATATATATATATATATATATATATATTCCAGCACAAAATTCCTAATATACACCTGATAACAATATATTTCATCATATTCATCCTGATATACACTTGTATATTTCATCATATTCACATTCACATCCATCTAAACCCAAACTAGTAAATCCATCAAAACATATACTATATTCATCCAAACAAAAACAATCTTATCCACATCACATTCATTCATGCATAAATACATATAAACTTAATATCATAAGTAAATATACAAAAAATCACAAAGATGAAGGCGGAGGTGGTGGGGCATCGGTGGGTAAGCGTGCAGTGAAAGCCTGAAATATTTTTATCATCTGTCGCTCATGCTCCACCCGCATCTCCTCCATCCTCCTCTCCTACTCCTCCCTTTACCTCACCAGCTCCTCCTCCATCCTCCTCTGCCTTGCCAGCTGATCTCCATCCTCCTCTCCTGCTCCTCCCTCTGCCTCGCCAGCTGATCCATCATCTTACTCTCTTACTCCTCCCTCTGCCTTTCCAACTGATCTTTGATGTCATCGACGACGTCCCGTAGCTGCTGAACCTCTCTCTTTACGGTATCAGCTCGGCGTACGACGCTTTCGCCAACGACGATGGATCGGCTGGAGGCAACTCTAGCGGGTGCCATGAAATTGTCATCATGGCCAAGCCCACGCATATATCCAGAACGGGTGCCAAGCACCTGACTCAGGATCTCTGGCTCACTCCGCTGAGTACCATCGGGAGTGGGCTGACTATGTAAGGTGTCTATCTCCTCCTGTAATGAAAACATATGAATTTTTATAATAAATGATATTATTATAATTTAATGCATTTAAATTTTATAATGTAAGGATTTTTACCCAAATCTCATTAACTCTAGGATATACCTAAGATCCCGTCGCCTGTCAACAGTGAGTCTCTCTGTACAAGTCTACTGGTCCGGGATCCTGGCTAATGACGGAATCTCGCTGCACAATCAAAAGGACAATAAAGTTAATATAAATGCATAGAAAGAATATATAAACGTAATAATTACTAGTACTTTCTTACCATATCATGACGAAGTCGTACAAATGACTTTGAACCAGCTACATGGTTCTCTTCTAACTTTCCCTTGTTGTCTGAATTTATTTTGCTCCTCTTCTGAACACATTATTCATAATACATTGTTATTAATTGTGAATTTAATTATTATGTTAAGATAACGTAAATATGTAAATATTACCTGAACAGAATCAGACTAAAACCTATCACAGAGTATCTGACAGTCCCCATCGGTCACGTGTGGCGGTGCGGACTGTACGGCTTCCTCATAGCTCGTGCACTGCTTGTACTGCCAGTGTAACTTACCATGGTAATTCTTGAACTGCTCCTTCATCATGTCGTCGATGGCATGGGAGATGTGCGAAACACTCAAATCCAAGTCAAATTTATCCTGCATTTCATAAATAATAGATTAAGGCAATAAACTTATTAAGAAAATAACTTAATCGTAAATAAAATTTTATAAAATAAATTTTAATTTACTAAAATTTACCTGAAGGCGCTGACGGATGATTTGCTGCACATCATCTGTCACGTCTCCCAATGAGGGGTGGTGGGGGGATTAGAAATTGGCATAAGACACTGACCTTTGACGTAAACAAGATGACATTGTTCCCAACAGGTCTAAGGCAGTCCTGTGGGAACTCTACCGTCACCTTACCCTCATGCGTAAGTCGCTCTAAAAGCAACACACGCGTGGGTCCACGTCCTCGTCAGCTGGTCGATGACGCTGTTGCAAAAGAAATATGTAAGTCTAAACACATAAACAAAAATCATTAAAAGAAATATATGTCTAGACTTACATGCAGTGCCTAGTGTATGCGCGATTGAGGGATCAGACGCCTGCGATGCAACATGTGACGGTGATGTTGGATCCGTTGCATCATGGGTAGAAGGGGTAGATCCAGTACGCGAACGACATACTCTCCCACCTGGTGCCATCACTGAATATGTGCGAGCTACGAACTTATAAATTTAAACAATGTCAATACAAGTAGAATATACTAAAACATTATACAAGTAGTGTTGACGGTACAATGCATTTGTACTTATGCTTAGAGAGATAATTAAAATATGATTAGACCATTACACTATAATGCAAGTAGAATATAATAAAACTGTAAACTTTAATCTATAACCCTTAGAAATTCCATTACACATTGTCATTCTATATTAAATACACATATTCGTTGTAATACGAAACAACTTTGAGGTAAACTATCCGAAGTACTCCCTGCGTAAGTTAACGTATGCTTCAGAAGTATATGTTGTGTTGTGTGAAGCACATTTTTATAGCCAACATGCCAGTCATAATAGGAGAAATCTGGTCTCTCGAGACTCCATTCAGATGTGCAAGTGACAGAGTCACATCTTCCATATCTCGTTTCCTGTGGTTATATATTTCCATCAGCTCCAGAATTTCTTTGAGATGGTATAATCTTTCCTCTGAGTCGTCATCGATATATTCCGCTCTACACTCATCGACTAGATCGGATATCTCTATGGCCCTACCAGAAGAAGATAGGGCCGAAACATCCATCTGCAACAGTTGATGAAGTATGTTGCGTGCTTCTGCTACGCTCCAGTTTGAGGAGGACATGATCAGAAATTGACTCAACTGTAAATGTGGATTATAAACAAGTTATTAAAAGGAATTAATCATGACTTGTAATTTTCACGTATACATGGAATACATAAATTATTTAAATTGAATAATCGTCGTCTTTTATCACTATCGCTTAGGGCTATTTCTTCTTCACCATTACTATCGCTGATCAGTATTTCCTCCTCATCGTCTGCAACGTTGTCATCAATAAAACCACTATCATCTCTAACAATGTCTTGTATTATTAAGGCATTAACATGATCATGTGGCACATCATCTCTTTCTAATTGCACCACATCAATATCAACACTTGAATTAGTCCCTGTATCCCTAGATGACATATCTTCTTGATATGCGTGTTTATAACCCTAGACATGTCATTTCCCCCTCCTCGCTATCTTCAACTTCTGGTACGGGAACGTCAAATACGTTCCTGGGCTTTATTTTCTGCACCACATGCCAAGAGTCGCCTAATTTTGTGTCAGTGAGGTAAAATACTTGTTTGACTTGGTTGGCGAGGATAAATGGGTCGTCCTTAAACCACTTCTGAGATAAATTTACGCTCGTAAAGTAGTTGTCAGTCTGTATTCCTAACTTCTTATTTCTAATGTCCCACCAATCACATCTAAATAAGTACACCCGCTTTCTCATACAATAACTTAACTCAATAATATCTGCCAAAATTCCATAAAAGTCAATTTCATCTCCCTCTTTTATTCCCTTCACAACCACCTCACTATTTTGTGTGGTCCTGCACTTCTTACGTTCTTTGGTGTGGAATCGAATCCCATTTATAATACAACCTGTGTATCTAGATACACGACTATCAGGGCCACACACCAGTGAGTATAGGGCATCAGATGCATCAGCAGAGTTGCTCGTGTGCAACGTTGTCATCTATTATCATGTATAGAATATAATTGTTTAGGGATTTTCTTAGGTTGAAATAATGTGGAATACAACGAAAATTCTAAGTGTGGTGAGATACAATGTAAAATCTTACAAATTTGGCGAACGCTTCTGGAAACTAATCCTGATGCATTCGATCATAATTTGTGGGGAATTTGGACTTCATCTCGTCTATGTGTTCACTACACATAAATGACACATCATCAGCAAGAAACATTAAGATCATCGTATGTAGAGAAAACAATAATCGAGAATATGACTTACTCAAAGTATGACTCTATTTCTTCACAATTACGCAACACATACCACCGCGCCTTTGCTAGATCCCTAAGGTCCATATCCTGAAACGTCGGGGATCCTAAAGGACGAACGTTATGTGCAAATACAGATATGAGTCCTTGTTCATGCTCCTGCCCTTCATTGGTATTCCGATCTTCTCAGTTGAATCTAGTCTCTATGCCACGAAGATACATGGAGCAAAATGTAAGGCACTCATTATTAATGTACGCTTCAGCTATTGACCCCTCCGGTCATGCCTTATTCCTCACAAATCGTTTGAGTGTGTGAAGGTATCTATACACAAAACCAATATGGTATACGTATGAAAACATGGATATATGTAGTTTATGGAATGAATAAAATTTTAATAGGTTCTACCACCTTTCGATCGGATACATCCAACGATATTGTACTGGGCCTGCAAGCTTCGCCTCGTGCGGTAAGTGAATCGCTAGGTGTACCATGACATCGAAAAACGCAAGTGAAAATATTCTTTCAAGTTTACAAAGGATTATGGCAATGTCCCTCTCCAGTCGTTTAATAACATCTACATTCAACGATTTCGAACACAAATCCTTAAAGAATATCCCCAACTTAATCAGTGTCGCACTGATATCCTTGCTCAGGAATCCACGAATCGCAACCGGCAGTAGGCATTGCAGAAGGACGTGACAATCATGACTTTTCATTCCTGTTACCTTACAGTCCGTAACGTTTACGCGCTAAGATATGTTTGACGCATACCCATAAAAAAACTTCACCAATCTCAGCCATTCACATAAACGTTTTCTCTCTAGTTTTGTCAACGTGTAGCAGGCTGCTGGTATAGTATACTAATTTCCATGTGGTTGCAAGTGCAACTCTTTCCTTAAACCCATTTCTTGTAGATCCAATCGAGCCTTGAAACTGTCTTTCATTTTCTTCTCTATGTTCATCAATGTTCCGAAGACATTGTCACATATATTTTTCTCAATATGCATGACATCCAAGTTGTGTCACAATTCAGATCACTCCAATAGGGCAACTCAAAAAAGATGCTCTTCTTCTTCCAATTATAGTCCAATACTGTATGTTTCCTCTTCTTCAAGTGCGATGCCTTACCAAATCTAACTTTTACAATGTTACTCAGTTGTTGCATCACATCTTCTCCAGATAGCTCTTTCGGGGGTAGCTTATGATCTTGTTTGCCATCAAAGATCATCATCTTCCTGCGCCAACTATGATCGTGCGGAAGGAAGCAACGATGACCCATATAACATATTTTTCTACCATGCTTTAATGACAATGAACAAGTCTCAATACCACATGTAGGACAAGTTAACTTGCCCTTCATGCTCCACCCAGATAAATTTCCATACGTGGAAAAATCATTTATTGTCCACAAGACCGCTGCATGCAATCGAAATGTCTGTCCTGCAAATGTGTCATACGTTTATACACCTTGACTCCATAACTCATTTAACTCATCTACTAACGGTCGCAAATACACATCAATGTCATTCCCAGGTGACCTGGGTCTAGGAATAAGCAATGACATCATGAAAAATGACTCCTTCATACACAACCAAGGAGGTAAATTGTAGGGCATAAGTACCACTTGCCACATACTGTACGAGCTACTCATATTACCAAATGGATTAAAACCATCACTTGTAAGACCTAATCGAATATTGCGAGAATCCTCTGCAAAATAATTATGTTGCTTGTCAAAATTTTACCAGGCTTTAGAGTCCACAGGGTGTCTCAGTGTACTATCATCATGAACGTGTTTCTCCTTATGCCACCTCATATCTTCAGCCGTCTTAAAAGACATAAACAATCTTTGCAATCTGGGTTTCAATGGGAAGAACCTTAACACCTTTTGCAGAATTTTCTTATCCCTGGCTTTGTCATTCTTCCACCTAAACTCTCCACATTCTTGACACTCTTTATCCTTATCATGCTCATTCCGATATAATAAACAACCATTTATATATGCATGTATGAGTTCATAACCAAGGTCCAAGTCTCGCATTAAGGATTTTGCCTCGTAATGAGACTTAAGCAATGTCTCACCGTCCGGTAATGCTTCTTTCAACAACTCAAGCAACATGTCGAACGATTTGTTACTCCAACGATTTATTGTCCTCAAATGAAGTAACTTTGTAAGAAAATTTAACTTGGAGAAGTTCTCACACCCTGGATAAAGTGGACGTTGTGCATCCCTCAACAACCTACTAGACTTTTCTGAATCGACATCACCCATTGGAGGAATATCTTGGCTACTGCTTGTCACTGTAAAATCAGTATCCGCAGCTGTTCCCCTAAACACATCTTATATAATATCTTGCATTTCGTCAACGTCTTCATCCTCGTCATCCGGCACAATTGGGTCAGCAAGGACTTCAGTGGGCTCAACTCTATGGGTCATATCTTCCCCATGATAGATCCACCAAGTGTAACCCTGGTCAATCCCAACTATGCATAAATCATCCTCTACTTTGTCTAAAGTCTTATATATAATGTTCTTGCATTTTCGACATGGACACCTAATCCTATTGTAACGCCCTGAAATTCGGGGGTCGAGTATGAACTCAACTCCCGAGTTCCAACACATCATTTATGCAACATACACAATGATGGGCAATAAACATGAATGAAATTATTCAAAACAAGTAATTCATACTCCAGTTCAAATAAAGGCAAGCGGAAAATGAAATTTTATATTCAAAATATGTAAAGTATCAAAATTTTGTGAACTCGTAGTATGAGTACTAACCGAGTACCTACATGTATTGTTTCTAAGTCAAAAATCAAAAACAACTCTATAGATAAGCCTTGGAATCCCCGCGATGCATCGACCTAAGCTGTATACTTGCATAAAGGAGAACTCCTCCGATCCTCCTCGAAGTCGAACTCGGCTCCGAACAGAGGCGCCATCTACACTGCGATAAGTCGGTGGGTGTTACAAACACCGTCCCGTAACGTGGGAGTGAGTAGCTAACTTGGAACAATAAAGCATAGGTTAACATGTTATCAAATCAATCAAGCAAGAATGATAACCACATACAAATCAAACATTTCTAATTACTCTGCAAAAATGATATGACATGATGTCTTTGTATGCCCTTGCCAAACCACCCTAGCGACATCATCTTACGTTCGCGAATGCTTTAGTGCTCCACATCTACAAAGCACATGCGGTGCGATGATGCTCATGATTACCAAGTTTTTATTAATCCATTTCAACCAAGTAGTATTGGGAAACTAAGGTACCTCCCTTGTATCATTCCCAAACATGATCCATTCTAAAGGGTCGTCAATCCTAGTTAATCTCATACGATATTATGGTTTGAGAAGCGTAGTGAAGGCATCGCAAAGGGCTAAAGTCACCCGTCACGAGATAGATCTCACCGTATGCGGCTCAATTGTCGGCCGTCACTCAAGTACATATCTCACCGTACTTGGCTCAATCACTGAAAAAGGCTAAGGTTCATAGTCGGCTCAACTCATACTCTAGTTTGGAAAGATGGCTAATCACAGACACTTGGAGTATTGAAGATAGGGAGGTTAGCTTAGGTCTCACCATAGGTTTAGGTCGAATATAGTGTCCCATTAATCGGCTCACGAGTTTGGTTGCGCAATGGTCATTACGGGGAGGCACATGACCCAGCCGTTCGACCACGGTGTCCCATACCACCATGCCCATCTCATAGGATCGAGGTACCATGGTTAACGGGATCGGTTAAGTTTGGTTTAGGTTTAGCGACCAAACATGGTGAACACACATATACACTTAGGTTTAGTTTCAAGTTCGACTAGCTCGAGCGCACCACAAGTTGAGCGATATGGAGTGCAAAAGCACTCCATGTGGCCAACCACTATCGGTAGAAGTACGACTCGGGCCGCCAGTACACTGACTTGTTGTGGGATATGAATCTCACCACAAGAGAATGCCCTGGACTATAAACATAGTCCCAAACTCAAAGTGATTGTAAGGCATGAAGTTAAGCATGAAGTAAAGCATCTTAGTAGGCATGTTAGTAAAGTTTAAGGCATGTTGTAAAGCATGTTGTAAAGCATGTTGTAAAGCACTATACACATAGGGATATTACATCTACATCTCAAGTGAGTGGTTATAGCTAACCATCGCATGTTTAGGGTCTTAGGGAGGTTATAAGCACCTCTCTAAGGCACTAACACTCAAACATTTACACACACAAGCATCTACATGAACACTTAGAATACACTATTCCAACATACACGACGTATGTTAGCAAATGCGTATTAGGCTATTATTTCGCCAAGCGGTTATTTTTAGGCATACCATATTCATGCGACAAATAATCATGACAATTACATTTCCAAAATTTATACATATGCGGTATTTCTAGAGTACGGGTTGCGAACATAGATTGCGGGATTCCTTTCGCCAACTGGTATTTTATTCATGTATTGTATAATCATATATTAAGGTCAAACATTATTCCAAAAGGTATTTCTAAAATGCACAATTTCAACATACGTCGCATTTACAAGTGAACATGTATTTTTAGCCAAACTTTATTTTATTCATATATTATATAATCATACATTAAATAAACATGTCAAACATTTATCCAAAAAAAAAATATGGGTATTTTACGTATACCTAGAGTATGTGAAATTTCATATTTTTAGGTTAATCGAAACAGGTACATGTGCAAGATCATGAATCTACCATTATCGACATTGAAAGCGTTGGTTAAGTAACTTATACACTTAAAGTCCTAGGAATCGGCAAGGGTAGCAAACCTTCCGTATACGGGAGTTTTTAGCCTAAAAGTTTTATCGGTTAGTCGTTACACAACCCACAACGATCCTACCTTAAATGAGACCTAGGGTTAGGGTTTCTTACCTTCAAATGGGATGGATACCGCTGGAAAAACACCTGGAATGAAGCGGTGTAGGCCGTGTAACAATCCAAAGCAGTAGGAGGAAGATCTCCCACAAATCCCAAACTATTCTCCCTCTTTTCTCTCTCTCTCACTAGGGTTAAAATCCCAAATTCGTATGGCTGTGAGAGGGGCTGTTCTAAGCCCCTTTTATAGCCAAAAACATTCCCAAACTAGACTCGGTTTCAAGGGGTGTGCTTATATAGGCATTTCGCTACTTTTTCAAAAGGGAGGTTACGGTGGCCCTCCTTGAACCAAACGTCGACTTAAGCTCACCATCTATGGATCTACGTGGGATTACGTTTTTGATTAGGATTCCCAGATCGCACGTGGCGGACCACGTTATTCGCCGACGATCACGGCCACGATCGAAATTCCAAGTACATGTAAATGTTCTAAATTTTTCTTAATCCGAGGGTGTAAATTCTACTGGACAAGGTTTAATCCGATGCGTACGAATGATGCGGATCACTAGGATATTTATTTTTGGGAATAGTGTTTTTCACACACCCTCGCTCCGGATCGAAGCGAATGGCCATGGAACATCGGATGGAGGATTTTGAGATGATTGTTTGGGAGATCCTATAGGTTAATCGGAGATGTGCGATCTAGACCCTAATCTAAGTTTCGTTTTTCCCGAGAGCAGACGGGGGAAATGGGTTTGGTTCTAAACTTTAGGGTAACCTTGCCAATGGTTACTTTTGGGTTATAGATCGTATTTAAAGCGATCCTAAGGATTTCATGGCTAATCGAGTTTAGTACTTAGTTAACTTTGTTAAATTTCTAAAGAATTTAATCCTACGTGATTTCTGGTCGAGGTGGTACTCGACCCAATGTACGAAAATTTACGGGTCGTTACACCTATTCCTTGAATCGGTTTGATTTCGCACAAATTCCATGAACTCTTTAACCCCTTATTTATACTCTGAGCCAAACCTCTTCTTAGCTCACATCCAACTCTTATCCATGTCTACAATGAAAAAACTAAAGTTAGTTTACGGAAATAGATTTGAGATTAGGCTAGGTTATAGGTTTAGGTTATATGTTTAGGTTTAGGGAATTGAGAATAGGTGTAAGTTTAAGTTTAGGTTTAGGTTTAGGGAATTGGAGTTGAGATTAGTATTAGGTGTAGGTTTAGGTTTAAGGATTTGAGAATAGGTTAAGGTTTAGGTTTAGGTTAAGGTTATAAGTTTAGATTAAGGTTATAAGTATAGTTTATAGGTTAAGGTTAAGGTTTAGGTTTAAGTTTATGTTTAGGTTTAGGTTATAAGCATAGGTTTATGTTTAGGTTATGGTCTAGGTTTAGGTTATAGGTATAGGTTGGGATTTGAGAATAGGTTTAGGTTAAGGTTATAAGTATAGGTTATAGGTTAACTTTAGGTTTAGGAAATCGGGTTCGGGTTTAGGTTTGGGTTTTCAAGTTTAGGTTTACGTTTAGGTTAGGGAGTTTAGATTAGGATTAGGTGTAGGTTTAGGTTTAGGGATTTGAGAATACATTTAGGTTTTAGGTTTTAGGTTTAGGTTTAGGTTATAAGTATAGGTTTTGGGATTTGAGAATAGGTTTAGATTAAGATTATAAGTTTAGGTTAAGGTTATAGGTTATTGGTTATAGGTTTAGGTTAAGTTCTAGGTTTAGGTTAAGGTTTAGGAATTCAGGTTCGGGTTTGGGTTTAGGTTCGGGTTTAGGTTATAGTTTATAGGTTTAGATTAAGTTCTAGGTTTAGGTTAAGGTTATAGGTTATAGGTTTAGGTTAAGGTCTAGGTTTAGGTTTAGGTTTAGGAATTTGGGTTCGGGTTCAGGTATGGGTTTTTAGGTTATAGGTTATAGGTTTAGGTTATGGGTGTTGGGATTTGAGAATAGGTTTAGGTTATAAGTTTAGGTTTAGGCTTAGGTTATAAGCTTTAAGTTTAGGTTTAGGTTAAGGTTAAGGTCTAGGTTTAGGTTATAAGTATAAGTTTTGGGATTTGAGAATAGGTTTAGGTTAAGGTTATAAGTTTAGGTTAAGGTTATAGGTTATAGGTTAAGGTTAAGGCCTAGGTTTAGGTTAAGGTTTAGAGATTCGGGTTCGGGTTTGGATTTGGGTTCGGGTTTAGTTTATAGGTTATAGGTTTAGGTTAAGGTTTAGGTTTAGGTTATGTGTGTTGGGATTTGAGAATAGGTTTAGGTTATAAGTTTAGGTTTAGGTTTAGGTTTAGGTTTAGGTTTAGGTTTAGGTTTAGGTTATAAGTATAGGTTATAGGTTAAGGTTAAGGTCTAGTTTAGGTTACAGGTATAGGTTTTGGGATTTGAGAATAGGTTTAGGTTAAGGTTATAAGTTTAGGTTAAGATTTAGGAATTCAGGTTCGGGTTCGAGTTTGGGTTCGGGTTTAGGTTATAGGTTATAGGTTTAGGTTAAGGTCTAGGTTTAGGTTATGGCTGTTGGGATTTGAGAATAGGTTTACGTTATAAGTATAGGTTTAGGTTTAGGTTATAGGTTAGGTTTAGGTTTAGTTTAGGCTAAGGTTAAGGTTTGAGATTTGAGAATAGTTTTAGGTTATAAGTATAGGTTTAGGTTAGTTTATAGGTTAAGGTTAAGGTTTAGGTTTAGGTTTTAGGTTATAGGTTATAAGTTAAGGTCTAGGTTTAGGTTATTAGTATATGTTTTGGGATTTGAGAATAGATTTAGGTTAATGTTATAAGTATATGTTATAGGTTAAGGTTATAGTTTAGGTTAAGGTTATAAGTATATGTTATAAGTTATAGGTTTAGGTTTATGTTTAGGTTAAGGTTTAGGTTATAGGTTTTGGTTTAGGGTCAGGTTTAGGTTACAAGTTATAGCTTTAGGGAATTGAGAATACGTTTAGGTTATAGGTTTAGGGTGTGGTTTAGGTTAAGGGTGTGGTCCCTGCAACTATAGATATAAACACAACCTGTCCAAATGGTTAGGCCCTTCCAATGCTATCCATAGGAAATGGACAGTTCATCATGGTCATAACAGCGGTTCTCACCTTCCAGGGACCCCCGCTCATCTGGATAGCTCCGACGCACATTTGGGTCTGCTCCATTAATTCCGAGCAATTACATAAACATGGCCTATCCAAATGGCTAGGCCCCTCCAATGCTGTCCATAGGAAATGGACAGCGTCATCATGGTCATAACAGCGGTTCCCACCTTCCATGGACCTCCGCTCATCCGTATAGCTCCAACCCACATTCGGGTCTGCTCCATTAATTCTAAGCTAATACAATTAAATCTTAAATTAGTTACTCATCCAAGGTTGGATAGATTGTGATACTTTCATATTTTCATTTAAACGTCCACGCTGAAAATCCGGCAGCATCTCCCCATGCCTCTCCAGATAAGTTGATCTTACGTTAATTCGGATGCTAAATATCTAAAGCAATGTAAAAATACTTGATATTGGATACGGAATGGAAAAAACATAACCATAGAGAAACGAGGAGATGGACTGTGGATCTGGCATGAACATTTAAATAGATTATATGAAAGCATACTTTCCATCTAACATTGAACTGTCCAAAATGGGATAATTTGAGCGATTTTTATGCCACAAAAAATACACCATATCTATGTATGGCCCCATAGAAATTCTCAAACGAGTAACTAATTATCTAACTTACAAATCTATAAATTACAAGTCACAACTATAAACTAACTAATCACAATAATAATTCAAGGCAAATAAATGTAATATACAAGCTCATGAAGGTTTGCAAGGACAATTATAGGCAACAGATGACCATGGAACAATATAAGCTGCATTAGTAACAGAGGGACATGGATGAAGCGAATATCAACTTGATCCAAGACTAATAGCCTTAATAAGTTTTCGATAGCAAGCCTCCAATTCCTACTATTTCCAGTGGTATGGTGTAATTGAGTTTGGATTATGATTCAATTTTAAGCTCATGCCCTAAAATGAAGGGTAAAAAAATTGTTAGGTTGATCATAGAGTCTTCAGACTTTACTGGGAGTATAATGACTAACAAAATATTTAACAGTCATAAATAGTTAAATTATGTAAAATGAGGAATGTTCACATTGACTAAATTACTACCAATCATGCTTTCAAGAGAATAATAATTCACATGTCCTAATCTAACATGCCATGTATCAAAAGACTCAATCATGTCATTAATTATGTAAATGAGGAGTTATCATTCAAAGAGACCTTATATAGGTTTCATATTCCTAAATGCCACGACATAAATACAAATGAAAATGAACCTTTCATTAAGCCATCTAGTCATTTACATGTAAAACTAGGAAGATAGGACTTTATATAGCAGTTTGGTATCTATGTCCCATTCATTGATTCTTAAAAATTTAGGTAGTTGTAGCTGAGATTGCAAAAAGACTTAGATTCTCAAATTGAACTGAGAGAGAGAGAGAGAGAGAGAGAGAGAGAGAGAGAGAGAGAGAGAGAGAGAGAGAGAGAGAGAGAGAGATGCTCAAAGTTGCATCAGGACACTTGGATAGTCCAATTGACACACTGCATGAAAATCACAATAATCAGATGATTTGATCCATCTATGAGTTGGAATTTTCTTTTATAGCCAATCCATTCTCCAAGCCATAGATGGGATGGTTAGGATTCTCTAACAAATTCCACTCTTTAGAACCATTAGCAATCCATGATGGACCCAACCTATAGATGGATCAAAGTACTTGTTAGGCACATTTTCACAAGTAGTCTTGACCATCAATTTTATAGCCTATTGATCAGATGGTTAGAATCTTCCTATCATGTGATTTTTACATGATACCTGTGACACATGTGCTGGACCTAATGGACAGCCTACACTGATCAATTGGACTGCAAGTGTTGAAATGCAACTAGGAGCAATACAACTTACATTACTCTGAGAACAATGGATCATTTCTCATACATATATCTTCAGACACCATCTTCCTTGGTTGATTATGTGGAACTATCTAACATGCAAGCTAAAGCTTGGTACTTTCTCATGGAATTTTGACACTGGTTTGGGAAAATACCAATGCCATTGGAGGATTATAACCCAATCACAATGTGCATGTGTACATCCTCGTTGTCCACACAAACAGGCCTCAGTCTATTGATATGATCATGCCAATAATGACAACAATAGGAAGTCTCGCATGGAAAAATACCAATGCCAATATACCATATCCTCATACCAAGATTTTATGATCAAGTCCTATTTACGTCTTTCAAAACAGATGGAGGGGGCACGACTTCTGTGGATCCCTGACTGTGGGGCACACTTTGATGTATTTTCCTTAAATCCATGCTGTCTATCCGTTTGGAAAGCTCATTTTAGGGCATGATTCCAAAATTGAAGATAATCCAAATCTTAGGTGGAACACACCACGGGAAACCAGAGTATAAAAATCCATAAATTACAAAATCCCCAAATCCATAAATCAGCATTGAGAGAGAGAGAGAGAGAGACTAACCATTGTTTTGAGGAGCTAGAGATCGTATATGGTTCGTAGGATTTTCTCTCCTTCTCCTTCTTCTTCTTCTTCTTCTTCTTCTTCTTCTTCTTCTTCTTCTTTCGAGTGCTGGGATTTCAAAACCCTACTGAGAGAGAAAGAGAGGTGTGGGAAACAGAGGGCCGGGCACATTTGCTTGTGGGAGAGAGGTTAAAAATTGGGTGGCGGGCGCGCCATGAGAGAGAGAGAGAGAGAGAGAGAGAGAGAGAGAGAGAGAGAGAGAGAGAGAGAGAGAGAGAGAAGGTTTGGGAGAGGGGCGGGATTTGGTTTTGGGAGGGATTTGGGTTTTGGGAGGGCGCGGGATTTGGTTTTGGGAGGGGTTGGGTTTTAGAAAGTGGATTGCTTACTGAGTAACTCAATATGCTTATTGCACTGAGTAAACTCCATGGGGTCCACCTTGATTTATGTATTTTATCCACTCCGTCCATCCATTTTACCTGAATATTTTAGGGCTTGAACCAAAAAATGAAGTATATCCAAACCTCAATTGGACCACACCACATGAAACAGTGTGAATTGAACATCTAGGATTGAAAATTTCTTGGGGCCCACAGAAGTTTTGGATCAAGCTTGTATTTGTGATTTCCCTTCATCCATGTTTTTGTGATCTTATGAATAGGTTGGATGAGAAATAAACATCACTGTGGACCCTATAAAGGTTTCAACGGTGGAAATCAATATTCTAACTGTTTCCTATGGTATGGTACACTTGATCTTTGGGTATGCTTAAATTTTTTCTTAGCCCCTAAATAAGATGGAAAAATGGATGGACAACGTGGATAGACTAGATACATTTACGGTGGGCGCAAATGTATTGTATCAACACTATCCATTCATTTGGAGAGATCATTTTATGGGATGATCAAAAGAACGAGTCAGATCCAAATCTCAAGTGGCCCCACCACTGAAAACAGTGGGGACAGTGACACCCACTGTTGAGACTTTCCTAGGGCCACTATCATGTTTATTTGAGATCTAACCTGTTAATAAGTTAATAAAAGATATGGATGAAGAGAAAAATCAAATATCAGCTTGATCTAAGACTTTTGTAGCTCTCTAAATTTTTTTTTAGTAGGCGTTCAATCTCCACATTTTTTATTTTTTATTTCATTGTGGTGGGTCAACTTCAGATTTTGATCTACCTCATTCTTTGACCCTTGCCCTGGAATGATCTGTATAGATGAATTTATGGTGTGGATACAACACATACATCATGGTGGAGCATTTATAACTTTTTGACATCACTTCATTAGCAAAACTCATTAGCATTTAACAATATCGTCTTTGCCTCCATCACCACTCTCTAACTAGCTTGTGTTGATGCCATGGGCCCCTCATGTGGAGTGGTAATAGGGGGGTTGAGAAGTGATATGCTAACATAAATGCTTAAAATATTGTTATAATGCAAATGAGTGAAACAATGTACAACTTAGGAGCGGGAGTGAATGATAGGCAAGGCAATCTGACAAGACTTGTTTACCTGACGAGGGATGGTAAATAACTGAAATATTCCAGTCAATTTGAATTTTGATGGGTGAAATTTATGAGACCAGTCAATCCGAATTTACAAGTTAAATTAACTAAGTGGAAAAAAATAATAATTATTGATTTTCGTAGCTACATGTGGATACTTCAAAACCATTTTCATTTATATGATTGAAATAAGAAAATAGCAACATAGCCTTTATAAAGTTTAAAAATAAATAAATAAAACAACATTACCCACGAAGATCCCAATCTCCTCATATCGCTTGAGATAGGAGTTTTGGGTCGACGCATGTGGGGATGCCGTTAACACGATTGTAAGAGCACATGACACTGCTAACGCCTCCTTCCTTCACACACATCTCGAATAGAAGGAGGAACGTTTCCATCATGTCTTGCTCAGTCACCTTCAGAAAAAATATTTAAAAGATACATTTATGAGGAAGATCCAGGACATTAATCAGGGATACCACATCATGAACTTGCCCAGGCCAGGTCAGCTCATCAGTGGGCCACATTGAATTATGGTCACAAAAACGTGGTTTTGGGACAACGCAACCATCAGCTTGATCCAAAACCATTGTGTGCCCGCCCCAAGAAACAGTGTTGATGGAACATCCACCACCCCTTTGTTGATGGAACATCCACCACTGTGTGCCCCAAGAAACAGTGTTGATGGAACATCCACCAAGATTTGGGATATCCTTTAACGTCCTAAAAGATCTCACTTAAGATCTTTAGAGGATAATATCGGATCCCGACGATCTTGAGAACCACTCATCTCGTGGACATCCCAGATTATAGCCAAGATATCAGGCAAGAGTCCTCCTGAAATTGTATTCTGGTTCTCCTATAAATATAGAGGTACCTCCACTATCTAAGGTATGTTCACTGAGAAACCCTAAATACTTGATTGATATCTCTTTTCTAGAGATCCTACCCTACTCTATAAGACCTTGATACTGACTTAGGCATCGGAGAGTCCCCTGTATTGGCCAGGGCCTCCTCTATTCTTCTTTCTACTTGTGCAGGTCCAGGAAAGGTCTATACAAAGGGTTTGCTGGAAAACTGCATCAACACATTTCATGTACTCCCATCCAAACACAACTAGTAAGTCATTTATTCCCATTTCATTTTTGTCCATTTTCATTTTCCATTTAACTTCATTTATAGGCTACCGTATGTGCCCTATATTTGATTTGCAACCAAGTATTTTTATCTTTTCAATTTTTTGATGCAAGTAGACTCCTCGAACTTCTTCTCCGTGTGGAGCCATCAAGGAGCATAGAAGTAGGTACACTATGTAACTGAGTCATTGCAGGGCCATTACAATGACATTGTAAAATTCATATCACACATGTTTGCTGGTTAATGTTATGATGTGAGACGAAAAATCTCGAGTATGCTATAACACTAGGAAATGTACAATCACCTACTATTGCAACCAATTACATACATCTGGATGGGCCCGAGTCCCAGATCTGAAAAGGCTAAGCTATACGTCTTAGAGGGGGGGGGGGGGGGGTGAATAGGACTATGCCAAATTAAAAATTAACAGTGGAATTCAACCTAAAATAAGATAGCCTTATAAACAAATAAATAAAAGACTACACTTTAAATAAATCAAAGAACAGAAATGCAAAGCAATCTTAAATAAAGAGCTTGACACTAATGTTGTTCTAAGGACAACCTTTGCACCATAAAAACCAAAGGTTTATGGCAGGACAACCTTACTAGAACAAATTGAATATCAAAACTTGAACAGAAAGTAAATAAAGAAAATAGCAAGAAATAAATTCTAAACTATTACAACATTCCCCATTTTGCTTGAAATGTAAATATTACAACGTCCACATATACATTCCACAAATCTGAATGATTAAAGATATAGAAATTAAAAGAACATTCAAATCACAAAACACACCGATATATAGTGGTTTGCCTGTGTATTCACCAACTGTTAAACAACAGCCACACAACTTGCTACTCCACTCCTAATATCCTCACACAGGGGTATCAGCGTTCACTATGAAAATAGGTTTCATAGGTTCACCTAAAACCTTTACAATTATGTCTTTTTAACTTGGGCTTACATAATCCAAAAACCCACACTTTCTGAGTTTTCTAGCTCTCCTCAGATAACCAACACAATGAGATTTTTCTGGTGAATCTCAAACAAAAACCAAAAGATGAAAATTTACAATAAATGTAAAATACCTGGATTTCTCCTTTTATAGCAGCCCAGTAGAACCAATCAGAGTAGAAGTTCAATTTAACGTTTAATGTCTAATAATCACTTAAGAAATGATTCTAGGTTCTAATTGATTTTAAATTAAACCAAAGAAGGAATACAACAATTCCTCTTTTTCAAATAAGATTGAAATATAGGAATAAAATCAAATATAAATAAGCTAACAAAAGAAAATATTAAATAAGCACAGAGAAGCTTAAAATGAACACTAACTTATCTCAGAGTGAAGGCTTGAATTTTCTCAATTTAATCAATGAAAAACTCTGAAATTTGTGCTCAATTTATAGTTGCAGAGATCGCGTCTACGACTGGTCGTGTGGCCACTACGACTGGTCGTAAAACGAACTACATTTTAAAATTTTAAGCGTGATCTTGAAAAACCGTTCCACAACTGGTCGATGGTAGTCCAAGACCGGTCGAGTGCACTCTACGACTGGTCGTGAACCACCCACGATTGGTCATGAGACACAAAGATTAGTCGTTGGAGTTTGAGTCGAAGAACCAGGATTGGTCGAAGGACGAGTTGTGACTATTCCTACGACTGGTCGAACGGTCTCCACGACTGGTCGTAGAATAATAAAAAAATTCTGAAAATCTTTAACAACTTAGGATTGGTCGTAGAATTTCTTGGACTGGTTGAACCAAGTCTAGGACTAGTCAAACAAGGTCTAGGACTAGTCTTAGAATAGACCAAATGCATGTAAAATGATTCATCTTAAATTATGTATGCAAAATGACCTACCCTAAGGTCAAACTAAGGTCTATCATACCTGGGACATGAAGTATGAACATTGAACTTCATTCTTTCAGATGATGGTTAACCTTTGAACCTTATGAAGCTTGAGATCTCTACTTGATGTAGCTTGATCTTGAGATCTTCGAAAGCTTGAAATTAAACTTCATCAATACACTTTGAGTCTTGAAATGTACTCTTGAGTCTTGAAATACACTTGAGTCTTGAAATGTACTTGAGTCTTGAAATACACTTGAGTCTTGAAATGTACTTGAGTCTTGAAAAGCACTCTTCTTATCGATGTAACTCTAAACCTTGATGCTTTCAAAAGATGACAAAGTACATAACCTTGCATTTCTTGAAGTAGAGCACCGTACATGTCTTGAATTATTGTGATGCAGTGTCTTGATCAAATATATATCAACATACAAACACAAGACACAGATAGAGGTTTTGGCACAACAAAATTTGACAACCAAAGGAGCAAGGGACAATAGCACTTACAAGATCAAGCTGATGTTTGTGTTTAATCCGTGTTGATGTTTGTGGTTAATGTAAGGGCCATAAAATTTTTGGATCGAGATGATTTTTTTCCCCTTCATCTAGGCCTGTATGACCTAATAAACAGATTGGATGTAAAATAAACAGTACAGTGGGCCTTATAAGGATTTTAATGATGGATATCCAATCACTATTGTTTTCATTTGGTGTGGTCCACCTGATATTTATATACCTCTTATTTTTGCACCCCTACATCATCTAGTGGTTTTATAACCAAACCTTCCATCCTTTTGGAGAGATCATTTTAGGGCAATATCCATAATTAAATCCACAGCTCCAGTGGACCCCGACACAAAAAACAGTGGGGACAGTGACACCCACCATTAAAAACTTGTAAAGGCCACATTAGTTTTAGATCAAGCTAATATTTTTGATTTACCTTATTTCATGTCTTTTTTAACTTCTGAACAGGTTGGATTTCAAATAAAAATTATGGTGGGCCTTAGGATAGTTTCAATGATGGGAATCACTCTCTCCACTGTCTCCACTATTTTCTGTGGTGAGGTCCACTAATGTTTTTATCTGCCTTATTCTTTGGGTCATGCCCTAAAGTAATATCTCAAAATGGATGGACGGGGTGGATACAACACATACATCATAGTGGGGCCCACAGAACTTGTTGACGTCGTTGCAGTAGCCAACTCGCTACTCATGGGTTACCTAACCCGCGTCCGTGAGAGAGACTGCCCTAATCAGTGACAGTCTCCTCTCTCTCTCTCTCTCTCTCTCTCTCTCTCTCTCTTCTCTCTCTCTCTGTCTCTCTCGCCTTCTGTCCCTCCTCTCTCCAAACTATCTCTCTCTTCCTCTCTCTCTGTCTCTCTTACCAAATGGGAGTGGATGAGGTGCGGACCGTTGCTGAACGCCCTACCCACGCACGCCCTCTCACTCTCTCTCTGAAGCTTAGTTGAAGGTCATTCACGACAGTGAGGTATCTCTCTCTCTCTCTCTCTCAATCTCTCTCAATATTAATGCCCATTTAGGAAATTGGGAGTTAGTAGTTTGTAGATTCTCGATTTGAATGTGGACCCCAAATTTGTTTTTTTTTTTTATTTTACAAATTGGGGATTTAGGGATTTTAGGATTTTGGGGATTTGAGGACTTTTGAAATTGGGGATTTTCTGATTTTACAAAACCCACAAAACCCAATTGATGGGAAAAAGGCTAAGATGGTGATGGTGGCGCTGGTGGTGGTGGGTGTCTGATATCTATATCGAAAATGCTTGAATGTTGGTTGTGGTTTTTAAGTTTTAGTGCGGATGTTAGGTAGAATTGTAGAGAATCCTGTGTAATCTGGGATGAAAGGAAAATGTCTTTTAGCATTAGAAATTATGATACAATATATGAAGAAAGACTTCCAGATTTCATTATTTGGGTGGATTGACAAAGGATTCCTTGATTTCCTATTTGAGGAATGTTACCATGACAATGTGGTTTATGATGAACTCCAAGAAGCACACACCAAAGCATCTTTACTATAAAATTGGTTCCCTTCTCCACTAGCAGCCAATACATGAATGAAAACATTCTTAATGGCCGTTAAAACATTTGCACTACCAATATAATGGGCCTTTTGGGATTTTCCATGTATAATCATGGTTTTTAACTTATTATTACTATTTTGAATCATCCATTATCATAACTTTTGTACTTTGCTGTTCCACAATGGCCACCATATTTACATGCCTCCTAATATTTTAAACTTTAGGTTTCTACAAAGTAGAAGCAACAATAATTTGTTTCTGTTGAAGCTTATCCCTTGTACATTTTCTTGTTATTTTAGTGATAAAAAGATATCCTCTTCGGGGTCATTGCTACAATTAGCAGCTACCATGGATTAGAGAAGTTTTAACTCATCAAGCTCATCAATCAAACTGGTGCTAGTTATGTTGGGACAATGTCTAAATCAACGACACATTTGGTGAGTTTTGAAATGAAGGAATCAATTATAGTACCGGTTTGAGTGATGATCTTAATGAGTTTGAAGGAAGGAAATATAGTATGGCTAAGTATTTGGGAACAAAAATAGTTAACCATCTTTGGTTTGAGAATTGCTTGAAGGTCGGGAAATGCCTACCAGAGGGTCCACATACCATGCAGATGTATTATTGCTATTCCTTGTGTTGCTTAAATAGAAAAGCCAGAACAACATTTTAATAGTTATATTTTTCTTTTTTTGTTTGGCTGTGAATTGTATGGTTTTCATTCCAATCATCATATACCCCCCCCCCCCCCCAAGTTTTTGTTTCTATGCTATTCCTTTTCAATGTTGAATTTCCCATTAGGGTGACTTTTGTGTCGTAGTTAAAATAAATAAATTATATGAATATGGTGAAGACTAGTCCCACTGGCACCACAATATTGTTTGACTATTGATCTAATTAGATTTATCATTAGACTATAGATTGGGTCTAGATTATCAATCAAGACTATCTGAGTGGTTGGATTTGTCAAATCTTTGGTTGACTATCTTGTATAGCCATTTGGTTGCATTATTCTTGTAGTTCTCATTTTCCTTTTTTTTTTTTTTTGCCTATGATATTTTTACATTTTTTTGTAAAAAAGAAAGAAAACGCCACCATGCTTTGATACTGGTCCAATATGCATTGCACACATTATTTTTCAGCCTGGCCAATACCTTTGTGATACTAGTATTGAGAACTTGTATAATGTATGGTTCTCTTAACCAGTGTTTTGAATAGTGCCTATAGCGTAGCTACAACGTGCTTGGAGCAATCCCTGTTTGGTGGTGATTTTGGGTTCAAGGAGCCTTCTATGGACCAGGTGGAAGGCATATGGTGGGCCCAAATAGTCAAACCTCACCGTAGACCCCACTCAATTTTGGAGGAATGATGTTGGAGTTTCAGCAAAGGTTAGATGCACACGTGTTGTGTGGCCAAGAATGGAATATGCACACGTGTTGTGTGGCTAAGAATGGAATGACTTTCTTAATGGTGGGAAGTGGGAGAATTCCTGCAATGGATCCTTTTGATGTTGAAGCTGCTCTTGCCTTGGATGGTTATAGGAGTCAGCAGATTCGTGAGTAGCATCATTGGTTGTCTTCCCTAGAGCCCTCGCAGGACTTGCTTCACCCCGAACCCCAAATTCCATCTATTGAATGTTGACAAATGTTCATCTTGGCAGCCATTACACTCATTTCACTTTGCCTTGTCCATCAGCTGCTTAGTTTAATCTCTACCCCCACACACTCTTAACAATACATTTTCAGTCGACTGACACAATGTCTAAGATCATCTTATCCCTGTGATTAGGGATATATGGCCGCATTATCGTGGTGGCCCATCAGATCAATAATACCAATCGGCTTTAAAGGGTTCAGTTAGCAAGATTTCTCTTTACACAAGGTAAACTTGTTTTTTCTCTTCCTCGAGAGGGGCAAAAGTCACCACGCCACCATTTCTCTCTCTTTCTCAGTAAAATGTACTCATTCTAGAGCGAGCGGTGGTGCAAGCTCTGCGTGTGAGTTTGATTTTGACCTTCATAGTAAGATCACAAGCATGAATCTTTTTACTAGATTTGCAGCGAAAATGAAAGTCGATGGTGAAATTTTTCTAAAGGTCCCTCTATGTTTTATTGAAGAAGATGATCACGATCTTATTGAAGAAGATGGTGAAACCTAAACCTAGGGTGATAATTGCTTATGATTGATAAGTATGATGGATGGTGGATGTGAAGGGGGCCAAAAAAACTTGGGGGATAATTGCTTATGATGTTGGAAACCAAACATGTTTTTTTAGTTTTTGATTAATAAGTATGTTCGTTACCAAATATACTTATCAACTAAATAAGTAGAAGCCAAGACAAGCTACTAATGGCATAAGTAGCCTATCTAAAGTAACTTACGATCCAAACACCCCCTAACTGTCAATGTTGTTTGGATACCTCAAGTTAAGAGCATTCATCATCTCCTATGTGGAAACGAGTTGGCAAATCAGGTTTGGAATTATTTTTGGATCTTCTTAGTGTAAATTCAGTTGTGTTGATAAGTGGCTGTCAAGAGGTTTCGCGAACAATCTAGTTGCGAACTCTTATGTGCATTGTTCCTTCATTAGGGAGATTTTGGAAAGCTAGGAATAATAGCAGATCTATGGCAAACAAGTGGCACATCTATGGCAAACAAGTGGCACATTTGGCTTCAAAAATTATGTTGGACGTCTTCAGATAAAAATTCACAAGTTATTCATAATCAAGTTATTCCTCTAATATAGGGCCACACGAGAGGAAACAATTGAGAATAGGTTAAGGTTTAGGTTTAGGAAATCGGGTTCAGGATCGGGTTTAGGTTTGGGTTTTCAAGTTTAGGTTATAGGTTATAGGTTATAGGTTTAGGGATTTGAGAATAGGTTAAGGTTTAGGTTTGGTTAAGGTTATAGATTTTAGGTTTGGGTTTAGGTTATATGTTACAGTTTAGGTTTAGGTTTACGTTTAGGTTTAGGTTATAGGTTTAGGGATTTGAGAATAGGTTTAGGTTATAGGTTTTGGGATTTGAGAATTGGTTTAGGGATTTGAGAATAGGTTTCGGTTTAGGTTTAGGAATTTGGGTTTAGGTTCGGTTCGGGTTTAGGTTAAGGTGTAGGTTTAAGTTAAGTGAATTAAGTTTAGGTTATTAATTTAGGTTTCACAATCTTCTTCAATAAGATTGTCATCATCTTCTTCAATAAAACCCGGAGGGACCTTTGAAAAAATTTCACCATCAACTTTCATTTTCGCTGTAAATCTAGTAAAAAGATTCATGCTTGCGAGTGACGCTACGAAGGTTGAAATCAAACTCACACGCAGAGCTTGCACTGCCGCTCACTCTAGAATGAGTACATTTTATAGAGAAAGAGAGAGAAATGGCGACGAGGTGACTTTTACCCCTACCGAGGAAGAGAAATTAGTGCGGTGATTTGATTTGCCCGACGAGTGGTGAGATTTCAGTCGACGCCGGTTTCCTGCTAAAAGCCTTTCCAAGAAGTTCTTGCACAAGCATGCTGGGTGGGGCTTAACTCAGTGTTTGAGAAAAATCCACTCCATCCATACGTTTTTGGAGCTCATTTTAGGACGTACGACCAAAATCGAGATGTATTTAACACTCAGATGACCCACACGAGAGGAAACAATTGAGAATAGGTTAAGGTTTAGGTTTAGGAATCGGGTTCGGGTTCGAGATCAGGTTTAGGTTTGGGTTTTCAAGTTTAGGTTATAGGTTATAGGTTATAGGTGTAGGGATTTAAAAATAGGTTTAGGTTATAGGTTTAGGGATTTGAGAATAGGTTTAGGAATTCGGGTTCAGGTTTGGGTTCAGGTTCGGGTTATAAACCTATTTTCAAATCCCAAAACCTATAACCAAAACCTATTCTCAAATCCCTAAACCTATAACCTATTACCTAAACCCAAACCTAAACCTATAACCTATAACCTAAACCTATAATAACCTAAACCTAAACCTAAACCTTAACCTATAACCTAAACATATAACCTATAACCTAAAACCTAAACCCAAACCTAAACCCGATCCCGAACCCGAACCCGATTTCTTAAACCTAAACCTTAACCTATTCTCAATTCCCTATCGCTATAACCTAAACCTAAACCTAAATAACCTAAACCTATAACCTAAACCTACAACCTTAACCTAAACCTAAACCTATAACCTTAACCTAAACCTATAACCTACACTTATAACCTAAAACCAAAATGTATTCTCAAATCCCTAAACCTAAACTTATAACCTTAACCTAAACCTATTCTCAAATCCCAAAACCTAAAACCTAAACCTAAACCTAAACCTAAACTTATAACCTTAACCTAAACCTATTCTCAAATCCCAAAACCTATAACCTAAACCTAAACCTATAACCTTAACTTATAGCCTACACCTATAACTAAACTCAATTCCCTAAACCTTAACCTATAACCTAACTTAAACCTATAACCTACATTTATTACCTAAATCTAAACCTATAACTTAAACCTATAACCTTAACCTAAACATAAACCCTAAACCTAAACCTATTCTTATAACCTAAACCTATACTTATAACCTAAACCTATTCTTAAATCCCAAAACCTAAACCTAATCCTAAACCTTAACCTAAACCAAAACCTATTCTCTCTCTCTCTCTCTCTCTCTCTCTCTCTCTCGCAACCTCTAAAAGTGCCCTGGTTTGTCAAGTTACTTGAGTGTTGAGTCAGATTATCTACAGAGCCTGATAGGAAGATCATTTTAAGCGTCTGCCTCAACTGGATGTGTAAAAGCTCACCACAGGTAAATTTAAAGCCTCACATCCCTTGTCCCAAAACACCAGGTGAATAAAACCCTTAAAAATAAGTTAGAAAATCATAGGGTTTTATGGTGAGAAAACTTTTTTAAAAAAGGAAAATCTCTAAGTTTTTCTTACCTTGTCAATTTTATCGAAACACCTTCGATATGATCGACCTACACTGTCGAGTCCTCGATGCTTCGTCAATACCATTGAAAAGAGGACCAAATTAAAAGTGCCCTGGATTGTCAAGTTACGTGAGTCGTAGGTCAGACTGTCTACAGAACTCGATAGGAAGATCAATTCAAACGTCTGCCTCAACCGGATGTGTGGAAGCTCGTCATAGGTAAATCAAAGCCTCACATCCCATGACCCAAAACACTAGGTAAAGAAAAACCCTTTAAAATGATTTAGAAATTATAGGGTTTTAAGGTAAGAAAACTTTTTTTAAAATAGAAAAATCTCTAAGTTTTTCTCACCTTGTCAATTTTATCGAAGCACCTTCGATATGATCGACCTGCTCTGTCGATGTCCTCGATACCTTAACGATATTATCGATGTGAGGACGAAAAGTGTCCAGTAACTTCACAACATATCTGGACGAATTATCGATGTATTGATACACATACCGATATCATCGATATTCAAATCTCGAGTCCATCGAGAGTGGCTCGATAAGATCGACAGACAGATTTCCAGCGCCCCTTTTTTTAAATGAAAATATTAAATTCCTTCAATATATCGATGACCTTCCAATATGTAACATCACAGATTTTTGCCACTTGGAATTAGACATCCTTCGGCAATGGGTCAATCCTAACACCTGATTAACTTCTCAAACACTCAATTTAAAGGTCTCAAATTTCTTCTTCAAACCATTTTTCAAAAACCGTATTTTTCCTTCACAAATCTCATCTCTCACTATCTTATCCTTCAAACTTGTTTAAGTGCTTTCATGTTAGAAACAAATCTTGAAGTTTAGGAGAATATAACGACTCGGAAAAAAATTAGGTTATGAAATAACTAACCGAAAGCATGTTATAGGTTACCAAACTGCCGCATACGAAAGCTTAGCGAATCCATCGACTCCGTTACAATTCTACGAGAAAAGGTTCTGACTTTAGGTGTATAGGTTATGATTTTCAACGCTTTCAATGTCATATAATGATAGATTCATGATTGCATGCAATTGCACATGTATAAAGTGTCAGTTCGTTTTCGTTTAGTTCGATTAAAGATGAAAAATATGGAATTTTACATATTCTAGGTATTTGTAGAAAGTACCGTATACATATAATCTTTAGAAATGTATTCGCCATGATTATTTGCTGTATGAATATAATATATATGGATAAAATACTCATTTTTATATTTCCTATTTATATTGTGCTTTATAACAGCTTTATAACATGCTTTGTAACATGCTTTATGACATGTTTGTTAACATGCTTGACTCACTCTGTTTATTATGCTTTACTCTACATGCTTTGGAATATGGATTGATTGCTTTTGGAACTATGATTTTAGTCCAGACAATCGGTACCAGACTTGAGTTCGTGGTTGAGATTCATTTTGCCATGTAGGATGTGTTTGACGAACCCGAGTCATACTTCAGTTGGCGACAGTGGTTAGGCCACACGAAGTGCTTATGCACTTCATGTCATTCAATTGATTGTGCGCTCGAGCTAGTGCTTCAATGACTTCTAATGTATGTTCACCATGTTTCGACGCTATCGCTTGAACCTAGGGTACTAAACTTACCTAAGGAAATCCCTTTTAACCATGGTACCTAGATCCGCTAAGACTCATGAGCCGGACATGGTGGTATGGGAACCCGAGTCGTCTAATCCCCGTATGACCCGGTGAGCACCGGACTCATGAGCCGATTATGTATGGGACACTATATTCGTCTTTGTTGGCCTACATTGATAAGGTGATGGGGGAGTAGCGATTGTGCAACGTGCGAAATGCCGATCTGACTGTAAACCTTTGTAGCGACCTCGAGCATATTCGACGAATTTGAGGTGAGGCGCGACACAAAGTGTATAGAGCATGAACTATACATTGATCGTTAAAGAGGTGATGGGGAGTGGTGTAACATTGTGCGTAATGGACATGTGACAAATTGACTAGAAATACATTATCGTATGAGATTAACTAGGACTGACGACCCTAGAATGGATCATGTTTGGGAATGATATAAGAGAGGTACCTTAGTTTCCCAATATTGCTATTTGAAATGGACTAATAACTACTCGGTAATCATGCTCATCATCGCACCGCATGTGCCTGGTAGATGTGGAGCACTAAGGGAAGTATGCATCCACGAACATAAGATGATGTCGCATGAGGGTGGTTTGGCAAGGGCATCCATCATGACTGCATTTATAATTGCATTAATAAGAGTATTTAGATTTGTTGATTGTACTACTTTATCATTACTGCTTGACTGTTTTGATAACATGTTAACCTATGCCTTACTATTCCACTGAGTTGATCACTCACTCCCATGTTACAGGATGGTGTTGTACACACCAACCAGATTTGTTTGAGTTTCAGGTGATGGCGATGCTTATGAAGCAGAGTCGGACTACTACTATAATGTTGAGGAGGAGTTCTTCTACATGTAACTCTCTAACAGGTGTATGAAGACCTGGTATTATATTGACGGGGCTATGGTATTTGGAATAGAAGACATTACACTCCCACAACTTGGTATAATTTGAAATTATACTTGTAATTCATTAACCTGGTAATCCTGATCACACTTTGGAGACTCACCATAGTTTATATATTTTATCTATCTATCACAGTCTTTCGCTTGTAAATTTAACTGTCTCTGGAGTATGATATGTTGTTTTGGCTTAATCTCACTCATGTTCACTACTCTAATACAGAAAACATTCAATCATCATTCATTTTGTTGCATAAGTGATGCGTTGGAACTCGGGAGTTGAGTTTATGCTCGACCCTCGATTTTCAGGGTGTTACAAGATGTATCAGAGCATGATTTGGATTAAACCGGACCTAGGGTATGGTCACACAACGCACTCTGATGCACTCTAACTTAGGAGGGGTCGACGAAACATAGAAACCGACTTAGGATTTTCCAAATTCGCCGAACAGCGAAACTAACCGAAATCGACCGCTGAGATTGGGCCCGTACACACCCATGATTACGCAAAACAATCCCGAATGATTTCTAGACTGTCAGTCGACGGGTTTAAGTCGTTCCCTAGAAATGAATGTCCTTAGGTTGTGGGTCAACCACAACACCTTACACTTCATCTCAAAGCCTAAAACCCCTTTTATCCAATTCCTTCAAATTCTCTCCTTGCACCACTTCATTCTTTAATTTTTTCTAAATCCTTTCATATTAGATATAAATTCTAACATATAAATGATGAAGAATAATATTTAAACAAAATTTTTTTTACTATAAATAGTGAATATATGTAGAAATTGGACTTTTGACCATTCAAATTATGGAATCTCGTAAAATAAATGGGTTAGTTGGATAGATTAGCACCTCCTACCCCAAAATCATATGCTACATATCATATAAACTCATTCTGGTTTGTAAATTGGCCCCGAAAATGCCTTAAATGGAGTCGGTGGCCAAACGGAGCACTTGCAGGGGGACCCAGGGTGGGACCCATATTTTTTTTGGGGCCTAGGGGTCACGAGGACCTTGCCCAAATGGCGAGTCATCACCAACCACTCCAAAAGTCGGCGAGGCCCTCCCCAAGTCGGCAAGGCCTCCCCAGGTTTCGGGCCTGGCCGGACGGGCCGGTCGGGCTGATTATGTTTGGGGCCTAGGGGAACCCCCTGGTATATGGGTCGTCCCTTAAAACCTTCCCAAACTAGTACTTCCTTCACAAATTAATACTCCCTTAAAACCTTCCCAACCTCCCTTTCAATCACCCATTCCACTGTTTTCTGTTAAAACCCAATCCCCTCCATCGTTCATAGTAACACCTACCATCTACCCTTTCCGTTTATCCTCATTTGAGCTCCCACACCCCCTCATTTGAAGCTCAAACCCGTGCAAGCTCTCTACCCATCCTATTTTTTCATTTCCTTTCTTCAAACCCTATCTTTTGGGGCTTTTATAATCCCTGTTGAGGTTCAAACTCGTGGAGAATCAAAAGTTCCAGCCCCTACGTTAAGATCTTTATGTTTTCATGTTGATGGAATGTGTCGAATGTTTGGCAAGTTAGAGTTGTACGCGACAATTGTGAATTCCTTCCACCTCTCCACCATTACTCCTCTTGGCCTCACCATTTCACACCCATATGAACACAAAATCCATATTTTTTTGTGTCCCATAACTTTCATAACCTCCGAATGTTAGGACGTTTAGGGCCCGTTCGGCTAATTGCATTAGGTAAGATTAAGGTGGCTAGAATTATAAAAGTAACAATAAATGTATGTAAAATGTATGTGTAAGGTATGGTCCCTAGATTGGGTGTATCCCATGTTTTTCAATACCATGTTTGGAGTGTATGGAATTAAAAGTAAATTCCGAAATTCCCTTTCCAAGTACACTTAGAAATTCATTATCCTGGGATTTGGAAATCCCATCTCACACTTCCAACACAAGACTCATTTTCCAAAGCCTATAAAATTAATCCCCTCCCACCCTCCTACCAAACATGCCACTCTAAATCCTGAAGTGGGTTATAAATGTAACCGTTTTATATCCGTTGGAACTTTTTGCCTATATATAGAGGACTTGTCTTTTGTTGCTGTGAGAGAAAGAAGAGAGAGCTTTTGAGTGTTTCAACTTATATCTTATATCTAAAGCCCTTTTTCTTAAGGGAGTTCATCCTCCAATCCACCCTCACCATTGACATTCAATAGAGTGGATTGGGGAATGAACTTCCGCATTCAAGGATCCTCCAACTACTACCTTAATGGCAAATCATTAAGTTGGGATGCCTTGAATGCCTTGATGATTGGAACTACTCTATCTTCCTTATAGAAAAATCTTTAGAGAGTATGATTCCATCATAACCTTGACCCAACCCGAAGCTAAGTACTGGTACATCTTTTGTGTTGTGGATCAAGGGAGCCGAAGACACTTCAACAACTAAGAGGAGATCTTCGTCATTGTGCTGAATAGGACTCATCAACTTATTTGTAAGTATCTAAAGTCTAAGAGGATACTTGTCATCATTCCTTTTTAGGATTGGGTCTTAAGTGGTTCTCACCCTTTGAAGTCCTCAAGGAGGCCTCCGGTGGGAGTGTACATAGTGGGTGCGTTGTATGGACCCTTGCTCTATGGAGAGCATAAATATCTGGGTGCATTGTGTGGACCCTTGCTCTATGGAGAGCATAAACATCTGGTTAGGAGTGAACCCATAAAACTCTAGGGTTAGAGGTGAACCGAGTATAAACCTCTGTGTAAAGGTTGAAGATGAACCTGATTTAAAACCTTAGGTTTGAGGTGAACCTTGGGAAACCTCCTTAGTGAAATCCGGTACACTTAAGGTTGAGTGCGGCAGCTGGGAGTAGAGTAGATTTATCGTCAAACCACTATAAAATGACTGTATTTGAGATTGTTATTTTGATTGAGTGATTTACATTAATATTTCCATATCTAAATATCTGATCACTTCTCACACACCTACACAATCATATCCATCATGAACTATACCTTATATTGTTTACTCTTTAAGCAGTTTGTGATTGGATCCTCTACCAGGCTTGAAAGCCAGTAGAGTTACATTTGAGTAATTCTGAGAATTTCATGATCATAGGATTAGTGAAGTAGGTTTTGTTTATAAATCATAAAAATTTAAAAAAAAGTCCTATTCACCCCCCTCTAGGAGATATTGGCATATTTCTTCTTTAACTCAAGCGGTCTTCACCGCTATTTCATTTGGTATCATAGTGGGTCTCTCTTTAAGGGTTTCACCGCCTAGAGAGTGTTCTTGACTGAAGTTGGGAATATGGCTAAAGGAGAGGGCTCATCAGTCACTAGATCTCCAGTATTTGATAGCTTAAACTATGCATACTGGAAGGTTAGGATGCACTACTTTCTGAGATTTTGGATCATGACGTTTGGGATATAGTTGAAAGTGGATATGTGCCACCTACTGAACAAATTGTACTTGATAGTGTCACAACCATCATAAAACCCAAATCCAAAGAAAAGTGGACAGCATTCGACAAAGAAAGACAGACATCTGAAGCCAAGGCTATGAATGCTATCTACTATGCTGTGTCCCAGGATATATTCAATCAGATAAGTATGTGTGGGACATCCAAGGAAGCATGGGATTTATTGGAAACAACCCATGAAGGCACAAGCACTGTGAAGCGATCCAAACTTCAACTCCTGACTTCACAGTTCGAAAGTCTCAAAATGGAAGAGCATGAGACATTTATGGAGTTTTTCACAAAGTTAAATATAATTTGTAACTCCATGGGTGGATTGGGAGAGAAAGTTCCGGTACGAAAAATTTATAGGAAAATTCTAAGATCCCTACCGGAACGATTTAATCCCAAGGTTACAACAATTGAGGAGTGCAGGAACATAGATGAAATGAAAGTAGAAGAACTGGTAGGTTCCCTACAAACTTTTGAACTACATTTCACACAACCCCAAAAATAAAAAAACACTATCCTAAAAACCTTAAAGAAAACAATTCATGAGGACAATGAAAGTGAAAAGGAAGATGAAGATGAAGAAGTGGCTTTGCTGGTACAAAAATTCAGAAGATTCTTTCATAAGAATCACAACCGTCCTTCTAGAGGAAGAAAGGTGAACAACAAACCTTCTGTAGGCAAATTTGGTAAAAGGACCAAAGAACCACAATGTTATGCCTGTCGAGAGTATGGATACTTATCCATTGAATGCCCAAACAGAAAAACCAAGGGCAAGGCAATGGCCGCCACGTGGGATAATATGGAGGAGTCAAATTCAGAATCAAGCGACTCAAGGAGCGATGGAGACCGAAAATATTTAAAAATACTTATGGTCTCCACTGCTTCGATCATTTCAACTGAATCTGTGGAAGAACAGCAAGCTACTGAATCATTTCTATCTGACAATGAGGAAATTGAATTACAAGACACTTACAATCAACTTTACATTCATAGTGTCAATATTGTTAAAAGACTTGGAATAGTTGAGAACGAAAAGGAATTGCTGCAACTAGGTCTAGACAAAACTTTAGATATCAATACTCATCTGATTAATAATTTGCAGCAATATCATTCAAATAATGATCAACTTGAAAGAATCAACATTTCTCTTAAATTTGAGTCTGAAAGATTAAATAAACAAATTAAAACATTAAATGAGAAAAATATGATTCTTCAAAATGAAAATCATACACTTCAAGTTGAATTAGAAGAATCCAGAAAAATGGCTAAGCCAAACTACAAATTTTCCCAAAGTGGTGAGAAATTAGAAAAACTGTTAGGCATGGGAAAATGTGGAGAGGACAAAAAGGGATTAGGTTATAGAAAAGCTAGAACAAAAACTGAATATGATGCATAACCCTTTGAAAAATCTGTTGCCTCTAGTAGTAACATCAGACTATCCCAGCTCGTCACAAAATGGTGAGTCAGTTTATGAGCTGAACAAAAGAAATATGCAATCATCACCACTCGAGCTAGTTGACAGGATGAATGAGTCATTAAGTCATGTGGACAAATCGGATAAGATGAACAAATCTACCACAAGTAAAACTCCTGTCACAAAGTGGGTGATTAAGGAAAAGACAAATTGCCTTGTTACACATTCAGATCGTCTACCAGGCAATGAGGTCAAATGGTACCTTGACAGTGGTTGCTCAAGACATGTCACAGGTGACAAATCCCTTCTCTCCAACTATAAAAATCTTCATAAAGGGATAGTCACCTATGGAGATGGAGCAACTGCCAATGTAATTGGATAAGGAATGATAAGAGGAATTGATTTGCTCAAAAATGAGAATGCATTTTGCATAAAAGGACTAGCACATAATCTGTTAAGCATCTCTCAAATCTGTGATAATGGGCATGTGGTCAAATTCAACAAAGAAGAATGCGATATCCTAGATTAATCAGGAAAATCAGTAATTAAGGGTCATCACACAAATAACCACTACTACATTATTATAGGAAAAGAAAGGCGCGACCTTGAGAAACACTGAGCAGAGAAAGACAATTCCAGATCATGCATCTAGATCTGTATATTTGCTGAAATGATGTAATTTTGTTGAGCGGCAAATGTTCCTCACCTCAATCTTTTGTAAATAAACATGCAAATGTTTATAATTTTTGATGTAAAGTAATTGTACATAATTTTTCTGAGTATGCTATCGATATACTTAAAGGGTTAAAAAAGAAAAAATATTCCTTCTCATACCTATCGATCTGACATTTCCGATTAATCGATCACGGGTCGATATCATTGACATCTCTTCAGAATGTGGAAAGTCACAGATCGAGACTACTAACGAAGCAATTGCCAATAACATCGGATGTGGATCATCGATATAATCAAAAGAAAGTTTAATAAAATCAAAGACTCCTTGCTAATAAAAGGCGATTGAGTGAAAGAATTGTTATTTCTCTGAATTTTTTTTCTGTTTTGCTCTCTGCTCGAATCCTCAGCCAGGAGACCATCGACGGGTCCCAGAAGCTTCAAAAGAAACGGGTACTATCCTTCCATCCCTTCCACTTCAGAGTCTAATCTCGCTTTTGGGCTGGTACTTTCCATTCTTTTGGTTGACCTCCCTTACCTTTACTCGCCTCTTACACTGAAAAATCATGAACAAAGGGAAGGGTAAGTCTCTTTCTCAGTCTTTAAAAGGGAAAGCAAAACAACCCAGTTTGCATCAACTCACTCCATCGGTGAGACATCCTGACACTGTTGTTGAACGTCTGGTTCTCAACAGCGCCATCGAGTCTTTTGGTGTAGACCTACTTCTAGAAGTAATAGGATGGCAAAATATTTTGAATATTGGTGGTACTTATCAAATTGGAGTGATCCATGACTTCCTCAGTACAAGTCATGTTATTTGTGATGATCCACCCTATGTTCAAGTAAAATTATTGCACTACTCCAAGCACATCACTCCCATCACCTTAAGTCACCTTTTAGATCTCCAAGTCACTCGTATTCCTGTTACCAGTCGAAATCTAAATAGTCTTGGTGTGTGGGGCGAGATAACTCGTGCACTATGTCAGGGAACTACTATTTCTTGGAACGATGCTAATTTTCTTCACATTAATCATCTTGGACCCACTTTTAAAATCCTTCATGACATCTTTGGGTCCAATGTCTATCCGTGTGACGTGAATGGTAATCATCTATCTCCCTTTGTGTTAAATGTGTTGTATGATGTATATCAGGAAGTTCAGGTGTGACTCCCAACACTTCTTCTTGAGCAGCTAATTCAGGTCATTCAAGGAAATCATCAAGATACACTAGTTTTTCTTGTACTCATCTGTAAATTAGCCCATCATGTTGGTATTCCTGTCTTATCTGACAAAGTCTATCCAGAAAAGTGGTTTGATAGTGATTCGTCTCAGGTGGCACAATAGTTGTGTCTTCCTTCAGTTCTTCCTGAGAACAGTGCTCCCTTGTAGTCAGCTGCTCCACATGCTCCTCCGTCATATCCATGGGGATCCAACCGAACGTCATTGCTGAGTCCGGAGTCTATCACAAATCGCCAAACTCATCATCTTGAACGTCATCTACTGAACGGTATGACAAGCATGGAGGAGCGACTTCACAATTATGAGAGACGTCTCACCGTGATTGAAGAAAAAGTCGATTCTCTCCAACAAACAAATCAGCAAGTAGTTGATTTACTCACACGTGGTGACTCGCAAAGATGGTAGAAGCTGGTTATGCTAATTGAATATCATTTTTTGTGGGCTTGGTGTTTTTACTGGGATAACTGTTAATTTGCTGCCAATCTTGGGCAGTCTATTTTGGATAATCAGATAATTTTTGGCTTGGGATTTACTGCCATCTGGGGCAGTTTTAGTTCTTTTATGGCTAAATATAAGGCTTAATCTTTTTCCTACCATATTTGTGTTTCGTTCCCCTGGTTTATCAAGTTATGGATTGCATATGATTAAAAACTATTATACAACTGCTCTATCTTATCTAATGTGCATTCATGAATTCTGAAATTGATTGAATTAAGTTACAACTTTTATACATCAATGATTTGCTTCTACCTGATTGGTTCTCTCAAGTATTTCAAGCTTTAGTCAATATCAACTGCAATATCTTTGTCAATGACTGACAAAAAGGGGGAGAACATTTACAAACACCCTGGATGGAAATTGTGTAACTACTAGAATGTTGTTGCAGGTGTTAGGGGGAGCAGCTGCATCAAGTAAGGGGGAGAAAATACTGGGTTGTGTACATGGTTCATTAGATTTTGTAAAGTTATACAAAAACATGTACACACAATTTAGGGTGTGTTTGTCTAGAAGTGTTCTAGGGTGTTTTGGGGATTTTGTCACGTAATTAACAAAGGGGGAGATTGAAAGTGCCCTGGATTGTCAAGTTACGTGACTAGTAAGTCAGACTGTCCACAGAACTCGATAGGAAGATCAATTTAAGCATCTGCCTCAACCAGATGTGTGGAAGCTCGCCATAGGTAAATCAAAGCCTCACGTCCCATGACCCAAAACACCGGGTAAAGAAAAACCCTTAACAATGAGTTAGAAATCATAGGGTTTTAAGGTGAGAAAAAGTTTTTCAAAATAGAAAAATCTCTAAGTTTTTCTCACTTTGTCTATTTTATCGAAGCACCCTCGATATGATCGACCTACTCTGTTGATGTCCTTGATACCTTAATGATATTATTGATGTGAGGACGAAAAGTGTTTAGCAACTTCACAACATATCTGGACGAATTATCGATGTATCGATATACATACTGATATCATTGATATTCAAATCTCGAGTCCATCGAGAGTGGCTCGATAAGATCGACAGGTAGATTTTTGGCACCCCTGTTTTTTAATAAAAATCTTAAATTCCTTCGATATATCGATGACCGTCCGATATGATTTGAATTCAAATATCGATAAGATCGGAGGTCCATTAATGATATCGATCGAGGGCGCTCATTTCTTATAACAGATATTTTAGGTTGTTTTTAACTATGATCGGGGGCCCTTCGATAGAATCGATATTTCAAATATCGATGATATCAGCACCAGGTCGATTGCAACGAACAAAGACATAAATCGTCCAGCAAGCTTAAAGTCAAATCTGGTGGATTTATTGATGCATCGACTCTGATCTCGATATCATTGACATTCAAATTTTGATAATCTCGAAGGTTCCCCGATCATTCATAAAAACCTAAAATATTCCAAAGTCAAGTCTCTCTCATTTTTCAAGTGTCGATGGATCGAACCTGTCATCGATGGAATCGGAGTTCAAAATTCGATGATATCGACAATATTCTCGATTCATCGACCAATTGGCAAAGAGTTTCACAAGCGTATGACATTGAGTCCGAGTCATCGAGCAGACCATCAATGCTATCGAGAGTATATGCTCGATGATATCGAACCTTCACGATGATATCGAACTCTATTATAAATGTAACCGTTTTATATCCGTTGGAACTTTTTGCCTATATATAGAGGACTTGTCTTTTATTGCTGTGAGAGAAAGAAGACAGAGCTTTTAAGTGTTTCAACTTACATCTTATATTTAAAGCCCTTTCTCTCAAGGGAGTTCATCCTTCAATCCACCCTCACCATTGACATTCAATAAAGTGGATTGGGGAATGAACTTCCGCATTCAAGGATCCTCCAACTACTACCTTAATGGCAAATTATTAAGCTAGGATGCCTTGAATGCCTTGATGATTGGAACTACTCTATCTTCCTTATAGGAAAATCTTTAGAGAGTAGGTTTCCATCATAACCTTGACCCAACCCGAAGCCAAGTACTGGTACATCTTTTATGTTATGGATCAAGGGAGCCGAAGACTCTTCAACAACAAGGAGGAGATCTTCGTCATTGCACTGAATGGGACTCATCAACTTATTTGTAAGTATCCAAAGTCCAAGAAGACACTTGTGATCATTCCTTTCTAGGATTGGGTCTTAAGTGGTTCTCACCCTTTGAAGTCCTCAAGGAGGCCTCCCGTGGTAGTGTACGTAGTGGGTGCGTTGTGTGGACCCTTGCTCTGTGGAGAGCATAAACATTTAGGTGCGTTGTGTGGACCCTTACTCTATGGAGAGCATAAACATCTGGTTAGGAGTGAACCAGTAAAACTCCAGGGTTAGAGATGAACCGAGTAGAAACCTCTGTGTAAAGGTTGAAGATGAACTTGATTTAAAACCTTAGGTTTGAGGTGAACCCTGGGAAACCTCTTTAGTGAAATCCGGTACACTCAAGAGTTGAGTGCGGCAGCCGGGAGTGGAGTAGACTTATCGTCGAACCACTATAAAATGACTGTGTTTGGGATTGTTATTTTGATTGAGTGATTTTCATTAATATTTCCATATCTGAATATCTGATCACTTCTCACACACCTATATAGTCATATCCATCATGAACTAGACCTTATATTGTTTACTCTTTAAGCAGTTTGTGATTGGATCCTCTACCAGGCTTGGAAGCCAGTAAAGTTACATTTGAGTAATCCTGAGAATTGCATGATCATAGGATTAGTGAAGTAGGTTTTGTTTATAAATCATAAAAATTTTAAAAAAGTCCTATTCACCCCCCTGTAGGAGATATTGGCATATTCCTTCTTTAACTCAAGCGGTCTTCACCGCTATTTCACAAATATGTCTAGTAACCTCACAACATATTTGGACGAATTATCGATGTGTTGATACACCTATCGATATCATTGATACTCAAATCTCGAGCTCATCGAAAGTGGCTCGATAAGCTCGATAGACAGATTTTCGGCGCCCCTGTTTTTTAGAGAAAATTTTAAATTTCTTCGATATATCGATGCGCCTTTCGATATGATCTGAAATCAAATATCGATAAGATCGGAAGTCCATCGATGATATGATTGTATCGATTTCTTTCAGCAGATATTTCAGGTTGTTTTTAACTTTGATCGGGGGCCATTCGAGGAAATCGATATTCATATATCGATGATATTGAGGCCAAGTCGATTGCATCGAAACTGGACACAAATTGTCCAGCAAGTTTACTGGTAAATCTATTGGATTTATCGATGCATCGACACTGCCTTTGATATCATCGATATACAAATTCTGATGACATTGGCTTACCCTCGATCATATCCTAAAAACCTAAAATATTTCATGTCAAGTCTCTCTCATTTTCAAGTGTCGATTGTTCGAACCTACTATCGATGGAATCAGAGTTCAAAATCCGATGATATCGACAGTGGTTTCGATTCATCGACCAACTGGTAAAAGGTTTCAAAAGTGTATGGCTTTGAGTTTGAGTCATTGAGCAGACCATAGATGCTATCGAGAGTATACGCTCGATGATATCGAACCTACTCGATGATATCGAACTCAGTTATAAATGTGTTATATCTGTTAGAACCTTTTGCCTATATATAGAGGACTCGTCTATTACTACTGTGAGAGAAAGCATAGAGAGCTTTTGAGTGTTTAACCTTAGATCATATACCTAAAGCCCTTTCTCTCAAGGAAGTTCATCCTCCAATCCACCCTCATCATTAATATTCAATAGAGTGGATTGGGGAATGAACTTTCGCATTCAAGGATCCTCCAGCTACTACCTTAATGGTAAATCATTAAGCTGGGATACCTTGAATGCTTAGTTGATTGAAATCGCTTTATCTTCCTTATAGAAAAATCTTTTGAGAGTAGGATTTCATGATAACCTTGACCCAACCCGAAGCCGTATATTGGTACATCATTTGTATTGTGGATCAAGAAAGCAAAAGACTCTTCGTCAACAAGGAGGAGGAGATCTTCGGCATCGTGCTAAACAGGACTCATCAACTTATTTGTAAGTATCTAGAGTCCAAGAGGACACTTGTGATCATTCCTTTTTAGGATTGGGTCTTTAGTGGTTCTCACCCTTTGAAGTCCTCAAGGAGGCCTCTGGCGGGAGTGTATGTGGTGGGTGCATTGTGTGGACCCTTGCTCTGTGGAGAGCATAAACATCTGGTTAGGGGTGAACCAGTTAAAACCCTAGGTTTGAGGTGAACCATGTAAAACCTTGGGTTTGAGGTGAACCATGTAAAACCTCCTTAGTAAAATCTGGCACACTCAAGGGTTGAGTGCATCTGCTAGGAGTAGACTAGACTGATTGTCAAACCATTATAAAAATGAATGTGTTTGAGATTGCTATTTTTCTGAATGTGTGATTTACTTTTATACTTTTATATCTGAAAATCTGAGATCACACCTCACACACATACACAGTCATATCCATCATAAACTAGTTTGCATACAGTTCACTCCTTAAATAGTTTGTGATTGGATCCTCTACCAGGCTTGGAAGCCAGTAGAGTTACTTTTGAGTAATCCTAATATGAGCTGTTGTTAGGATTAGTGCAATAGGATTTAAAATAAATCATAGAAACTCTAAAAAGTCCAATTCACCCCCTCTAGGACATATTGACATATTCCTACTTCAACTAAAGCAGTCTTCACCGTAATTTCACCATCTCCTCTCTCTCTCTCTCTCTCTCTCTCCGTCTCTCTCTCCCTCTCTCTCTGGTCTTTCCACCCTACCATTGTTGTACGGCCTTACCCACGCACGCCCTCTCTCTATCTCTGAAGCTCGGTGAGGTATCTCTCTCTCTCTCTCTCTCTCTCAATCTCAATACTGATTTAGGGATTTGGGGATTTAGCGATCTGTGGATTTGGGGATTTAACAATCTGTGGATTTGGGGATTTAACAATATGTTGAGCTTGGTCCAGTTTTATTGTGTTCAAGACTAGACAATGCTCTTTCTGTGCTCTTCCTAAAACCCTTTTCCGTTCACTTTAACTCTCCATCCATTTTCTAAGTATCTTTTTCTTTTGGTGTTCTGAGATGAAATGGAATCTGAAAGAAGCAATTTCAATGACTTTTCTCTGTCAATTTCTCTACCAAAAAGAGCTCCCTTCCATCCGTTTCTATCTCTCTCCTTCAATCAGGTAGCTTTGTTCTTATTTGTTTATTTATTATTATTATTATTATTTTTAAATTTAAAAAATAAAAATAAAAATAAATTTTAATTATGTTATTTTCAAGATTTGATTTTTCTCTGTCTGTATCCAGTTGAGGAAAAGAAAAAAAAAATAAGTTGTTGGATTGAATGGCCGGGATTGTTTTATGGAGGAGATCCTTTTGTCCATTGTCCATTGATCCTTGATGGCAAGGCATGTATGCAAACTATTTGGAATGCTTGAAATGATCTTCCCCCAAATCAAAATGCAGTTGAGCTGGGTCATGCATTGTACAATTCCTCAAGAAAAGGAAATGTAAAATGGTTTTCCCTAATTAGCTGTGTTTTAGTTTGGACAATCATTTGGTGATCCAAGCAGTTCATCTGATATACCACACTATATGATGAGAAATCCTACCAACTGTTTATGGTCAATGTGGAAATATCCCCCAATCGGGTGGTTAGGAATGTCTAGTGGAGGAGGCTTTTAATCTGACCCAGATGAACGGTTGATAGAGTGTGGGCTTGATACAAGAACACCCCCTTTTAAGTTATGCAGTGTATATGATACCTAAAAATGAAAATTTTGTGGAAGCCTTCTCAGGCCTACACTGTAAAGAAATTGCTTCTTATTTCAACTTTCAACTAGCATTTTGCAGGAAAACAATGCACACGGTAGTTAAAACCTAAAATTTATGTGTTAGAATTTGGTTGCTTAAATCTATAAAAGAATTGAAGCATATACTTAACTTTAAAAACTAATCATGGATAAAATAGGAAGTATAAGTTCCTAGTGCATTTGGTCCAAGTGTTTTGATGTGAACTACAAGTTAAACCCAATAGTTTTGAGATCCAAACTTTAATTTAATAAGCTCCACAATAGATGGAGGATGCTCCAAAAATCTTACAGATAGAATCTCCTAATCTGTCAATTCATATCCCGCAAAAGACGATTAAGAAAATAATATATCAATAGGCTGGGAAAAGATAGCTGAAGATTGGATGGTAAGGAACTCCTAATTAGATTTGCTTCAGTCATGATAAATAGAGGACTTTTAGAAGTTGTATTCTAAGCATATACATTTCAAGTGATTTCTTCTTCTTCTTTGAATTTTGTATTCTAAGTTGAATTTTTTTATTTTATAGATGTTGAATTCCTGTAGAATGGGGATTGCTTCTTGTGTGGATGGCTTGATGAATAGTCTGGAAGATTGGATCTCATTTGTTGGTCAATAGATGTATAGATGGAATATTCCATTGTAGGGACTTCTTGATGAATAGTCTGGAAGATTGGTTCACATCCATAAAAAAATAGATGCCGAGCTTGTTTTTAAATGTATTAGCTTGAAATTGATGGAGTAGACCCGAATGTGCGTCGGAGCTATCCAGATGTTGAGCGGGGGTCCCTGGAAGGAGGCAACCGCTGTTATGACAATGATGAAGTTGTCCATTTCTTATGGACAACATTGGAGTGGCCTGGCCATTTGGATAGGCCGTGTTTATGTATTTGCTCGAAATTGATGGAGCAGACCCGGATGTGCGTCGGAGCTATCCGGATGTTGAGCGGGGGTCCCTGGAAGGTGGGAACCGCTGTTATGACCATGATGAAGCTGTTCATTTCCTATGGATAACATTGGAGTGGCCTGACCATTTGGACAGACCGTGTTTATGTATTTGCTCGAAATTAATGGAGTAGACCCGGATGTGCATCGGAGCTATTCAGATGACCGAGGGTCCCTGGAAGGTGGGAACCGCTGTTATGACCATGATGAATTTGTCCATTTCCTATGGACAACATTGGAGGGGCTTGACCATTTGGACAGGTAGTGTTTATGTATTTGCTCGAAATTAATGGAGCAGACCCGGATATGCGTCGGAGCTATCCGGATGAGCGGGGGTCCCTGGAAGGTTAGAACCGCTGTTATGACCATGATGAAGCTGTCCATTTTTAATGGACAATATTAGAGGGGCCTGACCATTTGGACAGGCCGTGTTTATGTATTTGCTCAAAATTATTGGAGCAGACCCGGATGTACGTCGGAGTTATCTGGATGAGCGGGGGTCCTTGGAAGGTAGAAACCGCTGTTATGACCATAATAAAGCTGTCTATTTTCTATGGACAACATTGGAGGGGCCTGGCCATTAGGACAGGCCATGTTTATGTATTTACTCGAAATTAATAGAGCAGACCCAGATGTGCGTCGGAGCTACTCGGATGAGCGAGGGTACTTGGAAGATGGGAACCGCTGTTATGACCATGATGAAGCTGTCCATTTTATATGGATAACATTGGAGGGGCCTAACCATTTGGACAGGTCGTGTTTATATCTGTATTTGCAGGGACCACACCCTTAACTTAAACCACACCCTAAACCTATAACCTATAACCTAAACCTATTTTCAAATCCCAAAACCTATAACCTAAAGCTAAACCTATTCTAAAATCCCAAAACCTATAACCTAAACCTAAACCTAAACCTAAACATATAACCCATAACCTAAGCCTATACCTAAACCTAAAACCTAAACCTAAACCTAAAACCTATAACCTATAACCTAAACCCAAACCTACCTATAACCTAAACCTAAACCTAAACCTATAACCTAAACCTAAACCTTAACTATAACCAAAACCTATAAAACCTAAACCTAAACATAAACATTAACCTATAACTTAAACCTAAAACCTAAACCTATAACCTACACTTATAACCTAAACCTAAACCTATAACCTAAACCTAAATATAAAACCTAAACCTAAACCTATTCATATAACCTAAACCTATACTTATAACCTAAACCTATTCTCAAATCCCAAAACCTATAACCTAAACCTAAACCTTAACCTAAACCTATAGCCTAAACCTAGACCTAAAACCTAAATGTAAACCCGATCTCGAACCTGAACACAATTTCCTAAACCTAAACCTTAACCTATTCTCAAATCCCTAAGCCTAAACCTACACCTAATCCTAATCTCAACTCCTTAACCTAAACCTATACCTAATCCTAATCTCAACTCCCTAACCTAAACCTAAACCTAAACTTGTAAACCCAAACCTAAACCTGATCCCGAACCTGAACCCAATTTCCCAAACCTAAACCTTATTCTCAATTCCCTAAAGTTATAACTTATAACCTAAACCTAAACCTATAACCTAAAACCTATACCTAAACCTAAAACCTAAATGTAAACCTACACCTAATCCTAATCTCAACTCCCTAACCTAAATCTAAACCTAAACTTGAAAACCTAAAACTAAACCCGATCCTAAACCTGAACCCAATTTCCTAAACCTAAACCTTAACCTATCTCAATTCCCTAAAGGTATAACCTATAACTTATAACCTAAACCTAAACATAAACCTTAACCAAAACCTATAACTTAAACCTTAACCTCTCTAAACTAACCTAAACTTATAAAACCTAAACCTAAAGCCTAAACCTAAACCTAAACCTATAACTTAAAACCTAAACCTAAACCTAAACCTAATAACCTTAAAACCTAAACCTAAACCTATAAACTAAAACCTAAACCTAAACCTAAAACCTAAATGTATTCTCAAATCCTAAACTTAAACCTATACCTAATCCTAATCTCAACTCCCTAACCTAAACCTAAACCTAAAATTGAAAACCCAAACTAAACCCTATCCCGAACCCGATTTCCTAAACCTAAACCTTAACCTATTCTCAATTCCCTAAAGCTATAACCTAAACCTAAACCTAAACCTAAACCTAAACCTATAACTCATAACCTTAACCTAAACTAAAACCTATAACCTAAACCTTAACCTATAACCTAACCTAAACTTATAACCTATAACCTAACCTTAACCTAAACCTAAACCTAAAACCTAAACCTAAACCTATAACTTAAACCTATAAACTAAAACCTAAACCAAAACTTAAAACCTAAATGTATTCTCAAATCCTAAACATAAACCTACAACTAATCCTAATCTCAACTCCCTAACCTAAACCTAAACCTAAACTTGAAAACCCAAACCTAAACCCGATCCCAGAACCCGAACCCGATTTCTAAACCTAAACCTTAACCTATTCTTAATTCCCTAAAGCTATAACATATAACCTAACCTAAACCTAAAACCTAAACCTAAACCTAAACCAAAACCTATAACCTTAACCTAAACCAAAACCTATAAGCTAAACCTTAACCTATAACCTAAACTTATAACCTATAACCTAACCTTAACCTAAACCTAAAACCTAAACCTATAAACTAAAACCTAAGCCAAAACCTAAAACCTAAATGTATTCTCAAATCCCTAAACGTAAACCTACACCTAATCCTAATCTCAACTCCTTAACCTAAACCTAAACCTAAACTTGAAAACCCAAACCTAAACCCGATCCCGAACCTAAACCCGATTTCCTAAACCTAAACCTTAACCTTATTCTCAATTCCCTAAAGCTATAACCTATAACCTATAACCTAAACCTATAACCTTAACCTAAACCTAAAACCTAAACCTAAACCTAAACCAAAACCTATAACCTAAACCTAAACTAAAACCTATAACCTAAACCTTAACCTATAACCTAATCTTAACCTTAACCTAAACCTAAACCTATAAACTAAAACCTAAACCTAAACCTAAACCTAAACCTAAAACCTAAATGTATTCTTAAATCCCTAAACCTAAACCTACACTTAATCCTAATCTCAACTTCCTAACCTAAACCTAAACCTAAACTTGAAAACCCAAACCTAAACCCGATCTCGAACCCGAACCCGAACCCGATTTCCTAAAACTAAACCTTAACCTATTCTCAATTCCTTTAAGCTATAACCTATAACCTTAACCAAAACCTATAACATAAACCTTAACCTATAACCTAAACTTATACCTATAACCTAACCTTAACCTAAACCTAAAACCTAAACCTAAACCTATAACCTAAACTTATAAACTAAAACCTAAACCTAAACCTAAACCTAAATGTATTCTCAAATCCCTAAACCTAAACCTACACCTAAACCTAATCTCAACTCTCTAATCTAAACCTAAACCTAAACTTGAAAACCTAAACCTAAACCCGATCCCGAACCCGAACCCGATTTCCTAAACCTAAACCTTAACCTATTCTCAATTCCTTAAAGCTATAACCTATAACATATAACCTATAACCTAAACCTTAACCTATAACCTATAACGTATAATCGAAACTTATAACCTTTAACCTAACCTTAACCTAAATTTAAAACCTAAACCTAAACCTAAACCTATAACCTAAACCTATAACCTAAAACCTAAACCTATACTTAAAACCTAAATGTATTCTCAAATCCCTAAACCTAAACCTATACCTATTCCTAATCTCAACTCCCTAACCTAAACCTAAACTAAACTTAAAAAACCCAAACCTAAACCCTATCCCGAACCCGAACCCGATTTCCTAAACCTAAACCTTAACCTATTTCTCAATTCCTTAAAGCTATAACCTATAACCCTTAAACCTAAACCTAAACCTAAACCTAAACCTAAACCTAAACCTAAAACCTAAATGTATTCTCAAATCCCTAAACCTAAACCTTAACCTATTCTCAATTCCCTAAACTTTAACCTATAACCTAACTTAAACCTAAACCTATATCGTACACTTATAACCTAAAACCTAAATGTATTCTTAAATCCTTAAACCTAAACCTTAACCTATTCTCAATTCCCTAAACCTTAACCTATAACCTAACTTAAACCTAAACCTATAACCTACACTTATAACCTAAAACCTTAAATGTATTCTCAAATTCCTAAACCTAAACCTACACCTAATCCTAATCTCAACTCCTTAACCTAAACCTAAACTTGAAAATCCAAACCTAAATTGATATTGAACCTAAACCCGAACCAGAACCTGATTTCTTAAACCTAAACCTTAACCTATTCTCAATTCCCTAAAGCTATAACCTCTAACCTATAACCTAAACCTAAACCTAAACCTAAACCTATAACCTAAACCTAAACCAAAACCTATAACCTAAACCTTAACCTATAACCCATAACCCATAACCTATAACCTAAACTTATAACCTATAACCTAACCTTAACCTAAACCTAAAACCTAAACCTAAACCTAAACCTAGAAGTATAGGTTATAGGTTTAGGTTTAGGTTAAGGTTGTTTTTCTTTTCATTTGTTTGGATCACCTCTCATATGTTCTCTCTCTTTTCATTTATTTTTTTCCATAGGATGGTTTGTGTTTGGATGGATGCAGTTTATGTTTGGATGAATGTAGTTTATGTTTGGATGGATTTACGTAGTTTGGGTTTAGATGGATGTGAATATGAATATGATGAAATATATTATATAACAAGTGTATATCAGGCAGAATATGATGAATTATATTCTAACAGGTGTATTTCAGGAAATTAGAGATGGAATATATTTTATTTTTTAAAAAAGAGACTTTAACTACGAAAATTTTCATAGCTAAAAGTACGAATTTTTCTAAAAAAATTAAGTTCGAATTTTTTTAAAATCCTTTAGCGATGAAAAGTATCGTAGCTAAAAGTCTCATCCATGTTTTTTTAGCTACGACAATTTTCATAGCTAAAAGCATTTTCAACAACTGTTTACAACCTTTAGCGACGACACGTTTTGTAGCTAAAAGTAAACCTTTCGATTTTTTTCAAAAATTGTTTACAGGTTTTAGCGACGAAATATTTCGTCGCTAAAAGTCTCATCAACGTTTTTTAGCTACGAAGAGTTTCGTAGCTAAAAGTAAACCTTTTAATTTCTTTCCAAATTTGTTTACAACCATTAGCGATGAAATATTTCGTCGTTAAAAGTATCATGCACGTTTTTTAGCAGTGAAGATTTTCGTAGCTAAAAGTTTTCAAAAATTGTTTTCGTCGCTAAAAGTCCCATCCACATTTTTTCAGCTACAAACATTTGCATAGCTAAAAGCATTTTCAAAAACTATTTACAGCTTTTAGCAACGACATGTTTCGTAGCTAAAAGTAAATCTTTCGATTTTTTTCAAAATTTGTTTATAGGCTTTAGCGACGAAATATTTCGTCGCTAAAAGCCTCATCCACGTTTTTTAGCTACAAAGATTTTCGTAGCTAAAAGTAAACCTTTCGATTTCATTCAAATTTTGTTTACAGCCATTAACGACGAAATATTTCGTCACTAAAAATCTCATGCACGTTTTTTAGCTACGAAGATTTTCGTAGCTAAAAGTAAACCTTTCAATTTTTTTCAAAAATTAATTACAGCCTTTAGCGACGAAACTTTTCGTCGCTAAAAGTCTCATCCATGTTTTTTAGCTATGAACTTTTTCGTAGGTAAAAGAATACCTAATCAATTACAACCTTTAGCAACGAAAATATTCGTTGCTAAAACTCTCATCGATGTTTTTTAGCTACGAAAATTTTTGTAGCTAAAAGTAAAATCGTTTACTGCCTTTAGCGACGAAAAGTTTCATTGCTAAAAGTGACTTTTAGCTACGAATTTAAAATTTCGTCACTAAAAGTTTCGTCGCTAAAAACCATCCTTCTTATAGTGCTTACTAGAATGGTTTATGTATCAAAAACTCAAACTGAAGAGGAATAAAAAGGAAATAACAAGAAAGGAATTCTAAGCTATTACAACATTCCCCGAAAAGCTTGAAATGTAAAGGATTACAACATTCACATCTACAAATACATCCCACAAACGTGAATGATAAAAGATACAGAAAATAAATCACACATTCACAAAACACAAAGAATTATAGTGGTTCGCCTGTGTGTACACCAACTGTTAAATAACAGCCACACAGCTTGCTACTCCACTCATAATATCATCACACAGTGGATATTAGTGTTCACTATGATAATAGTTTTTTCCAGGTTACCTAAAACTCTCACAATTGTGTCTTTCAAGTGGGCTTACACAATTCAAAAACCCCACACTCTGAGTTTTCTAGATCACCTCAGATAAACCAAAACAATGAGATTTTTCTGGCTTAATCTTAAAAGAAACCAAAAATAGAAGATTTACACAAATGTAAAATACATGGATTTCTCCTTTTGTTGCAGTCCGGAAGAACCAAATCAGAGTAGAGGTTCGAATAGAAGTTCAATGTCCAATACTCACTTATGAAATGGTTCTAGATTCTAAATTGATTTTAAATTAAACCAAGTTGGGCTAGCTCTATTTAATTTTGATTCCAAGAAGTAAGAATTCTTCAAACCCTCTTTCAAATTAGATTGGAAAGCAGAATATAAAATCAAATATAAAAAGCTATTAAAAGGGAATATCAAATGAGCGCAATATAGCTTAAATAACTAATTAACTTATCTCTCAGAGTGATGACTTGATTATACTTGAATTGGATATCAAACTCTGAAAATCATGCTCTATTTATAGATGAAGAAATCACATTCATGACTGATCCTGAGGACACTACAACTGGTCGTAGGACCAACAACATTTTGAAATTTTAAGCGTGATCAGATAAAACCGTTCCACGACTGGTCGTAGGCCATCCACGACCGGTCGAGGGACCTCCACAACTAGTCGTGACCTGTCCACCACTGGTCGTGTGAAACCTGGAATGGTTGCTGGACTTTAAGTCATAGCTGTAGGACTAGTTGTGAACGAGTCGTGCACTGTTCACACGACAGGTCAGAGCAGTATCCAGGACTAGTCATAGCTCAACCAAAAAACTTTCAAAATTTGCAACAACTTAGGACTGGTGTGGAATTTCTTGGATTAGTCGAGCTAGTGTTAGGACTAGTCGAACAAAGTCCAGGACTAGTCGAAGAACAAACCAAACACCTATAAAACAATTCAATTTGAATTATGTATTCAAAATGACCTACTCTAAGGTCAATCTAAGGTCTTCCATACCTTTACCATGATATATGAACAATGAACCTTCTTTTCTTCAGATGATAGAAGATCGTAGAAGTTCATGAAGCTTGTACTTGAGATCTTTTGAAGCTTGACTTTGTAGTACTTGAATCGTGCTTCACTTTGAGTCTTGAGTATGAACATTTGACTTGTCTCTTGATGTCACTTTAAAATCATTGAACTTTGAAGCTTAAAGGTGAATCAATGTACTTGATCTTGCATTTCTTTGAAGGAGATCTTTGTTCTTGTCTTGAAGCATTGTCCTTGTACTTCTGATGCATTGCCTTGAACATATATATTAATGTGCTACACTAGACACAAACTGTGGTTTTGGCACAACAAAATTTGACAATCAAGGGAGCAAATAACCATTGCACTTACAATTTTATCACAAATTTGACAAAGGGAGAGATTCTAAATGCTATCTTATCTAGCTCCTAGATTTATTAAATTTTGTAAAGTGAAAACCTCTTGGAATCTGTGTCTTGTGTAGCTTAACTTTATATCATCCTTGCGAAGTTCAAATTCAAGTTCAAGCAGTTCAAATTTAAGTTCAAGAAGTTCAAGTACAAGAATAAGAGATTCAAGTACAACATCAAGTACTAGATCAAGTTTTCAAGCTTTAACTATGTCAAGACAGTGTACATTACATAAGAATACATGCTCAACTTCAAAGTACTTCAAGATAAAAAGCTTCAAAGTACTTCAAGATGACAAACTTCAACGTACTTCAAGATAAACTATCAACCGAAGCGAACGATGTCTCAATGTTCAATTTTCACCTATAAGGTATGAATGACCCTAGATTGACCATAGGTTAGGTCATATTGATTGCATACTTAAATTGGGTCATTATATAATTTTATAGGCTTTTTCTTGACTAGTCCTAGTCTATGTTCTACTAGTTCAAGCACTGGCTCGACCAATCAAAGGTTTGTTACTAATTTTTGGTATTTTCTGTTGAACCCTCGACTAGTATCGAGTGAACATCGCTGACGACTACTGCTCGACGATCAGTGAACAGTGCTCGACTCAAAGTCCAACAACCATTTTAGGTCCCACTCGACCAGTCGAGTGCAGGGCTCGACCAGTCGAGTGAACAGTGCTCAACTCAAAGTCCAACAACCATTTTAGGTCCCACTCGACCAGTCGAGTGCAGGGCTCGACCAGTCGAGCAGGCCACTCGACCAGTCGAGTAACGGTCTTATCTTATCGCGCCCGAAATCTTTAAAATTTTGTTGGTCCTTTGACCAATCGAGCTGACCACTGGGCCAGTCGATTGAACACTATTTGTGCCTATAAATTAATTAAGCACGAATTTCAGAGTTTGGTAAGTCATTCAAACAAAATCAAGACACCACTTTGATAGATAAATTTGTGATATTCTTAAGCTATATTGTGTTCATTTAATATTCTCTTTAAATTAGTTCTTTTGCATTTGATTTTGAATTCTCTATTCCAATCTTAATTGAAGAAGGAATTTAAGTTTTCCCCTTTCTTGAGATCAAAATCAAATCAAGCTAGCCCAAGGTGATTTAATCTAAAAATCATTTAGAACTTAGAATCCTTTCATAAGTGAGTGTGGACATTAAACATCTACATTGAACATCTACTCTGAATTGGTTCTACCGAGCTTCATCAAAGGAGAATATCTTGATAAGTATATTTACGTTTTTGTAAATCTCTTTTTGGTTTTTGAAGTTGTGACAGAAAAATCTATCTTTCCTTTTTGGTTTATTTGAGGTGATTCAGAAAATCTCAGAGTGTGGGGTTTTTGAATTGTGTAAGCCCACTTGAAAGACACAATTGTGAAGTTTTTAACTGAACCTTGAAAAACCTATTTTATAGTGAACGCCAATATCTCATGGGTGAGGATATTGGGAGTGGAGTAGTTGTGTGGCTATTTTTTTAATAGTGGGTGTACACACAAGCAAACCATTATAATTTCTGGTGTTGTGGTGGATGGTTGATTGTGGCTTTGTGTGAATGTTGTAATTTCTCTTTAAGTCTTTGTGGAGAATGATTGTAATTTATTTTTTGCACATGTGGTGAATGTTGTAATAGCAGTAGAAATTTATTTCTGTTTAATTCTTTATTCCTCTTTATTTGTTTGGGATTTTGATACACAGACCGTTCTAGAAATTAGGTTGTCCTACCATAAGCCGTTGGCTTTTTGTGTAAGGTTGTCATTAGAACAACATTTGTATCAACCTCTCAATACTTATGCATTTGAGGTTGCTATTTATTTCTGCTATTTGAATTGATAAGTGCTATCTTTATTTCTTTCTTTCTTATTCCGCATTAAAATTTTTAATTTGACATAGTCCTATTCACCCCCCCAGGACTCCTAGCTCGACCTGTTCATAGTGCCCTATCATAGATGGGCCTTAACCAACAATCACATAGGTTAGAAGGTTAGGATCATGTAACTGTTGTGATTCTTGGATGTGGTCCATCAATAATGGAGCTTGACGAATGAGTGGTCCGGGTTTTGTGCTTACCTGATGGGTGTGCCTGTGGATCCTTCGTTTCTGAATCTTAATTGCAGAGATGGGGTTTTCCAAAAAGAAAAAAGAAAAAAGAAGAGGGTGGTTGCCAGGATTGGAAGAGAAGGATGAGGGAGGAAGAGAGAGTTTATGATCGGGTTAAGGTTTTTTATTTTATATATACCTGAATTCGAGTCGAGTCGGTTTCAAAAAGAGTCGAGTCTGATCGGATCGAGTCAGGTCGAGTTACTGGGTAACTCGACCTCGACTCGGTTTGAGTTTGGATTGGGAGAAGCCTACTTGGTTTGGACCGACTCACCCATTCAGTATGGGTCTAGTCGGGTCTGAACGAGTTGGACGAGTCGAGTTAGGCCAGTTGAGTCGTCCTCTACCAGCTCTATGTACAGTACTAATGTGCAATAAAAAAAAATAAGGAAGAGGACTGGCTAGTGTACCACACACCAACTATATAACTAGTGTAGGTACGTGTGGTGCTAAGACGAGTGCTAATGCTCCTTGAGCTCTGAGTTGTACGAACAGTTCAAAGGATATCAAAGTTACATGGCCCCCAAAAGGATGTATTTATTATATCCACACCGTTCATCAATTATTCGAGATTATTTTAGAGCATGAACCAAAAAATGTATCATATCCAAAGCTCAACTAAACCACAACACAAATAACAGGGAGAATAATTTTCAAAGTTAAAACATTTGTAGGGCCCACCATAACGTTTATTTTTCATCTAATCTATTCATAAGGTCAAAAGACCTGGATGAAGAGGAAAAACAAATTTCATATTGATCCAAAACTTCCCTGGCCCCAAAAAAGTGTCAATGGTAGATGCTCAATCCCCAACTAGTTTTTGCAATGTGGTCCATTCGATCCTTTGATCTGCCGTATTTTTCGTCTCAAGCCGTAGGACGAGCTCTCCAAATGTATAGACAATTTGGATATAAAACGTAACTCATGATGGGAACCACTTACACTAGTTATATATCTGGTGTGTGTTACACCAACCAAACGTTTAGGGGTGTTTGATTTTTGATTTCCCCTGGTAAATACACAAAATTACTTGATTATTGCTTACTACACCTGTTTGAAAGTTGACAGGAATCACGTTTCGAAAATCGGTCCATACAAACGTTTTTATTACTGATTTAAATATGTGGGCCCCACCATGATATATATGAGTTATCCACACCATCCATCCTTTAAAAAAATACATTTTAAGGGAAAATAAAATGCTCAAGTGGACCACACCTGAGGAAACCGGGATTATTAAAACGTCAATGGTTGAATGTTGTTTTCTCCCTAGGGCCCACAGTGATGTTTATTTGTCATCCAAGCCGTTAATAAGGTCACATAGTCATGGATAAAGTGGAAACAAAAATATCAGTTTGATAAAAAAATTCCAGGGTCTTCAAGAAGCTTTCAATGGTAGGAGTTCAATTCCTATTATTTACAGTAGTGTGGTCCACTTGATCTTTGGATCTACATATTTTTTTGGCTCATGCCCTAAAATGAGTTGGCCAAAGGGATGGACGGTGTGGATAATACAAAAACACCAAGGTGAGCCCCACAATTTAAATCTTTTTTTATCGGGTGGCATGAGAAGTACTATAAATGAAAGGCGGCGGTAAAATCACCTTGGAAAATCAACCGGAAACAAAGGGGTAAATAATTATTACCCATTTACCTGGCGTTACCTCTGTAATTCGAAAATCAAACAGGCCCTTAAAAAAAAACAAAGTAGTTCACGTAATAAGTCGGCAGATTCAATTATTGGAATACGACACATGCATTGATTGATTTGCCTGATGGTGAACAGACTCTGAGTACCTTTCCCATGTCAGCATGGTTCTTTGTATGGTTCGAAAATGTTTTCTGCAGTCGGCATCGACCATGAACCGGGAGCGGAAAAGCTAGTGTACCACGCACCAGCGGTATAACTTATACATTGACGTACGCAAGTTACGTGGGTCTCATCACGAGGTATGTGTTATATCCAAACCGTTTATCTATTTGGGTAGCTTGCTTGAGCCGAAAAATAATACAGATTTAGAGATAAAGTAGACTACACTGCAAAAAGCAGTGGGCGATTAAACATCTACCATTGAAATCCTTTTGAAGGTAACAGAAGTTTTGGATCAATATGAAATTTGTTTTTCCTACTCATCCAGGGTATTTGTGACCTCATGAACAGATTAGATGGAAAATAAACGTTATGGCAGGCCTTGTGAATTTTTTAACAATGAAAATCATTATCCCGCTGCTATTTTTGTTGCGGTCCATTTGATTTTTGGATATGATTCATTTTTTTGGCTAATGCTCTAAAATGATCTTGAAAATTTGATGAACGGTATGGATATAATAAATATATCATTGTGGGGCCATATAACTTTGATTTACTTTGAACCGTTCGTAGAACTCGGACCTTGAGGAGCGTCGGCGCTCGTCTTCGCACGACGCGTAACTACACCAGCTATATAGCTGATGTTTGGTAGACCAGCCAATCCGCTTCCGGTCTCATCATCCACTACATTTACCGTTCAAAAAAGGTAATTCTAACTGACATTAATGTGGACGATGATGGTATCTGATTGCTGAGATGTTATCAGGCGAGCCTCCACGTACAACCGACACTTGTGTGGTTCACGTGATGAGCTGCTAGACTCTATTATTGGGATACGACACATGCATTGATGGAACTCGTTTGATGGGACACAGTTTTCCAGGAAGGCCTTTAGCGGGAAGCTGCACTACCCAGATGGGCCCACCGTGATGTTTGTATGGAATCCATTCTCTACATCCGTTTTGTTAGCGATCAAAATTGAGCAGGGTCCACGACTCGAATGGGCCGTACTAAAGGAAAAAGGTGGCAACGGAAATTCCTACCGTTAAAACCTCCCTGGCTTGACAGTGATATTTACATGCCATCCATATAGTTAATAACTTCATTCCTACTTAGGATGAACTGAAAACGTAAATATTAGATGATTCAAAACTTCTGTGGGCGCACGAATATTTTAACTGTGGACATTCAATTCTCAGGTTTTCATCCCAGCCCACTTGGGCATTGGGTACCGATCATTTTTTGCCTCATGCACTAAAATGAACTCACAAAACGGATGGACGGGGAGATTTCTCATAATTATCACAGTGGGCCCCACCTGGGTACCCAGCGCAGGAACTTCCTGCCTAAGGCTTCGGCAGGAAATCCGCGTCCTTTCTGTTGATGCATGGACCCTGCGACCCCGGATTGGCTACTCCCCCTGCCACCCGGCCCGTGGCTGGTGGTCGGTCCTCAGTGGGCCCTATCATGATGTATGTGTTTCATCCCTTCTGTTCATCCATTTTTAAAGATCATTTTAGGGCTTGACCTAAAAAATTAGAGGCATATGAATCTCACATGGTCCACACCACATGAAAACAATAGTTATTGGATATCCACCATTAAAATCCTCCTAAGGCCTACTGTACTGCTAATTTGATATCCAATCCGTTGATTAGGTCCTATAGGCCCAGATGAAGGGACGAAATAAAAATCAACTTGATCCAAATCCTTTATGGCCCTCAAAAATGTTTTTAATGGTCGACACTCATTGAACATTGTTTCTTGTAATGTGGTCCACTTGAGATTGGAATATACCTCATTTTTGGTCTCAAACTTAAAATGATCAATAAAAATAGATGGACAGCATAGATGAAACACATACATTATGGTGGGGCCCACAGAGCACCGACCACCAGCCATTGGCTGGTGTCACGGAGAGTACCCAATCCGTTTCCTGCGACCCTACCCCATGTTAGTATAGCGTTCCACGGACTAGGATTGGCTACTCCCCCTGCCTCTAGCCCGGTGGCTGGTAGTCGGTGCTCTGTAGGCCCCATCATGATGTATGTGTTTCATCCATGCCATTTATCCATTTTTATAGATCATTTTATGAATTTATTCAAAAAAAAAAGAGGGATATAGATCTCAGGTGGACCACACCACATGAAAACAATAGTGATTGGATATCCACCATTAAAATCTTCCTAAGGCACACTGTACTGTTTATTTGACATCCAATCTGTTGATTAGGTCATACAGACCCAGATGAAGGGAAAAAACAAAGATCAGCTTGATCCAAAACTTTTATGGCTCCCCAAAAAGTTTTTAGTGGTTGACATTCATTCAACAATGTTCCTGTAATGTGGTCCACTTGAGATTGGTATATAGCTCGTTTTTGGTATCATACCCGAGAATGATCTAGAAAAATAGATGGACGGCATGCATGAAAGACATACATCATGGTGGGGCCCACAGAACACCCACCATAAGCCATTGGCTGATGGCAGGGGGAGTAGCCAATCCGTTTCCTCGAAAGTGGTTCGTGCTGTTGGAGTGGCCAATGAATAATAGAGCTGTCCCGCCCTAACATGTAATCGCGTATCATCGGCGTGATTCGAAACTGATTTGTGCCATCACCGTCACCCATGAATAATAGCATTGTGTCTGCCCAACATACAACCCTGTATCATTTGCTCGGTGAATGGGGGTCAATATGGTGCATGAAAGCCAATTTGATAACCTTCCTTGTTGGCTTGATTCGAAACATGTCTGTGCTATTAGCATCGCCCATGAATAATAGCGCTGTCTTGGCCCAACATACAACCCTGTATCATTAGTGAGTGGCCGTTAATATGGTACATGAAAACTGATTTGCTAACCTTCCGTGTCTGCGTGACCGGGTCATTTGAATCAACCAGTTTGAAGATAGACCCGTTGAAATTGGCGTCCTCTCTCACTTGTAAGCTTGCTCAATGCACTCTGCCCTTTTGCCGCACCATGAGATCATCTACGATGCTCATTTTAGATGATGATATCTATTTGGTGAGATTTTTTTATTTTTTTTCCAGAAAGTGGTCCGACAGATTGAGCGTGACGTGAGGATAGAGCCATGCTAGCAAAGCTCGAGGACTCGTACAGGTATGCTCTGCTTAAGAGGTAATAGGCTTTCGTTGCTTTGACATTGGGCCCAGGTGCAAGCTCGACTTGGCTACTGAAAAGGAAAACTTGCATGTGTACGTGGGACCATAGATTTGGTGGTTCATCACGTTGATGCCGTGTACAAAAATGTACGACACTACTGTTATGGGTAAAGTTAAGCTAAACAAATGTACATATAAATGAACCGAGTAGCGGGATTCGATGGATATGGATTGCTTGGGGGCTGGAAGACCCCGACCTTTAGTGTCCGCTACTTTCTACTTCGGCCTTATCACTTTGTCCCTCGGTTACCGACCTCGGCCTCAAGGGATGACCTCGACCTTGAACGTCAACATCGACCTCGGAGGGCGGCCTCAACCTTGGATGTCGGCCTTAAATATCGACTTGACCTCGACCTCGGATATCGAACTTAGCCTTGGGTACCAACCTCAACCTCGGATATCGAACACCACCTCGGAATAAAAATAGAGAAAATGACCACTGTAGACAAAACCTTTTACCCAACGGTTTCTATGAAAGAATACAAACTTTAGTTACCAATCTAGACTATCATGTGCGGACAGCGACTTTGAGGACGAAACTACCCCTCCTTTCACGAAACAGATTGGGTACTCCCCACCACCCCAATGGCGGATGGTCGGTGGTCTGTGGGCCCCACCATGATGTATGCTATTCATCCATGCCATCCATATATTTTTCCATATCATTTTATGGTATACGACCAAAAATGAGGTATATGCAAATCTCAAGTGTACCACATTACAGAAAGCTGATGTTGAATGAGCGTCGACCATTAAAAACTTTTTGGGGCCCCTTTGTGATGTTTGTGAGAAATCCTCCCCGTCTAAGTTCATTCATAGGTCACAAAGACTGGATGAAGAAGAAAAACAAATTTCATAATGATCCAAAACTTCTATAACCCTTAAAAGGGTTTGATAGTGAAGCGTTCAATTCCCCATTGCCTTTTACGGTGTGGTCTACTTGATAGTTAGATCTATCTTATTTTTAGTCTCAAGCCGAATATGAGCTTGCCAAATAGATGGGACGGTTTGGATATAACACATACCTCATAATAGGACCCACAAAAAGCGGTGGGATTTACAACAGCAAAAAAAAAAAAAAAAAAAAAACTGTCGATATATTGACGGCCAGTCGATATATCGAAAATGGTCCAGAACTGTCCAGTGAGTTTTCCTCAAAATTCTTACAATTTTTGATATATCGACGGTTTATCGATATATCGAAAAAGGTGTTTTCCCTTTAGCTACGGATTATAATCGTAGCCATAACTGTAGTCTGTGCCGGTCTATGAAATTTTTTATTATTTTTTTATTTTTTACATGGAGAAATTTATTCTACCTACAATTTTCTTTAATACATATTTATATAAATAGGTATATATAAGCATATAAAATTTTTTTCCCTCTTTTTTTTTTCATTTATTTCTTTAATCATTTAACAAGAATATCTTCTAAACCAAAATTAGTTACTTGACGTACCACATATGATTTTGGGGTAAGAGAAGCTATTTTAGCCAACCAACCTAGTTATTTTCCAAGATTCCATCAGGTCGATGGTTGAAAATACATTTCATTCACTTCGCTATCAATTTGATTCAGCGGTCAAACTAGAAATTGAGCGGGACAAATATGAAATTGAGTAGGCAAATTGAAAATTGAGTGACGCAAGGTAGGAATTGAGCGAGGGAACCTAGAAATTGAGAGAGGCAAGGTAGGAGTTTAGCGAGGGAATCTAGAAATTGAGCGAGGTAAACTAGAAATTGAGCGAGGCAACATAGAAAATGAGCGAGGGAACTTACGATTTGAGCTAGGCAACCTCAGGAATTGAGCGAGGAAGTTAGAATTGAGCGAGGGAAGCTAGAATTTGAGCGAGGGAACCTAGAAATTCAACGAGACAACTAGGATTTGAGCGAGGGAAGCTACAAATTGTGTGAGGGAATCTAGAAATTGAGTGAGGCAACCTAGGATTTGAGCGAGGCAACGTAGGAATTGAGTGAGGGAACCTAGAAAATGAACGAGGCAACGTAGAAATTCAGCGAGGAATCCTAGGAATTAAGCGAGGGAAGCTAGAAATTAAGCGAGGGAACCTACAAATTCAGCGAGACAACCTAGGATTTGAGCGAGGGAAGCTAGAAATTGAGCGAGGGAACCTAAGCCCAGGTGAGACAAGGTAAAAATTCAGCGAGGAAACCAAGGATTTGAGCGAGGCAACCTAGGAATTGAGCGAGGGAATTTAGAAATTTAGCGAGGGAAGCTAGAATTTGACGAGGGAACCTAGAAATTCAGCGAGGCAACATAGGATTTGAGAGAGGGATGCTACAAATTGTGCGAGGGAACCTAGAAATTGAGCGAGGCAACCTAGGATTTGACTGAGGCAATGTAGGAATTGAGCGAGGAAACCTAGAAAATGAACGAGGCAACGTAGAAATTCAGCGAGGAATCCTAGGAATTAAGCGAGGGAAGTTAGAAATTAAGCGAGGGAACCTACAAATTCAGCGAGACAAGCTAGGATTTGAGCGAGGGAAGCTAGAAATTGAGCGAGGGAACCTAGAAATTGAGTGAGGCAAGGTAGAAATTCAAGTGAGGAAAGCTAGGATTTGAGGCGAGGCAACCTAGGAATTGAGCGAGGAAGTTAGAAATTGAGCGAGGAAGCTAGAATTTGTGAGGAACTTAAAAATTCAGGCGAGGCAACATAGGATTTGAGCGAGGGAAGCTACAAATTGTGCGAGGGAACCTAGAAATTGAGCGAGGCAACCTAGGAATTGAGCGAGGGAAGGTAGAAATTGAGCGAGGGATTCCTCGCTGAATTTCTACGTTCCCTCGTTCATTTCCTAGGTTCTCTCGCTCAATTCCTAGGTTGCCTCGCTCAAATCCTAGGTTGCCTTCAATTTCTAGGTTTCTGCTCAAATTCTGCTCCTCGCTCATTTGAATTTCTAACTTCCTCGGTCAATTCTAGGTTGCCTGGCTCAAATCCTAGGTTTTCTCATTTGAATTTCTACCTTGCCTCGCTCATTCCTAGGAAGCTTCCTAAGCTCAAATCTAGGTTGTCATCTTGAATTTCTGAGGTTCCTCGCTTTATTTCTACGTCGCCCAAACTCATTTCCTAGTCCTCGCTCAATTCCTACTTTCCATTGCTCAATTCTAGGTTGCCTCGCTCGATTTCTGGTTCCCTTGCACAATTTGTGGCTTCGCCTCAAATCCTAGGTTGCCTCGTTGAATTTCTAGGTTCCTCATCAAATTCTGGTTTCGCTCAATTTCTAACTTCCCTCGCTCAATTCTGGGTTGCCTCGCTCAAATCTAGCTTTCTTCTTTGAATTTCTACCTTGCCTCACTCAATTTCGAGTTCCCACGCTCAATTTCTAGCTTCCTCACTCAAATCCTAGGTTCCTGCGGCAATTTTAGCTTCCTAAGCAATTCTAGGATTCCTCCAATTTCTCGTTGCCTCGTTCATTTCCTAGGTTCCCTCACTCAATTCCTACGTTGCCTTGCTCAAATCCTAGGTTGCCTTGCTGAATTTCTAGGTTCTCTCGCTCAAATTCTAGCTTCCCTCACTGAATTTCTAACTTCCCTCGGTCAATTCCTAGGTTGCCTCGCTCAAATCTTAGGTTTCCTCGCTGAATTTCTACCTTGCCTCGCTCAATTCCTAGGTTCCCTCGCTCAATTTCTAGCTTCCCTCGCTCAAATCCTAGGTTGTCACGCTGAATTTCTAGGTTCCCTCGCTTTATTTCTTGCTTCCCTCACTGAATTTCTACATTGCCTCGCTCATTTTCTAGGTTCCCTCGCTCAATTCCTACGTTGCCTCACTCAAATCCTAGGTTACCTTGCTCCATTTCTAGGTTCCCTCACACAATTTGTAGCTTCCCTCGCTCAAATTCGAGGTTGCCTCGCTGAATTTCTAGGTTCCCTCGCTCAATTTCTAGCTTCACTCGCTCAATTCCTGGGTTACCTCGCTGAATTCCTACGTTGCCTCGCTCAATTTCTAGGTTCCCTCGCTCAAATCCTACGTAGGAATTTAGCGAGGGAACCTAGAAATTGAGCAAGGGAACGTAAGAATTGAGCGAGGGAACCTAGAAATTGAGCGAGACAACGTAGGAATTCAGCGAGATAACCTAGGAATTGAGTGAGGGAAGGTAGAAATTGAGCGAGTGAAGCTAGAAATTGAGCGAGATAAGCTAGAATTTAAGCGAGGGAACCTAGAAATTCAGCGAGGTAACCTCGAATTTGAGCGAGGGAAGCTATAAATTGTGTGAGGAAACCTAGAAATTGAGCGAGGTAACCTAGGATTTGAGTGAGGCAACGTAGGAATTAAGTGAGGGAACCTAGAAATGAGCGAGGCAACGTAGAAATTCAGCGAGGAAGCTAGAAATAAAGCGAGGAACCTAGAAATTCAGACGTGACTAGGATTTGAGCGAGGAAGCTAGAAATGAGCGAAGGAACCTAGGAATTGAGCGAGGCAAGGTAGAAATTGTGAGGAAACCTAGGATTTGAGCGAGGCAACCTAGGAAGTGACCGAGGAAGTTAGAAATTCGAGGAAGTAGAATTTGAGCGAGAGAACCTAGAAATTTGAGGCAACCTAGGATTTGAGCGAGGCAACCTAGGAATTGAGCGAGAGAACCTAGGAAATGAACGAGGGAACGTAGAAATTCAGCGAGGAATCCTAGGAATTAAGCGAGGGAAGCTAGGAATTAAGCGAGGGAAGCTAGAAATTAAGCGAGGGAAGCTAGAAATTGGGCGAGGCAACGTAGGAATTAAGCGAGGGAAGGTAGGAAAACTAGAAATTGAGCGAGGGAACCTAGAAATTGAGCAAGGCAACGTAGGAATTGAGCGAGGGAAGGTAGAAATTGAGCGAGGCAACCTAGGATTTGAGCGAGGGAACCTAGAAATTGAGCGAGGCAACATAGGAATTCAGCGAGGTAACCTAGGAATTCAGTGAGGGAAGGTAGAAATTGAGCGAGTGAAGCTAGAAATTGAGCGAGACAACCTCGAATTTGAGCGAGGGAAGCTACAAATTGTGTGAGGGAACCTAGAAATTGAGCGAGGTAACTTAGGATTTGAGTGAGGCAACGTAGGAATTGAGCGAGGGAACCTAGGAAATGAGCGAGGCAACATAGAAATTCAGCGAGGGAAGCTAGAAATAAAGCGAGGGAACCTAGAAATTCAGCGTGACAACCTAGGATTTGAGCGAGGGACGCTAGAAATTGAGCGAGGGAACCTAGGAATTGAGCGAGGCAAGGTAGAAATTCGAGAAACCTAGGATTTGAGCGAGGCAACCTAGGAATTGGTCGAGGAAGTTAGAAATTGGCGAGGGAAGCTAGAATTTGAGCGAGAGAACTAGAAATTCTTGAGGTAACCTGGGATTTGAGCGAGGAAAGCTACAAATTGTGCGAGGAAGATAGAAATTCGGTGAGACAATATATAAATTGAGCGAAGGAACCTAGAAATTGGCGAGGCAACCTATTGGTGAGGCAACGTAGAAATTCAGCGAAGCAACCTACGAATTGAGCGAGGGAAGCTAGAAATTGAGCGAGGGAAGCTACAAATTCAGCTAGAGAACCTATGAATTGAGCGAGACAGCCTAGGAATTATGCGAGGGAAGCTAGAAATTCAGTGAGGCAACCTAAAAATTGAGTGAGAAAACCTAGGAATTGAGCGAGGGAACCTAGAAATTGAGCAAGGGATACTAGAAATTGAGCAAGGGAGGCTAGGAATTGACCTAAGCCTTATCCCAACTAATTGGGGTTGGCTAAATGAATCATTTTCCACTATTCTATTCTATCAAGATAGGTAATATATAATAATTATATGTGGGAGGTATAAACTGTATCATGAATTGTATGATAGGTTAAGCATTAAAGAGGGAGAGAAAGATGCATCAAGGAAGTGGAAAAGTAAGACAGATCTAGCTATCAAGTGGACCACCTTTGTTAAAGGTGGGAATGATCATGGATTGAATGAAATAGATTTTTTACCATCGACCTGATGGAATCTTGGAAAATAGTAAGGTTAGTTGGCTAAAGTAGCTTCTCCTACCCCAAAATCATATATGGTACGTCAAGTAACTAATTTTGGTTTAGAATATATTCTTGTTAAATGATTAAAGAAATAAATGAAAAAAAAAGAGGGAAAAAATTTTTATATGCTTATATATACCTATTTATATAAATATGTATTAAAGAAAATTGTAGGTAGAATAAATTTCTCTATGTAAAAAAAAATAAAAAATAAAAATAAAAATAAAAATTTCATAGAGTGGCACTGAGTATAGTTATGGCTACGGTTATAATCCGTAGCTAAAGGTAGAAATATCTTTTTCAACATACCGACGGACTGTCGATATATACAATTGTAGGATTTTTGAGCAAAACTCACTGGACAGTTTTGGACCATTTTCGATATATCAACGGTCGACGGTTTTTTTTTTTTTTATTTTTTTATTTTTATTTTTTATTTTTTGCTGTTGTAATCCGACCGCTTTTTGTGGGTCCTATTATGAGGTATGTGTTATATCCAAACCGTCCATATTTTTGGCGAACTCCTATTAAGGTTTGAGATGAAAAATAAGACAGATCTAGCTATCAAGTGGACCACACTGTTAAAGGCTGTGGATGATTGAACGTCTACCATTGAAACCCTTTTAGGGGTCACAGAAGTTTTGGATTATTATGAAACTTGTTTTTCCTCTTCATCCTGGCCTTTGTGACCTTATGAATAGATTGGATGGAAAATAAATGTTATGGTGGACCCTACAAAATTTTTAATGGTGAAAATCAATTTCCCCGCTGCTCTTTGTGGTGTGGTCCAGTTGATCTTTGGATATGATTTTTTTTTTTTTTGGATAATGCTCCGAAATGATCTTGAAATATGGATGAACGTTGTGGATATAATAAATATATAGCTGTGGGGCCATGTAACTTTGATCTCTTTTAAGCCGTTCGTACAACTCTCAGTTGGAGGAGCGTCAGCGCTCGTCTTCGCAGCGAAAAGGAGGGGTAGTTTCGTCCTCAAAGTCGCTGTCCGCACGTGCTAGTCTAGATTGGTAACTAAAGTTTGTATTCTTTCATAGAAACCGCTGGGTAAAAGGTTTTGTCTACAGTGGTCATTTTCTCATAAAAATATTCTTACAACATAAAAAAAAATAGAAATATCATTGCGGCCCAAGTGCGAGCTTGACTTGGCTACTGGAAAGGAAAACTTGCATGTGTATGTGATAATCAGGACCATGGATTTGGTGGCTCACTATGTTGATGCTACAATCCAAAAGGTAAGACATTACCATTGTCGTAGCCTACATCCTTCTCAAATTCTCACTCAACAACATACGAATGCTTGGTGCTGGCTCACTGATTCTCTAACTTTCAGCACAGGTATGCATGATGCACAAGGGTGCTTTTGGATGCTGATTGGGTACCACCGCAGTTGTCTCGAGCTAGGCACAGGCAAGGGCTTTGAGGGGCCTACCATGATGTAAGGGTTTTATCCACACCGTCCATCCATTTTGCCACATCTTGTTAGGGTATAAGCACAAAATTAAGGTAGATGATCCAAGGCTCAAGTGGACCACAACACCAAAAACAGCAGTGATAATGGTGCTCACCATTGAAACCTTTGTAGGACCCACTATGATGTTTATTTGACATTCAATTTGTTCATAAGGTTAGAAGATCTGCACGAAGGGAAAAACTATCAACTAGATTGAAAACTTCTATGGCCCCTAAAAATTTTTTAATGGTAAGTGTTTAATTCCCATCGTATGGTCCACTTTTTTTTTTTTTTTTTCGTTAGCTTGTTAGTACACCCATTATCAGTTCACACTTCATTGTTACCAAGACCTCGGTGCTGAAACGAGGTATCTTTCACTCAGTCTGCCACGTTAGCTTGTTAGTCCACCCATTGCCAGTTCACACTCACTGTTAGCCACCCCCTCTAGGGAATCGATACCAAAACCTCGGTGTTTGATTCCCACTGTATGGCCCACTTGAGCCTTGGATCTACCTCATTTTTGGGCTAATAAAATGTTGTAGAAAAATGGATGAATGGCATAGATATATAAAACCCATACATCATGGTATCCTCAGAGTCCCTTGTATGTGCAGAGCTTGGGACAGGACAGGCTAGTACCCAATCCCCGTCCATTTTTTGAAGTGTCTACCATTCTCAAAGTGGAAGGTAGATTGCATCCTGCCCTCAGTTGGCCCATTATCTGACCAGGCAATGATTCTATGGGGCCCACTGTGATATACGGGTTGTATCAATGCTGTCCATCCATTTTTCCAAATCATTTTAGGATATAAGCCCAAAAATGAGGTAGATCCAATGCTTAAGTGGGAAACACTACAGGAAGTAGCATTGGTAATGATACCCACCATTGAAACCTTTCAAGGGGCCATTGTGATGTTTATTTTCCATCCAACATATTCTTAAGATTGTATGGGCCTAGACAAAAGGAAAACACATATTTCAACTTGATCCAAAACTTTTGTGGCTCACAGGAAGTTGTTAATGGTGGGCGTTCAATGCCCATTGTGTGGTCTACTTGAGCCTTCAATCTCCCTCAATTTTGAGTAGGGTTGTTGTTACAATTCTAAGATTGCATACTCAAGAGCAGGTAGCAAAGTAGTAAAGTACTCAATAAGGCCGAGGTCAATCCACGGGTGTTAAAATTTAAAATAAAATAAAATAAAAAACTATTAGAGCTAGAAAATCTAAAAATTTTCTGTTAGGGCAAATTCAAAATTGCTTAGAATATAATAATAAAGAACAACTAAGAATACAAGAATCCACTTTTAATAAATCCTTACCGTAATTCGTTAATTCAACATGATAACTCAATTGGCATTGAATAATGATCCGTTCCAATCGGAAGATAAAACAATTAAATTGAATTATAATATTCAAATAAGGTATGAATCTCAATTGATCTATATACTTCATTAAGAACTAAGTAATTGATCACAAATAATTCCAAGCATCTAATGTACATAGAGTAAACAGTAAATTAATGAATTTTACCAATCAAAACTTTCAGCAATATTAAGAATTCAATAAAAATAATCATAATTCATCAACAAAACTATAAAATTAAATTTAAAACAAATTAACAATAAGAATTGATTTAAAGGTTCATCTCTTAGCCTTAGCTAAGATATTTGACAACTATAACTAATAGAAAAGTAATCTAAAATGAAAAAACATAAAACAAAATAAAACTAGACCTAGAAATTGATGAAGAAAACGTAGACGATACTCCACCCTAGATCTCTCTCTTCCTTCATCTCTATAATGCCCTAGGATACCCTAATCACATTTAACATCATCGTTAAATAACTTTGCATCCACCGACTTTAAAAATTCTGCACTTAACGCAAATAAGTTTAGCACCTGTTTGGTCGACTGAACCGATTCTTTAGTTGACCGAACTCTTCACAAGGATCCTCAGTCGAACGAACCATTCTTTGGTTGACTGAATACTTCTAGCTTGATTTCTTGATTTCTTCAACAAATACCCAATCTTTAATCTCTTTTGGGCTCTAAAACTCTATGAATAACATGAATCATCTTAGACTTTTAATTATCTCGTACAATGAAAAATCATTTAACAGGAGCTAATTTATCTTTAATATGCTTGCAAAAGATGTGAAATCGAGAATAATTATGTAATATTTAGTAACTATCACACCCCCAACCAGCATTTTACTAGTCTAAAGCAAAAGTATGTGAAAAGATTTCAAAAATTTCAAGACAAAAAATCCTTTTAGAAGACTTACTTTGTATACTTATGTAACCTTGAAATGACCCAAATAATTGAATTATAATGCACAAGGATTTTCTGAATATTAAAAGTCTAGATTCAGACACACTCAATATACAATCAAATTGAGTTCAAAATACTAATCAACCAATGAAAAACTCCCCAACATTGAGTACCTGGGTTCTTGGTAAATTTTAAAATTTACCCCAATAGGGGATTAACTCTTCTATAGTAATAATAACACCAATAACACTGAAAGTGAGCAGATCAACCAAATACATTTCTTCACATCGACAACTGCCACATTATTCATTATTCTTTTTTTTTTTTTTTCCAGAGTATGAATATATCAATCATTCTTCAAAAAATCTTTTCTTCTTTTTCTATTCCTCTCTCTCTCTCTCTCTCTCTCTCTCTCTCTCTCTCTCTCTCTCTCTCTCTCTCTCTCTCTCTTCCTTTCGTATTCCATTTTTTCTAAAGAATAGGTAGCCCTTTTCGATTACAATTTTTCTTCTTCAGAAAAGCAAATAAATAAGATATTCGAGGTTCAAAAGGCTTGGCTCCTAGGATTCTAGCAATCATCATATTAATACTATTATATTAAACTTAGACCATAACAGTATAAGTTAGATGTGAATTGTGAAATTCATGATTCATCAATGTTTACAAAATTCATCAGAAATGACCAGAAAGTGACTCATCTTAAATTCTACAAATATAATGGATTCGACTTTAAATTCAATATAACCATGTGCATTATCATTATAATATTCAAACTACTTTCAAGTCACATAAATACACATAAATCAAACCTCTAAAAACTATTTTTTTTTTTTTTCAAAACATAGAGCCTAAAATAGAAAAAAATATTAAGAATTTGAAAGAACTTTTCACAAGAAACCCATCCCCAACCTAAATGATACATTGTCCTCAATGTAAAAAAATATCATTAAAAAATGAAAGTAATATGAGAACATCTAAAAGGTAAGAAGTAGATGATAGAGAAAACTTGAGAAGATGCATGATCATGAGCACATAAATTCTCTAAGTGGATAGAATAGCAAAAACAAAACAGAAAAATAAAACAAAACAACATAATCAAATAATATACAAAAAAAAAAAAAGAATCTTCATCGGACTAGAAGATCAATCCTCATAATAGGATTTTTTAGAGGCATAAATTATTTATCTGAAGTAAATTTCTCAACAAATGGTTTCAAACGATGACCATTTACTTTAAATACATTACCATTAAATTGATTATCAATCTCAACAACCCCATAAGGATGAACAATTTTAACAATAAAAGGGTCGGTTCATCGAGATATCAACTTACTTGGAAATATATAGTCTATAATTATAAAAGAGAACTTTTTGATATGGTTCAAATGATTTCTTAAAGATATTCTTACCATGGAATACCTTCATCCATTATTTGTAAATTCTACCATTATCATATACTTCATTCTGAATCTCCTCCTATTCATTCAACTAGAGTTTACAAGGTGAATTGGCCTCGTCGAGGTTGAAATTGAATTTCTTTATAGCCCAATAAGCTTTATGTTCCAACTACACAAGCAAATAACAAGCTTTCCCATAGACAAAGCTATAAGGAAACATTCAAATATGGTTTTTATATGCAGTATGGTAAGCCCACAACGTATTGGTTAATCGAAGAGACCAATCCTTATGATCTAGATTTACTGTCTTTTCTAAGATATGTTTAATTTTCCTATTCAAAACTTCACATTACCCACTTGTTTGTGGATGATAGGGAGTATTCACTTTATGGGTAATACCGTATTTCTTCATCAAAGCTTTAAAAGGTCTATTATAGAAGTGTATACCTTCATCATTGTTAATGGCTTCAGGTGTTCCAAATATAGACAAAATAATTTCTTTTAAGAACCGTAAAACTATTTTGTGATAATTAATTCTACAAGGAATCACCTCCACTCATTTTGAAACATATTCAACAGATAGAATGATGTAAATATGTCTAAAAGAAGAGAGGAATGGTCTTATGAAATCGATGCCCCAATAGTCGAAAACCTCAACAATCAAAATTGGATTCAAATGCATTATATTTCTACGAGATATGCTACCCAATTTTTGACAATGCTCGCATGCTTTACAAAACTCATGGGTGTCCTTAAACATTGAAGGCCAGTAAAAACCATACTGTAGAATTTTAACAGTAGTTTACTTTGCAAAGCAAAATGTCCACCACATACATGAGAATGATAAAAAGAGATGACAATAGATTTCTCATGGTTAGGAATACACCTCCATATGATTTGGTCTGGGCAATATCTAAACAGATATGAATCATCCTAAAAATAATTATATACCTCGGTAAAAAAAATTTCTTTTATCTTATAGGGTCTAATGAGTAGGAATTTTACTTATCACGAGATAATTGTCAATGTTAGTAAACCAAGGTGATTGGGAGACTACAAACAGTTGTTCATTACGGAAAGTATCTTTTATATGTGTCGTTGTTATTGTTCAAATTTGGTCTATCATTATAACGCCTTGAATTTCGAGGGTCAAGCAAAGCTCTACTCCGGAGATCTAGCACATCGCTTATGCAATATTGATAATGATGTTCAGGTTTCGCCCATATTAACGAGTTAAGCATGAGTGAGATTATACTAAAATAGCAAATCATACTCCGGATATAATTAAACTAAGCAAGCGGAAGTCTAAAACATATATATTTAAGCATGTAAGAATTTCACAACCTCAAGAGTATGAGTATGTAACCAGGCTGAATATATACATGTATTGTTTCAAAATAAACAAAATGTGGAAAAGTAGATGTGTCCAACTAAGCCAAATATCCCTATAGTCCCTGCGCATCGGCACTGTCATGCCCCAGACTCAGTAATCAGACTCATAAGGAACCCGATCGCCGGTTCTAGCCGCAACAGCCTCCTAGTACCCCATTCTCGGCTCTTGAGGCAGGTTCCGATCCTAGGATCCTACAAGGAGAATTTTCATAACAATATAACCATTTTCAATATGAGCATACCTAAGATCATAATAAGTATATCTAAAAATAACAAGGCACATATTACAAAATTCACTAAGAATTTAAACTTTTACAAGCTTATATAAGGTCCAAAAGGACATACATAAGATAGTAGAAGAAAGAAAGGAAGTCTGTAACATTGGGTTCTCAAGCTCAGCTCTAACCCAAACTCTGCCACTACGACGCCTGCCTAGGATCTCCTGCACGCATCAATAGTGCATAAGCTCATAGAAGCTTAGAGGGTGGTGAAGGTGTGTGATAATAATGTATAGAAAAATAATAGGAGATATAGGAAGGAAACATGATCAAAGCAAACACCACCAACCTTACCAAGGCTGTCATAAACACAAGAAGCTATACCAAGGCAGTACAATAATGGAAGAAACCATACCAAGGCTATATAATGCAATGAGTACTGGGCGTCATACCAAGGCGATGCAATATGATGCTTACACAGCCGATGCAAATGTAATGCGAAGTAATGCCAATGGTCATATCCAATCCACATATCAAGTACATTTCCATCATAAAGAAATCACTGGGGTCCGATGACTGCCACTCTACAGACCCCGCACAGTCAAACGAGTGTAAGAGACGTCACTACCCTGCATGCAGACAGCCAATCACTAGCAAGGCCTGAAGGTAGCGGACTCATTCATGAGCTGGTCAGACTTAGTCTAGCAATGCCTCCTTACATCAAGCGAGTAAGGCCACACCCCTATCCAACCGACGACACGATAGTGAGAGTCATGACCTAACAGTGTAAGGCCCTCGTGCACTCATAGTTTTCACTCGATCACGGCATTGAAGCAGATCCTTGGTACCATGTAAGTTTTAGAAATTTCACCCATGGGCATCCTATGCACCCAATATGCTCAAGTAACATTTCCTGTGTCCAATCCTGGCCATCTACGATGTAACTGTGGAGGCTACAGCCCTGATGAAATAAGGGTGATAATTGTTCATATGTTATGCAATGCCAGATGCATGAATCACACAATCAACTATGCATCAATTCCGAGTATCCAACGTACTCAAGAGGGAGTACTACGTCCCTCAGAGAAGGTAACATGCAATGCCCAATGACACAATATGACCTCACACACAAAGTGTCAATCAAGCATTCAATGATGTACATGGTTATGAGGATGAATTTAATCATACTATATGGCGATATACAATGTATATTACATTCCTCCTATCCAAGAAGGAACCAAGACTAGGTACTTAGACAATATCCTTAAGGAAATCCAACTTCTAGTGGAGGCCCATTTACCTAGGGTAGCCCACAAGACTAAGTATACAAGCTACGGGTCTAAGTAATATAGAAATGAGCCTAACAAGAGTCTAAGATGAGTATCCAATCACTCTTAAATACAACCGGGCCTAGAGGGGACTATAATGGGGACATTTAACCACCATTCCCTAAAAAGGCATATCAACCATGAGCTATATGGATATAAGGCCCAAGGCCTACATTTAAGATAAAAATAAAGGTAACCACATACATATATTCCTCATAATAGACCATAAAAAGATATAATACCACTTTTAACAACATGGGCCCCAAGAGGAAAATTAAGGCCCAAGGCTCAATTCCCAATGGCTATAGAATTCATGCATTAAGTTGAACTTGGTGGGCATCCTGCATACACAATATACGGCCCAAAAATAAGTTTAAGTTTAGATAAAATGGGTCCCACTAAATTAGCCCAATAACTAGCAATTTAAGTGGGCAACCAAGGGCCCAATACTATCATTATCTTAGCTCATAAGTCCATCAAAATGGTGGAAGTCGGCCTAATATATAGCTGGGCCAAGCTGGGACGTCCCAACCCACTCTGGGCCCATGGGATGCCCTAAAAATCTGATCTAAGATGGGGTCCTCATGTGATCACTAAAGGTGATCCAAAAGAATACACTGATTAAGCCCAAAGATTATAAGAAAATACAAGCATGCAACACGTACACAAGTTCTCAATTTGGTGGGTCCCATAGCCAAATAAATTTTTAATCATAAAATTGTTCATTTAAGGTCCTTTGATAAAATTTTGGCCCGTTTGACTTCCTGGACCTGCTAAGGTCCAAAAATTAGTTAACTATGTGGAAATAATCTCATGAAGGCCAACTATACTCACTAGGGGATCCTACCAGATGGAGAGTGTGTATCTATCATGAAAAGATCAAGTGAGCCTGCTACTGGATTATGAGTCCAGCAGTAACCCAAGGCAGAGAGTGCATCCACAATCGGGCGATCCAAAGCTTAGATGGCCTGGACCAAACATGCGTTAAGGTAGGTTCCACATATATACACATTGAGCCTTAAATAAATGGCCTAGGGTCTATGGTGGGCCTTTAACCATCCATAGAGAAACCCATGGGCCTACCTTACACTATAAAAAAATCAAGTAAAGACTACGGACTATGGAAGCTTTTGGCTACGGATATAAATCGTACCTAATTTACTATGGATTTAATCCATAGCTAAAACCTCCTTAAGCTGTAGCTAAAACCTACCTTTCACCTTGATCTTATTACAGGTTGGTGGTGTTTGAGGGGCCCATAAGGCCCATTGGAATATATTTATTTTTATCTAAGCCGTTCATAAATTTTGATATATAATTTCATTGGATGAGCCCAAAAAGTAGGTAGATTTAAGGTCTAAGTGGACCACACCATAAGAAATAATAAAAAATAAATTTGTATCATTAATGTTTTATGTGGTCTGCTTACAGCTTCGATCTGACTCATTTTTTGGATCTACCCTTAAAATGATCTTTTAAAATGAATGGACGGAGTAGATAAGTAACATATATCACGATAGGCCCCACAAGACCTAAAACTACGCACATAAAAGTGTCGTCCGTCACCCGTCTCCCCCCAAAAGAATCCCGTGCGTGCCCATCTCCCAACCCAAATCCCTCACATCTCCCTCGCACGCCCGCCCCTCTCCCAAAACCCAAACCCTCTCTTTCTCGCGCCCGTGCCTCTTCTAGAACCCAAACCCTCTCTCTCTCTCTTGCGCCCGCGCCTCTCCTAAAACCCAAGGCCCCTCTGTTTCCTAACCTCTCTCTCTCTCTCTCGCTAGGATTTTCAAAACCCCCTTTCGTTGCAAGCTCGTCGTTAACCTATGATCACACCCTATGTTAGGGTTTTCGAAACCCCTTTCATCCTACCCTCGACACTGCCTCGGCTTCTCCACCAGTCGCATAATAGCTAGTTGGGTTTTTGGGAAGAGGAGGTTTCTAGGGGTTTGACCTTGCTCTGATGTGGTTTCGGTAGTGTATTCAAGTGTGGATGAGTATTTAGCCGACTGGTTCAGTTTGAATCAATCCAAGTATCAATGGGCGTTGAACGATTACTATGAGAGCAAGGGAATTGGGAGTTTGAACATCTACTTTTCATTCTTTTTTTTTCTGGTTTTTTAAATTTTAAATTATGGGATCTGATTCTGAATTCCACTTGTGATTCTTCTTTGATCTTATGAGGTTTTTGCTGAATTTATCTGCTCTCTTTTCATGATCTTATGAGGATTTGTAAATTTTGTCCATTTCTCTTGGTCTGAATGAGTGATTCATTTTTGAGATGGTTAAAAGCAAGTTTTCTATTGTGAAGCATGTGGAAATTTGCTCTAGTTTTTTTTTAAATTTTTTTAATAATATGAAATCTTCTAATATACTACAAAGAAATATCTACAAAAATTCAAAAGGAAATACAGAAGCAAATGACGGCTCTCATGGTTGTTCCTGTTAACAAAGAAGGTAACATAGTAGAGGTGGCCTTTAGCCAGAGCATGGAGAAAGCTCTGAAGTCGAACTATGATGCTCTGTGGGAATGCATCTAAGAGGAGAACTATTTGATTTTCCTTTCACATATTTTGCTATTGTTGGCTAGTTTGATTTTCCTTTAAAAAACTACTGCCAGGGTTATATTGTTTATGGATGTGGATTGCATTTTATATTTATAAAGTAAATAGAAGGTATTGTTCTTTCACAGATCTCCTACAATAGAAGGTATTGTAGTTCCTTCAAATTGCAATTACATTCTGCTCAACTCCAGTCACTAACAATTAGAAAGTCGTTTCTGATTTATTGAACTGATAAATTCAATTCAATTTGGTATTGCATCCAATTGCATTGTTAATCTCTGAATAAATACATATTGTGTCCATGGTGTGTGAATGCACATTTATTGAAATATGACAAACTTTCCCCCTTTCATTGCCACAGCTCCACACTCATCAATTCCCTTATTGCCAGCCAATCATCAAAAAGCATTGTTAATGGAGCAAGTGTAGAAATGACCCCACCTTCAAGTGAAAATGGATCCAACATGAAGGTCAATGTTCTTTTCAGTCGGCATATTTACAGGATTTAAAAAAAAAAAAGTAAAAAGTTTTACTATTTCAGTCATCTTCATACCATATATCCAACTATGTTCATTTAGTTCGCGAAGGATTATGGTTAAACCCCAATTTAAACCTGATAAGGGGACTGCTCCTAGTTGGCTTGAAACTTGATTGGATACTTGTTGTTCATATCAAACATTGTATGGTTTACTATGCTATGTAATTTCAGTTTCCGAGACAGAAGGTATGAATACAAGGTGATCTTAATAAGGTCTTGAAGGGAAAATTAGCAGAGGCTAAGGCAGAAAGAAAAATCAAATAGTTAGCTAGCACAAATTCAAAGATCCTCTGAGATTGGAGGATCCCAACTAACACTTTGGATTCTTTTCAACTGAATGTGGTCTGCCTTTATATTTTCTTGTTAACTTTCAATTCCTAGATTGGGGTCAAGTTGTGTTGTTTATTAATTTCAAGAAGGGGCATCCCTTTTTTGTTATACTTTGTGGTGTAATTCCTTTTTGTTTGGTGCTAATGAGATGCTTATACTACCAATAAAAATATATAAATATATAAAAGGAAAAGAAAGAAGGAAAAAAAAAAAAAAAAGAAGATCCGTTTTGGCATCATTGCCATTTAGGATCGATTTGTAAAAAAGCTGAGTTATTCGATTCTCTGGCTGCATGGACCAAACTAGCTTATGATTCCCAGACACAGATTTGTTGAACCAAACTAGCCTCAGATTCTTCAAAGTTGCTAATGGGTGCATTTTTTTGTCTACCTATTTTTCCTTCCCTTGCATTGTTGTTTTTCTTAAACTATCAGTGGTCCTAGAATTATAGGAATTTTAGTAAAAGAGCAACTATTGTCTATTGAGATGATTCTTTTGTCTTTTGTAGTTGTAAGCCCTCCCGTCATGAAATAGGTTATAGACTCATAAACTTGTTGATAGTTGCATGTATTATTCATGGTCATCTTTATAGGAATGGTGAAATGAAATCCTTAGAGACTTTTGTATTCTCCATTCTTTATTATCTTCTCATAAAACGAAAAATTAAAAAAGAAGTTTTGATGTTGTTGTCATTCAGCGAGGGTATTGTTTTGGGAGCATTCATCTTAAGAAATCTGTTTGTATTGCAGGCTATTGCATCAATGATGCGGGCACATGAAGCAGACCCAACAAACCTAGAAGGGCTTCTTGCTCTTGGTGTGTGAGTCACACTAATGGTTAGTGACTGATACCCATGTAGTAGCTGTGTGTAGAAGCTAGCAGACTGTGTTAAAGATGGTCCATTTTATTGAGCCTGGAGTCCTCTAAATTTCTGTTCACAATCATATGCCTGTATATGGTGGTTGTTACATATTAAAATATCTTTGAGCTTTTCAGATTAATTTTTCTGCCATACTTTCTTTTCTAATGTTTTAGCTACATATTGCTATGCATTTGCTGAAAGTTTTGTTCTGTAGTTTCTACAGTTAGAGACTGAATGGTGTGATATACATTAACAAAATGTGATAGGACTCATGCAGGATCTTGTTGTTTTGTAAGTTTTCTATTGTCTTCTCAAATTCTTTTCATTTTTTTTAAAAACTGTTTTCTTCTCATATAATTGCATGCATATTTTCTTGTACTATGAAGAAAACATTCCACCAGGTGTCGCTTTTGTATTAGTATTAACCTTTAATGTTGGCTTTCCATTTAAATTATCATCATTATCTTAATCTTTCTTGTAGCAATTTGGGTTGTGCTTCTAAATGGTTGGCACAAGTCCTATGATATGTCTGCTGACCAAACCACATGCTCTCTCATTTACCTGGCATTGGAATTGGCCATGGCAGAGGTGCATATTGTAATAACATTCACATATCATCTCTTAATTTATGCACTTCAAAGGTTGAGTTTCCCCAACTATGGCCTCAATTCTTGGTCGTGTTGATGAGTTGTGTGAGCTTTCCTTTGAACCAGTGATTCCTAACTAGTCTCTTGGTCTCATTTCAAAGTTATATCTTCTATTTTCCTTATATTGCTTAATATATTGTTTCTTGTGCAAGTCCTATTCATCAATACTTTGATTGTAATTATTCTTCACTTTGCTTTCTGCTTTTTTCCTTTCCTTTTCTTGCTTTTTCTTTTTCTTTTTCTTTTCTTTTTAGCTTATTGTATCTTGAAGAGAGTCTTGAGTTTCACTACCAACTTCCACTCTTCAATAGACAAGTCATCCTGATAATTTGATTTAAGTGTGTCGATAGATTTCCTCGAGATGTGGCTAATAAGCTCATCATCAATTTCAAAATGCCTGCCATGCATCTCCTGTTGTTCTTTGGCATTGGTGTTAGCAATCTTTATGGCCACCTTTTGGCCTTTCTTTGCTATATCAACCTGTTTGTGGTTAATCTCAATGGAAGCTATTCATCCAATATCGATAAAATCCCTTAAAGGAATACAGATTGGAGTGCCGACCTTTGCAATCCCTTCAAGGACATCAACACCCAAGACAATTAGATCTTTTTTTGTTGAAAATGCAGTTCAGCATAATCTTTAGAAGACAGGGGAAGACTGCATCTTCTGCAGCTTCCTTCTTCTTTTCTTCCTTAAGATTGTCAATATAAGCCTTGAACTGATCAAACAAGTGATAGATAATATCGGCAATGAATATCTTCACACAAGTCTCATTTGCAAATTCCCAAGCCTGAGGTGTTACTTTGACATCGAATGCTAAGATGATGGCATACTCCTTCCTCTCAAGCATAACACTAGCCCTTAAAACATCCCTCGGATAAACATTCCTGATTACTAAACCATAGCCTCACTTGTACAAATTTTCAGGTTAAGGATCAGAAATTCTTCTTGACTGTAACTTTAAGCATGTAATATCAAGAGGAAGATGTGATGTTGAACAGTCTTTTTTTATCCTTTGAGTTGGTAATTTCCTCTCATAGGTTGTTCCTATCTATTAGGTGCCTTTTGATTTATAACACATGTAAATTTTTATTTCTTTTATGTTCAGCCTTCTGTTGTCTTTGTTTTTACATTGTCATTCTAGATTTCTGCTTTATCAACCTCCATTTTCCATACATGTCTATACATGCGAGGAATGTCTTTGATACCTTAAATAGCATATTCCATTTTATTTAGGGAGCCATTGTTTACACTCACTCTGATTAATAAAAATACCAATATTTTCTGCTTTTGCTTATACATACTACAAAGGACAGGTGTATGTAGCAGTCAGAGCATGTGCCATCAGTTTTTGCATTTTTTGAGCCCATGGTTCAATTATTTGGACAATTGCTCTGCTCAGCCTCACCATGAAGGCCCGAATTGTAAGATCTTAGCCATCAGTTTTTGCATTTTTTGAGCTGAATGTGGACCGTTGTTGTATTTCTCTTCTTGGCCGTCCATTTTTAGGCCAGAAATTAAAAGTTTAAGATTGTCTTGTCAAGGAATTTTGGGACATTTTCTTTCCAGTGGGGCCCAACACATAGATGGTCTGGATCAATAATCCATGGGACCCACTTGTACATGCTGAAAACATGAGTTTATTGTAAATTCTGTAATTTGAGGATCCTAGAATTCCTTTATATATTATCCATTCTCAACTACATGGCCTTATAAAAAGGAAATTGCCAGAAGGCTTGCACATTCCACCTCACCACATGATTAACTAGACTATTCATCTAAGTTCCACCGTGGATAAGTTGCATAAAAAAACTTACTCAGCAGAGATGACATTGTCCATACTCTGTTAGAAATGATGCTCCAGAAAGGTAGTTTCTAATTCACCTTCTAATGGAGGGTGGATCCCTAATTCCTGATATTTTTGCCATGTTGGGCCATTTACAATGGTACCTCTAGATGAACAGTCCGTATCATGACATGGTAAATAGAAAGGCAAGCCATGCTAAGCTCTTAATAGAAACTAGTTCCATTCTATCATTGGCCCTCCGTCAATTACTACTTATGAGAACATGTTTACTGGCGATAACTTGTAGACGTATGCATTAAATCTCTCATACAAATAAACATAACCCCTTTCAATTTGAACGTCATGATCTTCTACATGAGGATATGCATTTTACTTAGGTCCAGGGCCCATGGTTTGATGATACAGACCACTGATCTGATATGCCCCTAATGGATGGGACAGGAGGCTGGATGAAATAAATGTTTACCTAAGCAGGTAAGCTCCTCATATGCTTTAATTGTTACAACAGGCTCTCAAGTAAGATATTCTATGGTTCTTCCATGCTCTCACGATTCTTGTTCATTACAATGACTAGAAAGGTTTTTTGAGGCATTTTAAATAACATCTGACTTTATGTAGTAATGTGTCAAGCAGAACCACGTGCTGCTCTAAATCTTGCATCATTTGGAAGCAGTCATTCCCTCAAACTAGATAAGGATGGTATGTCTCTTGTCAAGAATGCACATGTGTAGTTCATCAAATAATACATTATGTGATATCGTGTGCATGATATCTATGTTGTAATTATAGTTATCTATAATAATAATAATTTGTTCATTATATTACATTCACAATAGTTATCATTGTGATTACAGTTATTCATTATGTGACATGTTTTCAAGTGAGATGAACGAGTTTCAAAACAAAATAATCTGCGGTTTTGAGAAGCGATTCCCAGGATGTATGTGTGTTTCAGGGGACATCTGCACCTTGGAAGCATACAATGGAAGGTAAGGAAAACCCTCAAGTTCCCTTCTTTGAATCATGAAAAGGTATTTGTGCTGAATCCCATGCATTGGCAATATTAGGCATGCTCATGAGCAAGACATGCATAATTCCGTAAAAATTGATGGAGCAAACCCGAATGTGCATCGGACCTATCCGGATGTTGAGCGGGGGTCTCTGTAAGGTGAGAACCGTTGTTATGATCATGATGAAGCTGTCTATTTTCTATGGACAACATTGGAGGGGCCTGATCATTTGGACAGGCCATGTTTATGTATTTGCTCAAAATTAATGGAGCAGACCCGGATGTGCGTCGGAGCTATCCGGATGAGTGGGGGTTTCTGGAAGGTGGAAACTACTGTTATGACCATGATGAAGCTGTCCATTTCCTATGGACAGCATTGGAGGGGCCTGGCTATTTCGACAGGCCGTGTTTATATCTGTATTTGCAGGTACCACACCCTTAACCTAAACTACACGCTTAACCTATAACTTATATCTATTCTCAATTCCCTAAAGCTATAACTTATAACCTAAACCTAACCTTAAACCAAAACCTATAACCTAAACCTAAACATAAACCTAAACCTAAACCTATAACCTATACTTATAACCTTAACATAAACTATAACCTTAACCTATAACACTTATAACCTTAACCTAAATCTATTCTAAATCCCAAAACCTATACTTATAACCTAAACCTAGACCTTAACCTAAACCTAAACCTATACTTATAACCTATAACTATAACCTATAACCTAAACCTTAACTATAACCCAAACCTTAACCTATAAACTAAACCTATAACCTATAACCTATAACCTAAACCTATACTTAACCTTAACCTATAACTCAAACCTAAACCTATAACCTATAACCTATAACCTATAACCTAAACTCAAACCTAAATTAGATCCAGAACTCGAACACGATTTCTAAACCTAAACCTTAACCTATAACCTATACTTATAACCTTAACCTAAACTTATTCTCAATTGCAAAACCTATACCTATAACCTAAACCTAGACCTTAACCTAAACATAAACCTATACTTATAACCTATAACCTAAACCTAAACCTAAACCTATACTTATAACCTTAACCTAAAACCTAACCTAAACCTTAACCTATAACCCAAACCTAAACCTATAACCTAAAACCTTAACCTAAACCTAAACCCAGATCCAGAACCGAACCTATAACCTATACCTAGACCTTAACCTAAACCTATACTTATAACCTATAACCTATAACCCAAACCTTAACCTATAACCCAAACCTTAACCTTAACCAATAACCTAAACCTTAACTTGTAACCTAAACCTCTAACCTATAATTTTCTAAACTCAAACTGAACCCGATCTCGAACCCGAACGATTTCTAAACCTAAACCTTAACCTATAACCTATACGTATAACCTTAACCTAAACCTATTCTTAAATCCCAAAACCTAAACATATAGCCTAAACCTAGACATTAACCAAAACATAAACCTATACTTATAACCTATAACTTAAACCTAAACCTAAACCTAAACCTTAACCTATAACCCAACCTAAACCTATACTTATAACCTAAACCTATTCTCAAATCCCAAAACCCATAACCTAAACCTAAACCTTAACCTAAACCTATAAACTATAACCTAAACCAAAACCTAAATAACCTAAAACCGAATCCTAAACTCCAATCCTTAAACCTTAACCTAAACATATAACTTTATAACCTATAACCTAAGCCTATACCTAAACCTAAAACCTAAACCTAAACTTATAACCTATAACCTATAACCTAAACCTATAACCAAAACCTTAACCTAAACCCTATAACCTAAACCTAAACCTATAACCTAAACCTAAACTTAAACTTATAACCTAAACCTATTCTCAAATCCCAAAACCTATAACCTAAACCTATACCTTAACCTATAACCCAACTAAACCTAAACTTATAACCTAAACCTATTCTCAAATCCCAAAACCTATAACCTAAACCTAAACCTTAACCTATAACCCAACCTAAACCTATACTTATAACCTAAACCTATTCTCAAATCCCAAAACCCATAACCTAAACCTAAACCTTAACCTAAACTTATAACATATAACCAAAACCAAAACCTATAATAACCTAAACCCGAACCCAAACCGAACCGAATCTTGAAGACCTTAACCTTAAACATATAACCTATAACCTATAAAGCTATACCTAAACCTAAAACCTAAACCTAAACCTAAACCTATAACTTAAACCTAAACCTATAACCTATAACCTAAACCTATAACCTAACCTTAACCTAAACCTTATAACCTTAACCTAACCTAGTTAACCTATAAGCTAAACCTAAACCTATTCTCAAATCCCAAAACCTATAACCTAAACCTAAACCTTAACTTAACCTATAACCCAACCTAAACCTAAACTTATAATCTAAACCTATTCTCAAATCTCAAAACCTATAACCTAAACCTATACCTTAACCTATAACCCAATCATAAACCTAAACTTATAACCTAAACCTATTCTCGAATTCCAAAACCTATAACCTAAACCTATAACCCAACCTAAACCTATACTTATAACCTAAGCCTGTTCTCAAATCCCAAAACCCATAACCTAAGCCTAAGCCTTAAACCTTAACCTATAACCCAACCTAAACCTATACTTATAACCTAAACCTATTCTCAAATCCTAAAACCCATAACCTAAACCTAAGCCCTTACCTAAACCTATAAGCCTATAACCTAAACCAAAACCTATAACCTAAACCCGAACCAACTCGAATCCTAAACCTTAACCTAAACATATAACCTATAACCTATAACCTATAACCTAAACCTAAATCCCTAAACCCTAAACCTAACCTAAACCTATAACCTAAACCTAAACCTAAACCTACAACCTTAACCTAAACCAAAATCTATAACCTAAACCTTAACATATAACCTATAACCTATAACCTAAACTTATAACCTATAACCAAACCTTAACCTAAACCTAACCTATAACCTAAACCTAAAACCTAAATGTATTCTCAAATCCCTAAACCTAAACCTACACCTAATCCTAATCTCAATTCCTAACCTAAACCTAAACCTAAACTTGAAAACCCAAACTTAAACCCAACCCAATCCCGAACCCGAACCAGAACCCGATTTCCTAAACCTAAACCTTAACCTATTCTCAATTCCCAAAAGCTATAACCTATAACATATAACCTATAACCTAAACCTAAACCTTAACCTATTCTCAATTCCCAAAAGGTAACCTATAACATATAACCTATAACCTAAACCTAAACCTTAACCTAAACCTAAACCTACAACCTTAACCTAAACCAAAACCTATAAACCAACCTGTAACCTATAACTCTATAACCTATAACCTATAACCTAAACTTATAACCTAAACCTAAACCTAAAACCTAAATGTATTCTCAAATCCCTAAACCTAAACCTACACCTAATCCTAATCTCAACTCCCTAACCTAAACCTAAACCTAAACTTGAAAACCCAAACCTAAACCCGATCCAGAACACGAACCGATTTCCTAAACCTAAACCTTAACCTATTCTCAATTCCTTAAAGCTATAACCTATAACCTAAACCTATAACCTAAACCTATAACCTATACCCTATAACCTAAACCTAAAACCTAAATGTATTCTCAAATCCTAAACCTAAACCTATAACCTATAACATTAACATAAACTTATAACCTAAACCTATAACCTACAACATTAACCTAAACCTATAACCTTAACTTAAACGTAAAACCTAAACCTAAACTTAAAACGTAAATGTATTCTCAAATCCCTAAACCTAAACCTATAACCTACGACATTAACATAAACTTATAACCTAAACCATATGGTGAGACCATTCCTTGGGAAGTGGGTACTTGTGGCTACAGATGGTCCTCCTTGTGAAAATCATCCAAACATTTATTTTAGCCCTACAAACCATATGGTGAGACTATTCCTTTTGTGTCAATTTCATTCCTCTTTGAGTTTTTATTAATTCATTAAGAAAAAAAATGGTTATACATGATGCACTTCTTTTACTTTATTTTTCTTTCCCCCAATGGTCATTTTTTATGAATGTCATGACTATTTGTAGGATGATGAAATATACGAAGCTGTTGCATGAAGTGACTTTGTCATTACTAGAGTTACATTTCGAGACAACTCTTCAAAGTACTACATAAATGACCGTGAAAGTAATTTTACAGAGGTCACTAAGAAATTAAAAGAAAAATGAATGGACTTGGACAACAATCGGTTTTTGATTCTCCAAATGGGTGATGGCTGAAAAAGACCTATTTCTGAAAAAAATATTATACCGTCAAAATATTTCTTTTCCAATTCTTTAACATTGAAATTTCAGGGTGAAGTCGAGTAAATTTCTCTAATGAAACCAAAGATTTGTATTTTCAACATTATTGTAATTGTAATTGTAATTGATTGAATTAAGATAAGTGTAATTGTAATTGATTGAATGAAGGATTGTAATTGATTGTAATTGTAATTGATTGAATGAAGGATTGTAATTGATTGTAATTGAATGAATGAATGAAGGATTGTAATTGATTGTAATTGAATGAATGAATGATTGTAATTGATTGTAATGGAATGAATGAATGAATGATTATGCAGGTGGTAATTGAATGAACAAATGATTATATATTTTTTTAAATGTACAAAATAGCTACGGATATTGACCGCAGCTGGTAATCCGACAGTTGTAGCCATTATTAAATTTGGCATATTGCTGAGGACTTTTAGCTACAGATAATATCCGTAGCTGTTTATACTTATCGCTATAGATATAATTGCTACGGATTATATCCGTAGCTGTTATAACCTATAGGTACGGATTTTAAATCTGTAGCTATAGGTTGCAGACCTATTGTTACAGCACTTACAACTACGATCGTGCTACAGACTAGAACCGTAGCCATAGGTCTAAGGCTACGGATTTTATCCATAGCCTTTGCCCCTTTTTCTGGTAGTGTTAGGATACCCAGGAGGACATCCAACCTCAACTGGGTCCCAAAAGGGTAGCCTGCTACGTATGTAAAGAAAAGTCCAAGGCCCAATCAATCTATGGCCTAGTGGGCCATACACTAAGCCCAATACATAGGCAAACTGATAGGCCCTTAAAAAAAGGTTAGGGCCCAACCATAAGGGTCATAGGTTCACTCATTGTGGTGGGCCTAATGGATAACCCATTATCCCAACATATGGGAAATCCTTATATTTAACACAAGTAAGTTGGGCCTCACATCTCTGCCCAAGTATGGATTTATTATAGTGGCAAACAAGGGCCCAACTACTTAAGTATTTGGCCCATAAGACCTGTCACAATGGCACGGTAAATATAGGACCCAAGGATCCAACGAGCCTATCAAAGATTCCAGCCCAACTAAGGCTATAAGGCCCATTAATTAACTAAAAGACTAACCCAAAAAGAATCCAATTGGAATGGCCCTTTAATCATGCACTAATTAAGCCCAAAAGTAAAATTAAAATAGTAAGATACTGACTTAAATCCTCCTCAAATCTAGTGGGCCATGCTGCCCTCAAAACAAACATTTATGGGGCGGCAAGATTGGGCCCATTGCTAAATTTCCAGCCCGCCCACTTTCTGGGTTTGTCGGAGTCCAGCAAATAAATTAATTTATAGTATTTATTTTCTGATGACCCTCATACATCACTGTAGGTCCCATCAGATGAGAGGGGAATGCACAATATAATTTAGAAGTGAGTCATGTTGCTGGAATACAGGCCTAGCAACAGCCCAAGGTAGGGGCATCCCATGGTGGGTAGTCATATGGGTCTGGGTATTTGGCCCGAAACTGACCCAATTTACAGGCCACACCACGATTAGTCTAGAGGCCTGATGGCCTTAAAAATTTGTATGATGGTCCTTCCATAGGTTGACCACAACACCACAAAATTTTACAATTTTTGGATAACTAAAAGTATTTTAATTTATTTTTAGAAAACAGTCTATTCAGAAAATCGGACTAACCTGGACGTCCCAACGTGATGGGCGAGTCCAGCACTTGATACTGTGTTCACAGGTGTCAATTGGCCCCAAAATTTTGTAGGTGGGTCTTAATATGGGTGGGACACCTCCCTGTAAATTTTATGATTTTTGGATACTCAGAAGTATTTTAATAAATTCAAGAGTTACAATCTGTCTAGGGTGAAATGTTGTTGGAAATAACTATCTTGAATTTGGGTCATCCAAATGGGTGGATTCTAAGACTCCAAAATTCCTGAAATTTGGACCTAAGGTCCCTAATCAAGTCTACAACAAGGTGGGACCTAGAAATATGGCCCACTAATTTATTTTTATGGAATTATGTTGCTAGATTGCACAGCAAAAATTTCTAGCAGCTCTCTATATTGCCCTACCCTTTTGGATGCCCAAATGGGGTCCATTGGCCCTAAAATTTTGCAGGTAGGTCCTACCATGGTTGGGACACCTCTCCGCAAAATTTTAGAATTTTTTAGGTAGTATACGTATTTTATTTAATTCATACAAATTATGGTCAACAATGAATATCATATAAAAAAATCTACTGGTGCAGAAAATACTTTTGTCCCATGTTTGATACCACATGGGGTGGGCCTATACTTGCCCAAATTACTGGAAAATTGGTGGGTTTGATGGTCCCACATATGGACATCAAGTGGGGTCCACTAGAGTGGCCCACTTACTCCCAAATCAAGATGAAAAATGAGCATTTCTAACATGTAATGTTACTGGACTATCCAGGAATTTCTGGACAGTCAACGTACTTTGGCCCATCCCATAGGCCTCAAGCATGGGGGAAATGATGTGGGTCCCATTCTACATTAAAGTGGGGTCCATACTCTAGAAAACTCCCAAAGAAATTTGGGAGAAAAAGACATGCAAACATATCCAAACATTAGCTCAAAAGTCATGCTCAAACTGGGCCAGAAATCTTGACAGCGCAATATATGTTGTCCATATTTCAGCCCATATAAATTAATCAAAGGGTTTATGGCCCTGATTCAATATGTGGGGTCCACCTTGAAGGGTTAACAAAATTTTAGACCTAGGAGCTCACTCTAACCTCCATGAAAAAGCCATTTTGGAGGTCACCCAAACCATGCATGCATGGTGGGCTTGGACATCTAGTTAAAGTGGGCTTAGACTTCCCATTTATCTAAGGGTCTGAGATGTTGCTGACCTCTCCTTGGTGGGCACAGATCATCAGAGTATATAGGAGAAAAATAGAGAGAAATGGAGAAGGAAGAAGTAAATCGGCCATTGGTAGAAGGTCTCACCACTAATGGACCTTCCACTCCACAATCCACACCATCTACTATGTATACACTTACATACAAGCTATTATGCATCAAGATAATTTGCTGGAGGGTAGGGACACCCTCCCTTCAAGCATGCAAAGGCCTAGGTGGCATATGAGATACAATAATAAAGGAGAAGGCATCATGGTGGGTCCATGGAGAATGGCCCACCATGGAAGGAAATGAGTAGGATCTAGGCCCATGGCCTTCATACTAGGAACCATGTAAGACCTCCACCATGGGTTGGTGGGTCCTACATGCTTCCATGCATTCAAGGAAAAGAAAGAGAGAAGAAGTTAAGGAGAACACCCACTGTGCTTGGATCTTCAAAGTTCTTGATGCATTGAAATCCTTAGGCTTCAAGTGGAGGGTTAGATGAGGAGGGAGATGGAAGAAATGTGGCTAGAATTTTCAGTAAGGTAGGATGTTTTAGAGGTTCTAATAATGGGAGAGAGAGGAGAAAATGAGGGAAAAAGAGGAGAAAATCCTTTTAAGCAAAGCAATCATTGCTTTTTTACCTTGGTTAGAGAAGGGAGATGATTGCAAGTAAGGAATTACAACCAAAGTTGTAGGTTTAATAAGTTAGTATGCATGTGGGTGGTGTTTAAGCGTATTTGGTGTGTTAGATGGAACTCTAGGTAGTGTGTGTGGTGTTTATTAGAAATTGCAGCACAAAGGGAGTGAGCCACCTTGAAAAATGTGCTCTCCTCACTAGGTGGGCCACATGATCATTATCACAGGCTAGAATTGAATTGCCTACATCTTATAATTTACACGTCGGATGGATGCACAAGACGTGGCATCGGAGCCGCAACGATGATGCAAACAAGATGGCATAGGTTTTGGCTTAAATCGAGTCGGTTCTATGTGACCGGACTTAAGGATGACTACAAACACTATCCAATGGTCGCGGGTCGCCGAAATTCGACTGGTAGGACCTCGGGACCAAGATGAATGAGATGCATACTCACACACACATACGAACTTGGGTTGGGTCTTATAATCCTCCCCACCAACAAAGAAATTTCGTCCTCGAATTTGACAAAACCGAGATAACAAAACACATAAACATCATCATATATATCAATTGTCAATCAAGAGAAGGCAATGCAAGCAATACAAGCAATCAATCATTGAATAAATGGGGATAACGCTCTCTAAACTCGGCCTCGCATTCCCAAGACACCTCGGCCTCCAAATGATGACCCCATTGCACCTTAACCAAGGGAATGACCTTGGTCCTGAGGACCTGCTCCTTCCGATCAAGAATACGAATCGACTGCTTAATGTAGGAAGCATCCTCATGGACCTCAAGTGGCTGCCAATCAATTACAAGAATAGTATCCGACACACATTTTTGCAACATGAAAACATGGAATACATCATGGATCACAGACAACTCAGGAGGTAAGGCAAGCCTATAGGCCATAAGACCTACGCCCTTAGTAATCTCAAAAGGTCCAATAAATCTTAGGGCAAGCTTGCCCTTCACACTAAAGTGAACCACGCCCTTTATAGGTGAGACCTTGAGATATACCATGTCCCCGACTGCGAACTCGAGGGGTTGACGCTGACGATTAGTAAAACTCTTCTGCCGGATCTGAACTGTGCGCATCCTGTCTGATAACATTAATAGCCCCTGACGTCTGCAGCACAAGCTCAGGACCAAGAGAGGATGCTCACCAACCTCAGTCCAATAACTAGGAGATCTGCACAGTCTACTATAAAGTGCCTAAAAAGGAGTCATGCCGATAGTCGCGTAATAGATGTTATTGTACGCAAACTCTGCGAGGCGCATATGCTCATCCTAACTGCCTACAAAGTCGATCACACAAGCTCTGAGCATATCCTCAAGGATCTGGTTGACCCTTTCGGTCTTCCCATCCGTCTATGGATGATAAGGTGCTGAGACACAAAGTGACCCTCAGCGCCTGCTGGAAACTCCTCCAAAATTGAGACATAAATATGGAGTCTTGGTTTGAAACGATCGAAACTGAGACGCTGTGCAGTCTCACTATCTCCTCAATGAACACCTTTGTAAGCCGGTCCATCGTCCAGGAAGCACGCACTGAAATGAAATGAGCCGACTTTGTCAAACGATCGACGATAATCCAGATGGTATCGTGACTGCGCTGAGTCCTCGGCAAACCTGCGATGAAATCCATCAATACGTGCTCCTACTTCCACTCTGGAACGCTCAACGGTTGCAAGGGACCAGGGGGTCTCTGATGATTGGCCTTGACACGCTGGCATGTGTCACACTTGGCCACAAAACTCGTAATTTTACCTACCATCCCTAACCAGAAATACTGCCTTGACAATAAAACAAGCCAACAAGCTCAACATTAGCAATACAAAACTATTTAGCGGGCAAGAACATCTCATTAACCAAAACGGAACACGATAATATTATCAACTTAACACAGCGATCTTCCCAAAAATGTCGATACTAACAATCCTTAACGGCAGACTCTAATAACAATCTGAGTGAACAAAAGCCCTTGGATACAAAAAGGGTGTGATACACCAAAACACAAGACTTACATACAAAGACAAAGAGAATAACCATAACGACTCCCCTAATAACTAAGGGTCCTGCTGAGTCACGTAAAATCAAGCCTGAGGTGGATGAGGTGTCTGTCTCCTCTGCATCTGCGGTCTCTGCTGCTACTGCTGTCGTTGCGAAGGTCCATCCTGCTGATAGGGACACTCGCGCCTATGATGTCCCATTTGCCCACAACCGAAGCAAACTCTAAAACAAGGGCCGAAAGATGAAGCCGTCAGAGGTACTGATGATGATGAAGAAGCTACTGCATGTGATGCTAAGGATCTGGCGGCTCGATAGGCTCCGCACCTCTGCCACTGTCAATGCTGTCGGGAGCTACTAGAGGGGGCCTGTCTCTTCCGGCCTCTCCTCTGATCATGATCCCTTTGTGAACTGGTCCACTCAGACTCGCCCTGAAGTAGAAATACCACCAATGGAGCTCGCTACAGAGTCGAATCTCGCAGAAGGGGACTCGCACGCTCCTGTTACGCATGTCTAGGCATCTTAGGAATGGGCTAACGGGTCTGAAGAACATCAGTGATGACCTGCATCAACTACTGGAGATGCTCAGCTCCTACAGGGATCGTCAAATAAGCGGTGGTTGCATTGGCCTCTAACGGAGGCACAGGTACAGCGGGAGCCTCAGGAATAGGTACGGTAGGCTCTAGAGGGGAAACAGGAATCTCATATGGTGGAGCAAAGTCACTCGGATCGTTGGAGAAGAATGATAACCATGTCCATGGGCACCACGGCCACATGCATCATAATCATGGGCACCTTGACTAAATGACATGGTATATAGAAAGAACAAAGGTGATGGACACTTAGGAATTAGAATCCTTGAAGGCTCAAACGGAACGAGGAAAATGCACTTGGGACATTACTTATCCTAAACTCGCAGCAGATATGTGAGACTATCCCAAGTTATTCCAAAATTACTTGCTATGCTCTGATACCAATTTCAGTCACGCCCAGACTCGGTAATCGGACTCATAAGGAACCTAACCGCCGGTTCTGGTCGCAACAGCCTCCGTAGTACCCCATTCTCGGCTCCTGAGGCAAGTTCCTATCCTGGGATCCTACATGGAGGATTTCTATAACAATATAATCATTTCTAATACGAGCATACCCAAGATCATAGTAAGTATATCTGAAAATAACAAGGCACAAATCACAAAATTCACTAAGAATTTGAACTTTTACAAGCTTACATAAGGTCCAAAAGGACATACATAAGATAATAGAAGAAAGAAAGGAAGTCTGTAACACTGGGTCCTCAAGCTCAGCTCTAGCCCAAACTCTACCACTATGACGCCTGCCTAGGATCTCTTGCACGCATTAATCATGCATAAGCTTATAGAAGCTTAGAGGGTGGTGAAGGTGTGTGATAATAGTGCATAAAATAATAATAGGAGATACAGGGAGGAAATATGATCAAAGCCAACACCACTAGCCTTACCAGGGCTGTCATGAACGCAAGAAGCTATACCAAGGTAGCACAATAATGCAAGAAACCATACCAAGGCTATATAATGCAATGAGTACTGGGCACCCTACCAAGGCGATGCAATATGAGGCTTACACAGTCGATGCAAATGCAATGCGAAGTAATGCCAATGCTCATATCCAATCCACGTATCAAGTACATTTCCATCATAAAGAAATCACCAGGGTCTATTACACTACTGGATTACTGCCGCTCTACAGACCCTGCACAGTCAAACGAGCATAAGAGACCTCACTATCCTACCTGCGGACAGCCAATCACCAGCAAGCCCTGAAGGTAGCGGACCCATTCACGAGCTGGTCAAACTTAACCTAGCAATGCCTCCTTACATCAGGCGAGTAAGGTTACACCCCTATCCAACCGACTACATGATAGTGGGAGTCACGGCCTAAGGTGTAAGGCCCTCATGCGCTCATAGTTTTCACTCGGTCACGGCGTTGGAGCAGATCTTTGGTACTATTGAAGTTTTGAGAATTTCACCCATGGGCATCTTATACACCCAATATGCTCAATTAACATTTTCGGTCTCTGAAATAGCGGTGGACACCGCTTTAGTTGAAGTAGGAATATGCCAATATGTCCTAGAGGGGGGTGAATAGGACTTTTTAAAGTTTTTTATGATTATTTAAAATCCTGTTACACTAATCCTGAATGAATAGGCATGACAAGCATCATGATATCATCAAAGTAACTCGAATGGCTTCCAAGCCAAATTGAGGATCCAATCACAAAACTATTTCAATGATAAACAAGAGACAGGTTATAGTTTATGATGGATGAGACTATGTGTGAAGTGTGAGCAGATATGAAGGTAGTTAATGAAATCACACAAATAATCAAGAACAATTATCAATCTCAAACACAATCATTTTATAGTGGTTCGACGATTAGTCTGCTCTACTCCCAGCAGACGCACTCACCTTTGAGTGTGCCGAATTTCACTAAGGAGGTTTCACAGCGGTTCCCTCAAACCTAAGGTTTTAAATCAGGTTCACCTTCAACCTTTACAACCTACATTGAGGCTGACTGTTTATGCTCTCACGAGTAAAGGTCAACACAACACACCTACTTTTAAGCACACTGGTCAAGGATCTTTCATAAGACCCTAACAGAGGTTTCACTTGGATTACCTCGAACCTAAGGTTTTAGACAGGTTCACCTTCAACCGGATGTTTATGCTCGCCACAGAGTAAGGGTCTACACAACGCACCCACTTTTGGGCACACTAGCCAAGGATCTTCCATAAGACCCTAACGGAGGTTTCAGTCGGATCACCTCAAACCTAAGGTTTTAGACGGGTTCACCTTTAACCGAATGTTTATGATCTTCATAGAGCAACGGTCCACACAACGCACCTACCACATACACTCCCGCCGGAGGCCTCCTACGAGGGCTTGCAAGGGTGAGAAACACCTAAGACCTAGTCCTAAAAAGAAATGATCACAAGTGTCCTCTGGACTCTAATAACTTACAAATAAGTGGATGAGTCTCACTTAGCACATTGACGAAGATCTCCTCCTTGTTGATGAAGAATCTTCAGTTTCCTTGATCCGCAACACAAATGATGTACCAATGTGAGGCTTCGGGTTAGGTCAGGGTTAAGATGGAATCCTACTCTATAAAATGTTTTCCTATAAGGAAGATAGAGTGATTCCGATTATGCATTTAAGGCATCCCAGCTTAATGATTTGCCATTAAGGTAGTAGTTGGAGGATCCTTGAATGTGGAAGTTCATTCCCCAATCCACTCTATTGAATATCAATAATGAGGGTGGATTGGAGGATGAACTTCCCTGAGAGAAAGGGCTTTGGGTAGGTTAAATACTCAAAAGCACTCTCTACTTTCTCTCACAGCAACAATAGACAAGTCCTTTATATATAGGCAAAAGGTTCCAACGGATATAAAACGGTCACATTTATGACAGAGTTCGTTATCATCGAGCGTATACTCTCAATTGCATCGACTGGCCACTCGATGACACAAACTCAATGTCATACGCTTTTGAAACCTTTTGCCAGCTGGTTGATGGAATCGAAATAAGTGTCGATGACATTGGATTTCGAACTCCGATACAATCGATACTAGTGTCGATTCATCGACATTTGAATAATGAGAGAGACTTGACTTGAAATATTTCAGGTTTATAAGAATGATCGAGGGACCATCGAGATCATCGAAATTTGAATGTCGATGATATTGATACCCGTGTTGATGCATCGATAAATCCAACTGATTTTTCTTTAAGCTTGGTTGATAGTTTATGTCCATGTTCGATGCAATCGAGACTGTACCGATATTATCGACATTTGAATATCGATTCTATCGAGAGACCCCCAATCATAGATAAACTATCCTGAAATATTTTACTGGAAGAACTTGGCGCCCAAGACCGATATCATCGAGAGCCTTCCGATGTCATCGAGATTTAAACTTCGATGGTATCAAGGAGGCTTCGATATATCGATGCATATATGATATTCTTGGGAAAAATAAGGGCGTTGGAGATCTGCCTATTGATATTATCGAGTTACTTTCGATGGACTCGAGATTTGAATATCGATGATATCGATAAGTAGGTCGATACATCAATAAATCCGTCCAGATGTTCATGTGGTTGCTGGAAACTTTTATCCTCATTCCGATGATATTGTTTAGGTATCGAGGACATCGATAGCGCAGGTCGATCACATCGAGATGTGTATCGATAAAATCGACAGAGCAAAAAAACTTAAAGAATTTTCCTATTTTTTAAAAAAAGTTTTCTTAACTCAAGACCCTATAATGTTCTAATTTGTTTTAAGGGTGTTATATACTTAGTGTTTTAGGACATGGGATGTGAGGCTAGATTTACCTGTGGCGAGCTTGCACACATCCGTTTGAGATAGACGCTTAAATTGATCTTCTTATGAGGCTCTGCAGTCAGACTGACTCAACACTCACGCTAATTGACAAACCAGTGCACTTTCAGTGTCCAATCCTGGCCATCCACGATGTAACTGTCAAAGCTACAGCCCTGATGAAGCAAGGGTGATAATTGTCCATATGCAATGCAATGTCAGATGCATGAATCATATAATCAACCATGCATCAATTCCAAGTATCCAACATGCTCAAGAGGGAGTACTACGTCCCTCAGAGAAGGTAACATGCAATGCCTAATTACACAATATGACCACACACATAGTGTCAACCAAGCATACAAAGATGTACATGGTTATGAGGATGAATTTAATCATACTATATGGCGATATACAATGTATATTACATTCCTCCTATCTAAGAAGGAACCAAGACTAGGTACTTAGACAATATCCTTAAGAAAATCCAACTTCTAGTGGGGGCCCATTTACCTGGGGTAGCCCATGAGACTAAGTATACAAGCTACGGGTCTAAGTAATATAGAAATGAGCCTAGCAAGAGTCTAAGATGAGTATCCAATCACTCTTAAATACAACCGGGCCTAGAGGGGACCATAATGGGGACATTTAACTACCATTCCCCAAAAAGGCATATCCACCATGAATTATATGGATAGAAAGCCCAAGGCCTACATTTAAGATAAAAATAAAGGTAACCACATACAATATTCCTCATAATAGGCCATAAAAAGATATAATACTACTTTTAACAACATAGGCCCCAAGAGGGAAATTAAGTCCCAAGGATCAATTCCCAATGGCCATAGAATCCATGCATTAAGTTGGACTTAGTAGGCATCCCACGTACACAATATACGGCCTAAAAATAAGTTTAAGTTTGGATAAAATGGGCCCCACTACATCAACCCAGTAACTAGTAATTTAAGTGGGCAACCAAGAGTCCAATACTATCCTTATCTCAGCCCACAAGTCCATCAAAATGGTGGAAGTCGGCCCAATATATGACTGGGCCAAGATGGGACGTCCCAACCCACTCTGGGCCCATGGGATGCCCCAAAATTTTGATCTAAGATGGGGCCCTCATGTGATCACTAAAGGTGACCCAAAAGAATGCACTGATTAAGCTCAAAGATTATAAGAAAACACAAGCATGCAACACGTACACAAGTTCTCAATATGATAGGCCCCACAGCCAAATAATGTTTTAACCATAAAATTGTTCATTTAAGGTCCTTTGATAAACTTTTGGCCCGTTTGACTTCCTTGACCTGCTAAGGTCCAAAAATTAGTTAACTATGTGGAAATAATCTCATGAAGGCCAACTATACTCACTAAGGGATCCCACCAGATGGAGAGTATGTATATATCATGAAAAGATCAAGTGGGCCTGCTACTAGATTGTGAGTCTAGCAGCAACCCAAGGCAGAGAGTGCATCCACAATCGGGTGATCCAAGGCTTGGATGGCCTTGACTAAATATGCGTTAAAGTAGGTTCCACATATATACACATTGAGCCTTAAACAAATGGCCTAGGGTTTATGGTGGGCCTTTAACGATCCATAGAGAAACTCATGGGCTTACCTTAGGATCACCCAGGAGGACATCCAACCTCAACTGGGTCCCAAAAGGGTAGCCTGTTACGTGTGTAAGGAAAAGTCTAAGGCTCAATCAATCTATGGCCTAGTGGGCCATACATTAAGCCCAATACATAGGCAACCTGATATGCCCTTAAACAAGGCTAGGGCCCAAACATAAGGGTCATAGGTTCACTCATTATGGTGGGCCTAATGGGGAGCCCATTATCCCAACATATGGGAAATCCTTATATTTAACACAAGTTGGGCCTCACATCTTAGCCCAAGTATGGATTTATTATAGTGGGCAAGCAAGGGCCCGACTACTTAAGTTTTTGGCCTATAAGACCCGTCACAATGGCACAGTAAATATATGACCCAAGGGTCCAACGGGCCTATCAAAGATTTCAGCCCAACTAAGGCTACAAGGCCCATTAATTAACTAGAAGACTATCCCAAAAAGAATCCAATTGGAATGGGCCTTTAATCATGCACTAATTAAGCCCAACAATAAAATTAAAATGGTAAGATATTGATTTAAATCTTCCTCAAATCTAATGGGCCATGCTACCCCAAAACAGACATTTATGAAGCGACAACATTGGGCCCATTGCTGAATTTCTAGCCCACCCACTTTCTGGGTTTGTTGAAGTCCAGCAAATAAATTAATTTATAGTATTTATTTTCTGATGACCCTTACACATCACTGTACGTCCCACCAGATGACAGGAGAATACACAATATACATTAGAAGTAGGCCATGCTACTGGAATACAGGCCCAGCAACTGCCTAAGGTAGGGGCGTCCCATGGTGGGTAGTCCTACAGGCCTGGGTATTTGGCCCAAAACTAACCCATTTTACAGGCCGCACCACGGTCCGTCCAGGGGTCTGATGGCCTTGAAAATTTTTAGAATGGTCCTTACATAGGTGGACCACAATACTATAAAATTTTATGATTTTTGGATAACTAAAAGTATTTTAATTTATTTTTAGAAAACAGTTTGTCCAGGAAATCGGATTGACCTGGACGTCCCAATGTGTTGGGCCAGTCCAGCCCTTTCCATGATGTTCACAGGTGTCCATTGGCCCCAAAATTTTGTAGGTGGGTCCTAATATGAGTGGAATACCTCTCTGTAAATTTTTATAATTTTTGGATACTATGTAGTATTTTAATAAATTCCGGAGTTACAATCTGTCCAGGGTGAAATGTTGCTGGAAATAACTATCCTGAATTTGGGCCATCTAAATGGGTGGGTTCTACGACTCCAAAATTCCTGAAATTTGGACCCAAGGTCCCTCATCAAGTATAAAACAATTTGAAACCTATAAATATTGCCTAACTTCTAAGAAAATATTTTTAAAAACTTTATTTTTATGGAAATATGCTGCTGGACTGTACAATAGAAATTACTGGTAGCCCTCTATATTGGCCCACCCTTTTGGATGCCCAAATGGGGTCTATTGGCACTAAAATTTTGCAGGTACGTCCTACCATTGGTATTATACCTCTCTGAAAAATTTTAGAATTTTTGAGGTAGTATACGTATTTTATTTAATTCATACAAAATATGGTCAGTAATGAATATGAGAAAAAAAATCTGCTAGTGCAAAAAATACTGTTGTCCCATGTTTGGCACCACATGGGGTGGCCCTATACTTGACCAAATTACTAAAAAATTGGTGGGTTTTATAGTCCCACATATGGACAGCAAGTGGGGTCCACTGGAGTGGCCCACTTACTCTAAAATCAAGATGGAAAATGAGCATTTCTAACATGCAATGTTGCTAAACTGTCCAGAAATTTTCGGACGGTCAGCCTACTTTGGCCCATCCCAAAGGCCTCAAGCATGGAGGAAATGATGTGGGTCCCATTTCACATTAAATTAGGGTCCACACTCTAGAAAACCCTTAAAGAAATTTGGGAGAAAAAGACATGCAAATAGATCCAAACATTAGCTCAAAAGTCATGCTCAAACTGGGCCAGAAATCTAAACAGCAACATATGTTGTCCATATTTCAGCCCATATAAATTAATCAAATGGTTTATGGCCCTGATTCAACATGTAGGGTCCACCTTGATGGGTTAACAAAATTTCAGACTCAGGAGCTCACTCCGACCTCCATGAAAAAACCGTTTTGGAGGCCACCCAAACCATGCATGCATGGTGGGCTTGGACTTCCCATTTAGCTAAGGGTCTGAGATGTTGCTGACCTCTCCTTGGTGGGCCACAAATCATCAGAGTACACAGGAGAGAGAAAGAGAGAAGGAAGAAGTAAATCGGCCATTAGTGGAAAGTCTCATCACTAATAGACTTTTCACTCTACAATCCGCACCATCTACTATGTATACACTTACATGCAAGTTATTATGCATCAAGATAATTTGCTAGAGGGTAAGGACACCCTCCCTTCATACATGTAAAGGCCTAGGTGGCCTATGAGATGCAAGAATAAAGGAGAAGGCATCATGGTGGGTCCATAGAGAATGACCCACCATGGAAGGAAATGAGTAGGGTCTAGGCCCATGGCCTTCATCCTAGGAACCATGTAGGACCTCCACTATGGATTGGTGGGTCCTACATGCTTCAATGCATGCAAGGAAAAGAAAGAAAAGAGAAGAAAGAGAGAAGAATCTAAGGAGAGCACCCACCTTGCTTTGATCTTCAAAATTCTTGATGCATTGAATCCTTAGGCTTTAAGGACCATGGATGAAGGGTCAAGATGGGAAGTGGAGGGTTAGATGAGGAGGGAGATGGAATAAATGTGGCTGGAATTTTTAGCAAGGTAGGATGTTTTGGAGGTTCTAGCAATGGGAGAGAGAGGAGAAAATCTTTTTAAGAAAAGCAATCATTGCTTTGTTACCTTGGTTAAAGAGGGGAGATGATTGCAAGTAAGGAGTTACAACCAAAGTTGTAGGTTTAATAGGTTAGTGCACATGTGGGAGGTGTTTAAGGGTAGGTGGTGTGTAAGATGGAACTCTAGGTAGTGTGTGTGGTGTTTGTTGGAAATTGCACCAAAAAGGGAGTGGGCTACCTTGAAAAATGTGCTCTCCTTACTAGGTGGGCCACATGATCATTATCAAGGGCTAGAATTGAATTGCCTACATCTTATGATTTACATGTCAGATAGATGCACAAGACACGGTATCGAAACCGCAACGGTGATGCGAAAAAGATGACATAGGTTTCGGCTCAAACCGAGTCAGATCGACGTGATCGGACTTAAGGATAACCGCAAACACTATCCAAAGGTCGCAGGTCACCAAAATTCGACTGGTAGGACCGCGGGACCAAGATGAACGAGATACATACTCACACACAAACATGCGAACTCGGGTCGGGTCTCACAGGTACAAGGTCAACATAGACCCGTCCGAGAGCTGAAAGTAGGAGAACTCTTCCTCCTCATCTATAAAGTCCTGCTCCTCGCGTAGACTTCATCAGCACCTCCATCAAAACTAGAGTCTGGTTGGTGTTTTAAAACCCCATCCCAGAGTGGGAGTGAGTGGCCAACTCAGTGGTACTATAAGGCAAAAGTTAACATGTTATCAAGTCAATCAAGCAGTAATGATAAAGCAACATAACAATCACATCCTAACTACTCTTATTAATACAGGAATGGAGTGCAAGTAATATGTATGCCCTCGCATCAAAGCTCCCTAACAAGCGACTCCGACAACCTATTTCACATATGACATCACTGCCTCCGGTGCAAGTTCATCGCCTTTAAAGTACATCCTAACTAATGTACTACGATACATGGTCATGTTAGCCAAGTAATTAATTAAGCTTATTCATATAACAGATTTGGGAAGTTAGGGTACCTCCCTTTATATCAATGACCTGAACCGAAGGATCCATCTAAGTTCGTCACTTCTAGTTAAGCATATACGATAGGCAACTTGTAGGGTCATCACTTCTAATGAAAAGCAATTGATAGGCAAATTCATAAGTTTATACTCGCAGTCACTACAGGGAGGCTCATCACCTCAGCGTAGGCCGACAGCACGAACACGGTGTCCTATACCACCAAGCCCGGCTTACGAGTCTTAGTTGCTCATTGGTCACTACGGGTAGGCTCGTCACCCCAGCATAGGCCGACAGCTCGAACACGGTATCCCATACCACCATGCACGGCTCATGAGTCTTAGCGGATCGTGGTACCATGGTTAAAGTGGACTTTACATTGGTGAGGGGTACCTTACATTCAAGCAGTAGTGTCCATACATGGTAAATACACAATAGGTCAATTGGTTTGTTAGGCAAGTTTGATTAGTACGGGCACACGCTGACTTAATCGACATGGAGTGCATAAGCACCCCTCGTGGCCTAAGCACTGTCGACAATCATCATGTGACCCAGATTCATCGAGTTTACCCAATGTGGCAAGACTAATTTGACCACCTGAATAGGGATTGTTACCGATTGCTTGGGCTACGTTGTAGTCTCAATCTTACTCAGATGTAGTAAATAAACACATGTGATAATCACTTCAGCATTTAACAAACAATCTAAGTGAATTCCTCATTTGAGCATTTCATCAAACACATTGATCATGTCACCAAACACTTGCATTATATCCATAAATTGCGTAGAGGTAAATCTGATTACATGAAAGAAGTTATACATATGTATAAGGCAATTAAGAATCCTATCTTAATACTCATAATAAATACAAATCATCAACAATTTCTTGTTCAGACAATTCATCAAACACTTAGACTATAATTCATCAAATACATAGGCTAGGTTAGTTACAACATATATTTTAACAACTCCTTATACAGAGAGATCAGCATGCATATGACAATGATGAATCCTAGATCAGTAATCATGGTAAGCACAAATCATGTTTAAATGTTCGTTTAAACATTTCAACAAACACATAGGATGCATCTTTCACTCATCACAATTCATATGAGTGTGTCATATAAAAATCGGTGTATCTAAGACAATATGTAGCAATCAAGTCTGACATAAATCATTATCTGACATTGAAAGCATTGATAACCATAACCTAAGTGTTTATAGTCTTCACCTTTCATTGGGATGCTCGATTCAGACTCGGTCCAAACCCTACGTTTCTGAAAACGGAACATTAGGCACTTGAATGACGTAATAGGTTAGCTAGTTTGACGAACAATCAACCTGGATCTCTACAACGACATTAGGGTTAGATTTTCTTACCCAAAATCATAGCTGAACTAGGTTGTGTAGCGTAACGGGATGGAGATTCGATGCATGGAGTCGTGGGGGAAGATTACTGCAACGATCTCCCAAGATCTCTCCTCTCTTTCTTCTTTTCTCTTCATTTATGTCTCTCTCCCTTAGGGTTTTGAAGAAATTCGTATATGAGAGAGGTGGGGTGAAATAAGAGTTATTTATAAGCCCAGAAGTGATGGAAATGGTCCCAAGGCCACTATATACATAGTTTATATCCTTTGAGTAGTTGTTTTTGACAAACAGGGCTCACAATAAGGCCCACTACTCACCTACGTCATAAGGTACGTTCCTTAGTAACGGATCTATACCAGGGCGTGATTTCGGTGCGATCGGATGGGCCGATCAACTGAGGAGGACCTGCATCAAATCAATGGTCATAATTGCTCGATCGGGGCCACTATTATACGGATATGTGCAGGGAAATTTCATTTTCACATGGGTGAAGTTTGGTTAGAAATTAACAGTCTGAAATCCTCAATTTCGCGTGAGAGTAAATGGCCCAATTCACTTAAGTTTCATTTCATTTTCTAAAGGTCTTCACATTTCTCACACACTTCACTAAGGGCTCAAGTTGTACGTTTCTGGACACTATTTGGGCTTGATTCCCGCGATGGTTGTCAAGCCAAATAGGATGGATATAGTCCTATAGTTTCGCGGTCATCGGACCCTCGACATGTGGTCTCGGTCCGATACGGGGTTTCAATGTACTCCCGAGAGTGACAGGCTCTTGGGATTTCTCGTAGGTCCTTAAGTTACATTGAGTCAGTGGTATTAATGGTTTTAGGCCTTCTCATTTGTGGAAATGGCGGCCCAAGTTTAATCCACCGATTATTTAGTTTAGTACTTAACTAATTTTTGCTTAGAATATTTGACAGGATGCAGTCCTAGGATTGCTCTGCCTGAGGTTGTACTCGGGTCTTCGTACGGATTTTTTCGAGACATTACAATCTACCCCCCTTAAAGAAAAAATTTCATCCCTGAAATTAGTACCATTTCGTACTCTTCGAGGATCTATGGGTAGTTCTTATGGACTTCAGCTTCCATTTCCCAAGTAGCCTCCTCCTCGGTGTGGTGTGTCCATAGCACTTTCACGAGTGGGATAACCTTACTACGCAACACTTGTTCCTTCCTATCTAGAACACACGTGGGCCACAATACATAAGTAGTGTTTTCTCTTAACTACACTTTCTCTTACTTGATAATATGGGTAGGATCAGGAATATATTCCTTCAGCATCGATACGTGAAATACGTTATGCACGCTTGTGAGTGGTGTGGGCAAGGCAAGACAGTATGCTACCACACCCACTCAGTCTAAAATCTTAAACGGGCCAATGAATCTCGGTGTGAGTTTTCCCTTCTTGCCAAAATGAAGTACTCCTTTCATTAGAGAAACTTTAAGGAATACATGGTCCCCAACTTCAAATTCCAACTGCCTCCATCTCGTATTAGCGTAACTCTTCTGTCTACTCTGGGCCGTAAGGAGTCGACGCCTGATAATACTGATCTTCTCTGAGGTTGCCTAAACTAGATCTGGGCCAACCAAGCCTTCTCGCCAACTTCTGCCCAATAGTGTGGGGCTCGACATGGACGTCCATACAAGGCTTTGTAAGCCATGCCAATGCTTGCTTGGAAATTGTTGTTATAAGCAAACTCGGCATAAGGGAGACAGTCATCCCAGTTGTCCTTAAAGTCAAGTATGTATCCTCATAACATGTTCTCAAGTATTTAATTTACCCGTTTCGTCTACCCATCAGTCTGAGGGTGGAACGTGGTATTGAATTTTAGTTTCACCCCCATTGCTTCTTACATTCGAGTCCATAATATAGACGTGAATTGCGTGTCTCAATCCTACACAATCTCTAGAGGAATCCCATGTAATCATACTATCTCTTTAATATATAGCTTGGCCAGGCCATCTGTCGAATTAGAAAACTCGAATTGGAAGGAAATGAGCCTATTTCGTCAACTGATCTACAATTACCGAAATGGAATCATGCCCCTTTCTCGTCTTTGGTAACCCGAAGATGAAATCCATAGATATGAAATCCCATTTCCATTTCGCTATGGGCATGGGCTAAAGTAAGCCAGGGGGTCGGCTGTAAGACCCATATCCTAATCTGTACTATTCCATCGACTCTCGCAATCCTTCCCGACGAATTTCAGCAACTTGCGACCTATAATCGATGTTTGCACGTGACCCTAAGTCGTATCCGGTAAATTTGAGTAAGCTTAATCCGAGACTTGTACTATTGCAACCGTACTGTCGCCGCGGTTCTGACGCTGCGTCTTGCACATCGATCTGATACATTGGGCAGGAGATGTGAATCCATGTTCAGTTCGAGGAAAAATGACACGCGTTTGCAATCTCAAGAGAATCTCTATGACCCATCCCATCAATCAATCAATCAATCAAAGTACACACCCATACTTTCTTTCTCCCCAAGTTAAGCAACCACCAAGTCAACTCTCTCCCTCTCTCTCTCTTACACACCCATTCATGTCAAGTACACTATCACCTCACATCCATCACCTCTCCTTACAACCCTCTCTCTCTCATTTCTCAAACACACTTTTCAAGTACCAAAGAAGTGGTGGACGTCCAAGCCTTTCTAAGAGAGAAAAGTGTGTTTGTGTGGCCCACTTCCTCTCCCTAGATCTATTATCCTAGCCCTTCGTCTCTTATCACCCTCCATCAAACTGAGACACAAGGAGATCGGCGTTCCATCGGACCAAGAAGATCGAATGGTGGGTGTTTCCATAGGCTTAGATTTCATCCTTTTGATGATGGGCCAAGTGGATCCCATCAATTGATGGTATCGATCTCACTTTGGACCCTAGATGTGGCCGATGGCCCACCTTGATTCACATGATCGTTCCATGATGGGGTCATTCTCCATGGACCCCATCATGATGTTTACCTTTCTAAGATTTAAAGAGGTCATCTAGACCTTCCATTTTGGTGGAGAAGTAATCTCCACCGTTGATTTTTGATTTGGTGGGCCCATATGTATTGGGACCCACTTGATGTATGATTGAATGCTTGAAAAGGAGGGCCCATAGTGTTGGGGTCCCTCCATCACATGTGTGTCTCACTCTCTGTCTCTCTCTCTCTCCCTCTTTCTTTCATTTTCCTATTATATGTGATGATGTGGCCGTGTAGCCCACCCGGATGGACCCCGCCATGAAGCATGTATTTTATCCAAGCCATTTGTAGGTGGGGCCCACCTTACATGTGTTGTAGGCAAATTGTCCAGCGTCCAGGGATGCTGGACGTGGACGCACCGTGAAGTATGAGCTGACAGTGTGGTGTCTGTCTAGTAACAAAAAAAAATATCAATTTGTTTTAAGAAAACTTAGGTGGACCACTCATACAGGTCCCACCTTGATGTATGAATTCAATCCACGTTGTCCATCCTATTTCCCAACTCATTTTAGGCATTGAGCCGAAAAATGAAGTTGATCCGATTTTTCGGCGAGCTATAGCATAGAAAACAGTGGTTTTCACTGTTAAAATGCACTCTGATCTTTTTACACACTGAAATATATCAAATATTAGGCTTGTTTGGCTTGTCTTGAGCCATAAGAGCCAGTGGTGGGGTAGATTTTGCTGATGCAGGCCCCAAATAAGAAAACCATTAGAAAATAAAAAAATATATATAAATAAAAATACAAGTAGTAGGTGCTGCTGCTGACGACCTCTAGACGTGTAGCAGCGTCCTGTTGTGCTAGACGTGAAAGGGGGCAGGGACCGTGGGTCCCAACTGTGGGCCCCATTATGATGTGTGTTGTACATCAACACCGTGCATTTGATGGGTCCCCTTCATATATGGGGTGCCCCCAAATATCAACCGTATACAACACTCAGGTGGCCCACACAGCAGGAAACAGTGGTGTTGAACGTCTACCATTGAAACCCTTTTGGGTTGTCACAGAAGTTTTTAAATCATTATGAAAATTGTTTTTCCTCTTCATCTGGGTCTGCGTGACCTTATCAACAGATTGGATGGCATATAAACGTTATGGTGGGCCCCACATGGGACCCACTATGGTGTATGTGTTTTACCCACACCGTCCACACCATTGGACGGTGGGACCCATTATGAAGTGTGTGTTTTATCTATATTGTCTAACCATTTTGGTTGGGTTGTTGGACGACAAGGGACCCAACCATGGGGTATATGCTTTATCCATGTTGTTTATCCCTATGGGACCCACCATGATGCATGTGTTGCATCCAAATCGTCCAACCATTTTGACAGATAATTTTAAGGCTTGAGATAAAGAATAAGACAGATCTATATATCAAGTGGACCATACTACACAGTGAGGATTGAACGTCTACCATTGAAATCCTTTGGGAGTGCAGAAGTTTTGGATCAGTAGGAAATATGTTTTTCCTCTTAAATCAGGTCTGTGTGACCTTATGATCAGGTTGGATGGGAAATATATGTTATGGTGGGCCTTGGGAATTTTAATGGTGGAAATCATTATCACTACTTATATTTGGGTGTGGCCCATTTGATATACATGGGGCCTATTGGTGTGGCCGTCCGTTGAGGCCCACCTTGGTATATATATAAGGCCCATGTGATTAGGCCCATCTTGATGTATTTATGGCCTGTTGTTAAGGCCCACCTTGATATACATAAGGCCCATCTTGATGTATTTATGGCCCGTCCATCGAGGCCCAATGGGATGTACATAAGGCCCATTGTAATGTGATTCCACCATGGTTTATGTGTTGACTTTTATAGCGGGCTATGCCTTAGGAGCAATGATGGTTTTACGCCCACATTATAAGTACAATGTTGGTTAAATGTCTGTATTGTAACTCTCCTTAGGGCCCATTGATAGGCTCATACTTGTTATGTGTAGGCCGTCTAGGCCCATCTGCATTGTAAGGATAGTTCATTACTTTATAACATGCTTAGTATAATTCCATGACTCATGCCATATGCATCATATATATGCTTGATATGAGTAGTGATTGATCATTGCATATGTCATTGGGCAGATTATTTATGGGACTCATTGATAGGAGTTACCCACGTGAACTCGTGGTACGCGTGGGATTGTTGCATGACTGTACGTTGTGACTCATGCATCTCTCATATATGTGACTTGATCATTTTACGCCCTAGCGACATTAAGGTCATGGTTTCATAGGCACATCATGGATGGCCATATCGGATACCAGAAATACTTGGTTCTAGCATTGAGGGCACGTAAGATGTCCTTAGGTGAAAGTCTCAAAACCTTTTTGGTACCAGGAGATGCTCCAATGTCTAGACTGAGTGGATACACGAGCGTAAGAGTGCCGAATACCAATAGGCTGCGTCACCCACTATGTCGTGGTCGGTCGGAAGGGGGTGTGGCCTTATCCGCCCGAGTGAGGGGGTTATAAGCTAGGATGAGTTTGACCAACTTGTAAATGAGTCCGCTACGGGTAGGGATTGGCAGACTATGGTTAGGTGGATAGTGTGGTCTCTTTCACTTACTGGGTTGTGTGTCTAGGGAGGCGGCAATCAGTGTGAAGTGTATTAGACCCCGGTGATATCTCGGAGAAGAACTGTACTGATATGTGTATTTGATGAGAACTGGCATGCTTGTATTGAATCTCACATATAACATTTGGCTACATAGGCCTCCCATCGCATGGCCTTGGTATGGCCGATCGCATTCATGTCTCGCATTGCATGACCTTGGTATGGCCGATAGCATTCATGCCTTGCATCGCATAGCCTTGGTACGACTGATAGTATTCATAGACTTACTCGTATTTTTTTGCATTACTCTGATATTGCATTATACTGTATACTTGGCACTTGTCTTGTGCACATATTTACCGCACCCTCTAAGCTTTTGTAAGCTTATGCACCACCGTTGAGTGCATGTGACGTTGGATTGCAGCAGCGCTAAGGCAGGAGTGCACATCTGATCATTTTTGAGCTTTTTGATCACCTTGTATTTCCATTTCCGCATTTTACTTAAAGTTTTTGATATAGTGGATATGTGGTGATGTTGTTTTGTGACTTGGTTATGCTCCATTAAAAAAAATCATACTGAAAATCCTCTTTGTAGGATCCCAGGATCGGAATCTGGCAAATGGGTGCAGGAAGCCAAGAATGGGGGACTACGGAGGCTGTCAGCGCCGGATTCAGCGTTCAAAAATTTTGTGAGCCCATTTTCTGAGTTTGGGGCGTGACAGAAGTTGGTATCAGAGCACAACTTGGGAATACCTGAGGATCACATCACATATCTACTATGTGTAAGTGCAATTGTTATTTGCCCCTTTGGTTGTCAAATTTTGTGGTGCCAAAAACACAATCTAAGTGTGGTGCCAAAAACACATTCTATGTCTTGTGTAGCTTGTGGATTTGTATGTTCAAGTTACTGTATCAAATGCTACAAGCTAAGAATGGTGATCTACTTCAAGTTCAAGTTCTTTAACTACTTCTGCAAGCTTCAATGATCAGAATATTTCAAGAGCTACAACAGAAGATAAGGTCTTGTTCAAGCCTCAAGTACAACTCAAGACTAAAGTACAAGATGAAGTCCAAGCTTAAGAAGATCTCAAGTTCAAGCTACATCAGAGATTTCAAGCTTCATAATCTTCAAAGGTTAACCATCTTTATAAGAAGTGAAGACTCAATGACCATACTTCACATTTATGGTTTGCATGACCTTAGTTTGACCTCAGGGTAGGTCATTTTGAATACATAATTCATATAAAATATTTTTATAAGTGTTTGGTTTGTTCTAAGACCAATCATGAACTCTGTTCGACTAGTCTAAGAAATTCTAAGACCAGTCCTAAGTTGTTGCAAATTTTCAGAATTTTTTGGTTGAGCTTCGATGAGTCCTAGAGTCTGTTCGACCAGTCGTAGGAACAGTGCCGAGTCATTCACGACCAGTTGTGGGATGGTCAGGACCAGTCGTGGAGGCCTCATGACCAGTCGTGGACATTCTAAGACCAGTCGTAAAACGGTTTAATCCGATCGCACTTAAAATTTTAAAATGCAGTTTGACCTACGACCAGTCATGCGGCCACATGACCAGTCGAAGATGCGATTTCTACAACTATAAATAGAACACGAAGTTTAGATTTTTTCAAGAATTCAATTTAAGTAAAATCAAGGCATCACTCTGAGATAAGTTTGTGTTATTTAAGCTAAGTTGTATGCATATTTAATATTCTCTTTTGTTAGCTTTATATATTTGATTTTATTTCTGCATTCCAATCTAAATAAAAAAGAGGAATTACTGCATTCTTTCTTCTTGGAATTAAAATCAAATAGAGCTAGCCCATTTGGTTTAATTTAAAATCAATTAGAACCTATAACTATTTCAAAGTGAGTATTGGACATTGAACTTCTACATTTTAACTTCTACTCCAATTGGTTCTTCCAAGCTTCTACAAAAGGAGAAATCCAGGTATTTTACATTTATGTAAATTTTCATTTTGGTTTTGTTTGAGATTAAGCCAGAAAAATCTCATTGTGTTGGTTATCTGAGGAGAGCTAGAAAACTCAAAAGTGAGGGTTTTTTAAATTGTGTAAGCCCTTTTCTAAAAGACACAATTGTGAAGGTTTTAGGTAAACCTATGAAAACCTATTTTGATAGTGAACGCTAATATCCCCTGTGTGAGGATATTAGGAGTGGAGTAGCAATCTGTGTGGCTATCTTTTTTTTTGCAGTTGGTGTACACACAGGTGAACCACTATAACTCTTTGTGTTTTGTGGATATGTGATTTATATTTTCTATTTTTAATCAATCAGATTTGTGGAATGTATATGTGAATGTGAATGTTGTAATCTTTTACATTTCAAGCACAGTGGAGAATGTTATAATAATTTAGATTTAAATTCTTGCAATTTATTTCAATTCCTTGCTATTTATTTATTCTTCTTCGATTTGAGTTTTTGATACAAAGGACGTTCTAGAAATAAGGTTGTCCTACCATAAACCCTTGGTTTTTATGGTGTAAGGTTGTCCTTAGAATTGAATTCGTATCAACCTCTCAATACTTGTTTATTGAGGTTGCTTTTATTTCAGCATTGTGAATTGATTTATTTTATTTGGCTATCTCTTTATTTTATTCTGCTAGTATAATTTTAATTTGGCATAGTCCTATTTACACCCCCCCCCCTCCCCCTCTCTAGGATATATAACTAGACCTTTTCAAGTGGTATCAAAGCCTAATAGCTCGTTTTAATTGTTATTATTTGGATTTATTTCCTGAGCTAATCGATCTAAGCTATTGATAAGATGTCAAATTTTAATAGCTTTTCAGTCACTAGGCCTCCACCATTTGATGGCTCCAACTATGCCTATTGGAAAGCCAGAATGAGGATTTTCCCCAAATCAATGGATGAGAGTGTGTGGCAAGCCACAGTGATTGAATGGATCCCTCTTACCACTGAAGTGACTGGTATCGATGGATCAAAATCAATGAGAATATCACCTTATTTTTCATGGACCACACTTCAGAAAAGTGAGAGTAGTGCAAATGCAAAAGCACTAAATGTAATCACTTGCGCACTATCACCAGATGAGTTCAAAAGAATCATATCCCGTGATACTGCAAACAAGCTTGAGATATATTAGAAATGACGCACGAGGGTACTTCAATTGTCAAAAAATCTAAAGTCCAACTCCTCACAACCAAATTTGAAGAAATTAATATGGAGGAAAATGAAATGTTTATGGACTTTTATACAAGATTAAATGACATTGTAAACTCTATGTGGGGTCTTGGCGATAAAATCCTAGAAAGTAAAGTATGTGCAAAGATACTACGCTCACTTCCTGAACGGTTCAATTCTAAGGTAATCGTGATCCAGGAACTTCGTGATACGGACAATATGAGGGTAAAAGAACTAGTTGGGTCTTTACAAACCTACGAGTTAACTTTTAAAGCTCTTAAAGGTAAATCTATTGCTCTTAAATCTTCTAAACATATTTCTCAAGAAAACTCTGATTTAGAAAATTTTGAAGACGATATGGCCCTTTTAGCGAAAAAGTTTTACAAGATTTTCAAAAGTAAAAAGAGGGTTGATTTTCAAAAATCAAATGATAAGAAAAGATCTAAACCTAAAACTAAAACTTGAAAATCTTTGAAAGATAGTCAATGTTACAACTGCCAAGAATATGGGCATTTAGTAAACAAGTGTCCTAAAAAGGACAAACCCAAAAAGAATGGTATGTTGGCTACTTGGGATGAATCCTCTAATTCTGAAGCCTCTTCTGAATCAGAAGATTCTGAACCTAAGTCGAGTAATGAAGTCAAAGCCCTTATGACTCTAGCCAAGTTCACTTTTTTAGATCATGATGATTCTACTAGTGAAGAAAATATGAATAGTGATCATGAAAGTGAAGAAGATCTTTAAGATGCTTACAATGCCCTATACAAGGAAAGTTGTAAGATTGCGGTAAAACTAAAACTTTAAAAAGAAAAATTTTTAAAGCTTAAAGAAAATTTTGAGTCACTTGTTTTAGAAAATTCCCATATTTCAGATTATCTTGAAAAGACTAAATGTGATTTAGAATTCAAAACCTCCATGATTGAAAAACTTAAATTTGAAAATGATAAACTTAAACTTGAAAACTCTTCTCTTTTGAGTTTAAAGGATACATGAAGGTATGCCCAAGGTGATCTAAAATTAGAAAAACTTCTGTCTAGATCAAGAAAATGTGGCAACCAATCTGGTTTGGGCTACGATAAAAGTGTTCCTTCTAAACAGAAGAATATTACTCCTAAGTTTATGAAAGGAGAATCTTCAAACTCAAAAGGAAGTAGTTCAAATCAAAAGAGTTTTAAAAATACTAAATCTTTTCAATCTTGTCAAAAACCCAAAAGCACCTATTTCAACTATAAAAATCAAAATCGAAACCCTTTAGCTAAGAAAATAGTTGATCTACTTAAAGAGCTCTTAAAATCTAACTCAGTAGGTCAGTTTTACAACAATTACAAACATAAGAAGACCAACTATACTACTAAACTAAAAACAGTTATGAAATGGGTTCCTAAGTCACCTGCTTGTTAGCCCACACTGCTTTCAAAGCTTCAATCCATTCGAAGTGTTACTTAGACAGTGGATGCTCAAGGCATATGACAGGCGACAAGACTTTATTCACCGATCTTAAAAATATGTTTGATGGATCAGTCACATTTGGTGATGGTAGCAACTGCAAGATTATTGGCCAAGGCACGGTTCAACTCTATAACCTTCCCTTATTTAAGAATGTTTTATATATTGAGGGGCTAAAACACAACCTATTAAGCATATCTCAAATATGTGATAACAACCATAGTATAGAATTTTCTAATAAAGGTTGTGAAATCTTAAACAAAATGGGTTCTGTAATATTAACTGGTCGCAGGACTTCTAAAAACTGCTATATTGTAAGTGATGGTAGCTCATCTAATCAATCGTGCTACATGGTCCATACCGATTAGACAGAATTATGGCATAAACGCCTTGGACATGTACACTACCATAATTTATACAGATTGAGCAAAGGAGAACTAATAAGAGGTCTACCTAAACTTCAAAAAGTAGACCAAATATGTGGCGAATGCCAGATTGGCAAACAAACTAGAAGTGCTCACAAAAAGGTGAACTCTAATGCCACATCAAAACCGCTCGAACTTCTCCACATGGACCTTATAGGACCTATTAGGACGGAGAGTCGAGGTGGTAAAAAATACATACTAGTAATCGTGGATGATTTTACCAAATTCACTTAGGTAGTCTTCTTAAGGGATAAATCAGAAACCCTTGACGAAGTAAAAAGGATTCTCAAACGGATCCAAACTGAAAAAAGTTCTCAAGTTTGTAAGATCCGTAGTGATCATGGATCTGAGTTCGAGAATAGCAATTTTGAGAAATTCTGTAGCGATCAGGGAATATCGCATGAATTCTCTGCGCCCAAAACACCACAACAAAATGGAATTGTGGAGAGGAAAAATAGAGTACTTTAAGAAATGGGAAATATAATGTTGAATAGTATGAAGCTCCCTAAAAATCTTTAGGCCGAAGCCATAAATACTGCATGTTATATTATCAACCAAGTTTATACTTATAAATCTAACAATAAAACCACTTATGAACTTTGGTTTCATAAGAAGCCTACAGTTAAATACTTTCGAGTTTTTGGTAGCAAGTGCTATTTTACGTGACCGTAAAAATTTGAAAAAGTTTGACACTAAAAGTGAGGAAAGTATCTTTTTAGGGTATTCTTTAAGCAGTCATGCATATCAAGTATTGAACAAAAGGACCGGTGTTATTCAAGAGTCCATCAATGTGGTCATTGACGATCACTTGAATACACTTGCCCTGAGTTCAGATAATGATGAAGTTCTTTTAATTGATAAATTAGATACTTCATCAAATCAAACTAATTTTGAACTGAGGATTGTTAAAGATCATCCAACCACTCAAATTCTTGAAAACCCTTTCACTGGTGTGCACACTCGTAGACAAATAAAAGAAATGCAATTACGTGTGCTTTACATCCCAGATTGAACTGGCTAACGTAAAAGAAGCGCTTTCTGACGAAAACTGGATAGTTGTTATGCAGGAAGCACTTGACCAATTTGTGAGAAATGATGTTTGGTATCTTGTTCCTAGACCAAAAGATAAATACATTATAGGAACTAAGTGGATTTTCTAAAATAAGTCTGATGAACTTAGTAATATTATTCACAACAAGGCAAGACTGGTTGTACAAGGGTACACTCAAATAGAAGGGATTGATTATGATGAAACCTGTCTCAGTAGCTCGTCTTGAATTAATTAGACTATTCATATCCATTGCGTACTTTAGAAAATTCAAAATTTATCAAATGGATGTAAAGAGTGCCTTCTTAAATGGTGATTTACATGAAGTGTATGTGGAATAACCAACGGGTTTTGAAGACCCTAAGAACACTGATCATGTCTATCACCTTAAAAAGGCTCGCTACGGTTTGAAACAAGCTCCCAGGGCCTGGTATGGGAAATTGACTAAGTTTTTACTAAGTCATAATTTTCTAATGGGAAGTGTTCATAAAACTCTGTTTGTTAAGAAACATAATGATCATATCTTAATGGTACAAATCTATGTTGATGATATTATTTATGGATCTACCTGTACTAATATGACTATCGAGTTTGCATATTTAATAAAATCTAAGTTGGAGATGAGCATGGTTGGAGAATTGAATTATTTCCTAGGGTTCACTATGTGAAAAATGGAAAAAAATGACTGATTTAGAGACGGTTCTGAACCATCTCTAAAATTGCTTGGTTTAAAGGCGCTTTAGAGACGGCCGTAAACCGTCTCTAAACTTTTAGACGGCCCTTGACCGTCATTAATAATGTCTCAAAAATTTGAACATAAACAAATCATTTAAGATGGTAAAAAACCGTCATTAACTGTGGATAAAAGACGGTCATTGACCATCTGGAATAAGAGATGGTCTCTGACCGTCTTATATGCGGCCATTTGAGACGGTCAAAGACCGTCCGTATTAGAGACGGTCATTGACCGTCTCTTACTGGTAACCTGAGACTGTCAAGGACCGTCTCAATTAGAGACGGTCATTGGCCGTCTTTTCATGTAAACTGAGATTGTCAAAAAAAAGTCTGTATTAGGGACAGTCCTTAGCTCTCTCCATTTGAGACTGTTAAGGACCGTCTCAAATGTGGTCATTTGAGACGGTTAAAGACCGTCCGTATTAGAGACAGCCATTAGCCGTCTTTTATTGGTAATCTGAGACTGTCGAGGACCGTCTCAATTATAGACGATCATTGGCCGTTTTTTACTGGTTATCTGACACAGACAAAAATAATCTGTATTAGGGACGGTCCTTAGCCGTCTCCATTTGAGACTGTCAAAGACCGTCTCTATTAGAGACGGTCCATAGCCGTCTTATAGTGGTCATTTGAGACTGTCAAAGACCGTCTGCATTAGAGACGGTCGTAAACCGTCTCTAATGCTAAAGTCAAAAATTAAGAAGAAAAAAATTTATGAATTTCAAAAAAATAAAAAAGTTAAAAAGCTTAGAAAAATAACTAACAATGTTTAAGAAAAAATTTAGATTTAGAAAAAAAATGTAATTTTATAAAAATCTAGATTTTGAAAAAAAAAAATTAAGAACTTTGAATAATGTTGATAATTTTGAAAAAATAAAAAAGATTTCGATAAGAAAATGATATTTTAAAAAAGAAAATTTAAAAAATTTAACAAAATTGACAAATTGTAAAAAACTATATATTTTTTAAAAAAGAAAACTAGATTTTATATTTTGAAAAGAAAAATTAAAAATTTATATAACAAAAGTGATATTTAAAAAATGATATTTTGAAAAAGAAAATTTAAAAAATTAAACAAAGTTGTGAAAAAATCGACAAATTATAAAAATATATATATATATATTTTTTAAAAAAGAAAACTAGATTTTGTATTTTGAAAATAAAAATCAAAAAGTTATATAACAAAAGTAATATTTGAAAATTGATATTTTGAAAAAGAATATTTAAAAAATTAAACAAAATTGTGAAAAAATTGACAAGTTATAAAAATATATATATATATATTTTTTAAAAGAAAACTAGATTTTGTATTTTGAAAAGAAGAATTAAAAAGTTATATAACAAAATTGATATTTAAAAAATGATAATTAGAAAAAGAAAATTTTAAAAATTAAACAAAATTGTGAAAAAATTGACAAATTGTAAGAAATTTTTTTTTTTTTTTAAAGAAAACTAGATTTTGTATTTTGACAAGAAAAATTGAAAAAAAAAAAGAAAAAAAAAAGAAAAAAAGGGATCTATACCAAATTAAATGGATGTGGCCTACATTACACAAGGTGGGATTAAAACATGTAAACGTGAAAAGAAAAAGGAAAAAGAAAAAGAAGAAGAAGAAGAGTGCAACTCGAGGTTAAGAAAAAATATACACGTTTAAGAAAGAGGAGTGTAAATCAAAGTTTCTCAATACCTTGGTCAAAAAGAAAATGGTCTAAATTCAACGGTAATATCAGATGGTTGAGATTATCCAATCATTGTGATATTAAAATAAGTGTTCTACCCAACAGAATAGATGTGCCCTTCAACACAATAGGAGTGCAGACCAAAGGAGATTGAAGCATATAGATGTTTAAAAAGAATAGTACATCTCAATGTTCCTCAGGATAGTCAAAAAGAAAATGGTCCAAATTAATCCAACGACAATTTCAGACACTTAAGATCATCCAATCAGTGTGACCTTTGGAAGGTACAGGTATGTGCTAATGCAGGGTGGGTGAGTTGTCAGCATTAAGAATTGGTACCAAATGCATACATTAGTATAGGCCATTCTCATGTTATCATTTTTCGGCTATTAACTCGTCTCCAAAACAATGAGATGTAAACTTGCACAGCTTAGATATAATTTAAGTTGCTTGTTAAAAAGGAATTGGAATATAGTTTAAGCCAAATGGAATCTCAAAAAAATAAAAATAAATAAAGACAACCGACATCCATCCAATCGTACCAAGTCCACCAATCAGGTGGCAGAGATTGTTCGATGAAAGGCATTCCCAGCCCTCCACCCATCCACAGTCGGCCCCCACATATTAGCTCCAAGGACTCCAAAACAGTAAAACACAACACATATAAGTTTCCCAAATGGAATCAAATTAATATCAGAGGTTAGTTTCCAAACACCACTAGTAGAATCGAACAATTTTTAACATGAAAACAAAATCAAACCCTACAACCCCTAGAATTCAACATACAGCCTCATCAAAACAGCAAAATCCAAAGGTGAAAAAATCATCATAAGAGTGATTTCATGACCCACCTGAGATTATTGAGTTCTTATGATTTGAAATCACATCCTAAAATATGATGAAAAAATATATGGACGGTGTCGATATACATAAAATATATCAAGGTGGGCCCTACACGGTTAGAGTAACACCCATGAAGGAGTTACCTAAATAGTGAAATGGTACTATAAGGTCACCTCATGGAAACTTCCCATGAGGTTAATCTGTGTGCGCCCCACCATGATGTATGTAGAACATCAACACCATGCATTTGATGTGTCCCATTTAAGTTCAAAAATCAGTCGTATACAAAACGCAGGTGAGCCATAGCATCTAAAACTATGTGAAGACATCCCTAAAACATATAAAAACATTTAATTTGGGGCCCACATGAGTTTTGGATGTGTATGAAACTTGGGCTGACTCCTCATCCAAGTGGGACACACGTATATAATGAATGGGCTGGATTTATGAACCACATCTAGGTGGGCCTAATAAATGATTGTGAATGTTTTAATGGGAGGGTAACCCTCTCAACTATAGTATGTGGTGTGGCCCACCCAAGTCATGGATTGACTTTATTTTTAAGGTCGTGGCCCACCATGGAATGGTGCATCTGACTGACGGGGCAGATCCAAAGTTCAAGTGGACCCATCATAGAAAAGAGTGGGATAGTGACACCCACTATTAAAACCTTCTTAGGGCCTGCCGCGATGTTTATTTGAGATCCAACCTGTTTATAAGTTAATACAGACATGGATGCAGTTGAAAATTGGTTTGACCCCTCATCCAAGTGGGACACACATAATGAGTGGGTTGGATATGTGAATCACATTTAGGCAGGCCCAATATATGATTATGAATGTTCTAAGGAAACCCCTCTATTATATTATATGGTGTGGCCCACATTTAGGCTGATGTTTGTGTTTTCCCTTCATTCATATTTTTTTGATATTATGAACATGTTGGATGACAAATAAACATTACTGTGGGCCCAAAGAAGGTATCAACGGTGAAAAATCATTATTCCACACTGTTTTGTGTGGCATGGTCCACCTGAGTTATGGATTTACCAAAAATTTGGGATCAACCCACACCGTTCATCTATTTTTAAGATCATTTTATAGAATTATCCAAAAAATGAATAATATCCAGAGATTAAATGGACCACACCACAAATAAGTGGAACGAATTGACTCCTCCCCCTACACCATCCAATGGCTTGTGGTTGGTGCAGTGTGGGCCCAACCATGATGTATTTTTACAAATACATGGATGAAGGGAAAACTAAAATATTTACTTGATCCAAAACTTCAGTGACCTCCCAAAATTTTTCAATGGTAGACATTTAGTTTATACTATTTCCTATGATGTGGTCCATTTCAGATTTTTATAAGCTTCATTTTTTATCTTATGTAATAAAATTATATGTTAAAATGGATGGATGGAGTGGATAAAATGAATAAATCATGGTGGGCCCAAAGGATTTACTTAATACGCTTGGGAACGGATTGGCTACTCCCCTACACCATCCAATGGTTGGTGGTCGGTGCTCTGTGGCCGCCACCATGATATATGTGTTTCATCCATGTCGTCCATATATTTTTACAGATAATTTTACAATATGAGACCAAAAATGATATATATCCAAATCTCAAGTGGACCACATTATAGGAAATAGTATTGAATGAGCGTCGACCATTAAAAACATTTTGGTAGCCATAAAAGTTTTGGATCAAGCTAATTTTTGTTTTTTCTCTTCATCTAGTCCTGTATGACCAAATCAACAGATTTGATGTCAAATAAACAGTACAGTAAGGCCTTAGGAGGATTTTAATGGTGAATATCCAATCACTATTGTTCTCATGTGGTGTGGACCACCTGAGATTTATATTCCTCTAATTTTTGGCATAAAGCTCTAGGTTTTGGAACCATGGGCTCTACTCGTCACAATAAAAGATACGCTTACACGGTAGCCAGAACACTACTGAAGTGACGTGGCAAAACGCCATTGGTTAGATACCAATGGCATGTTCCCTCGGTATAAATGCTACTCTGTTAGATCTGTTTCCGTCGTGCACCCACTAGGCCATGAAATCAGATTGTTATACTGAGAAAATTCAGTTGGGCCCACTGTGAATTTATGTGATTTATCCACACCTTCCATCTGTTTTTCCATCTAATTTTAGGCGTTGAGCCCAAAATTGAAGCTCATAAAAATCTCAAGTGGACCATACCACAGGACACAATGGAAATAATGATTTCCACCGTTGAAACCTTTCCAGGCTCCACAGTGATGTTTATTTTTCATCCAAACTGTTTAAAGGATCAAATAACATGGATGAAGGTAAAAAAAAATATAATCTTGATCCAAAAATTTTGTGGCCCCCAAGAATTTTTCAACGGTATAAATTCAATTCACACTGTTTCCTTTGGTGTGGTCGATTTTAGCCTCTTATATGCTTAGGTTTTGAGCTAAGGCCCTAAAATTATCTTATAAAATGAATGGACAGACTGGATAAAATACATAAATCACGGTGGACCCCACAAGTTTACTAAGTACGCAATCCGCTTCCCTTGGCCACGTACCGGTAAACTCCATGTATATTTTTTCTAGATATGGAAGTTCCTGGGAACCCAGGTGGGGCCCACTGTGATGTCTGTGAGAAATCCTCCCCTTCCATCTATTTTTTGAGTTCATTTCAGGAGATGATGCCAAAAATGAACCGTATCCAAAGCTCAAGTGGGCCGTACTAAAGGAAAATGTGGTTAGGGAAATTCCTACCATTAAAATCTACCTGGGTTTGACAGTGATGTTTACAAGCCATTTGTACCGTTAATAACTTCATTCCTACTGGGATGAACTGAAATAAAAAATATTAGCATGACTCAAAACTTTTGTGGCCCACGAATATTTTAACTGTGGACGTTCAATTATCACGTTTTTGACCAACTTGAGCTCTGGAAACGGTTCATTTTTAGCTTCATGTCCTGAATTGAACTCAGAAAATGGATGGATGAGTAGGATTTCTCACAAACATAATAGTGGCCCCTCCTTAGTTCCCAGCGCATAAACTTCCTGCGAAGTCTTTGACAGGATATTCACGTCCTTTTTTTTTCTTAAGATAAACAATTACCTGTGCTAGTTTTGGGTCTAATGTAAAATGGTGGTGATTTATGCAGTCACTAGTGGAAATAGTTATCCAGACCATCCAAATAGTGGGCCCTCTTGTAGATGGTTAATATTTATCTTGTACCCATATTATACAATCTTAACCATCTGGTATATGGGCCCTTAAATGTATGGCTGAAAACTTAGTTTAGTATATAATTTGGTGTTAAACTCACATTGTTCGGATGTGAATCAAAAACTCATTTTGAAAGAGGAATTTCTGAAACCCTCTTTCAATGCCTTTTCCTTTCTCGCTTTCCCTCCTCTCGCTCTGGCTCTCCCTCACTCATTGCGACTCTTGTTCTCCCTCCACCTCTCTGAGCAATGCCGACCCTAATCCATCTCCAATCAAAACATTTCAGCACCGTCCAAGCCCCATCGTTTTCGCCCCATTGTCACGGTAGGAACTCGCTGCACCCATTGCCGCTCACTCATTTCCATTGTCGATCTGGTGGTGGATCCGGGATGGATTTGCTAATTTCAGGAGAATCAGGGGATATGGTTTTTGTGTAACCCCTCCATCATCCCGAGTGTCAAGTTCTTGCAGGTAAATCCATCCATATTCTCTTCTAATTCAGTTGAAAATTGGGGATACGGTTTGTACATTGGCTATTTGTTGAATTTCCTGAGAGAAGGCGGGATTTGTCTTAGGATTATGTTTTTATTTTGAAATTATTGCATTTATCTGTTCTTAAAGAATTGAGATTTGGATTTCAGGTTGATCACGATTCATGGCCATCCATCCATTGGTAACCATCGTGCATCAAGAAGTCTATTGCATCAAGGTTGCTTTTTTTATGATTCAGTTATGTTATTCTTAGCTTGTATGGTCACCTGACTAGTGATATCATGTGCTCTTATTTTAGATAAATATGCTCTCTGCCATGAAGTATGTATGGCAGATCTAATTGTTTGATCTATGAAGTGAAAGATGAGGGTAGGTAAAGGAGAAAATAAGACTAATTTTTAGCTTGAAAATGGTTTTGTACAAATGGAAAAAATAAATAAATAATCTACTGATCTTACTGGTAAATCAGAATTCACAGAAAACCAGCTTCCATCTATACAATCAAACCCAAAAGGCAGAATGGTTACATCCTCTCCTCTCATCTAAAACTTGTGAAGCCTAGTTATGTGGGTTTATGATGTGTTATCTCTTGGGTTTATATTATCTGGGCATATCCAAAGATCTCTCAAGTGATCGCAACCAACATTTACACAGGTGGTTACTACTTGGTTTAAGTAAATAAATCTTTTGTATGTGATCACTTTTATTAACTCCATCTGAGTTAGGCCATTGGGTAATGAGTAGAATGAGTTGTCTACAAATTAATGAATGAGATGGTTGTAGGGAACAGTTCTCTTCTTGGAAGCCTTAGATTAGCACATGGATTCTTTTCTTTATCAACATGACATGAATATTGATGTTGCCATTAGCATATAACTGTAGCCTCAAATATGTTATTAAAGTTAACTTCATAATCTCACTTTCCACTATCATTCATCATGCCTTGTTAATTGTTACTTGCAGTGTGTGGCTTTGGAACATGGTCTGATACTAGTGGACACAGTAAGAATTTGGAAAGGGACCTGATGGTACTGAACAAACTTTCTGTAGTCTCAATGGGTGCAATTTGAGTAAAGAATTATCTTACCCTTTTTAACCTTTTGATATCTGCTATGAGATTTCTGAACTGGCAGGCATCTATGGAGAATAGGAGATGAAGGAACTATGCATTGAACTGAATGATGAAGTATCAGAGATCCCACCTCTCAAAAGTTTTTACTCCTTTTCCTATTTGCTTTGAATTGTGTTGGAACTAATTAGATTCTTTAGATACATCATTTAACCTTATTTTCATTTGTTCTATTTGACTGCAGGAGATGATATCCAAGCCTGAAATTGGACAATCACAAAGGTTTTATGCATGAAGCAAAGTTAATTTTTCCCTTCCTATGTTGCTTTATTATTGATTCCAAGTAGCTTTTTCTTTCTTTTTTATATATTTTTTATAATGATTTGTATTTTTTTAAAAGGTTTCTAGGATATCAAGCTGATATATATGGGTAGACCAGCATAATTTTTTTGAGGTTCTATATTTTTCTTTTATTTATTTATTTATTTTTCTTAATATTAGTCCTAAACATATGCATTTCTAAATCTTGATTCTACACATCTCAGTTTTTGCTGGATTGAATAGTTCATCATTTCTTTGTAGGACTAATTTAGGAGTCGTTGGACCCCCTACCAAATCTCAATAATCAATACAATTCTTCTGGTGGCCCCGATGGTATGACCCACTGTGAGAAAATCATGCCAATTGCTTGATCTTGCTCAACTAACCATGGTACTTCTGCTTAAAACATGTGAACTGTACATCTTTTAAGGCCTTAGCTGTTGGTTTACAATCCAGTCTAGAGCCTACAGATTATATATATCAGGCTACCAAGATGGATCTGTACGAGTATGGGATGCCACATATCCAGTCCTGTCACTTATATCTGTATTGGAGGGGTGGTTAGAGCCTCATCATGGACAACCCATAAAATATTTATCTTTGAAATGTAATGAAGGTATAGCTCTCTTTTGATTTTGATGAATGTTGATAAAATAAGTGATGGTTAGGTTATTTAGTAGTATGGCCTGTTAAAGCAACATGTATTATATGATTGTCAGGTACCAGGTATCAAAAGTGGCTGCATAAGTGCTCTAAGATCGATCTTTGGACTTGCTCAATCATATGAGCTTGGTTGTTGGAAACGAATGTGGTCTGGTGAGAGATGTTCTTTTCATAGCTACTTTCTTCTGATTTGGCGGCTTGGTTATTATTCAGTGTACATAGCAATCTAATTATTTGTTATGACACTAAAATCACATTAGTAGAATGATATGAATTATTTCAACATTGACCATCTAAATGTCATTGGCCTTTTTTTTTGTGAGATTTTCAATTCTAAAAAGTGGGGCCTAAAACTACAGACCGTCCAAATTGTGACTCCTAAGCTAGAGCATAGGCCTAAAACTACATTGATTAGATGATCTTAATGATCGCAACCATTTGCACAGTTAGGATTGTTTTTGGGCTTTGCTCCATCCACAGTGGGTCTCAAGGTTTGGAAGTCTAGATTGAGGAACATATGATTGGACAACACTCTAGTTGTATTAAAGCTATGATAGGTGGATCCTTGTAGAAATAGGAGTGCAAGATACTTGAATAAGGAAAATGATAAGGGATCCACCTTTCCTTTTCCCAACATTTGAAATCCATACTTGCTTGGGGTATTTTTGCACCTTTTAATACAAGTTGGTTTTACAAACTCAAGTACCTCCATTTACACTTGTCCTTTTGGTGATGCTGTTAATAAAGATGAACTATTGCAAATGGTGAGATTTGGTGTGGAGATGGTTTTCAGTTTAAGGATAGCACTATGAGAAAGTACATGTTGATTTCCCTAATTTTGATATTTGAAGATGGGCACTATGAGTTGCTGCTGATGTTATTTAATTCTTTCACAAGTTTTGTTTACTGTTTTATGTCTATCATTTGTTTCCTTTATTTTCTTTTACAGGGTTTAGAAATCATATCATGACCTTATAATGGTTGAATGTAAACACTTTGTACTGTTGATTTTAAATCTAATGCAATCATTTCTCAGGTAAAGAGATTTCATGGTATGTTTCATCTTTCAGTTTGTACATGAAGTGAGCCTTGGATGGGCATTTAAATTTGAAAATGAAAGCGTTACAATCTATTCGGCCTTGGATGGGTGACTGATTTAGTCAGTTAGATAGACATACTCATTCGTAATCTAACTTAAACACATCAAGTACGCGTTACCAGCGATGACTTCCATGACACCATGCAAGAAGTGGATGAGGGCAGGAAGGTTAACTGTTTAATACATGGAAGGTGTTGTAATATTTCTAAAGTACGTGAAACAAAATTTAAATGGGAAAGACTGGTTCCTAGCATGACGGTGCATGACGGTTCCTAGCAAGTTAAGTTGCAAATTATTATTAAGAGTTGGTTGGATATAATTTATTTTTTGTAAATGTTGTTAATAGTTGGATGGATGATGAATGTATTTGTGAATGTAAATGAAAATAAAAAACTTATAATATATATATATATATATATATATGTTATCAATGAAGGATACCTTGTTTAGGGGGACATGAAATTCTTGTAGCTTATGGTATGGTTCCCCAATATTGGTTGTAAGTTACTAGTATGTAGTAGATAATACTAGGTTCAATAGTAGATAATACTAGAGAATACCCAAACCCGATCCAAACCCAATCCCTAACCAATCTCTCTATCATATTCAAAGAAATCCACATTTTTCTTCGTGTTTCTTACATGGTTCTCTTTCTCATTTTTGTTTGACTTGAAAGTAAAGGTGATGCATCTTCTTATTTATTCAATCATAGAATGCAGGATGTTGTCGTTAAGGTTCTTACAGGTCAGGACTTTCATGAGGATCAACTGAAGGACTTTTTAAGGGAGGTATGTATTTAAAACATTGCTAATAATGTTATTTGAAACTGTACCCATTTATGTATCCAAATGTGTGTCGGAGCTATCCGGATGTTGAGCCAGGGTCCCTGGAAGGTGGGAACCGCTGTTATGACCATTGAAGGGGCTTGACAATTTGGGCAGGCCGTGTTTATGTATTTGCTCAAAATTAATGGAGTAGACCCGGATGTGCGTCGGAGCTATCCAGATGAGTGGGGTCCCTAGCAGGTGGGAATCACTATTATGACCATGATGAACCTGTCCATTTCCTATGGACAACATTGGAGGGGCCTGACCATTTGGACAGGCCGTGTTTATGTATTTGCTCGAAATTAATGGAGCAGACCTGGATGTGCATTGAAGCTATCCGGATGAGCGAGGGTCCCTGGAAGATGGGAACCGCTATTATAACCATGATGAAGCTGTCCATTTCCTATGGACAACATTGGAGGGGCCTGACCATTTGGACAGGCCGTGTTTATGTATTTGCTCAAAATTAATGGAGCAGACCCGGATGTGCGTCGAAGCTATCCGGATGTTGAGCGGGGGTTCCTGAAAGGTGGGAACCGCTGTTATGACCATGATGAAGCTGTTCATTTCCTATGGACAGCATTGGAAGGGCCTGGCCAATTGGAGCAGGCCGTGTTTATATCTATATTTGCAGGGACCATACCCTTAACCTATAACCTAAACTTATTCTCAAATCCCAAAACCTATAACTATAACCTAAACCTAAACCTTAACCTAAACCTATAACTTATAACCTAAACTCAATTCCCTAAACTTTAACCTACAACCTAACTGAAACCTATTCTCAAATCACAAAACCTATAATAAACCTTAAACCTAAACCTAGAACACACGAACCTATAACCTAAACTCAATTCCCTAAACCTTAACCTATAACCTAACCTAAACCTATTCTCAAATCCCAAAACCTATAACCTAAACCTAAACCTTAAACCTATAACCTAACCTAAACCTATAACTTTACTTTAACCTAAACCTATAACCTTAACCTTAACCTATAACCTTAACCTAAACCTATAACCTAAACCTAAACCTAAACGTATAACCTAAACCAATTCTCGAATCCCTAAACCTAAACCTAAACGTATAACCTAAACTCAATTCCACTAAACCTTCCCTAAACCTTAACCTATAACCTAACCTAAACCTAAACCTATAACCTTAACCTAAACATAAAACCTAAACCTAAACCTATACTTATAACCTAAACCTATTCTCAATCCCAAAACCTATAACCTAAACGTAAACCTTAACCTAAACCTAAACCTAAACTTAAAGTCAAACGTAAACTCGATCTCGAACCGAACCCAATTTCTAAATATAAACCTTAACGTATTCTCAAATCCCTAAACCTAAACCTACACCTAATCCTAATCTCAACTCCCTAACCTAAACCTAAACTTGAAAACCCAAACCCTAAACCCGAACCCGATCCGATTTCCTAAACCTAAACTTATAACCTTAACCTAAACCTATTCTCAAATCCCAAAACCTAACCTAAACCTAAACCTTAACCTATAACACCTTAACCTATAACCTTAACCTATTCTAAACCTAAACCTAGAACCTATAACCTAAACCTAAATCTATAACCTATAACCTAAACCTTAACCTAAACCTATAACCTATAAAACCTTAACCTAAACCTAAAACCTAAACCTTAAGCTATAACCTAAAACCTAAATGTATTCTCAAATCCCTAAACTTAAACCTACACCTAATCCTAACCTAAAACCTAAACCTAAACCTAAAACATAAATGTATTCTTAAATCCCTAAACCTAAACCTACACCTAATCCTAATCTCAACTCCCTAACCTAAACCTAAACCTAAACTTGAAAACCCAAACCTAAACCCAAACCCAAACCCGATTTCTAAACCTAAACCTTAACCTATTCTCAATTCCATAAACCTATAGCTTATAACCTAAACCTAAACCTAAACCTACACCTAATCCTAACCTAAAACCTAAACCTAAACCTATAACCTAAATGTATTCTCAAATCCCTAAACCTAAACCTACACATAATCCTAATCTCAACTCCCTAACCTAAACCTAAACTTGAAAACCCAAACCTAAACCCGATTCGAACCCGAACCGATTTCCTAAACTTAAACCTTAACCTATTCTCAATTCCCTAAACCTAAACTAAACCTAAATCTTAACCTATAACCTTAAACCTAAACCTATAACCTAAATGTATTCTCAAATCCCTAAACCTAAACCTACACCTAATCCTAATCTCAACTCCCTAACCTAAACCTAAACTTAAACTTGAAAACCCAAACCTAAACCGGATCCAGAACCCGAACCGATTTCCTAAACCTAAACCTTAACCTATAACCTAACCTAAAGCTAAACCTATACCCTGCACTTATAACCTAAACCTATAACCTAAACCTAAGCCTAAAACCTAAACCTAAACCTAAAACCGAAATGTATTCTCAAATCCTTAAAACCTAAACCTAATCCTAATCCTAATCTTAACTCCCTAACCTAAACTTAAACCTAAACTTGAAAACCCAAACCTAAACCCGATCCCGAACCCGAACCCGATTTCCTTAAACCTTAACCTTAACCTATTCTCAATTCCCTAAAGCTATAACCTATATGTTATAACCTATAACCTAAACCTAAACCTTAACCTAAACCTATAACCTAAGCCTTAACCTTAACCTTAACCTTAACCTAAACCAAAACCTATAACCTAAACCTTAACCTATAACCTATAACCTAAACCTTAACCTATAACCTATAACCTAAACTTATAACCTATTACCTAACCTTAACCTAAACCTAAACCTAAACCTAAAACCTAAAACCTAAACCTAAACCTAAACCTAAAACCTAAATGTATTCTCAAATCCCTAAACTTAGACCTGCACCTAATTCTAATCTCAACTCCCTAACCTAAATCTAAACTTGAAAACCCAAACCTAAACCCAATCCCGAACCCGAACCCGAACCCGATTGCTGTAATAATGTAGCCCAATCATATGGCAACAAACAAGAATGTATCCCTTTTAACACATGCCCCTTTTTTCAAAGCTTTAATTTTTATTATTGTTTCTATTAATTGAAACACTTTTTTGCATTATTTGCTCGTATTAGTTTTATTTTAATGATCAGTTTTATTTTTAAAAAGTGCCCACTTTTTTAGAAGAAGTTTCTGCAATTCTTCATGATTTTGAATTAATGTTTTGTTGGTTGAATATTTTTTTATTAGATGAAAGACAAAGAAAATTGTTGCTGATTTTTTTCTTTTTTTCTTTTACTTATGATGTTAAACTTATGTATTATGCATGGATGAATGTAATGTGGATAAGATTGTTTGTGTTTGGATGGATGTAGTTTATGTTTGGATGGATTTACGTAGTTTGGGTTTAGATGGATGTGAATGTGAATATGATGAAATAAATTGTATAACAGGTGTATATTAGGAAGAATACAATGAAATATATTGTAACAGGTCAAATTTGAAAATGTACTTCAAGGGCCAGAAGGGATGGTCGATAGCAGTCCTTTTAAAGGACGGTCTATGACCGTCCTTTGAAGGCCCATAAGAAACGGTTCATAGCAGTCCTTTTTAAGTACGGTCTATGACCGTCCTTTTAAAGTACGATCCATGACCGTCCTTTTAAAGGACAGTCCATAACCATCCTTTAAAGGCTTATAAGAGACGGTCCATGACCGTCCTTTAAAAGGACGGTCCATGGCCGTCCTTTGAAGGCTTATAAGAGACGGTCCATGACAATCCTTTTTAAGGAAGGTCCATGGCCATCCTTTGAAGGCTCATAAGAGACAGTCCAAGACAGTCCTTTTTAAGGACGGTCTAGGACCGTCCTTTTTTTATCAATAAGAATGACAATTTTCAACCGTCCTTTAAGTAATACGACACGTCAAAATTTAACGGCCCTTGCGACGGTCCATGACCGTCCTTTTTGGTCATTTGAGACAATTTTAGATCATCCTTTTTTTGCTGTTTTGGCATACTGGTTGTAAGTAAAACAATAACCTGACGGTATTTTTATTTCTCAAACTAAATATACTTTGAACTTGATTAAAAAGTTCAGATTTAAGAATGGTGAGAATTTTGATACTCCTATGAGTACAACCGTAAGACTCTTAAAAAACTCTACAGGTAAAAATGTAGATCCCAAACTATATCATAGCATGATTGGTAGTTTACTTTACTTAACTGCAAGTAGACCTAATATTGCCTAAGTGTTGGTATTTGTGCTAGATATTAGTCTAACCCTAAAGAATCTCATCTAACTGCTGTTAAGCAGATTATACGATATGTCACAAGTTCTGCTAATTTGGGTCTTTGGTATCCATATGATACTAGTGTTCAATTGGCTGGGTATTCAGATGCTGATTAGGCTGGTAATATCGATGAAAGAAAATCAACCAGTGGTAGTTGTTTTTACATCAGAAATTGTTTAGTTTCTTGGTTTAGAAAGAAGCAAAGTTTTGTATTGCTCTCTAATGCTGAGGCTGAATACATCGCAGTTGAAATGCATTTACTCAGATTGTTTGGATGAAACGTATGTTAAGTGATTATGAAATTGCACAGGAATCAATGATATTATATTGTAATAACTCTAGTGCTATAAATATTTCTAAAAATCCAATTCAGCATTCACGTACCAAGCACATTGACATTAGGTATCATTACATTCGTGAGTTAGTGAAAGAAAAAATAATCTCTTTAGCTTACATTCCGACCGAGACTCAACTTGTTGACATTTTCACTAAACCAGTCGACAAAAGCAGGTTTAAAAAATTGAAATTTGATCTTAGAATGTGCGATGTAAATTGGCTATTCATGCATTTGTGTATCATAGTGTATATATTTGATAATTTATTGGTTTAAATTTTAAATTTTTATAAAAAATGCATATTTTTGTCGATACTCGACCAGTCTAGGAAGTGCTCGACCAGTCGTGGTACGACCGGTCAAGAAAGGTCCTCGATCAGTCGTGTAGTGCGTTGGACCTTTTTAATTTGGGGGAAAAACTCATCTTCCTCATTTCCTATTTCTTCTCCAACGGCCATATGCACGACCGGTCGTATCCAACCGTTTGATTCATCAAGGTTAGTGCATTTTTTTGGTCAATCTTGTAGATTCAAGTTCTATTCTCTTCATCTTTGTCATTTGAGTACTTGATTTCAAGCTCTGTAGAGATTTAGGAGTTTTTCTACTCCATTTGCTGATCTTAGAAAAACTCATCTCTACTTCCTTTGTGATTTTGTGGTACTTTGGTTTTCTTCAAGTAAATGGATGCTAGAGGGAAAAAGAAAACTGTTCATGGTCCATCATCCTCTAGATCAGCTCCTATCACTCGGCGCCATCTTCGATCACTCGAAGATGATCCCACGCATGTACGGATTTGCGTATGCGCAATGTCATTGTTGAACAAGTTGTGTGTATTGAACACATTGCTCCTTTTGGTATCCTTCCTCTTCTCCAATCTGTAGGTTGGGATAACATCCTACATTGGGGTGGGTCTGCATACCAATCCATTGCACAGGCTATGTGTGCATGTATCTCTGAATTTTCATCTGATAATCTAACTTTTAATATTGATACTAGAGAAGGTCCATTTATAGTAGACCGTCATCTGATTACGGATCTAATGGAAATACCTGTTAATGATGAGGGCATTCTTATTCATACTCTAATGGAAAAACCTTCAGAATCAGAAAAACGGTTGTTAACCAGAGATTTATGTAATATGGACGTTTAATGGACACATAAAGGGAATGCGCTCCCCACAAAGTATTTGTTACCCAAATACAGAGTTCTCCATAGAATTTTTATTTCAAATTTGTATCCTCGTTCTAGTAACATAACAGATCTAACTCTCTTTATGGTTCGAGTTTTACATTCTATCGTCACAGGTACTAAAGTATATCTGCCTTCTTTCATATGTCATTTCATCATTCAATTTCGACTCCATCCAGGATACAGTGATGTTCCTTTTGCTTATCTTATGACTGTGTTAGCTACTCACATGCTAGTTGTTATGCTTGTCGAAGAGGCTCCTATTCATCATCTTTTGTTTAACAATACTAATTTAAATAAGATGAAATTGGAACTGGCACCTGGTTAAAGAGATGTGGGTGGTGGTGGTGCTGAAGTAGGGAATGAAGAAGAAGGTGGTGATCTTCTTCCTGATGACATCAATATGGATGATATATTTGATGAAATTGGATCAGACTCTGGAAATGATCCTAACTATGAGCCATAAGATTTTGATGCTCGTCTTCGTGCTCTTGAGGAGAGGGTAGAGAACATGAATGTTGCCCATGATTTGCAATTTAAATATACGCGCAAGTATCTTAGGCGTTTAAACAAGGGCCTTCATCAAATTGATCCTACCATACCTGCTCCCTCCTCAAGATCTGATTAAGTATTTTAATCTTTGGTCTGTAATAACTTTTATACTACTTTTGGTGTGTGGACTTTGATTTTACTTCAGTTTGTATGACTGACGTTTGATTCAGCTGATTAATGTTATGTGAACTTATTTGCTATTTTTTACTTGCATTGCTTACCTCGTTATTCCTTTCTTTACTCTCTTATTGGTCTTCCACTTCCATTTATTCCTTTCTTCCTTTGTCATATTGTGACAAAAAGGGGGAGAATAATTTTCTGGTTATATAGGAGATATATATGAATATGGATTGTGGAGAGTAAGCATCACATTTTTTGAATATGGATTGTGGAGAGTAAGCATCTCATATTTTATGAAGGATTTTTATATGCTACTCAGGGAGAGTAAGTAATGAAGATTTTGTGAATGACAACTGGTGCATGATTCGTTAATCATACTAACTTATGCATGGAAAATAATCATTCAATCATGCAATAATTAAGCATTTAAACCATATAAGCATAATTAAACATATGCACAAAGACAATCCCAAACACAACGATATATAGTAGTTTAGCTACGTGCCTACTCCACTCCGGGCGAACGTACTCAACCCATGAGTGTACCAAATTTTACTATCAAATGGTTTTAAATTATGTTAACCATAAACCTTTACAACCTACAGAAGGTTAAACTAAGGAGCCTACACAAGGCAACCTTAAGTTCCTACAAAAGGTAACAAGTCTCACACAAGGACTCTAAAGTTTATACCTTATGAAAAACCAATGGTCCTACATAAGAACCCAATGCTTTTACACAAGAACTTTACAATTTAGGCCACATAGGCCAAGGTCATACATAAGAACCTATAATTTATGTCCTACACAAGGACAAAATAATTTAGGCCACACAGGCCAAAGTCCTACACAAGGATAAAAAACGTATTCTCACGTCGAAGCTCTACGAAAGGTCTTAGCGAGTTTGTGAACTTAAACTTTGAATCTCAATCCTACACAAGGAAATAACTTCAAACTCAATAGACTCTATATATTTACAATTATCCGAGTGAGCCCCTTTCAGCACATGTTGTTGAAGATCTTCCTAGTGGTGAAGAGTCTTCAGCTCCCTTGAACCGCAACTGCTTGTAGATGCTCTAATCGAGGTACTGAGGTTGTTGGGTTTAGGGTTTGGTTGATCTACTCTAGTTAATGATATACATTTATGATCTAGAGAAGATTCCCATGAGCAAAGCCTTTAAAAAAACCCAACACAATGATTTGCATTTAAGAAGTGCTTTTATATGATCAATGAAGGCTGGAATTCATTCTTCAATCAAACCTATTGAATATACCAATAAATGTTTGACCAATGGATTGAATGATGAACTCCTATTGGAAAGAGGACTTAAGAGGAAGGGTAATAACTCTCTTCAATACTTGTTATTTTATTCAAGAAGCAACGTAATTGTTTATATAAAATCAAATCTCAACAGTAAAAAAAATGGGTAGAAATATATCATTGTTGATGCCATCAAAAGGTCTTCGATGCCATCAAAATTTCCTTCGATGTCATCGAACCTTCTTCGATTGCATTGACTCTCTGCACTATGATTTTCAAATAAATGTAGGATAGATTCTATCTGATGTCATCGATCATCCTTCGATGTGATCGAGAGATAGCTCGATGCCATTGGAATTTTCCTTCGAAAATATCACTTGGTTGTTGGACTAAATGAGCCAAGTTTCAATGTCATAGATTATTATTTCGATGCCATCGAAGATGTCATCGATTGTAGATCGATGCCATCGAGAATAAAATGATTTTCCTATGAAAGCTCATGGACAGTTTAGTCGATATTTCGATTCAATCGATAGGCCTTTTAATGGTATTGAATTTTTAATTTGGATGTCATTGATAGTGGTTTCGATGTAATCGAGATATAAGATCTTCCTAGAAAGCTTACTGAACAAACTGGTCCATATATCAGTGTAATCGAACGATCTTCGATGTCATCAATAACTTACTTTCGATGCTATCAAAAGATGTTCATTCGCATTGAAGAACACTTAGATTATTTCAAGATTGGAGGAAGGAAGTAGTCCAAGGTCGATGCAATCGAAGTAGGTTCGATGTCATCAAAACATAAGTTTCGATGCCATCGAACTTCCTTCGATGCAATCAATAATTCCCAGCCTATGTTCAGTTTATTGTTGGACTATTAGGCTAGGATTTCGATGCTCTATGCCATCGAAATCATCCTCGATTGCACTTCGATGCAATCAATAGGGCATGAAATTTACCTGTTTAATTCATCTTTCCCAGCTCTAAAAATAATCTAAATTAAGCTTACCAAGGATTTTGTAAATACATTTTTGGGTAATATTAGGTTCTTAATAAGGGGTCATATACTTTAGGGGTTTACTTAGGGAAGTGAGGTTTTGTTTACCTATGTGAACACTCAAACTTCTTCAGGCTGGTTGAGTCTTTGGTCTTGTAATCTTCAATTCGAGGCTCACTTAACAGACTGACTCAACACTCATGTATATTGACAAATAAGGGCACTTTCAAACATTACCCCCTCATTCCCTCTCTCTCTCTCTCTATGTGTGTGCGCTTTATATCCAAAGAAGGGAGGGAGTCGGATATGCCAACATCTGGATTCCAAAATTACAGCCACTAGAGTTCAATTCATCACCATTGACTCAAATTAAAAGCAGGATGTAGCGGTTACACACCTCCAATGGTAGCCACCACTCATCTATTGGACCTTCTTCTTCCTCCCATCTATGGTTTGAAAACCCCTCTTTATTTCTTCTTTTTTTAATGGTTGGGAGCTGTAAGAGCTTATCGCTGCCACTAATGGCTACCGCAAGCTTGAAAGTGATGACGGTGGTGGCTGACACTAATGGTTGCCGTATTCGGTGCGCCTTCAATTGGTTGTTCGTGAAGTATACGATGATGGAGGTGATAAAACATATATTCCAGTTACTGTCAGTAATGAGTTTAAAATCTTATCGATTTGGGTTATTATATCTAGCGGCCTAGCATACCTGGAAGTTTTGGGAGTTTGTGTTGTGAAGACTACTAAGATTTTTAAGTGGTTTTTGCTTTGCCTTTTGTGACTTGCAATCTAGACTGAACATGATTTTAAATCCTAATTGTCACGCCACAGACTCGGTGACCAGACTCACAAGAAACTCGATAGCCGGTTCTGACCGCAACAGCCTCCGTAGTAACCCATTCTCGGCTCCTGAGACAGGTTCCGATCCTGGGATCCTACAAGGAGGATTTTAATATCATAAATTTGATTCAAACGAGCATACCCAAGATCATAACATAGTAACCACATATGATAATTACAGGAATAACATTACAAAATCCACTAAGAATTTAAGCTTTATACAAGGTACATGAGTCAAAGGAAATACATAAGGTAAGAAAGGAAGAGAAAAGTCTACAATTGGTCCTCAACACGCTCCGATCCAATGCTCCACCGCTACTGCACCGACCTAGGATCACCTGCACGCATCAATCGTACATAAGCTTATAGAAAGCTTAGAGGGAGGTGAAGGTGTGTGACAATTATACTCAGAAGAAATAGGAGAATGCAGAGGGAATCATGAATGATACCAATGCCACTAGCCGTACCGAAGCTAAGCTATGAATGCAGTAAGCCGTACCAAGACTATGCAATGCAATACATGAGTACTGGACGTCATACCGAGGCGATGCAATGTGAAGTAATGTCAGTCATCATATCCAATCCACATATCAAGTACAGTTCCATCATAAGGAATCCACCGGGGTCAAGTACACTGCTGGATGACTGCCGCTTTTCAGACCCACAGCCAAACGAGCATGGGAGACCTCACTACCTGCCTGTGGACAACCAATCACCAACAAGGCTCAACAGTAGCTGACTCATTCACGAGCTGGTCAAACTCAGCCTAGCTATTGTCTTCTCACTCAGGAGGGTAAGGCCACACCCCCTCCCAACTGACCACGCTACAGTGAGAGTCGCGGCCTAATGGTATAAGGAACTCGTGCGCTCATGTTTTCCACTCGGTCTCAGCGTTGGGGCATCCCCTCGGTACCGTGGAAGTTTAGGGGCTTTCACCCAGGGATATCCTATGCGCCCCAATGCTCAAGTAACATTTCTAGTGTCCAAACACGATCATCCACGATATACCTGTGGAGGCTACGGCCCTGATGAAGAAATGACGAATATCCATATGCTATGCAATGTCAGATGCATGAATCACACAATCAACCATGTATCAATCATCCACCGTGCTCAAGAGGGTAAACTACATCCCTCGGAAAGATACTAACATGTCCTATACAATGACATAACCATGGTTAATCATAACTCAACCAAGCATGCATATGATGCGTATAGGGGTAGGCCATGAAGATGAATAAGGGTACCAGTGAGGTGAATGAGGAGATGTACTCTCTATCAAACTATGAAGGGTCTAAGCACTTAACCAATTCCTCATAAGGAATACAACCTCTAATGGAGGCCCATTTACATGGGTATCCCATGAGACTAAGCATACAAAGCTAGGGCCTAGATAATATGGAAACAGGCCTAGTAAGGGACTAAGGTGGGCATTCAACCACACGTAGTAACAATGGACCTAGAGGGATCCAAATGGGGACTTTCAACCACTATTGCCCTAAGGCATCTAATTCATAAACTACATGAACATAAGGCCCAGGGCCCATATCCAAACCATATGCACATAGGTCCCACAAAAGGCATTAGGAAGTAGGCCCAATACTACTTCTAACAATCATGGCCCAAGGAGGGGAACCATGGCCCAAAGCCCAAGTCCCATTGGCCACAAGACCCATACTTAAGGGGGAGCCCATGGGCATAAATATATGGCCCAAAAATAAGTCTAAGTTGGGTAAAATGGGCCCCTTTACATCATCCCAAAAACTAGCACATTTAAGTGGGCAACCAAGGGCCCAAAACCACCTTTATCTAGCCCACAAGTCCATCTAAATGGTGAAAATCAGCCCAACATATGGTTGGGCCAAGATGGGATGTTCCAGACCACTCTGGGCCCACCAGGAAGTCCTAAAAATCTGGTCATACTTTGGTCAACAAGGACCATAAAAAGGGGTAGCCAAACTATGCACTAATCAAGCCCAAAAAGGGCGCTAATTAAGCCCAAAATATTACCAAAATAGGTGTGCATCATGCACCCCAACTTTCTCAATAAGGTGGGCCCCACATCAAATACAATTGAGTTTAAAACAATATTCATTTGGGCCCTTACTGAATTTTCAGTCCATCAACAATTTGGGCCTGCTAAAGCCCAGATACTTGTTAAAACATGTGGAAAATATTTCCATAAGAACCAGCAATATTTACAGGGGCCCCACAGATGGAGAAAGAGGGTGGTACACACAAAACAGGTGGGCCTGCTACTGGGTTGCAGGCCCAGGAACAGCCCATGGCCTGGGCGTCCCAAGGCCTGGGCGTCTTGGCCCATACACACATCAAAGTGGGTTCCACACATCCCTGAGTGGCCCCACATAGGACGTCCACCTGGGATGGTCCCACACTCCACATGGACCACCATAGAGGGGGAAACTGTGTGGACACAAAACATACATCATGGTGGGCTAGCCCATGGATGGTCTACCATGCTGGACGTCTATAACACCCCGGGTTTTCAGGGGCCCATGTAGAAACTCGGCTCCTGAATTCCCAGGTGCCATGGGTGCCCTAATGGGCTTCAGATTTTAATTACATTGGGATGATCTCATAAACAATGGAGAGTTTAGCATGGCATGAAGCATAAGTAAGCCATAAAGTAGTATCAAGTGCCACTAAATATAAAAATATCCAAACCACAAATCCAAAATCATCTAAATAGGGAACTAGTCTCACCCATACATGACCCAAAGTGACTAGAGCCCTGGCCCATACCCTGCGATAGCCCAAACTCAGACTAGAAGTATTCGCCTGAAAGTCTGAAAGTAGGGAAGCTCCTTTACCTTATCCATGCTCACACTGCTCGGCTCGTCAAGCTCCACCTCACCTGCATCTAGTAAAGGGTCTGGTTGGTGTTTTAAAACACTCTCCCAGAGTTGCAGTGAGTGATCAACTTAGTGGGTGCTATTAGCCTTAAGTTACAACAAGAATCAATTCAATGATGAATTTAATGAAAAACAAACATTCATAAATTCCTAAGTAATTTTGTTAATGCATATGCATGAAATATGATATGATGCATGCCCTAGTAATAACACTCCCTCGAACGACTTCGTCTAACAATTACACATGACCAACACTCCCTCAGTGCGACCTCAACTATTGAGTCGCCAAGTAACTAATGCGATGTGATCATGATCATGTTAGCCGAGTCTTTAATTTTCATCCAATAAATTGGGAAAACTGGTACACCCCACGGTATCAATGTCCTCAACTAGTTGCGAGGCTAAGGCCCCTCAACATGCGAGGCTGGGACCCCATGATACTTGATCCCATTGGGTTCCTCATCCCTGATTTCAAGCACATGGGGAGTGCTGAGAAGTGGGATAGCTCGCGGTCACTAGAAGGAGGCTCGTCACCTCAAGCATCAAGCATCAAGATTCCCCTCACTCACACAAACACTCTCTCCCTTATGTTTCTCTTCATTTTCTCTCCATCTCTCTCTCTTTCTCTTCTCCTTCACCCAAAGTAGGGGATGAAATTCGTATGGGATAAGGGGGTGCCTAAATGAGGCCCTTTTATAAAGTCATATTTGGTGTAAATGGCCCCACGGGTTGGGTTTTTACTACACTAGCCCTATGGGAGGGTTTTTCTAACCTATAGGGCCCACTATGGGGTATACATATTGATATACACCATAGGATATTTAGCCCTAATGATGATCTACATATGGACATGATCGGCTCGCCATTTGGATGCGCCGATCGACAGATATGATTAGAAGTCTGTTCAACAGTCACCGATGGTCGATCGGGGTAGCGGCTATACGAATATGAGCAAAAAAATATCCTTACTTCATGTGAGAAGTTTAGTCATAAATCGACGGTCCGAAATCTTCAACTTTGCATAAGAGTGGACAACCCAATTCACTTAAGTTTTAGCTTCTTCCTTTAGGATATTTGCACTTCTCATGCACTCGTCCTTTGGCTCAAGTTGAGCAGTTCTGTACAGTACCCAGGTCTGACTCCCACGATGGACGTCGAGCCTGGTAAGATGGACATTATTCTATAGTTTTGGTACTAGTGGCCCACTAACAAGCAGTCTAAAGCTTGTTTGGAAAATCGGGGCATTTCTTGAATGAATTAGTTATTGAGATTTCTCGTGGGCAATGATTAGGGTTTGGATTAACTATGTTCATAGTGTGGCCTATTTATAACTAGTGAAAGTGGAGATTTGGTCATGATTACCCGTCGGTTTTAGGCTAAAAGAGTAACGGGGTTGATTTTGTCTATTAGTCAAGATTCGGGCCTTATCTAACTCGGCTTCGAGTAGATCCTTTAATTTAGTTACGATTGTCTTGATTAATCAGTAGTAGGTCGGTTAGATTTAGGCTCTGTGTGAGCAAATCATGTGGTTAAATTTGGTGTTTAAGTGATCGGCGGATTTGTTGGCTTCCTACGGTTAATTAATCGGACTTGAGCGGTTCTTTACTGATACCACCCATGTATAAACTAAAATTGAGTGTTAATGGTCAGTAAGTGATAATATAAGTTAATTACATTTTTAAAAAAATTTCAGGATTTTTTAGAAATCCAAAACAGTGAAAATCCAGGACGTTACAATCTACCCCCCTTAAAAACAATTTTATCCCTGAAATTGCCTAAGGGTAATAAGTAAAGATTTTATTATTTTATTTGCCTAAGTTTTATTGATTTCAAGTTTATATGCGTGGTAGGGTGTATACTATCTATGCTAATCTGGATCATTTTAGTCTACCCCCTTAAAACTTTTTCACCTTGATGGTTTACTACAATTTATTTATTTATCTATTTATTATTAATTTTTAAAATATTTGGATTCATGATAACGATTTCTCTTTATCTAGAGTAAAAATATTTGTTTTCAATGTTCGACTAACACAGAGAGACAGTTGCAGTGGGCTTGAACCCGATACGTCGATCATCTACCTGATCAGAGTAGAAGGCTCATTGTATCCATTCTTCATCTTGGTGGATCCTGGTCTTCTGCTCGGTCAAAGCAGTGAGTCCGTTGGTAGTCACCCAGGATTGAGAATTGGGTCAAGTCGCAAATACTTCGCAAGTGTATGGTCCCGTGACCGATCAACCTAAATGTTTAGGGAAAATCACACATCATTAAAAAGTTAAAATCTCCTATTTATAAAGTTGTCATTCGGGTCTTGTACAAAGAGAGTTCTTGTCATAATTAATGTCCAAATTAGTGGTTAATAAATCTTTCACTATGCCTATAGTCAAACAATTATCCTAAAAAGGTTTCCAATGGACTAAGATTGTATCTTTATGTTATCGTCTCGATCATATGTCTAGTGGGTTATGAGCAAACCGTGCTTGGGTTTTGTTAATTTCGAGAGAGAATAAAGAACCGAAAGTTCTAGGATATTTCAGAGGTTTGAAAGGATGGTGACCCTAGAAAGGCTGTGGGAATGGAAAGAGGAAGAATATCATCTCCTCAATGTGGTATGAATCTTAATTCCATAAGAAAATAAGAAAACTTACAATATTTTATTGAAGTCTGCCTCGAATATGAACTTAGAAAGTATTAAACAATCAAACTCAACCCTATTCAAGAGTCGTAGTTCAATCGTACTAGAAACTACTTGAAGTAGAACAATGTACTAAAATAATCTAATTTAATCCTACAAGACGATATCTATCATGGTTAGAAGTAATTTCTAAAAAGAAACAAAATACTAAAACTCCAATATGAATATATATATATATATATGTATATACACTTGGTTCATTGGCAACTTGAGGTTGCAAAAATTTTTGGTTTCAACCCATCTATTGTTCATAACATCTTTGTCACATTTAGTTACTAAATTATTTTTATAATATTTTTTTAATCCATAATTAAGTTAACATTTATCTTACAAAGTTTCATTTCATTTTAAGCTCCAATAAAATTATAAAAAAATCTGGAAGTAACAGTTGTTAAGAACGTCATTTCCCTCGGCAAGGATAGATCGCTGAAGGGAAGGTTTTTGAAAATGGGTTTGGTGTGGGTTCTAGGAGTGGGTTTTGTAAGTGTAATATGGAAAGGGTTTAGGAATGGACTTGAGAATGGGATTTGATGTTGGGTTTTGTGAATGGCTTTTGAGAGTGATGGAGTGGGATGAATAGAGGGAAGGTTTAGTGTGAAGGAATGGGAGTTGAGGGATTTGTTAGATAAATGAGATGTTGGGAATGATTTAGGAAGAATGGAGTGAATAGGAGATGGGTTTGAGGTTTGAAGAGGGAGATGTATGTTGAGGTTTGGAGAGGGAGATGGGTTTACTCTAGAGATTTGGAAGAATGGAGGGTGGTGGAGGGAGAGGAAAAAGGTGCTAGGGCCTTTAAAATGTTATAGAAGTGGGCCCCACACGAATTTACATTACAAAAAGGGGAGGACCACATGTTGGAGGCCGGGCGGGGGCCACGCCGGTCAGACGGGGTCCCACCAACTCGTTGGACTCCAGGGTGGGGGCCACGCCGGCTGGGAGGGATCCCGCCGAGTCGTTGGACACCCGGGCGGGGTCCCGGGGACGAGCTGGGTGGCTGGGCGGGGTTGTACGGTCGGGCGGGGTCCCGCCGACCCACTATTTCCCGGGCGGGGTCCACTTAAGCTATGGTTTCTGGGCGTGATTAAGCATGGCCCCAGAGTTGCCATATATGATTTTAGGGTAGGAAAAGATAATCTATGCAGTGGGCCTAGTTATTTCATGAGATTCCTCCTAGTTAGTGTTCAAAAATCCATTTTATTTACATTTTCACTATTTTTGGTAAATTTTCATTCACCCCTAAATCTTTATCCCCCAATGGGTCAGTACTATCAAGTTTGGCCCGGTATTAACTCATTCAGTCTAGGACGATGGTTTCGACCATCTAATTGTTTAATTTCTGGCTCGTCCTTATCAATGGGTTGAGGTACTGAAAGATTCTCGAACCATTTCCCTAGCGTCACTACTCTCTCTCGCTTCTTAATCTAACTCCTTGGAAGTCTTACCTTCCATCTAAGATTACCGGTTCAGGGCCTGAAATGGTACCTAGATTTCTAAGTCTCTATTGCATTTCCTCTCAAATCAGCGGACGCGTTAGTGAGTTCATGGTCCACGACCCAATTAATTCCAAACCATTGCTCTGATACTAACTGTAACACCCTGAGTTTTCAGGGGCCCGTGTAGGAACTCGGCTCCCGAATTCCCAGGTGTCATGGGTGCCCTAATAGGCTTCAGATTTTAATTACATGTGGATGATCTCATAAACAATGGAGAGTTTAGCAAGGCATGAAGCATAAGAAAGCCATAAATCAGTATTAAGTGCCACTAAATATAAAAATATCCAAACCACAAATCCAAAATCATTTAAATAGGGAACTAGTCCCACCCACACATGACCCAAAGTGACTAGAGCTCGAGCCCATACCCCGCGATAGCCCGAACTCTGACTAAAAGGATCCGCTGAAAGTCTGTAAGCAGGGAAGCTCCTCTACCTCATCCATGCTCACACCGCTCGGTTCGTCGAGCTCCGCCTCACCTGCATCTAGTAAAGGGTCTGGTTGGTGTTTTAAAACACCATCCCAGATTTGGAGTGAGTGATTAACTCAGTGGGTGCTATTAACCTTAAGTTACAACAAGAATCAATTTTATGATGAATTTAATGAAAAATAAACATTCATAAATTCCTAACTAATCTTGTTAATGCATATGCATAAAATATGATATGATGTATGCCCTCGCAACAATACTTCCTTGAGCGACTTCGTCTAACGATCACACATGACCAATACTCCCTCATTGTGACCTCAACTGCCGAGTCACTAACCTAACTAATGCTATGCGATCGTGATCGTGTTAACCGAGTCTTTAATTAATTATGTTCATCGAGCAGATTGGAGAACCTGGTACACCCAACGGTATCAATGCCCTCAACTAGTTGCGAGGTCAAGGCCCCTCAACGTGAGAGGCCGGGACCCCATGATCCTTGATCCCATCGGGTTCCCCATCCCTGATTTCAAGCACATGGGGATTACTAAGAAGTGGGATCGCTCGCGATCACTACGAGGAGGATCATCACCCTAACGTACACCGACAGCTCAGACACAGTGTCCTATTCCACCATGCCCGACTCTCAAGACAGTGAATTGGTTTCACACAGTTATCAATGGGCTTTAGTGGGTGAAGGGTGTTCCAGGTTCTATACAGGCGTGAGTAGACATGGTTAACAAACATGGTTAGTCAATAAATGGACTAGCCCGTGCGAGTTCGGGTGAGTACGTGACGAACGACATCGGGTACAAGCGACCCATGTAGTCCAACTACTGTCGCCCATTCGCATCCTCCTGAATCCGCTGGTTTAGCTACAGGATGGTCCTACCAATGGGACCACCTTCTCCCACCTTAGTTCCCTGACCAACCTAGGGATTTGATCGTACTCAATAACGCTTCAACAATTCAGGATTCGCCTTCTAACACAAATGAAGTGATGCACTATATACATTAAGCATAAAAATTCAGATTTTTCTATAAATGTAACTATTCTCAATACTATGAAATTAATGTGTATGTGTGTTATGTTGGGTTGCTGAAGGGATCAAGAACTATATATCACTCATAGCATAAAAAATATATATATAAGGTGAAATCATGCATGCCACAAGGAAGGTTATACAAGAATCATGTATGAGATGAACATGCTACACCAAATTCAAGCCCAATCATGTTGAAGAACAAGCAAACAGCACTTAATCATTTCATGTAATTTGGGAGGACCTATCATATAGTTTCTTGGCTAGGTTCTCTCTAGATTGCTCAAGCATATCACCCTAACATTCATAATCATTAATTTCATCCTAAAATTGGTGCAAGGTCACCTAAGAATAATAGTCCACACCTTAAGAGGAGATTTCCATTCTTTGAGATCTTATGTAACACCCCGTACTTTCCAGTACTAGGGTGTTGCCATATAACCAAATTTAGCATAAATACAAGTCAGGCCTAAGTAAACTCTTACATTCATCCTAGTTTAAATCTGACCGTTAAAAAGCAGTCCCCACCTATGTATCAAGCTATCCAACCGTTAATCTTTAAGACGAACTATCATGTCATTAACACAACTCATTGCTAGGACTTCGATCACCTCGATAGACGAATCAAACCATCCAGTGATATTTAATAATTATATAATCATCTTTATTTATTTATTTATTATATAAGTGTTACACAATCATAGATTAAAAAAAATTATAGATGGATTTTGATAATTTAATTATCATATAGAAATGTATGAAAATGTATTGCAATAGGGTGACACCTATATATTTAATGTACATAAAATATTATGAGAATAATATTATATTAACCAAGCATAATGGATAATAATTTTATGGTATATAATTGAATTATAAATGCTAATGTAGTATTGAAATATTTGTCATAAATATGTATACAAAATCATTAAACATTTTAAAATTTTATATTATTTAACAATGTGAATCTAAATATGATATTGTAAAATTTTCAATTCATATATATGTATAATATGATATTATATATTATAAATCATATAAATATGTGATCAATAGCATGAATATAGTAGTATGTTAATATTTAAAAAAAAAATTATGTATGAATATGAGATTTTAAACATTTTAATACACAAAAATAATAAAAAGTATATTAATACTCATATTGGTTAGTAATATACGATGAAAGCCTTTCATATGGACCATTAGGGCTTTTTAGCCGTTGACGTTTAGCTTCGGAATCATTCGACCAGTAGGATAATGGGAAACCACCCTTAGGTCTACTGATCAAGTGGTGGGCCCCACCTAGACCTTGGATTTGCCCCATCTTCGGTAAAGGGCTATGAAGGGACCCTGCAAATGGAATGGATGGTGTGGATTTATGACAAACATCATGGTGGACCCCACTAAGGGGCGTGCATGTGCACAGCTGGTGCACACCCACCGTGCACCGGACGTGCCAGCCCGGTCAAAGCGGGCTGACCCGCATTTTCTCAAAAGAGAGAAAAATTCTCTCTCCCTTCGTGTTGCACCAGCTGACGGACAACGTTCGTTTGGGGATGTCTATGGCCCACCATGATCACCCAACTAGGAGATCTGAACCGTCCATCAGCTTCAGGGAGTGGGGCTGACCAAAACTTGACTGTTATAGCAAGTTTTCCTGCGCGTATGGACACACGAACCTCGCTATAAAATGACCCTACAAACACATGTTTCCAAAAATGGAAATTGTCACCGTGCTGCCAGGTTAGCGATCCTCGTGTGGGGTGTTTGGCATGATCTAGACAATCCAAACAGACGAGATCTCGGTCGTTCGATTGTTTAGGGTTTTCCAAACAAAACCACATCCAGTTTCCATTTCTACCACCGGATTTGGAAACGGTTTCAACCAGAGCAAATCCAGACCGCTCATTTCCAAGCTAACGGCTCTGGGATGTTTGGGCGAGCGAATAAAAGTGGGAGGATTGAGCAGCAATGTGATCCAAATCCATCCCTTGTAGCCGCACTCAAAAATGGTCATTTCCTTCCCAAGCTCGAACCCACCAAGAAAATTGTTGTGAAGCTTCAACCCATCCATCCTCGAAGCTCCATACAATCCATACGAACTGTTCAAAAGAAAGAAAATGAATAAATAAGCCCCCGTGGAGAAAATGTCATTAACGGCTGTTTTCTTCTTCGTTGCATCTGCCGAGTTCAGGGCAGGTTATGGGGTGAGTCTGCTCGAGTCCAGACTTCGTAAAGGTCTATGAAGAAAGAGAAGAGAATGTGGAGGAAGAAAAGATGGGAGATGAAACAGTGGAAGGAGAGAGAGAGAGAGAGAGAGAGAGAGAGAGAGAGAGAGGCAGTCAGTTGCCATTGTGTTGCACCGGCCCGACCCAAATCGAGTCGCGACCCAGGTCACAGTGCTGGCTGAGTTCTCATCAAACACTGTAGCAGATAAAGGGTAGAGGGAGAAGAGGAGATAGATGATGAAGGTTAGAAGAAAGAAGGAGAGAAGGTGGTGCAGCTGTTGCACCACACCACCTTGACCAACTCAAACCGGGCGGAATCTGGACCGAGTCCAGATCGAGTCACACGTGGGATTGATTCAGTCCAGGCACCGCTGGTCCCTTGCATGTCCAGGAGGAGGAAGGAAAAGGAGAAGTCAGTGAGAGAGGAGGAGCAGAGAAAGAAGCAGAAAAAATGGGGAAAGAATGGGTACAGCTGCACCATCACCAAGCTGTTGCACTAGCTTGACTCGAGCTGAGTCTTGTGTCTGGCCCAGTCCAGATGTTTCTGATTTCCAGCTATGGAAAATGGAGAAAGAAGAGGAGAGAGTTAGGGAGAGAAGAAGACAAGGTGAGAGAGTGGGTTGTGCAACTAGCGAGTCAACTAGACTCACCTGCGTTGGGTCTCGCTGGCTGCCTTGTTGAAGTTTTTCCAGTTATAATAAAGAAGAAAGAGGCAGAGAAAAAATAAAGAAAAAAAAAAGGGAAAGGAAGAAAAGAAAGGAAGAAAGAAGGAGAAATGAGGGAGATTAAGTCAACTCAGTTTCAAACCGAGTCAATTCACTGAGTCAGCCTACTGACCCGTTTGCTGGATAGAGTCCAGGGGCTGCTGGACCTCTCTACATAAGAAGAAGAAAGAGAGAGTGGGAGGAGAGAAAGGTGAGTGGTTAAGTGGAGCCGAGTCAACACAAGTAAGTAAATGTTCTCCTTCTAGGCTACACTTGTCTTGTTATATTGAGATCAATATTACCATTTCTATCATTATTTGGATTGCTAATAGTAGACACGCATAGCCATTAGTAAATGATTTATAGTTAACATAGACAAGAAAATAAAATAATATCATCATTAAATTCTAGTGTATTATTTTGTCATCCTTAAATATTATCATGATAGTAGGTCATAATATTATTTAGCATTACAATGATTATTACCAACATGTTACACTAACATTAGTTAATATAAATGAAAACATCATTAATGATAATTGCATGGTATACATCACTTGAAAATATTACCTTTAATAATATCATCTTATTTCAATTATAATACAAATTATTACCATGATGAGTTGATATTAATTATACCATTAATGTTAGTACTTATGCTATATGTGTTAAATTAACATGGTAACTAGTTTTACACCAACTAACATTCAAATCCTAAAATCTAACCTGGACCTAAACTTGAGGACGAAATCTTAGAACCGGAAAATCTAAACCCTAGGTCAATGCTTTAAACATAAATGGTGTGTTGGGTTTGGATCTAGGTGTAGAATTTAATATAGATATATTTAGATATGGACCTATGAACTATCACTATTAACATATTAGCTAATATAAACACTAACGCTAATAGTTATCTTGTAATTATTAAGATTTAGTTTTAACTAATACACTAAGTAAAGTTCAAATCCTAGAATTTAAATTTAAAACTAAACCCTAAGAGGAAATCCTAATTATACAGTAAAAACCCTAAGATAAATAATTCAAATCCTAGGCCATGATCTTAAACCTAGGTAGTGCGTAGAACTTGGACCTAATTGTACAAGTTCATGATTTGTGGTAGGATACAATTCTAATGGCGCAGGCACTTAGCGACACTAGAAGGCGATTCAAAATATAAGGTGATGATTCTTCCCCTTGAGCTTTTCATCTTCTCATTAGCTTAAGTTATAGTTTTTATTAAAATTTATAATTGATATCTCCATTCTATAATCACATGTGTTAGCTAGTGGAAGTTGAATTGTTGTATTACATGCTTTATGATTATCATGTATAATTGTTCATGCTTGTAGATTTCTTTTTGTGGATTGCTTATGGAACTTAAACTGGTACATTAGTGGAAAATTCCCACATATGAATGTACACCCATACTTGGGATGTAACTTGACTGGTTGTGATCAGAATGGACCTTCAACTTGGTGGTTTCTTGAGTGGTGGTGATTAGAATGGACCTTCAACTTGTTGGTTACTGAGTGGTGGTCTAGATGGATCATTCATGTGGGCCTACCATCCAGGGTTGTTGTGCCCAATGATTTTCAAGGATGGTCTTTATCGTATGGTTTTGATATCAGCCCTATTTGGCATATTTTGATACTCACCCTACGTGGTTTTGTTTTGGTATTTGCCCTAGATGAGTTCGATGTTTTATATAGTGCAACCATACAATGGTAAGCCCCATATACTGTAATATGATTGGCCACTAGTCAACGGGTTTCCATTAAAAATCTCAAGATGGTAGCCTCATGGGCCGGGGATGGTAGTCATGGGATACTATGCCCGAGTCGTTGGCCTACGCTGGGCCATGTGCTCTCCGAGTCCCCGTAGTGACCGTGAGCTTACTTAAATCGGCTGGTTGTAATTGGACTAATAATGGGCTGACAAATCATGCATACATGGCATATTACGATAACTTGGATCACTTTTCCCTGCGATTACGATGAATGTTGCGCTTATGACTAGTCATTCGATTTATGATGATGACTTGGATTTTCATGCCCATGCGATTACGCCAAGTGTTGCGTTGATGACCAGTCACATTCTTGGGTGACGACCCCAATGCCCGTCCAGATATTTTACCCGAGGCACCGAATGTCCGGATGTTTTACCCAGGTCGATGATTGCATTCATGCATCCATGCATATAAAAAGACTGCATTTACTCAATTTTGGTTGTCTGAATATGTGAGACCCGACCCTAGTTCCCATGTGTGCATGTGTATGTGTGAGTATGTATCTTGTTCATCATGGTCTCGCGGTCCTACCGGTCGAATTCCGATGACCCGCAACCCTCAGATTGTATTTGCAGTCACCTTGAGTTCAGTTACGTAGACCCGACTCGGATCGACCCAAGACCTATGCTATCTCGTTCGTATCGTCATTGTGGTTCTAACGACATGTCTTGTACGTCAATCCGACCTATGGATCAAAAGTTATGAGCATTTCATCATGTGGCCCACTTTTTGTACAAATGCATGTGGACCACCTCCATGGGACAATTTTCCATGCACACCACACACACACACTACACTATTGCATGGAATAAACACTACCCACACCTAACCTACCCTAGCAACATTGTTATTGTCACCATAGGTATGATTACTTCCCTTAAAAAACTTTTCCCTCTCTTTCCCTCTCATTTCTCTCTCTCTTCTCTTCTTCTCCAGCAACTTTCCTTCCATCTCCCTCTCTTCTCCAGCCCCATTTTTCCTTTAATCCTCTAAATCTAACCATCTAAATCCAATCTCACCGATTGATATAGATCCCTTTGTGTACTAGGAGCTAAGAGGTCCAAGTTTTGAGCAATCTAAGGTGGGTGTATTCTTAGGACTTAGGATTTCTATTTTCATATCCTTAGATCTCTTTTGTGGGAAGTGTAGGACCCACCAATCCATAGTAGAGATCCTACATCACCACTTAGTTATGGCCAAATGGCCTATTTGATGCATGCATGTCCATACATGGGGTTTCCCCTCTATAGGCCCTCATCATGGAGGATTACTTGGATTCCATAGCATGATAGGTTATCTAGACCCTAGAATCATGATTGGAATGACATCTCAACCATTGATCTTGAATCTAGAACATGCATGTGGTGGATCTTTGTCGTAACATATGAATAGAAGGAATGTATGTTGTGATTGATGAAGGGGAGGGCCTCAATGTGGCGGAGCCCCTCCTCCTGTGGCCGATTCTTTATTTTTTTTATTTTTTTATTTTTCTTTATGATAAAATTCTGATCTTGCATATGTGGCCCACCTTGTAGGCCAACAAAAATTCAGACCAACCATGGAGCTTGGACGCCCATAGCGGTCCATCCTTAGACATGTGGCCCCAAAATCCACATAAATGGGACACATGCAAGAGGTATTTGATGATGGGGAAGGTCTGGACATTTGTGGGGCCCACTGGGGTGGTCCACCACACAAATTCCTGGGGTTAAATCCCATGGAAAACCATGTTTATATTTTAATCATTTCTATTACATGTTGCTGTCCAAATCTGCCTGGACAGATTTTTGGGCCACCTTGGGGCCTGATTTATGGGTCTTTGGTGGAAATACTAAAATAAAATAATATGTGATTCTTGTAGCCTTATGACCCACCTACAATCATACCAAATTTCAGCCCCATCTGACCTTCATTGAGGTCCCAAAGGTGTGTTCCAAGTGAGGTGGACAGTCTGGATTTTCTGCACTGTTCCAGCAACATTCCACCCTGGATAAGTTGGAATTCCAAAATTTATTAAAATACTTTTGGGTGTTTAAAAATTATAAAATTTTACAGGGAGGTGGTCCACTCATGATAGGACCAACCTACAAAATTTTGGGGCCAATAGACACCAGTACACACCATGGTGGTGGCTAGACCGGCCCATTACAATATGGTGTCCAGATCAGTCCGATTTTCAGGATAGATTGATTTCTTTAAATAAATTAAAATATTTTTAAATGTCCCAAAATTCTAAAATTTTGTGGAGTTGTTTTCCACCCATTATGGGACCTACCTACCAAGTTTCAGAGCCAATAGACCCCTGTACACACCGTGGCGAGGGCCGGACTGGCCCACCACGTTAGGACATCCAGGTCTGTCTGATTTTTGGACATACTGTTTTGTTTAAATTAATTAAAATACTTAGAAATATTCACAAATTTGAAAATTTTGTGGGGGTGTGGCCCACCTATTGAAGTATCACTCTATAAAATTTCAGCCCCAACTAACCTCATTTGGGCATCCAAAAGAATGAGCCAAGATGGTTGGCTTGCAAGAATTTTCTGTTGTGCAGTCCAGCAATATGCCTTAATAAAAATTATAATTCAAAAATGTTTCCTCTGATGGTGTGTCACGCCCCGAACTCGGAGACCGGGCTCACAAAATTCCCGATCGCCGAATCCGGCACCGACAGCCTCCGTAGAACCCCATTCTCGGCTCCCAGCGCCCATACGCCAGGTTCCGATCCTGGGATGCTACAAGGAGGATTTCTAATAATCCATTTGATTCGTAATGAGCATAACCAAGCATAACCCACGAACAATAACCACAAGAACACCATCACAAAATCCACTATGAACAAAAACTTTGAATACAGTGCGTAGAAAGGGAAATACAAGGTAGTGCAAATAACAAAACTCCAAAAGCTCGGCGGCACGCTCCAAGCTGGTGAGACTACAAGCGTCTGGCGTCACACGCACGCATCAATCGTGCATAAGCTTAGAAAGCTTAGAGGGCGGTGTAAGTGTGTGCGAACGTGCTCAGAATGCAATGGGAGTAATGCGAAATCATGCTGATGAGTACGAAATGCAACTAGCCGTACCAAGGCTATGCAGTACAAGATGTGAATGCTATCGGCCATACTAAGGCCATGCGATGCAATATGTAAGTCAAGCATGTCAATCCTCATCCAACTCTTCATGTCAATACAGTTCTCAGTCTGGATAATCACCGGGGTTCAGTACACTCAAAATGGCACTTGTCTCTCTCCAGCAAAGACACGGTCAAGTGAGCGTAAGAAACCTCACTATCCGCACGGCAAATAGTCGACCAATACCTATCCAAGCACGTCGATAGCGAACCCATTTCCGAGTGGTCAAACTCAACCTAGTAATGCCCCCCCGCTCTCGGGCGAGTAAGGCCACCACTCCTTTCCAACCGACCACGACACAGTGGGAGACGCGGCCTCATGGTATTCGGCCCTCGTGCGCTCATATATCCACTCGGTCTCGACGTTGGAGTCATCCTCTGGTACCATCGGGTTCAGGGACTCTCACCCAGGGACATCTATGGCGCCCAATTGCTTGGAACAAGATTTTCCAGGTATCAACCGGCCACCCACGATATATCGTGGAGGCTATGGCCCGATGTCGCTAGGGCATATCTCAATCATACGGATGCAAATGCATGAACCACACTACCAATCATGCAACCATCTGCGTGAAGCACACGCTCATGTAGGCAACTCCGCCTATCGGGGGGGCCGTAAACATGATCACGCCCTAAAGGCACATGCTATGATCGGACACTCCTCATCTCAAGCATACATATGATGCGTATGATCATGAATCATGGATCTGTGCTAAATATGTTATAAAGCAATAAACTATCCTCTCAATGAAGACGGGCCTACATGAAACAGATACGGGCCTATCAGTGGCCTCAGGGAGAGTTATAATGTGGACATCGAACCAACATTACTCGTACAATGTGGACGTCAAACCAACATTGTCACCAAGGCTCGGCTCGCCTCAAATACCATTAAATAAATCCTGGTGGAATTACACATTGCAGTGTGCCGTAGGTACATCCCATGGGGCCCTAAATATATCAAATGGGCCGTATCTCATAGGCCTCATATTCATCAAGTGGGCTACCTCAATGAACCTCACCAATGGGCCTTAGGTACATTGCAATGGGCCATCACCCATGGGCCTTGCATTCATCACAATGGGCCTCACAACATGGGCCTTATACAAACCCAAGTGGGCCTCAACAACGGGCCTATGAACACAACAAGATGGCTTACATCCTTGGGCCCATGAATAACAAAGTGGGCCTTAATGAGGGGCCACAATTACATCAATTTAGGCCTAAGCACACTAGCCCATATGCATCTAAGTGGGCCTCAATAGCGGGCTTACCATCATGTTTATTTTCTTATCCAATCTATTTATATGGTCATGTGGACCAAGGCCCACCATAATGTTTACTTTTCATCCAATCTATTCATAAGGTCATGTGGACCAAGGCGGGGCCCACCAAAATGTTTATTTGCCACCGACCTATTCACATGGTCAAGCGGCCAAGGAGGGGCCGACCATAGTATTTATTTCTTTGTTCAAACTGTTCATGGGGGCAGCCCCATGAACACTGTTTCCTGTAACGTGGTCAACTTGAGATTGGGATTTACCTCATTTTTGGGCTCGTGCCTTAAAATGATCTCATCAAATAGATGGACGGCGTGGATGAAACTCACACATCATGTGGGGCCCACGGCAGGAGCCGTGGATCGCCTCTACCGCGCCCGCACCCACGTTAAAGAAGACGGCAGGGACGTGACGTCTTGATTTTAGTTATTATTTTTTTTTTTTTTTTTGTGGGGCCCACCGAGATGTGATTCACAAATCCAGTCCACCAATGAGTGTGTCCCACCAGGCCGAGGGTTGAGACAAGTTTCACCACATGCAAAGCTCAGTAGGCCCCACCAAATGATTTCATACATTTAAGCATGTATTCACATGATTTTTGATGGTGTGGCCCATTTGAGATCCGTATACGGGTGATTTTTGGGGACAGCCCATAATCAAAGGGAGCCCAACAAATGCTAGGTGTTGATGATCGAAACGCATCACAGTGGGGCCCACGGGCCGGAGCCGTGAGGCCCACCAATCCTCCCGTCACCCACATGCAGTGAGGCGCCACCTTTTTTCCGTTTTTCTTTTTTTTTTTTTTTTGTGGGGCCCGTCAGCAAGATCCATATATCAAGATGGGGCCTATATGAGTGGCTAACCCCAAAAAGCACTATATTTTTTTTGTTAGCTTGTTAGTACACCACCATTTCAGTACACGCACTCTATGTTAGGCTCACCTCACGTCCAGCGTCTCTAGACGCTGGACGGCACAAATATCGTGGTGGGTCCTGCATGGTGGGTCCCTCATGTACATGTCCATGTCCATCAAGGTGGGTCCCGTATGTTTATGGCCCACAATAAATATTAATAAAATATTATAATATACCATATAATTTAAGTAGGTAGTGGATCTCTCCTAAAATGAGGCGGGCCACCCCATTGATGGATGGAGTAGATTTAACATATTGGTGGGGCCCACTTCATTCTAAGGAAGAGAGAGAGAGAGGGAAAGAGAGAGAAATAGAGAGAGACGGTGATCATAGAGGGACCCCGCCACTATGGGCCCCTCATGGATACATTACATACATCAAAATGGGTCCCACCAATAAGTGAGCCCTCAAATCATGAAATTAATGGTAGAAATTCAAGGTTCACCCACCTCTTGCACTCCTTACTCTCCTAGCCTCCTATGCTCCTTAGCTTGTCTTTTGACGGTAGATGATGGACTTTTGATGGTGGGGATGGTGGATCAACGGTTGAGATGGGAGATGAGGAGGTGGGCCACACTTAGGATTTTGGAGAATTCTTTGGGAAGCTTGGAGATTGCTTGGACGTATGAGAGGGAGAGAATGGGAGAATGAGAGAGAAGAAAAAAAGAAATAAAATAAAAGGAGAGGGAGGGATGGAGGGATGATGTCATGGGCATGGGTAGAGTTGAAAAAGAGAGAGAGAGAGTAGACTTGGGCTTGCTTGTGTAAGAGAGAAGCATGGGTTGTTGTACTTGGGTAGGTGTGACTTGACATTGATTGATTGATTTGATTGATGGGACATCTCGTAGAGATTCCCTCGAGATTCGCAACGTGCGGCGTTTCTTCGAACTGAACGCTGACTGGCATCTTCTAGCCTGGGTATCGGGTCGGTGCGTGAGTCGCGGCGTTAGAATCGCGTGACGGCGCGGTCGCCAAGATACAGGTTTCGAGTCGAGCCGACTTCGGCATGCGAGACTCGGCTTAGATCGTGCGCAACATCGGAAATGGGTCGAGGGTTGCCGGGTCGGCCGTAGGATCGCGGGCTCACGAAACCGTACGGACTAGGGTACGGGTCTTACAGCTCTCCTTCAAATAAAAATTTCGTCCCCGAAATTTACACAATCATCGCAGCTAGTCATAACTCATAATAGAAGAGGAACAAGACATCGTCATAGAAAATCGAAGGCAGTATACAAGATACAATATATGGTCAATCATCGAAAAGATGGGGATAGCGCTCTCGAATCTCGGCCTCGTGCTCCCAAGATGCCTCATCAACAGAATGGTGACCCCACTGAACCTTCACCAAAGGAATGACCTTGGTCCGGAGGACCTGCTCCTTCCGATCAAGGATACGAACTGGCTGCTCAATGTAAGAAGCATCCTCACGAACCTCCAACGGCTGCCAATCAATAACAGGAACTATGTCTGACCCACACTTCCTCAACATAGAGACGTGGAAAACGTTGTGGACGCCAGACAACTGCGGCGGCAAAGCAAGCCGATAGGCCACAGCGCCAACGCGCTTAGTGATCTCGAAAGGTCCTATAAATCTCGGGGCAAGCTTGCCCTTCGCTCCAAATCGAACTACGCCCTTCATGGGCGAGACCTTGAGATACACATGGTCCCCTACATCAAACTCCAAGGGACGACGTCGGCGATCAGCAAAACTCTTCTGCCGACTCTGAGCTGTGCGCATCCTCTGCCTGATGATATCAATAGCCTCTGAAGTCTCCTGCACAAGCTCGGGACCTAGGAGACGCCGCTCTCCAACCTCGGTCCAACAACTCGGAGATCTGCACGGTCTGCCATACAGTGCCTCAAAAGGAGCCATGCCAATGGTCGCCTGATAGCTGTTATTGTACGCGAACTCAGCCAATCGCAGATGCTCATCCCAGCTACCACCGAAGTCAATCGCGCAGGCCCGAAGCATATCCTCAAGGATCTGGTTGACCCTCTCGGTCTGGCCATCGGTCTGCGGATGATACGCGGTACTGAGCTGCAAATCAGTCCCCATCGCTCTCTGGAAGCTCCCCCAAAACTGAGACGTAAACCTCGAATCTCGGTCAGAAACGATCGAGACTGGAACGCCATGCAGTCTCACAATCTCCTCGATAAATAACCTCGCAAGCCGGTCCATAGACAAGGTCGCACGCATCGCGAGAAAATGTGCCGACTTCGTCAGACGATCCACAACAACCCAAATGGCGTCATGACCGCGCTGAGTCCTCGGCAAACCCATAATGAAATCTGTCGACACATGCTCCCACTTCCACATTGGGACGCTCAACGGCTGCAATAGACCAGGAGGTCTCTGATGATCGGCCTTGACACGCTGGCATGTGTCACACTCGGCCACAAAACTGGCAATCTGGCGCTTCATCCCCGCCCAGAAATACTGTCTCCTCATATCACGATACATCTTCGTCGAGCCAGGGTGGATAGAAAACCGCGATCGATGTGCCTCGGTCATAAGATCTCTGCGCAACTCTGGAATATCCGGGACACATAATCGACCTCTAAAGCGAAGTCCACCATCAGCACTCATCTGCCAATCTGTCTGACTCTCAGATGCTGCCTCTGCTCGGTAATCCTGTAACGACTCATCTGTCTGCTGAGCCTCGATCACCCTTGCGACAAGAGAGGGTTGAATCGACAGGCTCGATAGCTGAACGATAGAGAAGCTGAGACCAAAATCAAAGTCGTACTCTGCTATATCCTCGAGCATCCTCCACTCCTGAATCATCATGTGTGCTACGGAGCCTCGGCGGTGACGGTGAGGGCATCCGCCACCACGTTTGCCTTGCCTGGGTGGTACTGGAGGTCAAAATCATAGTCCTTCAAAAGCTCCATCCAGCGTCTCTGTCTCATGTTCATCTCGGACTGAGAGAATAGATACTTCAAGCTCTTGTGGTCAGAGAAGAGCTCGAACCTGACCCCATAGAGATAGTGTCTCCACACCTTCAGTGCGAAGACGACTGCTGCTAGCTCCAGATCATGCGTGGGGTAGTTCAGTTCATGGACCTTGAGCTGACGAGACGTGAAGGCTACAGGCCTGCCGTGCTGCATCAGGACAGCACTTAAACCAATACGTGAAGCATCAGTAAATACAACAAATCCATCACTCCCAGAGGGAAGAGTGAGGACAGGAGCGGACGTCAGACGGTCCTTCAACTCCATAAATGCTCGCTCGCAAGCATCAGTCCAAACAAAATCTGCGCCCTTCCGAGTCAACCTGGTCATCGGGGCAGCAATACGGGAGAAGCCCCCAATAAAACGCCGATAATAGCACGCCAAACCAAGGAAACTGCCGATCTCGAACCGCAGTCGTGGGCTGGTTCCACCGACGCACCGCCTCAACCTTCGAGGGGTCCACGCGCGACACCCTCCTCGTCACCACGTGACCGTGGAACCTCACCTCCTCCTGCGCCAGAACTTGCACTTCTCCCGGCTTCGCATACGGTGGTGGGCACGGAGGGTCCGCAGCGATCTCCGGATGTCGCATATGATCCTCACGAGTCCTCGAATATATCGAATGTCGTCGATGAAGACCACAACAACTGATCAAGATATGGACGGAAGACCTCGTTCATCAATTGCATGAAGACCGCGGGTGCATTGGTCAGTCCGAAGGACATGACCTGAAACTCAAAATGACCATAACGCGTCCTGAAAGCTGTCTTCGGGATGTCCTCCTCTCGGACACGAATCTGATGATAACCAGAACGCAGGTCAATCTTCGAAAAGAACTGTGCACCCTGCAGCTGATCAAATAAATCGTCTATCCTCGGGAGTGGGTACTTGTTCTTAATCGTGACTCGGTTGAGCTCGCGGTAGTCGATGCAGAGCCTCAACGAGCCATCCTTCTTCCTGACGAAGAGTACCGGCGCTCCCCAAGGTGAACTGCTCGGACGTATAAATCCCAACTCACGCAACTCGTCCAACTGCTGCTGCAACTCATGCAGCTCCATCGGTGCCATACGATACGGGGCCTTCGAGATAGGCGCGGTACCAGGCACAAGATCAATCCCGAACTCAATATGGCGTCGAGGCGGCAGTCCCGGAATCTCCTGAAACACATCGGGGAAGTCGCAGACAATCGGAATATGATCGATACAATCGACAACGGGCTCCACATCGGCGCAGGACATCAAGCATGACAGCGACTCTCCTCGGGGCTCGGCAACAAACTGAAACTGCGGCAAGCCGGGTATGCAGAACGTGACTATCCTCACGGAACAGTCCATGATGGCGTGGTACTCGGCAAGCCAATCCATGCCCAAGATGACATCGAAGTCGTCATCGGTAACACCAACAAGTCAGCGGGCAAAAGATATCACCGACCAGAACAGGCAAGACGAACAGAACGGCCCAACACTGTAGTCTTCCCCAATGGCGTCGATACGGTCAATCCCTCGCTAGTAGACTGGGTCAGCAATCCAGTCGATCGGTAAAAACCCTCAGACATGAATGAGTGCGAAGCGCCGGAATCAAACAATACTCGGGCGATGCATGAAGAGACTGGAAGTATACCCTCTATGACTCCTCCGGAAGTCTCTGCGGGTCTCTTGAGTGCATAGAACCCGGCTCGAGCCGGCCGGGAGGTGCTGTCCCCTCGAGGTCCCCGGTCTTCGCTTTGCCTCTCTGCGGCGGCCTATCCGCCGTCTCTCTCGCCGCCGCTTGAGGCCTCTCGGCCGAGGTGGCCGAGGTCGCCGCCGATGGGGCCGCCTTTATCTTGAAGGAAATTTCTTCCGTGGTCGCGCCGCCCCTGGAGACCGCCGGCGGCCCTCTGCTAGCTGCGAGATGAGGACGGGGCACTCGGATATGCGGTGTCGAACCGCCACATCCAAAACACGTCCCCGGAAACAGTTCTTTGGGGGTGGCGCTTGAAGGTGCCGCCGACGCCGCCGGTGGTCTTCTTGGTGCCACCGGCACGCCGGCTTGGTACTCTAGCGGGTGGATGATCCCTATACCTCTGTGGTCGTCGATCTTTCCGAGAGCCTCTTTGGTGGTGGCCTCTAGGCCTCTCCTCGATCTCGGACCGCCGAGAGTCGGCCCACTCGATCTCGTAGATCGGGCCCTCCGTACTACCGCCTGAAAGGTCGGGAGCTCGTGCCTAATAACACGGCCTCGAAGACCGTAACGTAAGCCGCTCTCGAAACGGCGGGCTTTCCGCCCCTCATCATCAACCATATATGGCGCATACCGTGACAGCGCCACGAAGCGAGCTGCGTACTGCGCCACGGACATATCTCCCTGTACTAGAGTCTCGAACTCTCGTGCCCTCGACGACGAATGTGGTCGGAAGCATCTTGCTCCTCGAATCGGCCGATAAAATCCTCCCATGTCCGGACATGATCGGGTCTGCGACACGGGTAACGAGAGGTCCACCGGTGCTCGCCTCACCCCTGGAAAAGGAATGTGGCCAATCGGACTTCTTTGCTCGGTCGTACATGACATAATATCGAAAATCTTCTCCACATCGGAGCGCCATCTCTCAGGCTTGTCGGATCGGCTCGCCCGAAATCGTGGAGGATCCATCGTCGAACTCGCGAAGAAGGGCACTCGCGCGCTCTGCTCTGCCCGAGCCGCAAACAGCTCGGGTGCCCGCCACCCGCCCGAAGTGCGGTGTCACACCAGTAACATCGCGTAATCGCGAGGCACTCACAGGCACGGTCGGATCCGCACCGCATCGGGCGAAGGAAAGTCATCCTCGGGCGAGGGAGCGAGGAATCTCTGGGGTGGAAGGGAGGCGCGGGTGGTAAGGCTGGAGCCTCAGGTGGTGGATCGGGGCGCGCTCGGGTCGCTCTCCTAGGCGGCATGTCCTATGGAAAAGATAAGGCGCCAATAAATTTCGAGAATCGCACGTTAGGGAAGTCAAACGGGAGGTTTCGCACTTGGAACCTAACCGCCTTCAACTCATAGCAAACATGTGATGCCGTTCTCGGTTATTCCCAAGTTATGCTCTGATACCAACTTCTGTCACGCCCCGAACTCGGAGACCGGGCTCACAAAATTCCCTAATCATTAGAATCCCACGCCAAGACGACCTCCGTAGAACCCCATTCTCGGCTCCCAGCGCCCATACGCCAGGTTCCGATCCTGGGATGCTACAAGGAGGATTTCTAATAATCCATTTGATTCGTAATGAGCATAACCAAGCATAACCCACGAACAATAAGCACAAGAACACCATCACAAAATCCACTATGAACAAAAACTTTGAATACAGTGCGTAGAAAGGGAAATACAAGGTAGTGCAAATAACAAAACTCCAAAAGCTCGGCGGCACGCTCCAACTGCGGTGAGACTACAACTGCGTCCTGGCGTCACCTGCACGCATCAATCGTGCATAAGCTTATAGAAAGCTTAGAGGGCGGTGTAAGTGTGTGCGAACGTGCTCAGAATGCAATGCCGGAGTAATGCGAAATCATGCTGATGAGTACGAAATGCAACTAGCCGTACCAAGGCTATGCAGTACAAGATGTGAATGCTATCGGCCATACTAAGGCCATGCGATGCAATATGTAAGTCAAGCATGTCAATCCTCATCCAACTCTTCATGTCAATACAGTTCTCAGTCTGGATAATCACCGGGGTTCAGTACACTCAAAATGGCACTGTCTCTCTCCAAGCAGCACAGTCCAAGTGAGCGTAAGAAACCTCACTATCCGCCTGGCCAATAGTCAGCCAATACCTATCCGGCACGTCGATAGCGAACCCATTTCCGAGCTGGTCAAACTCAGCCTAGTAATGCCCCCTGCTCTCGGGCGAGTAAGGCCACCACTCCTTTCCAACCGACCACGACACAGTGGGAGACGCGGCCTCATGGTATTCGGCCCTCGTACGCTCATATATCCACTCGGTCTCGACGTTGGAGTCATCCTCTGGTACCATCGGGTTCAGGGACTCTCACCCAGGGACATCTATGGCGCCCCAATTGCTTGGAACAAGATTTTCCGGTATCCAACCAGCCACCCACGATATATCTGTGGAGGCTATGGCCCTGATGTCGCTAGGGCATATCTCAATCATACAGATGCAAATGCATGAACCACACTACCAATCATGCAACCATCCTGCGTGAAGCACACGCTCATGTAGGGCAACTCCGCCTATCAGGGGGGCCGTAAACAGTCTGCCCAAAGGCACATGCTATGATCAGACACTCCTCATCTCAAGCATACATATGATGCGTATGATCATGAATCATGGGGCTGTGCTAAATATGTTATAAAGCAATAAACTATCCTCTCAATGAAGACGGGCCTACATGAAACAGATACGGGCCTATCAGTGGCCTCAGGGAGAGTTATAATGTGGACATCGAACCAACATTACTCGTACAATGTGGACGTCAAACCAACATTGTCCCCAAGGCTCGGCTCGCCTCAAATACCATTAAATAAATCCTGGTGGAATTACACATTGCAGTGTGCCTTAGGTACATCCCATGGGGCCCTAAATATATCAAATGGGCCGTATCTCATAGGCCTCATATTCATCAAGTGGGCTACCTCAATGAACCTCACCAATGGGCCTTAGGTACATTGCAATGGGCCATCACCCATGGGCCTTGCATTCATCACAATGGGCCTCACAACATGGGCCTTATACAAACCCAAGTGGGCCTCAACAACGGGCCTATGAACACAACAAGATGGCTTACATCCTTGGGCCCATGAATAACAAAGTGGGCCTTAATGAGGGGCCACAATTACATCAATTTAGGCCTAAGCACACTAGCCCATATGCATCTAAGTGGGCCTCAATAGCGGGCTTACCATCATGTTTATTTTCTTATCCAATCTGTTTATATGGTCATATGGACCAAGGCCCACCATAATGTTTACTTTTCATCCAATCTATTCATAAGGTCATGTGGACCAAGGCGGGGCCCACCAAAATGTTTATTTGCCACCGACCTATTCACATGGTCAACTTTCGCCAAGGAGGGGCCGACCATAGTATTTATTTTTGTCTCAAACTGTTCATGGGGCGGCCCATGAACTTGTTTCTGTAACGTGGTCAACTTGAGATTGGGATTTACCTCATTTTGGGCTCGTGCCTTAAAATGATCTCATCAAATAGATGGACTCGGCATGGATGAAACTCACACATCATGTGGGGCCCACGGCAGGAGCCGTGGATCCGCTCTCTGCGCCTTTGCACTCCACTGCAAGAAGAGTGAGCAATGGACGCCGTCTTGATTTTAGTTATTATTTTTTTTTATTTTTTATTTTGTGGGGCCCACAGAGATGTGATTCACAAATCCAGTCCACCCAATGAGTGTGTCCCACCTGGCTGAGGGTTCAGACCAAGTTTCAGCCACATGCAAAGCTCAGGTAGGCCCCACCAAATGATTTCATACATTTAAGCATGTATTCACATGATTTTTGATGGTGTGGCCCATTTGAGATCCGTATACGGGTGATTTTTGGGGACAGCCCATAATCAAAGGGAGCCCAACAAATGCTAGGTGTTGATGATCGAAACGCATCACAGTGGGGCCACTTTGGAGCCGTGAGGCCCAGCCACCGTCCGCTCCGTCACCCATGAAGTGTGGGTCGCCACCTTTTTTCCGTTTTTTTTTTTTTTTTTTTGTGGGGCCCGTCAGCAAGATCCATATATCAAGATGGGGCCTATATGAGTGGCTAACCCCAAAAAGCACTATATTTTTTTTGTTAGCTTGTTAGTACACCACCATTTCAGTACACGCACTCTATGTTAGGCTCACCTCACGTCCAGCGTCTCAGCAGACGCTGGACGGCACAAATATCGTGGTGGGTCCTGCATGGTGGGTCCCTCATGTACATGTCCATGTCCATCAAGGTGGGTCCCGTATGTTTATGGCCCACAATAAATATTAATAAAATATTATAATATACCATATAATTTAAGTAGGTAGTGGATCTCTCCTAAAATGAGGCGGGCCACCCCATTGATGGATGGAGTAGATTTAACATGTTGGTGGGGCCCACTTCATTCTAAGGAAGAGAGAGAGAGGAAAGAGAGAGAGAAATAGAGAGAGACGGTGATCATAGAGGGACCCCGCCACTATGGCCCCTCATGGATACATTACATACATCAAAATGGGTCCCACCAATAAGTGAGCCCTCAAATCATGAAATTAATGGTAGAAATTCAAGGTTCACCCACCTCTTGCACTCCTTACTCTCCTAGCCTCCTATGCTCCTTAGCTTGTCTTTTGACGGTAGATGATGGACTTTTGATGGTGGGGATGGTGGATCAACGGTTGAGATGGGAGATGAGGAGGTGGGCCACACTTAGGATTTTGGAGAATTCTTTGGGAAGCTTGGAGATTGCTTGGACGTATGAGAGGGAGAGAATGGGAGAATGAGAGAGAAGAAAAAAAGAAATAAAATAAAAGGAGAGGGAGGGATGGAGGGATGATGTCATGGGCATGGGTAGAGTTGAAAAAGAGAGAGAGAGTAGACTTGGGCTTGCTTGTGTAAGAGAGAAGCATGGGTTGTTGTACTTGGGTAGGTGTGACTTGACATTGATTGATTGATTTGATTGATGGGACATCTCGTAGAGATTCCCTCGAGATTCGCAACGTGCGGCGTTTCTTCGGCGAACGCCGTCGGCATCTTCTAGCACAGGTATCGGGTCGGTGCGTGAGTCGCGGCGTTAGAATCGCGGTGGACGCCGCGGTCGCCAAGATACTGAGTTTCGAGTCGAGCCGACTTCGGCATGCGAGACTCGGCTTAGGATCGTGCGCAACATCGAAAATGGGTCGAGGGTTGCCGGAATTCGACCGGTAGGATCGCGGAAGCCTACGAAACTGTACGGACTAGGGTACGGGTCTTACATGGTGCGCCACCTTTTTGAGTTTCCTCTTATTGTATGCATGATGAGGGACCTTGGCCCTTAATTCCTAGAGTTTTAGAGGCCCTGGGCCCACTCCAATAGAGTACCCGAATTTAGGACAACAACATGTCATAATTATGCTTGCCCTTTGGGCTGAAATTTTGAGTGGGGCCCAACACATTGTGAAGAATCTTAGAGGTAATAATTTATACCTTTAGTTCCTTAAATGTTGGGCTTAATAAATGCACTTTTTAGGCCCACCACAGTTGATTTAATTGGGTCCATGAATGTAGGTAGTTGTTGAGCTCTTTAGGCCCAATTGGGCTGGAACTTTCCAGATAGGCCCATTAAACTCTTGGGCCATTTTTACCATCGGACTACACAAGTATATGGACCCGTGGTTGCCCACCAAATCAACTTTATACTTGGTCTAGGTTATAGTCCCGACTTACTTAACTAAGAGCATGACATTTACCCATGTGATTTGAGCAATGGGCTGCCCACTAGGCCATCACAATATATGAGATTAGTGGCTTTTATGTTGGGCCCTAATCTTCCCCTATGGGCCGATAGTGGTATATATGGGTTGGGCTATGTGTGTTTCCCTTGGACCCATGTTTTGGTTAGGTCTTGGGCCGCCTTTCTGAAGCCCAACATGAATATATGTGGTATGTAATGGCTGCCCATTTCTTATTTCTAATGTTGTGTGGGCCTTGGGCCTTGATCCATAATCAATTAGAGATGGGCTACCTCTTGGGGACCAATTGTGGTTGGATGTCCACATTGGTGGCCCTAAGGTAGGCTCATAGGCTTCTATGGGTGGTTAAAGGCCCACCATAGACCTTTGCTAGGCGTTTCATCTATTTAGGCCCATATCATTGTTCTCCTTAGTCTCATGGGCTACCCCAGGTATGTGGGCCCCCATTAGAGGTTGTATTCCTTATGAGGAATTGGTTAAGCACCTAGACCCTTCATGGTTAGGTAAAGAGTTCATCTTCACCTCATTGGCACTCCTATTCATCTTCATGGCCCACTCCCATACGCATCATATGCATGCTTGGTTGAGTTATGATTGGCCATGGTTATGTTATTGTGTAGGACATGTCGGTATCTCCCCGAGAGATGGATGCTTGGGATTGATGCATGAGTGATTATGTGATTCTTACATCTGACATTGCATAGCTTATGGATATCCACCCTTACTTCATCAAGGCCTTGCCTCCACAGGGGTATTCGTGGATGGCCGTATGTGTGGACACCGAAAATATTAGTTGAGCATACCGGGTGCATAGGATGCCTATGGGTGAAATTCTCAAAACTTTCATGGTACTAAGAATCTACTCCAACGCCGTGACAGGGTGGAATATATGAGTGCATGAGGGCCTTATACTATTAGGTCACAACTCCCACTGTCGTGTAGTCGGTTGGATAGGGGTGTGGCCTTAGCTGCCTGATGTGAGGAGGCATTGCTTAGTTGAGTCTGATCAGCTCGTAAATGGGTCTGCTACCTTCAGGCCTTGTTGGTGATTGGATGTCCACGAGCAGGTAGTGAGGTCTCTTACGCTCGTTTGACTGTGCGGGGTCTGTAGAGCGGCAGTCATTCAGTAGTGTAATGGACCTCGGTGATTTCCTTATGATCGAAAATATACATGACTTGTGATTTGGATATGAGCACTGACATTACTTATACTGCATTAGCATTAGTTGTACAAGCCCCTTCATGCATTGCCTTGGTATGGCACCCAGTACTCATTGCATCTTATTCATGATAAGTCTAGGTAAGGCTAGTGATATTCTCATTGATCATGCTTCTCTCCTTGTATCTCCTACTACTCTTCTGTGCACTATTATCATACACCTACACCACCCTCTAAGCTTCTATAAGCTTATGCACGATTGATGCATGCAGGATACCCTAGGCAGGCGACATAGCAGTAGAGCATGGAGTAGAGCTAAGCATTTGAGGACTCCAGTGTTGCTGACCTTTCTCTCTTTTCCTTTTATCTCATGTATGTCCTTTTGGACCTTATGGATGATTGTAAAAGTTCAAATTTATAGTGGATTTTGCGATGTGTGCCTTTGTTATTCTCAGATGTACTTGTTGTGATCTTGGGTATGCTCATATTGGTAATGATTATATTGTTATGAAAAATCCTCCTTGTAGGATCCTAGGATCAGAACCTGCCTCAGGAGCCGAGAATGGGGTACTATGGAGGCTGTTACGGCCAGAACCGGCCATCGGGTTCCTGTGATTCCATTTACCGAGTCTGGGGCATGACAGGAGTTAGTATCAGAGCATAGCAAGTAATTTTGGAATAACTCAGGATAACATCGCACGTCTGCCAAGAACATAGGACAAGTAATGTCCCGAGATTCTTCTCTTCGCTCCGTATTGAGCCTATAATTGTCTTGATTCCTTGCGACGTCATTATTTTGTAGACGATGACGCGTGGATGTGGCTCCCGTGGTCGTGGCACCTGTGGTTGTTGCGCCCGTAGTCGTGGTGCCCGTAGACGAGGCGCCCGAGGTACCCATCCTACTCAAGCACATCCTGCTCCTGTTGTTGAGGATCCGATTCTTGAGGTCCCAATCTGGCCTGCTCCCCCAGTTGAGCCCGTAGCGCCCGTACCTCCAGTTGCTCTAGTTCCCCCACCTATTCCCTCTTCTCAGCCTGCTGTTCTGGTTACAGAGGCTCTAGTTGCTCCGATTCCCCACCTATTCCCCCTCCTCGGTCTGGCAACATTCCGGTTTCGGAGGCTCTGCTCGATGGTCGTGCCGTGCCTCGGCCCCGAGGCGAGTGTCGCCCCCAGCACAGACGGTACCTATAGGAGGCGAGCATTTCCGGCGGTGATGCGGTGGTTGCCACCGCATTGCGAGACCGTCAACCGGCTTACTACCATCGAGGTTTCTGGCGGTCGACTTACCGCGTGCTAGTGCGATAGCCCGAGAGTTTCGGCAGCATGATCCTCTAAGGTTTAGTGGTGATCCCGACCCTTTTGCAGCTGAGGCTTGGCGCACTGAGGTTGCAAGGATTTTTGACACTATTCAGTGTCCTGCGGGCCAGAGAGTATCCCTTGCCACCTACCTTCTTCAGGGTGAGGCCCGACACTGGTGGTCATCTGTATCCAGGATGGTCGGGACTCAGTTCGTTTGGAGATGGGAGGAGTTTTTAACCCGTTTCGACCAAAAGTTCTTCCCTGAGCATGTTCAAATCCAGCGGGCGATCGAGTTTGAGACCCTAGTGCAGGGCGATATGAATATATCTCAGTATGAGGCCCATTTCTTGTTCTTGTCTAGATTTGCTCCTCATCTCACCAGCGATGAGAAGATGAGGGCCCGTCATTTTGTGACCGATTTATGTCCTGCCCTTCGCAGTCGTGTGGTGGGGCATTGCTTGGAGATGTTTGACCAGGTTGTGCATCGGACACTAGTTTATGAGGAGGACTGGGCTATGACCCAGAGATCGAGAGAGCAGAGTTCCGGTGGAGACCAGAAGAGGAGTGCACCAGCCAACAGTTCTAGGCAGCATCGTTAGCAGAGGTGGAGGGGCAGATCAGGGTATCGGCAGCCTGCGGCTCAGTCAATAGCCTCTTCACCGTCATCAGCACTGCCAGCTGCTTCATCTTCCGACCCCTTTTTCGGTGTATGCTTCGGTTGTGGATAGGCCGGGCATCGGAGGCGTGAGTGCCCTCTCCCCATTCAGCAGCAGCAGCCACCGTAGTTACCCCCTCCTCGTCCTACTCAGCAACAGCAGAGAGCACAGCTTCCACCGGCCTCTCCTAGGACTCCTCCTCTGCAGCAGAGGCAGCCAAGTAAACCACCTGAGCGACAGACAAGCGGCGAGAGACGAAGCGGCGGCGGCGCGGCGGCGCCCGCGGCACCGGTAGAGGTATATCCATATGTTGTTCGATCCCTAGGTCCAGTGTGTATAGCAGCCCAGCTGGCTCAGATTCAGGACCCTCAGTCTTCCGTCTTGCTTCCCCTACCAGTTCATGGCCATTTTTATTCTGCACAGCAGGCGCCAGGCCAGGACCCGTAGTCATCGACCAGTGGAGTCGTTGGGGGTATTCTTCTTATTTCTGCTTATGTTGCTCATGTTTTGTTTGATTCTGGTGCTTCCCATTCTTTTATGGCCAAGCAGTTTTGCCGATCGACTGGTATTTCGTCGAAGGTCGTGTCTGAGACCTTGACCGTTTCGACTCCCATGGGGAAGTCTATTGTGCTGACCCGTCGTTGTCCTTCTTGCCCGGTGTTAGTGGGCGAGATGTTCCTCCCTGCCGATCTATTCATGATGCCGATGGCAGGATTTGATGTGATTCTGGGTATGGACTGGCTTATAGAGTATCGTGCCATCTAGGACTGTGCCGCGAAGACAGTCACGTTTCATATCCCAGGCTTGCCAGTGTTCTAGTTCGTCGCCGAGCCCAGAGGAGAGCTGCTATTTAGTTTATTGGCTTCCGTCATTGAGGATTCTATGGTAGAGAGTATTGAGCAGCTGCCAGTTGTTTATGAGTACCCGGATGTGTTTCAGGAGATACCGGGTTTACCGCCGCATCGGCAAGTGAAGTTCCAGATTGATTTAGTGCCCAGTGCCGCACCTATCTCGAAGGCCCCCTACCAGATGGCACCGTTAGAGTTGAGGGAACTGCAGGAGCAGTTGGATGAGCTCCGCGAGTTAGGTTTTATTCGTCCTAGTAGTTCACCTTGGGGAGCCCCGGTATTGTTTGTGAAGAAGAAGGATGGTTCATTGCGACTCTGTGTAGACTATCGTGAGCTCAACAGAGTCACCATCAAGAACCGATACCCGCTCCCCCATATTAATGATCTGCTCGATCAGTTGCAGGGTGCGCAGTATTTTTCCAAGATAGACTTGCGTTCCAGTTACCATCAGATTCGGGTCCGAGAGGAGGACATTCTAAAGATGGCTTTCCGAACACGCTATGGTCACTTTGGGTCTCTAGTCATGTCGTTCGGACTGACCAACGCACCCGCCGTATTCATGCAGCTGATGAACGAGATTTTTCGGCCGTTCCTCGATCAGTTCATGGTGGTATTCATTAATAATATTCTTGTATATTCGAGGACCCGAGAGGACCATGCTGAGCACTTACAGATTGTGCTTGAGACCCTCCGTGCCCACCAGCTGTATGCGAAGCTAGAGAAGTGTGAGTTTTGGCAGGAAGAGATGAAGTTCCTCGGTCACGTAGTGACAAGGGAGGGAGTCGTTGTGGACCCCTCGAAGGTTGATGCAGTGCGTCAGTGGGGTCAGCCCACGAACGCGTCCGAGATTCGCAGCTTCCTTGTTCTAGTGGGATATTATCGACAATTTGTCGAGGGTTTCTCCCGTATTGCAGCACCGCTGACCCGGTTGACGTGGAAGGGTGTCGAGTTCATCTGGAGTGACGCTTGTGAGAAGGCATTTGCAGAGTTGAAGGATTGCCTCACGTCCGCTCCTGTTCTCACTCTTCCTGATGGGAGTGAGGGTTTTGTTGTTTTCACCGATGCCTCTAGAGTTGGCTTGGGTCTTTGTGCGTGCGGCACGGGAAGCCGATGGCGTATGCCTTACGCCAGCTCAAGGTCCATGAGGTGAACTACCCCACTCTTGATTTAGAGCTTGCAGCAGTTGTCTTCGCACTGAAGGTGTGAAGGCATTATCTATATGGCGTCAGGTTCGAACTCTTTTCGGATCATAAGAGCTTGAAGTATCTATTTTCGCAGTCCGAGTTGAACCTGCGACAGAGGCGATGGATGGAGTTGCTGAAAGATTATGATTTTAACCTTCAGTACCACCCGGGTAAGGCAAACATGGTGGCGGATGCGCTCAGCCATCAGCCACGAGGCTTGGTGGCACATATGATGGTTCGGCAGTGGCAGATGCTCGAGGATGTTTCAAAGTTTGACTTTGAGTTCGGTCTGCAGTCTCCCATTGTTCAGCTTTCGAGCTTATCGATTCAACCCTCTTTGGTGGCTAGGGTGATCGAAGCTCAGAGACAGACGAGTCACTTCAGAGTACCGGAAAGAGAGGTCGCATCGTGGAGCGATCGGGACCGACAGATTGGTTTCGATGGTGGATTACGCTTCAGAGGCCGATTGTGTGTCCTGAATGTATCAGAGTTGCGTCGTGATCTGATGACCGAGGCACACTGATCGAGACTTACTATCCACTCGGGCTCCACGAAGATGTATCGTGATATGAGGAGGCAGTACTTCTGACAGGGGATGAAGCGTTAGATTGCAAGTTTTGTAGCCGAGTGTGACACATGCCAGCGTGTCAAGGCCGATCATCAGAGACTCCCTGGTCCCTTGCAGCCATTGATCATTCCAGAGTGGAAGTGGGAGCACGTATCGATAGACTTCATTGCAGGGTTGCTGAGGACTCAGCGTGGTCACGATACCATCTGGGTTATCATCGATCGTTTAACAAAGTCGGCTCATTTCATTCTAGTGCGTGCTTCCTGGTCTATGGACCGGTTGGCAAGGATATTCATTGAGGAGATAGTGAGACTGCACGGCGTCCCAGTTTCGATCATTTCAGACCGAGACTCCAGATTTACGTCTCAGTTTTGGAGGAGTTTCTAGCAGGCGTTAGGGGTCACTTTGCGTCTCAGCACCGCTTATCATCCGCAGACGGATGGGCAAACCGAAAGAGTCAGCCAGATCCTTGAGGATATGCTCAGAGCTTGTGTGATCGACTTTGCGAGTAGTTGGGATGAGCATATGCACCTCGCAGAGTTCACATACAATAATAGTTATCAGGCGACTATCGGTATGGCTCCTTTTAAGGCACTTTATGGTATACCATGTAGATCTCCTAGTTGTTGGACCGAGGCTGGAGAGCGTCGTCTCTTAGGTCTCGAGCTTGTGCTACAGACGTCAGAGGCTATTGATGTTATCAGGCAAAGGATGCGCACGGCTCAGAGCTGGCAGAAGAGTTTTGCTGATCGTCGGCGTCGACCCCTCGAGTTTGTAGTCGAGGACATGGTATATCTCAAGGTCTCGCCTATGAAGGGTGTGGTACGCTTTGGTGTGAAGGGCAAGCTCGCCTCAAGATTTATTGGACCTTTTGAGATTACCGAGTGCATAGGCGTTGTGGCCTATAGGCTTGCCTTACCTCCTGAGTTGTCCGTGATCCACGATGTATTTCATGTTTCTATGTTGCAGAAATATGGGTCGGACACTATTCCCATGATTGATTGGCAGCCACTTGAGGTCCGTGAGGATGCTTTCTACATTGAGCAGCCAATTCGTATTCTTGATCGGAAGGAGCAGGTCCTTAGGACCAAGGTCATTCCCTTGGTGAAGGTGCAATGGGGTCATCACTCGAAGGTCGAGGCATCTTGGGAACGCGAGGCCGAGCTTAGAGAGCGTTATCCCCATTTGTTTGATGATTGGTAGATATATGGTTGTTTGTATTGCCTTCCTTGTATGATGATCGTTATATGATGGTGGTGTTTTATTTTTTCTTTTGTCCTGAATTGGTCAATTTCGAGGACGAAATTTCTTTGTTAGTGGGGAAGATTATGAGACCCGACCCTAGTTCCCATGTGTACATGTGTGTGTGTGAGTATGCATCTTGTTCATCATGGTCTCGCGGTCCTATCGGTCGAATTTCGGCGACCCGCGACCCTCGGATTGTGTTTGCAGTCACCTTGAGTTCAGTCACGTAGACCCAACTCGGATCAACACATGACCTATGCCATCTCGTTCGTATCGTCGTTGCGGTTCCAACGACGTGTCTTGTGCGTCAATCCAACCTATGGATCAAAAGTTATGAGCATTTCATCATGTGGCCCACTTTTTGTACAAATGCATGTGGACCACCTTCATGGCATAATTTCTCATGCACACCACACACACACTACACTATTGCATGGAATAAATACTACCCACCCTAAACACTACCCACACTTAACCTACCCTAGCAATATTGTTATTGTCACCATAGGTTATGATTACTTCCCTTAAAAAGCTTTTCTCTCTCTTTCCCTCTCATTTCTCTCTCTCTTCTCCAGCAACTTTCCTTCCATCTCCCTCTCTTCTCTAGCCCCATTTTCCCTTTAATCCTCTAAATCTAACCATCTAAATCCAATCTCACCCATTGATATAGATCCCTTGGTGCACTGAGAGCTAGGAGGTCCAAGTTTAGAGCAATCTAAGGTGGGTGTACTCCTAGGACTTAGGATTTCTATTTTTATATCCTTAGATCTCTTTTGTGTGAAGTGTAGGACCCACCAATCCATGGTGGAGATCCTACATCACCCCTTAGTTGTGGCCAAATGACCTATTTGATGCATGCATGTCCATGCATGGGGTTTCCCCTCTATAGGCCCTCATCATGGAGGATTACTTGGATTCCATAGCATGATAGGTCATCTAGACCCTAGAATCATGGTTGGGATGGTATCCCAACCATTGATCTTGAATCTAGAACATGCATGTGGTGGATCTTTGTTGTAACATATGAATAGAAGGAATGTAAGGTGTGATTGATGAAGGGGAGGGCCTCAATGTGGCAGAGCCCCTCCTCTTGTGGCCGATTCTTTATTTTTTTATTTTATTTTTATTTTTCTTTATGATAGAATTCTGATCTTGCATGTGTGGCCCACCTTGTAGGCCAACAAAAATCCAGACCAACCATGGAGCTTGAACGCCCATAGCGGTCCATCCTTAGACATGTGGCCCCAAAATCCACATAAATGGGACACATGTAAGGGGTATTTGATGATGGGAAAGGTCTGGGCATTTGTGGGGCCCACTAGGGTGGTCCACCACACAAATTCCTGGGGTTAAATCCCATGGAAAACCGTGTTTATGTTTTAATCATTTCTATTACATGTTGCTGTCCAAATTTGCCTGGACAGATTTTTGGGCCACCTTGGGGCCTGATTTATGGGTCTTTGGTGGAAATACTAAAATAAAATAATATGTGATTCTTGTAGCCTTATGACCCACCTACAACCATACCAAATTTCATCCCCATCTGACCTTCATTGGGGTCCCAAAGGTGTGGTCCAAGTGAGGTGGATAGTCTGGATTTTCTGCACTGTTCCAGCAACATTCCACCCTAGACAGGTTGGAATTCCAAAATTTATTAAAATACTTTCGGATGTCTAAAAATTATGAAAATTTACAGGGAGGTGGTCCACTCATGGTAGGACCAACCTACAAAATTTTGAGGCGAATGGACACCTGTACACACCATGGTGGTGGCTGGACCAGCCCATTACAATATGGTGTCCAGATCAGTCCGATTTTCAGGATAGATTGATTTCTTTAAATAAATTAAAATATTTTAAATGTCCAAAAATTCTAAAATTTTGTGGAGTTGTTTTTCACCCATGGTGGGACCTACCTACCAAGTTTCAGAGCGAATGGACCTCTGTATACACCGTGGCGAGGGCCGGACTGGCCCACCATGTTGGGACGTCCAGGTCTGTCTGATTTGTGGACATACTGTTTTGTTTAAATTAATTAAAATACTTAGAATATTCACAAATTTAAAAATTTTGTGGGGGTGTGGCCCACCTATGGAAGTACCACTCTATAAAATTTCAGCCCCAACTGACCTCATTTGGGCATCCAAAAGAATGGGCCAAGATGGTTGGCTTGCAAGAATTTTCTGCTGTGCAGTCCAGCAATAAGCCTTAATAAAAATTATAATTCAAAAATGTTTCCTCTGATGGTGCGCCACCTTTTTGAGTTTCCTCTTATTGTATGCATGATGAGGGACCTTGGCCCTCAATTCCTTGAGTTTTAGAGGCCCTAGGTCCACTCCAATAGAGTGCCCAAATTTAGGACAACAACATGTCATAATTATGCTTGCCCTTTGGGCTGAAATTTTGAGTGGGGCCCAACACATTGTGAAGAATCTTAGAGGTAATAATTTATACCTTTAGTTCCTTAAATGTTGGGCTTAATAAATGCACTTTTTAGGCCCACCACAATTGATTTAATTGGGTCCATGAATGTAGGTAGTTGTTGAGCTCTTTAGGCCCAATTGGGCTGGAACTTTCCAGATAGGCCCATTAAACTCTTGGGCCATTTTTACCATACTATTGTGTTGGATTAGTCGACCGAACTACACAAGTATATGGACCCATGGTTGCCCACCAAATCAACTTTATACTTGGGCCGGGTTATAGGCCCGACTTACTTAACTAAGAGCATGACATTTGCCCATGTGATTTGAGCAATGGGCTGCCCACTAGGCCACCACAATATATGAGATTAGTGGCCTTTATGTTGGGCCCTAACCTTTCCCCTATGGGCCCATAGTGGTATATATGGGTTGGGCTATGTGTGTTTCCCTTGGACCCGTGTTTTGGTGAGGCCTTGGGCCGCCTTTCTGAAGCCCAACATGAATGTATGTGGTATGTTATGGCTGTTCATTTCTTATTTCTAATGTTGTGTGGGCCTTGGGCCTTGATCCGTAATCAATTAGAGATGGGCTACCTCTTGGGGACCAATTGTGGTTGGATGTCCACATTGGTGGCCCTAAGGTAGGCCCATGGGCTTCTATGGGTGGTTAAAGGCCCACCATAGACCTTTGCTAGGCTCGTTTCATCTATTTAGGCCCATATCATTGTTCTCCTTAGTCTCATGGGCTACCCCAGGTATATGGGCCCTCATTAGAGGTTGTATTCCTTATGAGAAATTAGTTAAGTACCTAGACCCTTCATGGTTAGGTAAAGAGTTCATCTTCACCTCATTAGCACCCCTATTCATCTTCATGGCCCACTCCCATACGCATCATATGCAGCTTGATTGAGGTATGATTGGCCATGGTTGTGTCATTGTATAGGATATATCGGGATCTCCCCGAGAGATGGATGCTTGGGATTGATGCATTGGTGATTGTGTGATTCATGCATCTGATATTGCATAGCTTATGGATATCCGCCCTTACTTCATTAGGGACTTGCCTCCACAGGGGTATTCGTGGATGGCCGTATGTGTGGACACCGAAAATATTAGTTGAGCATACCGGGTGCATAGGATGCCCATGGGTGAAATTCCTAAAACTTCCATGGTACCAAGGATCTGCTCCAACGCCGTGACCGGGTGGAATATATGAGCGCATGAGGGCCTTATACCATTAGGCCGCGACTCCCACTGTCGTGTAGCCGGTTGGATAGGGGTGTGGCCTTACCTGCCTGATGTGAGGAGGCATTGCTAGGCTGAGTCTGACCAGCTCATAAATGGGTCCGTTACCTTTAGGCCTTGTTGGTGATTGGCTGTTCACGGGCGGGTAGTGAGGTCTCTTACACTCGTTTGATTGTGCGGGGTCTGTAGAGCGGCAGTCATTCAGTAGTGTAATGGACCCCAGTGATTTTCTTATGATCGGAAATGTACATTACTTGTTATTTGAATATGAGCACTGACATTACTTGCACTGCATTAGCATTGGTTGTATAAGCCCCTTCATGCATTACCTTGGCATGGCACCCAGTACTCATTGCATCTTATTCATGATAAGTCTAGGTAAGGCTAGTGATATTCTCATTGATCATGCTTCTCTCCTTGTATCTCCTACTACTCTTCTGTGTACCATTACACACACCTACACCACCCTCTAAGCTTTTATAAGCTTATGCACGATTGATGCGTGCAGGATACCGTAGGCAGGTGACATAACAGTAGAGCATGGAGTAGAGCTGAGCATTTGAGGACTCCAGTGTTGCTGACTTTTCTCTCTTTTCCTTTTATCTCATGTATGTCCTTTTGGACCTTATGGATGATTGTAAAAGTTCAAATTTATAGTGGATTTTGCGATGTGTGCATTTGTTATTCTCAGATGTACTTGTTGTGATCTTGGGTATGCTCGTATTGGTAATGATTATATTGTTATGAAAAATCTTCCTTGTATGATCCCAGGATTGGAACCTGCCTCAGGAGCCGAGAATGGGGTACTATGGATGCTGTTACGGCCAGAACCGGCCATCGGGTTCCTGTGATTCTGGTTACCGAGTCTGGGGTGTGACAGAATGTTTTATACTATCTCTTACCTAATGCATTGGTGTGTAAACTTGAGGAAAATTCACACTGAGTTGGCCACTCATCCATCAAATATACAACCATATAGATAGTACTGGTGGCTTTAGTGATATGCATGTTCAGATTTGATGAGGAGAAGAGTACGATTGCTAGGGATGCATGGCCGTATTTGCCTGAAGGAGCTGCGTGATCTTACGGCTTATATTTATATGCTTTCTACTATTCTTCATATATTAAATCTTGTAAATCTTGTACTTAATAAATTCTGAGGTATTGGTTTGTATAAGTCATTATGGGCAACCTCTTGTATATTCTAAATGAAATTGGAATTTCCCTTTATGCTTACTTCTCCATTCTACGCTCATCTGCATACTCTAACTCTGATAAAAGAAAAATATATACTCGACTTTGACCATCCTTTAAGAGGTTAATACTCGGGTTTTTGGGAAACGAGTCGTGTAATCGGGTCCTGAAAAGTCGGGGCGTTACATCTTAGGGTTTGGGGATTTAGGTAAAACCACCGATTCCTAAATCAAAATCAAGAAAAACAACATTAATGACTAGAAATCTACACTAGGTTGCTCAATTGAAGGGAAAGTATACCATTCTTACCTCCGATTCTTGGCATGGGTGGGTTTGGTGGAGGTTTTGTAGTAACCACCGGTTTGGTTGAGGAAATACCAACCCTACAAGCTTCAAGATTTCCCTCACTCACACAAACACTCTCTCCCATATCTTTCTCTTCATTTTCTCTCCATCTCTCTTTCTCTTTCTCTTCTCCTTCACCCAAAGTAGGGCATGAAATTCGTATGGGAGAAGGGGGTTTCGGACACGCTATAGTCACTTCGAGTTCTTGGTCATGTCGTTTGGACTTACCAATGTGCCCGCTGTATTCATGCAACTGATGAATAATGTCTTCCTGTCTTTCCTCGATCAGTTCGTGGTGGTATTCATTGATGATATTCTTATATACTTGAGTACCTTAGATGAATCTGCTTTTTATGTTTTCCTTTCATTCCGGTATATATGAACTTATAAACGGTTTAGATTGATCTAGAATAACGGACTCGATCCAAGCATGTGCTAGAATACCGAACTGATTTGGTGTAAATGGCCCCATGGGTTGAGTTTTTACTATACTAGCCCTATAGGAGGGTTTTTCTAACTTCTAGGGCCTACTATGGGGTGTATACATTAATATACACTATAGGATAATTAGCCCTAATGATGATCTACATATGGACATGATCGGCCTGTCATTTGGAAGCGCCGATCGACAGATATGAATAGAAGTCTGTTCAACGGTCACTGATGGTCAATCAGGGCCGCGGCTATACGGATATGAGCAGGAAAATATCCTTACTCCACGTGAGAAGTTTGGTCATAAACCGACGGTCCGAAATCCTCAACTTTACATAAGAGTGAACGATCCAATTCACTTAAGTTTCAGCTTCTTCCTTTAGGGTATTTGCACTTCTTATGCACTCGTCCTTTGGCTCAAGTTGAGTGGTTCTGGATAGTACCCAGGTCTGACTCCCACGATGGACGTTGAGCCCAGTAAGACAGACATTATTCTATAGTTTTGGAACTAGTGGCCCACTAACGAGCGATCTAGAGCTTATTAGGAAAAATGGGGCATTTCTGGAATGAATTAGGTATTGAGATTTCTCGTGGGCGATGATTAGGGTTTGGATTAACTATGTTCATAGTGTGGCCTATTTATAACTAGTGAAAGTAGAGATTTGGTCATAATTACTCTAAATCGTCGGTTTTAGGCTAAAAGAGTAATGGGGTTGATTTGGTCTACTAGTCAAGATTCATGTCTTATCTAACTCGGCTTCTAGTAGTTCATTTAATTTAAATATGATTGTCTTGATTAATCAGTGGTAGGTCGGTTAGACTTAGGATCTGTGTGAGCAAATCATGTGGCTAATTTCGATGTTTAAGTGATAGGGCAGATTCATTGGCTTCCTACAGTTGATTAATCGAACTTAAGCGGTTCTTTACTGGTACCACCTATATATAAACTAACATTGAGTGTTAATGGTCAATAAGTGATAATATAAGTTAATTACATTTTTAAAAAAATTCAAGGATTTTTTAGAAATCCAAAACAGTGAAAATTCAGGATGTTATAATGTCAACCATGCTGGATGTCCGGTAAGGGACGCTGGTCTAGCTGGTTGGCCCCACATACATGGTCGACATAGACCTCAGATACATCATAAGTGGGTCCCAGTAAACATACACAAGTCTAGCAGGGTTGAGGCCCAAAATCAGCTACAACTTAAGAGGACAGTAAGGTAGCAGAAAATTCCAACAATGTATGTTGTTGTACCAACTTTGGGCACTCCAATAGAGTGGGTTCATGGCCTCTAAAAATTTGAAAATTTAGGGCCAAGGTCGCTCATCATGTATACAATAAGAGAAAGTCCATAAAGATGGCCCACCATTAGAGAAAATATTTTTAAATTATGGTTTTATGTAAGACAATGTTGCTGGAATTTACAGCAAAAATCCAGCAACATACCCATATTGGCCCACTCTTTTGGAGACCCAAATGAGATCAGTTGAGGCTGAAAATTGGCATGCTTATAGGTAGGACATACACCTTCAAAAGTCATATATTACTTGATACAAAACTCCCCACCAAAAGCCCTAAAATCTGGCCTCAAGTTGACCCAAAAATCTGTCCAGACAGTTCTGGACAGCAACATATAACTAAAAATAATTAAATATAAATATTATTTAAAATGGTATTTAATCCCAGAAAATCATGGGATGGACCACCCCAGTGGGCCCCATAAGCATCCAAACCTTCCCCAATAACAAAAACCCCTTACATGTGCCCCATTTAGGTGGATTTTTGAGGCTACATGTCCAAGGTGGACTGTCATGAACTTCCAACCTCCATGGACGGTCTGGATTTTGTTGGTCCACAAGGTGGGCCACACACACATGATCAGAGGTTATCTACAAGGGAAAAATAAAGATCCGGCCATAAGAAAAGGATCTCCGTCACATTGAGGTCCTTCCTTTCATCACACATGAATATACATTCCATTAAACAAGATACACAAGATATACATGGATCATATGATTCCTACTTAGGATTTATGGTGGAGATCCAATCTCCATCAAGGATCAAGGGTCTAAATGATCCAAAAATCCCTGATCAAATGAAGAAAAGGTCATGAAGGGGTCCATGGAGAATGGCCCCTTGCACGTAACATACATGCAATATAGGATGGGCTTCAAGCCACATCCATGGAGTCTTGGGGCCACCACCATCTCTTGATGGGCCCTACGTACTCCAATCATGAAAAGAAAAGGTGGAGAACATCCAAAATACAAAGAAATCTGAAATAGAAAATACATGCACCCACCTCTAAGGATTCAATCTCTAAATCTACATCAACATGATCTCCATGCTCCAAGGAAGGGATTCCTAAGGTTGAGATGAGTTGTTGAAGGCTAGATTAGAGGGGATTTGAGGGAGAGGGGGCTGGAGAAATGGAGAGGGTGGGAATGTCCATAGGTTTGCTAGGAGGAGAGAAGAGAGTGAAAGAGAAAATGAGAGAGAAAGAAGGATGGCTTGCTAGAAAAGAGAGAGAAATGATTACTTCTCTCTCCTTGGATAAACAAAACCATGATGAGGCTATGGTGATATAAACAATGTTGTAGGCTTATAGGTTTTCTAGGTGTAGGGTGTAGGCTTGCTAGAGAGCCTAAGCCTAGGGATGACATCATCACATGAGGAAGTGTGTGGTGCTTGGGTGGGGTCCACCATCACACACAATCAACGGTCCAAATCGAGCGTGGCTCATAACTTACGATGTATACATCGATTTCATGCATGAGACGCGGCCTTAGAACCACGGTACCGATGCAGATACAATGACATAGATTTCGGGTCGATCCGAGTCAATTCAACGAGACCGGACTTAAGGATGACTACAAACACTATCTGTAGGTCGCGGATCACTAGGATTCAACCGGTGGGACCGCGTGACCTAAAGAAATGACGTTCACACTTGGGTTAGGGTCTTACACTAATAGTTGGATTTTAGAGAGCCATTATGTAATACCTCCTGTATTTTATGCATGCTAACTATTTGATAAAATGGCTTAACAAGAAATGTTTTGTGTGGATTGTAGTATCTTATATCTAGATGTGATCTTGAGTTGGTAAATGTGGTACACTGTAACGCCCTGAAATTCGGGGGTCGAGTATGAACTCAACTCCCGAGTTCCAACGCATCACTTATGCAACATACACAATGATGGTTAAATGTTGTCTGAGTTAGAACAATAAACATGAATGAGATTATACCAAAACAGTAAATCATACTCCAGTTCAATTATATAAAGGCAAGCGGAAGACTGAAATTGTATATTTAAAATATGTAAGGAAATAATTTTTTTATGAAACATCAGAGTATGATCGCTAACTAAGTACCCATATACATGTATTGTTTTTAGAGTCAAAAATCAAAATACAATCTAAAGATGTGTCCTGTAATCCCCGCGGTGCAATCGGCCTAAGCAAAGCCGTCCGAATACTGCATAAACGAGAACTCGTCCTGGTCCTCGTCGAAATCGGTCTGCGGCTCTGACAATCCGCGCCTCTATACGATATGACAGTCGGTTGGTGTTGCAAACACCGTCCCCTAACGTGGGAGTGAGTAGCTAACTCAGTGGAACAATAAAGCATAGGTTAACATGTTATCAATTCAATCAAGCAGTAATGATAAAGCAGTACAAATCAAACAATTCTAACTACTCTTATTAAGTGCGAGAATGAAATGACATGATGATGTATGCCCTTGCCAAACCACCCTCATGCGACATCATCTTACGTTCGCGAATGCTTAACTCCCTAGTGCTCCATATCTACAAGGCACATGCGGTGCTATGATGAACATGATTACCGAGTTTTTATTATTCCATTTCAAACAACAGTATTGGGAAACAAGGTACCTCCCTTGTATCATTCCCAAACATGATCCATTCTAGGGTCGTCAATCCTAGTTAATCTCATACGATATTATGGTTTGAGAGGCATAGCGAAGGCATCGCAAAGGGCTCGTCACCCGTTAGCATGGATACAGATCTCACCGTATGCGGCTCAATTGCTGACCGTCAGCTCAAGTACAGTCTCACGTGCGTAGGCTCAATCACTAGCCGTCACTCAGTACGAGGTCTCACCGACTCGGCTCAACTCATACTCTACAGTTCTTTGTGAAAGACTCGTCGCAATCACAGACCCTTGAAGTATACTCGAAGATACTACAGAGGACTCGTCGCCGTCAAGACACGAGAGCACGGGTCTCACCGACTCGGCTCTCGCCATAAGTATCGACGGCTCGAATACGGTGTCCCATACCACCAGTATTCGGTTCACGAGTTTGGGTTGTTCAATGGTCACTATGGGGAGGCACTTGGCCCCCCAAGATAGCCGACGGCTCGGCCACGGTGTCCCATACCACCATGTCCGGCTCATGAGTCTTAGCGGATCGAGGTACCTTGGTTAACGGGATCGCCACCGGTAAGTTTGGTACCCTAGTTCAAACAAGTAATGACCAAACATGGTGAACACACATTCGACAATCGGAGTTACTTGACGAGGCCGACTAGCTCGAGCGCATAACAAGTTAGGCGATATGAAGCAAAAGCACTCCGTGTGGCCAACCACTATCGCCAAGAATACGACTCGGGTTCGCTAGACACATTCCTTGTGGCGACATGAATCTCAGCCACAATTTTCAATCTGTACCGAATGCCTGGACTATAAACATAGTCTCAAACTCATACAGTTCTCATCAATAGCATGTGGAGTTAAGCATGATAAACAAAGTAATACAATATGTTAGGAAGCATATCATAAAGCATGTTATGAAGCATGATATAAAGCATGTTGTAAAGCATGTTGTAGAGTACTATACATATAGGGACACAATTACGTATACATCACAAGTGAGTGGCTAAAGTAAACCACCACATGGAGGGTATCCTACATGTCTCTAAGGTAGTCGGGAATTCCATATCAGCACCTATCTAAGGCACTAACACTTAAACATTTACACTCATAAGCGTTTACACAAACACTTAGAGTATACCATTCCAACATACATGACGTATGTTAGCAAAATACGTATTAGGGCTATCCTTTCGCCAAGCGGTTGTTTTATTCATGTATACCATAATCATACAGCAAATAATCACGACAAATGCATTTCCAAAATTTACACATATACGGTATTTCTAGAATACACAATTTCTACATACGTAGTATTTACAAGCGAGCATGTATTACGGTGATTCCTTTCGCCAAACTAGTATTTTATCCATATGTTGTATAATCATACATTAAATAAACATGTTAAACATGTTTTCAAAAAAAAATATGTATACGGTATTTCTACGTATACCTAGAGTATGTGAAATTTCATATTCTACAACGTTAATCGAAACAGAAAACGGAAAGCACTTTGTACATGTGCATTTGCATGCAGATCATGAATCTATAATTATCGACATTGAAAGCGTTGGCCGTAACCTATACACCTAAAGTCCTCACCTTTGCCCTTGGAATCACAACGGATCTGTAAGGTTTGGTGAGCTTAAAATTCGGGAGTTTTCTTGCCTAAAGAGCGGAATCGGTTAGCCTTTCCACAATCTATAGCCTATCTACTTCAAATCGACCTAGGGTTAGGGTTTCTCACCTTCAAACGAAGTGGATACCGCCGGAAAGCGCTACCGGAAAGAGGCGGTGTAGGCGTGCGATAATCGAAAGCAGCGGGAGGAAGTTCTCCCACAAGTCTCAAGCTCTTCTCTCTCTTTTTCTCTCTCTCTCTCTCTAGTGGTTTTATCCCAAATTCGTATGTTGTGAGAGGGGCTATTCTAAGCCTCTTTTATAGCCAAAACCTCCCCAAAATAGACTCGGGTTCAAGGGTTACACGCTAATATAGGTATTTCGTCACTTTTCCAAATTTCAAAAGAGAGGTTGGTGGCCCTCCTTGAGCCAAATGTCGGACTTAAGCTCACCACACATGGATCTATGTGGGATTACGTTTTTGACTCGATCGGATTCCCGGATCGCACGTGATGGACCACTTTGGGTTCACGGTCGGTGGGCCACGATTGAAATTCCAAGCACATGTAAATGTTCCTGAAATTTTTCTTAATCCGAGGGTGTAATTTAGTCCGATTCGACGGCCTGGTTGCTTATCTTGATGCGCAAGCGAATGGTGCCAGATCACTATTCCGGATATTTATTTTGTAAAGGGAATAGTGTTTTTACACTCCTCACTCCAGGATCCAAACGAATGGAGTGGGACATCAGTGGACCTGATTTTTGAGATGATAGTCAAGCCCAGTAGGTCCTAGTTCCTTAACTTCGTGTTATCGGACTTCGATGTGCTATCTAGACTAATCTGAGTTTCGTTTCATTGAGAGCGGTAGGAAATGAGTTTGGTTCTAAACTTTAGGGTAACCTAGAGTCACTGATTTCTCAAGTTTTGGGTCTTGCAGATTGTATTTAAAGCGATCCCAACGGATTTCATGGCTAATCGAGTTTTGCACTTAGTTAACTTTGTTAAATTTCTAAAGGATTTAATCCTAATTGATTTTTGGTCGAGATGGTACTCGAGCCAAAGTACGGAAATTTACGGGTCGTTACATACACTCATATGCAGCCACAATAGGCAAGTGTACTTCCATTGGCAACTTTGAGGCTACAAATGTTTTATCTTGAATTATACTTGCATATGCCTTACAAAGAGCCATCATGGTATTATTATTAAGTTGTCATCTGCTTTCTTTTGTTTTGCCATTCTCATGAATAGATGATAAATGGAAAAGACTTTCTCGTCCATGACTGGTTAACATGTTCTCCCTTGTTTCTAAGTTAAGTTTGCAAAAACTATATGTATGGTTTCTTCCTTCTGTCATGCAAAATTTTAGTTGCAGATGGAATGAAAATAATTTACGTTGTTTTCATCCATTCTTGTTACTTAGGTTTTACTTGTATTGTCCTATTAATTAGGAAATTTTCCACTAAAGGTGTGGGCTATTATGAATTTGAAGGTTTTCTTTGTTTTAGAATTCATTATTGCAATACAGGTACTGTCTCAAAACTCCGTTGTATTATATGTCAATGTTCATGAAAAATTGAGTCCTAAATCTCTTATAACTCATTTGGAATGATTAGCTAATTTCTCTGGTGCAAGCAGGACATGGAATTGCTCAAGATATGTTTACTACTACAGGTAAACATGGAAATGTAACCTGTCTTGGTTCTTTCATGACATATATTGCTGACTCGGATTTTGTATTTAATTTTTTCTATTTTTACCATCCTTTTCATATCCTCAACTACAGACTCTTTTTTTTTTTTTTTTTCAAGGTTGAGGAATCGTAGGGATGTTTGGTTCAACGAATCACCTTCTCTGTCTCTCTCCCTCTCCAGCTTTTGCATTGTGTGTGTGTGTGTTTTTTTTTTTTTTTTTTTTTTTTTTTTAATATTGTTTTGCATGTTTGATTTGATGGGTCTTGTTAGCATCCATGTTTCTGGATTTTGAAATCCCTCATTGTTTTGATGCTTCTAATGTGATCAATCCTTTATCGCTCAAAGGCATGATTTTGGGGTATGGCGATTGTTTTTTTGGATGTGGTCACTCAAAATCTTAACCGGGTTTATGTTAAAATTTCACATTGTTAACTTGGGGCCTGTTTGGATGCCTCCTCTTGGAAATGTGATCATCTCATTTTAGTAGTTGTCATTTGCTTATGAGAGATCATAGTTTGTATAAATTGTTGGTTATATTTTTAAACCCTACCAAAAAATTTGGTCTCTAATACATAGAAATGAAATGAACTCATTTTTAAGTGGTACCCTTTGTTCATTTTTAGATTTGTTTTTGTTTGAATGAATTTTATTTTTTTTTGGGTCTTTATGGATTATGGTGACCATTTTTGGATTATAGGTATGAGAGCATTACATAGGCATGTCAAAATATTGCTTTGTTTGGATTTTCTTTTGTTTTTTGTTTTTTGTTTTTTTCCTACTGCTTTAGAGAATGCTTTGGGTCGTAATCTGATTCTAGCAATTGTGTAGGAGGTGACCTTCTCATCACATCCCCTATGGAACTAAGATAAAAGGATGAAAAGGTACAAAGCAGACCATGTGGCAAAAGAACCAGGCTCCAATCCAACAATGCTCAATGCAATCCCCACTCCAATCTACTAGAAAATTGTGAAAAGATAGATCACCGAATTCTGGAGGTGCAAGTGTCCAGTTCACAATCCCTAGACATTATTTTCCATTATAAAACTATGTCGGGCAGGCATTACTTTATCATCGAAGATTCTGCCATTCATCTCTTTCCAAATCCCCCACAACCCAAAAAAATATAAGGGTCCAGTAAACCAATCAAGCATCATTGCTCCAGTAGATGCATTGAAAACCCAAAGTGCATCAAATTTTTCTATGGAAAAAGCCCAAATCTCCTCAGCCACATCGCGAAGCACAAAAAGGTTGTTGCAGTTTCCTGTTCAGCTTTGCACATCAAGCACCTATTCAGATGCATAAAATTCCACTTCTTAAGCTTATTTATTGTTAGAAACCTTTTTTTTAGAATTGATAATTTTATTGCAAGAACCGAAAGGCTCAAAAGAGAAAACAGAAAGCTACAAAAGAAACATAAGGGAAAACAAAAAAATACAACCTGCCCCGACAAGCACCTATTCATAGTAATTGTCTTTTATTTCTGTTGCAGTTCTTTTGTTTATTTATGCACAAGTATTTGTTTGTGCTTATCAAGATCATCTGACTTCTATTAGATGGCGCAACAATAGTTGCAAGTTTGTACTAGTTTTCATGGGTAATTCCTTCAAAAACAAGGTACCTGAAAGAAATTTTTCTTTAGATTTATTTTCATTTGTTTATTCTATGTTGCAGACAACTTTGTTTTGTTATTGAGATGAGTGTTTTTCAAGAATGTAACTTTGATATTTTATGCGGTCGGAATTTACTGAGTACTAATGTAACTGAGATGAAGATATGAAACACATGAACAATTCAAATGAGTTAGTTGCATTCATCATCACTTGTATACCACCTGGATGAATAGATCAGCATGACTCTTTAGTCTTTCCAACACACTAAACTGCTGTTTTAGAAACTAGACCGAATGCTGACCTGCTTTCATGTACGTTCGATTCAAACTTCCAACTAGCTCAGTTCAAGTCGACCCACAACATCAAACTGTGATGACAAAGGGAAAGAAATATGGACAGGAGTTTCCGGTAAGGAGTGTTGTAGGGAGTCTGTGCAACAAGAAGCTCTATAGGGCCTACCATGATGTATGAGTGACATCTACTCCATCCATTAGTTGAGACAAATCATTTTAGGACTTGAGCAAAAAGCAGGCAAATCTAAAACTCAAGTATGGTGTCCCATTGTTTCATGTGGTATTGCCCATATCAATCTTGGATCATCCTAATTTTTTTGACCCATTTCACAACATTAGGCGGAGCAACTGCTCAGAGTGGATCATCTTCTTCAAATTGAACATGATGTAGTTTATTTCCTTGACTTTGATTTAATGAAATGATGAAAGTTGCATAAGACTTTGAAAGGTTTGGGCATTGTGTTCAAGTAGAGATTTCTTGCATTGATATATAGTTCTTTAAAAATAAAATGTATTGATATGTTTAGCAGTACAATACTTGATTTATTCTTCAATTTGGTATCATGCCTTATGTTTAAATTGGCATAAAACTCCCATAGATATCGAGTCAAACCTTTGTTTGGGCATTACAATGTTGTAAACAATTTGGGATTTGTATTTAACATTCTAGTTTACATAAAGACGATACCTAATGGTTTCCTATAATGCAACGGATGCAGTTTAAACCTCTATAGGCTCCAAGGATCATTTTCCTATTAGGAATTACTTCTATACCTATTTGTTTCTGTCATTTTTTATTCAAGGATTATTTGCCTACTAGGAATGATCTGCTGGGTAAGAAATAGCCTTGCTAGTTCCTGCTGATTCAATTACATGATCTGCATTGCCGTAGTAATATATTGCACATTGTGTAATGAAATCTATTGATGTTTATGTACTCTTCTATGAATTAAAATATTAATTATCACTTAGATTCTGTTTTCTCTTTATATACTAGACTTTCTTTTTTCAAAACTTTGTTAACAACAACAACAACAGGGAGTTGGCTAAATTTGCAATAAAGCCGGACACCCCTCTAACACCAACCTTTAGTTATGGAGTTGGCTAAATTGTTAGGCAGAAAAAATTTCTGTAGTGGGTGGCTTTTTACTGTAGAATAAAAAATTTCAATGGGTTTGTGTTTAAGGACTGGTTTGTAAGCCTTGTTGTATGTTCTGTTGCATGCATGGATTGTTGTATACTTAATGTAAGGCAACTTGTCTAAATTTAGTGAGATTTCTTAATGTAGTCAATAATATGTGAAGGAGGTCAGGTAAGAAGAAAATGTAAATGAGGCAATCCCTTCTCCTTTGGTGATTTGCCTACTTTTGGTTCTGTTGGAATGCACTAATGAATTGGATTGTGATGATTGGTATGATAGAGTGGAAATTGTGGAATTGTAATTACCTTCTGAGTACTTATAAGGAGGATTTACCTTCAAATCGTAGTTTGTTTCCTCTAGACTCCAACTTGGCAGTAATGAAATTACAATTGGGAGTTGAGTCCCTCACAATGAACAGTTAAGGAAATTGCAATTTGGCCACTTCCAACATACTGTCCTAATTATTGCAATTCAATTCAATGGTGGACCTTATGTGTTATAGGAATGGTGATGCCGGTAACTGTTCTCCTCAAAATAGTTTCAACATTAATACAGAGGATGTCGATGTCTCAGAAAACAGAACCAGTCAGTAAGATAATGGTGTAGAACCATTCTTGACTTGACCATGTTCCTGTTGTGGATCAGCCTTTCAGTTTCATTTTTGTTTTGCCTTTTCTCTTCCTTGTTTTCTCACCCCTCATTTTTATATTACGTATAAGAGCTTTGCTAGGTGCACACGTGTGTGCATGAAAGCTCATGTACACACCACACATGTGCCAGCATGGAACTATAGATCTGAAATCCAATCCCTCATTCAGCGAATTTGTTGTTGAAATTCAATTGTTCCAGATGTATGTGTTTTATCCACCCAGTGATCTATCCATTTCGACAAATTATTTTAGGTGATGTCCTAGAAAACGAGGCAATTGAGTGCTCAAGTGAACCGCACCACACGAAACAGTGGGGATTGAATGCCTATCGTTGAAAATCACTTGGGGAAAACAGTTGGTAGCTTATTGCAGGTCTAGTGCAATGTGTTTCAAGGTGTAGTAGGGGAAGTTGCTTTGACTTCAAGTGGTGGATTGAAGAAGCTGTCTTTATTAACTAATAACTATGAAGAGGTTGCAATGGAAAATCATCTATACCAACTCTCTTACATGATATTCTCTCAATTTCCATTTTCTTTCATGCTCATTTTATTGCCACATTAATGCCAGTTTTTTCCTCACTCTTTAAGTGCATCATAAAAATACAATTCTGGTCAATCTTAGGATCTCAACTAAATGGACCCGTCTATACAAGGCAGTTGGACCATTACACTAATGTAAGTGGGCCAAGCACAGGCTAAGGTTTGACCCATTTTCTGTTTGGGGCAGAGTGGAAAACAAAACCCGTCTTTATGCAGGCTGCCATTTCCCACTTTTGATGCTACAAATCATAACTGAGATAAGAGCAAGAAGATCCCATTCGTATCTAACTTGTGAGTTGGACACAACAAACCTGTCATGAGAAATTGATGGGTTAATTGACATTGGAGTAATTATTCCAATGCAATTAGTAGCAGTCCTCGTGTTTACTTGGCTAGAATCGATACTAGAAAGCATGGGAGCAAGAAATCCATCCTCTACTTCCACTGCCCTGGAAATTCCAATGTGTGGCTTTTGATGCTAACAGATTTTTTCTTTAATTCAATAAAGACTAAGGGTGCATTTGGATTTATTATCTAATTGAATTGCAATTGTCTGTCAAATAAAGTTGAAATAACCATATTGTAACTTTCTTCAAATATTCTTGTTTAGGTTTGGCTTCAAAATGCTATTATGTTAATCTAAAGTTGGACTCAAGAAGAACTTAATTGCAATTTGGAGGCTGCTTGCTTGTTATGAATACAGTGAAACATCATTCATTCTTGTCATTTCCTCTTCATTGAAATGACCAAAACAGGTTAGCCGAACTCTATTTATATTCAGGAAGTAACCCTCCAAATTGCAATCACTATTTGAACCTAAAACACATGGAATTTTGATTTATGTTTGGTTAGAGTATGGACACACATCTAAATGCATGTGTTTCAAAGAAACTCATTCAAACGTTACTCTAATTTTTCTTTGTATAGGGAATTCCAGCTAGTGTCCAGATTTTTTTCTGACAAGGATGCACAGGCTCAGCTTGTTGCTCGGCGAAGTTTTTTCCAGTGCTCCACAGTGCAACTACATTGGAACTATAGTGCAACAGGACTTCTGGCAGTGGCACAGTCTGATGTTGATAAAACCAACCAAAGTTACTATGGTAAATCAAAGTTGAAAGCAATAGCTACTGCTACAGATTATAACCGTAGTCATATATCTTTAGCTACGGCTTTTATCCATGAATGCCAATGAGAAATGGTTCTCTACAGATTATAACAAAGAGAAATGGTTATTTCTCATCCATGGATGTTGTAGATATTTCCTTGTAAATGGGTCACCTCCACCTTCCTGGTTGCTCGCTCTCTCTCGCTCACTTGCTCTTTTTTGTGCAGATGGGTTGTTATTGACTCAAGTGAAATAACATGTATGATTTAGAGTTGTCATTGGCTAATAAAAGCTAAGAATCTATGAGTGGCTATAAATCGTAGAATCATTTACTAAATGAAAGATCCGAAGATCTCAAGATTCAAGTGACTCGTGCGGTTGGTCTGCAAGAGGAGATTTTAAGGGGGAGGTTGACTGAAATGTAGATGCTAAAGTTGAATGGACTAGAATTGAAAAGAACTCTTGTTAATGGGAGGTTGATGGAATTGACTAGACTGAGATTGTCTGGAGTGTACCGGCTCGAGAATTGGGTGACTCTCCTAAGGGGAGAAAATGGGTCTCGTATTTAGCTCTCTGTCAATACCTGTCAATGATGCTCGTTAGGGGGAGGCTATGCTTGGATTTAAATTTCTGTGACCAGCAGGTATTGAAAGTGGACCCGACTCCCATTATGAGGAGGGACTTGGAATTAATTGATGGTTGGATGGGATAGACTATTGTGGATGTTGGGTTACTGTGAACTATGGATGGATAGTGCGCCGCTACTTGGTGAAGTAGGCGACAAGGTCTTCGAGTCTCTTTTAATTGAGGGCTAAATCAACTACTAAGGAGATTATAGTAGGCAGAGTGGCCTGGTGCTTGGGTGATTATGGTGGAGACTTAGGAATGTCTCCTTGAACCGACATGGTTGCTTGAACATGAGTGCGGATAATGATATGATATGAGTGCACGGATTTCGAAGGGCAACAAATGCACAAGCAATTTTTGGGCACAATGGATGTAGAGTTGTCTATTGCTTTTTACTGAATGGCTTATTTTTTCACTATTCTATATTCCTTTGTTCTCCCTTCTTTTTTTTGATTTTTTGTTTTATTATTATTACTATTATTTGTAATTATGAGAAAAAGCAATATAGAAGACAAGAAATGGGAGAAAAATAAATGGTACAGTAGTTATTGGAGTGCAAAATATAAGTGCAAGAAAGTACAGACACTACACCAAAATCCCTCTTCAGGAACGGTTGAAAACAGTTCCTTAAACCATTTAGGAACGGTTTTCAACCGTGGCTAAATAGGGCATCGCCAAAAATTAGGGCTAAACTGTTGCAAATTTTCAATTTCCATCCCAATTCCAAATCCTTCGTAATTTTTGGGAACAATATTTTTTCTTATTTAGGAACGGTTTTAAACCAAAAAACCATGCGACTATGAGCAAAAGCCAAAAAATTGTAACAGCACATTATACAATTTTAAGCACATGAGAAAAGCCTGCATATATAGTAAAGATTCACCAAAATGCACAGTGAATAAACCTTGACAACAAAAAACATCCAAGTTGATATAACCTCTTCTCTAAAACAGGCATGTATTTGAAGTCAATTTGACTATATACCCCAAGAGGGGACAATATTCCCAATTTCAACCCATGGATTAGGCCATGTTCAAATGGCGGGCATTAGTTTTAAAGGCATTGTAACCATCTATGGGCTCAAGATCTTGGTCCCAATATGATGTACATTTGAGGTTAAAAAGAAGCGAGTGTTTTCTTTTTTACCCAAAAAAAAAAAAAAAGCAACAGTTGATTCATGCAAGGTTTAGAAAAGAATAAGCCACACCTTCCCTCAGTCAAATCTCGCCTTCAAGATAACTTTCAGCTAAACGCCTACAGGTAGAGAAACTCAATTTGTGAGTTCATCTTTTAAAATAGAAAAAATGGTGAGTTCATCTCTTAAAATAGAAAAATAAAAATTAAAAAATAGCACAATGGCCATTTGGGCTAGGGTCCATTCCACCCATGGGAAAATACAATAACTTCCAAACACCATAAATTACTTCAAACAATAGAACCATCACATCATATATTTAGCTAGCTTGTATAACTATAAAGAAAACATAAGCCGAATCCAAGATTATTAAAAACACTAGGTCTGGATTACCATACATGCAAAAGTAAACTATTAACTATCAACTATTTGCTATAACCAGATCGAATGGTATTAAAAAAATAATAATAATAAATAAATAAATCTATGCTGAGCAGTTTGTAGCATTTTAAACTAACTAAAGCTATGCAGAGCAACATGTCTTTATCATTTTATAATGTTAAATAACGAAAGAAGAATCTAAAACAATCAAAATGAATCCACAGCATCTGTTTAAAAGGCTCAAAATGACTTCAGACAAGCAATGTATTCATGTAGAATTTGATGCCATGACAATTGGGAATTTAGCTTCCATACTCTTTCACATCACTTCTACTGTTATGTTTTAATTCTTGGGGTAAACCAAAATAGCAAACTGTAATTCCGTAAACCAAATTTCAAATGAAGCTTCAACAGGATTTTCATCTTAACCACAAGAAAATAGAAGGACACGTGTCAGATATGCATGTAAGAAAATGAGTGCCTCCAATAGCTCCAGTGAAAACGTTCAAATGGTACTTGGACGTTGGACATACGCTTATGGTTCTTAGCAAATGCGTAAAAGAAGCAGGCATCTTGGAAGTTCTTCACACCATTTCCTGTAGTAAGAAAGAAAATGTCTCCTGTTTCCAAGCAATCTCGTTTACCTGACCACAAAGCATTTTGTGTCTAAGAAGCAACTAACTTGGAAATAATGAATATCAGTGAGTTGAAAAGACAAGACTTGTCAATGGAAGCAAGAAGAATTCTACAAAATGAAGGTGTGCCTTGCAACTTTTTTGTTATAGAAATGTACATGGTTGAAACCTTTCTGAATCTGACCATGATGTTTACATGGTGTTAAAAAATGTTTACATGTTTCTCAATCTGCACAGACCATGTAAAAGGAGGGCTTGTGAAAAAAGAATAAGAAAAACACTTGATTAGATGAGACCTGCCAAGAAGTTCAAAAGAAAAGAAAAGAAAAGAAAAAAAAAAAAGAAACAAGTTTTTCACCTTCTGTGCAAGTCCTATCCGATCGAAGTTATCGTGCATATCAATATATTGACTCCCGCAGCCTCTCATAGTCCTCTTCAACATAGATTTCATTCCAAACCTCATTTACAACAGCTATGTTGTTGCTCTGGATTGCAATCATGTATGGCTTAACAAGAAGCAGATGACCAGCCTGAAACCCACAAAGAAGGAATACATAACCAAAATGAGGGATGTATCCAGCCATGAAAAATAGAAGTAAGAAAAACTCAGTAATTGAAAAACCAAGGCTCCAATGAATCAAAACAGTAGATTTTCTTTCCAATGTCCAATAATCCTCTACCAAAAGTGTCAAAATTTTAAAATAAAATAAAATATATATATATATATATATATATATATATATATATAATAAAAAAAAAAAAAAACCCAAGGATGAAAGAGAAATTTGGAAAAAAAAAAAAAAAAAAGTGTCAAAACCATGAAACTGTCTCCTTTAAGAAAGAAAATGTTTCCTACTTTCTCTTCTTCTTTTTCTTTGTTTTTTTTTTTTTTTTTTTAAATCCTAATGGATATTTATGATTTGGCGGGATGTTACTGCAATGTGCACACTTCATGGAGTTTCAGATCAATCAGAAACTAAACTACTTCTAGTAGAATCCCATGCTTCTTTACACTATCAACCTAAAAACAAAACATCCCATTTAGTATCATTTTAAGAAGGTTTCTAATACATGGAAGAACAAAAAATCAGTAACGGTGTGTTTGGGTGCACTAAATATCATGAAATTTCATAATATTTCATTATTAATCAGTCTAGTTTAGTGCAAAACATCAAGAAATTTCACAATATTTGGTGCAACCAAATGCACCCTATATATAAACAACTTTTTGGAAAATCAAAGAACAGAAACACTGAATATTTCTCTCTTCTGATTCAAATTCCCAACACAAAACCAAACCAGTAACTAGTGAAAAGGAATTCCAGCTTACCTGAATAGAAGTTTCATTCTTACAAGCATCATTGTCAATTACAACCCTGAAAAAGCAGAAAAGAAATTAGATAAATTAAAAGAAAAAATCCAATACCAAAAGAAAAAGCCAGGCATGCTTAAAAGATTAAATTCCCAAAAATTAATAAAAGAAGCACTGAAAAAATCATAAAAAAGACCAGAAAGAAAAACAGAAACAGAAGATACAAAAGACCCTTTGTAAGTAATCTATACAACACTTCTATTCCTTGATTGAAGACAAAAATAACCAAATTCAGGCCTCCTTCAAAAGCTAAAATATCTATAATTCACAACATCATGCAGCAAAAAAATACCCAAAATAGAAAAATAAAAGGGGTGTGAGGAAAACCCAAAACAAGCAAGCTAGAACAGATCCACCATGGTTATCTCACTGCAATTCCTTAAATTGAAAAAAAAAAAAAAAAAAAAAAAAAAAAAATCCGAACAAAGAAATCTCCAAAAAAAGGTAAATTTCTGAAAATATCCATGAGAAATGCTAGGTTGATTGGCATGAGGAGAGATTGAAGAGGCAATTTGCAGCACACAAACCAATATCAACTTATGCAACATCTAGACCACTCATTAGGTGGGCTGCACCATCAACATACTGTGGCCCAAAAACAGTATGGACATTCATCAGGAGGGGCACATGCTTACTGCTTATAGAAAAAAAAAATAAAAAAATGGATGTTTAATATTCTATATTCAAGGTAAAAATTTCATCCGCTTATGGAGCATGAGGCCTGATTTTTTGGGTCAGGGTATCCCTATGGAGGGCTCCACCTGATGAATGGCTTGGATCTCACACGTATGATCCAGGCGGTGGCACATGTGCCACAAATTGCCTTTCCATCTATACTTGAGAAAACAGTCTTGGAAATCCTCTATTGCAAATCATACACAAAAAATAAAAATAAAAACAGAAAAATGGTCTAAAAGCTACAGACACCCTTTACACTAATACAAAACATGCAATTACACTATTTACACCACCTTACAGATAGATGCACCCTTTCGTCCAAGTTTCAGTAATACAACAACAAAAAGTTATACTACCACAATACCAGAAGTAGAAAGAAAGGAGTCATCTAACAAACAGGTTGTGTTCAGAAATTAGTTGCCATTCTCAAAATTTTCAAACCCACTAAAGAATCCAAAAAAAAAAAAACTCTAAAATTCAGACTCAGTCCTACTTCAAATATTAGATTTCTCAAGATAACAGAATCATACAGCAAAAATTACCCAAATAATCCTGAAAAAAATGGAGCAAGAACAACCCAAAACAGGATATACACAAACAACACTTACAATAATCTCTACGAAATTCCAATTCCTTCCCAAAAATCAGAAAACCCAAACAACCAAGCTTGCTGTAGAAATCAGCTCCCTTTCTAAAATTTCAAACCCACGAAAGAATTCAAAAACTCTCTAAAATTAAAATCAGTCTACTTCAAACTCCCTTTCTCTATTTGTGCAGAAGGTAATATTCTAATCAACAATGAGGGAATTTTAAAGCTTGCAGATTTTGGCCTTTCACGCTGGTGCCCCAGAGATGACAGCAATGAACTAAACAAAGACAACTCCAAACTTACATTTGAGGTAATTAGTTTGTGGTATAGGTATTGTTATACCTTGATCACTATCTTGGTTAGAGTATGTAGACAACTAAAAGACAACTATATCAGCATGATAGTAGTTGCAATGCTAGATTTTTTTTTTTTTAAATGATATGGGGTTTTTTTTTTTTTTTTTTTGTTAACACACTACATGGGCACTTAAACCCATGACCTCGGTGTTAAAAATGACAGAGTTACCATTAAGCCATGAGTAGAGACCCAACCTTTTGCTAGACCAGTGGACATCAAGTGTTTTCCTATCACCTTGTCCATGTCCTTTTAAGCCTTTCCTTTGTCATTTTACAATCTTTAATTTATACTAACTCACTTCTAGCTGGTGCGATTCTTGATTTCCATTACACATGATTAAATTATGTAATGGATAGGACAGGAGAATGGATGGTTTAAATAATTCGACCTTAGCTAAGATACATGTGTATCAGGTAAATGGAAAAGATTACCAAATGCCAGTAAACAAAAAATAGATTGATCATAAACCTTTTTTTATTCCTTCTTGTAGAATTGGCCACTTGTGGGACCTGCAGCATGGACCAAGCCACATGCAGCTGCACTTGTGGCATGTATCGCCTCCTACACAAGTAGATATGTATGAACACTAATTAAGGCAGATATTACCCTGTGAGTATTGCCTCTTGAAATGTGTTTGTTGGTAGCTTGAGCTGGAGAACAGCCACATTCCCCAGTGTCAATGACAACCCCAAATCAACCTACATTGACGATTTATCAGAAAGATGGAAATAAGAAATGAGAGTATCCATGTCTATTTCCTAACTGAGTAAAGCTGATTTAGGCTGCTTTTGGATGCAAAAGTGAATTGAATTCCGGACAAAGATTTTTTAGTTTCCACAATGACTATGTATATCATTCGAAATGGATGCTAAAGGGCGCCTGTAATATTAATTGATGAATGAATTAATTTTGTTTAGTTGATACAAAAACTTAGATAATGTCTAAATTTATGTTTAAATTCTTTAGCCCAAAAAATGTAAATTAAACATGACTTTTTAAAAATCAGGTAATGTCTAAACTAAAAAATATAAATAGCAGCAGCCAAACACATCAAAGAAATTCATAATTTGAAATGTAAAAACCAACCAAAAAAAATCTATTACTTGAATATCTGTCACAGAAATAACACATAAATTTCAAGGTAAAGAGCCACACGAACCTTAGAAAATTCGACATTATACCAATCGATACAAACTGCCCAAAGTGCAGTCCCATTCTTCTCCAAGAATTCTGTAACAGAATGAACAATCTAATCTATGTATGATGAATGATTTCCTAATCGATCCAGTTGCCAACTCGTAGGAAAGTTGCACCTAATTTCTATATTTTAGTCTTATTTCCATAAAATATGGAGCTCGAAGCTCTATGAATAAAAGTTATCACGGAAAATGTAAAGATTCTATTCTTCGAAATTACAACAGCTCTAATATAGCTAGCTGGAAATCAAATGGGAAAACAATCAATCAATAAGAAAGATTTGTGGAAACTACCAAAAGCTGCAACAGTAAAAGCCGATAAAGTCCAGCTAAATCTGTAACTTTAGAGGAAATGACCAATTACACAATTGCTGCATTCATAATCAATATTTGTCCAATTGGAAAAGAGGAAATGACCAATTACAATGATGTTTTCTAGAATTCATAACAAGCATGTACCCTTCAAATTGCAGATGTGTTTCCTTTTGACTTCTACCAAGAAGTAACATAACTGCAACAACAAAGGTCATAGTGGAACAAATACAACCAGACATTACAGGCTAAGCAAACCCAAAATATTAGAATCTGTTACAAACTTTGACCCAGCAACCCAACCCAGGATGGATGTGGTAGAAGGTAGGAGAAGTGGAGTGTTGGGTATGTACAGGGAACAGGATCATGGAACGCTACAGTTAGGAAAGCAGATTTCCCATCCGTCTGGTATGGCCTTGAACTCCAATTGGGAATCTCTCTAAAATTTGTGACAATTGGGAAATACATTTAATTTGTGGTTTTGTTAGCGAAGCACTAACATTCTGGCAGTTACCAAACAACTTTGGTAAAGAGAATAGTTGTTGCAATACACAATTTTATTATCTTAATTGATAGTGTCTCCTCTCTTCTTTTTAAGGGAATGCCTTTGTTTTAAAAAAATTGTTCCCAATTACGTGGATCCTAAGGAGATCCTCGATCAAAAGCAGCAACAATATTTTGTTCAACCCAGCAATTTCACATGTGAAGCCCAACTTTCAGTAATCTTAGCCATTTATCTGGTTTGCCCCATCATGATTCATGAGATAAGAGTTGGCCCTAGCATTACCTTGGGATCTTATCCTCTCTTGGTTCCATGGTGACTCTATTGATGGAAGTGCCCATCCTTGCGACGCATGTCCATCCCACCTGCCACCACTATTTCTTATATTGTCCAATACAAGATTGTAATTGAAAAAATTAGCAAACCCCGAGAAAGAAAATGTAGCAGAATCTCATCCCCAAGATTACTTGTATACTGGGATATACAACATTGTTTCCAAACATCAATAAAGATGCAACTAACAAACTTTTTTCCCCCTTATAGATGTATAATTTAGCTGAATCTGCACTGGGATCCCTACGATGTATCCCAAGAACCTTTCTGGAAAAAGAAAAAAAGATGTATCTAAAACCCATCAAAACTCCAAATGAGACTGAAAATAGATTTACAGATCAGGTTTCAGCAGTGATTCCTACCTAAGTGAGAATAATATGCATTCGACAGAATATATTACCAAACACCAACCTCGTTTTGACTATCGCCGGTGAAAGATGGTTGATAGTAAGGACTTGATCCCTCCCAAAAAAGCCAACCAAACACAATCACTCTAGGTGGACCCAGATACAACCAAACATGAGCAATCAGATCATCACCCTGTTTAATAGTATCTCCTGATAACAGAGCACAGAAAGATCTCGCAGAGAAAGCCCCACCACCGTAGTCCATCTCTCTCCTATTCTCCGGTTAAAGGTAACCAAACTTTCCAACTATGTGATAAATTCATTAATTTCCTCGACAGTAAGGACTCTCATGAGAGTTGGTGACCACACAATATGATTATCCATAGAACAACATACCTGAGGGATCATAATCTCTTTCTCACGAGCCACCTGAAGCAAAAGTCTGATTTATTTGCTGGGAAAATTGTGTTGATTCAAATGAAAACCATCCTACACTCTAACCAAAGCCCTAGAAACATGCAACAACATAGCATGAGACTTCTCCAACCAGACCACCTATGATGGCTCAACATCCACCATTAGAAAAGCTCCCAGAAACAGTAATAAAGAAAATGGAATCCCTATAGACCACATTAGAACACATAAGCTAAGCAATTTTGTGGTATGACAGTGGAATACGAAACGGAAAAAAAAACATGTCATACGACAAACAAATTCCACAAGAAGTGAGACACCATATGAGTAATGAGCTCCAACTAACAACAAAAGGCTATTCCGAAGCATCGGAAATATGTAAGGAAAAAATCATACTAGTCCACAACTAAAAATATGAGAATGCAATCAAATTCTCCTAATTTGGTACCGATCTATTGATGGAAAATCACAAAAAACTTACAAAGAAAGTAAAGAAATTTGATTATTTTCTGCTACCGGGCAATCGGATGTTGATCTGGAAGGTACCGCCTTCGTAAGGAGTAGCGACAGGCCCACTGATCGTCCCGGAGAGATGTGAGAATTCATCACCATTGAGCTTTATCCTGACACCCAATGTCGATTTATCTCGATTGCATTCCACGAGCTCTTTCTGCACGCGCGAGACGTCGAGCATGTTCAAATCCAACGGTCGAGATCCTCTCTTCCTCTACAAACAAATGGAGAGAGAGAGAGAGAGAGAGAGAGAGAGAGAGAGAGAGAGAGAGAGAGAGAGAGAGAGGGAAGGAGGGAAGGAGGGAGAGGGAGAGAAATCGTAGCTTACAATGGCAATCCATCTGCGGCATTAGATTTTGGTGCAAGCAGCCATGGATGGCCCTTAGACTCACACCAAAACTCAGATCTACCATGGCTTGCAGTGGCAATCCGCCTCTTCCCCTGCTTGCCGACCACCATTAATGGCGATCCCATCCTCGCAATTAGATTTTAAAAAAAAAAAAACTTGCGCTGGAATCACCATGGCCGACGACCGGGAAACTCAATGGGCAGCAGTGACGGCTGCTCTGTTCGGTCCGGTTAGGTTTCTGCCAGTGGTGGGGAAGATGCAGCGGTGTCTTGGGTTTGGGATGGTGGTGACAGGAGTGCGGCAGCCAGGGTTATCCAACCCTCTTATGAGGGAGCGGGTGAGAAATCAAGAGGGAGGGAGTGAGGGAGCGGGAGAGAGAGGGAAAGAGATCGAGAGGGAGGGAGTGAAGGAGTGAGGGAGAGGGAAAGAGAGACTGGGTGCGGCTGCGGGTGGAAATAGGTTTATTTTTCTGTTCCGGAACACTTGCAAAATTGGAATGGTTTTAAGCCATGTCAGAACCAAAAACATTACCGTTCCTAAATAACATTTTTGGTGTAGTGAGACCACTGCGTAGTGGAATTGCAAAAAAGTAAATGAGATCAGTGTGTAGTGGAGATGTTAGCTAGTTAGCTAGTTAGCTAGTTAGTGGGTTTATAGGGAGTATGTAGGATGCACTACAGTGCAGGAAAGTAACTAGGAATAGTATTGCACTGAAGTGACTCAAAAGTTATAAAATTTAAATTTAAAAAAAAAAAAAAAAAAAAAAAAAAAAGAAGAAGAAGAAGAAGAAGAAGAAGAAAAGAAAACCCTTTGTTTTGAGTCGAGCCTTAGATGGAGTCGCTAGTTCTTGAATGCCCCCACGCAAGCGGACATACTCAACGAATAGACTCTTGCTTAGTTAATGCCGCTTTTGTTTCCTTGATTGTGCAATGTCACAAAAGTAGCTTGAATACATATTTATTTTGGAGTTGCCACCGGCTGAAATAAGCTCTAAATCCTACAGCTAGCTAGAAATTGTAGAATAGCTTCGGATATGGGAATCGAAAGATTCCTCGTCTCAAATGACTTTTACGATTTGATTTGCAACGGTAGATTTTTGGTTAAGGGCGTTGGTGGTGAAAAAAAAAAAAGGTTAGGAACCCTTTTCTATCTGAACAACGTGCAGAACAACGTGCAGCTCTACTTTTCGAGGTTTATTGGTTTCCTAGGGATTTTTAACGAAACTTTAGAAATATCACACATACCCTTATTGTGCATAGTTTAACCCTTGGGTAAGCGTAAGTATATAAAAATAAAAAATGAAAGGAGAAGAATATAGACGAGAGAAAAGTGTTGTAATAAATAAGAGAATGCCTGTTAATTATCTACGTCCTTGGGATGTGTAGAGTGAGATGCAGTTTGACTTTGAGATGTGGGAAGAAAAGGGAAAATCATATACTTTTTTTTTTTTTTTACGAAAGATATGATCAAATGTCCTTGATTCTAGTCCTACTCTTGTCTTCGATGATAGATGTTATGGGAAGATCTGAGTCACCTATCATTCCGAGGCCTGGCGGCGTGTTGATCAGAACGGATGGATAACTAACAGCTCGGCTCAGACCATCAAAACAGGTGATAGTTGAAGGCCTAGTTACTGACAGAAATCTCGCCTACTGAAAGGTCCGAGCCGGGAGGTCCGAGCTGATTACATACTCCGAGGCAGAGGTGGACGGTCCTCTAACCAAATTTAGAAGCTACCATAAGTGATCGTGGTCGATTTCTCCGTCCGCAGATACGCACGATACACATGACGCATCCCTTAGATTGCGATAATCTCTCCACGATATGAAAATCTCCCTGATTGAGAGAATCGTGCCGTGATTAACGAACCCTAATCATCCTGCAATTAGGTATAAATACAAGAAGACTCCATTGCTACAGGTACGCAACATCTGGTACTCTCCCTCTACAATTCAAGTCAGACCCCGATTCCCTTGGCCTGACTTAGGCATCGGAGGGTCCCCCAGCTAAGCCAGGGTCTCCTTTGCTCACCCTTTTTGCAGGGCCAGGGTTCATTGGAGGAGCATCGCACAAAGTGGAGGGTGATCCTGATTTTGTCATCAACAATAGACATCTTTTGAGTTGGACAGAACATCGTCATAGTTAGGATCCTTGCCAAGCACAGTAGGTACACTTGATACCCTGAAAACTTGACAAATCCCTAGAAGCATCCTTTCTTCCTCTTGCAATTGTTGATCCCTCCTTTGGCACCCTTTGTCTCTCCCCGGGAAGCTTGCTATGATACGGTTTATATAGACATAGAAAAGCAGTCCATAAAGAACCACTTGTAGGTTTATAGGCTAACCTTTTAGCTGTTGTCAACCCTGGTAGCACTACAAGAAAAGAGGGCAAAGCTGGTGGTGGTTGGAACCCTTTGCCGGCAGGAAGCAAAGCTGGCCGCCAGCAAACGATCCCTACTAACACAAAACATGATCGCCCTAATTTCATTCCCTCTCCCGGTTGCCGACTCTCTCTCTCTCTCTCTCTCTCTCTCTCTCTCTCTCTCTCTCTCTCTCTTTCTCTCGCTCGATCTCTCTCTCTCTCTGCTTGCGCCTTTATCTCCCTCTCTCTCTACACCTCTCCCTCTCACTCTCGAACCCTCCCCTCTCCCTCTCCACTCAATCTATCTCTCCACTCTCGAACCCTCCCTCTCCTCTCTCGCTCAATCTATCTCTCCACTCTCGAACCCTCCCCTCTCCCTCTCCGCTCGATCTACCTTTCCCTCTCTCTCTATCTCTCTCTCTCTCTCTCTCTCACTACAGAAAATTGCTTTTTTACCGACAAAATATTTCATCGTTATTTCATCTTTTTTCGTCGGTAATGCTTATTGCCGACGAAATATGTCGTCGGAAATATTGTCGCGATAAGACCGTAGCTAAAGGCTTTTACCGACGAAATATTACTTTGTCGACAATGGTAACACAATTATCGAAGAAAAAAATCGTCAGCAAAACATATTACTTTTGGTAGGAAAAAATAATATATTTCGTCGGTAAACACAGCTTATACCGACGAAATATTTCATCGAAAAAACTAACTTTTACCTACGAAATATTTCGTAGGTAAAAAATGTGGATTAAACTTTTACCTACGAAATATTTGTAGGTACAAACTTTTACCTACGAAATATAAAATGTGGATGAAACTTTTACCTACAAAAATATTCATAGGTAAAAAATGTGGATTAAACTTTTACCTACGAAATATTTCATAGGTAAAAAGTGTGGATTAAACTTCTACCTACGAAATAATTCATCGGTATAAACTGTGGATTACACTTTTTCCTACGAAATATGTTGTCCGTATAAACTTTTACCTACGAAACATTTCACCGATATAAACTATTTGTATTGATTTCTAGCTACGAAATGTTTCATCGGTACAAGTTTAAATTTTTGTATTAATTTCTACCTACGAAATATTTCGTCGTTATAAGTTTTCAACCTACTATTACCAACGAATATTTCATCAGTATAAATCCTTGTATTAATTTTTACCTACGAAATATTTCGTCGGTAAAAGTTTATACCGACGACATATGGCCCCCAAAATGTTTTTAATGGTTGACGCTCATTCAACACTATTTCCTATAATGTGGTCCATTTCAGATTGGGATATACTTCATTTTTGGTATTATGTCATAAGATGATCTTTAAAAATAGATGGACGACATGGATTAAACACATACATCATGGTGGGACCTATAAGTGCTATAGTTATTTGTTCTTTTGATTGTCGAATTTTGTTGTGCCAAAACCACTGTCTGTGTCTTGTGTAGCATATTGATATATATGTTCAAGGCAATGCATCACATGTATAAGTACAATGCTTCAAGTCAAGAACAAAGATCTACTTCAAGAAATGCAAGATCAAGTACATTGTTCACTCCTTTAAGCTTCAAAGTTCAAAGTTTTAAAGCAACATTGAAAGACAAGTCAACTGTTCATACTCAAGACTCAAGTACTATAAATTCAAGCTTCAAAAGATCTCAAGTTCAAGCTCCATTATGTGTCGAGATCTCAAGCTTTATGAACTTCAAAGACTGTCTATCATTTGAAGAAAAGAAGATTCAATGTTCATACATCATGTCTGAGGTATGGAAGACCTTAGATTGACCTTAGGGTAGGTCATTTTGAATACATAATTCAAATTGAATTACTTTATAAGTATTTAGTCGGTTCTTCAACTAGTCTTGGACTCTGTTCGACTAGTCCTAGCACTGGCTCGACAAGTCCAAGAAATTCCATGACCAGTCCTAAGTTGTTGCAAATATTCAGAATTTTTTGGTTAAGCTACGACCAGTCCTGGAGACTGCTCCACCGGTCGTGTGAACAATGCACGACTCGTTCACGACTAGTCCTTCAGCCACGACTCAAAGTCCAGCAACTGATTCAGCCTTCTCACGACCAGTCGTGGACATGTCACGACCAGTCGTGAAAACTACACGACCGGTCGTGTAAGGCTTACGACCAGTCGTGGAACGGTTTTATCCAATCGCACTCAAAATTTCAAAATGTTGTTGGTCCAACGACCAGTCGTAGTGTCCTTACGACCAATTATGGACGCGATTTCTTCATCTGTAAATAGAGTACAATTTTCAGAGTTTGATAATCTAATTCAAATATAATCAAGTCATCACTCTGAGAGATAAGTTAGTATTCTTTTTAAGCTATATTGTGCTCATTTGATATTCTCTTTTAATAGCTTTTTATATTTGATTTTGTATTCTGCATTCCAATCTGATTTGAAAGAAGGATTGAAGAATTCTCACTTGGAATCAAAATCAAATAGAGCTAGCCCAACTTGATTTAATTTAAAATCAATTTAGAACTTAGAACTATTTCATAAGTGAGTATTGGACATTGAACTTCTATTCGAAATTCTACTCCGATTGGTTCTTCCGGGCTGCAACAAAAGGAGAAATCCAGGTATTTTACATTTGTGTAAATTTTCTGTTTTGGTTTATTTTGAGACTAAGCCAGAAAAATCTCATGCTTTTGGTTATCTGAGGAGATTCAGAAAACTCAAAGTGTGGGGTTTTTGAATTATGTAAGCCCACTTAAAAAACACAATTGTGAAGGTTTTAGGTGAACCTGGAAAAACCTATTTTCATAGTGAACGCTAATATCCACTGTATGAGGATATTAGGAGTGGAGTAGTTGTGTGGCTGTTGTTTAATAGTTGGTGTACATACAATCGAACCACTATAATTCTGTGTGTCTTGTGATTTGAATGTTTGTTTATTTTCTATATCTTTTATCATTCAAATTTGTGAGATGTATTTGTGGATGTGAATGTTGTAATCTTTACATTTCAGCATTGTGGGGAATGTTGTAATAATTTAGATTTCCTTTCTAGTTATTTCCTTTTATTCCTCTTCAGTTTGAGTTCTTGATACACAAACCGTTCTAGTGAGGTTGTCCTGCCATAAACCTTGGTTTTTATGGTGCAAGGTTGTCTTTAGAACAACATTTGTGTCAACCTCTCAATACTAGAATTTTGAGGTTGTTTTACATTTCCATATTGTGGTTTGTTTAAAGTACTATCTTTTCTTTAATTGTTTAAATTCCGCAGTTAACATTTTAATTTGGCAGTCCTATTCACCCCCCCCCCCCCAAATCTAGGACGTATAGCTCGGTCTTTTTAGGGCCCATAGAGCACCAACCATCAACCATTGGATGGTGTCAGGGGGAGTAGCCAATCTGTTCCCCTTATTTGTGGTGTGGTCCATTTAATCTTTGGATATGATTCTTTTTTGGATAATTCTTTAAAATGATCTCAAAAAATGGATGAACGGTGTGGGTTGATCTCAAATTTTCGGTAAATCCAAAACTCAAGTGAACCATGGCACACAAAACAATGTGGAATAATGATTTCCACCATTGATACCTTTCTTGGGTCCACAGTAATGTTTATTTCCCATCCAACCAGTTCGTAATATAAAAAAGATATGACTGAAGAGAAAACACAAACATCAGCTTGATCCAAAACTTCTATGGCCTCCAAGAAATTTTCAATGGTAGAGGTTCAATCACACTTTCCTGTGGTGTGGTCTACTTGAGCTTTGGATATGCTTCCTTTCTGTTCTTTAAACCTCAAATTATCTGTTAACATGGATGAACGAAGTGGATAAAATAAATAAGTAATGGTGGACCCCACAGAATTTACTTGGTATGCTAAGGGTAATGAGTATCTCACCTAAATCACGTTTTTTTTTCAAAATGTATATTTTTTCTCTTAATTTTTCTTTCAAAACTTTTAACAAAATATCATATTTATTATCAAAATATTTCAAAAAAAAATACAAATTCTAAATTTGTATTGTCAAAATCTTAAAAAATTTATCAAATTTTATTTTATTTTTATTAAAAAATTCAAAATGGCAATTTTTGCCGACGGTTTATGTCCGTCGGTAAAAAAACACCTTTACCAACAATTATTTTCGTCGGTAATAAAATTTTATTTTATTTTTATCAAAAATTTCAAAATGCTGATTTTTACCAACGATTTATGTCTGTCGGTAAAAAACACCATTACCGACGATTATTTTCATCGGCAATAAAATTTTATCAGATTTTATTTTATTTTTATCAAAAAATTCAAAACACCCTTTACCGACGAAAATAATTTCGTTGGTAATAAAATTTTATTAGATTTTTGAAGACGGTTTATTTCCGTCGGTAAAAAAAACCTTTACCGATGACAATAATTTCGTTGGTAATATTTTATTTTTATCAAAAAGTTCAAAACACCTTTTATCAATGAAATTATTTTCGTCAATATTAAAATTTTATCAGATTTTTGTTGACGGTTTATGTCCGTCGGTAAAAACACCTTTATTGACGAAAATAATTTTGTCAGTAATAAAATTATCAGATTTTTGCCGACGGTTTATTTCCATCGGTAATAAAAAATAAATTAAAATAAAATAGATACCAACCTTACAAGTTATTCTTCCACTTTATCTAATCTCTCTTCTTTTATCTTTTTTCTCTTCATTTTTATTTTTCTCTTTATGATCAAAGAGAAACATCCGTCCTTATAAAGAAGGAATAATTTTGTTGGAGGCAGGTTTTTTTTTTTGAATAAATCGTATCAAGGAAGATAATCCTCGGTGTGTGTGATTTCAAATCTTGAATTCTTAACGTGATTTGTTTCCCATTGATATATGGGGTCCATCATGTTTCTTATGAGCAATCTATTCCGCTAATCCTCTTTATTATATCATGTTAGGTTATGAAACAAAGGACAAGACATATCTAACAACGTATGAGTGAGTGATGATGATAGATGGTTGGCTGGATTGGATTGATAGTGACTAGGGTCATATAGTTGGGATGATGTAGATCACTAGGAAAATCCACCCCGTTCATTCAACTTCTCGGATCTTGTTAACTTATGGACTAAAAATGGAGCTTATTTGGTAATCATGTGTGCCATAAAGTTTGGAAATCAGCTTAAATCTGTCTATTATTGAAATTTTCCCTATGACCAGATCTGATGATCGGTTTGGATCTTCTCAGTGGGTCCTACTATGATAAAAGGGTGATGTGTTTGACTGGTTAAGATCCACTTCCATTTCGCAATCAAAGGAGTTGAGAGATATCGTGTGATACCAAAACACATTGGTGTTATCTTTACTCTTTTTAAAAAAAAAAAAAATAATAATAATAACAATAATAATAATATAATATATCATATTAAGATACGGTTCAGTTGCATAGACCGAAAGTCCCACATCCCTTAGTTTTTGAAATTTTTTTAAAAAAATGTAAATAACTTTCATTCACACTATTAGTTTTAGATGAAACTTTACCATGACCCGTCATTTTGTCTGCTCTATCAACAAGTAAAGTTTGAGCCTTGATCTCACTAAGATGACCAAATTTCCTTTTTAATGACTCACATTTATTTATAATTCAAATCAACGTGTATTAATGTCCCATGTGAAAACTTACTAGTAATTGTAATGTATGTCCTATAATCTTTCAAATGAATAGTTTATTTTGAGATTTCGATGGTCCGTTTGGTGGATACAAATATGATAGATGGGAAGATGAAGGGCTAAAACTTAAGTAATTGGATGGTTAGGATATTAATCGTACTTACGGGTTATTGTACGGTCAATTTTATAAAAGGATATGTAAAAAGTAGTTTTTGGATGTGATCTATGTTAGAAATGTATACTGTTAGATTCAAGTGAATGGTTCATCGGTGTAAAATGCTTAGATAATAATTTTGACGATAAGTTAAGCATATTTATAAGTGAACAAAATGAGCAGATTCAAATTTTAATTTGATGTGCGAACAAGTGGATGTGAAGATTTGGTAATTAGTTTACTTTGTACAGGTGGTCCAAATTCAAAGTGGATGGTCAGATATCTTCATCTGATGGTGATAGGTTATATCAATAGTTAGTTTTAATTTACAACTAAGAATATTAGGGTATTTAATGATTCATCCTATTAATCAACGATTGAAAAGTGCTCCCTGTAGTTAGATTCAGGTTAAACTACATAAATATTAATGGATCTATAAGTGTACAGTTGAACAAGTGTAAAAGTGTTATCGTACATCCTTACGTACAGGTAAACTCGCACCCAACATTTCGGGTTGTTACACATAGTGTTATCCTTTTGCTTACATTCGCTAGTGTAATTAGGGGTGTTCACGAGCCGAGTTAGCTCGGTTAGCTCACTCGACTCAACTAAAAAAAAGCTCGATTCAACTTGATTTAAAGATGCGTTCGAGTCGAGTCGAGCTGATTTTTTTAGCTTGAAAAAATTTTGAATGGATTTCGAGCTTGCCCGAACTCGACTTGACTCGGATCGAACCCTAACTCGAATCGAACTTAGATCGAACTAGTTCGGTGACTTAGTTACTCTGATATTGATGTTGCTCATCAAGTGTTTGATGAAATGACTCAACGAAGTGTCGGCTAGTGGCAAGGAAGGTATGTATATGAAACGAATAGCATTTTTCCTTGATTTTGATGTTGCCTATAAGATGTTTGATGAAATACTTGAAAACAACTACTACTATTTTATATAGAGTAAGAAATTGAAAGTGCACTGCACGTGTTTGTGAAAATGCTGCAGAGGCTCAATTTTGGCTCGAACTCGGCTTAAACTGGCCCGAGTTGCTGATCAAACCGAGCCGAGCTAGCTAGTCAGGTGTAACGCCCTGAAAATCAGGGGTCAAGCATAGCCTCAACTCCCGAGTTCCAATGCATCACTTATGCAACATGGATAATAATGATTAAATGTTGTCAGTATTAGTGCATTAAACATGAGCGAGATTAAGCCAAATCAGCAAAACATAATCCAGGGACAGTTGTAATACGCAAGCGGAAGACTGAATCAAACAAGTATAACTTATAAAACAGTATAGGTCCCCAAAGTATGTATGCGTTACCAGGTCAATAATTATAAGTATTGTTTCAAAATATAAAACGTCAAAAGAAAATGTGATAGTCCTCTATCAAATATGAACCCTGAAGCCCCGTCGATTCAGAACGGCTCACATGAACCCGCCTGAATACTGTATATACGAGAATGCCTCCTCATCATCATAAAAGTCCGACTTCGCCTTAGGAGTCACGTCGCCTTCTGAAATCAAGACAGAGTCTGGTTGGTGTTTAAAACACCGTCCTGTAACGTGGGAGTGAGTGATCGATTCAGTGGAACAATAAAGCAAAGGTTAACATGTTTTCAATTCAGTCAAGCAGTAATGATAAAGCAGTACAATCAAACATCCCTAGGTACTCTGATTAATGCAAAAATGGTATGTAAGAATGATGCATGCTCTCGCCTGCACTCCCTCAGCGTCTTCATCTTACGGTGTGCATGACAACCACCCGAAAGTGTTCTTCCTCGCAAAAGCACATGCAATGCGGTGCATGAACGTGATTACCAAGTTCTTATTAGTCCTTTTTATCCAGCAAGATTGGGAAGCTAAGATACCGCCCTTTATATCATTAACACAAACAATGATCCATCTAGGATCGTCAATCCTAGTTAATCACATACGATAGGCAAGTTCAGGTCACTACCACCAACGCCCTACCAACTGGCAGTCTATTTTCGAAGGCTCATCGCCAACCTGACTGGGGACCACAGCCAGGCTGCACCGGGGTAGGCCTATTTCATACTCGAGGTCACTACAAAGTGCTCGTCACCTAATCAGTGTAAGCTGACAGCTCGAATACAGTGTCCTATACCACCGTATTGGGCTCACGAGTTTGAGTTGCTCACTGGACACTACGGGGAGGCTCGTCGCCCCAGCGTAGGCCGACAGCTCGACCACGATATCCCATACCACCATGTCCGGCTCATGAGTCTTAGCGGATTGAGGTAGCAAGGTTAACGGGGTTTCCACTGGTAAGTTTGGTACCTTACGTTTAAGCAATAACATTCATACATGGTGAACATACGTTGGGCCAATCGGGTTACTTGACAAGCTCGACTGGTACGAGCATACGGTGAAGTAGCTGACAAGGTACCACTGTCGACAACCATCGTACAATTTGGATTCATCGAACGTGTCTTATGTGGCGAAATGACCTTAGCCACATAATCAAGGCCTGTTACCGATTGCCTGGACTATATAATAGCCCCAACCACATTCAATTACAACAAGTAATCATAGGAGATAATCAAAGCAGTAATAAACAAGTGATTCAAATCCTACGACTATTTGAGCAATTTCTGAAGTACAACATAAACATGAATCCACACATATGCACTCCATAAGTAAAACAGATGACATAGTATAGGTGCATGGAGGGATTTATACCCATAACTAAGGTAGTTGAAAATCTTATCTCAACACCCACATAAAGTACATTTCACCAAATACTAACCCATACAGACATTTTATCAAACACTTATACTGCACATATCACATATATAACATGAGTTGATTATAACATATATTTGGACAGTTCCTTCCAACGAGAAGTTGTCACATACACAACCATCATATAGTTGCATTCCCTAGACATAGTAGACACAAATCATAGTTCCATGTTCATTCAGACATTTCTACAAACACTTAGGCTACACACTATAACATACACGATGCATGTTGGCCATAACATGTATTGGGGCAAATCCTTTCGCCACGGAGTTGTTACATATACAACTAGTATAAACACATGACAATTAATCATGGCAAACACACTTTCAAATTCCATACGTATACGATCTTTTCTACAAATACATGGATTACCCTATATTTAACATAGTTCATATATAACTAAAAAATAAAACAGACATCGCAATTTGCATGTGAAATGGCACCCACGTCAGTCATAAATTATTAACTGGCATTGAAAGCCTTGAAAACCATAACATATACGTTCATAGTCCGCACCTTTCGCCGGTAGACTCGAACTCAGTTTGAATACAGCGCCTTTGTCTACGGCACAACGGCAACCTATGGCATTAAATAGGTTAGCCATTTCACCATCTACACTATTGAAAACCCTAAAACAAATTAGGGTTAGGCTTTCTTACCTACGAACAGAGTTGGAATCGCCGAAATAGCAATGTCGAAGCGGTAGCTAAGTCCGTGGAGCGATGGGATTGAATCCCAGGAACTCTCTCCCGCTTTCTCTCTCACTTTCTCGCTCTTTTCTTCTCTTTTTACTCTCTTCTCTCTCCTAGGTTTTCCAAATTCGTATGAAATGAGAGAGAGAGAGAGAGAGAGAGAGAGAGAGAGGGTTTAAGCCCTCATATAGGCCAAGAATTGACCGGAATGGCCCCAAGGCCATGGTATACTTAGGTTATAGCCAAAACTCATCTATTTCAGTTCAACGAAGCACTTCTGAAGGCTCCCCTTATGCGTGCGGTCGGACTTAAGCTCCCTGGCATTGGATCTAAGTCGAGTTAAGTTTTCGGTCCGATCGAATTTACAGATCGACCGTGGTGGACCAGTTTCAGTTCAACGGTCACCGGTACTCGATCAGGGCCACAAGTGTACTAACATGTGTGGAAAATTTTTCATGATCCGAGGGTGTATTTTGGTCAGATTCTGACGGTCTGAATGCTTATATTTGGCCCGTAAGCGACACGTCTCAGTTTACTTAAATCTGAGTTCAATTTTTAAAGGTATTCACGTTTCTCACACACTTTGTTCCAGGCTCAAGTTGTGCGTTTCTAGACACCGTCAGGACTTGATTTCCGAGATGGTTGTCAAGCCCAGTAAGGCGGTCATAATCGTTTAGTTTCGCGGTAATCTGACTTTCGACGTGCGGTGCAGGTCCGATACAGAGTTTCGTGATGCCCCCGAGAGCAACTAGGTAATGAGATTGATCCTAGATTAAAGGGTAAAGTAGCGTCGATGATTCTGCAAGTTTTGGGTCTTGCAGTTCGTATTTAAAGTGGTTCAAGCGAATTTCACAGATAATCTCGTTTAACACTTAGTTAATTTCATCTAATTTCTAAAGGATTTGGTCCTGAGTGATTTCTACCTGAGGTGGTACTCAAGTCTTTGTACAGATTTTTCCAGAACGTTCATCAGGCTCGAGGACCGAGCTAAGCCGAGTTCGAGCTGGGGTCAGCTAGTGGCCGAGTCGAGTCGATCTAAGGCGAGCTCAACTCGATTCGACTCGATGTACACCCCTAAGTGTAATCCATATCATTAATCAAGTAGCTGTTAACTTTAGTTATAATTTATATTTATGCTCGTACATTGGATTCAGTTTAAGCATTAATCAAAGCTTTGCAGTTGTTCTCCATAACCGACTTTAAGAATTCAATTTTTGTTGTTCTTTTATCCGTACCGAAAAAATCCTTTCGTATACGGAAGGCAAATGTGTAACCCATTATCAGAGAATGAACCCTACCTTTTGACTATCGCCTAATCATTTTAACATACTATACGAGTAGTTGAATATACTACCAGTCTTACTCAATCTCGGTCATATACCACGTGTGTCTGCCTATCTTGACACTGGAGTCATAGTTGTTAGGTTGGAATTCAGCATGCACATTCAATTCCGGCAAGCCCACATTTATCATGTGGAATCACAAATCACTATGATGCTTATTTACTATCCAACCTGCTATAAAGTCAAATAAGCCCGGACGAAAGAAAAATACAAATATCACCTTGATCCAAAACCTCGGTGGCCCGAGAAGCTTTCAACAGCGTTCAATCCACGTTATAAGGCTCGTGCCCTAAAATGAGATGAGATGGATAAATGGATGGACGGTATGGATAGTTGGGCCCACAGGGCATTTACATCACCCGGTACAGATGGGTCAGCACTCAGTATTGGAGCGGTTTATACCGATCAGAGTCCAGTTACGTATGTAATTTACATACGCATAAAATGAAAAAAATGAAAAAATAAATAAAATATGGATAAAAAAGAGAGGCATTTGACTTTTCTACCTCGAGCTAGGGTTGGTTCCATGTTCCCGGAAAAAGGAGAACCGCGTATATTTCTCTCTCAATGGAATTTGAGTTCGCCCGAACATTGACCATGCGTCACACTCAGTTTAAAGCATGAATATTCAACGTTAGTTGTAGCCGTACCGTCGAAAGTCTTCACGTACTAGCTTTCAGGCGCGGATTTGGTACTACTCCCGCCTGGTCGGAGCAGCTCGGGACAGGCTGGGATCCGAGGGTCCGGCGTGATGTATGGCTTCCATCCACACCGTCCATCCATTTTACCAAATGATTATAGAAAATGATCCCAAAAATAAGAAATTAAATCCAACGATCCAGGTGGACCACACATAAAGGATTAAATTACTGACGTTGAAAAGTTATTAGGGACCACGGAAGTTTTGGATGAAGATGATCTTTGCTTCTTTTCTGTTTTTTTTTTTTCACTTCGTCCATGTGTATAAGACCATATCAACATGTTGGATGGCAAGTAAATAACATGGTGGGCCTTAAGAAGGTTTCAATGGTGGGTGTCCTTAGCACCGATTCTTCCTGTGGTGTGGTCCACTTGACCTTAAATTTCCCTTATTTTGTTGACCTTAAATTTCCCTTATTTTGTTGGGATAATTGTGTAAAATTATATGGAAAAATGGATGGACGGTGTAGATAAAAGTCATACATGATGGTGTCACCTCGGTTGCCCCTCTCGAAGCCTCCGCCTGTCCCGAGCTCGGAACAGGCGGGAGTAGTACCTAATCCGCGCCCTTAGCTTTAGTGGATTGCGTCCTACCCCGCCTGGACATAATCCGTGCGGGCAGGGCTCTGTAGGGCCCAACATGATGTAATTGTTTTATCTCATCGCTTTTATTAGATCATTTAAAGACATTATCCTAAAAATAAATCAGGTCCACAGATCTAGTGGACCACACCAAAGGAAGCTGCAGTGATAATGACACTCACGGTTGAAACATTTCTAAGGGCCACCGTGATGTTTTTTTACCATCCAGCATCTTCGTAAGGTCATGTAGACGTGGATGAAGTGAAAAAACAAATATCAAATTGATCCGAAACTTCTCCAGCTCCCAAGAATTTTTTAATGGTCGACATTTAATCCCCACTTTGTGGTCAACTTAAGCTCTGTACCTTCCTCATTTTTTGGCTAATAACTTAAAACGATCTTATAAAAATGATGAACGGCGTGGATAAAACAATTACATCATGGTGGGCCCCACATGGATGATGCAGCGGTCCGATTTCGCACATACAAAGATCTCTGAGAACTGGTGTTCGCACTCCCAGCGGTGATCACGGCAAGAACTGGGCCTGCTGAGTGATCCGCACCGGTCCGTGGATCTCTGTTGATCTACATTGTCGTTAGAAGCCCAATCTAGGTCCCTATCTCCCACAATTATTCTCGAATCTCGCTCATCTCCATTTACGCACCTCTCAAAGCACACAGGACCCAGACAACTAGCCTGCCACTTCTCCCAGACATGGATGACCGAATGACCATGATGTCGTTCCCCAACTAAGATACCCTTGCAAAGTGGCACGAGATCCACACATCGTCTGATTGGACCCACCTAATTCACCCACTAGATCAATGGTTCTGATGGGAGGCCGTAAAGTAGAAAAAGATCAGTGGTTCTGATGGGAGGTCGTAAAGAATAAAAAATTTGCGACGTGCGGTGCATTTTGTTTTTTATCTTATGATTATTATTTTTACGCAGTGGGCACTCAAACCCATGATCTGATATTGAAACGCCTGTGAATCTACCACTGAGGCATGAGCAATCCACATGGAATGCTTTCGACTTAGACTCGTTGCCAGGTACTGTGGGAGCTGTCCGTGCATATACGGACGTTTTTGGAGCAATTAAGCCTCACTAAAAATGGTTAAAAGTGACTCTCCATCTATATCACAATGAGAGTTGCAAATGCATCCGGTCGACTGGATGGTTCATTGTACCCTACCTGATAACTTAGATCCATGGTGTGGGTCTAAGTCCAAAAGTTTGACTAAAATTACTAAATGGATTGAGCCTGGTATTATCAAAACCAGCCAAACCTGAACAGGCCGGCGGGTTCAATTTTGATAATACAATAATGGACCAACATAAACCAATGCTCAAGAAAAAGTAGTTCAAGTATATGTGTTTTAGGATTTCTTTTAGGCCATAGACTATAGACGTAGTTCAACAATTTCTTTCTAAAATGGGGTTACCCATTCACGAGTTGTAAAATTCTGAACCGTGCTTAATCGGGGGCTCATTATAAATGGAGATTATGCCAAAAACTTTGACTTGCCCTATACATTTGATTTTACTTACTAAATTTGAATTGTTAGCCATTTTAATTTTTACCATAAAAATTGGTAGCCACCACTCATTAGATGTCATGGAACATTATAGGTCTAAAACTCAATCGTAACTTCTATATGCACCCATGTGATAAACACGTTCAGACCCATTAAATTAATGGGTCAACTACTTCTTAGTTCGACCTAACCCATACCTGACCTGAATTTTAATGGGGGTGGTTTTGGGTCCAAAATTCTGATCTTATTCGGATTCTTAAATGGTATCAGACCTGATCACCCATTTGCACTCTCTAGCTATGGCCCACATTTGCTTACTCGATCTGTTGGATGGAGCATTGAATGGAGCGAAGCAACTTGGTGCTTGAATGGAGTGATGCAACCTGCCGGGTGCCTAGAGCAAGTATTCAAATTGGGGGATGATGATGAGTTCTACGAGATTGGAAGTAGAGACATTGTAGGGTGGGGTGGGACTGTCATACCCTTGGAGTGGTACGAGGACCTTCAAAGGCAGCTTGTGCCTGTTGGGGATGATGATGTGAGGTTGCAACACGGGTTCCAAAGCATCAACGCATCTAAGCTGAACTTGACTAGGTAAAAGTAGTCAAGTGAGGAACAAGTGATTGAAGATACAAGAAGGCGTTTGAACTGATACAAATAGATGGGTGAAGAGGTAGGCCTCACCATCATTAGCCATAGCTTAGGTGGGTATCATGCCCTGAATATGGCACCTGAATTCTCTTGATAAGCCACGACGGTCAGCGAGGGCCTTGAGGCCAAATCCCAGATACGTGGGATGAAGTTGGACGTGGAGAAGAAGCTAATAAATTGGAGTGTACTGGGTCACTAGCGTGCGGTTGCGAGTTTTACGTCATTTGTTATGCTACTTTTATTTCCGTTGGTTACACTTTGTGTATACGTGTTGGTATGTTCTGTTTCCAGCTTTCCTTTTATTTCAGTTTGATTGTACATGGCTTGGCTTATTTAAAGCTACCGAAAGTTATCAATAAAGGACAATAATCATTGTTATCAAACTTGCGGTATTTTCTCACCTGAAGAGAAACTTATTTACTTATTCTTGTATTAGTTGTGTTGGGACCTATCATTGGTATCAGAGCCAAGTTGCTATGGGAACCAATAAAGAGCGTATTGAACTGTTGGAGGCTGGGCTCGGTGAGGTGTAAGATGGGCTACACCGGATGGAGCTCGGCATGACAGACAGGTTGCGGCAGTTGGAAGAGACTCTTAACCGACTCTCTGATGTATTACTTGCAGATCAGGAGCTTCCAAATCATGGTAACCAATACCGTGAAGGCCACAATGGGGGACGGCTTGTCGTATCCTCCAAAACAGCAAAATTGGAATTTCCTCGATTCTTCGGAGATGACCCGACGGAGTTGTTCAATCGTGTGAACCAATTCTTTGAATTCCAGAACACTCCCGATGACAAGAAGGTTTCTTTGGGCTCTTATCACTTGGAAGGAGAGGCCAACCAATGGTGGCAATGGATCCGCAGAACGTTCCAAGAAGAGGGACGAGTTCTCTCATGGGCAGATTTTGAAGATGAACTTTGGGCGTGTTTTGGACCTTCAGATTGTGAGGATTTTGACGAAGCTCTATCACGAATCAGACAAACTGGTTCCCTGCGTGAATACCAACGGGAATTTGAACAATTAGGCAATCGAGTCACAGGCTGGACGCAAAAAGCTCTTGTGGGAACCTTCATGGGTGGTTTAAAGACAGAGATATCGGACGAGATCCGCATGTTTAAACCATAGACATTAAAAGATGTCATTCGCTTCGCACGGATGAGAGATGACCAGCTAATGAGACAAAGGAGAGTTACACGACCTGCACCACCAGTGCGAGCTCCACTAGCCCTTACACCAGCAAATCAAGCAGCGCCCATACCACCTGTCCGGCGATTGAGTTGGGAAGAAATGCAACGGCGACGTCTCCAAGGTTTATGCTTTAATTGTAATGAACGGTTTACTGCAGGAAATAAATGTCAAGGGCCACGGATACTTATGTTGGAGGGACGTGAGGACAACAACAACATATTTTGCGACGACGTCACCCATGAACAGCAAGCAGAAGAAAACCAAGAGGAGCCCCTCGAACCAGAGATTACATTGCATGCATTAACGGGATGGTCCGTGCCCAAGACCATGCGTGTAGCGGCCAAGATGGGTTCCCACGAAATCATCGTACTCGTAGACAGTGGATCAACTCACAACATCATTAGTGAGAGGTTGGCCAATGAACTGAGGTTACCAGTAGTGCCAACTGAGAGGTTCACCGTACGGGTAGCTAACGGGGATAAACTGAAGTGCCAGGGATGTTTCGAAGAGGTACGAGTGGACCTCCAAGGCACTCTTTTCTCTTTAACTCTCTATTCTCTTCCTCTGACAGGGCTGGATCTAGTTCTGGGTATTCAATGGCTTAAAATGCTAGGTTCTGTGGTTTGCAACCGGAAGTAATTAACCATGGAGTTTCTTTGGGAGAACCAGATCAGGCAGTTACAAGGGACCAATGGTGAAATTATTCAAGCCGGATCACTCAAGGAGCTCTCAAAGGAGGCTCGCCAGGGCCATTTCATTTTCGCACTATGCCTACTCGACGGTGCCCAGGAGTCGAACAAAAAAATGCATCCTGATATGCAGCAAATATTACAGGAATTTTCGGAGGTATTCCAGGAACCTTCAAGTCTACCACCCATCAGAGAAGTTGATCACTGCATCTCTCTCAAAGAAGGAACCGAGCCAATTAACGTCCGACCGTACCGTTACGCGTACTATCAAAAGGAGGAGATTGAAAAACAAGTACACGATATGTTAAACACAGGCCTCATCCGACCCAGTACAAGCCCATTTTCATCTCCAGTACTATTAGTGAAGAAGAAAGATGGAAACTGGCATTTTTACACAGACTATCGGGCACTCAACGCGGCCACTGTGAAGGACCGCTTCCCCATTCCCACGGTTGAGGACATGTTGGACGAACTCTACGGTGCTTCGTATTTCACCAAGCTAGATCTGAGAGCTGGGTACCATCAAGTACGAGTAAATCCTCCAGATATTCCAAAAACTGCTTTCCGAACTCATAATGGACATTACGAATATTTGGTTATGCCATTCGGCCTGTGTAATGCACCTTCTACCTTTCAAGCTATTATGAACTCTATATTTTGCCCTGATCTTAGAAAATTTATACTAGTTTTCTTCGATGATATATTAGTTTATAGTCCTACTTGGGACGAGCATTTGGTGCATGTAAAACAGACTCTGGCTATATTGAAGCAGCAACAGTTCTTTGTCAAGGCTAGTAAGTGTGCGTTCGGGCAACAAGAACTGGAGTATTTGGGGCACATGGTCACCTGTCAAGGGGTAAAAGTAGACGACAGTAAGATTGCAGCGATGGTGGCATGGCCACGACCTATTAACATTACTGAGCTACGTGGTTTTTTAGGGTTGACAGGATATTACCGGAAGTTTGTCAAAAATTACCGCATTATAGCACGGGCTCTCACCAACCTCCTTAAGAAAGGCAAATTCAGGTGGCACGAGGAAGCGGAAGCTGCGTTTCTAGCTCTCAAAAAAGCCATGACCACCACGCCAACGCTCGCAATGCCCAACTTCAACGACATCTTCACTATTGAAACCGATGCATCGGGAGATGGAATTGGAGCCGTGTTATCTCAACAAGGTAAACCAGTAGCTTTCATGAGTCGGGCACTTGGAGTAGCAAAAAAATCTTGGTCCACTTATGCTAAAGAGATGCTAGCAATCGTGGAAGCAATACGACTGTGGCGACCTTATATCCTAGGCCGAAAATTCTACATTCAGACGGATCAAAGAAGCCTAAAATATTTTTTGGAACAACGCATCACCACGCCCGAGCAGCAAAAATGGGTAGCCAAACTCTTAGGATATGACTACGAGATCACTTACCGTCCAGGACTAGAGAATTCTGCAGCCGACACCCTTTCGCGAAAGCAAGGTAGCCCAGTTCTTCATAATATCTTTATTACTCAGGTTAACTTATGGGAGGAAATGTTTAGTGCAAGGGGGATCCGTATATTCGGACCATGAGTCGGGTAGCCACAGACCAACCCAACGGCCACTATGTGTGGCGCAATGGTCTACTTCGTTACAAAGAACGGGTCATTGTACCAGCTGATCCAGCCTTACGTTCCAAGCTGATGCATGAGATGCATGACACCAAGATGGGCGGACACTCAGGCATACTGCGCACATACAAAAAATTGGGGCAGCAATTTTATTGGTCGGGGATGCTCAGATCGGTCCAGGAGTACATCAAGGGTTGCATAGTGTGCCAGAAGACAAAAGCTGAAACCTTGGCACCAGCAGGACTCCTACAACCGTTGCTCATTCCATATCAAGTATGGGATGACATCACGATGGATTTTATTGAAGGGTTACCAACTTCACAGGGCAAGGATACCATCATGGTAGTCGTCGATAGGCTCAGTAAGTCAGCCCACTTCCTTACCTTAACCCATCCCTTTACGGCTAAGGGTGTTGCAGAAAAATTTGTGGAAGGTATTGTTAAGCTCCACGGAATGCCTAGATCAATCATTAGTGACCGCGACCCAATCTTTGTGAGCAACTTTTGGCAAGAAATGTTACTAGCGTGCACCAAACAGCTGTTGGAAATGTTTCCGGGCGTGGACCTTGAGGACAAGGATCCACCTAATGGGGGAGGTATTGATAAGCCACGACGGTCAGCGAGGGCCCTGAGGCCAAATCCCAGATACGTGGGATGAAGTTGGACGTGGAGAAGAAGCTAATAAATTGGAGTGGACTGGGTCACTAGCGTGTGGTTGCGAGTTTTACGTCATTTGTTATGCTACTTTTATTTCCGTTGGTTACGCTTTGTGTATACGTGTTGGTATGTTCTGTTTCTAGCTTTCCTTTTATTTCGATTTGATTGTACATGGCTTGGCTTATTTAAAGCTGCCGAAAGTTATTAATAAAGGACAGTAATCATTGTTATCAAACTTGCGGTATTTTCTCACCTGAAGAGAAACTTATTTACTTATTCTTGTATTAGTTGTGTTGGGACCTATCATCTCTTAACCCAGGTTTTGCACCAGAGGGCATGCTCATATGTTATACACTAACAAGACATAATCTTCAAACCATCACACTATATCAAATTATAAAACATACACTTTAATAAAATAAACCATATAATCATTACTGGGAATAGAAACATTACTCTAATCCAAAGTCTCATGAAACTATTCTGCTAAAGTCTTTAACAGATTAATAAAATAAAATTAAAAAAAATACTTAAAAGGAAATTAAATCCTACAAAGAAAAAAAAAAAAAAAAAAAAAAAAAAAAAGGTTAACTAAGCCTTTGCTCCTCATGCTCCATGATTAGATCCTAATCCTGAAATTCACTATGCACAAAAAAAGAATGAGGTAGATAGCCTAGTAAGAAAATCTGGCATAAGTTTTGAAAAAAAGACACATTTAACTTGAATAAAATATATTTTATCAAAATGTTGTAAATTCCAATGTAATGCTTCAAATCTAAAGATTGAATAAGTGCAGATTTCAATGCCAATGAAATATATTGGGAAAAATGCTGTAAATTCTTACTAAAAAATTAATGGCATAAATAAACTAAGCTTTTAATATAAATTCATACGAGGAAAATCATGACTGAATGGATGGATGTATACATGAAGTAATACACAAATAATTAGTACGGTTCACACCTTTGAACACTAGAACCATTTCACACCAGTCACTAACTGACGTAGGGATTAATGTAATGAGATCGATCACCATCTTCCTTAAGGGGATAACTATTCTGAATCCACGGAACTTCTCTGGACTTCTCAAAGAGATTCCTTGAATCCATGAGGGAAAATAAGAAAATAAAAATAAATTTTAGAAATTCGAAATTTGATTGATATATGATAAAAATGAATTTAAAACCCTTTAAATAGTGGAACCAAACCTTGGAAGAAGTTACATAATCAAACTCCAACTCAAACTCCCTAAAATTTGTGACTTACTATAAATAGTAAGTTTACAATTTATAGTAAGGCTCCGTTTGTTAAATCTGAAGTCTAAAGACCGAATCTAAAATTTGAAGCCTGAATCTGAAATCTAAAAAGTAAAAAAAAAAAAAAACTTGTTTGATAATTTTGGCCGAAATCTAAAAATTAAGTACTGAATCTGAAATAAACTGTTTGTTAAGAAACATCTTAAATGTCTGAAATATGTTAATTTGACACATTTGTCCCTATATCTCATTTGGAAATGTTTTACATTATAAAGAAATTATTTTTTATTAAATGAAAATAAAATCATTATAATAAATTCAAATAAACTAAAATACTTAATAAAAAACTAAAATATCATCATAAGGCCCTCAATTCCTCTTAGCGGGAAGATTGTCACTATGTGTTGTATAGGATTGAACACTAGTAGCAACAAAGCCTTCAAATAAGGCCCACCTTATATTTATATGCTATCCAAACCGTTTATAAGGTCATTCTCAATTGGATGAAGTGAAAACATATTAATCCAAAACTTCTGTGGCCTATTTAAGTTTATTTTCCGTCCAATATGTTCATAAGGTCACAAATACTAGTATGAAGAGGAAAAAAAATAAATCATATTGATCTAAAACTTCTGTGACCCCAAAAAGGGTTTCAATATGCTTTAGATTAGGGTTTCATTACACTTAGTAGCCATTACACTTGGTAGATGTTCAATCCCCCGCTGCTTTTTGTAGCTTATTTTTCATCTCAAGCTTTAATACGAGCTCGCCAAATGGATGGATGGTTTGGATATAACACATACCTCATGATGGGACCCACGGACCGAAGTGACGTCATCAAGTTCCATGGGCCCACTATGATGTATGTGGGCCCATTATGATGTATGTGCTTTCTCTACATGTTCCATCTATTTGGATATTTAATTTTAGAGAATGAGGCAGATCTAAATATGTAGTTAACCCCAGCAGAAAAAGCAGTGGCGAGATTGATGCCTACTATTGAAACCTTCCTAAGGCTCACTGTGATTTTTATTTGAAATCCAACCTGTTCACAAGTTAACACAGACATGAAACAAGGGAAAAAGCAAATATCAACTTGATCAAAAACTTTTGTGGCCTATTTAAGTTTTTAATGGTAAGCGTCACTCTCCCCACTGTTTTTTGTGGTGAGGTCCACTGGAGCTTTGGATTGACTCATTCTTTAGATCTGTACCTAAAGTTATATTTCCAAATGGATGGACGGTGTGGATACAAAACATACATCATGATGGAGCCCACATAACTTGGTGAGTAACTTCAGTAGGGAGTCTCGCTACTCAACTTGTCAGCATCCAATCCGCGTCCGCGGAAACAAATTGGTTACTCCCCTGCCACCAGCCAATGACTGATGGTCGGTCCTATGTGGGCCCCACCATGATGTATGTGTTTCATCCATGTCATCCATCTATGTTTCTAGATCATTCTATGATATGAGACCAAAAATGAGGTATATCCCAATCTCAAGTGGACCACATTACAGGAAAATAGTGTTGAATGAATGTCGACCATTAAAAACTTTTTGGGGGCCATAAAAGTTTTAGATCAAGCTGATCTTTGTTTTTTCCATTCATCTAGGTCCATATGACCTAATCAACAGATTGGATGTCAAATAAACAATACATTGGGCCTTAGGAGAATTTTAATGGTGGAGATCCAATCACTATTGTTTTCCTGTGGTATGGTCCACCTGAGATTTATATTCCTCTCATTTTTGGTATCAAGCCCTAAAATGATGACAAAAATGGATGAATGGAATGGATGAAACACATTCATCATGGTGGGGCATAAAGAAGTTTCAGTGGTTGAAAGTTGATTTTGTATCGCGCAAACAATTTAAAGAGAAAAAATTTCCGTAGTAACTTGAAAAGGGGTAATTTTAGAAGCAAAATTTTTTGTTTAATGAAAAATTCACTGAGCGCATTCCGCATTCACCATTAAGCCAGACTCGTATCACGGAAAGAATTCAGTGAAAAACCACTTAGCGCTTTTCTTCTTCCACATTAACGACGCATTAACAAACACCATTAAACATGGAACATTTTCCCAATTCCATGTTAAGTGCAAAAACTCTAGTTAACAAACATGCCCTAAGTGTCCTATTTGGCTTAACCACGTTATTCTTCTAATTTTTCTCCTAAAGTTCAAAGCAAGAGTGTTATAATCAAACTAAAACTTATTATAAATAGTAAAAACGAAAATAAAATGAATTTTCAACTGTGGATATGATGGAATATCGCAAATTCGGCGTGGGTAACCTATCTTATCTGGGTTGGTTGGCTAAAGTAGCTTCTCCTACCCAAAACATATATGGTACGTCGAGTAAAAATAATTTCTAGAAATTCATAAATTGATTGATAATTAAAATAAACGAGTTTAAAATCGTGAGTTACTATAAATAGTAAGTTTACTATTTATAAAAGATCCTAATTCCTACTAGTCATGAAGGTTTTTGGCCAAAAATAATAAGCATCCTATTTGGCCTAACCATGTGATTCTCCTAAAATTTGATCATCGAACTGATGAAATCTCGCAAAATCAACATGGGCAACCTAGTGTAGCCAATTGGGTGGCTAAAGTAGGTCGTCCTACCCCTAAAATCATATATGACATGTTAGATAACTCATTCTAGTTTGCGAGATATGCTCGTTTTAAGGTTTTAACGGTCTGGATCACTTTTCCCTCCGATCAGGCCTTTTCTGGTACATCTTGGCCATGAAATCATCCGCGACCCGCTCTACATCAAAATACAAGTATGAACATTGTTAACAGAAATTATAATTGAGTTCATTCAAATCATGTTTCAAACCATCCAATTAATTTTAGCTATTAATTTTAATGGTAAATAATTAAATTGGCCAAACTTCCAAAAATCAACAGTAAAACTAGATGATTAGGGTAGTTTAATTAGTCTAACTTCAGATGTATTCTTCATCAACAATGGTGCCTGTTGATGACAAAATCTGGGCCTCCCTCCACTCCGTGCTATGCTCCTCAAATAGACCCCGGCCCTGCACAAAGGGTGAAACACCCTTTGTGCAGGGCCAGGGTCTATTTGAGGAGCATAGCACGGAGTGGAGGGAGGCCCAGATTTTGTCATCAACATTTTTTGGCGCCATGTGTGGGAATCTGATACAAAAAGTCACGTTCCTATTCCCAAGTGTAATGGCTAGAGGAAAGAAGGTAGCAGTAGCTACGAAACCAGAGCCGAACGAACAAACTCGATCCTCCTCACTATTCCACGCAGAGTCAGCCCCGGGACCTTCCCAGCATTCTCGCAATCGGGCGAGTAAGTATCCCACCATGCAAGACAAGATACAAGCCTTACGCGATAAAGTGAATAGGATGAAGCAACAACAGGAGCTGCAATTGAATCCAGATCAAGAAAATCCTGTCCCCGAACTAGTCGGCCCAGTTGTGGAAGCTCGCTATGTCGAGGAGTATGAGGCCTGAGGCACCTCAGCATCCCCAGGTGCCTGTATCCGGTCAACATCCTCCCCCGACCCAAGTCTGGCCCTTGGCTCGGAACACCGCAATGCGAGCTCCGACCAATGCCTCAGTTACTTCGGCCCTAGCACCAACGGACCTTCGCCATCGACTGGAACGGAGGAAGGAAAGGAGAACCCTGGAGACAGGAAACACCCAAGAAATCATGGCAGAGAACAAAGACCCATGGGAGAAGCAGTTCGAAGAGCTCAACAACAAATTCTTAGTCTTAGAAAAGAAGCAATAACCGACGTCGGTTCCCGCTGCCGTTCAAGCAATGATGGAAGAGACTGAACCCCCCTTTACCTCAAAAATCATGAGTGAGGTGATGTCTCAGAGGTTTCGAGTACCTCCTATCATCCAGAACTTTGGGTCTGGGGACCCATCCGAGCACGTGGAGGCTTATCACTCCTAGATGCAGATCCAGATAGCGACATATGCTATGATATGTTGAGGGTTCTCAATCATGCTCACAGGGTCCGCTCGGAGTTGGTACCGGCAGCTCAAGCCAAACTCTATCAGCTCTTTCACAGAGTTGAGCCAACTATTCCTTACCCAGTTCATCAGCGGTAAGAGGAGTCGAAAGCCCAACACTCACTTGCTTACTATTAAGCAAGGGCCAAAAGAGTCGTTGAAGGACTACATCGCTCGCTTCAACGAGGAAGCATTACTGGTAGAAGACTATGATGAAAAAATGGTGCTCGCTGCTGTATTTAGCGGCCTAAAAGAGAGAAAGTTCACCTTTTCAATCGGAAAGAACCTGCCCAAGACACTGGCTGAACTTGTGGCCAGAGCTCAAAAGTATACCAACACGAAGGAATTCACCAATACCCGTAAAAGTGTCTAAGTGACTGAGCCGAATGGTAAGGGGAAGAGGCTTAGGAACGAGGAATCCCAGATGCCTAATAAAGGGACCGATGATCGCACTCCTCGTAATCGTCGTCCGAGAAAAAGGCCGGAGGGGAGGTTCCGTTCCTATGCTCCCCTTAATACATCCGCCGAACAGATCCTACTAGACATCTAGGGAGAAAAATTACTAAACTGGCCTGTCTACATGAGAGCCGATCCGGACCATCGAGACAAGTGCAAGTACTACCGCTTTCATCGAGACCACGGCCACAATACAGATGACCGTGTAGACCTTAAAGATGAGATCGAAGCCCTTATTCGAAAAGGATACTTGTGTCGATACACAAAGGAAGGAAAAGCAGCTTAGAAAGAAGAAAGGGAGTGGAAGTGCCAAATAACGCCGTGGAGGAGCCCCCCAAAATCCGCACCATCTTAGGGGGTTCATCCGGTGGAAGAGATTCAAATAGGGCGTGAAAGGCTCACTCCAGGAAGTCTGAACTGGAACACTACGTTCATTTAACTGAACGGCCCAGTAAAGAACTTCGAGTCAGTCCGTGCACTATAAAGTTCATGGAAGAAGATGCGCGCGGGATTCAGCACCCGCATGATGACGCTCTGGTAGTGACCGTGATTATAGCGAATCACAAAGTATACCGCATTCTAGTCGACACCGGGAGCTTGGCCCTTGTACTTTACTCTGAAGCTTTTGAAAGAATGGAGATTCCACGGTCTCATCTCAGACCTGTGAAGACCACTTTGCATGGCTTTACCGGGGAAAGTGTGATTTCCGAAGGAGCCATTTCCCTCCCCATGACTGCCGGAGAAGGGCAACATCAAGTCACACTTATGATGAACTTCTTAGTTGTCAATGTGCCATCTGTACACAAAGTTATCCTAGGCAGACCGTCTCTTAACGTAATGAGAGCAGTTGTCTCCACCTACCACTTGATGATGAAATTCCCCGCCGAGGGCGGAATAGGATATCTCCAAGGTGATCAACGAGAGGCTTGGAGATGTTATGCAGTGGCGATGAGGAAGGGGTCAGTTAAACAGACACTCACTATCAATGTTTTAGACACTCGAGAACCTGTGGAAGACTCATCTATGGAAGAACTAGAGAAAGTGTCGCTCGATGAAGCCAATCCGTGCAGAATAGTTCAGCTTGGGACATCTCTGAATCCTGAGCAATGGCTTGAAGTTCTAACGTTTCTGCGACAACATAGGGATGCCTTTGTATGGTCCCACCATGATATGCTCAGAATTTCTTCGAAAGTCATGGTCCACAGGCTAAATGTGGATCCAGATCATAAACCTGTTAAGTAGAAGAGAAGACCATTTGATGCCAAGTGGTATGAAGCAATAGCCGACGAGGTCTCCGTTCTAGTCGACGCAAGATTTATAGAAGAAGTATATTATCTCGACTAGATCGCAAACGTAGTCCTCATAAAGAAAGCCAACAGAAAATGGCGAGTCTGCGTAGACTACTCAGATCTAAACAAAGCTTGCCCAAAAGACAGTTTTCCACTGCCTCGGATCGATCAGTTGGTGGACAGCACAGCAGGACATGAGTTACTCTCTTTCCTGGACGTATATTCTGAATATAATTAGATCACGATGCACCCCTCAGATAGACAAAAGACTACCTTTATCATAAATAAGGGACTCTACTATTACCGGGTCATGCCGTTTGGCCTAAAAAATGTTGGGGCCACGTATCAGAGGCTAGTGATCAGATGTTCTCCAAACAGATCGGACGCACTATGGAAGTATATGTCGACGACATGTTGATGAAAAGTATCAAAGCATCTGATCACCTGACGGATCTCGGAGAAACGTTCGCCGTCCTCCGAGAATACCAGATGAAGCTGAATCCAATGAAGTGCGCCTTTGGAGTCGGTTTAAGAAAATTCCTGGGTTTTCAAGTTAGTCAGAGAGGTATCGAGGTGAATTCCGACAAGATCAAAGTACTCCTTGACATGGATTCACCTCAGACTGTTAAGGAAATATAATGCCTTACGGGGCGAGTAGCGGCACTCGGACGTTTCATATCCAGAGCAACGGATAAATGCCTCCCCTTCTCCCAACAGTTGAAGGGTCATAAAAAGGCAGAATGGACATCAAAGTGCAAACATGCCTTCTAGCAACTAAAACAGTACCTAGGTTCACCCCCTCTACTGTCCAAACCTGAAGAAGGTGAGCCCCTATTCCTCTACCTCACAGTGTCAACTTCTGCGATCAGCTCGGCTCTGGTCAGGGAGGTCGGGGGTAAACAGCATCCCGTTTATTACGTAAGCAAGACCATGGTATCAGCGAAAATGAGATACCCACCCCTAGAGAAACTAGCGCTCAGCCTTGTTGTTTCAGCTCAGAGGTTGCGCCCGTATGTCCAAGCTCATTCAATAATTATGTTGACAGACTCCCCTCTTAGGCAAGTTCTTCAGAAACCCGAGGTATCGGGTCGGATAACCAAGTGGGCCATCGAATTAGGTGAGTTCGACATTCAGTTTCATCCAAAAATAACAATTAAAGACCAAGCCGTACCGACTTCATCGCTGAATTCACTACTCCGAGGACCGAATAGATCAGCACCGGGGATGAAACAAACCCACTTGTCTCTTCGGGTGACCAAAAAGCAACACCAGACCCAGGATGGGTTCTCTATGCGGACGAATCGTCCAATGTCAAAGGAGCTGGGGCCGGGATCGTCTTGATCGCGCCTGACTCCATGATATTCAATATGCAATCAGATTGGGGTTCAAAGCCTCAAACAATGAGGCAGAATATGAAGCCTTGCTAGCCGGACTCAGATTGGCAGCAAGACTGGGTGTCCAATCCCTTCAAGTCCGATGTGATTCGCAGCTGGTAGTAAATCACATATCTACCGAATACGAGGTTAATGAAATAAAGATGGTTGCTTATCTCGATGAAGTGAGGAAACTGATCGAAAAGTTTTGGAATTGCACTGTCCACCAAATCCTGAGAGTGGAAAATGCATGGACCGACGCCTTAGCACGGCTCGCCTCAGCCGTGGAAGGGAAGATCCTCCGAATCATCCCCGTCGAATTCATAGAGTAGCCAAGCATCAGCAAAAAGGAGAAAGAGGTCAATCCAGTTTGAGCAAGTCCGAGCTGGATGGAGCCGATCTTTAATTATCTCACGACAGGTGAGATCCCTTCGGACAAGCTAGAAGTCAGGCGGTTCAGAGTCCAAGTAGCCAGATACATCATCCTGGATGGTATCCTGTACAAGAGGGGACATTCTCACCCCTACCTCAGGTGTCTCCGCGCCAACGAGGCAGAATACGTTATACGAGAGATTCATGAAGGAATCTACGGAAATCATTCCGGCAGTCGAGCCTTGGCCCTGAAGATACTCTGACAAGGGTACTTCTGGCCAACTATCAAGGAGGATTCCAAAGATTACGTTCGAAAATGCCACAAATGCCAGCGCTTCATGGTCATGCCGAGGCAACCCGTTGAAGAAATGATCCTTATGAGCGGCCCCTAGCCGTTCACTCAATGGGGAATCGACATCATTGGTCCTCTACCCACAGGAAAGGGACAAGTTAAGTTCGTCATCATCGCTGTCGATTACTTCACCAAATGGGCAGAGGCCGAGCCCGTCGCCAAAATCACAGAGCAGAAGGTGATCGACTTTGTATGGAAAAACATCGTCTGCCGGTTTGGGATTCCACAAACCATCGTGTCAGACAATGGACGACAGTTCGATAATGACAAATTTCGAAGTATATGTCGAGGACTCGATATCACGAATGCATACTCTTCTCCTCGACACCCCAGTTGAACGGACAAGTAGAGGCAGTCAATAAGGTCATCAAGCACCATCTCAAGACAAAGTTAGAAAAGGCAAAAGGTTGGAAAAGGCAAAAGGCAGCTGGTTTGAAGAACTTTCGTTCATTCTCTAGGCCTATAGGACCACAACTCAGTCATCAATAGGAGAGACTCCTTTCTCACTTTCCTTTGGCTCGAAGGCGATGGTGCCAGTTGAGATTGGTCTTCCTACAGATCGAGTCGAGAACTACCAAAAAAGTCACAATTTCGAGCAGATCGCGGCTAACCTGGATTTGCTTGAAAAAGTTAGGGATATCTCGAGGCTCCGAGTCGCTACTCGGCATCAACAAGTGCCGCGGTTCTATAATTCAAAGGTCAAGAATAGGCGATTCCGACTAGAGGACTTAGTCCTTCGCATGGTGTTCCAGAATACCACTGAGCCGGGGGCTGGTACACTCGGACCGAACTAGGAAGGGCCTTATCGGGTCGTCCGGTCAACCACGCTAGGTTCCTACCACCTAGAAGACCTCGAGGGTTGTCAGCTCCCCCACCCCTGGAATGTCGAGCATCTTAAAGTTTATTACCCATGACAGACTTGCCTTTAAGGCTCTCAATAAATGTATATATCCGAGCAACAAGCCTTCAATAAAATTCACCTCTTCTCATCCACTTCTACAAATTATCTACTAAGGAAAAGTTGCCTCTCATATGCAGGGGCAGACTCAATGGTTTAATCCCTCAAAGAAGGGGTTAGTACATTATCGCACAAAAGTTCTACATGGTATCCCTAAGTTAGGGGAAAAGCCTAAAGCTGACCCGACTCTCCTAACATTGGAGTCGGCTCGCGAACTAATGAATAAGAGTGGAGGGTTCTCGCCAATTGTGGGATGAGCCGACCCCCTAGGGGTCCGGACTCAATGAACGAGCCATAAAAGCTCCAAAAATTTTACGAAATGGCATCGAAAAATATTGACCCGTCAAAGGGTCAGCTCAGTCACGCCTTAAAGAAGGTTAACTAACCATCAGTTCGACAATCAAGTGGTCTACAGTTAACATTTTAAAAAAAAAATCAACTACGAATTAACATATCAGCAAAATCATCATCCACAAACCTCCATCAGAAGGTCAAAAAGTAACAAAAAAAAAGGATTTCAACCAGTTCAAAAAAAGGGGCCTGTCAAACCAGAAAAAAGGTTTTGACAAAAAAAGGGAAAGGTAAATCGGAGTTATGCAGGTGGCGGGGGAACTTAGGCGTCTAGGGCTTGATCCGAGCGGACTCCATCTACAGGCAACTCCTCAGCTTCTTCAAAGAGTAAAGAGTCGAGGTTAAGGTCCGGATATAAACCCAGGACCGCCTCGATGCAATCGTCATAGTCGCAGTCGTAGAACTTGGCGGCCTCAGCATCCCTCCCCTTGGACATTTTGAACGCTTCTACCGCAGCGGTTACCGCCTCGGTGAGAGAAGCCTTGTCCTTAGCCTGTTGAGTTTCCCTAGCTTGAGCGACGGCTCGATTTTGCACTTCCGTTGCCTCAACTTTAGCTCGCTCAAAAGCCTCGCCCAATCAGACGTTCTCCTGAGCCAGCAGTTCGCCTAAGCCCTAGCGTGGGTTAGCTCAGCGATCGCTACATCACATCGAGCTATGAAATCATCTGCGATCCCTTTCAGCCGCATCTCCCTAGCCTCGAAGTCGGCCACAACCCCCTGCAATCGAAATTCCCCAGCCTTCGCATCCTCAAGCTGCCGACGCAGCTCACCCTGCTCAAGTCAGAGGGAGGTGCTCTCATCTCGCAAGGCTCCCATTTAGGTTTTGATGGCCTCCAACTCAGCTTCTCTTTTTTTTTACTCTTGCGCTCTTTCCCGAGCTGATAAAAGCTTTGAGATAGACTGCACAAAAACAGATGAATAAATACTTGAAAACTGTAAGTACAAGAAAAATGACGAGAGACGGGGGAGATACCGTGTAAAAAACGGAAGCCAGGTCATTCAGAAAGGATCTGTCTGACTTGTCGAGGAGGTTAGTTATACTCTCCTTAGGGCTATGCTTCGCGGCCCAGGGTGTCAAGCAGGAAAAATGGTAGCCCGGTGCGAACTTCCCTCCACTCGTCTCTACGTGAGCGGAGTCTGTCGCCTCTGCAAAACCCGTTCTGTTACCGGCCGAGGCCTGAGCCTTGGCTCCAAGGTCACCTTCGACCTCGGGAGGAGTAATCATGGCGTTGGTCATCCGAACGGCCTCCTCCCGCTCGGATGATGAAGGGATGGCTATATAGGGAGCCGACGAATGGGCCGCCCCTACGGGAGGAACGATTACAGGCAGAAAGGAAGGAGCTATGGTTGCGGGAGTTGGAATAATGATTGCTGAGACTTGACCCTCAGTAAGCGTCATAGTCAGAGCCGTCGGGGCAGGAGATGGGGTCGCAGTGACCACGACCGTAAGTATAGTCGAGGCTATGGTCGTAGCTGAAGTCGTAGTTACAGTGCCCGGACCTGAGGGACCTTCTTTGTGAGGAGTTGATTGCCTCCTCCGAGCGGTAGTCTTCGTCCGGGGCACTGGCCTCAACAACTCCTCTTCCGTCAGGACCACCCTCCTCTTCCGAGAACTGGACGCCTCGGCCATGCCTACATAAAGAACGACAAATCAGTGACCAAGTAAACAAGTCTAATTCTGAAAGAACAGAAAGAGAACTTACTGAAAGACGTCGAAAGAGGTTGAGACTTGCACAGCCCAGACCAATGAAGGTTGGTAGCAGTAATCAGGTCCGACCAGGAGCGAAGTTCTCCCGATCGCGCCCTATCCTTGGCAACGCGGTTCTTCTGAGCCGAGTCAAGGGGAGGTGTACCCCTTGAAAGATCTATAAAAAGAATAAAGGGCTCAGACCAACTGACGTAATAGAAAAAAATAGAAAGATGACGGAAATTAACTGGTCCGACCTGGTTTTATAAATTGAGTCAGAACTCGAGTTATCAGAGCCCCTACTTCGGCCATAGGTGCCTCCCATTCACCCGCAGCCCAGAACCACTTGTTCTTCCAGTCTTTGTTGGAGGACGGAAGGTTCATGACCAGCCCCGACCCCTGCTACCTCAGGTCATGAAATAGTACCATGATTCATTGCTATTGTGCTTAACTAGGTCCAGGCTCATCAACTCCACTGGGGTCAGCTCCAAATTCCCGACTTGCCTCCAAATGATGAAGGCGGAGATAAGCACCCTCCAAGCATTAGGGGTCAATTGCCCGGGAGCTAAGCCCAAGTAGGCTATCATAATTCGGATAAAGGGGTGTAGAGGAAGATGAACCCCACATTACAGCGCGCAGAGAAAAATAACGACTTCTCCCTCAGCAGGCACGCCAGCAATATCGAGGGGCCCAGGGGCCCTTATCCGGACGGAGTCCGGGATTTGAAACTATATACGGATCCACTCTATTTGAGACTCCGATAGTACGGAGCCTCTAGGGACTACCTCCGAGGCCCGTTCGCTCACTGGCATCTCAGCAGCCTTGGTGGTTGTGGCCCGGGGGGTTTGAGCGGATTTCTTTCTGCCTGCTCTGTGAGTCTAAGCCCCAGTCTCCTTCTGCTTCCGAGGTGGAGGGTATAAAGGCACAGCTTCAAAGGGGCCTTCAGAGACCCATCTCCCGTTGCCAGAACTCTCCGACTTGAAGTCATCACTGTAGTCTCGCACGGTCTTCAGGTCGGATGACATATTAAGTAAGAAGGAAGAAATGCAAAGAGGTATAAGGAGACTCACCGGACGGCCACCGGGAATCGCTTTTACCAGAAATACTTAATCGATCGAAATCGCCTGATAAAAACCCTTGGATGGCCAGAATCACCTTCACCGGAAATCGCCTCTACCGATGTCAGCTCAAACACAGCACATAGAAGTGAAGCGAAGCGAAATCTCCGAAGGAGGGTTTGTATAAACCACAACAAATCCTTGCATTAATGACCAGCAATGATGGCCACAGCCAAATCGCCGTAAGTCGACCTCAGAGCTGCGTAGCCCCACACCATTGGCTCAAGCACTGTCGGGTAGTACATTTCTAACACCAAGATGTGTGCTTCGGATAAGCGAAACGATGCCCAAATAAGGAAAGTTCTTATCCGAGGCATTACTCCAGGTGTACGTGGCAACAGGTCATAGGCGAACGATGATTCGAAATTTAAACCGTCGCCACGTGTCCACTGTGCATGGACTCATGGGCTGAAAATCCTGTGAGCATAATGATTTAAAAGTGCAAGGGTTACAACGTGCTCGGAGGAATCGGTAGACGAGGTGATTGATCTTCCATGTGAATTACTCTCTAAGCCCTTAGCAGACCTCGAAGAGTAGGGGGCTTCTGTTATGGGAAGATCTAAGTCACTTGTCATTCCGAGGCTTGGCGGTATGTTGATCAGATTAGTTAGAAACTAACAGCTCAGCTCAGATCATCGAAACAAACGATGTTTGACGAAGGCTTACAACCACTGATGGAAGCCTTACCTACTGAAAGGTCCGAGCCGATTCCATATTCCGAGGCAGAGGTGGACGCTCCTCAAGCTGAACTTAGAAGTTACTATAAGTGGACATGGCCGATTTCTCCGCCCGCAAATACGCACGATGCACAAAATGTGGAGTGTGGATTCTTGGATTGCGCGCAATATCTCCATGATCCTAAAATCTTCTTGATTGAGCAGATCATACCGTGATTGACAAATCCAGACCATCCTATAGTCAGGTATATATACATGAGGACCCCATCGCTACAGGTACACAATATCTTACACTCTCCCTCTACAATGGAACTTAGACCCCGATTCCTTTGACCTGACTTAGGCATCGGATGGTCCCCCGGTTAAGCCAAGGTCACCTTTATTCACCCTTTGTGCAGGGCCAGGGTCTATTCGAGGAGCATAGCACAGAGTGGAGGGAGGCCCAGATTTTGTCATCAACCGTGTATATGATTTATACAGCGTAGATTGTTATCTGGAAGGTTAACCACCTATTAGAAAAAAGTGATGAACTATTGCTATAGTGTAATACAAAATAAAACACAAAAAACGAAAAACCCCATAATTATCTCTCTCTCTCTCTCTCTTTCTTTTTTCTTTTTTCTTTTTAAAATTGTCTAGGTTGTGATTGGGTCCATTTTAATATGACCTCATTTAGACCAACTTGAAAATAGGTTGGGCTGATTTAGAGAAGACCCGAACCTAACCCATTAAAACGTGCATATCAAACTTTTGGAACCAGACCAGCCCCTGGGTCTATATTTTGGAACCAAAGGAACCCGTTGTCGACTCAGGTCCAATGTCGCATCGTGTTGACCGACCCATCTACCCCTTAATTTAGCAGTAGCTAGCGTTCTACAATGATATTATTACCATTAAACCCACAACAAGAGCTCTCCGCAAAGTAAGACTCTGATCCAACACAGAAGCGCACACTTGTCTGAGATCCTTACCATACACCAAGAGGGCACGCCACGTATGTTGCACGTTCATCGTACATTTGCAGTCAACCTAAAGAAAGTTGATCGAACTGACCATTAGGCTAAGGTGTAGGTACAAAGGGGCCCACCTGATCAGAGGACCCAAACTCATACCTATTCTCACGACTAAGTCAGCACTCCAATGGCATTTGGATACCCAAAAGATGGGCCATGAACAGTCCAAAGCATTAATTCTTTAAGGTCAGTTGTAGTCGTTTCTTGGAGTTATTCTTAGGCCTCCATCTCACCCCCAATTATTCTCAAATCTCACTCATCTGGAGTTAGGCACCTCTCCAACTACTCCTGACCCTAGATCACCAGCCCACTACATTTCCCAGACATGGGCAATTCTGTCACACGGTCGTCTACCCCCAGTGAAGATATCCCAGCAAAAAGTTTCGAGATCCATAGCCCGCCTAGTTCGACCCATACGATTGACCCAACAGAAACATCAGCGGCTCCATCTCCCTCAATTATTCTCAAAACTTGCCCATCTCCCTTGTTGTCCTCCAAGGAAGATATCCCTGCAAAATGGCACGACATACACAATCCGTCCAGTTTGATGATTCCAATGTCGTCTCCCAAGGAAGATATTCATATGAGATGGAATGATATCTAGAGTCCGTCTGGCACGCTCCTGATTGATCCACAAAATTCGTGGCTCCTACGGGAGATCCTACGTTATGGAGAATTTGCAGAAGCCACTGATGGGTTTTTTTGACCCATCTTCGATTGGTCAAGAGCCCTGCTCAACCGGTCGAAGGCTGGTGGTCGACCAGTCAAAGGTTCGAGTCGAGGACTTCGACTCAAAGTCCAACGAGTATTTTTACTATTTTTTACCGTAGCTACGACTAGTCGAAGGCATGCTTCGACTAGTCGAAGGGGTCCTACGACTAGTCAAAGACTAGGTTCAACTAGTCGAAGGTTACGCAGTTTGTTCCGCGATTTTACGCGAAACTGCGGATTTGAGTCCTTTTGCAACAGGGATGCGGAAAGGAGTTTCCTAAACTATAAAAGGGGTTGCCTAGGGTTTTTCTAGGCACAGCAAGAGGATTTCTTAAAGCTTTACAAGAGATTTACTAAAGGGTTTAGGGCTATCAAAGGTGAGAGAGAGGGAGAAAGAGAGAGAGGAAGCTTATAGAAGGGAGGTTCTGCTCGTGGAGGTTTTCTACTGTGCAATCTATATCTCAGCGCTTCTATGTCCTCGTAGTCGGTTAGATCTCTCCGTTTTCTCTATTTCTCTTATTGTTTATCCACTCCTGTGTGAGTGAAGAAGATTGTAACGTTCTACTTCATAGTAGATTGTTGATCTGGACGAGGTCCCGTGGTTTTTACCTCTTTGAGGGTTTTTCACGTAAAAATCTCTTGTGTGGTGTGTGATTGATGCTTTGATTTATTTCATTGCTTTATTATCCATAATTCTAGTTTTTTTCGGGAGGCTAGATCCTAAGGTTTGTGCAAGGCATCCCAACAAAGTGGTATCAGAGCTAAGTTCATTGAACGGGTAGGATCGGTTTTGAATTATGGAAAGTAGCTCAAGGATGATCAGCCTCAATGGTTCTAACTGGACCATATGGAAGGTTAAGATGGAGGACTTACTTTATTGCAAGGACCTATATTCTCCAATCTTAGGCATATCAACAAAATCCAAGGATATGACTGATAATGATTGGAAGAAGACAGACCGAAAGGCGGTGGGGTTTATTAGACAATGGTTGGATGATTCTGTGTTCCACCATGTGGCTACGAAAACCTCAGCCGCAAGCCTATTGCTAAAATTACAAGGGCTGTATGAGAGGAAGACAGCCGGTAATAAAATATTTCTGATAAGGAGACTTGTGAATCTCAAGTTCAAGGATGGTGGTTCTGTGGCCGAGCACATGAATGAGGTCAGCAATATAGTGAACCAACTCACCTCTATGAAGATGGTCTTGAATGATGAATTGCAGGCTTTACTATTGCTTAGTTCATTGCTTGACAGTTGGGAGACATTGGTGGTGTCTCTAAGTAACTCCGCACTAGACGAAAAGATATCCATAGAACAGGCAACCAGTTGTCTCTTCAATGAGGAGACAAGGAGGAAGTCTCAGGGGTTTACTCAACAAGAGGCTCTTGTGACGCAGGAACGGAGGAGAGGAAAGAACAGGAAGGGCGGGAAGGCCCGAGATAAATCAAGAGGCAAGTCAAGTAACAGAAAGGATGTTGAATGCTGGAATTGTAGCAAGAAGGGCCACTATAAGCATGAATGTCGTGGTAAGAAAAACGACAAGAAAGGAAAAGGGAAGGAAGATGAATCTGATGCCACTGCAGTCGCTTCAGATGGTGACATGGTAGTTATTCTTTCTACAGATCACGATGTATGTCTCACGGCTACGAGTCAGGACACCGACTGGGTGGTTGACTTAGGAGCTTCTTTTCATATGACTCCACATAGGGACTTCTTCACAAGCTACAAGTCAGGTAACTATAGGACTGTAAAGATGGAAAATTCTGGCGTATAAAAAATCGTGGGAGTCGGTGATATTTGTGTGAAGACCGATGTGGGCTGCACATTAGTTCTCAGGGATGTGAGGCATATCCCAAACCTTCGCCTCAACTTGATGTCGACGGGAAGGCTGGATGATGATGGCTATGAAAGCCAGTTTATTGGTGGGCAATGGAAGCTCATCAAGGGTTCGTTGATCGTGGGCAGAGGAAAGAAGTGTTGCACCCTGTACAAGGCAAGTGTCAGTATGTGCAAGGGTGGGTTGAACGCAGCGGAAGATTCAGCTATTGACATGTGGCACAGGCGTCTAGGCCACATGAGTGAAAAAGGGCTTCAGCTACTAGCGAGGAAGCAGCTCCTTCCAGACGTGACAGGTATACCTCTCAAAACCTGTCTTGATTGTTTATCAGGGAAACAACATAGAGTTTCATTTGTTAAAACTGTTTCTCATGTTAATAAAGTGCATGCATTAGATTTGGTTTATTCTGATGTTTGTGGTCCTATGAGGACAAAAATCTTGGGTGGGGCATTGTATTTTGTCACTTTTATAGATGATGCATCTAGGAGGGTTTGAGTTTATGCTTTGAAATCCAAGGATGAGGTCTTTGGTGTGTTTAAATTGTTTCATGCTATAGTCGAGAGAGAGATAGGTAGATCATTGAAGTGCATCCGCACTGACAATGGTGGTGAATACATTGGCGACTTTCATGAGTACTGCAAGTCCCTGGGTATATGGCATGAACAGACGGTTCCCAAGACCCCCCAACATAATGGTGTAGCTGAGCGAATGAATCGCACCATTGTTGAGAGAATCAGATGCATGTTATCCCATGCGAAGTTTCCCGAGACGTTCTGGGGAGAAGCAATGCACACAACGGTGTATTTGATAAACAGGTCTCCATCAACCCCATTGAATGGAGAAGTACCTGAGAAGGTGTGGACTGGACATGATCCATCGTACAGTCATCTCAGAGTGTTTGGATGCAAGGCATCTGTTCACGTACCAAAGGACGAGAGGTCCAAGCTCGATATGAAGATCAGGTAGTGTGTGTTCTTAGGGTATGGTGATGAAAAATTCGGTTATAGGTTATGGGATCCGACCGAGAAGAAGCTCGTCAGGAGCAGAGATGTGGTTTTCTTTGAAGATCAGTGTATAGAAGACCTTGGTAAGCCAGAGAAGAATCAGCCTAGTTCAGGTGAGCTAGAGGAGATGGATCCGATTACTCCTCCCGTGGTGCCTAATGACGGGGGAGTACAGCAAGGTGTAGAGGACGAGGGAGTTCCTTCAGAAGATGGACCAGGGGAGCGGCCCCCACTTGATCCACCTGTTGAGCCATAGGTGAGGAGGTCATCTAGGGACAGACAACCTTCCAAGAGGTACTCGCCACACGAGTACATTATGCTAACCGATGGGGGAGAGCCAGAAGATTATTCTGAGGCCCTAGCCGACGAGCATAAGGGGGAGTGGTTGAAAGCTATGCAAGAGGAGATGGAATCCTTACATAAGAACCACACCTATGATATGGTGAAACTGCCTAAGGGCAAGAAATCTTTGAGTAACAAGTGGGTGTTCAGAAAGAAGATTGAGCAGAAGTATTTACAGACGAGGTTCAAGGCCAGACTTGTGGTGAAAGGGTTTGGTCAGAGGAAAGGTATAGACTTTGAAGAGATATTCTCACCAGTGGTGAAGATAACATCCATACGAGTGTTACTTGGGTTGGCGGGTAGCATGGATCTGGTGATAGAGCAGTTAGATGTTAAAACTGCCTTTCTCCATGGTGACCTGGAAGAAGAGATCTACATGCACCAACCAGAGGGGTTCGAAGTCAAGGGCAAGGAGCATATGGTGTGTAGGCTGAGGAAGAGCTTGTATGGACTGAAACAAGCTCCACGGTAATGGTACAAGAAGTTCGACTCATTTATGTTGAAACATGGGTATGACAAAACGGAGTCGTACCACTGTGTGTTCACGCACAAGTTCTCAGATGGTGATTTCTTAGTTCTGCTGTTATATGTTGATGACATGCTCATCATGGGAAAAGACATCAAGAAGATTGACAGGCTGAAACAGGAGTTGGGCAAGTCTTTTGTGATAAAAGACTTGAGCCCAGCTAGACAGATCCTAGGAATGGAGATAACCCGTGACAGAAGCAGTAGGAAGCTTTAGCTGTCACAAGAGCGGTATATTGAGAAAGTCCTAGAGCGGTTCAATATGAATGCAGCGAAGCCGATCAGTACTCCACTGGATAGTCACTTCAGATTGAGCGACAGGCAGTATCCTAAGACGAAGGCAGAGGTGGAAGAGATGTAGAAAATACCCTACGCGTCAGCTGTAGGAAGTTTGATATATACTATGGTGTGTACATGCCCAGACATAGCATATGCGGTTAGTGTTGTGAGCCGGTACCTTACTAATCTTGGCAAAGAGCATTGGACAGTGATGAAATGGATACTACGGTATCTAAGAGGCTCATCCAGGTTAAGCCTATGCTATGGTGACGGAAAACTTGTGTTAGAGGGCTACACAGATGCAGATATGGCAGGTGACATAGACTCCAGGAAGTCTACATCGGGGTTCAGTTCACGTTTGCAGGGGCAGCGGTTTCTTGGTAGAGCAAGCTACAAAAGGTCGTAGCATTGTCAACGATAGAGGCCGAATATATTGTAATCACAGAAGCATGTAAAGAGATGCTTTGGATGAAAAGGTTCCTACAGGAACTTAGCCTAAAGCAGGAGGAGCACGTGGTCTATTGCGACAGTCAGAGTGCTATACACTTGAGCAAGAATCCAAGTCAGCATTCCAAGTCAAAACACATTGAGATATGGTATCACTGGATTAGGGATACTTTGGAACAAAAGGTGTTACAGCTTGAGAAAGTCCACACGGACGATAATGGGTCAGACATGATGACCAAGGCTCTGCTTAAGGGCAAGTTTGAGGTTTGTAGAAACCTGGCTGGCCTGAAGAAGGTGGATCCCTCCTGGGTCAAAAAGGGAGAGATTTGATGGGTTTTTTTGACCCATCTTCGACTGGTCGAGAGCCCTGCTCAACCGGTCGAAGGCTGGTGGTCGACCAGTTAAAGGTTCAAGTCGAGGACTTCGACTCAAAGTCCAGCGAGTATTTTTGCTATTTTTTACTGTAGCTACGACTGGTCGAAGGCATGCTTCGACTAGTCAAAAGGCTACGACTAGTCGAAGACTAGGTTCGACTAGTCGAAGGTTACGCAGTTTGTTCCGCGATTTTGCGCAAAACTGCAGATTTGAGTCCTTTCGCAACAGGGATGCGGAAAGGAGTTTCCTAAACTATAAAAGGGATTGCCTAGGGTTTTTCTAGGCACAGCAAGAGGGTTTCCTAAAGCTTTACAAGGGATTTACTAAAGGGTTTAGGGCTATCAAAGGTGAGAGAGAGGGAGAAAGAGAGAGAGGAAGCTTATAGAAGGGAGGTTCTGCTCGTGGAGGTTTTCTACTGTGCAATCTATATCTTAGCGCTTCTATGTCTTCGTAATTGATTAAATCTCTTCGTTTTCACTATTTCTCTTATTGTTTATCCACTCCTGCGTGAGTGAAGAAGATTATAACGTTCTACTTCATAGTGGATTGTTGATCTTGACGAGGTCTCGTGGTTTTTACCTCTTTGAGGGTTTTCCACATAAAAATCTCTTGTGTGGTGTGTGATTGATGCTTTGATTTATTTCATTGCTTTATTATCCATAATTCTGGTTTGTTTCGGGAGGCTAGATCCTAAGGTTTGTGCAAGGCATCCCAACAGCCACGACCATGGCTTTCAAACTGGGCTCATACTGTGGGAACTGTCAACACCATCTGGGGATGCTTTTGGACTAAATACGCCTTAATAAGCATGGTTACAAAGTGACTAAATTCATTTATGCCCATGTTAGTTCGTCTAGTTCGATGGGTAAGGGGGCAGGAGCCAAGAGAATGGATTCAAATTTTATTGGCTACGTAGCGGTCAGCAATGAAGTTGAGTTGCGCCAGATTGGACGTAGGGATATTTCCGTCGCATGGCGTGGGACCAAAACATGGTCAGAGGGTGGTCAAGTTATTAAAACCAAACTTGTACCCAGTGATGATGATGAAGTGATGGTGGCAGATGGGTTCAATAGCATCTACACATCTAAGTGTGACTCAACTAGGTACAACAAGTCAAGTGCATCAAAACAAGTGATGGGGGAAGTGAGAAAGCTTGTTAACTTGTACAAGGAGATGGGTGAAGAGGTGGGCCTCACCATCACTGGCCACAGCCTAGGTGGGGCCCTAGCTCTCCTCAGTGCTTACGAAGCTGCCTCCTCCCTCCCCCAGCTCTCAATTTGTGTTGTCTCTTTCGGGGCCCCACAAGTCGGTAATGGGCCATTTAGAGACAAAGCTCAAATAAATGGAAGTGAAGACAACCTGGGTGGTGATTAAACAAGATATGGTCCCAATGTGGCCTGGGAGACTTGTCGATGAGAATGTATACAACTGGCCGTTCAAACTAGTGGGGCAGGAGAACTCTCTGTTCAAACATGTGGGTGCGAAATGGATGCTGGATGCAGATGGATTTAACGTGCGGGAAGCACATAACCTAAAGACAATACCTTTCTCATCTGAACAGATCCAATAGTTCAGCATCTGAGCTGCCATGTGGATGCTCGGCCTAATGTCGCATTGGTGAACAAAGCTCTGTTGAAAAGTAATTTGTAATTTATAATTTAAAATATTATTGAAAATATGTGTGGAAAGATTTTTCTTTTTCTTTTTTCTTTTTTCTTTTTTTTTTTAATTTTAAAAAAAAGTCTTAGTCAAGAAAAGAAATATTTATGGACGTACGTAGAAAAAAGATGTGTGAAAAAGTATCCACAAATCGTGAGGTTATGGTAGGGGTGCACACGGTTCGGTTTGGTCCGGTTCTGGGGTGAAACCAGAACCGAATCGTTCCTTACGGTTCCAAGATTTTCGGAACCGGAACCAGACCATTAGCACCATAGAATTGAACCGGAACTGGACCGTGAAAACCGGTTCGGCTCCATGGTTCTAGGCTTTTTATAATCCAACCCAATTGCATGTTCTATTTTATAATTTAGCCCATGTCCATTCGTGTTGTGATCCACTTGATGAATGGTTTAGATATTGTATGTGGTGTGAAAAAATACATTTATGAAAACAAGCAAAGGGTGCATTGTAAACCATTGAGTCAAATAGACAACTAAAATATATTGTAAATTCATGGTTTCAGGTTCAGTTCCTGTCACGCCCCAAACTCGAAAACCGGGCTTACAAAATTCTCGATCGCCGAATCCGGCGCCGACAGCCTCCGTAGTACCCCATTCTCGGCTCCCAGCGCCCATACGCCAGATTCCGATCTTGGGATCCTACAAGGAGGATTTTCAGCAAGAATTTTTTTTGTAATGTAATGGAGCATAACCACAAGCATAACCAAGACACAAAACAACAACACCACATATCCACTATATCAAAAACTTTTAAGTACAATGCAGGAAGGAAAATACAATGTAATGCTATCAAAGAAAACTCCAAAAAGCTCCGTAAGATGGCACATGACGCTCGAGCTCAATCGCTGTCGCAACCTAACGCCACCTGTACGCATCTATCGTGCATAAGCTTACAAAAGCTTAGAGGGTGGTGAAAGTGTGTGTAAGGCAAGTGCCAAATGTACAATATCAGAGTAATGCGGAAATATGTGGTAAGTCCATGAATGCTATCAGCTATACTAAAGATATGTAATGCAAGGCATGAATGCTTATCGGTCATACCAAGACCATGGGATGCGAGGCCTATATAGCCAAATGTCATATGCGAGATGCAAAGCAAGCGTGCCAGTACTCATCAAGTACACATATCAGTACAATTCCTCTCTGGATATCACCGGGGTCTAATACACCTCACACTGACTGCCTCCTCCCTAGCTGCACAGTCAAGCAAGTGGAAGAGACCACACTATCCGCCTGACCAGTAGTCTGCCAATACCTACCCGGCTCGTCGATAGCGGACATATTTGCGAGCTAGTCAAACTCAGCCTAGCTTATAGCCCCCTCACTCAGGCGGATAAGGCCACACCCCCATCCAACCAACCACGACACAGTGGGAGACGCGACCTACTGGTATTCGGTACTCGGGCGCTCGTGTATCCACTCGGTCTAGACGTTGGAGCAACTCCTGGTACCAAAAAGGTTCTGGGATTTTCACCCAAGGACATCCTAAGTGCCCACAGTGCTAGAACAAAATATTTCAGGTATCCGATACGGCCATCCACGATGTGCCTGTGGAGCCACGGCCCTGATGTCGCTAGGGCGTGCAGTGATCAAGTCACACATATGCGAGATGCATGAATCACACCGTACAATCACGCAGCAATCTCACGCGTACCACGCGATCATGTGGGGCACTCAGTCTCATAAGGAGTCCCGTAAATGTCTCAGCCCAAAGGCTTATGCTATGGTCAAACATTCCTCATATCAAGCATACACATGATGCATATGGCATGAATCATGGAACTATACTAAGCATGTTATAAAGTAATGGACTATCCTTACGCCGAAGATAGGCCTAGACGGCCTACATGAAACAGATACGGGCCTATCAGTGGCCTTAGGGAGAGTTATACTGTGGACATCTAACCAACATTACTCGTACAATGTGGACGTCAAACCAACATTGTCCCTAAGGCACGGTCGGTCATAAACATCATTACACGAACTATGGGGAATCACACATTGCAATGGACCTATACACATCTCATTGGGCCTCGACCCAAAGTCCTCAAATACATCAAATGGGCTGCCTCATATAGGCCTTTCATAAATCAAGTGGGCCGCATCAATGGGCCTTAAGTACATTGCAATGGGCCATGTCCCATGGGCCTTTGAAAACATCACAATGGGCCTTGTAACATAGTTCTCATATATATCAAAGTTGGACTTAACAACGGGCCACGAATACCTCGAATGAGCCTAATCACATGGGCTTTATGTATATCAAGGTGGGCCTCAATAACGGCCACAATTACACATCAAGGTGGGCCTCAATAAAGGCCACAATTACACATCAAGGTGGGCTTCAATAAAGGCCACAATTACACATCAAGGTGGGCCTCAACAACGGCCACAAGTACACATTGAAGTGGGCCTCAACAACGGCCATAAGTACACATTGAAGTGGGCCTCAACAACGGCCGTAAATACACATCCAGGTGGGCCTCAACAATGGCCACAAGTACTCATCCAGGTGGACCTCAACAACGGCCATAAATAGTTGAACGACTTGGATGCAACACATGCATCATGGTGGGGCCCATAAAGGCCCACGCACATATATATATATACACAATATAATATATAAACTATATATATATAATATATATATACTATAATATATATATATATATATATACATATACACATGCACCCACATACACTCACACACACACACGCATGCACGCACACACGCACACACACGCACGCACACACGCACACGTATGCACACACACGTGCACTCCCCACACGCCCACCGTCCTTTGGACGGTGGGTTTGAAACAAACATCACAGTGGGTACCACCGTCCAGGTGGACGGTGGTAAAAACACATGCATCATTGTGGGTCCCATGTGGGGCCCACCTTACTGTTTATACACCATCCAATCCGTTCATGAGGTCACACAGACCTGGAAATGAAGAGGAAAAATAAATTTCAGATTGATCCAAACTTCAGTGGGCCCAGGGAAGGTTCCAATGGTGGAGTTCAGTTCACACTGTTTCATGTGGTGTGGGCCACCTAAGTCTTGGATGTGGCTCAAATTCGGAGGGGGCCCACTTCAGGGAGTGGCCCACCTCATGAACGGCATGGATGACAACATACATCATGGTGGGGCCCACGGCAGGGGCCTTGGGTTGCTGCCCAGTCACCCGCCCGAATGACGCAGGACGCCTAGCGTCCTTCCTGTCAGCAGCAGCAGCAGAATTGCTGCTGTTGTTATTATTATTTTTTAAAAAAAAATTAGAGATTTTGTGGTTTTCCATATGTGGGATCCAAATCTGATGAATCCACCCCGTCCATTGTTTCATACAGCGTTCAACAATCACAACGAGCCCAATATTGGGCATATATCAGGGGTACGGGATCAACAGGGGGGGTTTTCAATGGCAAGGAGACTGTTTCCCATGCCATGGCCCACTAGAAATTCCGATCGGCATAATCTTTTGGCTCAACGCCTCAAACAATATGAAGAGTGGAATGGACGTCTTGGATTGGATGCAAACATCAAGGTGGGTCTTATGCAAGTGGGTCACCCCAATGGCTTGTAAATCCAAGCCAATATTTGTGTTTTCCTTTTCACGTCAGAGAGTCCCTGGACTCTTCTTCTCTTTTTTTTTTTTGTGGGCATGCAATGCCCTTTAGGGTGGGCCCTTTGTAGATGGGCCACCACATGGTGAGGTGGTGTGGTCACCATACGTATGTAAAGTAGGCCCCACCTTTAGATGGTTTGGATTCCAATGCATGCTCCTTTGTGGGGTCCATCCAAGTGGGCCACACAACTATATCATCACAAGGAAAGAAAAATGTAAAGAGAGAGGGAGAGAGAAAAAGAGTGGGACACACGTGTGATGGAGGGACCCCGACACTATGGGTCCTCCCTTGCATCTAATCGTACATCAAATGATAATCAAAGTGGGCCATTGGCCACATCTTAGGGTCCCAAGTGAGATCCATACCATTGATCGGTAGGCCTCACTTGGCCCATCACAAAATTTATGAAATCTAGCCTATGGAAACACCCACCGTCGATCTTCTTCGGTCCGTTGGAACGCCAACCTTCTTGTGCTCCTCTTTGACGGTGGAGATGGGAAATCAAGGGCTAGGATGAGAGGTTTTGGGAAGGGAAAGGTGGGCCACACAAGGTCATTTTTTCCATGGAAGGCTTGGACGTGGGAGCTCTCTTTGCTCTTGGTGTTGCTTGGAAAATAGTGTAGAGAAAGAGAGAGATAAGGAGAGAGAGAGTGATGTGAGGTGAGTGATGGATGTGAGTGATGGGTGAAGGGATGGATTGGTTGACTTTTGGTGGTGGCTTTACTTGTGTAAAAAGAAAGCATGGGTGCTTTGTACTTGACATGAAGTGATGGATTGATTGATGTGATTGATTGATTGATGGGAATGATTTGATTGATTGGATTGATTTGACATGTTATAGAGATTCTCTCGGGATCGTAAAAGCGCGGCGTTTCTTCGAAATAAACGTCGGCTCACATCTTCCTGCCAGGGTATCGGATCGATGCGTGAGTCGCGGCGTTGGAACCGCGGCGACGGTGCGGTCGCAATGATACAGGTCTCAGATTAAACCGACTCGAATCTAAAGGATGTGACTTACGTTCGATCGCAACGTCGATTATCAGTCGTGGATTGCCGGACTTCGATGGAAAGGATCGCGGGATTCGTCGAAACAGTACAGACTAGGACACGGGTCTTACAGCTCTCCCCACCTAATAAAAATTTCGTCCTCGAAATTTACACTACTATCGCAACTCAACATAACTCATAAGAAAATAGGAAACATAACGTCATATATAATCAAAACGCAGCATATTGTCATAATAAAATATCTAAGGGATAGGGATAATGCCCACAAATCTCAAGCTCTAACTCACAAGGCGCATCATTCATAAGCAATCTAACGAGACGGTGTAGGGGCCAAGTCATATGAATCGTCGACGACTACTCCTGATGACTGAGGATCCTGCTGCTGCTATTGAGGAAGGGAACACTCGCTCCTATGATATCCCACCGCACCCAAAGCAAGCACCAGAGAACGGTCTGGGTGGTAGGGGCTACCGAGGGTGGGGGCATTCCCAGATGTGGTGCCCCGTCACACCACATCTGAAGCATACACTTGAGGACTGACGTTTAGGTGGTGTAAATGCTCGAAAGGACGGACGGTTCTTATGCCTCTGTGGTCGTCGACAGCGCTGCACCTGGGAGCTACCGGAGGGGTCCTTCCTCTTCCGGTCTCCTTTCTGAAGAATAGCGGTCATTGCTTGCAACATCTGCAATAGTTGGTCCGCACTTACGGACATGGTCGGTGCTGCGCTAGACTCGGATGGGGGTGCAGAAGTCTCAGCTGGGGGAACAGGAATCTCAAGCGAGGGAACGAAAGTCGCTCGGGTCACTCTCTTGGGTGCCATGTCCTACAGGAAGGAACAAGGGCATATCATCCTTGGGAACTCTCGAATGCACACATGATAGGGAGCTATATCAGGGAGTTTCTAAGTTATTCGAACTCGGGGGTCTAACCATTCTAAGTTCTCAACAATCACACAGTGTAGTGTAGCTATCAGCAGATATGTGATGTTATCCTCAGGTATTCCCAGGTTAGGCTCTGATACTAACTTCTGTCATGCCCCAAACTCGGAAACCAGGGCTTACAAAATTCTCGATCGCTGAATCCGGCGTCGACGACCTCCAAGTAGTACCCCATTCTCGGCTCCCCGGCGCCCATACGCCGGATTCGATCCTGGGATCCTACAAGGAGGATTTTTTTGAATTTTTTTGTAATGTAATGGAGCATAACCACAAGCATAACCAAGACACAAAACAACAACACCACATATCCACTATATCAAAAACTTTTAAGTACAATGCGGGAAGGAAAATACAATGTAATGCTATCAAAGAAAACTCCAAAAGCTCCAGAAGACTGCTGTACGCTCCGAGCTCAACGCTGCTGCAACCTAACGCCACCTGCACGCATCTATCATGCATAAGCTTACAAAAGCTTAGAGGGTGGTGAAAGTGTGTGTAAGGCAAGTGCCAAGTGTACAATATCAGAGTAATGCGGAAATATGTGGTAAGTCCATGAATGCTATCAGCTATACTAAAGATATGTAATGCAAGGCATGAATGCTTATCGATCATACCAAGACCATGCGATGCGAGGCCTATATAGCCAAATGTCATATGCGAGATGCAAAGCAAGCGTGCCAGTACTCATCAAGTACACATATCAGTACAATTCCTCTCTGGATATCACCGGGGTCTAATACACCTCACACTGACTACCTCCTCCCTAGCTGCACAGTCAAGCAAGTGGAAGAGACCACACTATCCGCCTGACCAGTAGTCTGTCAATACCTACCGGCTCGTCGATAGCGGACACATTTGCGAGCTGGTCAAACTCAGCCTAGCTTATATCCCCCTCACTCAGGCGAATAAGGCCACACCCCCTTCCAACCGACCACGACACAGTGTGAGACGCGGCCTACTGGTATTTGGCACTCGGGCGCTCGTGTATCCACTCGGTCTAGACGTTGGAGCAACTCCTAGTACCAAAAAGGTTTTGGGATTTTCACCCAAGGACATCCTAAGTGCCCACAGTGCTAAAACAAAGTATTTTCGGTATCCGATACGGCCATCCACGATGTGCCTGTGGAGCCACGGCCCTGATGTCGCTAGGGCGTGCAGTGATCAAGTCACACATATGCGAGATGCATGAATCACACCGTATAATCATGCAGCAATCTCACGCGTACCACGCGATCATGTGGGGCACTCCGTCTCATAAGGAGTCCCGTAAATATCTCAACCCAAAGGCTTATGCTATGGTTAAACATTCCTCATATCAAGCATACACATGATGCATATGGCATGAATCATAGAACTATACTAAGCATGTTATAAAGTAATGGACTATCCTTACGCCGAAGATGGGCCTAGACGGCCTACATGAAACAGATACGGGCCTATCAGTGGCCTTAGGGAGAGTTATACTGTGGACATCTAACCAACATTACTCGTACAATGTGGACGTCAAACCAACATTATCCCCAAGGCACGGTCGGTCATAAACATCATTACACGAACCATGGGGAATCACACATTGCAATGGACCTATACACATCTCATTGGGCCTCGACCCAAAGTCCTCAAATACATCAAATGGGCTGCCTCATATGGGCCTTTCATAAATCAAGTGGGCCGCATCAATGGGCCTTAAGTACATTGCAATGGGCCATGTCCTATAGGCATTTGAAAACATCACAATGGGCCTTGTAACATGGTTCTCATATATATCAAAGTTGGACTTAACAACGGGCCACGAATACCTCGAATGATCCTAATCACATGGGCTTTATGTGTATCAAGGTGGGCCTCAATAACGGCCACAATTACACATCAAGGTGGGCCTCAATAGAGGCCACAATTACACATCAAGGTGGGCTTCAATAAAGGCCACAATTACACATCAAGGTGGGCCTCAACAACGGCCACAAGTACACATTGAAGTGGGCCTCAACAACGGCCATAAGTACACATTGAAGTGGGCCTCAACAATGGCCACAAGTACTCATCCAGGTGGACCTCAACAACGGCCATAAATAGTTGAACGACTTGGATGCAACACATGCATCATGGTGGGGCCCATAAAGGCCCACCCACATATATATATACACAATATAATATATAAAATATATATATATATATATATTATAATATATATACTATAATATATATATATATACACATACACACATGCACCCACATACACTCACACACACACACGCATGCACACACGCACGCACACACACGCACGCACACACGCACACGTATGCACACACACGTGCACTCCCCACATGCCCACCGTCCTTTGGACGGTGGGTTTGAAACAAACATCACAGTGGGTACCACCGTCCAGGCGGACGGTGGTAAAAACACATGCATCATTGTGGGTCCCATGTGGGGCCCACCTTACTGTTTATACACCATCCAATCCGTTCATGAGGTCACACAAACCTGGAAATGAAGAGGAAAAATAAATTTCAGATTGATCCAAACTTCAGTGGGCCCAGGGAAGGTTCCAATGGTGGAGTTCAATTCACACCTTGTTTCATGTGGTGTGGGCCACTAAGTCTTGGATGTGGCTCAAGTCGGAGGGGCCCACTTCAGGGAGTGGCCCACCTCATGAACGGCATGGATGACAACATACATCATGGTGGGGCCCCATGGCAGCGGGCCGTGGGTTCTTTGCCAGTCACCCGCCCGAATGACGCGGGACGCTGGCGTCCTTCTGTCACGCAGCGGCGAGCAATTCTTCTTTGTTGTTATTATTATTTTTTTTTGAAAATTAGAGATTTTGTGGTTTTCCATATGTGGGATCCAAATCTGATGAATCCACCCCGTCCATTGTTTCATACAACGTTCAACAATCACAACAAGCCCAATATTGGGCATATATCAGGGGTACGGGATCAACAGGGGGGGTTTTCAATGGCAAGGAGACTGTTTCCCATGCCATGGCCCACTAGAAATTCCGATCGGCATAATCTTTTGGCTCGACGCCTCAAACAATATGAAGAGTGGAATGGACGTCTTGGATTGGATGCAAACATCAAGGTGGGTCCTATGCAAGTGGGTCACCCCAATGGCTTGTAAATCCAAGCCAATATTTGTGTTTTCCTTTTCACGTCAGAGAGTCCCTGGACTCTTCTTCTCTTTTTTTTTTGTGTGGGCATGCAATGCCCTTTAGGGTGGGCCCTTTGTAGATGGGCCACCACATGGTGAGGTGGTGTGGTCACCATACGTATGTAAAGTAGGCCCCACCTTTAGATGGTTTGGATTCCAATGCATGCTCCTTTGTGGGGTCCATCCAAGTGGGCCACACAACTATATCATCACTAAGGAAAGAAAAATGTAAAGAGAGAGGGAGAGAGAAAAAGAGTGGGACACACGTGTGATGGAGGGACCCCGACACTATGGGTCCTCCCTTGCATCTAATCGTACATCAAATGATAATCAAAGTGGGCCATTAGCCACATCTTAGGGTCCCAAGTGAGATCCATACCATTGATCGGTAGGCCTCACTTGGCCCATCACAAAATTTATGAAATCTAGCCTATGGTAACACCCACCGTTGATCTTCTTCGGTCCGTTGGAACGCCAACCTTCTTGTGCTCCTCTTTGACGGTGGAGATGGGAAATCAAGGGCTAGGATGAGAGGTTTTGGGAAGGGAAAGGTGGGCCACACAAGGTCATTTTTTCCATGGAAGGCTTGGACGTGGGAGCTCTCTTTGCTCTTGGTGTTGCTTGGAAAATAGTGTAGAGAAAGAGAGAGATAAGGAGAGAGAGTGATGTGAGGTGAGTGATGGATGTGAGTGATGGGTGAAGGGATGGATTGGTTGACTTTTGGTGGTGGCTTTACTTGTGGAAAAAGAAAGCATGGGTGCTTTGTACTTGACATGAAGTGATGGATTGATTAATGTTTGATTGATTGATGGGATTGATTTGATTAATTGGATTGATTTAACATGTTGTAGAGATTCTCTCGGGATCGTAAAAGCGCGGCGTTTCTTCGAAATAAACGTCGGCTCACATCTTCCTGCCAGGGTATCGGATCGATGCGTGAGTCGCGGAGTTGGAACCGCGGCGACGGTGCGGTCGCAACGATACAGGTCTCGGATTAAACCGACTCGAATCTAAAGGATGTAACTTACAATCGATCGCAACGTCGATTATCAGTCGTGGATTGCCGGACTTCGACGGAAAGGATCGCGGGATTCGTCGGAACAGTACAGACTAGGACACGGGTCTTACAGTTCCATTGTTTGGTTCCAACTTCGGTTCCACGGATCGGATCCACGGTTTAGATTCAGGGTTTGGTTTAGTTCTACATACCCCCAAACTAGAACCGAACTGAACTAAACGATTCTTTAATTTTTGGAACCGGAACCGGAACCGGTGCACTCTAGAACAGAACCAAACTAGACCGTTTGGTCGGTTCCAGTCCAGTTCCACAGTTCTATCGGTTCGATGTGCACCCCTAGGTTGTGGAGACCTACAAGTAACTTAATCTATGGTAACAAGCTTTAACAACTGTACCTTTAGGCGTGGAAACCTTAATTTTTTGAAGAAAAACAAAAGGATGATGCCTGTCACTGGTTGTGGACCCTTTTTATCATGAGTTGCAATGTATAATTGGATGGGAAGATTTTTATCTAGAGCCGTGCTTGGTGAGTCAGGTTAGGCTGCTTGATGGTCCACGTAGTCCAAATAGCTCCTTTTTACATTTATAGAGGTAAATGGAATTGGAGGTACTACCTTTTTATTGTGTCTTGAAATCTAAGCAAAATGCTCTGATTCCAATGTATCTGGAAGGTTTTTGTTGGGCATCTGGGGGTGTTGTGTTCATGCTGGTAGATCTGTATGAAGGTTTTTGGCCAGCATTGGCCGTCCTTCGGACAATTTGCCTCTTTTCCACCTTCCCTCAAGATCTTACTGCTGCTTTCTTCTGCTTCTCCGGGCATTTAGTGCTCTGCTGCCAACCTCTTCTTCTTCTTCTTCATTTATTTATTTATTTATTTATTGTTGGAGTTTGCTGGTGCAACCATTTTTAATGGGATTTTGGTTAGTTGTTTCTATGTTATTTATTTTATTTTTATGTTTTGGTGCTGCCGTGCTATATCGGGTTTTCCTTGGGTGGCTCCTACTGCTTTTGTGGTATTGCCTGTGATGGTTGTACAGTGCTGGCTGGGGGCTTTATATATATAGGCCTCTAGTTTGTGTTGGCTGGGAACAGGTTTGTCAAGGCTTACCTTTTTTTTTGGTGGAGTTTGCTAGTGCGACAGTTTTTGCATGGGATTTTGGTTAACTATTTCTATGTTATTTATTTTATTTTTATGTTTTGGTGCTGCCGTGCTGAATCGGGTTTTCTTTGGGTGGTTCCTGCAGCTGCTTTTGTGGAATTGCCTGTGATGGTTGTACAGTGCTGGCTGGGGGCTTTAGCCTTTTATTATATACAGGCCTCTAATGGAAAGATGGAAAGCTTAAGGGGAAGAATCATCACCTTATAGTTTGCATCGCTTACCAGTGTTGCTAGAGAGTGTGTGTTTTCTTAGAATCAACGTCTCCACCAACACCACTCCTTTCTTTCCCTCTTCTCTTCCTCCCCCCCCCCCCCTTTCTCATCTGCTGGTAGTCCAGCTGAACACGGACCAGCCAGCGGCCGAGTCGTCTAACTCGACTCAGCGAGTTTCAGCCGAGCCAAGTTGAATCGGAATGGTTCCCTCTCTCTCTTCTCCTCTACTTCTCCTTTCCTTTCTTCTTCTTCCTACTTTCCTTCAATGCTGGAACGTCCAGCAGCGGACACCCAGCTTGACAGGACTTGAGCCGGACATGGCTGACTCACAGCGAGTCAACTCGCAGTCGAACCCAACTCTCCCTCTTTCTTCTCTTTCCTTCTCCTTTCCTTCCCTTTTCCCTCCATTTTCTCTTCTCCTTGTTGGAATTCCAGCAACTATTGACTCAAACAGGACCCACCAAACATGCCCAAATGCACTGACTCAGCCCACAACTCGGTCAGGTTGAGCTAGCTGCGGCAGAGCTCTCTCCCTCTATTTCTCTTTCTTCTTCTCTTTCATTTCTATGCTCTCCGGATTTCTCTCTCATTTCTGTTTCTTTCTTCTCCTTCTTTCCTGTTTTCTCACCACACCAGGCCCATCAGCGTCGAGCCTACCTCTATGCAGCAACATGCTGGGGAAGAAGACCCGACTCTAATGGTGGATCTAAATGTCGAGTCTCTCTCTTTGAAATGGTGCCATTGGAGGGTCTAGACCTTCCATGTGACGCTGGTAGGAGCAGGAAAACGGAGCTCCATGCTCGTTTTCGTGGTGGGTTCGGATTTGGGAGGAAGGGGCGGACAATCTTCTCCCTGTTTTCTTTCTTGGGAAATTGCCCATACTCGCCTCGAAGTTTGGGTCAATTACCTCGATCGCCATGACACTCCATATATTCTCTAAAGGGCCTTCTGACAGCTTTTGAAAATTGTTTCGGACGAAAATGCCCCTGACCTTTGTTCAGTAGTAGCACGGTTTTCTAGGGACTAAGAAGTTACGTAGTATTTAATGCTAGTAAAGTGATGTGTACAGAACCCTTTTTGCGCGTGGGAAATGACTAAACTCGTGGGGCCCATATTAATGTATGTGTATAATCCATGTCGTCCATCCTTTTTACCGTGTCATTTTAGGGCTAGGGCCCAAATATCATCGTGATTCAGAGCTCGCGTGGGTCACATAATAGAAAATAATGGTGACAATAGAACCCACTGTTGAAACTTTTCAGGCTTACCGTGATATTTGTTAGAAGTGGAGATTGCCCAAGTCAGGACTTTTTGGGCCCACGCCGAGATGGCTGACAGGGTGGACGGAATGGATCTTCCCATTGATGGCCTGAGGCTATTGTACCAATGGCTATCCTTTCATTTGGCAGTAAAGGAAGTGAACGTGTAACAACCGCGACCCATATAACATGGGAACCACGACCCATATAACATTATAACTACGACCCATGATAACCACGACCCATATAACATTATAACTACAACCCATGACAACCACGACCCATATAACATGAGAAATATGACCCTAACTACATTACAATCACGGCTGTTGCCACATTACAACCACGACCTATGTTATATGGGCTTGTTTAACATGTTATATGGGTCTCAGTTGTATGGGTCTTGGTTAGCACGTTATATAGGTCGTGGTTAGCATGTTATATGGGTTGTGGTTAGAATGTTATATGAGTCTTGATTAGCATGTTGTATGGGTCTTGGTTAGCATGTTGTATGGGTCTTCGTAACAAAGTTGTATGGGTCTTGATTACCATGTTGTATGGGTCTTGGTTACCATGTTGTATAGGTCTTGGTTAGCATATTGTCTGGGTCTTGGTTAGCATATTATATGGGTCTTGATTAGCATGTTGTACAGGTCTTAGTTAGCATGTTGTATAGGTCTTGATTAGTATGTTGGTTAGCATGTTGTATGGGTCTGGGTCTTGGTTAGCATGTTGTATGGGTCTTGGTTAGCATGTTGTATGGGTCTTGATTAGTATGTTGGTTAGCATATTGTAAGGATCTTGGTTAGCATATTGTATGGGTCTTGGTAAGCATGTTGTATGGGTCGTGGTTGTCATGTTGCAAGGGTCTTGGTTAGCATGTTGTATGGGTCTTGGTTAACATGTTGTATGGATCCTGGTTAACATGTTGTATGGGTCTTGGTTAGCATATTGTCTGGATCTTGGTTAGCATGTTGCATGGGTCTTGGTTAACATGTTGTAAGGGTCTTGTTTAGCATGTTGTATGGGTCATGGTTGTCATGTTGTATGGGTCGTGGTTGTCATGTTGTAAGGGTCTTGGTTAGTGTGTTGTATGGGTCTTGATTAGCATGTTATATGGGTCTTGGTTAGCATGTTGTACGGGTCTTGATTAGCATGCTGTACGGATCTTGGTTAGCATGTTGTATGGGTCTTGATTAGCATGTTATATGCATCTTGGTTAGCATGTTGTAAGGGTCTTAGTTAGCATGTTGTATGGGTCTTGATTAGCATGTTGTATGGGTCTTGGTTAGCATGGTACCAATGATTTGGTAGAAAAGAAAGGATTTTTTGGACCCACATTGAACTGGCCAACAAGGCTAACCAAGACCCATACAACATGCTAACCAAGACTCATACAACATGACAACCACGACCTATACAACATGCTAACCAAGACCGATACAACATGCTAACCAAGACCCGTACAACATGCTAACCAAGACCCTTATAATATGCTAACCAAGACCCATACAACATGCTAACCAAGACCCATACAACATGACAACCACGACCCATACAACATGTTAATCAAGACCCATACAACATGACAACCATGACCCATACAACATGCTAACCAAGACCCATACAACATGCTAACCAAGACCCATACAACATGCTAATCAAGACCCATACAACACGCTAACCAAGACCCTTACAACATGCTAATCAAGACCCATACAACACGCTAACCAAGACCCTTACAACATGTTAATCAAGACCCATACAACATGGTAACCAAGATCTATACAACATATTAATCAAGACCCATACAAGATGCTAACTAAGACCCATATAACATGACAACCACGACCTATACAACATGCTAACCAAGACCCATACAACATGACAACCACGACTCATACAACATGCTAACTAAGACCCTTAAAACATGCTAATCAAGACCCATACAACATGCTAACCAAGACTCGTACAACATGGTAATCAAGACCCGTACAACACGCTAACCAAGACCCTTACAATATGCTAACCAAGACCCATACAAAATGCTAACCAAGACCTATACAACATACTAATCAAGACCCTTATAACATGACAACCACGACCCATACAACATAACAACCATGACCCATACAACATGCTAATCAAGACGCTTACAACATGACAACCACGACCCATACAACATGACAACTACGACCTATACAACATGCTAATTAAGACCCTTACAACATGCTAATCAAGATCCATACAACACGCTAACCAAGACCCTTACAACATGATAACCACAACCCATACAATATGGTAACCAAGACCCATACAACATGCTAACCAAGACCCATACAACATGACAACCACGACCCATACAATATGCTAACTAAGACCCTTACAACATGCTAACCAAGATCCATACAACATGCTAAACAAGACCCATACAACATGACAACCACGACCCATACAACATGCTAACTAAGACCCTTACAACATGTTAAGCAAGACCCGTACAACATGCTAATCAAGACCCGTACAACATGCTAACCAAGACCCTTATAACATGCTAACCAAGACCCATACAACATGCTAATCAAGACCCTTAAAACATGACAACCACAACCCATACAACATGAAAACCATGACCCATACAACATGCTAATCAAGACCCTTACAACATGACAACCACGACCCATACAACATGCTAACCAAGACCCTTACAACATACTAATCAAGACCCATACAACATGCTACCCAAGACCCATACAACATGCTAGCCAAGACCCTTACAACATGACAACCACGACCCATAGAACATGCTAACCAAGACCCTTACAACACGCTAATCAAGAACCATACAACATGCTAATTAAGACCCATACAACACGCTAACCAAGACCCCTACAACATGACAACCACGACCCATACAACATGACAACCATGGCCCAAGAACATGCTAACCAAGACCCATACAACATGCTAAGAAGACCCATACAACAGGTTAATCAAGACCCATACAATATGCTAATCAAGACCCTTACAACATGCTAACCAAGACCCATACAACATGCTAACCAAGATCCATACAATATGTTAAGCAAGACCCATACAACATGCTAAGCAAGACCTATACAACATGCTAATCAAGACCTATACAACATGACAACCACGACCCATACAACACATAACACAGACCCATACAACATGCTAACCAAGACCCATATAACATGGCAACTACGACTCATGCGAACCACGACCCAAATAGGCCCACATTGATGTGTGAGTATGATCTATGTCGCCCTTCCTTTTTATTATGTGATTTTAGGGGTAGGGCCTAAATATAAGTTTGCTCTGATGCTCGTGTGGGCCATAAAATAGAAAATAATGGTGGGCCTTAAGCTATGGTACCAATGGTTTGGTAGAAAAGAAAAGATTTTTTGGGCCCACGGTGAGCTAGCAAACAAGGTGGATGGATCGTATCGCCCCATTGTTGACCTTAAACAATGGTACCAATGGTTTAGTAGAAAAGGATGTGAACACATTGAAAACCACAATGGTAACAATGGGTCGTGGTTGTCACGGGTCGTAGTTTTCCTAGGTCGTGGTTATTACATGTTCACTTCATTTACTACCAAATGAAAGGATAGCCATTGGTACAATAGTCTGAGGTCAACGATGGGGAGATCCGTTCCGTCTATCTTGTTGGCCAGCTCGGCATGGGCCCAAAAATCCTGACTTGGGCCGTGTCCACTTCTAACAAACATCACGGTGAGCTTAGAAAGTTTCAACAACGGGTTCTATTGTCACCATTATTTTCTATTATGCGACCCACACGAGCTCTAGATTAAGTTGATATTTAGACCCTGGCCCTAAAATGACACGGTAAAAAGGATGGATGGCATGGATTATATACATACATCAATATGGCCCCACGAGTTTAGTCCTTGTCCACGCACAAAAAGGGTTCCGTACACATCACTTTACTGGCATTAAACACTACGTAACTTCTTAGTCCCTAGAAAATCGTGCAACTACTGAACTAAGATCAGGGGCATTTTCGTCCCAAAACAAACTCTAAAAGTGGTCAAAGGCGCTTTAGGGAATATATGGAGTGTCGTAGCGTTCGAGGTAATTTGCTCAAACTTCGAGGTGAGTATGGTCAATTTCCCTTATTTCTTTCATTCTCTCTTTTCTTTCTTTTTTTTTTCTTTTATTTACCAGCTGGATCAGCTGGCATTGGACGGCCAGGATCTCTTCCTCATGGATGGCTGAGATCAGCCAAAGACCCCTCACGCGGATCGTCTACTGGCAACAAAAATGGAAATGGGACTTTTTTCCATTTTTAGGAGTGCCACGCGCAGCACTTTTCGGTCTCAGCTTGTGCATGTGTGTGTGTGCACGTGTATGTACGGACGACTTGGGTTAAGTCAGACGAAGCTTCTCTATCTGATGAACGGTTTGGATTAGCCCGAAGTGGCACACCTCGGTTACACCAATTCGATTTTAGGGCAGCTGGAAGCACAACTTCATTTGTGCGCCCGCCCATTTCAGCTGGAACCATTCACATCCCCATGGGCGTCAGTGCAATCAAAGTGGTAAGTTTTCGTAAGGCCCACACCCCGAACACGATGGACGGTTCAGATCATCCATGGAATGATCACGTGGGCCGTAGATCCACCCAAACATGGTCAGTCCATTTGAAATGGACGCTGGCAGGAGATCTTCCCGCTTTTGGAAAACTCGGGTCAGAAGTCGTTTGACCGAGCTACCTAGCTCAGTGCACAGCTGGTGCATGTGAAATGTGCACATGCAACATTCGTGTGGGGTCCACAAGTGTTTGGATGAAATCCACTCCATTCATTTGGTTTTACAGGTCCAATTAGGACCTTAAGCTAAAGATGAGGTGGATCCAAAGCCTAGGTCGGCCATATCAAGTGATTCTCGACCTTAGGTACAGATCCTTGCTGATCTGCTAGTCGGATTATTTTGAATTTGGACATCAACAGCTAAAAGAGTCCTAGGGACTATTTAAGCTAGAATTTAGTTGTCAGTCTATGAATCATATGGCCTAATACACACTTATAGTATGAGCTATTTATTTTCAATGCTTTTAATATCATTAATAATAATAATAATAATAATAATAATAATAATAATATTATTATTATTATTATTATTATTATTATTATTATCATTTTTCTAAGTTGTTTATCATCGATTGTGATTTCGACTATCGATGGTTAAAATATCTTACGGGATCACTTATGTGTCTAAGCACACCATCATATGCTTTTATTCAAATAGTATATAAATTTTAATATTAATATACTATCATATACGTGTTATTGATCCTATGTTTATTAGTACATAATTTACAATATATAATATCAATATATATTTAATTAAAATCATCTTTGTATTCCTTAATATTGTTAAGTCATGTAAAATCTTATTAAAATATCTAATAAATTTTGTACTCATATTCATAGAAGATATTTAGTACTACCTCAATATTTATAATTCACTCATACATTGTAAGATTATTACTCATTATAATATTATTTTCGTAATATTTTGTATATGGTAGTTATATACATATCATTTTAATATGAGACTTTAAATATTTATAAAATATATAAATAACATTTTATAGTAGATATATATTTAGGTTGTATTATTATTATTATTTTGTATTATTATTAAATTAAATCAAATGGTAACACTCGAGTACTAGAAAGTACGGAGTGTTACATTATAGCAAGCATAAATGATTGATGATAACATACTACCATTAGTTGTACATCATTAATTAACTATATGTTTGTCGTTTGCGATTGAGTGATGTAATGAGTGAAACATGTCATGAATTCACCATCTTGCGATCCATATTTGACTTACGCGACTTGGATCGCATATTTGCCTTACATGGCTTTGATCACACTTTGCCTTACATGGCTCGGACTGCATATTTGCTCTACGTGGCTTAGATCGTATATTTGCCCTCATGGCTTTGATGGTCTATTGGTGCCCTTTTGTGGTTTGTTGGTTATATTCGCATATCCTGTTATTTCCTAGCCATCTTGTGGTGTTTGGTTGTATTGTGATTTCTGGGTGGAGCGGGAGTTCATTAATCAATTTTCTTGCCATCTTGCGATGTTCATGTATGTTAAGATTTTCGGGTAGTCTAGAGTTTGCATGTCGATTTCCTAGCCATCTTGCGGTGTTCAGTAGTATTGTGATTTCCGAGTGGAGTGGGTGTTCGTTTAACGATTTCCTAGCCATCTTACGGTGTTCACGTACGATATGATTTTCGGGTGGTTTAGAGTTTGTATGTTGCTTGTCTCTTCATCTTATTGTGTTTAGTTGTATTGTGATTTTAGAGTAGAGCGGGTGTTCGCTTAGCGATTTCCTAACTATCTTGTGGTGTTCACGTACGATATGATTTTCGAGTGAAGTAGATGTTGTCTGTTGTTCTCTCTTCATCTTGCGGTGTTCAGTCATACTGTAATTTTCGGGTGGAGCAGGAGTTCATTTATCGATTTTCTAGCCATCTTGCGGCGTTCATGTATGATATGATTTTCGGGTGAAGTGGAGGTTTGAAGCTTGGTTTTCTAGTCATTTTATGGAGCTTGTAAGTTTGATTATTTGACTATCTGGAAACATCCCCTTGCATTGCGATTTCTATTACATTTCCTTAGTGTTGAGATTATGTTGACTAGCTTATTTCCTAATATATGATCATGATTTTAAATTACGTTGTTTAATATGTCTCTTCTCATATATTGTGATTTATGTTAAATTATGAATGATGAGTGTGTAATCTTAGAGGGTGCTCCTCATCGCGATAGCCACTGATACTATCAAACCATATCAGTCGATGCAGGTGTAGAGCGAGTCGATGCTGTTCACTGGGTTGCTAGAGCAAATTGGGTAGCTGAGGAGCTAGACAGGGTCCCTGCGGCTCATATTGAGTTCCACCGTTAGATGATAGATTTCTGTTTTTAATTAATGAACTTTGCTATTTGAGGGTTGTATAAGTCCTGTATGGGTACTACATTTGAATTTTTATTATGGTTAGAATGTTTTTATACAATGCATGATTTACTCTAGCTACGTTTGCTGCTAACTCTAATTAATGATAAGCGGTTTAAATGTACACTAAATTTTATAGGCTAACACTTGGATTTTTGGAGAACGAGTCATATACTCGGGTTTCAAAAACTGGGGCGTTACACAAATAAACATCATTGTGGGCCCTAGAAAGGTTTCAACAGTGCAAATCATCTATGTTTCTTGTGGTATGGTCCACATGAGCTTTAAATATGCTTCAATTTTGGGCTCAACCCCTATAATGAGCTGAAAAAACAAATGGACGGCGTGAATAAACCACATACATGTTTTCAATGATATGCATTCAATTCCCACAGTTTCATCCATGACATCCATCCATTTTTATAGTTCATTTTTTGGTTTGATACCAAAAGTGAGGCAGATATAATTTTTAGGTGGACCACATCACCAAAAAAGAATACTGATTGAATGTCCACAAGTAAAAACAACCTAAGGCCCATTGTAATGTTTATTTGACATCCAACCAGTTGATTAGATCATACAAACCAAGATTAATGAAAAAAATATTAGCTTGATCGAACACTTATGTGGCCCCCAAGAAGTTTTTAATGGTGTGCGGTCAATTAACAGTGTTTCTTGTGATGTGGTCCACTTGAGATATGGATCCACCTCATTTTTTCCCTTACCATAAAATGAACTAAAAACAAATGTATGGATGGTGTGGATGAAACACATATATCATGAGCATATTTCTTGGATTTTGATGAGGTTAGCAAGCTGGGGCATTATTTTGACCAAAAAATTAGCCTAATTTGGAAATCTGATCCAATCACTCTATTCTACTCATCAAGAGCTTCGATTTGAATGGTCACTTGCCACAATCGGGTTTCAGATGAGAAAGATATTGGGGGTGGACAAGATTGATCAACAATATGATGGGCCATATCTTGCGATCCAACGGTCAAATTTGAGTGAAATGTAATCTAAACATCTAAAGTTATTTACTCTTTAATCAAGATTGATCAGATTGTCCAAATATTTCTAGATCTAGATAAACTAATGATGCCCATTTAAAGAGTGTTTTGGATGGATCTGATTCGTTTCATATCATATTGAGTTGATTTTTTGTTATGTATTCTAATTAGCATATATCGAGCATATCTGACAGTTCAGATCAACCTTAGGATGGGCTACTCATAGAATTTGATCAATCTCATCATTATAAGTTATTCTTGCAGTTACACTTTAAATTGATAAGTTATTCGATAAACCAATAAACGTCAACCAATCTGATAGCCAGTTAACCGAATGAGTGTCATTTTTTATTTTGACCATCCAATAAATGTCCATGAATAAATTTGGTCCATTCATTTTAAATTTCTCATTTTTAAATTCTCGCCAATTTATTTTTAAATCTCTTTTTGTTTTTTTTTTTTCTCGAAATCTCTTTTTAAAAAAAAAAAAATCAGACTTCTCATTTATTTCAAACTTCTCACTATATTCTGCTCGCCAGGAGCTTCGATTTGGCTAGTCACTCGCCCCCATCGGGTTTCGCATGAGAAAGATATTAGGTGTACATAATTAATCAACAATATGATCGGCCATATCTTACGATCCAACCATTAGATTTAAGCAAAATATAATAAAAACATCTGAAGTTATTTACGCTTCAATCTAGACTAATCAGATTGTCCAAAATCTGTCTAGATCTAGAGAAACCGATCATGCCTATTTAAAGAGCGTTTTGGATGGAACTGATTCTTGTCCCTAGTAATTTAGTAGAAAATCTTAAAATTTTTCGACCGATAAATGTCAATCAATTTGATAGCCAGCTAACCGAATGAGTGTACTTTTTCATTTTCGACTGTCCAATAAATGTCCACCAATAAATTTGGTTCACTCATTTCAAACTTCTCACCTTTTTTTTTTTTTTCAACTTCATAATGTTCTTTTTCAAAATTTTATTTTTTTTGTCAAAATCATGAGGCATTTTAAAATCTCAGAAATTTTAATCAAAATCTCAATTTTTCGTAAACATTGTGAATTTTCTTTTAAACTACTCAATTTTCTTTCTCAAAATGTCAATTTCTTATTCAAAATCTCAATTTTTTTAATCTCGCTTTTTTCAAAATTTCAATTTTTTCAAAATTTCAATCAAGCTTTCAAACTATTCAAAATTTTTCAAAATCACAAACTTTTTTTTCAAAATACAAAATCTCAATTTCTTTCTCAAAATCTCAATTTTTTTCAATATCTAATTATTTTAAAAACTTATCAAGTTTTTTAAAAAGTGCCACTTTCTTTAATTGTTAAATTTTTGTGTAACAATTAATTTTTTTTCCCTCAAACATTGTTACTTTTTTTCAAACTTTTGAACCTTCTTATTCAAAATCACAATTTAAAAAAAAAAAAAAAAACTTTTCAAAATATCATTTTTTTTCAAAATCTATTTTTAAAAAAATATAAAAAAATTTATCAAACATTATTCAAACTTCTTAATTTTTTTCAAAATCTAGATTTTCATTAAATCAAATTAAAAAAAAAAAAAAAAATCTCAAAATTTCTCAAACATTGTTAATTATTTTTTAAACTTCTCAATTTTTCTTTTTCAAAATGTTAATTATTGATCAAAATCTCGATTTTTTAAATCTCAATTTTTAAGAAAATACTAAGGATGTGGGGTGGGATTTTTCGTGTGATATTGCAAAGTAATTAAATATTAGTTTTAAAGGAAAAAATTAATAATAAATTCCACTCAATTAAACAAAGAAAAAACATTTCGATGCGTTCAATCAATTGATGTAAAAAAAAAAAAAAAAATCTTAGATAGAAATAAATACAATTAAACCACTGCAATTTTATCACTTCTTAGACAACAACAAAGTATAATTTTCCACCAAATCTATGAAAAAAAATAGAGGTTCAAAATTGAATTTACGATGGACCAAGATCCGTCGCAAAAGCAAATAAAAACAAGATTTGGCGTAGTGACTAGGGGTATGAAATGAACAGCCTTATAAGTGGGTCACCTCCACCTTCTTAATTGCTCGCTCACTTGCTCTTTTTTTGTAGAAGGGGTGTTATTGACTCAGGTGAAATAACACATAATTTGGAGTTTTCACTAGCTAATAAAAGCTAAGAATCTATGAGTGGCTATAAATTGTAGAATTGTTTTCGAAATGGAAGATCTGATGATCTCAAGATCCGAGTGACACGTGCAGTTGGTCTACTGTTGAGGGTCAAATATTGCATATTAGACCCTAGTTACTACTTGGATTTACGAACATGATACTGCTTAATGGGTTATTTTAATCATGTTTGTGATGCAAGGTGAATCTAGGAGTGTGGACTAGAAAGGATGCTAAAAGCTTAGATTTAACGCTCTGGCATCACCAAGGCATTGGACGGGACTCCATGAGACCAAGATCAAGGATTTACACACCAGCGATCAGAGAAATTCCAGCTACTCACTTTCAACAGGCCTGAAAAACGTCTAGAATGCAAGATCACAGGGTTCCCACCATCTGATCGGCTCGAAACTTCATATATGGCCTAAAGACCATAAGTTGACCGTATACATCGAATTCCAGCTCTCAGATCCTTGTATGAGTGGCCCAACGGATAGATCAGCTACCAAATCCCTAATTTGGGGCTCACCTGATGTATGGATATGCCTCTAGTTTGGTAGAAACTCGTAAAATGAGGTGGCAAAGCAGATGGACAGTATAGATTTTTTATAACATCACCAAGGGGGCCTGCACCATCACGAGCGTGCATATAGAGGGTGCATGCTCGCGGTGCACCGAATATCACAAAAGTCGGTCAACGCATGTTGACCGACGTTTCCTTCCCAAAGCCGGTTCTCTGTTACTAACAGAACAGAGGAATCACGATTTTTTCAGTGGGCCCCACCCTTCATAAAAAACATTGATCTGGACCGTCCATTGGTCTCCCATCGAGCCTCTTATCACTGCCTAGGTGGTAGAATTTCAGAATATCGCGAGGATCTAAATCCAATTGTCCAAACGCAATTCAGATGGCAGTTTAAAAAAACTCAGTGGCCCACACCGAAATCAGTGAAGAACCATTCATGTTCGAGTTATCTTTCGTTCTTCATCTAATGGACGGCATGGATTTCCCATTAGAATTTGATCGTGGCCCACAGACACTACCGACTTAAATAGCATCCGCGTTCTTTGTTTGTCTGCGAAACAGAGGCTACGGATGATCTCGGTGGGCCATCGCCAAGGACCAAATGATCAATCCAAGTTGTCTATCATGCATAGGGGCATGATCTGATCAAACCAATGTTGATTTTGTGTACCCATGCACGCACACGTGCTGTTTTCAAACGGACAGCCCTGCACCGATTTCAGCGTGACTCTACCTTTGGCTGCGTCAATAACATTCTAAAACCATCCATCTCCGGTCGAAATTTCGAGGAGAAGCTGGTGAACGGAGTGGATATCCTGTCTAAACTCAAGAATGGACCCCACTGGGAAATCAGCACAAGAATTCTATTCCTGCTGCGTAAAAAGCCTTCGAGGGTAAAAGAGCATCCGACCGACCTTCTCACAGCGTATTCTGGGAAACCTCCTTACACATGGAACCGACGACCCTACAGTTACTATAAAGGGAGAGAGGAACCGTGGGATTGAGGCATCCAAGCCTGGGGCTTAAACGTGCAAGAGAGAGAGATAGTTAGTGTGCTTTCTTTTTATTTTATTTAAGAGATATAGCCTAATCATGGCCGGCTAAGCCTCTTAGCTAGGGCTAAGAGGTGAAACTTGTAGCGTGATAGGAGAATTTTTGCTTGTGCCTTTTGTTTAGACTGAACTAATGTTGATTTTAGTTTAATTAAGGGAATGTTTTTAGTTTTTAATGGTCTGTTGTGACTAAAATTACAATGGATCTGCGATAGCTTTCAGTATGTTCCTTTCCTTTTTATGTTTATGACATCAGGAAGCACTATTGTTCACCATCGTCTTCTGGGCATGGTCAGATGACGGTACCCATCCTAACCTTCATACATTGTTGATTGGTTGGTAATTAGTTTAATTCTGTTATTTACTTTGTCTCCTGGGCATGGTTTGGTGATGGAATCCATTCTAATTCATACACCTTTCATCTCTTGAAAACTATATCAAAGGAAGTTCAGTCTTGATTTCCATGGTTACACTCTTCAACTGGATGAAGAAGGGACTCTCAGTCCAGTTGAGTTTTTGAAGCAGGCATAAGATCTCCCTGATCTCTACAAGTCGATCATTTGAATCCCTAGTTTCCTTTCCCTGAATTCTATAAACTTTAGATAATTATTTCACCATTATTCCTTAAATTTCATTCGATTTATATTTCATCTTATTCTAGTTCTAGTTCTAGTTATTTTCAGATTATGTACAGGTTTCAGTCCCTTGGGATTCGACCTCGGTCTCACCGAGTTTATTACTACATCACAACCCTATACTTGGGGAGTGAACATCTACGAGTGGAGATCTTAAGGGGGAGGTTGATTAAAATGTAGATGCTGAAGTTGAATGGACTAGAGTTGAAAAGAACTCTTGTTAAGGGGAGGTTTGATGGAATTGACTAGATTAAGATTGACAGGAGTCTACCGGCTCAGCAACTAGGTGGCTATCGTTAGGGGAGAAAATGGGTCTCATAATTAGCTCTCTGTTAATACTTATCAATGATGCCCGTTAGGGGGAGGCTATGCTTCAATTTGAATTTTTGTGACTAGCGGGTATTGTAATGGACTCGACACCCATTAGGAAGAGAGACTTAGAATTAATTGATGGTTAGATGGGATATACTATTGTGCATGTTGGGTTGCTGTGAACCATTGATGGATAGTTGATAATGTCATGCCCCAGACTCGGTGACCAGACTCACAAGAATCCCGATAGCCGATTCCGGTGCCGATAGCCTCCGTAGTACCCCATTCTCGTCTCCTGGCACCCTTTCACCAGGTTCTGATCCTAAGATCCTACAAGGATGGTTTCTATAATATAAATCTGATCCATAAAGAGCATATCCAAGATCATAACATAGTAACCATGGATGATAACTACAGGAACACATTGCAAGATCCACTAAGAATTTAAACTTTATACAAGATACATGGCTCAAAGGAAATGAATATAAGATCTAAATAATAGCGACTCCAAAAGGTCCTTAGCACACTCCTCGCTCCTCAGCTAAGGCTGCTGCCTAAAATCTCCTGCACGCATCAATCGTGTATAAGCTTATAGAAAGCTTAGAGGGCGGTGTGAGTGTGTGTAATACCAGTGCCGGAAAATTAAGCAATATCAGAGAATGCGGAATGCAACATGAACCATGAATATCATCAATGCCACCAGTCATACCAAGGCAATGCTATACCAAGTCTAAATGCAATGAGCCACATCAAGGCTATGCTATACCAGCATGAATGTTATAAGCCGTCACAAGGCCATGCAATGGAACACATGAGTACTAGATGCCATACCGAGGCGATGCAACAAGGGGCCTACATAGGCAAATGCCAATGCAAGGTGCAATGCAATCATGTCAGTCTTCATATCAAGTCCATAAAATCAATATAGTCCTCTCTAGGAAAATCCACCAGGGTCAAATACACTACCTGCCGACTGTCACTCTCCTACCGCACAGCCTAGTGAGCATAAGAGATCTCACTACCCGCCTGTGGACAGCCAATCACCAACAAGGCTCGCCAGTAGCAGACCCATTCACGAGCCAGTTAGACTCAGCCTGGCTATTGCCCCTTAACTCAGGTAGGTAAGGCCATACCCTATCTCAACCGACCACGCTACAGTGGGAGTCGCAGCATAATGGTATAAGGGACTCGAGCGCTCATATTTTTCACTCGGTCTCGGAGTTGAGGCATCTCCTGGTACCATGAAGGTTTAGGGGTTTTCACCCAAGAACATCTTAAGTGCCCTAAATTCTCAAGTAACATTTCTGGTGTTCAAATCTAGCCATCCATGACATGCCTGTGGAGGCTACGACCCTGATGAAGCAAGGGCGAATATCCACGTGCTATGCAATGCCAGATGCATGAACCACACAAATCAACCATACATCAGTCCCGAGCATCCTATGCGCTCAAGAGGGATAACTCCATCCCTTAGGGAATACTATAATATTCTGCCCAATGGCATAACCATGGCCAATCATAATCTCAACCAAGCACATATATGATGCATGTGGAAATGTGTCATGAAGATAAGTAAGTATGCCATGCGGTAATGTTGTACTCTCCTCCTAACTAAGTAGGGTTTAGGTACTTAGACAAATTTCCATAAGGAACACAACGTCTAGTGAGGGCCCAATAGTCTAGGGTAGCACACGAGACTAAGATAGACAATGACATGGGCCTAAATGATAAGAATGGGCATAGTAAAGGGTTTATGTTGGATATTTAACCACCCATAGATATAAATGGGCCTAGCAACAGCCTAGAAGGGTATACAAACGTGGACATCCAACCACCATTTGTCCCAAAGAGGTAGCCCAATAACAACCTATTAAGAAGCAAGGCCCATGGCCTGAGTACAACCATACAAAAGAAATGGGCATTTATGTACATATAATCACATCATATGAGGAAACTGAGCTCACAAAATTCTCGATCGCTAAATCCAGCGTCGACAAATAACACCTAAATATTGCATATTTATCCTATTAATTACATTAACTTTCCTAACATTTAAATGTTAATTTAATATAATTATATATGTTTTTGCTATGCGAGGTGATTTTGGAGCTTAAAAGGATGGATTTAGAGCTCAAAAGAAGATAATGAAGAATTGGATATTTGGAAGTCATTAATGAAGATTTTAAGTACCAAATATCCAAGAAAATCAAATACAAAGGATGGAGAAAGACTAACTAAATCACAAAGTGCAATAACAAAAATAACAAATTATTGGGTCCTACCTGAGGATGGTTCGGTCTGATTGAAAGTGCACAGAATAGCTCAGCAACAAACTTTGATTTTCAGAGTTAATTTGGCTCGACACTTAGGTTCAAACAAAGCCAGGTTCGGTGCCACCGAAGGAGAGTTCGGTATGACCTAAGAGAGATAGACTTCAGATGAATATTGAAGAAATTTGACTGCAACCAAGAGACTAATTTGATGCGACCGAAGTGATGTTTAGTATGACCAAAGAGTGCAGTCGGTGTGACTGAAACGTAATAAAGCGTATAAATTTAAAGTCGGTTTTAAGTCGGTGTGGATTTTTCAAATTTAAAGGGGTATTTTAGGTTTTCTTAAGTACAAATCTGGGCTTAGGAGAAAGGCCTAGGGGTGGCGGAGCTTTCATGAGACCATTATTCTTCTTCTTCCCCTCAATTTTAGTTCGTCTTTTTAGTTTTTCTTCTAAGATATTAGTCATGTTAGCCTAATCTCTTAACTAAGGCTAAGGGATGAAGCTTTTAGTTCAACGTTAGTAATTAGTTTATTTGATCCAATAATATTATTTTAAATGATGAAAAAAGATTGAGTATATTTGGATTTACTTGAAATTTTTTGAGTTGTTTATTTCTGAATTTGTTGTGCACTACGGGTATAATGAATGCTTTAATTTAACAATTGTTTAGCTTGAATTAGCTAGAGAAGCATTTAATCTGTATAATTGATTGATATATTATCGCCTCCAAGGGGCATTTAACGCTTTTAATCCCCTATGATTGGGATCCGAGTGCTTAGAGAATCGTTGCATGCTCCACGCTCAACGATGCTGCAACCTAACGCCACCTGCGTGCATCTATCATGCATAAGCTTATAGAAAGCCTAGTGGGTGGTGAAAGTGCGTGTACAAGATAAGTGTCAAGTATACAATAAAGCTCATAAATTATACATCATCAGGATAAGCGGAAATAATGACAAGATCATGAATCATACAATATTAAAAATACTGGTAAGTTCATAAATCATACGATATCAGAGTAATGCAAAGACATGCTGATAGGTTCAGAAGTCATACAAAATCGGAGTACTCAATATAGATCAATTATGCAAATGAGGAGTCATAAAGAACCAAATATCAGATGCCGAGGGTACAATGCAATATGTGAATCCTACTAAGTCCGTCTAGGCCATATAAGTATAAAAACATAACGACCCAAAATACCATATAAATGCAGATGCAATATGCGATGCGAATGAAATGACCAAGCTGGAGTGTAAGGTGGGGATGATAGTACGTAGTATCACAGGCTACAGGGTCCATCACAAGGGACTTCTATCCAAACTAGTCCCATATTTAAATTTGGATAGTCAGACTCAATGTGGTAAACTCCTGGTCTCAGGTTAGTCGCGCGCCCAATCGAAATCCTGGCCATGTAAAGGTACACGTAACAAATAGTTGCGTACCACCAGCCCGAGTGAAAGTGAATGAATGAATGAATGAATATGCAATTCCTGCTCAATAAGTTCATATATCAGTACGGTTCCTCTCTGGGATCATCACCGGGGTCTAGTACACTCCACGCCACCTGCCGCCCCATCAAGCGCACAACTGGATAAGTGGAAGAGACCTCACTATCTGCCTGGCTAGTAGTTTGCCAATACCTACCCGGTTCGTCGATAGTGGACCCATTCCTCAAGCTAGTCAAACTCAACCTAGCTATACCTACTCCCTCGGGCGGGTAAGGCTACACCCCCTCCCAACCGACCACGAAACAGTGAGAGACGCAACCTCCTGGTATTAGGCACTCGGGTGCTCATGTATATCCACTCGGTCTTGACATTGGGGTGTCTTCTGGTACCAAGAGGGTTTTAGGAATTTTCACACAGGGCCATCTATGGCAGCCCGATGCTCGAACCAAACATTTTTGATATCTCATCTGGCTATCCACGATATGCCTGTGAAGGCTACAACCTTGATGTCGCTAGGGTGTACAGTAATCACAACACACAATGCAAGATGCATGAGTCATACAATCTAGTCATGCATCAATCTTACGCATACCTTGCGCTCATGCGAGATAACCTCCGCCTATCAGGGAGTCTTATAATAACTTGCCCAATGACATATACAATGGTCAACCACATCTCATAATAAACATACAGATGATGCGTATGGGCATGTATCATGATGCTATCTTGTCACATACTCATAATCAGTATCAATAACCGGCATTGACAATGAACCTCGACAAGGTGGACATTTAACCAACATTGCCCTCAAGGAATGACCCATATGGAACCTAATATACAGTGGACTCATGGCCTCCCACAAGGGCCAAATATACAACATCATGGGCCTCACTCAAGAGCTTAATACATATCATGATGGGCCTCACTCATGGGCTACATATACATTAAGTGGGTCGCATCTCATGGGTCTAATATACATTGCAATGGGCCGCTCACACGGGCCTAATATACATCAAGTCGGGCCTCATCATATGGGCCAGAAATATATCATAATAGACCACGTCCCATGGGCCTCGAATTCATCATAATGGGCCTCAGCAATCGGAATCGGCCTAAATAATCGGTACCGATAATTAGCATCGATAATCGACACCGACAATCAGCATATAAACAAGGCGGGGTCTATAGATGGACAACTGATCAACTATAATATAAAGATTAGCCCACGGCCGTGGTTATATCAAATCGGCGAATGAGGCCCACTTATTTGGGTTAACCCACTTAGAGAATGGTGCGAATGGGCCTAACAAAGCTAATGGGAAGGTCACAATGAGGACATCTAACCATCATTGCACATCAATGTGGACATCTAACCAACATTGCTCCCAAGGAGTGACCTACAAAAGGGATTCATACACAACGTAACGGCTACACATACATCACATTGGGCCTCGAATGCATCGTAAGTGGGCCTCAGATATACTTAACAGGTGGGCCACATACCCGGGCCTAATACACATCACTATGGGCTACATCACATGGGCCTAATATACATTACTATGTGCTATATCACATGGGCCTAATATACATCACTATGGGCCACAATCCATAGGCTTTAAATACACAATAGGTAGGCCCTACACATGAGCCTCAAATATATACAATAGGTGGGCGTCAATGGACGGGCCACAAATATATCAAGATGGCCTAATCACATGGGCTTCATATATATATCGAATAGGCCGCACCAATTGGGCCTTACATACATTGCAATGGGCCATAACCCATGGGCCTTACATACCTCACAATGGGCCTTATAACATGGGCCTTATATGTATTAAGGTGGGCCTCAACGACGGCCTCATACACATCAAGGTGGGCCTCAACAATGGACCTCATACACGTCAACGTGGGCCTCAACAATGGGCCTCATAAACATCAAGGTGGGCCTCAACAATGGGCCATAAATATAGCAAGTGGGCCACATCACATGGGCCATATATATATCAAATGGCCCACACCTAAATATAAGTGGTGATAAGGATTTCCACCATAAAAATTCCCAAGGGTTTAATGGTGGACATTCAAACCCACTATTTCTTTATAGTGTGGTCCACCTGATCAAAGGGCTGGACACATCACGGTGTGGCCCGCCGTTATGTATTTGAGATCCAATCTATTCATAAGTTAACATAGTGATAAACGAAGTGAAGACAAATATCAGCTTAATTGGGAACTACTGTGGCCCTTAAAAGTTTGAACGACGAATGTCAACGTCTCCACTATTTTCAATGGTGGGGGTTTACTTGAACTATAGATCTGTCTCATTTTTCTCATGCCATAAAACTATCTCTAAAAATGGTTGGAAGGTATGGATACAACACATGGACCATGGTAGGGTCCACACACGTGGCCCACAACAGATACACACATATGTATGTATATATATAATAATATATATTTACATCTTACTTTATTATTTAATTATTATTATTATTATTATTTTTTACAAAAACAACATCTAGCGTCCGTCCAGGTCTGGACGCTGGATGCACACATACATCATGGCGGGGTCCACCGTTGTCAAATGGTTTGGATGGTAGGATATAGCACATATCTCATGGTGGGGTCCACACGTGAGGCACACCAGTAATATGCACGGATGGTCTGGATTATCAGACCCATTGCTGACGTCGACATGTCAGCCATATAGCTGGTGGGCGGTAAACCAGCCAATCCACTTCCATAGTCGGTGGGTCCCACATGGGGCCCACGATAATGTTTATTTCCATCCAATCTGTTAATAAGGTCATACAGACTTGGATGAGAGGAAAAACAAATTTCATATCTGATCCAAAACTTCTGTCAACCTAAAAAGGGTTTCAATGGCAAACGTTCAATCCCACTTTTCCCTGTGATGTGGGCCACCTAGACACCACATATGACTGATTTTTTTTGGGAGGCACTGTCCCAAAGTGACCCAACGAATGCAGGGTGTTGATGATCAACACCCATCAAGGTGGGGCTCACGGCTGGGACCGTGGGTCCCTTCCTCTCCGTCCGTCAATAAGGGCGCAGCAGGACGCTGCGCAGCGTCCTCTGGTGCCAATAGCAGCACCTGCTGCGTTGCCTTTTTATTTGAAAAATGAGTTTCTGCAGTTTTACCTAGGTAGGGCCTGCATCAGGAGGATCCACCCCATCCACTGGCTCCCATGGCTCAAGACAAGCCAAACAAGCCCAATATTTGGAATGTTTCAGTGTCTAGAAAGATCAGAGTGCACTTTAACGGTGGGAACCATTGTTTTCTATGCTATGGCCTACTAGCTAGTCGGATTGACTTTATTTTTTGTCTCAACGCCTAAAATGATCTGAGGAACGGGATGGACGGCATGGATTGAATTCATACATCAAGGTGGGGCCTACATGAGTAGCCCACCCAAATAGCTTATATAAATATATATATTATATATATTTTTGTCTTTGGCTGTCAGCACAACACGACTATCCGTGCACACTTCACTTTAAAGCCCCGTCCAACATCCCTGGAAGCTGGATGACTTGCATATCACATATCTAAGGTGGGCCCCATCTACAGGCATGCTGCCTAGGTGGGCCACCAAATGGTTGGATGGTGTGGATAGGACATACATCAAGGTGTGGTACATTTAAGTGGGCCACACGGCCACATCATCACACACAAAAACAAATGAAAGGAGAGGGAGAGAGAGAGATCGAGTGATGGAGGGACCCCGGTACTATGGGCCCTCCTTTCTGTACATCACAACATACATCAAGTGGGTCCCATTACATATGGGCTCATTGATCAAAATCAACGGTGGAGATCCTTTCTCCACCAAAATGCAAGGTCTAGCTAACCCTATTTGTATAAGGAAAATAAACATCATGATTGTGTCCATAGAGAATGGCCCCATCATGGAATGATCATGAAAATTCAAGTGAGCCATCGGCCACATCTAAGGTCCAAAGTGAGATCCATACCATTAATTAGTAGGCCTCACTTCGCCCATCATAAAAACATGAAATCTAGGCCTATAGAAGCACCCACCTTAGATGTCTTCTTCCTTCTTCCACCAATGCATGATAGAGCTCCAAAGTAATAATTTCAACGATTAAGATGGTCTTTGAAGGGTGGGATTGGATAATAGAAAGGTGGGCCATAGTAGCTTCTCCTCTTGGAAGCCATGGACGTTGGGTGCTTGGGAGGAAAATGAGAGAGAAGTGAAAGTGGGAGAGGTTGTAAGGAGTGAGAAGGATGGGGTGATGGAGTGATGGGTGATGTGTACTTTGACATGTGAGGGATGAGTTGCTTTGACTTTGGAGTTGCTTGGGGATGGGGTGAAAGATGATGTGTACTTGACATGAGATGGGATGGAGTATTTGACATACATTTTCCTAAAACAGAATGGGGGCCCACATCTCCCGCTGATGTCGACGGGAAGGTTAGATGATGATGGCTATGAAAGCCGGTTTGTTGGTGGGCAATGGAAGCTCATCAAGGGTTCATTGATCATGGGCAGAGGAAAAAAGTGTTGCACCCTCTATAAGGCAAGTGTCAGCATGTGCAAGGGTGGGTTGAACGCAGCGGAAGATTCAGCTATTGACATGTGGCACAGGCGTCTAGGCCACATGAGTGAAAAAGGGCTTCAGCTACTAGCAAGGAAGCAGCTCCTTCCAGACATGATAGGTATGCCCTTCAAAACCTGTCTTGATTATTTATCAGGGAAACAGCATAGAGTTTCATTCATTAAAACTGCTTCTCATGTTAATAAAGTGCATGCATTAGACTTGGTTTATTCTGATTTTTGTGGTCCTATGATGACAAAAACCTTGGGTGGGGCATTGTATTTTGTCACTTTTATAGATGATGCATCTAGGAGGGTTTGGGTTTATGCTTTGAAATCCAAGGACGAGGTCTTTGGTGTGTTTAAACTGTTTCATGCTATGGTCGAGAGAGAGACAGGTAGATCATTGAAGTGCATCCGCACTGACAATGGTGGTGAATACATTGGCGACTTCCATAAGTATTGTAAGTCCCTGGGTATATGGCATGAACAGACGGTTCCCAAGACCCCCCAACATAATGGTGTAGTTGAGCGAATGAATCGCACAATTGTTGAGCGAATCAGATGCATGTTATCCCATGCGAAATTGCCCAAGACGTTCTGGGGAGAAGCAATGCACACGGCGGTGTATTTGATAACATGTGTCTCCATCAGCCCCGTTGAATGGAGAAGTGCCTGAGAAGGTGTGGACTGGACATGATCCATCGTACAGTCATCTCAGGGTGTTTGGATGCAGGGCATCCGTTCACGTACCAAAGGATGAGAGGTCCAAGTTCGATATGAAGATCAGACAGTGTGTGTTATTAGGGTATGGTGATGAAAAATTCGGTTACAAATTGTGGGATCCGATCGAGAGGAAGCTCGTCAGGAGCAGAGATGTAGTTTTCTTTGAAGATCAGTGTATAAAAGACATTGGTAAGCCAGAGAAGAACCATCCTAGTTCAGGTGAGCTAGAGAACATGGATCCGGTTAGTCCTCCCGTAGTGCCTGATGGTGGGAGAGTACAGCAAGGTGCAGAGGATGAGGAAGTTCCTTCAGAAGATGGACCAGGGGAGCAACCCCCATTTGATCCACCTGTTGAGCCACACGTGAGGAGGTCATCTAGGGACAGACAATCATCTACGAGATACTCGCCACATGAGTACATTATGTTGACTGATAGGGAAGAGTCAAAAGATTATTTTGAGGCCCTAGCCAATGAGCATAAGGAGGAGTAGTTGAAAGCTATGCAAGAGGAGATAAAATCTTTGCATAAGAACCACACCTATAATATGGTGAAATTGCCTAAGGGCAAGAAAGCTTTGAGCAACAAGTGGGTGTTCAGAAAGAAGATCGAGTAGAAGAATTCACAGACAAGGTTCAAGGCCAGACTTGTGGTGAAAGGTTTTGGTCAGAGGAAAGGTATAGACTTCGAAGAGATATTCTCACCAGTGGTGAAGATGACATCCATACGGGTGTTACTTGGGATGGCGGCTAGCATGGATCTGGAGATAGAGTAGTTAAATGTTAAAATTGCCTTTCTCCATGGTGACCTAGAAGAAGAGATCTACATGTACTAACCAGAGGGGTTCGAAGTCAAGGGTAAAGAGCATATGGTGTGTAGGCTAAGGAAGAGCTTGTATAGGCTGAAACAAGCTCCACGGCAATGGTACAAGAAGTTTGACTTGTTTATGTTAAAACATGGATATGATAGAACGGAGTCGCACCACTGTGTGTTCACGCGTAAGTTTTTATATGATAATTTTTTAGTTTTGTTATTATACGTTAATGACATGCTCATCATGGGAAAAGACATCAAGAAGATCGACAGGCTGAAACAAGAGTTGGGCAAGTCTTTTGCGATGAAAGACTTGGGCCCGGTTAAACAGATCCTAGGAATGGAGATAACCCATGACAGAAGCAGAAGGAAGCTTTGGCTGTCACAAGAGCGGTATATTGAGAAAGTCCTAGAGTGGCTCAATAAAAGCCGGTCAATACTCCACTAGATGGTCACTTCAGATTGAGCGACAGGCAGTGTCCCAAGACGAAGGCAGAGGTGGAAGAGATGCAGAAGATACCCTACGCTTCAGCTGTAGGAAGTTTGATATATGCTATGGTGTGTATATGCTCAGATATAACATATGCGGTTGGTGTTGTCAGCTGGTATCTTGCCAATCCTGGCAAAGAACATCGGGCAGTGGTGAAATGGATACTATAGTATCTAAGAGGCTCATCCAGGTTGAGCCTATGCTATGGTAACAGAAAACCTGTGTTAGAGGGCTACACGGATGCAGATATGACAGACGACATAGACTCCAGGAAGTCTACATCGGGGTTCATGTTCACGTTTACAGGGGGAACGATTTCTTGGCAGAGCAACCTACAGAAGGTTGTAGCATTATCGACGACAGAGGCCGAGTACATTGCAGTCATAGAGGCATGTAAAGAGATGCTTTGGATGATGAGGTTCTTACAGGAACTTAGCCTGAAGCAGGAGGAGCACATGGTCTATTATGATAGTCAGAGTGCTATACACTTGAGCAAGAATCCAAGTCAACATTCCAAGTCGAAGCACATAGAGATACAGTATCACTGGATCAGGGATACTTTGGAACAGAAGGTGTTACAGCATGAGAAGGTCCACACAGACGATAATGGGTCAGACATGATGACCAGGACTTTGCTTAAGGGCAAGTTTCAGGTTTGTAGAAACCAGGCGTGCTTGAAGAAGGTGGATCCCTCCTGGATCAAAAAGGGAGAGATTTGATGGGTTTTTTGACCTGTCGTCGACCGGTCATGAGCCCTGCTCGGCCGATCGAAGGCTGGTGGTTGACTAGTCGTAGAACGAGTCGTGGCATGACTCAAACTCTAGCGAATGTGGACTGATTTTCTCTGGGGTGCTTGATTAGTTGAACGAGGTGCTTGACCGGTCGTAGGTGGCTCTCAACCGGTCGTAGACTCGGTTTGACCAGTCGAGGTTACACAGATTCGTTCCGCGATTTTGTGCGGATTTCGTGTCGCAAGTCCTTTCGCAACTGGGTGCGGAAAGGAGTTTCCTAAAACTTCAAATAGGAGTTCCTAGGGCTTTCTAGGTACAGCAAGAGGGTTTCTTAAAGCTTTACAAGGGATTTGCTAAAGGGTTTAGGGCTATCAAAGGTGAGGGAGAGAGAGAAAAGCGAGAGAGGAAGCTTATAGAAGGAAGATTATGCTCGTAGAGGTTATCTACTGTGCAACCTATATCTCAGTGCTTCTATGTCCACGTAATCGGTGAGATCTCTCCGTTTTCTTTGTTTCTCTTATTGTTTATCCACTCCTATGTGAGTGAAGAAGGTTGTAACGTTCTACTTCATAGTAGATTGTTGATCTTGACGAGGCCCCGTGGTTTTTACCTCTTTGAGGGTTTTCCACGTAAAAATCTCTTGTGTGGTGTGTGATTGATACTTTGATTTATTTCATTGCTTCATTATCCATAATTCTGGTTTGTTCTGGAGGCCTAGTTCCCAAGGTTTTGTGTAAGGCCCCCTACACAAAGATCTCTGAGAACTGGTGTTCACACTCCCAGCAAGAACTGGGCCTGCTGAGTGATTCGCACTGGTTTGTGGATCTCTGTTGATCTACATTGTCGTTAGAAGCCTAATCCAATTATTCTCAAATCTTTCCCATCTCCATTTACTGCTACTTCTCCCAAACATGGATGACCAAATGATCCTGATGTCGTCCCCTAAGTATGATACCCTTGCAAAGTGGCGCGGGATCCACACATCGTCTAATTGGACCCACTAGATCAGTGGTTCTGATGGGAGGCCGTAAAGTATAAATAATTAGCCACATGCAGTGCTTTTTTTTTTTTTATATACACAAACTCAAAGACCCCACACACCCACACAGTCACAACACTGGTTTTTCACCTCAGTGGGTACTTGAACCCATGATCTCGTGTTGAAACACTTGTGAGTCTTACGACTGAGGCATGAATAATCTACATGGCGAACTTTCCACTTGGAGTCCTTACCAGGAACTGTGGGAGCTATCGGTGCATACATGGACATTCTTGGAGCAATTAAGCCTCATAAAAAAATGTTAAAAGTGACTCTCCATCTATATCACGATGAGAGTTGCAAGTGCATTGGGTTGATTGGACACCCAACCTGATAACTTAATGTGTCTAGGTTCAAAATTTAAATCCATGGTGTGGGTCCAAGTCTAAAAGTTTGACTCAAATCACTAAATGGATTGAGCCTGGTCCTATCTGTTCACTTGTTTTTCGATCTCTTCCTGTCACGGGTGTTAATTCTTTTGTGGGCATGTCAGAATTGGAATTGTGGTTCCAATTCAAACCGAACAACAATGACCTTGAGTGCCAAAGTATGCAGACACAAGATATGACTGGATTCTGAGAAGATCAATCGCCTATTCAGCCACTCGCTCAATATGTGTGTTAATTAATCAGATGATAGTCAAAGGGTGGGGTTTGTCCTCTACTGATGGGTTACTTCTTTGTTTCCGTATGAAAGGACTTTTCGATACAGATTAAATAAATATAAAAGAAATCCTTACAATCAATTTACAATCAATTATTGCCGGTCACTGAAGGATACTCCTTCAAACGTCGAATTAATTTTCTTATGCCCTCGTGAGGGCCAATTACGCCTAAAGCTACTTAGCTATTGTATTATACTATCGATGATGATATGGATTACGCTAAGAATTACACTATGGAACATAATGAATAAATAATTACAGTAAGGAATGTAATTTATTGAACAAGGAAAGTAAACAGTTACACTAAGAAATGTAATTTATTAAAATGAAAAAATACGGAACATTACACTGAAGAACGTAAATTTTGATACAATAATTGAAAGATAGATTTGGTTTGTTTGGTTTGGTTTGAGATGCCTTTTCTTCCTTCAATCTTCTTTTATTTATAACTTTAATCCAGCTGTTATGGATCCTAATGGTTATTATAATCGTTTCTCCACTACTCTATTCTATATATTTATCATGTTTTGTTTCCTTTGAACATTTCTGTACAAATTTCGACCGTTAGCCACTTAACATTTGACCATCGTCTTCCAACCGCACCCTCATCGGTCACTTTGATGCAATTGATATGTTGTTGCTCTACTATCACTACAACAAAAAGAGGGAAAACCGGCATTTGCGTTCCTCTTTCATAGGCGCTATGTAAGACCCTACTCGACGCATATATTAAAAAAACCCTACCGGCCCTGGCTCGATCCTCTCCTTCTTCCTACCCCTGACTCTCTCCTTCTTCCTACCCCCGACTCTCTCTCTCTCTCTCTGCAACTCCATGACTCTCTCCTTTTACCAGCCCCCGACTCTATCTTCTCTCTCTGCTGCTCGGTAATTGTCATTTTGGATGAAGGCCCCTATTTTTAGACTGGTTTTCCGAAATTTTCATTTGGGCAAACCACCCTAATTTCAGGGCTTACGATCGAGCCACTATTAGGTTCAGGGGAGTCGATGTAGACATCAATTTCAACCTTAGTGATTATGATGAAGATCTGAAACAGGTAAGAGTCTACATTTCATAAATTTCAACCTTAGTGATTTCCTAGTTAGGGATTTATAATGTTGAAACCCTAATTAGGGATTTACTATGTTGAAACCCTAATTCAATGTTTAAACCCTAATTAGGGATTTTTCTATGTTGTTTGATGCTAATACATAGAAACGATTTGTTGTGTGAAATGATTTTACACTCGGTGCTGGTATACTTCCTTGCATTTCTGTTTCTTATGGGAAATGGTTTCCATACAAGGTGACTTCAGCTTTGATGAACAGACTTGGAGGACCATCTCTTCATCCACAAAGCGGTTGATTTCCAGTCTTCTGACCATCGATCCTCACAGAAGACCACTGCACAAGAGGTATATAGCATGACCATTAGTCCATTCATGTTACATTAGCTACTTATGCTCAAATCTAAAAGGAAGATGGAACAATGTATCCTAACAGGAAGGATATCAATAGTGATTAACAAGATTCCGCGAGCATTTTTCCTGTGACTCATCCACTAGAACACTGTTTACCGTCGTTCTAGAGTCTTCTGTGTTTTATGTACTAGAGTTTTGCCATCTGGTCCCTGTAGCATCTTTCCTGCTAGTGAGCTAGGATGTAATCACAGGTCTCCAAAATGTTGAGGGTTTGATGATTTTTGTAGAATCCTATTTAGACCTGAATTTGAGGTTTGTTGCATGCTCTTGGAGCTAATTTCATGGGTATGGATCATTTGGTTACGAATTTGTTGTATGTATTAAATTTGGGTGGCTCTTTGCGACCAAGTCTTGCAGAATGCAGGTTCTGCTCAACATAAATCATTCCTATGGGAATCCATGATGGTTGGGATCTTTCATGTCTCTCTGCTTTCTTGGGGACCATGTATGGTTTTCCTTGAGGACCTCTCTCTCTCTCTCTCTCTCTCTCTCAAAAACTCAAAGTTGGTTTAATCAGAAGTCATGATGCAGAAGGTGGTAGTGAAGTTCTTATCTGTCCTTCTACAAAAGAAACTGAAAGAAATTTAGAACTTAAAATCTTCCATCAGCAGTCTCTTCTTCTTCATTTAAAAAAAAAAAAAAACTAAAGCTTTTTCCAATTCATTCATACATGATATCTGAGGTTTGCTAATTCCACAGCCTGTGGGGACCATACACAGGCCCACGTGTCACAATGTGACATGTGTGATATCTGATCTTGCCATCAGATGAGGTACTTTGTTCAGATTGTCTGGCATAAAAATAAGGCCACTTCACACCTCAGGTGGGTCATAGAATATCAAAACAAATGAATGGATAGACATTTTTTTAACTGTCAATTTAACTTGTACATCATGGCCCACCTTAAGTGTGAACTTGTCTGATGTTTTTCAGGCAGAAGGTATAAGCATTATTTCCAACCTTATTGAAAGCTCAGCCCAAACATGTGTTTCATACTTACACCTGTGCTTCTGTGTGGATGTGTATGGATTTGCATGCGTGTGGAATTAACACACCTCATGATATCATATGCCCTTGTTACGTTTCAAATGGAATAAGGGTATTCATAAAACTAAAACAATACTAAATCAAAGATTGCTTTAAAGAAAAGCAGCTTTAGATTGGAGGGACCCTACAAAACACTGTAGGAAGTTCTTTAAATCAGAATCTTGTTGTTGTTAGTCAAAGGGCTGTTGAATGTTGTTGTTGTTAGTCAAAGGGCTGTTGTTGTCAATCCAATTTCTCCAGATTGGGGGCATTAACTGGATAATTAAAAGTGAATTGTCAGCTGTCCATATTCCACTGAACACCACATGCTTATGATAGTCTATTTGGAACTAGTTATTTTTCAGCTATGCTCCATCCATTGTGGTGCCCATGGTGCCAATCTGATGATCCTAAACATCTGATTAATAGCAAGAAAAACCAACAATTAAGATTGGTTGGAGAAACAAAATAGATTCAATCATCATTTTGAAAGATCTACTTGATAAATCCCACTTTGTATTGCTTATGATTCCAAGATGCATTTTGATTTGATGATGCAAACTATCCAATCCATAATTTGTAAAGAGCAAATGGTTTTTTTTAAATTAATTAATTAATTTATTTATTATCCACCATGGCTTGTCCCAAAGGGCATGAGCAAAGAATAGCCCATATCAATGATTGGTGAAGCCATGTGCCACTTAAAAATATTGGGAACCTTACTACCGTCCCTATGAAGGTGAGGACATTAGCATTTCTCTGTATATACACAAATCCCATCTTAATTTTTTAAAAATAAGCATTGAGTCCCTATGAAGGTGAGGACATTAGCATTTCTCTGTACATAAACAAATCCCGTCTTAATTTTTTAAAAATAAGCATTGATTTATAAAGTAGAGAAATGCTCCAGTAATCTCAGAGCACTATAAATTATAGTACACTTAGTTGCATTGGGACACTAAGACATACCAATCCATTGATCCAGACTGTTGATTAGGTCTAATGCACATTCCATAGCCTACCATGCAAACATCAAAACCTATGAAAAATACTAACCATTGATCTATGGGCTTAATATAGTGGTTGAGATTGTTTACACAAAATAGGTCCAATAAACACTGTGATCCATCTATTTGTTAGGGTCTTGAACAGAGAAAATCAAATTCACTCCATGCTCATTTACTTCATCATTTACTGGATCAACAACAGTCTTGAGTTTTCCCAGCGATTTACTGCATATTAGTAATAATTGGACCCCTGCCTCAAACGAGTTTCAGCTTGTATTTTCAAATTTAGCAAGATCTATTTATTCAATATAGAGGCCAGAAATTAGAGATATCACTGTCATGCAGAAGCCTTAAGAACTCTACAACTTTATACTTGTATTGTGACGAACAATTGTCTCCATAATCATCACTAAAGCTACTATTTCCCATTAACTCAATGCTATCAGATATGCAGCAACATGTTCTGCTTTTTTTTTTTTTTTTTTTTTTTAAATTTCTTTAAACATAATGTAGAGATGAATTTAACTGCTGCTGCTATTGCTGGCCCAAGCTTGTGGGCTTCCTTCATGCAGTTTCTAGCTGGTCAAGACTCAAGATATTATTCATCAACTCAGAACTTGGGAGAGTTTGACTAAGCGTAGTCAATAGCAACTACTTGCATTGCCGGTCCCAAGCAACTACTTGCATTGCCCCTTTTTTAACTCCGCCAATGCAACTACTTGCATTGCCGGTCCCAAGCCCGGGTAAAGGAGGGGGGAGAAAGGCTTGGGCGTCGCAAAGTCAATAGCAGAGGAAGCTGGTAATTACACTTGACTATCTCGTTTTTTTTTTTTAATTTTTAATTTTTATTAGGTGTCGTTTGGCTGCATGGATTTGGATTGTAACTTACTAGATTTTCAAACCTGAATTGCAGGGCATTCTATCAATAATCTCCCATCAGATGGACAGTTTGGATCACTGAATCATTGGTACCAATTCTTTGTGGAACCATTCACTTACATTCCAGGATTTGCTGAGCATTGGCTGATTCTTATTTGTTACATTAAGTTCTTCCTGTCTGTTGGACTTAAAAACTGAAAGCCAAACATACTTTACAAGTTCTCCAGATGAGCGTTGTATAGGTCTTTTTATTTTGTTTTACTTGCTAGATGCTAGAAATTAATAATTGGGGATGTAACTATGGCCCAGCCAGCCCATCAGTGGGTCCCACATTTAGATGAATTATACTGTTCCTCAATTGGCAGTTACACGACTTCAAAATCTCCTCAATGTCTTCTTTGGGCATGGCAGGGAGGAGGTGTGGGGAACATTGGAAAGGCTAGGTTTTGGTTTCTTTATTAACTCGGTTTTGGTTTTTCATCAATGCTTTGTGATTTTGGAAGCCCAAACTGCTGAATTTCATCTGAGAGCTAGTAACTTATTAACTGTCAATTAATTGGCATCCATTTGAAAGGTTTGGAATCTTCTGTTGTAGGAGATTTTTAGGCATCACAGATCTTTCATGCATCTGTTAGATCACTGGTCGTGATCCATGAGCTGTAGCCTGTACATGCATGAACTGGTGCATCATGAAACTATTCACTTTCTAATGCATCACGACCTTATCATACACTTCTGGTATTAGTTCTGGAAATTGGACTCATGATGGTGATGGTGATGGTGATATGTTTATGCATATGATATATTTTCTCTCTTCTGTTTCCTTTGATACCGAAATTACTCTTTTGGCAGGTCGACTCATTTCTGTCTGTAGAACGGGATACGCGCGAAGACCTTCCAGTCATTATCTCTAGTCTCTGGTTAGTCATATTCTGTTTTAAAGCACAAAGATATCTGTTTCTATCAGCAAATCGTATCTTTCCTCCAGACTATTGCATAGGTTGATTACAATTAAGCGCTATCTAATAGCCTATTACATTGGTTGATTGCAATCAACAAATTGCCTACTAGATGTGCAGGTTGTTTAAAAATCAATTCCAGCAACTTTTAGCTTTTGAATGTCTTTCTCAAAAGTCAAAACAAAACATGCAGCTGTAACTAGGACAATGATGCTTATTCTGGATTTTTTTTTATTTTTGTTAATTTTCTTTATGTTAATCAGCACTTGAGATGCCAATGATTCTTCTTTTAACCAAAACAACATGTTTGCCTTTTCTTTGAATCAGATGTGGATTTTTGACACAACTGATGGGGATCCTCATCTTTTACGCTTCCGAAGTGGCCATAGTGCTCCTCCTCTATGTTCTAAGGTTTGGATGATAAGAATCCTCTCTAGTTGTTATACTTGCATTCCTTTTTGTTAAATATAACATTGTTTTGATTCTTAGAAGTGTTTCTTATTATTTTATTTCTTTCCACGTTGAGAAAAGGGTTTTGAAGGACTAAAATGTTCTAAACTCAGTAAAGAAATTATGAAGGCAACTTAGGTTCTGTGTTTGTGTAAATTACTGTTACATGTTTGAGGAAATGCTATGTCATACATGTGCCTCAAAGGTATTGCAGATATGTCCTTGGGCTTGAGTATTGCACTCCTTGGGCTCTGAATTGTTTGAACATGCTTCGGTATCGACCAATTCCATTGGACTAAACTGCAGTCATTGTTTCTCCATACTTGTCATAGATGGTCCAACAATATCGTAACCACCCGTTATTCATTTCAACATGTGGAGCCGTGAACTTAACTGTTAAAACTTAATGTGATCATCTAAAACATATTTGGTAACTATGATACCTTTGCACATGAATTCTTTCGGTTGCATTTTGATCAACACCACTTTACTCTGTTTACTCCTTAACAAAACTCGTTCAGGATGCTCTAAATATAACTTTATTCAATAGGGAAAATTTGTTTGCTACCATTCACACACAAGAGCATGTCAATTTTTTTTATTTTTTATTTGGTAAATGTGAGACCCGACCCTAGTTCGCATGTGTGCATGTTTGTGTGTGAGTATGCATCTTATTCATCATGGTCTCGCGGTCCTACCGGTTGAATTCCGGCGACCCACAACCCTCAGATTGTGTTTTCAGTCATCCTTGAGTTCGGTCACGTAGACTTGACTTGGATCGACCCAACACCTATGCTATCTCGTTCGTATCATCGTTGCGGTTCCAACGTCGCGTCTTGTGCATTCATCCGACTTATAGATCAAAAGTTATGAGCTTTTCATCATGTGGCCTACTTTTTGTACAAAAGCATATGGACCACTCTCATGGCACAAGTTCCTATGCACACCACCTACACACACTACAATTCCCATGGAATAAACACTACCCACACCTAACCTACCCTAGCAAATATTGTTTGTATCACCATAAGTTATGATTACTTCCCTTAAAAAGGATTTTCTCCCTCTTTCCCTCTCATTTTTCTCTTCCATTTGCAAAATTCCAGCAACCTTCTCCTCATCTTCCCTCCATTTTCTGGCCCCCTTCTTCCTTAATCCTCCACCATTGATCCATTTTCCTTGGTGCTAGAGGATCCTAATGTGAAAGTTTGGTGATCATCTTTGAGGTGGGTGACTATTCTTTTGCTGAATTCCTTTCTTTTCTTTTATCTCATTATTTCTTTATAGATGGATCACATGGGACCCACCAATCCATGGTGGGGATCCCATTTGATCCCATGGATGTGGCTCTTTGGCCCATCCTACATGCATGTCATGATCCATGATGGGGCCATTCTCCATGGACCCCAGCATGATGTATTTAATGATCCACTCCATCTCAAGGTCATCTAGACCTTAAGGATCACACTACACCAAAATCCTTAAACTGGGACGGTCGGGATTTTGGTTCAGAAACGGCTTTAAGCCGCTTTTGATTTGAAACGGTAATGAACCGTACTCAAATTCATTTCTGTTTTATACCGTTATTTCCATTGTTTTTTTGGTGTGTTCCAATTGAGTGTTGGATCTTCTTATTTGTTAATATTGTGTTTTATTGTTTTATTTTGAAACAGATAGACGGAATGGATTCTATTAGAACCCTCTAAGTGGACCCCACATGGCTCGAGAGTCACATAACTGTAAATCTGCCGCATACTACCAAATTATTTTCATCATTTCCTTACGCCAAAATGCCCTAAACCCTCATTTCAACCGTCTCCTTCTCTCGATCTCCCTCTCCCTCTCTCGATCTCCTTCCCTCGATCTCCCTCTCCCGATCTTATCTTCTCAGTCACAGCAGGTTCTTGCTTCCCGTCTGCTGATAAAGCACTCGGGCTCTTGAAGGAAAGCGTATTGGAAGGATCCAGAAGGCTTAGTCATTAAGAATACCAGCAGGGACAGTGCCGTGGCCCAGCTCAAAACCCTCAGGGAAGAGATCGTCACCGACAAGGCTAGATTTGAGGACCTTGCTTCCCGCTACTCCGATTGCAGCTCAGCTAAGCGCGGCGGTGATCTTGGTCAGTTCTTCTCTTTCCCTCTTTTCATCCATCCATCAATCTAAATCTATACATCTTTCTACGGTTGAGATTTGATCCCGATGGAGTACTCTTTGGAAGTTTACCCAGGTTTCAGATCAATTGCTTTGTTTTCTTTGAGAGATGTGATTATATGAGTGAGAACTGTCTTTTGTTCCTGACGATTAATCTTTCTTCTAGACTTTGATCTTACGGTGGATGGATCATCTCTCAGAAACCCAAGATATGTCAAAACTGGTACATATCGGCCTGATACTGACTGGTATTGTCCATGAAACATACAGCCATATCAGGCTGAAACAGCCCGATATAGGGTGATACGTCAGTTTAGCTTCTCTGTAGTACAATGGCCACATTAACTAACTTCAGTATAGGATTTCCTGAAGCTGTGACGTTCTGTTTCTCTGTTCTTCTTTCTGAAAAGTTTATTGGTGGTGGCTTTTAATTGCAGGGACAATCATGTGGAGAGGCTTATAGAAAAACAGATTGAAAAGGAGTAGGTGGAGTTCAGGTAGTTGTTTAGATAATCCAATACCAATACCTTTGTACAAAAGAAGGAAAAAGAAAGAAAATTCAATTGGAGTATGGTGGAAATATCCCTTATAAAATCTAACCCTTCCATCGGAGACCTTTGAGTATAAAGTTGAGAAATAAAATCATCAAGGGTTCTCATCCATCTCCAGGTATTTAATGCGTAGAATCTTAAATGCTGGGAATTTTTATGATGTGATCCATACATAATGAGAAAAATCATATTAACGGTCTGGATGACTGAAGAATGGGTTCATAGTCGAAAATGGAAAGTAAAAAAACTACATGACACTATTCATTTCTTTGTTGGAGGATCATGTAATTCCTTCTCATGGACGGGAAGACGTGTTGGGGTTTGATTGAATTTGATTCAGACACGTGGTGCTGCCGGAAAGAGATGGGATGATGCATACGGACGCTAATTGTGTACTGAGTAAACTCTCTAGCTCACTGTGATGTGTGGTTTCTATCCATTCCGTCCATTCATTTTTTCAATTCAATTTAGATGATGAGCCGAAAATTAAAGCATATAAAAAGCTAAAATAGACCACACCACTGGGAATAGAGAGGATAATAACGTCCACTCTTGAAACCTTCTTAGGACCTACAGTTATGTTTATTTGTCATCTAACCTGTTCATCAGCTCACCCAGATATGAATGCAGAGAAAAACGTAAATATCAGAAGGGAAAAGGATTGGAGTGTGGTGCCATCCAAGGTTGTATGAGTTGCTTCTACTAGTACTTACAGGCAAAAATCTTGTTTTCCCATGATCGTTGAGCCTCATCTCAGTTACATTAGACAACACATTCTCTCCACCGAGCTTCCAGAGTAACACTTCCTCACTGCTCAATACACCCAACCAATTAGTGGTCCATCACGTGGATGGGCCATATTTCAAAAACCAAGTGTAGTTATGGGTGCTTGATATTAATTGGATAAGTAGCCTGTTCAAATCATCATTCCACCCCTGCCTCTACAATTTCTCCCTTGAAAGGGGCCCATACTCGTATGTGTAGCAATACACCCTTTCAATCCTTTATTTATTTATTTTTTTAATTCCTTGTATTGTTATCATTATTATGCTTTTCTTTTCCTTTTCATTCAAGAAGGCTAATGACACTGGCTTGAGGAATGATTGAAGGAGTGATCCGACCCATCCATCAGATCGGGCTTATTCTAAACATACGTAGAGCAAATCTCAGTCCAGACCACTGGCATGTGGGTCACATTCAAGAGTAGATTAATTGGTCATTTTTTCCTAACCCCCATCCCACTGGATAAGTGGACTAGACTGAGTTTTGGTCCAGCGCCTGTTCATGGTGGAATTAACCTGATGAATGGTCCAGATTTCACAAAGTATGTAGTGTTGGCAGGTATGCTACAAATCGCAATCCTTAAAACATTTGCCTTATCATAAATACTCCCTTACCAGAATTAGCGGTGCCCAACAACTTCCTACCACCATTAAAATGCACTTTCACTGTGCATTTAGTCCTAGCAGCAGTACAAGTTGGGAGCATGGTTGGACTTGACATTATTCCTGAAGAAACCCCAAGCCATTAAGCCCACTCACTACCATGTAGATGATGCATTAAATCCATCTGACTAATATAATGTATGCCAGTTTTAAGATATGATGTGTCAGCTTATATTTTGAACCATGATTTGGATATATTGTGCATTCTTTTAGAATATTTACTTCTTCCAGTTACATTCCTGCTCACAACATATATGCCTTGCTGTGATAATTGAAGTTGTAGCATCGTAGCATCAATTGTATGTCTAAGTCTTCATTAGATGAGTTACCTGGTCTGTGTGCTTCACTCCTCCACAGGAGTTGCTTTTAAACTACCATCCATAAATTTGATATCTTTCAGTGATGCGGGCAGCTTTTCTTTTCATAGTCGTGGGCACCATCGGTTTTCTTGGTGTGTTGGCTGGCCAGCTTCCTGGGGTAACCATCATGATATGCTTTCATTCATTATACAACTTTCATCTATTATTACTTTGTAAGAAGTGTGTTGGACACCAAATTTGTTTTGTATTTAATAGAATATTGCGTTTTCTTTCATGTATAGAGCTGCTGATTTTCTATTACTCATGCAGTGTTCTTCTTTAGTTCATCTTACAAGAGGGGTTTGTATCGAATATCCATCCCATTACTATCATAGGAAGGACAGCTCATCATGGAGAGTTATCCAAAAGGTATATAACTGTTACATGCTTGAATGACATGTATATCGGTCTAGTCATAAGTGCTTGGGTGTTCGAGAGAACTGTGTCATATTACTCTGTTCAAATGGCACACATTCACTCCATTGCAGACTTGTTATTTGATGGCGTGAGGGCGTTCACTCAATTACTCTGTTCAAATGGTACAAGGATATAGCGCTCAGGAGCAATGGACATTGGATCAGGATCGAAATCTCCTTCGATGCAAGTAATGCAAGTTAATCTCCTTCAAAATCTCTCTTTCCAAAAAAAAAAAGAAAAAAAAAAGAAAGAAAAATACCTATTTTGGTTCTTTTTATTGTTTAAGAGTGTTCAACAACCAAGATCCATTGTCAATTTAGTCTTTAATGGCTTCAAAAAATCAAATGGTCATGATCTATCAATGCTAATAGATTCTCAACTTTCAAAATATGTTCCTTTACTACTATTATTGTGATCATTATGTAGAAGATTCTTGCTTAGATTCTCAACATATCTTAGATACCATCCAGTTTCATCAATTTCAAAACATAAGTACTTTTGTGATGTCTTGAAATTAAACTTGATAACATATGAACTCTTATAGTGGAATACCTCTCATATTAACAATCTTTGTCGATTTGCTACAAATAGCAGATCTTCTTGTTTCTTGGAAGAACCTTCTTCATAATCTATTACAAATCCATTTGAAGTGGATTGGATAAACATTCATTGATTGCAAAAGAAACAAACTGAAATGGAAATTGCAGGTTGAGGTTTTTTTTTTTTTTTTTTTCCGGAGAGCTGCAATTTGTTCTGGATGTTATAATTGTTCTTATTCATTTTTTTTCCCTAGAGCTGCAGGTTGGTTTTGTCCCTTGACATGTGATCCATTTTTAGTGACTGTCTTTTTCTTTTCTTTTTTTTTTTTTTTTTTTTTTTTTTTTTTTTAAAAAAAACAAAGTGACTGATATTTTTCACTGATGTCATATCATAAAATTATTGCCTAAGGATGCCAAAATTTAGTATTGTTTAGTAGTTTTGACTAAATCAGTTCATGTGCATGCATGTGCATCATATCAAGAGAATATGCTACTAAAGATTGGAAGAGTCAGTATTGTGGGGAGTTCTAGCATACTTCTTTCTTATTGAATGCATGACATTACGGTTTGCTCAAACTGCCATCAGTTGTGGTTGCATTTAATTACTCCCGTCTCATATTTTGATGTTTTACATGTGTGGTCCACAAGTAAAGATAGTCAGATAATCAAAATCGTTAGGGTGGTCTATTCTAAAATTACAGACTGACAGTTGAGATTTGAATTGTTGGCAGGGATGGTGTGGATGTGAGGGGCTACCTTTTGATTTGTGCAGGATTTTTAATCAATTGTGCCTAAACTTGGGCCTACAAACTAGCACTTCAGCCTTTTGACGTCACTCGTGCTACGAGTAGACCATATAGAGGATTTTATTTTTATTTTTTAATTATTTAGGACCATTTTCAATTTATTATTTCTTTTCTAGGTGACAGCGGCTCTTGCCGATACTGGTCTTGAGTCTTCCAATCTCATCGTGGGTGTTGATTTCACTAAGAGCAATGAATGGACTGGTAAGCTCCTGAATCTTGGTTCTGTGGTTCATTTTTCTGATGCTCTCTCAAATCCATTCAACACGTTCCCCTTAACTAGATAGAAATGAACTTGGTAACAAGAGTAGGATATCAAATCTTACTCTTACCACATACTGATGTGCATGTATCTGGAAGATCTGGGCTGTTCATCAGGTTCTGCTCATCATGTGAGTGTCATAGCCCTACAATTCGGCCATTCCTATCAATGGGAAGTGCTGACATGTAAGTTGCATGTGGACTATCAACAAAATTTTCAACTGTCTATTTTGTATACAGGGATTTTACATCTCTAGCTGGATCCTGGCTGGGGCTACTCATGAGAATGGGGTTTTAAACCCTACTCTTGAGGGGCACATGTGTGTGAGATCTATGCCATTCTCAATTGGGCTCCACCACTGAGCTGATGTTCTCTTTCTTTTCGTAGTTGTCATGACTCTCAGTGTTTTGGCTACTCAATGCTGATGCTCTTGATGCACACTTAATGTAGGTGAGCTGAAGTGTGAACATGGAGCCTGGCCATTTAAGTCCACAAGAACAGGATACGATTAGTGCCATTGTCAAAGCTAGGTAGTTACTGGAAGCCATGCTATGGGGTTTGAGCATCCTCTCCTTATAGAGGGAAGAGATAAGAGTGAGTGGGTTCTTTCAATAACTGTGCATGCACCTCCACCATGGACTCAAGTCTGCTCAAGCAAGAAATGAGAAGCCTTCTTCTCTTGGAGCGCTGTGGGTCCGTTCTTGAAGGTTAGTAAAAGGCAACTCAACCTGCAAAGCCACCATATTTCCTAACATCTTTTTCCTTCAAATCTTTGTCTACAAATTTCAATCTTTATTGCAAAGTTGTGTTTAATGCAATATATATTTTATATATGTTTGGTGTATATGGAAATAGCTGGCCTAGAAATTAGATGATATGGAGATGGAAGTGTGCTTTCGCATTATATATAGTAGATATTGGAATTGAGTACTAATTGTACTTGAAAGAGTTTTGCCATTTCCTCTTGATCAAGCTGAATGTTCATGGTTGTATTTACTCGTGCATCAAAATGCAGCGCCAGGTATCTCTTTGATGTCAAATGGTTGACGGAGTACAAATTCAGAGAAAAAGTGATCGCCCCATAATTCGATGAATCTTCTACTAGAGCATCTCTCTTTCTTGGAAATGTTGTATTCATGGATGCTTCAGGTCTGTGAATAGCTTGTTATCTACTTTCCTGATCCATATTATCTACTCCGCTACTCCAGCCCTGCACCACATCTGCTCGTGCTTCATGTCACTAATTGGAACTAACACTGATCTAATTAAAGGCTTTAGGTGTCTCTTAACCCATGCTACCATGTAACGTAAGAAAGTACTGGCCATCCTTTCTAATTAGAGGCTTTAGGTCTCTTAACCCATGTTACCATGTACACAATGTGGCGGATTTTAGGTCTCTTAACCCATGTTACCATGTACACAATGTGGCAGATTTTAGGTCTCTTAACCCATGTTAAGAATTATTTCAGTTGGCAGATTTGTACAATTATTTCAGCAATGAAATAGATGGCTGCTTATCGTTCTTGTATTCTTCAGTTCAAGGTCTTGCTAATGAAGGTTATATTTCTGGTTTTGTGAGCTCCCATCTTTTGTTATTGTTGCAGTTCACAATTATTGGAATCTGTTTAAGCTACCGATTTGTTGCATCAACTTTCCTAGCTGGGAATAGCCGATTGGAATGGTGGGATATTGCCAAACGAAAACACTGATGAGGATATTCTTCAAGTGTGGTGCATATATGTGTGTGGTCCTTCGGCACGTCATGCAGCAGCTATGTGGCCTTTACACACCAAGTTTGTTGAAGACTTTCTTCATTTCATAGTTATTTTTAGTATGTTCTTCTGGTTTTGGAAGAATTGAAATTGCATTTAGCATAAAAGAAATGAAGAGCCTTTGGGTGGTGAGCACCAAGTACTAGAATTTCGCCACATGAGTTTTTTGGAAAAAAAAAAACCCAAATACAAGCATTTACACAGACCGTGTTTTTTCAATTTACTATTGTAAAGGTCCTGTAGGGTGTCCTGATGTTGATACAAATTCTATAAGCAAGGCTGCGAATTTGCAATCTAATAATTGGTGGTGGGGGCATTTCAGAAATCAATTCTTTTTTCCAGCATGCCATGCTGGCAAGTTTGCCTAGGATTGCCTCTTCACATGATTTGGCTAGACATTGCTTTATTTTGTTTGTTTTTTGTATTATAGGCTCAACAATTAGGTTTGGTTTTTGCAATAAACATGACAAACTATCTTAACCTCAGAATCTCTCTAGATTGAGCTAATTACGTCTCTCTTACCAGTCGTAGCCCCGCTTGGTCTAGAATAAGCTCCCCTCAGGTCAAGAGTGCATCCAACATATCCAAAAATCAGGTGAGTCAACTAACAACAGTCTCCCATATGTATGTTCAATTGCCACAATTTTTTTCACACAGTTTTGATAGTTGATTGTTGTTCTTTCAGTCTATTCACATGTTTTTGTTCTTATTTTTTACTTGCTTGTTAGGTATATAAAAGGTCATCACATTGTGGATCTCTTCATCTACTTGACGGACTTTCATTGAATTATGTCCTTTTATTTTTAAGTCTTTCATTGTAGATTTTAAATTACATCATGGTTGTTTTTACTAATTTTTGATTCTTAAATGAATATGGCTTAAATATATTTGCTTTCTTTTTTTTTTGTTTTTTTTGTTTTTCTCTTTACAGCTGGTTTTTTTGGTTCAAAATCGTTCCGTATTAAGAAAAGCACCAGAACGGTTTAAAGCCGTTCGTAAAATTTCGTCTCTAAAATTTGAAACGGTACCCAAAACGGTTCTGAACCGTTCCTGATTTTCTGCGACGCCTCATTTAGGAACGGTTTTAAACCGTTCTGGAAGCATTGACGATTTTGGTGGTGGATCATGTTGGGATGACATTCCAATCATCCATAGCAATTATAGATAATGCATGTAGTGATTTTATGTTGCATGTACAATCAATGTAGTTGTATGGGTATGATTCATTCTTGGGAGGGCCCATTAGTGGCGGGGCCCTACCCCTATGGCCGGATTACTTTCTTTTCGTCTTCTATCTTCTCTGATGTGTGGATAATGATGTGTATGTGACCCATTTAGTGGGCTTAGGATGTCCCAAAATAAATAAAAATAAAAATCCAGCAAGGTGGGACGCCCTTACCACCCAACTCCATGATCTTTGGGTATCTTAATCAATGCATGCAAGTGTCCTAGTCTTAGTCTGTGATCTGGACATATGTGGGGCCCACTGAGGAAGGCCAAACACCCTTTTTATGGTTGAGATTTTTGAGATATAGGCTGATGTGTCCAGCCATGTATTTCTATCCAGAAATTTCTGGACAGATTTTTGCTGGACTTGGGCTTGAATTTGGGACTGATTGGGGGACCTTTTGTACCCATCAAATATACTTTTCTGGAAGGTGGGGATCTCATCTTGATGTCCGCCAAATTTCAGTCCCATCCGACCTTCATTGGGGTCCCAAAGGTGTGATCCAAGTGGGGTGAACAGGCTGGATTTTCTGCACCGTTCCAGCAACATTTTACCCTGGATAAGTTGGAATTCCGAAATTTATTAAAATACTTTTGGGTGTCTAAAAATTCTAAAAATTTACAGAGAAGTGTCCCACCCATGGTAGGACCCACTTACAAAATTTTGGGGTCAATGGACACCTGTACACACCATGGTGGTGGCTGGACCGGCCCATTACAATATGGTGTCCAGATCAGTCCGATTTTCAGGACAGATTGATTTCTTTAAATTAATTAAACTATTTATAGATGTCCAAAAATTTTAAAATTTTTTGGAGGTATGGTCCACTCATGGTAGGACCCACCTACCAAATTTCATGTCTAATGGATCCCTGTGCACACCGTGGCGAGGGCCGGACTGGCCCATCATGTTGGGACATCCAGGTCTGTCTAGTGTTCTGGATAGAATGTTTTGTTTAAATTAATTAAAATACTTAGGAATATCCAAAAATTCTGAAATTTTGTTGGGGTGTGGCCCACCTATGAAAATATCACTCTATAAAATTTTAGACCCAACGGACATTTGATCTGGCCGTGGTGCGGCCTGGAGTGGCCAGCTAGGCAGTGGACGCCAGGCCGGGCGTCCCACTGTCTTGGGTGCCTGTGGGCCCACCTTGATGTGTTGTATACTCCACCACCCATCCATGTGGGGTCCTTAAGAGATTTGTCATCCTCCTTTTGTTTGGTATTCAATTGGGGCCCATTGGGTGAATTTTTTGGGCCAGATACCCCAGGCCCATATGGCTGCCTACACATAGGATATCCCTGCTTTAGGCTACTGCTGGGCTTGCATTCCAACGGCCTGACCTACTTGATATATGTGTTGCATATCTTCTCTCATCTGGTGGGGCCCATAATGATGTGTGTGGGCCATCAGGGATTAAATATACTAAGAAATGTTTCTATTGTTGGACTCTAACCAACCCAAAAATTTGGGTGGGCTAGAATTTGGCATTGAGCCCAATAATTATTGCCTATAAATGTTCTTTTGGGGCAATATGACCCACTAGATTTGAGGAGGGTTTAAGTCAGTATCTTATCATTTTATTTTTATTTTTGGGCTTAATTAGTACACTTTTAAGGCCCACCTTAAATGGGTTTTATTAGAACAATATTCATAGTTGGCTATTGAGTTTCCTAGGCCCAATGTCTTGAAACTTCCTTGATAGACCCCTGACCTTTGGGCCTATATTTAATACACTATTGTGATGGATTTTATGGGCCAAAATACTCAGGCAGTTGGGCCCTTGCTTGTCCATTAAAGTAGACCATACTTAGGCCGAGATGTGAGGCCCAACTTGCTTGTTTTAAATATAAGGATCACCCATATGTTGGAATAATGGGTTGCCCATTAGGCCCACCACAATGAGTGGAGTCATGATCTTTATGGTTGGGCCCAACCTTGCTTGAGGGCCCACGATATTGCCTATGTGTTGGGCTTTGAGTATAAGCCTACTAGGCCATGAATTGCCTTAAGCCTTGGGCCTTAGTTCATGTTCGAGTAGTGGCGGGCAACCTCTTTGGAACCAGTTGAGGTTGGATGTCCTCCTGGGTGATCTTAAGGTAGGCCCATGGGTTTCTTTATGGATGGTTAAAGGCCCACCATATACCCTAGGCCATTTGTTTAAGGCTTAATGTGTATATATGTGGAACCTACCTTAACACATGTTTGGTCCAGGCCATCCAAGCCTTGGATCACCCGATTGTGGATGTACTCTCTGCCTTGAGTTGCTACTAGACTCGCAATCCAGTAACAGGCCCACTCGATCTTTTCATGATATATACACTCTCCATTTGGTGGGGTCCCCCAGTGGGTATAGTTGGCCTTCATGAGATTATTCCCACATAGTTAACTAATTTCTGGACCTTAGCAGATCTAAGAAGTCAAACGGGCCAAAAGTTTATCAAAGGGCCTTAAATGTATATTGTTATGGTTGAGACTTTAGTTGGCTATGGGGCCCACCATATTGAGAACTTGTGCACGTGTTACATGCTTATGTTTTCTTATAATCTTTGGGCTTAATTAATGCATTCTTTTGGGTCACCTTTAGTGATCACATTAGGACCGCATCTTAGATCAGATTTTTGGGGCATCCCATGGGCCCAGAGTGGGTTGGGATGTCCCAGCTTGGCGCAACCATATATTGAGCCAACTTCCACCATTTTGATGGACTTGTGGGCTAAGATAAGGATAGTATTGGGCCCTTGGTTGCCCACTTAAATTGCTAGTTATTGGGCAGATGTAGTTGGGCTCATTTTATCATCGAAACTTAAACTTATTTTTAGGCCATATACTGTGTACGCGGATTGCTCACCAAGTCCAACTTAATGCATGGATTCTATGGCCATTGGGAATTGAGCCTTGAGCCTTAATTTTCCTCTTGGGGCCCATGTTATTAAAAGTGGTATTATATCTTTTTATGGCCTATTATGAGGAATATATGTAATGTGGTTACCTTTATTTGTATCTTAAATGTAGGCCTTGGGCCTTCTATCCATGTAGTTCATGGTTGATATGCTTTTTTGGGGAATGGTGGTTAAATATCCTCATTATGGACCCCTCTAGGCCCGGTTGTATTTAAGAGTGATTGGATACTCATCGTAGACTCTTGCTAGGCTCATTTCTATATTACTTAGACCCGTAGCTTGTATACTTAGTCTTGTGGGCTACCCCAGGTAAATGGGCCCCCACTAGAAGTTGGATTTCCTTAAGAATATTGTCTAAGTACCTAGTCTTGGTTCCCTCTTGGATAGGGGGAATGTAATATACATTATATATTGCCATATAGTGTGATTAAATTCATCCTCATGACCCAGGTACATCATTATATGCATGGTTGACACTGTGTGTATGGTCATATTGTGCTATTGGGCATTGGATGTTACCTTCTCCGAGGGACGTAGTATTTCCTCTTGAGCATGTTGGATGCTTGGAATTGATGCATAGTTGATGGTGTGATTCATGCATCTGGCATTGCATAACATATGGATAATTATCGCCCTTGCTTCATTAGGGCTGTAGCCTCCACAGTTACATCGTGGATGACTATGTTTGGACACTGAAAATGTTACTTGAGTATTCCGGGTGCATAGGATACCCATGGGTGAAATTCTCAAACCTTCCATGGACCAAGGATCTGCTCCAATGCCGTGACCGAGTGGAATATATGAGCGCACGAGAGTCTTATATCGTTAGGCCGCGACTCCCACTGTCGTGTAGTCGGTTGGATAGGGGTGTGGCCTTACTTGCCTAATGTAAGGGGGCATTGCTAGGCTGAGTCTGATCAGCTCTTGAATGGGTCTGCTACCTTTAGACCTTGCTGGTGATTGCCTATCCACAGGCAGGGTGGTGATGTCTCTTAAGCTTGTTTGACTGTGCGGGGTCTATAGAGCGGCAGTCATCCAACAGTGTAATGGACCCCGGTGATTTCCTTATGATGGAAATGTACTTGATATGTGGATTGGATATGAGTACTGACATTACTTCGCATTGCATTTGCATCGGCTGTGTAAGCCTCATAATGCATTACAGTACTCATTGTATTACAGTACTCATATTGCATTACAGTACTCATTGCATTACAGTACTCATTGCATTATATAGCCTTGGTATGGCTTCCTGCATTATCATACTGCCTTGGTATAGTTTCTTGTATTCATGATAACCTTGGTAAGGCTAGTGGTATTGGTATTGATCATGACTCCCTTCTGCATTCTCTATCTTCTTCTGAGCACCATTGTCACACACTTTCACAACTCTCTAAGCTTTCTATAAGCTTATGCACGATTGATTCGTGTAGGAGATCCTAGGCAGGCGTCACAATGGCAGAGTTTGGATTAGAGCTGAGCTTGAGGACCCAGTGTTGCAGACTTTCTTTCTTTCTTCTATTATCTTATATGTCCTTTTGGACCTTATGTAAGCTTATAAAAGTTTAAATTCTTAGTGGATTTTGTGATGTGTGCCTTTGTTATTCTCAGATTTACTTGCTGCGATCTTGGGTATACTCGTATTGGTAATGATTATACTATTATAAAAATCCTCCTTGTAGGATCCTAGGATCGGAACCTGCCTTAGGAGCCGAGAATGGGGTACTACGGAGGCTGTTGCGGCCAGAACCGGCTATCGGGTTCCTTGTGAGTCCGGTTACCGAGTTTGGGGCGTGACAGTAAATCAATGAAATAATTCCTAATTCTGATTGGACACGAGTTACTAAAACCAGATTCTATCTTTCAGAAGAAACCTTTCATACTCAGAAGGTAGATAGCTTAGAGAAATAACTCTGTAAAGTTGGAAAAATCCCTTTCAATATCAAATTCCAACAATATGCATGTGGATAGATACATAGTGCATAGAAAATCTACTGGGAGTGACCTAATTCCACAAATTTGAACTAGTTGGGCTTCTTCTGTTGCTTGAGTTTGTAGGGCCACTGCTTGAAGCCACGTTTTATGTTGTAGCAGAAATTGGTCGTTTTGAAACCGAACCAACTTTAAACCTTTGAAAGATGGTTTTTGCAGTCTTAGAAGATGTAGCAGAAAATCTATAATTTTGAGAAACATGAAAGCATAATTCATCTTCTGTTAACTTTTTTTTTTTCCAAATGAAGAGCGTAAATGGAGGTTGAGGTCTGATAGAAGGGCATGCATGACTTGACCGGATTAATAATCTCCAAACTCTATCATATGTAACGGCCGGTGAATGGATGCATGATTGCTTGGAAAAGCTCTCCAATCTTAGAAAACCAGCAATATGTTCAGATGATGGAGTGTCTGCTGAGGTATTGTTTGTATCCATTGTCAAATTGGACTGCCTCCAGTCCTTGTTTGTGATGGGATACCCAGTCCCATTGAATATTTCTTTTCCACATCTCTACAAAAACCTTTACATTCTCAGATTGCTGGACTGTTCGTACATGAAACTGGAGAATGGCTTGCTCTTCACAAGGGTTTCCTCGACTCGAATTCTTACATCTTCTGTAGGGGTTGCAGCAGATGCCCATTTTTTTTTATTTTTTTTTATTTTTTTATTTTTATTTTTTACACACACACCCCTGCACACTCATGCGGTAGTTGAATTTCACCACCTATGGGTACTTGAACCCTTGACCAGGTGTTGAAACTCCTAAGAGTCTACCACCGTAGCAAGAGTAAGGACCCAGTAGATGCCTGTTGAATGTGGCCCTGTGCATTGGATGGATGTAGAGTATGTCTTCTCTGTTTTTTATAGTCTTTATTTACCACTGTATAGGGTTAATATACAATATGTGAAGTCTGGCTTCTTTTGTGGTGCCCACCGTAATGATTGTACAACCAGTTTTTATATTAACAAAGTTATATGTGGTGTGCTCTCACATTTCTTAATAAATAAATAAATAAATAAATAATAAATAACTCTTAAAGTTAATATAATCATATCAAATTATTATTATTATTATTTTGTTCTTAAAATCTCATGAATTTATCAACAACTAAGAAAAATTATATAATCTAATGAATGTTCAATTCTAGTTATATTTTTGAAGTAATTTACTCATGTCCAGCATGTGTGTTATTGTGATTGCTGTCTTGTTTTATTCTTTACCACTTTGGCTGATGAAGCTTTATTTATTTTATTATTATTTTTTATGTTTCAAATATTTAAAAAATTTAGATTTTGATTGAATTACTAGCATGCCAGGGCCTCTCAAATCCATATAAAGACCTTTAGCGGCGCTTGTTAGAAATCTTACGATGCTTTTCTGTAAGAAAAAAGTGTCCAGAAATTACTTTTTCCGGCGCTCGGAAGGTTTTTTGCTGGCACTTATTCACGTCAAAAAAAGGCAGAGTTTGCAGTGCTCGGATAAGCACTGATAAAACTTTGCTAACGCCGCTATACGCTTTACCGACATACCCATTTGTCGGCGCTTGAGTAGCCCCAATAACTCATTGCAGCGCTTTTATGTCTTTTAGCGGCGCTTGTGAGCGCCGCTAAAAGTCTCACTTGTTGTAGTGTATACAAAAAGCAATTGGACATATCTGCCAGAAATCCTCTAACTCTTATCATGAGTTATACACATTTTACACATACTTTACTCAGAATGGCTGAAAATGGCCCTCGCCCGGATAGGGTACAAACATTGCCCCTGTCATCGTTGTCCTTTCAAAGTAAGTGATAGTGACGTATATACTCACATGTGTTACCCAAATACGAACCACCTTCGACCCTTGTCAACAGTTTCGGTCGCTTCGGTTCAAGGCACCAAATGATTCTCAAGCCAACAAGTGTTTCAAAGAGCCGTCCTGCTGAAATAGGCATGATTTTCACAATAAATGTGTATGTTCGCTCTTGCCTATATATTCGCCATTTCGCATATGATTTTGACACATCTCTAGAATCCTTTCTTCCTTATAACTCGTCTCCCTTCTGAAATATCTGCTCCTCTTATTCTCTATAATGGCTTCCTCCTCATCCGATTCTACTTTCGATCAAAAAGATATATGACCATACTAGATCTCTACACCGACAAGTGCACAGAGAACATAATCTTCACGTATCCTCTATACGAAGAAGATTTCTGCCTAGGCCCTTCTTTTTCTCCAGAAGTTTCAGCCAACGCACTACAAGTCTTAGATCCTTTCTTCCCGATATGTGCTAGAGATAATATCCTCATCAGATCTGGAATTATTCCTGATATCGAAAATGCACTTAGAACGCTGAGATTATAGCCGAAACCACTTCCTGGATGGGAATATTGGTTTAATAGAATGTCGGCCCAACATGAAGATATATGGAGGGATCTTGGTATATACGAATGTATCAAGTTGTCTCTCTCCGAATATGCACCCAATAACTCCCTTCTTATCACTTTATCAACATTTTGGAGCACTTCCACCAGATCATTTATGTTCGACTGTGGTCCTATAAGCATCACTATTAAAGACATTTTCCATTTGACTGAGATTTTGCCTTTCGGGTAGATATATTATGCTAAAGCCAAATTAGGGCAATGTAAAAACTTCTCTAGTAAAGCAGCCAAAGGGTATACCACCTTCATGAATATATATTGCAAAGTCGAGGGACTGATCGAGGAAATCGAACATCTTGCCTTTCTTCTTTTCTGGATTTGTCGCCATCTCTTATGCGTTAATGCCCAACAAATTGCGACCGAATACGTTGCTCTAGATGAAAACCTTGTTCAAAGGAATCTGGTAGCATTGGCGCCATTCGTGCTCAGCCATCTGTACAAAGGCCTCTATGAAGTTAATGTCAAAGGACTATACTCAGTAGGAGGGCCTATATGGCTTGCACAGTTGTGGTTCACAACATACTTCGGACCTCATCTCTTCAGCCAATAACAACTCGACCGCTCATTTTCATCTTATTATGACTGAATCCTTCACATTCAATCAGAGAATGAAGCAGTTAACGAGCATCTTACCTGATTCTTCTCTTGACAAGAAATATGACATTCAACACTTCATGCCTTTTGTAGAGGAGAAAATCTATGGACAAGAGTGGCTTACAAGACAATTTGATTTTGAAGACAAATATTTAGTTGGTTGGATGCATCAAGCTTGAAATTACTATGTTGTCAGCTGTGATTTGGCCTTCGGTAGCAAAATTGAAAAAGACAAGAATGCGAAAGCGGGTATCGAACAATATCATCCTTCCCTATATTCTCGTTAGTTGGGCATGGTGCAGTACATTCCTTGTCCTCTTACTCAAGTAACGTTTAACCAACCTCCCTACGATCGAGTAATAATGATCGATGAAGAAACTTATGACTTTATCAACAAATCTGATCGCAAAGAAGTTGTCTCTCTGCAAATTCCATTCTATTTGGAGTCTCTTGAAGGAACGAGCAATTTTGAAGAGTGGTGCAATCGCCAATATGCTAAGTTCTTGGGAGGTCGAAGTGTCATGGAACTTACATCCCACTTATGTTCTTAGTTGAATGTTGTGTAGAACAAGATGAGAAACATTCCTACACCACCAACCCATATAGTAAAGAGAACATTGAGAATGAAGACGAGATCAGTCGTAACCCTCCCACATCGATGGCCAAAGCTCCCTATCCGGAAGTTCCACAAATCACTCAAGACCATCTTAATATCTTGCGGCCGCTCGTCCGCAATAGATGGCTCCAAGAAATATTTCTGATTTAAGAGGTATTAGTCCTCCTCTGAAACCTCTTATCCTTTTTTTTTTTCCAGCATACAACCCTTTCCGAACCTCTTCCAACAATAAAACATCGATCACTACTTGTTCACAACCCTAAGTGTAGGGTTGTGATGTAGTAATAACTCAGTGAGAACGAGGTCGAATGCACAGGGAATGGGGAACACGGTCTAAAACTAGTCTAAGTCTAGCTTGGTTTTTCTGGGTTTTTAATCCAGCGATTTAGAAAAAGGTTTTGAAGTAATAAAGATAAAAGACTAAAGATACAGGAATCCACCTATAGCAATCTCAATATTAATATACTTGATTTAAAGATAACTCGATTAGAATCGAAGTCCTATCCTATCCAATAGGATGATGAAGAGGTTAAAACAGAATCTGAACTTTCATTGGATTAGTTCACACATGAAGATCCATTGCATTGATTAGAAGGGATTCCATCATCCTACAATGCCTAGAGACAATGGTGAACAACAGGATTTATCAATCTCCACAACTCAAAATAGATTAAGAAGATATCAAAAGCCTTTACAAAATCTACTGTAATTGAAGTCACAATAAATCATAGAAAAGTGGAAATATTCCTCAAATCAAACTAGAAATCAATGAAGTTCAACATAAACTTGAATCAAAGTAAGATAAGCATTAAAATAAACTTTATGTTTCATCCTTTAGCCTTAGTTAAGAGATTATGTCATGCCCTAAACTCGGGAACCGGGCTCACAAAATTCCTAGCTGCAGAATTTGATGCCGACAGCCTCTGTAGTATCCCATTCTCGGCTCCCAGCTACCATGCGCCAGGTTCTGATCCTGGGATCCTTCCAGGAGGATTTTTGGGGTGAATTTTTTTAAAAGAGAATAACTGTTGAGTGTCAAATATTGCATATTCCCCCTATTTATATCTTGGTTTTATGAACATGATAACACTTAATGGATATATTTTATACATGTTTGTATTGCGAGGTGAGTTTAAGAGCTTATATTGAAAAGAATGTTAAAAGCACGGATTTGATGCTCAAGAATCACCAAGGCAAGGAATGGATCTTAGGAGACCAAGATTAAAGATTTCAAGACCCCAAGATCCAAGGAATCCAAGTGGAGATGGAAGGAAGTCAAAGTGCAAAGTGCAGAAATTCACACTGTTTATATCATCGAAACCAGTCTTCGATGACATCGAAGGCAGTTCGATAACATCAAAGAATTATAGAAAATCAAGTCTGGTTGCTGAAAAAATTGGATGTAGTTCTCGATGAAATTGAAGCCCTGTTCGATTGCTCCAAGGTAGTTCGATGACATCAAACTTTTTGTAGATTTTTGGAGCAACTCGGTGGAACACTCTAGACACATTCTCGATAGATCGAACACCCTTCGATGACATTGAAGGACTGTTCGATGATATGAAAAGTAATGCAACGCGAAAGGCGTTATGCAGTGCGAAAAGGCGCGACTTTCGGATTCAAGTTACGTTCGATGTATCGAGGAGTTACACAGAGATACGCGGACTGCGTAAATTTGAGGTAGTTTTTCGAAATTAGACAGACAAGGCTATAAATATGGGTTTTCCTAGGAGTTCTAAATATGAATTAGGTTTTGAGAAGCAGAGCTAAAGGGTGAAGTAGCCTCCCAAAAGTTTTTCTTCTTTCCTTTCCTATTTTTAATGCTTTCTTTTATGGTTTTAGATCAAATCATGTCTATGGTTAACTAAACCTCTTAGCTAGGGCTAAGAGGTGAAGCTTGTAGCATGTTGGGATGATTTTCTTGCTTTGATTCTTTTATGGTTTTAGATCAAATCATGTTTATGGTTGACTAAACCTCTTAGCTAGGGCTGAGAGGTGAAGCTTGTAGCGTGTTGGGATGATTTTCTTACTTTGATTCTTGTTCTTGTTGAGCCTCATTGATTTATAGTTTGATATTAAAGGAATATTTTTAGTTTTTTATGATTTATTGTGATTAAAATTACGATAGATGCTATGATAGCTTTAGATATCTTCTTTTCCTGTTTTGAGATTAAGAGATTGGTAAATCCTGTTATTCACCATCGTCTCTTGGGCATGATAGGGTGATGGAATCCATGCCAATCATCACAATTCTCTTCCATTGAGAATTAGGTTAATGAAAAGTTCAAATTTGGTTTAATTACTTTATCTTCCAATTGGATATGATAGGACTCCAATTCCAATTGTGCCTCCATGCAAGGTAGCATCTTGATAGCTACAAGTGGATCATTAGCACCCTAGTTCCCTTTTGATTATTGAAATCCCATTCACAATTACTCTCTTATATTCCATATTTAGATTTAGATCTTCTTCTAGTTCTACTTCTAGTTATTTTCTGAATACGTACAAGTTTAGTCCTTGTGGATTTGACCTTGGTCTCACCGAGATTATTACTACATCGCGACCCTACACTTGTGGTTGTGAACTATAACCACAAGTGTACCTAAGTCACAAAACATCATCACCACATATCCATTAGTATAATATTTTATTACTGTGATATAACAAAACTCCAAAAGATCGGGCACATGCTCCTGCCTCAATGCTGATGCGGTCTAGCATATCCAGCACATAACGAACATGCATAAGCTTACTACGAAGCTTAGAGAGTGCGTGCGTGTATGCGCAATGCATGTGCCAAGCATACAAGTGTCAGAGTAAGAAAATATGATGGAAGGCTAAACTGGCAAGTCCATAAATGATTTTAGCCATACCAAGGCTATGCAATGCAATGCAATGCCTACATAGCTGAATGTCATATGCTAGACATGCAATACAAACATGCCAATCCTCTACTAGTCTACGTATCAGTAAAGTTCGTCACTAGAAACATCATCAGGTTCTAATACATTTCAACACTGGCTGCCGCCCCATTGCACGCATGACCAAGTGAGTGGAAGAGACTTCACTATCCACCTTGCCAGTGGAATGCCAATGCCCACTCAGCTCGTTGATAGCAGACTCATTTATGAGCTAGTCAAACTTAACTTAGCTTACAGCCCCCTACCCTTAGGCGGATAAGGTCACACCCCTTTTCAACTAACCATGACTCAGTGGGAGACGGGACCTACTGGTATTTGGTACTCGAGCGCTCATATTATCCACTCGGTCTCGATGTTGAAGGATCCTACTAGTACCACAAGGGTTTAAGGACTCTCACCCAAGGACATCCGTAGTGCCCTAATGTTAGAATAAATATTTTGGTATCTAATCTGACCATCCACGATATGCCTGTGGCAGTCATAACCCTGATGTCACTAGGGCATAAAGTAATCTTGACATTGTAACGCCCTAAATTTTGAGGGTCAAGCAAAGCTTAACTCTCGAGATTTTGAAGATCACTTATGTTTCGCGGAAGCCAATATCCTGGTTACTTTCACATTGGGCATTTAAACATGGATAAAATTATACTAAACAACGTATCATACTCTAGGTTTAATATAGTTAAAGAAGATGTATAAATCAAAACATATATATCATGAAGTTTCTTCCAGAGTATGAGTCTACGACTCGGTTTAATGTATATAGATACAATTCCAAAATAATAAACGAAATGTAGTAATGTAACATCCAGCTAAGCCCATATGTCCAGCGCTCCCTGCCAAGAGGTATATGGCCTACATCGGCCCATCCGAGAGCTGGAAATAAGAGAATTCCTCCACATCTATGCCCGCCTAATCCAATGCATCGACCTTGATGCTCCCTGCATTTATATCAGCGTCTGGTTGGTGTTTTAAAACACCGTCCCAGAGTGGGGTGAGTGATCAACTCAGTGGTTCCATAAAGCATGGGTTACACATGTTATCAAGTCTATTAGGACAAGAATGATAAAGCAATGTAAAACAATCACTTTTTAATTATTCTTATTAATACAAATAATGGAGTTTATGAAATGATGCATGCCCTCACCATACAATACTCCCTCAACACGCGATTCCGACTACCTGGTTCGCAAATGACAACACTTCCTCATCACGCAACAATGACGCCTGTTTCACCACATTCTAAGCTAATACAATGCGGTGAATGATTATGTTAGCCAAGTACTTATTCATTCAGCAATTTTGGGAAGCTAGGATACCTCCCTTTTAGTCATTGGTCTTAACTGAATTACTAGATGTGGGACGACCACAACGGTCATAAGCCTGTAACCCCTGATCCGTCTGGGTTCGTCACTCCCAGCTGAATACATACGAAAGGTAAGTTGTAAAAGTAATACTCGCGGTCACTATGGGGAGGCTCGTCACCCAGTGTTCCCATAGCACCAGTGTTGGTGCTTCTAGTTGCATCGGCACACGTGGGAAATCCAATCTGAATTGACCATTAGAACAATTCATTGTATACATTGAAGAATCACACGATTGGATGTCTAGCCATCAGATCAATAGCCTGCGTGTGCCGATGAATGCAATGAATTGTTCCCTAGACCTAATGCAATCAATGTGATTCTTATAGCAGTAAATGTAATCAAATTCAAGATCTTTTAGGTAAAAATAGCAACAAAAATAAAATGCAATGAATGTGATTCGTTTCCCAATAGTCCAAGAAGCTGATAGAAGATCTGATTTTCACATCATCATCTCCACCATCCTTGTAGAACACATTCTTTTCCTCAAGTGATTGTTGACGACATGCAACATTACAGGTGATCCTCTAGTTTTAGTTGTTGAATAGTCACTCTTTTCCGTGCTTAGTTTTTGAATCTTTATGTTGATTTTTGGCTAATCAAATTGCTTACGGTCTTTATTTTGATTTTAATAGTTATAATGTAAGCCCAAAAAGAAGCTTTGCCTGGATATGCAATGCAAAGACAAGTTCCTCTTTCAGAGTGTCATTGCAAGTCATGGTGCAACCACAAAGGACATAACCCCAGAAATGGTGGGACCTTGTGTTTTCTCTAGGAGTGGAGCACATCATGGAGGATTATTATTATTATTATTTTTTTTGTTCATGCAATTGTAAACTTATTGTTGTAAATATATATAATTTTTATTATGTTGTACCATATTTGTTCAATATTAATTTTTAATCGTATATAATGTTATTTGATTTTTAAATATAAAAACAAATCTACGGCTTTTATTGGCCATTCGTAAATAATGAAAAATACCGTTCTAAAAATTTAAAATTTGACCGTTGGCAACACTAAAAACGGCATCCTTAGCAATAGTTTTTATTTTTTTATTTATTTTTTTTTATTATTTTTTTTTTGCAGAAGTCTGTTCTTAAAATTTGAAACGGTATTGAACCGCTCCAGATTTTTTGCAACGTCTCTTTTAGGAACGGTTTAAAACCATTCCTAAGGGATTTTAGAATGGTTTAAAACCGTTCCTAAATGACATTTTTGGTGTAGTGATGGCTTAAATAAAACATGTACATTACAATGGGCCCCATAGGTCCCCTTATGGTGGTGAGATTATAACTTTTAGCTACAATTTGAAGTAGCTTATAGCGACAGATATAATCCGTAGTAATATAGCTACGGTTTATATCCGTAGCAAAAGAGTCCAAGTCCATAGCCTTTGCTCATTTTTTTGGTAGCGAAACCAATGTCTCTATATTAACAAATATAAGAATTTTACAATTTACACATGAGAGATAATAAAATGCATATAAACTTGAGCCGTAAGATCCCACAACTTTTCTTGGTAGATGCGGCAATGCATCCCTGATAATTGTACTCTGCTCGTTATCAATCTGGACATGAACATCTTTTAAGCCACCTGTACTACCTGTACAGTTATATATTTGATGGATGAGTGACCAACTCAATATGAATTCCCCTCAAGATTACACACCTCCGCATTAGCGAAGCATAGTTAAAAACAACGAGGTATTCAAAACAATACATGATGCAGTATTATTTAAAATGCATGGATGCATGAATGCACATTGACCTGAGGATGCTCATCCAGTCAGACTTGGGCTCTTCACCCATGCAAAAGACTGGTCACCAGCGTAGCATATCTCGTATAGTATAGTGACTAAGTCATCATACATCATGTACGTAGGTTGATAGTCGATGGTCTGGGATCTAGCAAAACAATATCCCACTAAACCTAAGGGCACGTGCTACAACATCCAGAATTAGCCACCCATCATCGTCGATATGCTATGAATGCATGATTAGCCAAACAGTTATTATTCCAATTACAATCAGCCGGTTTGAGTAACTCAATGGTCACTATGAGGGGCTCGTCACCCAGTGTAGGCCGATAGCTCGGGCATAGTGTCCCATGACCACCATCCTTGGCTCACGAGGTTTGCCCACCTTAGGATGTTTAATGGATGCCCATTGACTAATGGTCAATCAAATTCAATATGTAGGGATTACCATCATATGTGAAATAACCATTGAAGCCACACAGGGCAATATCTAAACATGGGACAGGTATGAAATTGAAACTGTAAAAGGGTGCTCGAATTATTAAATCAAGATGATAAAGGGCTTAGGTAGGAAGATGTTAAATTAGAGCGATCAAAGAAGTCATTACCAAGCCACATAGATAGTATGACCTATGGATGGTAAATCCCACAATAGTATTCCATGTCCCATATAACGTCTAATCGATAGCCCATTTCTTACCACACTCCATCTTGTTACATCCTAAGTGTGGGTTCACATACATAAGAGGGAATTGCCCACTAGTAAGTGTAGTGAATAGAGATTCATAGTCGACTTACAACAATTCATGTGAAAATATATAATTATAGCATGATGCACATATGTTAAGCATTTGATTTATAATAAGAGTAGTAGGTCATGGTATGAACTATCAATTGAACTTTAAATGGGAATAATCATGTAAGTAACTATCGCATGCAATCATGGTTCACAGCTATCAACTAAAAATTAGATGTAAGCCACGTCTTAAGAATTTATAACTAATGTAAGAGATCGCATATTATGCGATAACGATTATGATTATGTTAAAGACTATTATTTAAACAAATTTGGAAATGGAAAGCTTATGTGAGACCTAACCCGGGTTCGCATGTGTGCATGTGTGTGTGTGAGTATGTGTCTCATTTATTTTGGTCCCGCGGTCCTACTAATCAAATTTCGGCGACCCGTGACCCTCCGATAGTGTTTACGTCATCCTTGAGTTCGGTCATGTAAACCTGACTCGGATTGACCTGAGACCTATTCCATTATGACCGCGTCGTCGCCGCGGTTCCAATGCCATATCTCGTGCATAAATCCGATATGTAGATCAAAAGTTGTGTACATTTCATTGTATGACCCTTAATTATGTGGCCCACTTAGGTGTCATGCATGTGGATCCCACTCCTCTTGGCACAAGTTGCCATGCAACACTACACACACCACTAAAATTCCATAGATAACACTACCCACCCCACATACACCACTCAAAAGCCTACTCTACCCTACAACCTTATTTTCTCCTCCCATAGGTAATTATTTTTTTCTTACAAACAAATGATTTTCTCTCTCTCTCTCTCTCTCTCTCTATCTCCTTATCTCCTCCTTCTCATTCTCTCCATGGCCAGAAAATCTCCCATTTTCTCCAGCCCCTTCTTTCCCTAATCTCTCTAAATCCATCCATTTCAAAATCATCTCATCCATTAATTTCCCTTCCTTGGAGCTAGAGGAGCAAGGAGACCTAGATTTTTATAAGGATCAAGGTGGGTGCTCTCCATATCATGTAGATCTCTTCTTCTTAATGTAGATCCTTCCCTCCTTCTCATTTTGGATGTGTAAGACCCACCAATCAATGGTGGAGATCCTACACAACCATCTAGATGTGGCCATGAGGCCCACATTGTACATGCATGTCCATGCATGAGATTCTTCCCTTGATGGACCCCTTGCATGTGAATTTTTCCTATTTTTCTAGGTATGATGGGTTATCTAGACCCTTGCATGTGGCTGGGATGGCATTCCAACCATTCATCTCAAAGATCTATGCCATGCATCATAAGATCTATATTGTACAATGTGTTTAATTGTTGTTTGTGGTTGTGATTGTGTGGGGACAGCTTAATAGCGGCGGAGCCCTCCCTTGATGGCCGGATGTTCTTCCTTATCTTTCATTCTTTCATAATCTGATGATATTATGTGTGGTCCACTTAGTGGGCCTGGATTACCCAGAAAAGCCCAGTAAGGAAGGAACATCTATACTTAACTTACACCATGGTTTAGATGCCCTTGTTTCCACCTTAAATGTTCTTGCAAGGATGGGAATTTGGGAGTTTGTTCTGAACAATTGTGGGGCCCACTAGGGTGGGCCATGGCACCCAATTTATGGGCCAATCCCTTTCTTAATAGGCCCATACATTTATTTTATTTCATGCATGTATTGTTGTCCGAAAATTTCTGGACAGATTTTTATTGGACTTTGAGCATGAATTTGAGACTGATTGGGGGACCTCTTGTACCCATAAAATATATTTTTTTGAAAGGTGGGAATCTCATCTTGATGTCCCCCAAATTTCAGCCCCATCCAACCTTCATTGGGGTCCCAAAGGTGTGGTCCAAGTGAGGTGGACAGTCTGGATTTTCTGCACTATTCCAGCAACATTCCACCTTGGATATGTTGGAATTTCAAAATTTATTAAAATACTTTTGGTTGTCTAAAAATTATGAAAATTTATAAGGAGGTTGATCACTCATGTTAGGACCCACCTACAAAATTTTGGGGCCAATGGACACCTATACATACCATGGTGGTGGCTGGACCGGCCCATTACAATATGGTGTCTAGATCAGTCCAATTTTCAGGATAGATTGATTTCTTTAAATAAATTAAAATATTTTTAGATATCTAAAAATTTTGAAATTTTTTGGAGTTGTGATTCACTCATGGTAGGACCTACCTACCAAATTTCAGGCCTAATGGACCCCTTTGCACACCGTGGCAAGGCTCGGACTGGCCCACCATGTTGGGACGTCCAAGTCAGTCCGATTTTCTGGACAGACTGTCTTATTTAAATTAATTAAAATATTTATAGGTGTACAAAAATTTTGAAATTTTGTGGAGTTGTGTACCACCTATGGAAGGACCACCCTGCAAATCTTTAGGGTCATCGGACCCCTGTATCGATCGTGGTGTAGCCTGCAATTTGGATCAGTTTTGGGTCAAATATCTAGGCCCGTAGGACAACCCACCATGGTATGCCCCTACCTTGGGCAGTTGGACCTGTATTCTAACGGCATGGCTCACTTGAAGTAAGTATTGTATATCCCCCTTCTTATCTGGTGGGACCCACTGTGATATGTGTGGGTCACCATGGGTTAGTAACCCATTTAAATTAAATAAATTTCTAGACTCCAGTAGGCCCAAGAAGTGGGTGGGCTGGAATTCCAACAAGGGGCCTAAATTTGTGCACAGTTGATCTTTTGGAGCCGTGACGGCCCACCAGATTTAAGGGAGTGTTGCACACACTCTTTGGCCTCCTTCCTTAGACATTTTGGGCTTAATTAGTGCCCCTTGATGCCCACCTTTGTGGTGGTTTATGGGCTAGCCTTAACCAGAATTTTTGATAGCTTTATAGGCCCAATGGGCTGGAAACCTATCCCTTGAGACCAAGATTGTGCAAGGGCTGACCTTATTGATTCATGGGCCCAATGGGCCGTCTACAAACTGGTCATGTACATTTATTAGCCTTGATGCCATCATAAAATGCTTAATTGTGGGCTGACTTGCAAGGCCCACATAAATGTATATTGTGGAGGGCCTTGCTAAGTCTTTGGGCTGGTGTGGCAAGGCCCACACTATCAGTATAGGTCTTGATCATGTGTATTCTAGGGCTTAGGGGCTGCCTTTAAGTCCACCATAATGTATGAATTGGATGGCTTTTGTTTGGGCCATTTCTTTTGGGCCCATTATGTGATATATTATATGCATGTTTGTGTTAGCAAGTAGGCCTTGTGGACTCAGTTCTTTTGGATAGGCCCATTGATCTTGGGCCTATACTCTCCTATCTATTGTGATGGGCTTAGGGGCAATAATACACAAGAGGTTGGGCCCTTGGCTGCCCACTAAACTGACCCTGTACTTGGGCCAAAAGTGAGGCCCAACTCACTTGTGTTAAATGTGAAACTTGCCCATGTAAATGAATTACTGGGCTGCCCATGAAGCCCACCACAATATATGGATTTATGACCTTTATGGTTGGGCCCAAACCTTGCTTAAGGGCCCACCATGCTACCTAAGTATTGGGCTTAGTGTATGGCCCACTAGGCCATGGATTGCTTAGGCCTTGGGCCTTATTTCATGCTCGAGTAGTGGCGGGCTACCTCTTGGGAACCAGTTGAGGTTGGATGTCCTCCTGGGTGGTCCTAAGGTAGGCCCGTGGGTTCTTCTATGGATGGTTAAAGGCCCACCATAGACCTTAGGCCATTTATTTAAGGCTCAATGTGTAAGCCTTGGATCGCCCGATCATGGAGGCACTCTTTGCCTTGGGTTGCTACTGGATTCACAATCCAGTAGCAGGCCCACTTGATCTTTTCTTGATGTATACACACTCTTCATTTGGTGGGGCCCCTTGTGAATATTGTTAGCCTTCATGAGATCATTCCCACTTATTTGACGAATTTTTGGGCTTTAGCATGCCCAGGAAGCTGAGTGGGCCTAACGTTTAATTAGAGGCCTTAAATGTACATTGTTATGGTTGAAACTTTATTGGACATGGGACCCACCATATTGAAGCTTGTGTGCGTGTTGCAAACTTATATTTTATAATCCTTGGGCTTAATTAGTGCATTCTTTTGGGTCACCTTTAGTGATCACATGAGGACCCCATCTTAGATCAGATTTTTAGGACATCCCTTAGGCCCAGAGTGGGCTCGGACATCCTCACTTGGCCCGACCATACATTGGGCCGACTTCCACCATTTTGATGGACTTGTGGGCTGAGGTAAGGATAGTATTGGACTCTTTGTTGCCTACTTAAATTGCTCGTTATTGGGCTGATGTAGTTGGGTCCATTTCATCATCCAAACTTAAACTTATTTTTGGCCGTATATTGTGTATGAAGGTTGCCCACCAAGTCCAACTTAATGCATGGATTTTATGGCCATTGGGAATTGAGCCTTGGAACTTAATTTCGCTCTTGGGGCCCATGTTGTTAAAAGTGGTGTTATATCTTTTTATGGCCTATTATGAGGAATGTATGTATGTGGTTACCTATGTTCTTATCTTGAATGTAGGGCCTTGGGCCTTGCATCCATATAGTTCGTGGTTGAGATGCCTCTTGGGGAATGGTGGTTAAATGTCCCTATTATGAACCCTTTTAGGCCCGTTTGTATCTAAATATCATTAGATGCTCATCTTAAACTCTTGCTAGACTCACTTCTGTGTTACTTAGACACGTAGCTGTATGCTTAGTCTCGTGGGCTATCCCAGGTAAATAGGCCCCCACTAGAGGTGGGATTCCTTATGGATATTGTCTAAATACCTAGTCTTGGTCCCTTCTTGGATAGGAGTGTACTACTTTATATATCGCTGCATAATGTGTCCAGACCCATCTTCATGACCCATGTGCATCTTTGTATGCTTGGATAACACTATGTGTGTGGTTATGATTGTGCCATTGGGCATTGCATGTTGCCTTCCTGAGGGATATAGTATTCCCTCTTGAGCATGTTGGATGCTTGGAATTGATGCATAGTTGATGGTGTGATTCATGCATCTGGCATTGCATAACATATGAGCATTATCACCCTCGCTTCATCAGGGTTGTAGCCTCCACAGATACATCGTGGATAGCCATGTTTGGACACCAAAAATGTTACTTGAGCATACCGGGTGCATAGAATACCCATTGGTGAAATTCTTAAAACTTCCATAGTACCAAGAATCTGCTCTAACATTGTGACCGAGTGGAATATATGAGTGCATGAGGGCCTTATATCGTTAGGTCGTGACTCCCACTATCGTGTAGTCGGTTGGATAGGAGTGTGGCCTTACTCGCCTGATGTAAGGGGGCATTGCTAGGCTGAGTCTAACCAGCTCGTGAATGGGTCCGTTACCTTCAGGCCTTGCTGGTGATTGGCTGTCCACAGGCAGGGTAGTGAGGTCTCTTACGCTCGTTTCGTTTGGTCCGGGAGTGCAGAGGCGGCGAGTCATCCTGCAGTGTAATTGACCCTGGTGATTTCCTTATGATGGAAATGTACTTGATATGTGGATTGGATATGAGCACTGACATTACTTCGCATTGCATTTGCATCGGCTGTGTAAGCCTCATAATGCATTACAGTACTCATTGCATTACAGTACTCATCGCATTACAGTACTCATATTGCATTACAGTACTCATTGCATTACAGTACTCATCGCATTACAGTACTCATTGCATTACAGTACTCATTGCATTACAGTACTCATTGCATTATATAGCCTTGGTATGGCTTCCTGCATTATCGTACTACCTTGGTATAGTTTCTTGCATTCATGATAGCCTTAGTAATGCTAGTGGTATTAGTATTGATCATGACTCCCTTCTGCATTCTCTATCTTCTTTTGAGCACCATTGTCACACACTTTCACCACCTTCTAAGCTTTCTATAAGCTTATGCACAATTGATGCGTGTAGGAGATCCTATGCAGGCGTCGGAGTGGCAGTGTTTGAATTAGAGCTGAGCTTGAGGACCTAGTGTTGTAGACTTCCTTTCTTTCTCCTATTATCTTATGTATGTCCTTTTGGACCTTATGTAAGCTTGTAAAAGTTCAAATTCTTAGTGGATTTTGTTATGTGTGCCTTTGTTATTCTCAGATTTACTTGCCGTGATCTTGGGTATGCTCGTATTGGAATGATTATACAGTTATAAAAATCCTCCTTGTAGGATCCCAAGATCGGAACCTGCCTTAAGAGTCGAGAATGGGGTACTACGGAGGCTGTTGTGGCTAGAACCAGCCATCGGGTTCCTTGTGAGTCCGGTTACTGGGTCTGGGGCATGACAGGAGTTGGTATCAGAGCATAGCAAGTAATTTTTGAATAACTTGGGATAGTATCACATATCTGCTGCAAGCTTAGGACAAGTAGTGTCTCAAGTGTGTTTCCCTCGTTCAGTTTGAGGCTTCAAGGATTCTAATTCCTAGGTATCCATCATCTTTGTTCTTTCTGTATACCATGCCGTCTAGTCGTGGTGCCCCTGATTGTGACGCCTGTGGCCGTGGTGCCCATGGATATGGTTCTCATTCCGCTCTAGCAATCCGAGTGACTTTTGCTCCACCATCTGAGATTCTTATTTTCCCTATGCAGCCGGCTGTACCTATTCCTGAGGCTCCCGTCGTACCTGTGCCTCCGTCAGAGGCCAGTGCTACCCCCGCTTATTTGATAATTCCTGTAAGAGCTGAGCATCTCCAGCAGTTGATGCAGGTCATCACTGATGTTCTTCAGACTCGCTAGCCCGTTCCTGAGATGCCCGGACAGGCGGAACAGGAGCGTGCGAGTCCCCTTTTGCAAGATTCGACTCTGCAGCGTGCTCCATTGGTGATATTTTTTCTTCAGGGCAAGGCCGAGTGGACCAGTTCACAGAGGGTTCGTGATCAGAGGCGAGGCCAGAAGAGGCTGGCCCCCTCCGATAGCTCCCGGCAGCGTCGACAGTGGCAGAGGTGCGTAGCCTGTCGAGCCGACAGAACATCAGTATCATATGCAGTAGCTTCTTCATCATCATTAGCACCACCAGTCGCTTCATCTTTCAACCCCTTTTCTGGAGTTTGCTTCGGTTGTGGGCAGACGGGACATCGTAGGCACGAGTGTCCCCATCAGCAGGATGGTCCTTCGCAGCGACCGTAGTAGTAGCAGAGACCGCATATGCAGAGTAGACAGACACCTCCCCAGCCACCTCAGGCTTAATTTTGCGCGACTCATCAAGACCCTTAGTTATTAGGGGAGTTATTATGGGTATTCTCCTTGTCTCCGTAAGTAAGTCTTGTGTTTTGGTGCATCGCACCCTTTTTGTATCCAAGGGCTTTTGTTCACTCAAATTGCTATTAGAGTCTGCCGTAAGAGATTGTCAGTATCGACACTTTTTGGGAAGATCGTTGTGTTAGGCCGATGATATTATCGTATTCCGTTTTGGTTGGTGAGATGTTCTTACCTACTGAATAGTTTGGTATTGCCAATGTTGAGTTTGTTGGCTTGCTTTTATGTTATCAGGCAGAGGATGCACACAACTCAGAGCCGACAGAAGAGTTTTGTTGATCGTCGGCGTCGACCCCTTGTGTTCGCAGTCGAAGACATGGTATTTCTCAAGGTCTCATTTATGAAGGGCATGGTTCACTTTGGTGTAAAGGGCAAGCTCGCCCCGAGACTTATTGGACCTTTTGAGATTACCGAGCGCGTAGGCGTTCTGGCCTATAGGCTTGCCTTATCTCCTGAGTTGTCCGCGATCCATGACGTGTTCCGTGTTTCTATGTTGCAAAATTGTGGGTTGGACACTATTCCCGTGTTTGATTGGTAGCCACTTGAGGTCCGTAAGGATGCTTCCTATATTGAGTAGTTGATTCGTATTCTTGATCGAAAGGAGCAGGTCCTCAGGATAAAGGCCATTCCCTTAGTGAAGGTGCAATGGGGTCATCATTCGGAGGCCGAGGCATCTTGGAAACGCGAGGTCGAGATTAGAGAGTGTTATCTCCATTTGTTTAATGATTGATAGATATATGATTGTTTGTATTGCCTTCCTTATATGATGATTGTTATATGATAGTGGTGTTTTGTCTTTTCTTTTGTCTTGAATTAGTCAATTTCGAGGATGAAATTTCTTTGTTGGTGGGGAGGATTGTGAGACCTGACCTGGGTTCGCATGTGTGCATGTATGTGTGTGAGTATGCGTCTCATTTATTTTGGTCCCGCTATCCTACCGATCAAATTTCGGCAACCAGTGACACTCCGATAGTGTTTGCATCATCTTTGAGTTCGGTCATATAAACCCGACTCGGATTGACCTGAGACCTATGCCATTGCGACCGCATTGTCGCCGCGGTTCCAACGCCATATCTCGCGCATAAATCCGATATGTAGATCAAAAGTTGTGTACATTTCATTGTATGACCCTTAATCATGTGGCCCACTTAGGTGTCATGCATGTGGACCCCACTCCTCTTGGCACAAGTTGCCATGCAATACTACACACACCACTAAAATTCCATAGCTAACACTACCCACCCCACACACACCACTCAAAAGCCTACTCTACCCTACAACCTTATTTTCTCCTCCCATAGGTAATTATTTCTTTTCTTAAAAACAAATGATTTCTCTCTCTCTCTCTCTCTCTCTCTCTCTCTTTATCTCCTTATCTCTCTCCCTCCTTCTCATTCTCTCCATGGACAACAAATCTCCCATTTTGTCCAGCCCCTTCTTTCCCTAATCTCTCTAAATCCATCCATTTCAAGATCATCTCATCCATTAATTTCCCTTCCTTGGAACTAGAGGAGCAAGGAGACCTAGATTTTTGTAAGGATCAAGGTGGGTGCTCTCCATATCATGTAGATCTCTTCTTCTTAATGTAGATCCTTCTCTCCTTCTCATTTTGGATGTGTAAGACCTACCAATCAATGGTGGAGATCCTACACAACCATCTAGATGTGGCCATGAGGCCCACATTGTACATGCATGTCCATGCATAGGATTCTTCCCTTGATGGACCCCTTACATATGAATTTTTCCTATTTTTCTAGGTATGATGGGTTATCTAGACCCTTGCATGTGGCTGGGATGGCATTCCAACCATTCATCTCAAAGATCTAGGCCATGCATCATAAGATCTATATTGTACAATGTGTTTAATTGTTGTTTGTGCTTGTGATTGTGTGGGGACAGCTTAATAGCGGCGGAGCCCTCTTCTGATGGGCGGATGTTCTTCCTTCTCTTTCATTCTTTCATAATCTGATGATATTATGTGTGGTCCACTTAGTGGGCCTGGATTACCCAGAAAAGCCCAGTAAGGAAGGAACATCTATACTTAACTTACACCATGGTTTAGATGCCATTTTTTTCACCTTAAATATTCTTGCAAGGGTGGGAATTTGTGGGTTTGTTTTGAAAAATTGTGGGGCCCACTAGGGTGTGCCATGGCACCCAATTTATGGGCCAATCCCTTTCTTAATAGGCCCATACATTTATTTTATTTCATGCATGTATTGCTGTCCAGAAATTTCTGGACAGATTTTTATTGGACTTTGGGCATGAATTTGAGACTGATTGGGGGACCTCTTGTACCCATAAAATATACTTTTCTGAAAGGTGGGAATCTCATCTTAATGTCCCCCAAATTTCAGCCCCATCTAACCTTCATTGGGGTCCCAAATGTGTGGTCCAAGTGAGGTGGACAGTCTGGATTTTCTGCACTATTCCAGCAACATTCCACCTTGGATAGGTTGGAATTTCGAAATTTATTAAAATACTTTTGATTGTCTAAAAATTATGAAAATTTATAAGAAGGTTTACCATTCATGTTAGGACCCACCTACAAAATTTTGGGGCCAATGGACACTTATACACACCATGGTGGTGGCTGGACTGGCCCATTACAATATGGTGTATAGATCAGTCCAATTTTCAGGATAGATTGATTTCTTTAAATAAATTAAAATATTTTTAGATATCCAAAAATTCTGAAATTTTGTAGAGTTTTGATTTACTTATGGTATGACCTACATACCAAATTTCAGGCCTAATGGACCCCTTTTCACACCGTGGCAAGGCTCGGACTGGCCCACCACATTGGGACGTCCAAGTCAGTTCGATTTTCTAGACAGACCATTTTATTTAAATTAATTAAAATATTTTTAAGTGTACAAAAATTCTGAAAATTTGTAGACTTGTGGAACACCTATGGAAGGACCACCCTGCAAATTTTCAGGATCATCTGACCCCTGTATTGATCGTGGTGTAGCCTGCAATTTGGATGAGTTTTGGGTCAAATATCCAGGCCCGTAGGACAACCCACCATGGTATGCCCCTACCTTGGGGTGCTGGGCCTGTATTCTAACGGCATGGCCTACTTGAAGTAAGTATTGTATATCCCCCTTCTTATCTGGTGGGACCCACTGTGATATGTGTGGGTCACCATGGGTCAGTAACCCATTTAAATTAAATAAATTTCTGGACTCCAGCAGGCCCAGGAAGTGGGTGGGCTGGAATTCCAGCTAGGGGCCCAAATTTGTGCATAGTTGATCTTTTGGAGTCGTGGCAGCCCACCAGATTTAAGGGAGTGTTGCACACACTCTTTGCCCTCCTTCCTTAGACATTTTGGGCTTAATTAGTGCCCCATGAGGCTCACCTTTGTGGTGGTTTGTGGGCTAGTCTTAACCAGAATTTTTGATAGCTTTATAGGCCCAATGGGCTGAAAACCTATCCCTTTAGCCCAAGATTGTGCAAGGGCTGACCTTATTAATTCATGGGCCCAATTGGCCGTCTACAAACTGATCATGCACATTTATTAGCCTTAATGCCCTCATAAAATGCTTAATTGTGGGTTGACTTGCAAGGCCCACATAAATGTATATTGTGGAGGGCCTTGCTAAGTCTTTGGGCTGGTGTGGCAAGGCCCACACTGTCAGTATAGGCCTTGCCCATGTGTATTCTTAGGCTTATGGGCTGCCTTCAAGTCCACCATAATGTATGAATTGGATGGCTTTTGTTTGGGCCATTTCTTTTGGGCCCATTATGTGATATATTATATGCATGTTTGTGTTAGCAAGTAGGCCTTGTGGACTCAGTTCTTTTGGATAGGCCCATTGATCTTGGGCCTATACTCTCCTATCTATTGTGATGGGCTTAGGGGTAATAATACACAAGAGGTTGGGCCCTTGGCTGCCCACTAAACTGACCCTGTACTTGGGCCAAAAGTAAGGCCCAACTCACTTGTGTTAAATGTGAAACTTGCCCATGTAAATGAATTATTGGGCTGCCCATGAAGCCCACCACAATATATGGATTTATGACCTTTATGGTTGGGCCCAAACCTCGCTTAAGGGCCCACCATGCTACCTAAGTATATGGCTTAGTGTATGGCCTATTAGGCCATGGATTGCTTAGGCCTTGGGCCTTATTTCATGCTCGAGTAGTGGCGGGCTACCTCTTGGGAACCAGTTGAGGTTGGATGTCCTCCTGGGTAGTCCTAAGGTAGGCCCGTGGGTTCTTCTATGGATGGTTAAAGGCCCACCATAGACCTTAGGCCATTTATTTAAGGCTCAATGTGTAAGCCTTGGATCGCCCGATCATGGAGGCACTCTTTGCCTTGGGTTGCTACTGGATTCACAATCCAGTAGCAGGCCCACTTGATCTTTTCTTGATGTATATACACCGCCCATCTGGTGGGGCCCCTTGTGAATATTGTTGGCCTTCATGAGATCATTCCCACTTATTTGACGAATTTTTGGGCTTTAGCAGGCCCAAGAAGCTGAGTGGGCCAAACGTTTTTGAAGAGGCCTTAAATGTACATTGTTATAGTTGAAACTTTATTGGACATGGGACCCACCATATTAAGAACTTGTGTGTGTGTTACATACTTATATTTTATAATCCTTGAGCTTAATTAGTGCATTCTTTTGGGTCACCTTTAGTGATCACATGAGGACCCTATCTTAGATCAGATTTTTGGGACATCCCTTAGGCCCAGAGTGGGCTCGGACATCCTCACTTGGCCAACCATACATTGGGCCGACTTCCACCATTTTGATGGACTTGTGGGCTGAGGTAAGGATAGTATTGGGCTCTTTGTTGCCTACTTAAATTGCTCGTTATTGGGCTGATGTAGTTGGGTCCATTTCATCATCCAAACTTAAACTTATTTTAGGCCGTATATTGTGTATGTCGGTTGCCCACTCAGTTCAACTTAATGCATGGATTCTATGGCCATTGGGAATTGAGCCTTGGACCTTAATTTCTCTCTTGGGGCCCATGTTGTTAAAAGTGGTGTTATATCTTTTTATGGCCTATTATGAGGAATGTATGTATGTGGTTACCTATGTTCTTATCTTGAATGTAGGGTCTTGGGTCTTGTATCCATATAGTTCGTGGTTGAGATGCCTCTTGGGGAATGGTGGTTAAATGTCCCCATTATGAACCCTTATAGGCCCGTTTGTATCTAAATGTCATTAGATGCTCATCTTAAATTCTTGCTAGACTCACTTCTGTGTTACTTAGACACGTAGCTGTATGCTTAGTCTCGTGGGCTATCCCAGGTAAATGGGCCCCCACTAGAGGTGGTATTCCTTATGGATATTGTTTAAATGCCTAGTCTTGGTCCCTTCTTGGATAGGAGGAGTATACTACTTTATATATCGCCGCATAATGTGTCTAGACCCATCTTCATGATCCATGTGCATCATTATATGCTTGGATGACACTATGTGTGTGGTTATGATTGTGCCATTGGGCATTGCATATTGCCTTCCTGAGGGACGTAGTATTCCCTCTTGAGCATGTTGGATGCTTGGAATTGATGCATAGTTGATGGTGTGATTCATTCATCTGGCATTGCATAACATATGAGCATTATCACTCTTGCTTCATCAGGGTTGTAGCCTCCACAGATATATCGTGGATAGCCATGTTTGGACACCAAAAAATGTTACTTAACATACTGGGTGCATACGATGCCCATGGGTGAAATTTCCAAAACTTCCATGGTACCAAGGATCTGCTCTAACGCCGTGACCAAGTGGAATATATGAGAGCACGAGGGCCTTATATCGTTAGGTCGTGACTCCCACTGTCGTGTAGTCGGTTAGATAAGGGTGTGACCTTACTCGCCTGATGTAAGGGGGCATTGCTAGGTTGAGTATGACCAGCTCGTGAATGGGTCCGCTACCTTCAGGCCTTGCTGGTGATTGGTTGTCCGCAGGCAGGGTAGTGAGGTCTCTTACGATCGTTTGACTATGCGGGGTCTGTAGAGCGGCAGTCATCCTGCAGTGTAATGGACCCCGGTGATTTTCTTATGATGGAAATGTACTTGATATGTGGATTGGATATGAGCACTGACATTACTTCACATTGCATTTGCATCGGCTGTGTAAGCCTCATAATGCATTACAGTACTCATCGCATTATAGTACTCATATTGCATTACAGTACTCATTGTATTACAGTACTCATCACATTATAGTACTCATCGCATTACAGTACTCATCGCATTACAGTACTCATTGCATTATATAGCCTTGGTATGGCTTCCTGCATTATCTACTGCCTTGGTATAGTTTCTTGCATTGATGATAGCCTTGGTAACGCTAGTAGTATTGGTATTGATAATGACTCCCTTCCGCATTCTCTATCTTCTTCTGAGCACCATTGTTACACACTTTCACCACCCTCTAAGCTTTCTATAAGCTTATGCACGATTGATGTGTGCAGGGAATCCTAGGCAGGCGTCGGAGTGGCAGTGTTTGGATTAGAGCTGAGCTTGAGGACCCAGTGTTGCAGACTTCCTTTCTTTCTCCTATTATCTTATGTATGTCCTTTTGGGCCTTATGTAAGCTTGTAAAAGTTCAAATTCTTAGTGAATTTTGTGATGTGTGCCTTTATTATTCTCAGATTTACTTGCTATGATCTTGGGTATGCTCGTATTGGAATGATTATACTGTTATGAAAATCCTCCTTGTAGGATCCCAGGATCGGAACTTGCCTCAGGAGCCGAGAATGGGGTACTACGGAGGCTGTTGTGGCCAGAACCAGCCGTCGGGTTCCTTGTGAGTCCGGTTACTGGGTCTGGGGCGTGATAGCTTAAGGGGAAGAAATCATCACCTTATGTTTTGAACTACTTGCATCATCGCTAAGAAATGTGTGTTCCCTTATATTTGAATCTTATCATTAATTATGAAATTGTACTGTTAGATCCAAACGTAACTCACCATTTATATTTAAAGTATTGACCAAGGGTTTAGATTACTTAGGTCTAGGATTTTATTCTAGAGTTTAGGTCTAGGCTAGATTTTTAGGGTTTGAACCCTGGTTGGTGTGCAATTAATTTGTGTTAATTTAATAATTATAAAGTATTTATTAACATTAGTGTTATAATTAATATTAGCTAATGTAGCAATAATAATCATTATGATGATACCATTTAGTAAAATCCACTATCAATAATAAAATTTTAAGAATGATTAATAAAATACTACTACTTAATAATTGCAAATTTGTTTATAATAACTAGTTTTAGTATAAAGAATCTACTAATGTCTAATCATATATAATATTAACAAACCTAATAATAAGAGTAGTTTAATCATAAGAGGAGGCTCACCTGAAGATGTAACTAGTTAGGACTGAGAAACCAGGTGTTGTTGCTGCTATGTTACCAAACCTAAGTTGGACCGAGTTGGTGCTAATCGAGCAACGACCGAGTTGAGTTGACTCGGCTGGATCACTCGGAACTCGACTCGGCTGGATCACTCGGATCCACCCAAGTCCTCCCTTCCTTCTCCTTCTTTCTCTCTTCCCTGTTCTCTCCCTTACCCTCTTTCTTCCTCTCTAGATCTGGCCCAGGTATGGATACTAGAACCGAGCTTGAGTCGCACCTAACTCAGCGACTCAAGACACGACTCAGCAAAACCTGGACACAGACCGGTCGGACTTGGTTCCAAAACCCGACTCCAATAACCACTAACCCTCAACCTCACTCTCTCTTCTTCCCTTCTCTCTTTTCTCCGTGGAAGAGCTTGGACTCAATCCAGCAATACCACTGGAAGATCGGGTTCAACCCGATCCGAGCTGTGTCGACTCATTGTGGCATGAAGCCAGGCAACAGCCACCTCACGTCTCCTCTTCTTTCTTCTTATTTCTTTCTTCTTCCCTTGTCTTTCTCTATTTTTCTTCTTTGTTGAAAACCCATCAGCATAGTGTGGACGTGATTTAGCTTGCCCAACATAGCTAACCAGCCCCAAACTCCATGGCCAGCGTGCCCATTCAGCTAAGGCGTACCCGGTCAAAACCTGACTCGGTTTGCCCAGCAACCCGACCTACAGCTCCCTCTCTCTTCTATCTCTCTTTCTATTCCCCTCCTAACACGGGGTCTCTAACTAACCCTTTGTCAGCCCGACTCGAGTCGATTGTGTCGACTGATCATGGCGAGACCAGCGGCGTCAGATTCTCCCGCTCGAACTCTCCCTCTCTCCTCCCTTTTTTTCTCCCTCTCTCAGGATTTTTGGGTGGGAATCTCGAGATATCAGGACCTTTTTTATAAACTTAGGGTTGGGCTACAGACCGCATCCAAGGTCTCTATTTCATGCTGCAATGATTCAGTCACGTTGGACGTACCACAAATTTCCTTTACATGGTGTAAATCTAGTATGTGGGGTGAATTCCCATCACTATGGCCCACCGAATGGGCGTTTTAGATCTAAAAATGAGGCCCACAACATCGTGATGGGTTTCGCATCTGGACGGAGAAGATGACATGGTTGTCCATGGTGATTCTTGATCAATGGCCTTATCTGATGATCTGGTACTTCTGAATGGACCAGATGGGTTCACTGATCACTGTGGGGTCCACCAATCCCACTGGTAAACACCGTCTCTGCTCTGCTCGTGAGATTTTCCGTCGTATTGTCTTCTCGCGAGATGGGAAACTCTTTGGGAACCTTGCTACCCTAACACTAACACCATCATTGCCCTACATCCAATGCTCCGAATTGGTCTTCTAGACACAACCGAGAGTCCAGATCGCGCCAGCTTTGCATGACCCAGAGAGGAAAAACTCCGACATGCTTTTCGTCTGGCAGTTGGCTATCCCTCCTTTTTCGGCACTGAAAGAGGGGTGAGGATTGCTACCTGGAAGGACGACCGGGATTGTAGGATGCGATCGCATGCGAATCGCTAAGCTGGCACAAGGATGGTTTCCATTTTTAGAAGAACACCCACACGCATATCCCATTTTGCACAAAGAAACGTGTGCTTGCACGCGTGTTCCCATGTGTAGGAAGGGCCATTCTTTGGTCAGATTCATGTGCCACATCTGATGAACAGTTTAGATCATCTAACTGGGATGAGATGGTGGGCCATATCTTGATCAAACACGAAGGAGAAAAACCAACAAGCCATTTCAAACGGCTACAGGCAAGAGTGAAAAAAAGAAATGACAAAGAATTTCTCTCTTTTGTAGGGTCAACCTCTGTTTGACCCGACTGGCTGAGCTTGTGTGGGGTGAGTGAAGATGATCTCTGTGCACACGCACTTCAAGTGTACCCACAGAGATGCTTCTGATGAATCCATTCTGTCCATTTGATTTGTAAGGCTTTATTATGATCATCTATAAAAAATGGGTCCACTCTACAAGTCAGGTGGCCACAATATCGGTTTTATGTGTTTAAATGGTGATACCCAACTATCTTTGAGTGTTTAACTATTAGATCTCTTCCTAATATAGTTAAATTATCTATTTGGGATCCTGAGGGCTGATTTCGTGGGACTTGATAGTAAATTGGATTACCAATCTGTTACATTGAAGTGGGGATCGTACGTTTGGACGACTCAATGGACAGTTGGAGATCATTTCTACTGTTTTGAGTTAGACTAGAATCATTCACTAGTTAGGTTCATGATTACTCTAATCTAGGTTTTAATGGTAACACCTGAGTATTGAAAAATATGGGGTGCTACACCTACAAAGGCAAAAATACCCTGATAATGGGAAGGGCCCAATAGCTAGCCCCCAAGCTCCTACCCGCCCGACCTACTAACAAGTGATAAAACTGATCTAAAAAGTCTACTTAAAATTTCGCACAATTGCTATAAAAAGTACTTTCTTTTTCATTAATGTGAAAGGGGTACACAACAGAAGCATACGAAAAAGAAGCCAAAAGTAAAATAGGAAGAAAGGGAGTTTAGGGTCCTGCTGGAGTTGGCTGCTCAGAAGGTGGGTCCTCGGCTTCCGGCGGGATCGAGTCTTCGGTAGAGCCATTCTCGAAAGAGGATAGGTCAAGCTCAGGGTATGCCTCCTTAACATCCTCGAGGCACTTGTCATCCCGAGGATAAAGAGTGCATCCCTCTCTTCCTCCCACTCCTTAGAGGCCTTGAACTCCTCTACAGCCGCCGCCCGAGCCTCCGGAATAGATGCCTGAGCTTCCCTTAGTTTCACTCTGAGGTTGTACCTTACCTCACCCAGGTTAGACTTCCATCTAGCACCCTTCTCTTGGGCCTCATTAAGAAGTGACTTTGATGCTTACAGCTCAGTCCTCACCTCCTCCGCCTGAGCTTTTAGAGTAGTGACCTTAGAGCAGAGTTGCTCGAACTTGACAGTCTTCCGCATAAAAGCCACCTCCGCCTCTTTGTACTATGTCTCAGTGGGCAGTATCCCGCGACGAGCATTCAAAAGGACGGGGCCAAACTGAGAACAGATCCACGTCAAAAGAGAAGGAAAAATCTTTAAGTAATAAAAAGACGACTATTGAGGAGGAAACACCCTACCTTATAAGAAAGTGTCACCATTCGGCCTACAGCGGCTGACATAGGTGCCTCCATAACCTTGGTGAACTTGGCGTCAAGAACGTGCCGAGATATCCAGGGCAGAAGGCCCTATGTCGTGGCAGAGGCAGATTGGTGAGACCCCCAAGCCTCGCCCCCTCAGCCACCAGCCGGACTATCCACTTGGGCCTCAGAGCCAGTAGTTGCCCATACCACGGAAGGTTGTGCCTCAGCAATAAGGGCCGCCTCCGCAACAACCTCGACCACCCTAGAGACTGCTAATAAGTCTGAAAGAGTAGTGCTGAGAGCAGTGGTGGGGTTAGCGGCCATGTTTGACCGACTAGAAGCAGACAGAGCGGCTGTAGTCCCCTTCTTCTTTGAAGTCAGTTTCTGCTTCTTCCGGGCCACCTTAGCCACAGAGGGCTTTGTGCTTAAAGCGGCTCTGCTCAGGCATTTCTACACAACAAAAGGAAATGATCAACAAACAGATAAGAATGAAATAATTTTTTACTATCTTCTAAGGGTATAACTGATATGGATAAGGCAAGACCTAATTTAAAAAGCAGCTTGGGCGTGATTAGCTGCTTCCAAGACCTTGACGCGACATCCATCGATCTCGCCATAGCTATTTGGATACACTTCGACTTGCTCACCCCAGTTGAGTACTTGGGAAGAGCTACTAAAGAAAATTACAGTCAAAGATGAGGAAACGAAATAAGATAAGGAAAATTCAGTTCGGACATACCGACCTAGTATTGCAAAGCGGGTCGGAACCCGAGGGCAAAGCCCGGAAGCTATTGGAGCCTCCCAATCTCTCAATGCCCAAAACCATTTACACTTCTAATTTTTGTTTGAGGTCGGGGCATCCATGATTATGGCCTTGCCAGTCTTCGGCCAGGCAGAATATTATAATACCAACCCTCGTGGTAGGGGTTGGACTTCACCTGGTATAGGTGGATAAATTCATTCATGGTTAGCTCAGATTGGTTGAGCTCGAACCAAAAAATGAATGACCCCACCAGTGTCCTCCAGACATTCAGGATTATTTACCCAGGAGCTAACTCCAGATGCAAAAGGACTTTCCTAACTATGCATTGGAGAGGGAGCCTCAGACCACACTGGAGGGTGACCAATAATGTCACACCCCAAATCTGGGGACGGACAGCTTCCGTAATGCCCCGAATCCGGCACTCGACTTCCATACACTAAGTCCCGAGTTCGGGGCACCACAAGGAAGATTTTTTATTGAATTTTTTATATATATATAATAATACCTAAGCATAAAGATCCATGATCAAAATACAAGCAACACTCTCCATTATAAATCCTGATGGTCACAAGTATAATGCTTTGCAAAAGGTACATAACGTCAACACACTACAAAAAAGAGAGTTTTTAGCAACAAAACTTTTAGCAACGAAAATTATTTTCGTCGCTAAAGGTGACTTTTAGCGACGAAACTAATTTTCGTCACTCAAAGTTAACTTTTGGCGACGAAATTTATTTTCATCGCTAAAAGTCACCTTTAGCGTCGAAAATTTTTGTCGCTAAAGGTTCTCTTCTGCTTTTCCATCTGCTTCGGCAAGTTAGTTTTAGTTACAAAAATTTTCGTAGTAAAAAAAATGTGGACGTGACTTTTAGCGACGAAAATTTTCGTTGCTAAATGTTGTGGCCAATTTTTCAAAAAAATCGAAACGATTACTTTTAGCTACGAAAATTTTCATAGCTAAAAAATGTATATGAGACTTTTAGCGACGAAAATTTTCGTCGCTAAATGCTGCAAAGAAATTTCCACTAAATCAAAAGATCACTTTTAGCTACGAAGATTTTCGTAGCCAAAAAACTCGGATGGGAATTTTAGCGACGAAACTTTTCGTCGCTAAAGGTTGTGAACAATTTTCTGAAGGATTACTTTTAGTTGCGAAAATTTTCGTAGCTAAAAAATGTCGATGAGGCTTTTAGCTATTAAAAATTTCATTGCTAAAAGCTGTGAACGGTTTTTGGAAAAAATTGAAAGGTTTACTTTTAGCTACGAAAATTTTCGTAGCTAAAAAAGTGGATAAGACTTTTGAAAAAAATCCAAAGGTTTATTTTTAGCTACGAAAATTTTCATTGCTAAAAAAAATGCGGATGCGACTTTTAGCGACGAAAATTTCCGTCGCGAAAGGCTGTAAACAGTTTTTGAAGAAAACCGAAGGTTTACTTTTAGCCACGAAAATTTTCGTAACTAAAAACGTGGAAGAGACTTTTAGTCACTAAAGGATGTAAAAAGTTTTCAAAAATAATTGAAAGGTTTATTTTTAGCAATGAAAAGTTTCGTAGCTAAAAAATGTTGATGATAATTTAAAGGCTGCAAACAATTTTCAATGAATCGAAAGAATTAGTTTTAGCTATGTAAATATTCGTAGCCAAAAACCTGGACCGGACTTTTAGCGACGAAAATATTCGTCGCTAAAGGCTGGAAAGAATTTTTCAAAATACTTTTAGCTACGATAATTTTCGTAGCTAAAAACCTGGATGAGACCGAAAACTTTCGTAGCCAAAAAACGTTAATGAGACTTTTAACTACAAAATACTTCGTAGGTAAAAGTCTTTAAAAAAAATAATTCCATCTCAAATTTCCTGATATACACCTGTTAGAATATAATTCATCATATTCTTCCTGATATACACCTGTTATATAATATATTTCATCATATTCACATTCACATTCACATCCATCTAAACCCAAACTACGTAAATTCATCCAGACATAAACTACACTCATCCAAACATAAACTGCATCCATCCAAACACAAACAATCTTATAGAAAAAAAACAAATGAAAAGAGAGAGAACACATGAGAGGTGATCCAGAAAAATGAAAAGAAAAACAACCTTAACCTAGGTTTAGGTTATAGGTTATAGGTTATAGGTTAAGTTTTGAGTTTTAAGTTTAAATTAAGGTTAGGTTATAAGTTTAGGTTATAGGTTATGGGTTATAGGTTATAGGTTAAGGTTTAGGTTATAGGTTTTAGTTTAGGTTAAGGTTATAGGTTTGGGTTTAGGTTAAGGTTTAGGTTTGGGTTATAGGTTTAGGTTTAGATTTAGGTTTATGTTTAGGTTTAGGTTATACGTTATAGGTTATAGCTCTAGGGAATTGAGAATAGGTTAAGGTTTAGGTTTAAGAAATTAGGTTCTGGTTCGGGTTCGGTATCAGGTTTAGGTTTCGGTTATCAAGTTTAGGTTTATGTTAGGGAGTTGACATTAGGATTAGGTGTAGGTTTAGGTTTAGGGATTTGAGATTACATTTAGGTTATAGGTTTAGGGTATAGGTTTGGGTTTAGGTTATAAGTGTAGGTAATAGGTTTAGGTTTAAGTTAGGTTATAGGTTAAGGTTTGGGGAATTGAGAATAGGTTAAGGTTTAGGTTTACGAAATCGGGTTCCGGTTCGGGTTTAGGTTTAGGGTTTCAAGTTTAGGTTTAGGTTAATGAGTTGAGATTAGATTAGGTGTAGGTGTAGGTATAGGTTTAGGGATTTGAGAATACATTTAGGTTTTAGGTTTAGGTTTAGGTTTAGGTTTAGTGTTGGTTATAGGTTTAGGTTTAAGTTAGGTTATAGGTTATAGGTTATAGCTTTAGGGAATTGAGAATAGGTTAAGGTGTAGGTTTAAGAAATCGGGTTTGGATTTGGGATTGGGTTTAGGTTTGGGTTTTCAAGTTTAGGTTTATGTTTAGGTTAGGGAGTTGAGATTAGGATTAGGTGTAGGTTTCGGTTTAGGGATTTGAGAATACATTTAGGTTTTAGGTTTTGGTTAAGGTTTAGGTTTAGGTTTTGGTTATAGGTTATAGCTTTAGGGAATTGAGAATAGGTTAGAAAATCGGGTTCGGAGTTCGGGATGGGTTTAGGTTTAGGTTTAGGTTTAGGAAATTGGGTTCGGGTTCGGGATCGGAGTTTAGGTTTGGGTTTTCAAGTTTAGGTTTAGGTTTACGTTTAGGTTAGGGAGTTGAGATTGGGATTAAGTGTAGGTTTAGGTTTAGGGATTTGAGATTACATTTAGGTTTTAGGTTTAGGTTTAGGGATTTGAGAATACATTTAGGTTTTAGGTTTAGGTTTAGGTTTAGGATTTGAGAATACATTTAGGTTTTAGGTTTAGGTTTAGGTTTAGGTTAAGGTTATAAGTTTAGGTTATAGGTTATAGGTTAAGGTTATAGGATTTGGTTTAGGTTATGGTTATAGGTTTTAGTTTAGGTTATAGGTTTAGGTTTAGGTTTAGGTTTTAGTTTATAGGTTTTGGTTTTAGGTTTAGGTTATAGGTTATAAGTTATAGGTTAAGGTTAAGGTTTAGGTTTAGGTTATAAGTATAAGTTTTGGGATTTGAGAATAGGTTTAGGTTAAGGTTATAGGTTTAGGTTTAGGTTATAGGTATAGGTTTAAGTTATATGTTTAGGTTTAAGTTAAAGTTTAGGGATTCGGGATCGGGATCTGGTTTAGGCTTGGGTTTTCATGTTTAGGTTTAAGTTTAGGTTTAGGTTAGGGATTTGAGATTGGGATTAGGTGTAGGTTTAGGTTTAGGGATTTGAGAATACATTTAGGTTTTAGGTTTAGGTTTAGGTTTTAGGTCTAGGTTATAGGTTATAGGTTTTGGTTTGAGGTTTAGGTTATAGGTTATAGGTTAAGGTTTAGGTTATAGGTTTTGTTTAGGTTAAGGTTATAGGTTTAGGTTTAGGTTATAGGTTTAGGTTTAGGTTTAGGTTTTAGTTTATAGGTTTAGGTTATAGGTTTAGGTTTTGGTTTTAGGTTTAGGTTAAGGTTAAGGTTATAAGTTTAGGTTATAGGTTATAGGTTTTGGTTTAGGTTATAGGTTATAGGTTATAGCTTTGGGAATTGAGAATAGGTTAAGGTTTAGGTTTAGGAAATCAGGTTCGGGTTCGGGTTCGGGTTTAAGTTTGGGTTTTCAAGTTTAGGTTTAGGTTTAGGTTAGGTTAGGGAGTTGAGATTAGGATTTGGTGTAGGTTTAGGTTTAGGGATTTGAGAATAGGTAAAGGTTTAGGTTAAGGAAATCGGGTTCGGGATTGGGATCGGCTTTTAGGCTTGGGTTTTCATGTTTAGGTTTAGGTTTAGGTTAGGGAGCAGAGATTGGGATTAGGTGTAGGTTTAGGTTTAGGGATTTCAGAATATATTTAGGTTTTAGCTTATAGGTTTAGGTTTAGGTTTTAGCTTATAGGTTTAGGTTTAGGTTAAGGTTATAAGTTTAGGTTATAGGTTATAGGTTATAGGTTAAGGTTTAGGTTTAGGTTAAGTTTAGGTTAAGGTTATAGGTTTTGGTTTAGGTTATAGGTTTTGGTTTAGGTTTAGGTTTATAGGTTTAGGTTTTGGTTTTAGGTTTAGGTTAAGGTTATAAGTTTAGGATATAGGTTATAGGTTATAGGTTAAGGTTTAGGTTAAGGTTATAGGTTTTGGTTTAGGTTAAGGTTATAGGTTTTGGTTTAGGTAAAGGTTTAGATTTTGGGTTTAGGTTAATGTTATAGGTTTAGGTTTAGGTTATAGGTTATAGGTTATAGCTTTGGGAATTGAGAATAGGTTAAGGTTTAGGTTTAGGAAATCGGGTGCGGGTTCGTGATCGGGTTTAGGTTTGGGTTTTCAAGTTTAGGTTTAGGTTTATGTTAAGGAGTTGAGATTAGGATTTGGTGTAGGTTTAGGTTTAAGGATTTGAGAATAGGTTAAGGTTTAGGATTTGAAAATCGAGTTCGGGATCAGGATCGGGATCGAGTTTAGGCTTGGGTTTTCATGTTTAGGTTTAGGTTTAGGTTAGGGAGTTGAGATTGGGATTAGGTGTAGGTGTTTAGGGATTTGAGAATACATTTAGGTTTTAGGTTTAGGTTTAAGTTTAGGTTTTAGCTTATAGGTTTAGGTTATAGGTTTTGGTTTTGGTTTTAGGTTTAGGTTAAAGTTATAAGTTTAGGTTATAAGTTATAGGTTATAGGTTAAGGTTTAGGTTATAGGTTTTTGTTTAGGTTAAGGTTATAGGTTTAGGTTATAGGTTTAGGTTTAGGTTTAAGTTTAGGTATAGGTTTAGGTTATAGGTATAGGTTTAGGTTATAGGTTAAGGTTTAGGTTTAGGTTATAGGTATAGGTTTAGGTTATAAGTATAGGTTTAGGGATTTGAATAGGTTTAGGTTATAAGTTTAGGTTGGATTAAGTTAAGGTTTAGGTTTAGGTTATAAGTATAGGTTTAGGGATTTGAGAATAGGTTTAGGTTATAAGTATAGGTTTAGGTTAGGGATTATAGGTTAAGGTTTAGGGAGGTTTAAGAGTTTAGGTTAAGGTTTAGGTTAGGTTAAGGTTGTTATAAGTATAGGTTTTGGGATTTGAGAATAGGTTTAGGTTATAAGTATTAAGGTTTTAGGTTGTGTTATAGGTTAAGGTTTAGGGATTTGAGTTTAGGTTTATAAGTATAGGATTTTAGGATTTGAGAATAGTTTTGCTTATGGTTATAAAGAATAACGTTTAGGTTTAGGTTTGGGTGGGATATGAGAATAGGTTTAGGTTATTAGGTTAAGGTTTGGGGATTTGAGTTTAGGTTAAGGTTTAGGTTTAGGTTATAAGTATAGGTTTTAGGATTTGATAAAGGTTTAGGTTATTTAGGTTAGGTTGGGTTATAGGTTAAGGTTTAGGGATTTGAGTTTTTTAGGTTAGGTTTAGGTTTATGTTTGGGTTGAGAAAGGTTTAGGTTAGGTATAGGTTTTTGGGATTTGAGAATAGGTTTAGGTTATAAGGTTATAAGTATAGGTTTTTTACGGGTTATAGGTTAAGGTTTAGGGATTTGAGTTTAGGTTAAGGTTTAGGTTTAGGTTTAGGTTTTAGGTTTAGGTTAAGGTTTAGGTTTAGGTTGTAAGTGTAGGTTATAGGTTTAGTTTATAAGTGTAGGTTATACAAAGGAATTTAGTTGCAGGAAGTGGGACAGAATCTACGTAGAGTAGTTGAGATAAAAATTTTAGCTACATACAAAAAATATTGAATCTAGTATTATCTACTACATACTAGTAACATACAACCAATATTGGGGCACCATACCATAACCTACAAGAATTTCATGTCCCCCTAATCACGGTATCCTCCATTGATAACACACACACACACATATATCTATATATTATAAGTTGTTTATTTTCATTCACATTCGCAAATACAATACACTGAGAATGCCTTTTAGGTGATATAACACTCAAACTGCCACCAAGAATCCATTTAAAAAATTATAGCCGCACTAGGACGTAAAATATCGCTCTTGAGCATCATATCAGCCCATTGAATCATACAATACACTAACTTGATATTATGGCTGCATTTTACACATTGTTCAATGCATCGATTTTGGTTTTCTTTTCCTTCAAATAAAAATATAAAGAAAAAAGATATTGTGCGTGCATGCTTGTGTGTTTGTGTGGATGCGTGTGCCTGAGGGCATGGTGGTGTGTTGAATATGCTTTCCACAAAAAGGTTAAACTCACACTGGTTTATGTGAGCAAGAATAGTAGAATATGTGAGCAACCAACATGATCCTAATGGGGCTAACTTAGAATAAGACTGACATAATCAACTTACATAATCCTAATGGAAGATAGTTCAATATGCTTTGCATAGGTAGTCAACTTACACTATGCGGTGGAGAAGGAACAGTTGAACATTTTGAATTCTGTCATGGTAACTTGATCTCCACTTCTTTCATATCATAGACACCTCATTCTTTTCATTCATGCGAACATTGATTGAGCTCTGCTCTGTTGCCAGCACATGTACGGATGCTCCCACAACTTAATAAGACTACAAGAATGAATTAATTAAACACAGTACTGAAAAGAAGAAATTTTCTAAGCCCATACACACTTCAATCCCTTTCCCAACCACTTGCAAACACATTTGAGATCTAACGTTAACATAAGATGGGCCACATGCTTTGAATCTTCGGGCATGATAAATTACCATATAAACTCAGCAATTGAAATGATTTAGTCACACAAATCATTGCACTCCACATGATCAAATTCCTCTTAGGACTCTCATCAAACACGCCATGTGCACACCCAATCTCTTCATCCCTTGTACTGTCCTAGCACATTAGTCTTGTATAAAACAATCATCATGAGAAAATTGAATAATATAAGAATCATCAATGCATCTTTTAAATGACAAATACCTTACAGTTTGTCCACAAATCAAAAGTTCAAAACTAGAGATTGACTAGTATATCCAAAATGAGTTCATTTAGATCTCTTTTTTTTTTTTTCAAAGGAAAGGAAAAAATAATAAGAATTTATACATCAAACTGTTTTTCTTAATCAAAATTCACTAGTGCAATTTATACATTCTTCTTCTTGCAACTCATTAATCTCAACATCTTCATTTCAGACAGTCAAACTAAATATGGTGGCCATCAGATATAAATGCTAAAGAATCTTTAGATCGAATGCATTACTAATCCAATCCTATGTATTACAAAATGCAGTTTTATCAATGGCCTTCATAACAAATGCACTTGTATGGAATATTGAACACCTAAGCATATTCTTACTCGCGAAATAACTACAATAAAATTTTTAAAACAAAAACCAGGCACAAGCTACATTAAACACATTAAGACGCACTTACAAATTCCTGAATTTCCTCTTTAACAATGTAAAATGGATCTTGAGCTGAAGACATCTTATCCGCTCTTACATCCTCCTAAACAGATCAAGAACTGTTAGTTTATAAACAGATAGATTGATAGAGGGAGAGGAGATCCACTAAGCATAGGCTCTATAAAAACGTAAAAATCCATGCATTTCAAGCTGCAAAAGATCCCTGCATTTCAGGGGCTGCATGGTAGCAGCAAAAGCCCTAAAAATCCCAGAAACCCATGAATTTCAAATCAAAACCCTAGGATTAATAGATTCAAACCACCGAAATCTATGAATTACAAGGAGGAACCCTAGAAACAATGGGATCTAGAACAAAATCATCTGATTTGTAGATAAACTCTAAAATCAAATGGGTTTTGTGGATCTTTTTTCAAAAAAAAAAAAATATCTATATCGATTCCCAATTCATTTTCAGAGATTAGAAGAAAGGAGGAAAAAAAAGGTGCCTGTACCAGCGCCACTTACTTCGTCTTCGCGCACTTGGATGTATGAAGACTCGGCTCTTTGTCTTCTTCTACCATCTGGCCGAGAGAGAGAGAGAGAGAGAGAGAGAGAGAGAGAGAGAGAGAGAGAGAGAGAGAGAGAGAGAGAGAGGGTACGCGAGAGTGAGAGAGAGCACCGAGAGAGACGGATTGACTACTCGCGCTTACACCAGCGCCAAGGGCTGGTGGTCAGTGCTATGTGGGCCCCACCATGATGTATGTGTTTCATCCCTGCCGTCCATCTATTTTTCCATATCATTTTATGGTATGAGACAAAAAATGAGGTATATCCCAATCTCAACTGGACCACATTATAGGAAACAGTGTTGAATGAGCGTCGACCATTAAAAACCTTTTGGGGGCCATATAAAGTTTTGATCAATCTGATAATTTTTTTCCTTCATCTGGGCTTGTATGACCTAATCAACAGATTGGATGTCAAATAAAAAGTACAGTGGGCCTTAGGAGGGTTTTAATGGTGGATATCCAATCACTATTATTTTCATGTGGTGTGGTCCACCTGAGATTTGTATCCCTCTCATTTTTGGTATCAAGCCCTAATATGATATGTAAAATGGATGGACAACATGGATGAAACACATACATCATGGTGGGACCCATAGAGCATCGACCACCAGCCACGAGTATGGTGTCAGGGCAGTAGCCAATCGTTTCCCTCTTGGACACCATACGGTGAGGACACTAAGTTTTGTGGGCCCCACTATGATGTATTTGTTATATCCACACCGTCCATCCATTTTGAGATATCATTTTGAGTCATGAGCCAAAGAATGAGGCAGATAAAAATCTGTAGCCCACCTCACCACAGAAAACAATGGGGAGAGTGATTCCCACCATTGAAACTATCTTAAGGCCCATCATAATGTTTATTTGAAATCCAACTTGTTGAAAAGTTAAAAAATACATGAAATATGTGAAAACACAAATATCATCTTGA